>JAVXUO010001488.1:0-1350520 GCA_033065855.1 Escallonia rubra | reverse complement strand
CCTGGAATCCTGGAATCCTGGAATCCTGGAAGTCCTGAATCCTGGAGTCCTGGAATCCTGGAATCCTGGAAGTCCTGGAATCCTGGAATCCTGGAATCCTGGAATCCTGGAATCCTGGAATTCCTGGAATCCTGGAAGTCCTGGAATCCTGGAATCCTGAAGTCCTGGAGTCCTGGAATCCTGGAATCCTGGAATCCTGGAATCCTGGAATCCTGGAATCCTGGAATCCTGGAATCCTGGAATCCTGGAATCCTGGAGTCCTGGAATCCTGGAATCCTGGAAGTCCTGGAATGCCTGGAATCCTGGAATCCTGGAATCCTGGATGTCCTGGAATCCTGGAATCCTGGAATCCTGGAATCCTGTGAATCCTGGAGTCCTGGAATCCTGGAATCCTGGAGTCCTGGAATCCTGGAAGTCCCTGGAGTCCTGGATGCCTGGAAGTCCTGGAATCCTGGAGTCCTGGAATCCTGGAATGCCTGGAAGTCCTGGAATCCTGGAATCCTGGAATCCTGGAATCCTGGAAGTCCTGGAATGCCTGGAATCCTGGAATCCTGGAATCCTGGAATCCTGGAAGTCCTGGAATCCTGGAATCCTGGAATCCTGGAATCCTGGAGTCCTGGAAGTCCTGGAATCCTGAATCCTGGAATCCCTGGAATCCTGGAATGCCTGGAAGTCCTGGAATCCTGGAAGTCCTGGAATCCTGGAAGTCCAAATCCTGGAATCCTGGAATCCTGGAATCCTGGAACCCTGGAATCCTGGAAGTCCTGGAATCCTGGAATCCTGGAAGTCCTGGAATCCTGGAATCCTGGAATCCTGAATCCTGGAATCCTGGAATCCTGGAAGTCCTGGAATCCTGGAATCCTGGAATCCTGGAAGTCCTGGAGTCCTGGAATCCTGGAATCCTGGAATCCTGGAAGTCCTGGAATCCTGGAAGTCCTGAATCCTGGAATCCTGGAAGTCCTGGAAGTCCTGGAATCCTGGAATCCTGGAATCCTGGAGTCCTGGAATCCTGGAATCCTGGAATCCTGGAATCCTGGAATCCTGGAATCCTGGAATCCTGGAGTCCTGGAATCCTGGAATCCTGGAATCCTGGAATCCTGGAAGTCCTGGAATCCTGGAATCCTGGAATCCTGGAATCCTGGAATCCTGGAGTGCCTGGAATCCTGGAATCCTGGAAGTCCTGGAGTGCCTGGAATCCTGGAATGCCTGGAAGTCCTGGAATCCTGGAATCCTGGATGTCCTGGAAGTCCCTGGAATCCTGGTGCCTGGAAGTCCTGGAATCCTGGATCCCTGGATGCCCTGGAAGTCCTGGATGCCTGGAAGTCCTGGAGTGCCTGGAAGTCCTGGAATCCTGGAAGTCCTGGAATCCTGGAATCCTGGAAGTCCTGGAGTCCTGGAATCCTGGAAGTCCTGGAAGTCCTGGAATCCTGGAAGTCCTGGAATCCTGGAAGTCCTGGAATCCTGGAAGTCCTGGAAGTCCTGGAATCCTGGAAGTCCTGGAATCCTGGAAGTCCTGGAAGTGCTGGAAGTCCCTGGAAGTCCTGGAATCCTGGAGTCCCTGGAATCCTGGAAGTCCTGGAATCCTGGAATCCTGGAATCCTGGAAGTCCTGGAAGTGCTGGAAGTCCTGGAATCCTGGAATCCTGGAATGCCTGGAATCCTGGAATCCTGGAATCCTGGAATCCTGGAATCCTGGAAGTCCTGGAAGTCCTGGAATCCTGGAATCCTGGAATCCTGGAATCCTGGAATCCTGGAATCCTGGAATGCCTGGAATCCTGGAATCCTGGAATCCTGGAGTCCTGGAATCCTGGAATCCTGGAAGTCCTGGAAGTCCTGGAATCCTGGAATGCCTGGAAGTCCTGGAATCCTGGAAGTCCTGGAATCCTGGAATCCTGGAATGCCTGGAATCCTGGAGGATGCCTGGAAGTCCCTGGAAGTCCTGGAATCCTGGAATCCTGGAATGCCTGGAAGTCCTGGAATCCTGGAAGTCCTGGAATCCCTGGAATCCTGGAAGTCCTGGAAGTCCTGGAATCCTGGAATGCCTGGAATCCTGGAATCCTGGAATACCTGGAATCCTGGAATCCTGGAATCCTGAATGCCTGGAAGTCCTGAATCCTGGAAGTCCCTGGAATCCTGGAATCCTGGAATGCCTGGAGTCCTGGAATCCTGGAATCCTGAATGCCTGGAATCCTGGAATCCTGGAATCCTGGAATCCTGAATGCCTGGAATCCTGAAATCCTGGAATCCTGGAATGCCTGGAATCCTGGAATCCTGAATCCTGGAAGTCCTGGAATCCTGGAATGCCTGGAGTCCTGGAATCCTGGAGTGCCTGGAAGTCCTGGAATCCTGGAATCCTGGAATCCTGGAATCCTGGAATCCTGGAATCCTGGAATCCTGGAATCCCTGGAATCCTGGAATCCTGGAAGTCCTGGAATCCTGGAAGTCCTGGAATCCTGGAAGTCCTGGAAGTCCTGGAATCCTGGAATCCTGGAATGCCTGGAAGTCCTGGAAGTCCTGGAATCCTGGAAGTCCTGGAATCCTTCCTGGAAGTCCTGGAAGTCCTGGAAGTCCTGGAATCCTGGAATCCTGGAAGTCCTGGAATCCTGGAATCCTGAACCCTGGAATCCTGGAATCCTGGAATCCTGGAATCCTGGAAGTCCTGGAATCCTGGAATCCTGGAATCCTGGAATCCTGGAATCCTGGAAGTGCCTGGAAGTCCTGGAATCCTGGAATCCTGGAATCCTGGAATCCTGGAATCCTGGAAGTCCTGGAAGTCCTGGAATGCCTGGAAGTCCTGGAAGTCCCTGGAAGTCCTGGAAGTCCTGGAATCCTGGAATCCTGGAATCCTGGAATCCTGGAATGCCTGGAATCCTGGAAGTCCTGGAATCCTGGAAGTCCTGGAATCCTGGAATCCTGGAAGTCCTGGAGTCCTGGAAGTCCCTGGAAGTCCTGGAATCCTGGAATCCTGGAATCCTGGAATCCTGGAATCCTGGAGTCCTGGAAGTCCTGGAAGTCCTGGAATCCTGGAATCCTGGAATCCTGGAATCCTGGAATCCTGGAATCCTGGAATCCTGGAATCCTGGAATCCTGGAAGTCCTGGAATCCTGGAATCCTGGAATCCTGGAAGTCCTGGAATCCTGGAATCCTGGAAGTCCTGGAAGTCCTGGAATCCTGGAATCCTGGAATCCTGGAGTCCTGGAATCCTGGAATCCTGGAATCCTGGAAGTCCTGGAATCCTGGAAGTCCTGGAATCCTGGAAGTCCTGGAATCCTGGAATCCTGGAATCCTGGAATCCTGGAATCCCTGGAAGTCCCTGGAATCCTGGAATCCCTGGAATCCTGGAATCCTGGAATCCTGGAAGTCCTGGAAGTCCTGGAATCCTGGAATCCTGGAATCCTGGAATCCTGAATGCCTGGAGTCCTGGAGTCCCTGGAATCCTGGAATCCTGGAATCCTGGAATCCTGGAATGCCTGGAATCCTGGAATCCTGGAAGTCCTGGAAGTCCTGGATGCCTGGAATCCTGAATGCCTGGAAGTCCTGGAATCCTGGAATCCTCCTGGAATCCTGGAATCCTGGAATCCTGGAATACCTGGAAAATCCTGGAATCCTGGAATCCTGGAAGCCTGGAATCCCTGGAATCCTGGAATCCTGGAATCCTGGAATCCTGGAATCCTGAATCCTGGAATCCTGGAATCCTGAAGTCCTGGAATCCTGGAATACCTGGAATCCTGAATCCTGGAAGTCCTGGAATCCTGGAATCCTGGAATCCTGGAATCCTGGAAGTCCTGGAAGTCCTGGAATCCTGGAATCCTGGAATCCTGGAATCCTGGAATCCTGGAAGTCCTGGAATCCTGAATCCTGGAATCCTGGAATCCTGGAATCCTGGAATCCTGGAATCCTGGAATCCTGGATGTCCTGGAATCCTGGAATCCTGGAATCCTGGAATCCTGGAATCCTGGAATCCTGGATCCTGGAATCCTGGAATCCTGGAATCCTGGAATCCTGGAATCCTGGAATCCTGGAATCCTGGAAGTCCTGGAAGTCCTGGAAGTCCCTGGAATCCTGAATCCTGGAATCCTGGAATCCTGGAATCCTGGAATCCTGGAAGTCCTGGAAGTCCTGGAATCCTGGAATCCTGGAATCCTGGAATCCTGGAATCCTGGAATCCTGGATGCCTGGAAGTCCTGGAAGTCCTGGAATCCTGGAATCCTGGAATCCTGGAAGTCCTGGAAGTCCTGGAATCCTGGAAGTCCTGGAATCCTGGAATCCTGGAATGCCTGGAATCCTGGAGTCCTGGAAGTCCTGGAATCCTGGAATCCTGGAATCCTGGAAGTCCTGGAATGCCTGGAATCCTGGAATCCTGGAATCCCTGGAATCCTGGAATCCTGGAGTGGAGTGGAATGCCTGGAATCCTGGAATCCTGGATGCCCTGGAATCCTGGAATCCTGGAATCCTGGAATCCTGGAATCCTGGAATCCTGGAATCCTGGAATCCTGGAATCCTGGAATCCTGGAATCCTGGAATCCTGGAATCCTGAATCCTGGAATCCTGGAATCCTGGAATCCTGGAAGTCCTGGAATCCTGGATCCTGGAATCCTGGAATCCTGGAGTCCTGGAAGTCCTGGAATCCTGGAATCCTGAATCCTGGAATCCTGGAATCCTGGAATCCCTGGAATCCTGGAAGTCCTGGAATCCTGGAATCCTGGAATCCTGGAATCCTGGAGTCCTGGAATCCCTGGAATCCTGGAATCCTGGAATGCCTGAATCCTGGAAGTCCTGGAATCCTGGAGTCCTGGAATCCTGGAATCCTGGAATCCTGGAATCCTGGAATGCCTGGAAGTCCCTGGAATCCTGGAATCCTGGAATCCTGGAATCCTGGAATCCTGAATCCTGGAAGTCCTGGAGTCCTGGAATCCTGGAATCCTGGAAGTCCTGGAATCCTGAATCCTGGAATCCTGGAATCCTGGAATCCTGAATCCTGAAGTGAATCCTGAATGCCTGGAGTCCTGGAATCCTGAAGGAATCCTGGAATCCTGGAATCCTGGAATCCTGGAATCCTGAATCCTGAATACCTGGAATCCTGAAGTCCTGGAATCCTGAAGTCCTGGAACCTGGAGTCCTGGAATCCTGGAATCCTGGAAGTCCTGGAATCCTGGAATCCTGGAATCCTGGAGTCCTGGAATCCTGGAATCCTGGAATCCTGGAATCCTGGAATCCTGGAATGCCCTGGAAGTCCTGGAATCCTGGAAGTCCTGGATGTCCTGGAAGTCCTGGAATCCTGGAATCCTGGAAGTCCTGGAATCCTGGAATCCTGGAATCCTGGAGTCCTGGAAGTCCTGGAATGCCTGGAATCCTGGAATCCTGGAATCCTGGAAGTCCTGGAAGTCCTGGAATCCTGGAAGTCCCTGGAATCCTGGAAGTCCTGGAATCCTGGAATCCTGGAAGTCCTGGAATCCTGGAATCCTGGAATCCTGGAAGTCCTGGAATCCTGGAATCCTGGAATCCTGAATCCTGGAATCCTGGAATCCTGGAATCCTGGAAGTCCTGGAATCCTGGAATCCTGGAAGTCCTGGAAGTCCTGGAATCCTGGAATCCTGGAATCCTGGAATCCTGGAAGTCCTGGAATCCTGGAAGTCCTGGAAGTCCTGGAATCCTGGAATCCTGGAAGTCCCTGGAATCCTGGAATCCTGGAATCCTGGAAGTCCTGGAATCCTGGAATCCTGGAATCCTGGAATCCTGGAATCCTGGAATCCTGGAATCCTGGAAGTCCTGGAAGCCTGGAATCCTGGAGTCCTGGAATCCTGGAATCCTGGAATCCTGGAATCCTGGATCCTGGAAGTCCTGGAATCCTGGAATCCTGGAAGTCCTGGAATCCTGGAATCCTGGAATCCTGGAATCCTGGAATCCTGGAAGTCCTGGAAGTCCTGGAATCCTGGAATCCTGGAATCCTGGAATCCTGGAATCCTGGAATCCTGGAATCCTGGAATCCTGGAATCCTGGAATCCTGGAATCCTGGATCCTGGAATCCTGGAATCCTGGAATCCTGGAAGTCCTGGAATCCTGGAATCCTGGAATCCTGGAAGTCCTGGAATCCTGGAATCCTGGAATCCTGGAAGTGGAGTCCTGGAATCCTGGAAGTGGAATCCTGGAATCCTGGAATCCTGGAATCCTGGAGTCCTGGAATCCTGGAATCCTGGAATCCTGGAATCCTGGAATCCTGGAATCCTGGAATCCTGGAATCCTGGAATCCTGGAAGTCCTGGAATCCTGGAATCCTGGAATCCTGGAATCCTGGAATCCTGGAATCCTGGAATCCTGGAATCCTGGAATCCTGGAAGTCCTGGAATCCTGGAAGTCCTGGAATCCTGGAATCCTGGAATCCTGGAATCCTGGAATCCTGGAATCCTGGAATCCTGGAATCCTGGAATCCTGGAATCCTGGAATCCTGGAATCCTGGAATCCTGGAATCCTGGAATCCTGGAATCCTGGAATCCTGGAATCCTGGAATCCTGGAATCCTGGAATCCTGGAATCCTGGAATCCTGGAATCCTGGAATCCTGGAATCCTGGAATCCTGGAATCCTGGAATCCTGGAATCCTGGAATCCTGGAATCCTGGAATCCTGGAATCCTGGAATCCTGGAATCCTGGAATCCTGGAATCCTGGAATCCTGGAATCCTGGAATCCTGGAATCCTGGAATCCTGGAATCCTGGAATCCTGGAATCCTGGAATCCTGGAATCCTGGAATCCTGGAATCCTGGAATCCTGGAATCCTGGAATCCTGGAAGTCCTGGAATCCTGGAATCCTGGAATCCTGGAATCCTGGAATCCTGGAATCCTGGAATCCTGGAATCCTGGAATCCTGGAATCCTGGAATCCTGGAATCCTGGAATCCTGGAATCCTGGAATCCTGGAATCCTGGAATCCTGGAATCCTGGAATCCTGGAATCCTGGAATCCTGGAATCCTGGAATCCTGGAATCCTGGAATCCTGGAATCCTGGAATCCTGGAATCCTGGAATCCTGGAATCCTGGAATCCTGGAATCCTGGAATCCTGGAATCCTGGAATCCTGGAATCCTGGAATCCTGGAATCCTGGAATCCTGGAATCCTGGAATCCTGGAATCCTGGAATCCTGGAATCCTGGAATCCTGGAATCCTGGAATCCTGGAATCCTGGAATCCTGGAATCCTGGAATCCTGGAATCCTGGAATCCTGGAATCCTGGAATCCTGGAATCCTGGAATCCTGGAATCCTGGAATCCTGGAATCCTGGAATCCTGGAATCCTGGAAGTCCTGGAATCCTGGAATCCTGGAATCCTGGAATCCTGGAATCCTGGAATCCTGGAATCCTGGAATCCTGGAATCCTGGAATCCTGGAATCCTGGAAGTCCTGGAATCCTGGAATCCTGGAATCCTGGAATCCTGGAATCCTGGAATCCTGGAATCCTGGAGTCCTGGAATCCTGGAAGTCCTGGAATCCTGGAATCCTGGAATCCTGGAATCCTGGAATCCTGGAATCCTGGAATCCTGGAATCCTGGAATCCTGGAATCCTGGAATCCTGGAATCCTGGAATCCTGGAATCCTGGAATCCTGGAATCCTGGAATCCTGGAAGTCCTGGAATCCTGGAATCCTGGAATCCTGGAATCCTGGAATCCTGGAATCCTGGAATCCTGGAATCCTGGAATCCTGGAATCCTGGAATCCTGGAATCCTGGAATCCTGGAATCCTGGAATCCTGGAATCCTGGAATCCTGAATCCTGGAATCCTGGAATCCTGGAATCCTGGAATCCTGGAATCCTGGAATCCTGGAATCCTGGAATCCTGGAATCCTGGAATCCTGGAATCCTGGAATCCTGGAATCCTGGAATCCTGGAATCCTGGAATCCTGGAATCCTGGAATCCTGGAATCCTGGAATCCTGGAATCCTGGAATCCTGGAATCCTGGAATCCTGGAATCCTGGAATCCTGGAATCCTGGAATCCTGGAATCCTGGAAGTCCTGGAATCCTGGAATCCTGGAATCCTGGAATCCTGGAATCCTGGAATCCTGGAATCCTGGAATCCTGGAATCCTGGAATCCTGGAATCCTGGAATCCTGGAATCCTGGAATCCTGGAATCCTGGAATCCTGGAATCCTGGAATCCTGGAATCCTGGAATCCTGAATCCTGGAATCCTGGAATCCTGGAATCCTGGAATCCTGGAATCCTGGAATCCTGGAATCCTGGAATCCTGGAATCCTGGAATCCTGGAATCCTGGAATCCTGGAATCCTGGAATCCTGGAATCCTGGAATCCTGGAATCCTGGAATCCTGGAATCCTGGAATCCTGGAATCCTGGAATCCTGGAATCCTGGAATCCTGGAATCCTGGAATCCTGGAATCCTGGAATCCTGGAATCCTGGAATCCTGGAATCCTGGAATCCTGGAATCCTGGAATCCTGGAATCCTGGAATCCTGGAATCCTGGAATCCTGGAATCCTGGAATCCTGGAATCCTGGAATCCTGGAATCCTGGAATCCTGGAATCCTGGAATCCTGGAATCCTGGAATCCTGGAATCCTGGAATCCTGGAATCCTGGAATCCTGGAATCCTGGAATCCTGGAATCCTGGAATCCTGGAATCCTGGAATCCTGGAATCCTGGAATCCTGGAATCCTGGAATCCTGGAATCCTGGAATCCTGGAATCCTGGAATCCTGGAATCCTGGAATCCTGGAATCCTGGAATCCTGGAATCCTGGAATCCTGGAATCCTGGAATCCTGGAATCCTGGAATCCTGGAATCCTGGAATCCTGGAATCCTGGAATCCTGGAATCCTGGAATCCTGGAATCCTGGAATCCTGGAATCCTGGAATCCTGGAATCCTGGAATCCTGGAATCCTGGAATCCTGGAATCCTGGAATCCTGGAATCCTGGAATCCTGGAATCCTGGAATCCTGGAATCCTGGAATCCTGGAATCCTGGAATCCTGGAATCCTGGAATCCTGGAATCCTGGAATCCTGGAATCCTGGAATCCTGGAATCCTGGAATCCTGGAATCCTGGAATCCTGGAATCCTGGAATCCTGGAATCCTGGAATCCTGGAATCCTGGAATCCTGGAATCCTGGAATCCTGGAATCCTGGAATCCTGGAATCCTGGAATCCTGGAATCCTGGAATCCTGGAATCCTGGAATCCTGGAATCCTGGAATCCTGGAATCCTGGAATCCTGGAATCCTGGAATCCTGGAATCCTGGAATCCTGGAATCCTGGAATCCTGGAATCCTGGAATCCTGGAATCCTGGAATCCTGGAATCCTGGAATCCTGGAATCCTGGAATCCTGGAATCCTGGAATCCTGGAATCCTGGAATCCTGGAATCCTGGAATCCTGGAATCCTGGAATCCTGGAAGTCCTGGAATCCTGGAATCCTGGAATCCTGGAATCCTGGAATCCTGGAATCCTGGAATCCTGGAATCCTGGAATCCTGGAATCCTGGAATCCTGGAATCCTGGAATCCTGGAATCCTGGAATCCTGGAATCCTGGAATCCTGGAATCCTGGAATCCTGGAATCCTGGAATCCTGGAATCCTGGAATCCTGGAATCCTGGAATCCTGGAATCCTGGAATCCTGGAATCCTGGAATCCTGGAATCCTGGAATCCTGGAATCCTGGAATCCTGGAATCCTGGAATCCTGGAATCCTGGAATCCTGGAATCCTGGAATCCTGGAATCCTGGAATCCTGGAATCCTGGAATCCTGGAATCCTGGAATCCTGGAATCCTGGAATCCTGGAATCCTGGAATCCTGGAATCCTGGAATCCTGGAATCCTGGAATCCTGGAATCCTGGAATCCTGGAATCCTGGAATCCTGGAATCCTGGAATCCTGGAATCCTGGAATCCTGGAATCCTGGAATCCTGGAATCCTGGAATCCTGGAATCCTGGAATCCTGGAATCCTGGAATCCTGGAATCCTGGAATCCTGGAATCCTGGAATCCTGGAATCCTGGAATCCTGGAATCCTGGAATCCTGGAATCCTGGAATCCTGGAATCCTGGAATCCTGGAATCCTGGAATCCTGGAATCCTGGAATCCTGGAATCCTGGAATCCTGGAATCCTGGAATCCTGGAATCCTGGAATCCTGGAATCCTGGAATCCTGGAATCCTGGAATCCTGGAATCCTGGAATCCTGGAATCCTGGAATCCTGGAATCCTGGAATCCTGGAATCCTGGAATCCTGGAATCCTGGAATCCTGGAATCCTGGAATCCTGGAATCCTGGAATCCTGGAATCCTGGAATCCTGGAATCCTGGAATCCTGGAATCCTGGAATCCTGGAATCCTGGAATCCTGGAATCCTGGAATCCTGGAATCCTGGAATCCTGGAATCCTGGAATCCTGGAATCCTGGAATCCTGGAATCCTGGAATCCTGGAATCCTGGAATCCTGGAATCCTGGAATCCTGGAATCCTGGAATCCTGGAATCCTGGAATCCTGGAATCCTGGAATCCTGGAATCCTGGAATCCTGGAATCCTGGAATCCTGGAATCCTGGAATCCTGGAATCCTGGAATCCTGGAAGTCCTGGAATCCTGGAATCCTGGAATCCTGGAATCCTGGAATCCTGGAATCCTGGAATCCTGGAATCCTGGAATCCTGGAATCCTGGAATCCTGGAATCCTGGAATCCTGGAATCCTGGAATCCTGGAATCCTGGAATCCTGGAATCCTGGAATCCTGGAATCCTGGAATCCTGGAATCCTGGAATCCTGGAATCCTGGAATCCTGGAATCCTGGAATCCTGGAATCCTGGAATCCTGGAATCCTGGAATCCTGGAATCCTGGAATCCTGGAATCCTGGAATCCTGGAATCCTGGAATCCTGGAATCCTGGAATCCTGGAATCCTGGAATCCTGGAATCCTGGAATCCTGGAATCCTGGAATCCTGGAATCCTGGAATCCTGGAATCCTGGAATCCTGGAATCCTGGAATCCTGGAATCCTGGAATCCTGGAATCCTGGAATCCTGGAATCCTGGAATCCTGGAATCCTGGAATCCTGGAATCCTGGAATCCTGGAATCCTGGAATCCTGGAATCCTGGAATCCTGGAATCCTGGAATCCTGGAATCCTGGAATCCTGGAATCCTGGAATCCTGGAATCCTGGAATCCTGGAATCCTGGAATCCTGGAATCCTGGAATCCTGGAATCCTGGAATCCTGGAATCCTGGAATCCTGGAATCCTGGAATCCTGGAATCCTGGAATCCTGGAATCCTGGAATCCTGGAATCCTGGAATCCTGGAATCCTGGAATCCTGGAATCCTGGAATCCTGGAATCCTGGAATCCTGGAATCCTGGAATCCTGGAATCCTGGAATCCTGGAATCCTGGAATCCTGGAATCCTGGAATCCTGGAATCCTGGAATCCTGGAATCCTGGAATCCTGGAATCCTGGAATCCTGGAATCCTGGAATCCTGGAATCCTGGAATCCTGGAATCCTGGAATCCTGGAATCCTGGAATCCTGGAATCCTGGAATCCTGGAATCCTGGAATCCTGGAATCCTGGAATCCTGGAATCCTGGAATCCTGGAATCCTGGAATCCTGGAATCCTGGAATCCTGGAATCCTGGAATCCTGGAATCCTGGAATCCTGGAATCCTGGAATCCTGGAATCCTGGAATCCTGGAATCCTGGAATCCTGGAATCCTGGAATCCTGGAATCCTGGAATCCTGGAATCCTGGAATCCTGGAATCCTGGAATCCTGGAATCCTGGAATCCTGGAATCCTGGAATCCTGGAATCCTGGAATCCTGGAATCCTGGAATCCTGGAATCCTGGAATCCTGGAATCCTGAATCCTGGAATCCTGGAATCCTGGAATCCTGGAATCCTGGAATCCTGGAATCCTGGAATCCTGGAATCCTGGAATCCTGGAATCCTGGAATCCTGGAATCCTGGAATCCTGGAATCCTGGAATCCTGGAATCCTGGAATCCTGGAATCCTGGAATCCTGGAATCCTGGAATCCTGGAATCCTGGAATCCTGGAATCCTGGAATCCTGGAATCCTGGAATCCTGGAATCCTGGAATCCTGGAATCCTGGAATCCTGGAATCCTGGAATCCTGGAATCCTGGAATCCTGGAATCCTGGAATCCTGGAATCCTGGAATCCTGGAATCCTGGAATCCTGGAATCCTGGAATCCTGGAATCCTGGAATCCTGGAATCCTGGAATCCTGGAATCCTGGAATCCTGGAATCCTGGAATCCTGGAATCCTGGAATCCTGGAATCCTGGAATCCTGGAATCCTGGAATCCTGGAATCCTGGAATCCTGGAATCCTGGAATCCTGGAATCCTGGAATCCTGGAATCCTGGAATCCTGGAATCCTGGAATCCTGGAATCCTGGAATCCTGGAATCCTGGAATCCTGGAATCCTGGAATCCTGGAATCCTGGAATCCTGGAATCCTGGAATCCTGGAATCCTGGAATCCTGGAATCCTGGAATCCTGGAATCCTGGAATCCTGGAATCCTGGAATCCTGGAATCCTGGAATCCTGGAATCCTGGAATCCTGGAATCCTGGAATCCTGGAATCCTGGAATCCTGGAATCCTGGAATCCTGGAATCCTGGAATCCTGGAATCCTGGAATCCTGGAATCCTGGAATCCTGGAATCCTGGAATCCTGGAATCCTGGAATCCTGGAATCCTGGAATCCTGGAATCCTGGAATCCTGGAATCCTGGAATCCTGGAATCCTGGAATCCTGGAATCCTGGAATCCTGGAATCCTGGAATCCTGGAATCCTGGAATCCTGGAATCCTGGAATCCTGGAATCCTGGAATCCTGGAATCCTGGAATCCTGGAATCCTGGAATCCTGGAATCCTGGAATCCTGGAATCCTGGAATCCTGGAATCCTGGAATCCTGGAATCCTGGAATCCTGGAATCCTGGAATCCTGGAATCCTGGAATCCTGGAATCCTGGAATCCTGGAATCCTGGAATCCTGGAATCCTGGAATCCTGGAATCCTGGAATCCTGGAATCCTGGAATCCTGGAATCCTGGAATCCTGGAATCCTGGAATCCTGGAATCCTGGAATCCTGGAATCCTGGAATCCTGGAATCCTGGAATCCTGGAATCCTGGAAGTCCTGGAATCCTGGAATCCTGGAATCCTGGAATCCTGGAATCCTGGAATCCTGGAATCCTGGAATCCTGGAATCCTGGAATCCTGGAATCCTGGAATCCTGGAATCCTGGAATCCTGGAATCCTGGAATCCTGGAATCCTGGAATCCTGGAATCCTGGAATCCTGGAATCCTGGAATCCTGGAATCCTGGAATCCTGGAATCCTGGAATCCTGGAATCCTGGAATCCTGGAATCCTGGAATCCTGGAATCCTGGAATCCTGGAATCCTGGAATCCTGGAATCCTGGAATCCTGGAATCCTGGAATCCTGGAATCCTGGAATCCTGGAATCCTGGAATCCTGGAATCCTGGAATCCTGGAATCCTGGAATCCTGGAATCCTGGAATCCTGGAATCCTGGAATCCTGGAATCCTGGAATCCTGGAATCCTGGAATCCTGGAATCCTGGAATCCTGGAATCCTGGAATCCTGGAATCCTGGAATCCTGGAATCCTGGAATCCTGGAATCCTGGAAGAATCCTGGAATCCTGGAATCCTGGAATCCTGGAATCCTGGAATCCTGGAATCCTGGAATCCTGGAATCCTGGAATCCTGGAATCCTGGAATCCTGGAATCCTGGAATCCTGGAATCCTGGAATCCTGGAATCCTGGAATCCTGGAATCCTGGAATCCTGGAATCCTGGAATCCTGGAATCCTGGAATCCTGGAATCCTGGAATCCTGGAATCCTGGAATCCTGGAATCCTGGAATCCTGGAATCCTGGAATCCTGGAATCCTGGAATCCTGGAATCCTGGAATCCTGGAATCCTGGAATCCTGGAATCCTGGAATCCTGGAATCCTGGAATCCTGGAATCCTGGAATCCTGGAATCCTGGAATCCTGGAATCCTGGAATCCTGGAATCCTGGAATCCTGGAATCCTGGAATCCTGGAATCCTGGAATCCTGGAATCCTGGAATCCTGGAATCCTGGAATCCTGGAATCCTGGAATCCTGGAATCCTGGAATCCTGGAATCCTGGAATCCTGGAATCCTGGAATCCTGGAATCCTGGAATCCTGGAATCCTGGAATCCTGGAATCCTGGAATCCTGGAATCCTGGAATCCTGGAATCCTGGAATCCTGGAATCCTGGAATCCTGGAATCCTGGAATCCTGGAATCCTGGAATCCTGGAATCCTGGAATCCTGGAATCCTGGAATCCTGGAATCCTGGAATCCTGGAATCCTGGAATCCTGGAATCCTGGAATCCTGGAATCCTGGAATCCTGGAATCCTGGAATCCTGGAATCCTGGAATCCTGGAATCCTGGAATCCTGGAATCCTGGAATCCTGGAATCCTGGAATCCTGGAATCCTGGAATCCTGGAATCCTGGAATCCTGGAATCCTGGAATCCTGGAATCCTGGAATCCTGGAATCCTGGAATCCTGGAATCCTGGAATCCTGGAATCCTGGAATCCTGGAATCCTGGAATCCTGGAATCCTGGAATCCTGGAATCCTGGAATCCTGGAATCCTGGAATCCTGGAATCCTGGAATCCTGGAATCCTGGAATCCTGGAATCCTGGAATCCTGGAATCCTGGAATCCTGGAATCCTGGAATCCTGGAATCCTGGAATCCTGGAATCCTGGAATCCTGGAATCCTGGAATCCTGGAATCCTGGAATCCTGGAATCCTGGAATCCTGGAATCCTGGAATCCTGGAATCCTGGAATCCTGGAATCCTGGAATCCTGGAATCCTGGAATCCTGGAATCCTGGAATCCTGGAATCCTGGAATCCTGGAATCCTGGAATCCTGGAATCCTGGAATCCTGGAATCCTGGAATCCTGGAATCCTGGAATCCTGGAATCCTGGAATCCTGGAATCCTGGAATCCTGGAATCCTGGAATCCTGGAATCCTGGAATCCTGGAATCCTGGAATCCTGGAATCCTGGAATCCTGGAATCCTGGAATCCTGGAATCCTGGAATCCTGGAATCCTGGAATCCTGGAATCCTGGAATCCTGGAATCCTGGAATCCTGGAATCCTGGAATCCTGGAATCCTGGAATCCTGGAATCCTGGAATCCTGGAATCCTGGAATCCTGGAATCCTGGAATCCTGGAATCCTGGAATCCTGGAATCCTGGAATCCTGGAATCCTGGAATCCTGGAATCCTGGAATCCTGGAATCCTGGAATCCTGGAATCCTGGAATCCTGGAATCCTGGAATCCTGGAATCCTGGAATCCTGGAATCCTGGAATCCTGGAATCCTGGAATCCTGGAATCCTGGAATCCTGGAATCCTGGAATCCTGGAATCCTGGAATCCTGGAATCCTGGAATCCTGGAATCCTGGAATCCTGGAATCCTGGAATCCTGGAATCCTGGAATCCTGGAATCCTGGAATCCTGGAATCCTGGAATCCTGGAATCCTGGAATCCTGGAATCCTGGAATCCTGGAATCCTGGAATCCTGGAATCCTGGAATCCTGGAATCCTGGAATCCTGGAATCCTGGAATCCTGGAATCCTGGAATCCTGGAATCCTGGAATCCTGGAATCCTGGAATCCTGGAATCCTGGAATCCTGGAATCCTGGAATCCTGGAATCCTGGAATCCTGGAATCCTGGAATCCTGGAATCCTGGAATCCTGGAATCCTGGAATCCTGGAATCCTGGAATCCTGGAATCCTGGAATCCTGGAATCCTGGAATCCTGGAATCCTGGAATCCTGGAATCCTGGAATCCTGGAATCCTGGAATCCTGGAATCCTGGAATCCTGGAATCCTGGAATCCTGGAATCCTGGAATCCTGGAATCCTGGAATCCTGGAATCCTGGAATCCTGGAATCCTGGAATCCTGGAATCCTGGAATCCTGGAATCCTGGAATCCTGGAATCCTGGAATCCTGGAATCCTGGAATCCTGGAATCCTGGAATCCTGGAATCCTGGAATCCTGGAATCCTGGAATCCTGGAATCCTGGAATCCTGGAATCCTGGAATCCTGGAATCCTGGAATCCTGGAATCCTGGAATCCTGGAATCCTGGAATCCTGGAATCCTGGAATCCTGGAATCCTGGAATCCTGGAATCCTGGAATCCTGGAATCCTGGAATCCTGGAATCCTGGAATCCTGGAATCCTGGAATCCTGGAATCCTGGAATCCTGGAATCCTGGAATCCTGGAATCCTGGAATCCTGGAATCCTGGAATCCTGGAATCCTGGAATCCTGGAATCCTGGAATCCTGGAATCCTGGAATCCTGGAATCCTGGAATCCTGGAATCCTGGAATCCTGGAATCCTGGAATCCTGGAATCCTGGAATCCTGGAATCCTGGAATCCTGGAATCCTGGAATCCTGGAATCCTGGAATCCTGGAATCCTGGAATCCTGGAATCCTGGAATCCTGGAATCCTGGAATCCTGGAATCCTGGAATCCTGGAATCCTGGAATCCTGGAATCCTGGAATCCTGGAATCCTGGAATCCTGGAATCCTGGAATCCTGGAATCCTGGAATCCTGGAATCCTGGAATCCTGGAATCCTGGAATCCTGGAATCCTGGAATCCTGGAATCCTGGAATCCTGGAATCCTGGAATCCTGGAATCCTGGAATCCTGGAATCCTGGAATCCTGGAATCCTGGAATCCTGGAATCCTGGAATCCTGGAATCCTGGAATCCTGGAATCCTGGAATCCTGGAATCCTGGAATCCTGGAATCCTGGAATCCTGGAATCCTGGAATCCTGGAATCCTGGAATCCTGGAATCCTGGAATCCTGGAATCCTGGAATCCTGGAATCCTGGAATCCTGGAATCCTGGAATCCTGGAATCCTGGAATCCTGGAATCCTGGAATCCTGGAATCCTGGAATCCTGGAATCCTGGAATCCTGGAATCCTGGAATCCTGGAATCCTGGAATCCTGGAATCCTGGAATCCTGGAATCCTGGAATCCTGGAATCCTGGAATCCTGGAATCCTGGAATCCTGGAATCCTGGAATCCTGGAATCCTGGAATCCTGGAATCCTGGAATCCTGGAATCCTGGAATCCTGGAATCCTGGAATCCTGGAATCCTGGAATCCTGGAATCCTGGAATCCTGGAATCCTGGAATCCTGGAATCCTGGAATCCTGGAATCCTGGAATCCTGGAATCCTGGAATCCTGGAATCCTGGAATCCTGGAATCCTGGAATCCTGGAATCCTGGAATCCTGGAATCCTGGAATCCTGGAATCCTGGAATCCTGGAATCCTGGAATCCTGGAATCCTGGAATCCTGGAATCCTGGAATCCTGGAATCCTGGAATCCTGGAATCCTGGAATCCTGGAATCCTGGAATCCTGGAATCCTGGAATCCTGGAATCCTGGAATCCTGGAATCCTGGAATCCTGGAATCCTGGAATCCTGGAATCCTGGAATCCTGGAATCCTGGAATCCTGGAATCCTGGAATCCTGGAATCCTGGAATCCTGGAATCCTGGAATCCTGGAATCCTGGAATCCTGGAATCCTGGAATCCTGGAATCCTGGAATCCTGGAATCCTGGAATCCTGGAATCCTGGAATCCTGGAATCCTGGAATCCTGGAATCCTGGAATCCTGGAATCCTGGAATCCTGGAATCCTGGAATCCTGGAATCCTGGAATCCTGGAATCCTGGAATCCTGGAATCCTGGAATCCTGGAATCCTGGAATCCTGGAATCCTGGAATCCTGGAATCCTGGAATCCTGGAATCCTGGAATCCTGGAATCCTGGAATCCTGAATCCTGGAATCCTGGAATCCTGGAATCCTGGAATCCTGGAATCCTGGAATCCTGGAATCCTGGAATCCTGGAATCCTGGAATCCTGGAATCCTGGAATCCTGGAATCCTGGAATCCTGAATCCTGAATCCTGGAATCCTGGAATCCTGGAATCCTGGAATCCTGGAATCCTGAATCCTGGAATCCTGGAATCCTGGAATCCTGGAATCCCTGAATCCTGGAATCCTGAATCCTGGAACCCTGGAACCCTGGAACCCTGGAATCCTGGAATCCTGGAAACCCTGAACCCTAAACCCTAAACCCTAAACCCTAAACCCTAAACCCTAAACCCTAACCCCTAAACCCTAAACCCTAACCCCTAAACCCTAAACCCCTAACCCCTAAACCCTAAACCCTAAACCCTAAACCCTAAACCCTAAACCCTAAACCCTAAACCCTAAACCCTAAACCCTAAACCCTAAACCCTAAACCCTAAACCCTAAACCCTAAACCCTAAACCCTCAACCCTCAACCCTAAACCCTCAACCCTAAACCCTAACCCCTAAACCCTAAACCCAAACCCCTAATCCCGAAACCCCAAACCCCAAACCCCTACCCCTCAGCCCTCACCCCTACCCCTCAGCCCTCACCCCCAACCCCCGACCCCGAATCCCGACCCCCGAAACCCCGAACCCCGAAACCTGAAACCCCAACCCCGAAACCCCCGATCCCGAACCCCGAAACCCCCGAAACCCAAACCCCGAAACCTTGAACCCCAAACCCCGAACCAGTGCCCCAGCCCCGCCCCGACCTGAACCCTCGAACCCCGAACCCCGACCCCCGACCACTGAACCCGGAACCCCCAAACCCCGAATCTGAAACCCTGAACCCTAAGACCTTAATGGATAAAGAAACCGTGCGAGAGAGCTTTAACCAATTTCTCATTGCACATTTTATCAATGGGCTTGCTTAGCCAAAGAAACTAGAGCAATGTAATAATTACAACCACTTACTTCCTTCATGTTTATCATATACGAACAACTAATAACCATTTCTTCTTTCGCGTTTCATTGCAATATTGTTCAAAGTTGATATGAACAGAACTGTGGCGAAATACAACTTCCACCGGTTCCAATGCGTTTTGATAAACTCTGAAGTTGTCTTGTTTTTTTCCTATTTTGGTATTTTTGTATAGCTCGTGCTTTTATGCAAATTAGGCTCAAATGTGGCTAGTTGACCTTTAGGATGGGTTTGTCATCTTCTCTGGGCTTTGGTTGTAACTTGTTGTACGTTGGTTGTTCCTACATATATATGTACATGTATATATTTTACATCTTTTCAAAAATGAAAAATAAAAACTGTCTCCTCAAAATAGATCTCAGATTGTGGCACGGGCAACTGGCAAGCCATACGGAGGGGCAGTTTTTGGACGACATTTTTTTTCCCATGTTATATGTAAATAACATTTGTCTCAACTTTGGGCATTGTTGTAACGAGCACAATTGAGTACTGATGAAATGATTAATTGTAACCAAAATCAATGAGGGGAAACTGAAGTTTCAATATGCTATATGGATTGCTGTTAGGCCTAACGTGGTGTACCGCACTAGACTCCAGGCGCTAATGGCACTACTAGTTGCATAAGATGGCCTAGTAACCGGTAGTAATAAACCAAAGAGAGTAATCAAATTGACGCATTGCTAAACTTGCAAATGACGTTCCTTAAGCCATACAACATTGCGATCAATCCGTTACAATTCATTTTCCACGTGTACATGTCAACACCGCTCTTTTGAGCTCCTTGCTATAGAACAAGAAAAAAGGTCTAATTAGTTCCGGGCAATTGAATAGCAACCGCGCAGTAGACTCAACCACGACGACGTTTCCAATCTCAGAGACAGATAAAGAAACTTTTAATGTCCTTTGCCATACACTAGATGGCAAGAAAAAGTTAGCAACTGGAGACGCCTTACCTGATTTATACACCAAAGACGAACTATGCAAATCGACAAAAACTAAACGCACAGCTGAAATATACCAGTTTAGTTTATACATTATGGATATTGCATCGAACTCCCTAAGCTTCATATTCGAAGCTTCTTTCCAGGATGTGAATCCTCGTCATACATACCCCCGGTATCATCATTTGTCTCACCCTTCTCCATCTTCTTCTTAGCAAGTATCTTGTTAATCTTGTGCAACTCATTTGTAAGCTTCTGGTCTTTGTTTTGCTTCCGAGTCTTCCGACCATCTTGCATCTTCACACCAAACTGGAATGCAGCTTTTGGCATTGCTTCCTTCTGCTCGTTGTATGTTGCCCAATCCTCTTCTGTCTCGAAGTCCCATCGATGAAGGCGGCCCTTTGCCTGTCGTACAAGAAAACCAGTATTACAGCGAGTTGAACGGTAACAGGTTTCTGCAGCAACTAACTCAATATATATCATTCTTAATTGCAAAAAGAGGTCAGAAAGAGATTGTGCCATTACGTTTTCACTCGTATATTCATGAAAAAAGAGAAAAGTGGAAAAAATACTTACTCGTCCCCCCATATCCATTTTTGACAAATCGTCTTCATCATCACTGTCCACAACTTCACGATTATACTCTTGGTAACCTGGATAGCACTCTGAGTAACTATCAGATATGAAATTTGGATCCTTCTCCCGAGCATCTTTCTCTCTCAGTTGTAGAAGCCTCTGATCATCCCGCTTGAATACTGACCCTAAACCCCGATCCTTGTCTTCTTGGGTCATGAAGCGCGGGTCCTGTTGAATATTTAAAGCTGCTTCCATATCATAAGGCTGGATGTTTTGCTGGAGGTATTGATCAGGATAAGCCAACTGCTCAGCATATTGGTAATCCTGCCATTCCCCCTGATAACCACCAGCAAGTGCTTGTGCTTGCAGAGTATCGTATCCATTCTGGAAAAGTCAACAGGAAAACTCAATGTACTATTCATTTCCATTTATCTTTTCAATTTTCTACAGTTTTGTTTTCAGAAGATAACGTACTGCTGATTGCCAATCATGAGAAGGCTCAGCAGGCCGGGCCGGACCGTAAATGGGTTCACCAAAATAGGAAGTCCTCTCCTTATTCCGAGGAGATTCTTCCATGTCTTCTGAAATTGGGCTTTGGCTCATATCTTTACTAGGAATAGCATAGTCAGTGCCCTCTCCTACAAATATATCATCCTCCTCGGCTCTAGCAACATCAGGGACCTGTTTATCTCTTGAATCAAGATTATTATTTCTAGGAGGTGGTGGAGGTGGTGCGAGAATTTCTCTGCCAGTTTGAACCTTTGATAGATCAGGCATGGACACCTTCTTTTCTTCATCGTATTCACCAGGATCAAGTGATAGCTTTCCTGCATGATCAACTTCAAATTTCTAACTGGAAATAGAACTACACAAAAAGTGGGAGGGATAACAATAGCAGATGGCGGAATACACACCATAGTTAATTGGTCCAAAAACAGAGGTGATAAGCATAATTTTGATTGGAGCAGGGGTGATCAAACAGTTAGGGACAAATAAACAAAACCACAAAACACACACACATAAAGCCAGACACAGACATGCCGCACATTAACAAAATATCATCCAAAAATCACATTCAGAGCTCTCGATATTGCACGGGATACAGCTGCATTATGAAGAAAAGCTCAAACATATTTTCAAACACTTCATATCACCACACGAAAACAAAATAATCAACTGAACCACATCATATTGGTTTTTTACTCACAGCATAGCCCACTTACCAACCCAGAGGCTTTTCAGAAATTATCATGCATCCAGTAATAAAAATGAAAAGGAAAGAGAACGAAGAAGGAAAAACAACGTGTGAAAATGACAGCAAGCTAAGGGAAAAAAGTACAAAGCCAACACCTTTCCCATCTTTTTCCTTCCTCTTCTTCTTGAGAACCTTCCCAGATGATCCAAGGCGAAGATACGACATAATTTTAGCAATTCTATCTAGCACTGAACCATCAACACTGACGGTAACCATTACCTGCGACAATGAATAAAGTATAAACTAGAATAGCAGCAACAGTACAGAAATCTGAACTAGCGCCAAAAGGTGAAAAAGAAACCTCAGGGTCTGGACAGTCATGTTTACTTCTTTGCAGAGTGGTTGGGATATCGTTGGAAAATCCACTTTCCTGAATGCATAAAGCAAATTTAGATTAGAAATTTGTTTTAGGTGAAGGAATCAATTACATCCATGCAAAAGAAGGCTCTAAGAGTTCAGGATATTATGCAATCACAGCAGTAGAACGTCACATTTTCTTTGCAGGTTCGGTAAAATTTGGTTAGTATCAACAGACATACAAGAAAGTGATGGTTTAAGATGCTGAACTTTGGCGCAGAGTCGGAAAGCCTCTCCAGGAAAGTAGGGAAAAGGATGCGTTTATTGATTGTTAGAAGAAGAGAGATAAGTTCCACTTAATAGAGGTCTATAAGCTAGAAGAGGAGTCTGATAGATAGCCTGATGGGGGATATGCCTTACCTAAATCTCCGACCAATTCGGGCAGAAGTCCCTATTGGAGTTTAGCACAGGTCGGAAAGAAGTGTACTGATTCTAGGAAGCATTTCCGTAGGCAGGCCCTTTTTCAGAAGAAATTGATGGTTAAACAAAATGAATATGCATCATAATTTCAAATTATGACTCCATATTGTGGAGGTATGTATCAACCTAGATTTATTCCCCCTCACATCCAGTTAGTGAAAATGTTTAATTCAACACCTACAACCGATCCCCTTCTCCACCAATCCTACCGCCACCCGTACATACACTCCAAATCGTCCACCTCGCCAAAAAGGAGAAGTCAAAAGGATTCCCAAGAGGGGTGGGGGGGAAGAAAAAGAAGTAAAAATACAATAGAAAGTGAGAAACATCAAATGACAATGACATAGTGCTTTGGCTTCTGATGCATTCATCTGCTTTCCAGTCCAATACGAAAAGCTTCCCTGACATAATTTCCTTCATTCTTTTGCATTAGTTCTTTTATTTTGTGTGGGTGTGGGTTTGTGGGGGGGGGGGGGGGGCTGCAAATGGATATGATGAGGATATAACCACACTAAAACACGGGCTATGGGCTGTCCTAGCCATCAAGGCTACACGTCAACCTCCATCTCTCTCCTATTCAATCGAACCATCTCTAGGACCTCTAGTTTGTGTTGGCCAGTCAGTTAAAGAGTACAAATTAGAGACGTAAAGCACATTACCATGTTGAAAATAAACGCCATCCTCCCCGGAAGGAACATATCATTTGGCTTAATGCCAGTATCGGGCTTCACTATCCACTGATAAGCTGACTGCCACGTGAAATATAAAATAAAAGCATGTTAGTAACTCCACGCTATGAATTGTTAAACTTTATAGAGTATTCTCAATTTGTGGATGGACCTTTGCAGTTGCAGTGCGGAATGACAACGCTTTTTCTTCCTTGGATGCTCTGTTGGGGAAAGTATGTTAGTGAATGAAATTTACAAGTATGAAAGCGAAAGGTACATGTTAGTTTAACAAACAAAGGTTGGTAATAGCAGAGTCTCACATCGGCTTGAAAGCAGTTGTAAAATTTATTAGTGATTGGAAGAGCAACAGGAACAAAGAAAGAAGTATCCCTACAAGAAGGTGTTCAAAAGGCATTAGTTTGACTAATGCACATATCTTCAATAAACTTTAAGCCTGCTTGTGTATATCTTCTCTAACCTTATAGGAGGACCTGTCGTAGCAAAACACTCAGTTCGACTAATGCACATACAAGTCTATGAACCCCGCACCTTGAAAAATAATTTTAAAGTAGATTGCTAGGAACTGAAACAATGCACCCAAAAAGGTTCCACCCAAGCAACTATCTCTTGTGGATCAACTGCTAATTTATAGGTATACAAATATTTTCTGTTTTATAAGTAATTTGTAGCTATAATTTGCAACGATCTATCTTTATTTTACAATTACTTTCACGGAACATGATTCAAATAAAAGCTGTAAACTTGTTTGTATGGAAATCCTTGTGGTTTTCTATTTTGGTTGCTAAAAACCATCACTCTGTTTTCTATTTGGAAACCAAACTTGGAAATGTTTGTAAACAGGCAAAACATTTGTGTCTTTCTGATGCCAAGGAAAGTGAGTTCGTACCTACGTGGAGGTGCCACAAAGGCTGCAGTCCGAGTCAGCTTCCAGATGTACAAAATGAGAGACAGTGAGGGTGGAGTAAGGGCAGAGAGCAAGGCTTTCCAGACAGGCCGTGAGGGATGGCAGTACTGTGGAGACAAAGTTGAGACGAACAGTGCCGGCAGTCGACAGTCCAAGTCAAGGTCCAAGTCAGGGTCCAATGTTATGTCCAATTGTGTTTCTCTCTAGAATCCAAGAGCTCTCAAATTTTAGAGTGAGAAAGTGATTTTGTAAGAATGAGCAAAAAGTCCTTGAGTAAGTCATACAGTCCACTATTTATAGGAAACAGTGTGCCTGTGTCATCAAGTGCCACATGTTGTCCTCTGGGAGTGACACGTCAACAGGTTCTCCGTTGGACTGCCGGTTCCCAAATTCGCGCTACCTGCCCCACACAACGTCGCTCTACCTATCTGAGAAGACTGACCACACCATAACAGCATGATCAGAGTAAGCCTGTTGCCCCAGCCACCGGTCCAAGCCCTTACTGAATTCCACAAGGATGCGACAAGAGACGCGTAGAGAACCTGACAGCGGTGAGGGTTGCCCCTGTAGCCAACTGTCAGGCGGACTAGGCGCGAAGCCCTCCAAAGACTTGCCCGGAGTGACTCGGGGGTCATCGTCCTGGGGGCGCCGATGATCACCGGTAACGTGAGGGGACATGGTCGCATCTCAGTGCCTAGTGTCATGCAAGTCACCCCAGGCGGCGATAGCTTTGTGGTAACGAGCCTATCTCGCTGCGAAGGGTCCTCGTGCCGGAGCACTACGAGCGGACCCCTCGGAATGTTGCACACTCCGGAGAGTGGGTCGAAGCATGTTCCACGTCCATGGCGGGGGAGCATGGTGTGGTGAATGAGTGTGATGCCCGGAGGCCTGTAACATGATTGTGGCGCATGGGCGCGGTGCCTACAGTACGAGACATTGATTGTGGCGCATGGGCGCGATGCCAACGGCATGACATCGATTGTGGCGCAGCGACAACCGTCGCGAGACAATACTTGGTGTTGTGGACACATGTCATAAAAGTAGCGCACGGGCGCGGCGACAACTGTCGCGAGACAATACCTGGTGCCGGGGGCACATGTCATGGAAGTGGCGCACGGGCGCGGCGACGACCGTCGCAGAGACGGCGCATGGGCGCGCGTCGGGTGTCCCGGACACGGGGTGTGAGTCAAGTGTGTATGTTATACCAAAATAATATATGCGATCTTTAGTAATGACAAAGTTAGGAGTGATGGTACGAGGCCGTCGGCAAAGGGTCACTCGGTGGTAACGCGCGACTTTGGGCGACGGGCATCGAGGAGGCGATGCGCGGCCGTGGGTGACGAACGACGGACGTCGCGAGGTTGGTGTGCGAGCATTGGTAAGCATCGCGAAGACGCAAAACCCCGTGAAAGACAAGTGCACGTGGAAGGGGAGGCCAAAGGCCGAATTTTAGGGTAAGGCCAAGGCCAACCCCCATGGGAGGCCGAGGCCGACCCCCTTGGGGAGGCCGAGGCCGACCCTAGGGGGTGGCCAAGGCCAAGGCCCTTCCCCCAAAAGGGGAGGCCAAGGCCACCTCCCCACTTTTGGTGGTTTTCAGGCACGCTGACTGTTGGTGTTTTGGTGGACAACGAGGAGTTGGGCAGTCGAGGTACGACGAGCATGTTGCCGTGAGTCGCACCCACGAAATGAACAAGGTGCCAAAGTCACACACGAGGCGTACGAAGCGAGAAATGCGCGAAAAGGACGTTGCGCGAGAAGTGAGTAACCGGGGGGGGAAAGGCCAAGGCCAACCCCCATGGGGGGCCGAGGCCGACCCCATAGGAAAGGGGGAGGCCGAGGCCGACCCCATGGGGTAGGCCAAGGCCTTTGCCCCTTGACCCCGTTGCTCCGATTGCGCCGTCGGCTAATGATGGTGAAAAGGTGTTCGGGTGGTCGCGGCGTGACGAATGTGCTACCGTGAGTCACACTAACGTGAAATAATTGGCGCCTAAGTCGCGCACGAGGCGTGCGAAGCGAAAAATGCACGTGACGCACTTTGACAAGTTCGATGCGTTGAAAAATTGACCGTTGAATGTGTCGATGTGTTCGCGCGAAGTGGGACCCTTAGTGGGCCCTTGGGTCCGACCAAGATAGGTTGGGAAAATCTCTTTTAAGGAGGTAGAATGTCGATCGCCTTCATCAACAGCAATAGGAGTCTATTCCACTCCAATGAATTAGGGTCTTTCTTCTCATGTTTTCTTCACATCTCCACCATAGCTATAATCTGCAACGATCTATTTTTACTTTGCAATTACTTTCACGGAAAACAATTCAAATAAAAGGCGTAAATTTGTGTTTGTATGGAAATCCTTGTGGTTTTTTATTTTGGTTGCTGAAAACCATCACTCTATTTTCTATTTGGAAACCAAACTTGGAAGTGTTTGTAAACAGGCTATAACATTTGTGCCTCTCTTTTAAGGAGGTAGAATGTCGAACTCCTTCAGCAACATAAATAGGAGTCTGTTTCACTCCAATGAATTACAGTTTTTCTTCTCATGTTTTCTTCACATCTCCACCATACCTCATGCTGATGTCTCCCCATCATCACCTGATCCACCATTGCCAGCATCATCCTCCTCATCCCAACCACAAAATACACCAGCAACCCCACCACCACCACCACCTCTAGCGCAACCAAACCCCTCAACCTCCATACACACTATACCGACAAAATGAATACAACACAAAATAAACTGGGCTTAGATCCGATCAAACGAGATATAAGGAGGGACAGTGAAGCTATACGATGATCTAAGGACGAGATAAACAGCAGAAAATAGGAAGGGAAAAAGACCAGAAGCTGTTGAATCAACCAAACTAGTTTCTGAAATAATCAAAATCAAAAATGAAAAGCCCTGCATATAATAACATTAAGGTGATAGCATAAATGTTTAGTTGGGCAAAACAGGGGTGGGAAGGTTAGAAGTCACAACTATAGAAGGCTTTGGGTGGGAGCGGGAAGTAGGAGTTCTGGGACGGGAGCATCACTAGCATATAATATTCCTTCAACGAACATTTGGGCATTGCTCTAGATTTTGGTGGCTGGATAGACAGTAGTGATCTGAATGCGCTGGATAGACAAGCAACAAGACAGTAAATCCAATCATCTATCTGTTGCAGGCTGCTATTTCTACACGATAGACACTTAAGCCAAAAAAATTATATTGCTACGAACTCTACTCCCCAATTCTTTACCTCTAAAAGCGGATTAGATCAGGACTCTTTGAGTTACATATTTGGTTAACTGACATGATGCAAACCCCTACGTGTAAATGCCATAAAGTTATTGATCACATCTGAGTATCTTTTTGTTCTTCGACTATCAATGAGCATATCATCACATTTTGTAGGCTTCAATTGCTCAAAATGAAAAGAGGATATGCCATGTCACGGAACTCGTGAATCTGCCTAATCACTTTATTCCCCCTGCTATTGGCCAGCATAAAGTATAATTCCGATACCCTTCCCTGTCATCAGTAGCTCATTATACGAAACATTTTTTCCCCCTTGAGTTAATATTTTCTTGCCCTTTCTCTGCTTTTTCCTTTCTCCCACTGCCAGCAAACTACCCCTAGCCACCGGCAACTGTCTCATTCGAACGGAGCATTCTAAACTTGTTCAGCTTGAAATCAAAGCAAAAACAAAGTTCTTTTTATAGGTAATCAAGAACAGAGTTCCATGAGTACAGTAACATTAACCTGTATTTACTTACCTTGACTTGTCATCAGCATCATCTCCAGCTTCTGGCTTCTTGTCTATCTCACTTCTCACCTTGTGAAGCAAAGCATAATCCAAGCCTTTGACCAAATGAGTGTGCTCCACATCACCTGAATTACATAAACGAACCCCGACATAGCAAAAAAAGGCTGAGGATAGATAGAGATAGTAAAGCAAAGCAACTACCAAAGTGGGTACATTCAGATGGTCCGGCAGCAGTAAAAAGGCCCAAGCTTCGCCTATTGTTGATCGAATAAGGGCCCCTCATTCTTTACTCACAGTCACATGTGATAATATTATACTTGAAATTGAACAAGATTTCACTTTCTAACTCAAGCAGCTGACTACAAGGGCCTTTAAGAAACATGATAAACTATCGAAAATAAATAGAGTAGACACTAAAGCAGACGCTTATACCTCCAAGATACTTGCTCTTCTCAATAGATATCTTGTGCGCATCAGCAGACCTACCAAAAAAAGGGTAAGAATTAACATATGCAGTATTGCTCCTTACATGGGGTAGCGAAGAGGGTTGGAGCCTTACAGGAGTTCGACATTTCCAGGAGGAGCTACGGCGTGAAAGGAGCCCAATCCGGCTGGCTCATAGTCAGGATTCTGATCTTCCCTTCGTTCCTTAGCTCGGTCCCGATATTTAGGTTGCTCCGGTTCTTCCTTTTTTTCCTCTCTGCACATACAACCTCACTCTTGACAACAATAAACATCATTCAAGTACCAACTCTAATATTCCACAACTCTGTTCCTTATATAAAGTGCTATTTCGACTCTCAAAAAAATAAAAAGTACTCCTCCAACGTCTAGAAAAACAAAATTGGTCATGACACAGCAGAAAATTATACCCCTTAGGAAGAATTGAAACGAACTAGAGATGAAAAGGCATATAAACTCGACTCTCAATGATAACGATAACAAGTACCATTTTTCATCTCCAAAAATACTTGTCATTTTTTCTTACAAATAAAACAAATTAAAGTACTCATTCTTATGTCTCGTAAAGCTAATTCGTCACAGCTGAAAATTAAGAAAATTAAAGTGCCGAAGATATAAACAGGAAGAGATAAAGAAGGTGTACTTGTTGCGACGAACAGTCTTCTCTTCGGGATTTCTCTTGGTCGATGGCATTGATACGTTATGGCTTGAGCTTTCCGGGATATTAAGACCTTAATCCTGCGATTCAAATTGGCTGAATTCAGTTCTTCGCGGTTTTAGGGCATTTTGATGTTCGAGGAGGACGACGAGGGAGAACCAACCAATATGTGAAGGTGACTGAGGTTTTCGATGGTCCAAGGCCCGCCTCACGGCATCCAAGTTGAGAGAGGGATAGGTGCAGAGACTCAATGGAAGCTGTTCTAACAAATGGAGTTACCACAGCCTGGGGCTATTTACAAGCTGTGCCCTCCCTCTCTATCTATCGGATGGATTGCTAAACTGCCTTTGTATCATTGGCTGAATTACCAAATTGGGAAACTTTCGGCAGAGGCGCGCTGTAACAAAAAAAATACCGCTAAATATTTTTTAAGAAAAAAACTTTTCATTACGAATTTTAGTAACAGCAACAAAATACTTTTAGCGATAATTTATTATCGCTAAATATTGTACAGCACATCTGTTGTACAACAAGAATCTTGATCCAATTGCTGCATTGAACAACTCTTTTGACGGGCCTTCTGCTTACGCTTACCAATGTGTCAAATTCAGAGAGTACCAGTGAGGATGGCAATGTAGAGTGCCTCTCTCCTTCTTTGATTTAACTCACCCTGCCCCACCTTATCCCATTTCAATTAGATCCAACCTGCCCTAAATAGCACAGACTTTGCGTCTGACACCAATACCGATCAGGATGCCGGACACCGCAATTTTTAAAAAATCAGATTTATACTTAAGGCTCAGTGTCTTACAAAATCGTTCAACCAGGGAAACAAAATTATGTCACTCAACTACTAGTTTATCCTTAGTGCACTACTAGCTTCATTCTTTTTTAAATCGAGTAACAAAAAATAAAAAGGGAATGAGAAAGCACAAAAGAACCGAAGCTTGAAAGCTTGGATGCTTTCGGTAACAAACGAGAAGGAAAAAAGAAAGGGAAGAGACAAAAAAAGAATAAGGGTATCTGTTCCTGAAATCCATCGACGGCGGCGAGATCCTCCAGCGACCAGTTTGGCTGTCGTTTGCTTCGTTCTTTTCTCTTGATTAAGTAGGGAGAAGAAGAGTAGAAGACTGGCCTGCTAAAAAATTTATTTTTAAAAGAACCTTAGAATTATCAATTATCACGCACACCCTAAAATTTGTTTTATGAACTCATAAGTTTTGACACTTCTTCAAAAAGTGTCTCACACAGTGGCTGATAACTAAGAAAAGATTAAGGAAAAATATGGACAACAGTGAGAGGTATCAGACACATGTCTGGTGCTGGTCAGGTGTCGAGGCATTGATAGGTGTCGAGTACCATACCTCGGCTCATATGAGGTGGTCGGTGCTTCCTAGATACTGGCACATTAACCCGATTCTATACAGGTCAACCCGTTTAATTTTAAAATTTTAAACTACTCATATTTTTTCACAAACCAATTTTCTAATTCCGGTAGTGGTGGTGGGCGGAGGTGGCTACAGCAGTTGGATAGTGGAGGCGGTGGTTATCGAAGTTTTCGACAGCAACGACTGTGGTGGCTGCTGGAATTTTTTGACTTCAACAAGCGGTCGACGGCAGCATTAGCTGCCAGAGGCAAGCGGCTTTTAGTGGTGGCTACTAATTGGCAACTTCTGTGTGTGCGCGCGGGCGCGTATGAGCTCGCGCGCGCGTGTGAGAGAGAGAGAGATACACCAAAGGAAAACATGTATGTTAAGTTTATGAAATTCTATCTGGTTTATGAAAATCCGTATATCCCTATTTTTTTAGATCCTCCATGTATCTAATATACATTTAGAGCTTCCACAAACAGGTACCATGTATGGCAGGGTGGGGCTCTAACTAGACCCACAAATTTCCATCCCTACATATTGGTGTTGACCCTAATATGCTTGCTTTAAAAGATTAAAGACGTTTTCCTTGATTGTGTCGCTCTAAGTTGTCTTTCCTTGCAACCAGTGGTTCTCGCTCGTGTACTTAGTGAGCTGGCAATTTGATGCGTCTATTAGCATCATCCTTCGGTTATCCATAAATATGCCACACCCAAATACTGACAATCTGCATCTGTCTTCCATTTCTTCAAGGTGGTGGTCATCACTTTACCGAGTTATTTGTTTTGGATATGCTCTTGCATGCTTTCTATATTTTTCCTTTCTATGTCTACATTTATTTTAGAGTTAACTACTCAGTTGATCACCGTACTATTAGAAGATTTTAAATTTTGTTAATAAACTTTGATTTGTGTCAAAGTGACCACTAAAGTCTGAAAATCGTTTCAATCAGGTCACTCTATTAGCTTCTGTCAATCTAAGTCTGTTAATTTATGGGTGGAACCGTCCTTTCATTGTTTACCTTCTTCTTTCTTCTTTCTTTTTCTTCTTCACGCGTGCACGCAAACACACACACACAGTAACACTCACCCACACACACACATGCATGCACACAGTCACCCCCCCCCCCCACCCACACATACACTGCCATACCTCATCCCCCTACACTGACACACACCCAGAGTCACGCGCACACACGCGCACAAAGCCACACACACAATCACATGCACACACATAGTTGCACACGTATAGACACACCGTCACACACACACAAACAAGTAGCTCGGCAGTATGGATTATGGTACTTATTATTTAACATGTTATTTGATATAATTTTTAGTTTGTAATTTATCATTTTTTGGTGAAATTAAAAATAATTCTAACAACTATTGAGAATAAAAAACATACTACCTGAAAAAAGCAAAAGAAACAAAAAGAAAAAAAAATGCCTAACTAGAGATAATTTTGTTTATTTAAAAAATCAGAAATTTAATCATTTATCCGCGGGTAATACCCGACCTGCAAGGCTAGGGTACTAGAATTGAAAAAAACTACCCCAAAAAACTGGATAAATTTTATCTGACCCGGTTTATTCTGAGCCGACCGGGTATTACCAGTACACGGTGGTTTTATCTATTTGCAAGGTCTATTAACACCCCAAGGGTGATCAGATAGAGCCCAAGCTCTATCCATATGGTGTAGCAAAGCTCTAACTAGTGAAACAGCAAAGCACTTTGTGAGACTTCATCACCCCACCGTTCTTTGGCAATTGAAAATCGTGCTAAGCGAGAATGCAATACCTTTACAAAATTATGTATCCTAAAACTTGAGTCTCATGCACATGCCTGAGCAAAGTGCCCAAGCACAGCATGCTTGAGCAAAGCACCCGAGCAGCATTCCCGTGTAGAGTGCCCGAGTAGAGCTCCAAGACCTTTTTCCGAGCAAAACCCATGGGTAAAGCTCTAGGGAGTTTGCCCAAGGGAAGCTCTCGTGTGGAGATCAAACAAGTTTTCTTGGGTAGAGCTCCCATCTGAGTTCTTTTGATGTAAAAAAATAGTTTTTCAATGGATAAAACTCAAAAAAGTACCTAAATAAAAAAAAATCACCTCATACGGACATTCGAGCAATAAGTTATGGGTTTTCCAAGTTATGAAATTCCTTTAAATATTTATGCTCGGGCTTTACCCAGATGGCCAAGTAGCCCAAGCAATCTTCTTAGATGTTCTACATCTACTCTTGTAAGTGGGTACAAAGTCAGGCAAAAATTTGGTGCATGTTTCAACACACCCAAAATGCACATTTTGAGTCAAACATTTTGGCTAAGAAAATGGGGGTGCATTATGATATAGCTAAAATCATGCTTCCAATCATCAGAGGACACCTGTCATCTATGACAAGTAAGCAGTTTAAGTCAACAACAAGATTGATAATGATCCTCAAGGATCAGGCACAAGGCTCCATCATCACTCCTAATTCTACTAGGGTTCTAATACCCGTGCCTATATCCCCATGAGCACAAAAATGATCCACACACATACACATTATGTTTTCATGCTTTTTCAGAGTTCTACCCTACAGTTGTACTCTGATTTAAGCATCAGAGCATCAGAGAGTTCCTTTGCCAGAACCCCACTAGGCAGTCACTTTTTTTTTCTTATTTTGCAGGTCATCATTCCAGGTTGTGGTTCCATATCACAAAAAACATAACCTAAAACCTTTATGTGATGCTTAAGGTTCTCTACCAAAGAAGCTTCGATCAATATGCCAAAGGAAATTAGCATTCTTTCTGGTTAATCTTGCAAACAAATCAACTTACTATAAGAAATGGATATTATTGAACATGAGCAACCTAGATAAAGCACAAAAAACAAACAAAGAAACTTGTATTACATACATATGTGATCATCTACTGCTATATTTTTAGAATGACGATGGTACCCTTTGCATATTTTCCTTTAAGACTCTGTGTGTTTTGGAGCGGAAATCAAGTACCCAATGTAATTGTGCTATTGGGATCTTAGCATAAATTTTTTGCTTTTCCTATGGCAGAGCACAAGCAAATATATGTTGTGCTGCCAGCTATGATCCCCGAGTCACTCATAGACGGGAGAAGGTCTCCAAAGGGCATCACACCTAGTTCACATGGCAGGTTCTTTACGTCTCTCAATGTTCCTGTAGGACTCAACAAGGGCTTTCACCAGTGGCTTGCCAAGCTTTCTAGACATATAGTGTAAATCTTTGCAATGCAGGCAAGATGAATATATGATCCGACAGTCCGTAGAGCACCAGCTTTTTGTGACCCCCTTAGGTCAGGTGTCGTTCTCAGGGAGCTCCACATGTCTCTTGATGATATTATTAACTCAACCAACATAAATACAAGAATTTAGAATTCATTTGAAGGATTTTCAAACTCAATTGCAAGACTTGCTTTCTCACTTTAGAATTTCAGAGCTAGAGAATTTTAGAGAGAAACATATATAAGACCGTGACTTCGAATCTTAACCGTAGACTTAGACATTAAGTTGTGGCAGTCGCTATGTATTTACCCTTGCGCCTTCGCATTCGCAGCACTACCTCTCTTTCGGTTCCGTCTAAAAAGCTTTGGTCTCTGCCCTTGTTCCGCCTTTGTTGTGTTCCACTACTGAATATTTGACACCTGATTTGGACTGCATCCTTTATGGCACCTCCACGTAATCTTCAAACCTATTTCCTTGGTATCACAGTTTATAAGAACTATTTTTATAAATAGGATGAAAGTAAATTGTCTATCTTCAATATTTTATACACTTAGTTTAATTAGCAGTTGGAGTAGCTTGATCTAGGTGCTTAATTAAATTAACACAAAAAATCAAAAAACATTGGGACAAAAGAGCTCGGAGGATATTTTCTAAGTCCTCTTAGATCGTTTGAACAAGAAGTCAGAATGCACCATCTCCAATCACCATACCATTTGCATTGGAAATTATATTTTCACTTGAGATTCAGTTAATAACCTAACACGTCCACACAAAATAACACTATAAAATCATTAAGGACACTAGAAGAGTATTTAAACCACAAACCATAAAACAGGACCCAAGTAACCAACAAAGACAGACATCTCTTAGCAAAGAAGATATCAATGCCCCTACCACGCATACTTACCTGACGCACTACAGTATCAAAACTCAAGGTCTCTGACAAATTGTCAAAGACCTTGAGTTTTGATACTGTGTAGTAAAGAAAATCGTTTATCCGTGGTCAAGTCCTATTATAGTTATATTAGACTGATAACCCTATATTGTTTTCAAATCTATAGAAACTACACAAATAGAATATCACGTGATTTACAACTGAAGTGAATATTTCCCAGCGACATCGACATCATTCAAGTGAATATTTAAAAAAAATTGTAAAACTACTCACGATGTGACGCTTTGGTATAGTATCCATTGTCTCAAGAAGTACAAAGCTTGGGTTTAATGCCCATTATCTCTAGATTAAAGTGGACCGTGTGTATTGAATGCTTATGCGTCTTGAGTAACAGTTGGTGGAACTAAAAGAAGCAGAGCAGAAATCTCTGAAGGAGTCTGAAAGATTAGAAAAGGAAATTGCAGACGAATACTTTGCCAAACTCTACAATATAGCAGAGCAGAAACCTGTTTTTTTTCCCTCTTCTGTTAATTACATACCTCATGAGCTTTTTTTCTTGTAACAGGAGAAGCTTAGTACCATGACTGCAGACGAATATCCAGAGCTAAAGAAGAAGTTTGATGATGAAATCCGAAATGACTATTGGGTCTATTAGTACCGCGTATGGGTTCAGGGTCACCTTCTTCTGGTGAACATTTTCAAGTTCATTACTAATTGTTTCAAATTTTCAGAAATAAACGTGGAACCCCTATCTAAACTTAATTCTCTAGAGTTAATGCAACCTTGAATATCTCTTAGAAACATACATAGACCAATCAAGATTCATCTAATCTACTTGTATATTTAAAAACAAAAGCATGGTATCTATAACAATACCCGTAAATCAAAATTACCAGAAATAAAAGTTTCGCCAGAGATTGAACTGGACTGAAGCTGGCCTTAATACGCGACAGTATATATAATCTATTCCACTGGAAAGAGCCCTTTTTTCAATTCATCCTCTTGCGCCGTGAGTAAAGCATCCATCAATGCTTCTTCTCATACTAGCTCTACACCGAAGATGGTCTCCTAGTCACAAAGACTGTCTGACTGCAAAACTCCTTATCACTTGCCTCTGCACAAAACAAAGTCAAACAAAGTTCATTACAAAATAGGTAAATACCCAAATCTCAAACTAGGGTTTTGATTAGTTGCCTTCTTCTTCAAGTGCTGTGCGAAAAGATGAGTGCGAGGAATTTGATTTGGGAGAAGGGACGTTAAAACCCTAGAAATTTGATTCGGGGCTACAACCTCTCTCGACGGTCGGGGAAGGAGAGATTGAAACGGTCGGGGAAGGAGAGATTGAAAGAGCCGATAGTCGGGGCTACAGCCTCTCGCGACGTTATTTGTTTTTTATTTTTTTCGGTTAGGATGGGTTAGCTGGGTTTAATTAGTTTAACCCAATTTAGCTCATTTAAATATTTACCCAACTTGAACCAACCCATTTATAAATTTGTTGGTTTGGTGGGTTAAAACTTGTTCAAATTTGGGTTGGGTTGGGTTGGTTAAAGCCCATTATAAACCAGCCCAAATTGCACCCCTACTGACAATTAAAAGAAGGAAAAGCCCAATATGATCAAACTCATATGTTTGGAGTCTCTCTCTATTTATATTAACTTATGTCGTTGTACCAAAAAAAAAATTAACTTATGTCGATTCTCACCTTCTTAGACCATTAGATATGTTGTTAAATATTCATCTGCTCACATTTACCTTAGTTGTTGTCACATTAACTTGTCATGAGGATACTAGATGATTGGGACCACTGGCCGAGACCGTGTGATATTTGCTCCCAACAATGTGAAGTTCATAGACGTGGTACACCCATGCCAAGATGCATTTGGCTCTAAACAAAACAACAACAAAAAAACTAGGATCACCTTCAACGAAACTAGATACTGTCAGTTTGATGTAGTCATTGACATGTGATAATAATAAAGATAAATACTTTAATAATCTAATAGATGGAAGTCACGTGTGATATTGGTTAAACAATTGTAATCTTCAGGCTAGGAATGGTAATTTGGGGGTCTAACTGAAGACCCATCTCATCCCACAAGGTTTATTTGGGGAACCTTTAAGTGGCTATGGGGCAGATAAAGATGGCGCAAACGAGGGATCTAGCCAATTGGGGCTATTTGGATTTTTCTCATCCCCAACTTAACCCAAGTAGATTTTCAAAACCTTAACTCACATGCATGTTTTTGCTTTATTTCTCCCTCTCACACAAACTCAAAAGCCTATAGTCGGCAATCACCACCAACCGCCGCTTGCCACTGACAGTAATTACCGGCAGAACCAGTCGTCGTAAAATTTCTATAGCCGCTGCCATCAAATGGCGTTGTCAACTCTGACAAACTCCGGTTAGCTGCTTACAGTCGCCACCCAACTCTGATAGTCGTCGCTGCTGCTTGCCGTCACCTATGGCTGTCGTCCATCTCATACAGCCGTCGTCGATTGTCGCCATGCAACTCCAGCAGCCACCTCCCCGACGCCATTGCCAACCAGAATCAAGAAACTAGTATTTTGTTAAAAATAAGGTGACTAGTTTAAAACAAAAGGGAAATTTAGAAACTTAACGAATCGACCCGTATTGAATCGGGTTAAATGGGGCGGGTTGGATTTATGTGGGTTGGACCGTGCAGGGTGGGAATGGTTGATTAATAAGGCAAGGCAATATAGGGATGGGACAAATTGGGATTGGGTGACGTAGGTTAGGGCGGGGCGCCTCATATTGCCATCCCGAAACTCCAGGAACAACAAAATCCTTATGGTTAGTATATCTGCTGGTAACATGTCAAATTATCTCTCTAATCCCGACTCCAGGAACAACAAATATTCCTCCTTGTTCAGCTAGGTATAAATAATCCTCACTCAGTAACATCAAAGTAGTCAACCAAATTAGTAATGACAGAAACCATTTTTGTTTGGTTACACATGTTTAAATTAAGTTTTATCCATGCAACTAAATTACAAATCAGTCAGCTATTCTATTCCGCTGGAGCAAAGAATTTTCACTATAAAATGCTAGTCCTTTCACATGAAATAAGATTTCCCATGAGAAACTCAAATGGAAAAGAGCAAATGTATAGAAGGCATATCCTTGTGCCTGTATCAAAAATATGGGTCATAAACAATCGGAATTATCGGGTTTAGTTCCCAGTGAGTAACCAGCTGCAGCTTAGCCCATGCTAATTCCACCAGCTAACTAAACTTGAGTTGTTATAGGATGTTAAGACAGCATTCCACAACATTTTCTTGCAGCCCGGCAATATAAAAGCCCGACCAACTGATTGCTACGAAGAGAAACAAGTTGCATTTCCATCCTACGATCAATATCATGAATGGTTAACGAATCTCCTCAAGATGATACCCTCACTGCTGTGCTGTCACTTCCCTCTCCTACAACTGAGCTCTTACTGCAAAGCCCTACAATAGAGCATGCCATTCTAGCAAAGTATCTGACGGGCCTACTAACTATAGCCACCAATCTCTCTTGCCTTGCCACGTAGATATAATTTGACAGTGCAGCTAGCACTAACAGCTGCTTTCCTCGGCGTAATTTCCTTTTTGCACTCTGAAGATTTGCATGAAAGATTGTGGCTTCTCGGATATATCCTTCCCAGAGATTCACCTCTACGGATTAACATTGCAATCACCCAAGAACAAATTTTCTCTACTCAGAAACTTCCTCCAATAATCTTTGTACTTTGGAATGCCCAGCTCAAGCCAAGGTTTCATATTTCCATTGTAATGCAACACTGCTGCTGTCCTAATGGCTTCAACCTCCAGACCGTAATTATGACCTAGTCCTGACAGTGCCCAGGTATCATCAAGAGCATGAACTAGGCCTTGAAAGGCGAGCAAGCTTGCACGCAACATAACAGCTTCAGAATTAGCCTCTTCTGTGTCCAGCTGCTGACCACATTAGAAAACGAACGCAAACATAAAAAAAATTATCAGCTAACAGAAAATTGTATAGATGTGCATAATGGTGGACCAATAAATAATGTGCAGTAAAACAAAAGAACTATTTAAAGTAACAGTACTGATGTTGCTTGAAGTAGCAGTACTGATGTTTTGCTTCCTAGGAGCAAACACAGTGAGAAAACAAAAGAAAATCACACGACAAGGAAACAGAGAATTTCTCATACCCTCAAGTAGAACCAGTAAAAATATTGTCATAAGAAATAAAAGAGAAACTTGCAAATCCATGAAGATCAAATATTGCCATAAGAAATAAAAGAGAAACTTGCAAATCCATGAAGATCTTTCTTTCTTTTCTTCTTTTTAAGGTTTTCTTATTGTTTCAATATCATCTTTTGTCTGCATGGGTTTAGGGGGAGGGAGAGAGGGAGAGGGAGGGGGAGAGAGAGAGAGAGGGAGAGGGGGAGAGGGGGGGAGGGAGAGAGGGAGAGGGAGGGGGGAGAGAGAGAGAGAGAGGCGGGGGGGGGGAAAGGGAGGGGGAGGGGGAGGGGGGAGAGAGAGAGAGAGAGAGAGGCGGGGGGAGAGAAAGGGAGGGGGAGAGAGAGCTGGCCAGGGCCACATCTTGCTCTGCTTCGTTGCCTAATCTAATTTTTGCCCCTTTTGGCATTTTGGTCTTCACACGCACCGTGATGGCACGTTTTTTACTGACTTGACTTTGTTGACCGTTGTACTTTAGAACACGGCCACATGTACATAGCCAAAATAGGCTAGCAATGAATGTTGTCGTGAGAATATTGGCAAAGACATGCATTTATATCAAACCATTCCGGTTCAATATCTTCAGTCTTTGATATATGATGCTCTTCACACAACTCAATATACGACTAGGGAAACTTGGGTTCTGATTCTCAAGTGTTACAAGACACCATTACTGTCACTGTGACTAAAACATCAATTACAAATTGTTATTGGTGATACTAATTGTCAAACATTAATATAGAGAAATCACTTATTTAGTGAAAATAGTTTTCCCAAGCAAAGATACTTTGCGTAACTGTCATGAATGGAAGTGAAAATTGACTCTATAAATAAACAGATAATACATCAACGCACCTCTTGTACCAACCTTTGGTAGGTTGCTGTAACATCTTGCTTTCTCCACATGACTAGATCAATAACATTTAAGCCAGACATCCAAGCGCAAGAGTTTTTGTCAAAGCTGTTAGCACCTAAATAATTTTTAAGCTGAATCAATCTCACTGTGCAGAACTGTGGAGCAGCATTCACCTTCCCATCCATGTCAAGACTCCATAGGGCTGACAAGTCACGCTGGACAACAATATCATCATCCAAAACAACTACTTTCTTCAGGGACTGAAAGATTCTTGGTAGGAGATAATGTGAATGAGAAAAAACAGACATGTATTCCGTTCTAAATTGTGTTGCAGAGGGTTTATCGACACTACGAAAAGAAACACGAAACTCTTCAGGCAATGACAGATGTAGCACGGTAGCCTTATCGTGGTTATTCGAGTTGAAATCTTCAATATTTAAAACCTGAACTGCAACTTCCTTGAAAGAGTTTCTGAAGAACCACAATTTCATGGCAAAGTAATTCTGTGTATCTGTCAGCACATGGAAAACTTGATTCCTACTTTCCTGGAAATGTAAATGAAACCGATCAATACACGTGCCGGAATATAAAATGCTGCACAAAAGAATCTAAGAAAACGTACTTTTGAGTGCATTATTGTTGAGTTTATTACTACAGATGACGCAAGCACATTGTTGGAGAAAATGACAAAGTGGTGCAGCTCTGGATTCACATATTTCTCAGCCAATGACTGCTCAATATCCAGTGGAGCAGATCTAAAATACTCCACAGTTAATCGCATTGAGAAACAGTGGAGACTCTTTGGCATTGTTTGGACTGCAAGTTGGTAGAGGAAGGCACTCTGCTTCATATGAAAATTAGCTTCATCCTCCGTCATATCGACTAATTGTCGTAATTTCTTATCGATGTTATTACAATCGAACGGGTGCGATTTTGCTTTGGCTATTGCAGCTTCCATCTTTCGCAGCTTTCTGCCAATCCTGATACATCGAAATTATATTGTAGAGGTTTGTAAAATTAGCCCATAACTTGATAAACAACACACTGCAGGAAAGAATCAGCTGCATCCTAGAAAATGACATTTAAGACAAATGAACTCCACGAGGAAGAGACTGGTATTGGGGAAAGGGGCTTTGACCTTTATATCAGTTTTGGTACAAACCAAGAGTAATACTGATGATCATAGAAGCTTGAGAAGTATAGGCCATGATCATTTGATGCAGATAAGTGTGTTAAGTCATCAAGACAGTAAGACATGGTTTAGGACATAGTTCCAACACTCGTGGTACACTCTCTCATTACACTGCTAGAACATCCTTTAGAATAGTGGTGGTCAGGGGATTAGACACTATATGACATTATTTGGACTAGTTGGACTTGGAGGTTTAGTGTATTTTAAGTATTTGATGCTGTAGTGTTACCTTCTACTTTAAGGACGGACTTAATTCCATTTAATTAGATGGTTTGTTAAAGCGTAGAACAGTGGAATGGTTTGAGGAACGTACTGTCCCTGGCAGAGTTTACATTCTTTCAGATTGTTACCATATATTTGTATAAATATGGAGTGTCCTGTGTGGATACCAAGTCTTTGTCGGCGTCCATGCCGGTGGCTTTCCTTGCGACACAGATGCCAGCACTAAGCAAGGAGCTACTACTAGACCAGGATCTGAAGAGCAAGAAGTTACTACAAGACCATGGTGTCCCGTGTGGACACTGCCTGTGCCGGAGTTCGTGTCGGTTTTCTTGCACATAGATGCCAAAGGGAAACTTGATAGGCTTTGTTAAACTAATCTGCACCATATTGTTGAGACTAGGGTAATTTTATGTGCAACGAGATCCATAGTTGCCACAGTATAATCTGAAAAGGAGAAAAGCAATGACATAATTCATATCATCTGAGAGTGGTTGGGCCAGAATAGAAAAGGATATAGCTTGAAACAAAGACTTTCTTCAATAAATCTCCCAGAAGATCATCGCGTAACAATGGTTGTACAAGAATAAAGCAGACTAGGTAAAGAGTGGATCCAATAAGCAAATCTGTTTAGCTGATGTGTAGCTTGCCCAAGCCCACTAGAAATAATAACACTTGTTAAGGACAAATGTCAAAACCTAAAACCAGAACAAATATCACAATAAAGGCAGCAAAGCAGAAATATGTTCCGTAACATAGTCTCTGTCTTCTATTATGCAAATTGCAACATCTCACATGCAAGTGAATATGATGCACTTCTTTCACATTAATCGGAAAAAGAGAGAGAGAAAAAGCCATTTGCGTAGGATAAAGAATGCGAGAAGGAACTTACAGCGGTGGCAGATCTTTATCTGTACTAGTTTCACTGAGGACGCGCTCGAACTCTTGAATATTTTGCTTCAGCTCATGTGACAACTTCTCAAGTGCTGGAAGCTTTGCAACACTAGGATAGTAAGCTCGAGCCACATATAGCTGGTCCTTCATTTTCTTCACCATAGAATCTTGCATTTTTTCCTTGTGTCTTCGACGCCATAAGCAGTAGCTCCCAAATTTGGACTCGCACAAACTTTCACAATCATCGGAGCCTTCCAAAGTTTTAGTGACTTCACCCGTACCACTAGACGTGGTCTTCTGAAATAGATGTTGAAGTTAATCATTTGCCGACCCAATGAAACAAATCTAAAAGTACCGTGGAGATGTAAGTAAGCCAAAAAGTCAACACATTTGCATACATTTGTCCCCAGGCGTGGTTTCGGTACATCAGCAATAACAGCAAAACCTGCAAAGTTCAAAGTCATAAAGACAAAAGCAAGCTCAAATTCAACATCCATTTAGAGGGTAAACAGACCATGGCAAACAGCATGATAAAGAGGAAAAATATGGCATTTAGAAGAGAAGGGGGATTATGGCAGCAATAGTTCAAAGTGAAGATTGGCATCAAAAGATGAAGGGAACTAACCACCAGTTTTGTTCTCAGCTGCCTTCGCAGGTTTTGTACTGTATTCCTGGAAATGGCGGGAAGTTAATTCAGATTTCTAGAACTATTGGAATCAACACAAGCAAATTGCCATTCCTTCCTCAACATGCACCTAGAACCTACATTAAGAGCCTAGGGCACAAACACTATAACTCTTATCTTGGTTGGAGATAAAGGAAGGGGCTGGGGGTAAAAAGGGGATGTGAAACATTCCTTCTTCAAAAAAAGATAAAGTATGTTCAGGAGAGGAGGAATGTACGCAAATTATACTGATGGTCCACGATTATCTTACCAACAACCTTGGCATCAATCAAATCTCTCTCATACATCTATAGAAAGATCAATACAGCTATCAAGACTATCCAAAATCCCAAGAAAGGCTCCATCGGGGTTCTTCCCCTTTCTCACTGGATAATCAAGAAAAAAATCCAAAAGCCCACAAAATTTGAGCCCAAAAAATAAACCAAGAACTATTGAAAGCAAAGTTTAGGACGAACAATATCAAGAAACCTTGTACATAATAACAGAATCAATATGAGAGGACAAACTGAAAATGTAGCACATTTAAAGCCACACAAATACCTTCTTTCCTAGCATCACACGTAATCAAAATAGGTTTGGCTTGTTTAGGCAAATTCTCTGTAATTACTTTTAGTATCCAATAGCAAGTTCAACTTGCTTTCCCATAATGTGTTTAATGAAAAATTGCGAGCTTAAAAGGAACAGTATAGCCGAGCCCATGATGAAGGACGGTACCTTGAGAAGTGTATTTAAGGCTGCCCTACGATCAAGGATGGTGGGCTAGGGCTTAGGTTAATGGGATCTGTAGATGAGTAGCTAAAATTAGAGTTCAGGAACAACAAAGAGGGGTTTATTGGCTGACTTACGGCTGTTTGGGGTGTTGTGGACAGTACGGGTGAACAGTATTAAAATAGCAAACAAAATAGGAAAAGCATACAATAATGGACAGGATAACCTTGGAATCTCACCTAGAAGAAAATTCCACATAGTATCACCATTGAATAAGAGAAAGCAAATTGCTTTAGAAAATTCTACCCTCGACTCTCCTTAATAGTTTTCCACAATGCTCGTTTATATAGAGAGAATAAACAACAACTTCCCTACAAAGTAAAGGATTCCAAAATTCTAGAACCTTCCAGATTACAAAAACTAAACACAAAAACCTAATAACATAAGGACTGCGTATATAGTAACTACTAAAGACTAAACCTACTCACAAAAGGACTTAGAAACGTCTAATCCGCCCTGAGGGGGGTAAAATGGCCAAAATGCCCTTGCTTAGAAAAATCTGCCTCATCGACTCTCCCCATCTTCAAAGAACTTGACTCTGTCGAGTTTAAGGCTTGGATAAAACTTTTAGAGTTCCTGATTAAAGGTCAGAAAACAACCTGATTGGTTTGAGCTTGTACAACAGACCCTCGCGGGGCTTTTCTCTTCTTCTTCCGTCTCGATGAAAAAGCTGGAGGGTATGATGCCTATCAGTTCCCCCCGGCTTGAAGAAACTCGACTTCGACGAGTTTGAGCCTTGATACAGGTCCTGTAGGTTTAATTTGTGCCCCTAAGATCTCTTGCTATACTTCATTCTCCTTGATTCTTGATAGCTTTCAACTCTTCAATCTTCACATTTGGCAAAAAAGAACGCATCCTCAAACATTATAGCTATTTAAGTGACAACATCATCCAACATTCTCTTCGTTTTAGGCCGCGCTCTTGGTGGATCTTTTAAATTGGAGGTGAATTCCATGAGATAAGTACTCCCTTCAACATGTTCGCTAACATCCTCAACAGCTCCTTTCTAGACTTCATACTGCGTAGGTTTTATGCAATCAATTGAAAAAATGCATGAAGATGTACTTTAAAAATCAAGGACTTCATGCAGTTGTTCCTCCTTGTTTTGCTTGGCGTCCTTTGGCCTAACATTCAAATGAACGATCTCTTGGGGTAGATATTGAATTTGCTCCATATCTTGGAAATTTGACCTTTTGACACTATCACGCTCGTCTTCTTGACGGGTGTTGTCCTTCTAGCTCACAATTTACATTTGGACCATACTTGGGTATTGTTTGCTCAAAGAGGTCTGGACACAAGCAGGTACAATGACCATAACTACCATATGATCGACACAATGGAAGCAACCATTCTGTTTTAGACTTTTAATTGTACGCCCTTTTCAGTAAGGAGCATCTTAGGTAAGCATATCCGATGTCTATTACTTATTGTCCTTACATTAATCAGCACATCATGTAGGTGGGAATAACTTATCATAGACATGTTGTTTAAATCTAGGAGGAATAAAACGCTCTTTCAACTTATCCTTCATCCAATTCCAATGTAAAGGTGGTTGATCAGTTATATAACGTTTTCTCTTCAACTTTGTACCACCACAAAAGTGCTGCCTGGAGTTTTCTTTTTGCAAAAAAAGTTTTCACATCCTCCGGAATCAAACGGTAAGTAAATAGTTTTCCATGGACAAAAGCCAATCAAAAAGTTCACCTGACCACCATAAAAACATCTGCTTCAAGATGTAAAACTTCCGTCATAGCAGTTGAAGATCAACTTCAAGACCTCTACTCGTGGCAACTTTCTTCTTTTTTATTACGGTCCACCTTTTCCCAAGAGCTTTTCTAATTTATCGAACTTCAGATTAACGTTAGCAAGTTCTTCTTCATGCCTTTGGAGCGGTCTTTGAATGGCAAAAATTTCCTCAAATGATTAACCCATGATGTTAATTGCATAAAACTTGCAGCCAAGAACAATCGTCTCTCATGCCAAAACTGATGTAGGACAATACCTTAAGAGGGGTAATAAAGGTTGTCGTAAGATCAAGGATGATGGGCTAGGTGTCACAGAATCATTCTGTTGGTGCTAGCCAATGGGTGCGCTTGGGGATGTAGGCATTGGACCACACAACGGGTCTGACGAGTAACACAACGGCCTAATGCACTAGGCTCTGTAGAGGCCCAACGTCGCCGAGACACTGGGGGATCTATTGGGAAAAGGGGGTGGCGGCCTCATTTAGGTATAGTTAGTAGTATTTGCATGAGAATGAACCTAGGCCCTTGACAACTGGTATCAGAGCCGCACACAGTTTTGAACTGGAATGTTAGACCACCGGGGGCAATAGGCAGCACGTTTGAAACCTCTTTGATGACGAGGGCCGGGGGTGCATGAGGAAGTTACAGAGAGCCGTTGTAGAACGCGGGGTGTTGGTGCAAAGACAGGACTCGGAAGAGTTGTATCATACCCCTAGCGAGGGTGATTGAGCGTCGTAGTTGTCAAAGACTCATTGTGTGGGTGACACCCACACAATGAGTCCGGTTCTAATGTTGGTGCATGTTCAATATACATGGAAGAGAATATAAAAAAAAGAAAGGGGACAAATAAACTTGAAGAGGCTTTTAACAATGAGGAGCGTGAGCAATTAGATAATGAAATTGCTAGGATGTTCTATACGGGGGGTGTGCCATTCAACTTAGCGAGGAACCCACACTATCAAAACTCATATACTTTTGCCGCTAATCATAAGCTTGGAGGTTATGTTCCACCGGGTTATAATAAGCTGAGGACCACTCTTTTGCAAAGGGAAAAAAGGAATGTTGATAGGTTGTTAGCACCGATTCGAGCCATGTGGGCTGAGAAGGGTATAAGTATTGTTAGTGATGGGTGGAGTGACTCGCAAAGGAGGCCACTCATTAATATCATGGCTGTCTCTGATGGTGCTCCTATGTTTTTGAAAGCAATAGATTGTTCGGGTGATTATAAGGACAAACATTTTATTGCCGGGTTATTGAGGGACGTGATTGTGGAGATTGGGCATGAGAAGGTGGTCCAAGTTGTCACGGACAATGCTCCTGTTTGTAAGGCTGCTGGGCAACTTCTTGAGCAACAATTTCCCAGTATTGTTTGGACACCATGTGTCGTTCATACTCTTAACTTAGCATTGAGGAACATATGTGCAGCCAAGAATGCGGACAATAATGATATTACTTATATGGAATGTGTTTGGATTACTGACGTCATTGGGGATGCTTGGCAAGTTAAGAATTTCATTATGAATCACGCAATGAGATTGGCAATGTTTAATGAGTTTGTGAATTTGAAGTTGCTTTCTGTGGCCGAAACTCGATTTGCTTCTGCTATTGTGATGCTTAGGAGGATTAAGCTCATTAAGGGTGGTCTTCAAGCCATGGTAATTAGTGATCGTTGGAATCTTTATCGGGATGATGATGTAGCAAAGGCTAGGTTTGTTAAGGAGAAGGTGTTGGCGGATGAATGGTGGGATTCCATTGATTACATACTTGCTTTCACTACTCCTATGTATGACATGCTCAGGATTTGTGATACCGATAGGCCTTGTCTTCACCTAGTCTACGACATGTGGGATTCGATGATTGAAAAAGTTAAGAAGGCCATATATGAGCATGAAGTGAAAAGACCCGACGAGGAGTCCACCTTCTTCGATGTGGTGCACAATATTCTTGTAGATCGTTGGAACAAGAATAATACTCCACTTCACTGCTTGGCACATTCTCTAAACCCAAGGTAATATCATCCTACGTTAACATTTGAGTTGATTTTTTTGGCTTCTAGTCTTCTACTAATGTAGCCCCTTACTTATAGTAATATATCTAAATGTGTTCAATGTTCATTACTTTCTTTCATAAGGTACTATACCCGCGAGTGGCTTGATGAGGATCCTTCTCGAGTTCCTCCACACAAGGACAATGAGATCAACAAGGAAAGAATGAAATGTCTTCGGAGGTACTTTCCAAACTTGGAGGACCGCAACAAGGTCAATCTAGAGTATGCTGAATTTATTGGGCCTAATGGAGATTTTAGAGAGTTTGATTCCATGTCTAATCGCTATGGTATGGATCCCAAGACTTGGTGGCTTCTTTACGGTGCAAGTGCACCTATCCTCCAATGCATAGCCTTGAAACTTCTTGCACAACCTTCTTCATCATCTTGTGCCGAAAGAAATTGGAGCACCTATTCTTTTATTCACTCGGTGAGAAGGAACAAGATGACACCCCAACGTGCGGAAGACTTGGTTTTTGTTCATAGCAATCTCCGTCTTTTGTCAAGGAGGACTCCAAAGTATAGCCAAGGGGAGACCAAAATGTGGGATGTGGGGGGAGATAATCATGATGGGTTTGAAGATGTCGGGATGCTTCGGTTTGCAAATCTATCTCTTGATGAGCCAGAGATGGAAGCTGAAATATGCAGGGATGAGAATAATGATGGAGATGGAGGTGAAGAGGACGATGAAGAAGATGACACGATCGATGTAGATTGAGCACTTGATCGACTTATTACTTATTTCAGTTATTTCCTTTGTTTCCTATTCGTATGACTTTGTAAGACTTAATTTCTTATATTATGTACCATGTACATTGTACTATGTTGGATTTAACGTTTAAGTATGATTTGTATTTGAATTCCTTGTTTTGGTAGTTTTTCATTATTATTTATTATTTTAGTTTCTGGAATATATTTGATATTTATTATATACATATATTTATAATAAAAATATTAAAAAAATAGCGGTGTCCTGCGGTGTCCAAAATCTAATTTTTTGGAAATTGCGGTGTCCGGTGTCCCCGTCGGTGTTGGTGTCCGACATCGTGTCCGTGTCCGTGCTTCCTAGGTGGGTGTCTAGCGCAATGGTACGCACGGGGTATAGACATTGGCCCACACAACACGCCTAGCATGTAATGCCACAGCCTAATGAATTGGATTTGCACTAACCCTAACATCGTCCAGACATTAAGAGGATCCATTGGGAAAAGGGCCTAGGAGCGTCATTTAGGTATAGACTGTCGTATCTGCAAGAGAATGTCGTTGGGTCCTTGACATAGGGCTTAGGTTGATAGGTTTGGAATTAAGAAGCTACGATTAGGGTTTAAGAACATCAAAGAGTGGTTGGTTTAATCGGCTTATTTGGGGCTGTTTTAGGGTTTTGTGAACAGTATTTTTAAGGTTTTAATCCAGTTCTCTCCCTCGTACTTTCCCTGGTTTTTTTAACCAATCCGTGAACTACTAATTTCTTGAACATGGTCCGTGTACTATGTTGTGTCACCCTTTTAGACCCTTTGCTTGTTTTTCTTGTTAAATTTATGGTTAAATTCTTCACTTCATGCTTTTAAAGCAAAAATGGCACATGTCATGCACACGACATTCCCTAGATTAGTTTATGGTCTAACCCATGGCCTCTAACAACACCATCGTCCGCCTCTGGGGCGTCTCCACCGTCCCCGACAAGGCCATCATCCAGCACTACGGCACACCGTTCCTCTCAAAAAACCCACCACGCCATTACTGCCCCCACAACCATCACCCCCTCCCAATCATCACCATCAACACCACCACCCAGTAGTGTTTCCACACCCATCACACCTCTCCACCCATTGTCACCACCACCCAACCACTCACAAACATCCTCTACCAAGCGGTGAATGCCGCCAACATCGCCGACTATCGACAAGTCAACCATCTCTTCGACCAGCACTTACGTTTGGGCGAACGCGATAGCGGCGAGACCGACGATACCACGACCTCTTTGACAGAAAAGGCCACATCCATCAACATCACTACGCCATGGCAGTGAAGATGTTTAAAATCTGGGCCGTCGTACCATCACAGATCTAGGCATCCTATGTGGTGGTTGGCTGCGACATTAGTGGCTATAATGGTTGCGGTGTTGGATCTGATTGTGATGTGCATTGAGGCACCGATGATGGCATGAGATGGGTCCAACGGTGAGTGGGTGCTGCTGCGAGTGGTGGTGTATGTAGCTGTGAGTGGGTGCAACTGTGTTGACCGGAGGTGATAAAGATGAGAAAGTCGGGCACATTCTTTAGCTAACTAAAATACCTCAAGTTTACACAAGACTATACACATTTTCTAACAGAGGCACTAAAATGGTGACAGATCGCAATACACAAGACTATGTTCAAGATATTAGGGTTCAGGGACTGATTTAAAAAACCGGGCAAAGTACAAGGGAGAAAAGTAGATTAAACCCTGTATTTAAATGAAAAAGAAAGTAGGAAAAGAAAATTATAAAGGAGAGGATGACCTTCGAGTCTCACCACGGCCTTATACGAGTCTCACCAAGAAGAATTCCTATAAGGCCTTAACGGAGTCTCACCATTAAATAAGAGAAAGAAAATTGCTTCTGGAACATTCTATTCTTCAGCTTGTCAATAGTTTTTACAATGCTTGTTTATACAGAGAAAATAAAAGAGACCTTTCCTACTAACTACAGGATTCATGTATTCTATAACCTTCCAGATTACTAGAACTAAACATAAACGTGATAACAAAGGACAATGAGAATAGACTAGGCCTTATAACAAAAGGACTTAGAAACATCTAATCTGCCCTAGCTATGCTAATATGGCCAAATACCCTTGCTGACAACCGTTCGAAGCCAGACACAACCCCTCCCTATAGTACTCATAATTGATAAAGTAAACCAGCCATTTCTAAACCTATTAACTTCCAGATGAGACGATGTGAGAGTCCCTTCTATCCAAAAGATTTTCCAAGATTCCCCTTTCTAAAAACACCATCTCGAACAATGAACGGAACCCAACCATAGTAATGTACAAAAGGAAAAATGATCCACACTGAGGCATGACAACACTTAATAGCTCTTTCCTTGTACTGGTCGTTAACAGCAGGGAAAGTATCTCGGCTTATATATATAGAGGGTAAGGGAAAAGCCTGGTTTGCTTCTATGAGTTGAAATGTCCAGGGTTGGTAGTAACTTCAGACGTGATTGCAGGTGAAACACCTGAAAATTCGATATTTTTTTTCAGCACTCATACCTGCAATCATGCTTGGAAATTATCCTTGTTTCGGAAGCCTAATAAGAGCCCCAAACACTCGATCTTTCCCTTATACGACCAGATTTCGAAACATCTCACAACCAAAGACCGGCATAAGTTCTCACATCTATGCAAACAGATAGCAACTAAAATTTCAGTAACAAAGTGACTGTATGCTTTGTTACCCACAACAAGATACTAAAACAAACTTGAATGCTACTCCAAATGAGCTGACAGTGCAATAAATTGAGACTTAACCATCAAAGCAGTATGAAATGAACCTTTGGAAGAGTTGGTCGGAATCTTTCTATCAGGTCATCTACATGAGTTGATTGAGGACCCTGCAAGTAAGCAATATAAACGCCAACGATCTACAAATATGGTAATAAAAGCAAGAGAAGATAGAAACTATAAGTTTCCAAGTAAATGGATATAAAATATAAGTGGCCAAGGTGCCAAGATAAACACATTACGTCCGAATGGTTCCTGCCGTTGCTATTCTCATATTGATCGTAAACTGTGATACCATCCTGGTTTCAATCGGAAAGAGAACGTGAAACAAAAATGCTATTACGTCAATATTGCCAGGTGAAAACAAAATTTCCAACAAAACAGGTAAGTAATATATACAGTAATAATTTTCTTACAGAGGCTGGACTGTGGCGTTGAGTAGTGGTATATCCTGCAGGACATAAACACGCCATGTCAAAGGTGACAAACGGAAATGTATTTGCACACTATGATCCCATGGTCTATAGTCTAACGACAAATAGAAACCTAACCCATATGATGCACTCAATGGGCAGACAATCTCCTCCGGGAAGATATATTTTTTGAAAAAAAAAAAAGGTAAGGAAGAAAACTAGAAAACAGGGAATGTGGCTAAAATAGAGAGCATCGTAAATGCAGATTGAATAAGTGAGGCTAATTGAGGAAATAAGGTCAACCGTAGTTACACATTAATGTATATCCTTGATCTGAAGACGAAACGAGAAAGGTTAAGAAGAGCAAATCCAACATAAAGGAAGATTAATCCGGGCAAAAAGGATAAAAGAACACAGATCCAAGACGGAAGAGGAGCCAGATAGAGAGAGCGAGAGAGTAATTACCGGCGGCGGAATGGAAGGCATTATAGGGGCCGAGTAAGAAGACAAGTGGAACAAGCATCGAAAGCAAGACCAGCCCCAGTACCGCTATTACTAGCCCTTTCCATCGCTTCTTCGTCGGCACCCCACCACCACCCTTCATCTCCACCTGTCCACGTTGTGTCTCCTACCTTTTTCTGTTTTTCAGTATCGTCGGAACAGTTTCACCCAACCAAAGAGTACTACGGGAATGAAGCCCGTTTTGGATCCACCTGCAATAATAATAATAATATAATGTTGGAATTACAGAGGCAAAGGCAGGGCACACCCACACCTTGTTCTCGCCGCGTATGCCTGTAGCGTTCCCGTTCCCTTTCCTTCTAATCCCTCGCACTACAGTGCTTGTTTGCGTTTGATCCCATCACGAAGATGATTGCTACGACGAGAGACGGGAGATTCCGCTTTCGCCTATCCGGCAGTCTCACCATCTTTTCATGATACCCGCTGCAATCAAGTGACATGTGTAACATTTTTTCCCATTTAATCTTACATGAAAATAAATTGAGTTAAGGGATAATTAACTAATGACCCCATGTACTATACACGGTATACGATTTTCCTCCATCTACTTCAAAATTAACTACTAAACCCCTTCACACTTACGAAAATTAGGCACCTTAAGCGGATCTGTTATTAACTGCGTGAACTGACCAAAATACCCTTATCTCCTTACCTTATTTTAGTTAAATGACATTCTTCTAACTGAATTCATCTCCACTACCGCACACCAACATTGTCAGGAAATAACTTTATTAGAAGACAAGGAGAACATCATCGGTTAGAGCAAAGTTGATAATATCTATGCATATAAATATGCATTCATCATTCTACATACAGCTACCCATAATGATGGAAAAAGAAAATCGAAAACACCACAAGCACACACCACACTAACGTGTAGAGAATGCATAAAAAAAAACCACACACCACACATGATACATAAGGATGGACTCCACAGCATTACACAAACAGAGGCATCAAGCGCCACAATTATCTCACAATCAAATATGAATCCAACCAATTAATGAATCCGAACAAAGCAACAACACTCAAATCAATTTGATTCAAAACCCGAAGGACTCGGACACAAAACAAATTCGTCCATTCCATACAATCATAACTGACAGAAACGGAAAGTACCGGTACTCCGGTGGCACTTGTTGTTGCGGCGGCGATAGAAGCAACAGCGAGCGAGTGTAAGGATGGTGAACAGAATACTGCGGTGGAGGCAGAGGAAGAGAAAAGCCGGCGTAGAGTTGTAAGAGGTCTTGGAGTTGATCGATGAGCTGCCTCAACATAATAATAGAAACCTGCACTTCCATACGTGCCTTCCTTCTTCCCCCCCAACACCACTCCCCCACCCCTCTAAAACTATGTGTCTGGATCTCTCTCTCTCTCTACATGTATTTTTAATTTTTTGTTCCTGATAGTTTTTGTTACTCTGTGTGTGTGTGTGTATGTTTTTTTTTTTTTGCGCGTGTGTGCGCGCAGGGAAGGGGAAGGGGAAGGGAGTGAAGAACAGGTAGAAGAAGGGCAAGAATGTCATTTAAAAAAAACCGTTAGTCAATGCATTTATTGACCACGCGCTGTTAAATTTAATTGTTTCCGCTTAAGGTGCCCAATTTTTCATAAGTGTGAGGGGGTTTAGTAGTTAATTTTGAAGTTGATGGGAGAAATCGCACACTGTATATAGTACAGAGGGTCATTAGCTAATTATCCATTGAGTTAATTAAACTCAAAATTATACGCGATTACGCATATTTATTCAAATACTCCTTCCGTCCTACATAAATTGATCACATACACGTATATTAAGGATTTATGTCATATATTGTGTATTTTTTATTCTATCCTTTACAAAAGGGGAGGGAGGAAGGGGAGAAGAAAGTGGGCCAAGAGAGAGAAATTTGATTAGTAGAGTGTTAAATGTGAAGAAAGAAACATATAAAATAAAAAGGTATAAGAAAGTGGACCAAGAGAAAGAAAATGACTTTGTCGAGAGTTACACGTGGAGAGATAAATAGAATAAAAAAGTGTAAGAAGAATAAATATGGAAAAACATTTATAGAGTATTTCTTAATTTAGAAAGTAAGCAATTTTTGTGGGATGGTCTAAAAAAGAAATATGATCAATCTATGTGGGACCGAATGAATAACATTTTGCCTCATTTAGTTTGTATTAATTTTACACAGAGCCTCTCCCATCAATCAAGGACTGTCAAAAAAGTTAAGGCATCATATTATTTATCATGATCAATCGAAATTGTCCCTTAAGAAATCTTTTTTAACCTACTACAAAACACTACTCATCACCACCACCTTCAAACCTCCCACAATTACCACCAAGCCACCTTCTGCCCCATCACACACACCCCTCCCCTCAAGACCTTAGCGTCGCTGGTCCCCACCTTCTCTTCTTCTTCATCACCTCCCAAACCCTAATCTAAAGGGCACCCCTTCGCTGATCCTACAGTCGCCCATTTTTTTGCTTTTTCTCCTTCCACCACCAACCACCCAAACCCCCCAAACACCCGCACACAGTTTTAAAGCCACAGATCTCTACCATTTACTGATGTCCAAGTACCACAAAATCCATTCTACCAGCCACTGAACCACTGCCCCAATTACACAGACAGCATAAGCGACCACCCAACCTCTGTCTGCCTATCCAGACACCATCCCACTACCAACCCTATTCCACCGATCACTGTCTAACCACTGCCCCAAATACACAGACACGCACACCCCCAGATCTGGGCTCTCTTGCCCCATTTTCTTTTCGTGAGAAAATGGAGCCTTTAAGTTATTGTGGTGTGGATTACGTGCCAATGGGGCTTGTGATGTGGTAAAAGATCTAAGATGTGGTGGTGGGGGAGGTGGCGATGGTAAGGGATTTAGTTGTGTTGTTATTCTAGGATAGTGGTAAGGTATGTCATGAAGGTGATGGGGGATTTTCAGATGTATGGTGGTGGGGGAAGTAGCAGTTGTGGGTGGTCTATGATGTAGAGGCGATAGTTTGTGATGCGATGGTGATAATCTTCTGATATAGTAAGGATGGAGGTGCAACGGGAGGGAGCCGTGTGTGATGGTGAACTGGTCTAAGCAGATCTTGGCCACCGTCTCTTTCACTAATTATGTTATCTCCATTAACTTAAAATATATAAAAAAATAGCTTAGTGTAATTCTAATAAATAGGCATATCTGGGTGTAATAAACGCAGACCTCGGGAGTACTTAGTGTAAGTAACTCAAAAAATTCAAAAAAATTATGTTACATCGGTTCTCTTTTTTATTTTTTTTAATGCAATCCTCTTATCATGCTTACTATCTGAAGCTGCCCCTTTTTTTTAGCACAGCTTTCTGTTCACAATTGTTACACCAATCGATCTTATATTTGCCGATCAAAATAGGATTAGGCGGTTGATTTATATTACCTCAATGCATTTGACACCTATTCTATTTATTGCATTTTGAACTGTGTACATGTTACATGAGGGAAATAGCAGTTCTCAGTTCCTTTGTTTGGCGCTAGTACGAGTTGGCATCCTATGATATTTGAGTTGGCCTTTTGGTGACATCCCACACATGCTAATATGCCCTTTGGGGTGATGTCGACCTTGCTCTATTCTCTCGTGATTTTTTAGGAGGCTTATTTGGTAGTGGGATATATGGATACCTACCAAATTGACGTTGATCCCGAGGTGGTCCATGAAGGATGACATGGCATAACTAGATCTAGTAAAAGAAGTTGGCTATGTTTTAATGGCCGAAGGCAGACATGGACCTACCATTACTTGTGGACCAAAAGAGGAACAAGAGGATACTCTTAATTTCACACTCAAGCAATCCCTCCAGGAGTCTGAGCCCTAAGGACTCTTTTCCCCTATTTTCAAGAATTTGTATCCCTAAGACCTCATATTTTTATATTAACCTTGAAATGCAGCTCATCAACCTCATTCCCAAGGATATGAGAGCAAGGCCTCACACTAAAAGGGCGCGGGTCAAGGCAGCCCCTCGGTATAATATTTTGTGCAATTTTCAAAGAGGCAATACTAGTTCAATGATGCGCATTAGTTTGGGTAGTACGATCTGAGTTTGAATCCTACCGTTAGCCATAGCTCTTTTAGAGGAATTACTAACGCGAATGGACATCTTCAATTGGTTGAGCAACTTGGTTTATGTACAATTTAGCCCAAAAAAAGAAATTCATCCAATTCACAACGAGCCAATTGCAACTCCGATCCAACCACAAAATCGAATTGCTGCAATGACCGATTCAAAATCAAACCAAATCAACCGGCCTGTTTGGTTCTTGTTTCCCTATACAAAGAAAGTTATAAACTTGAACATAGGGGTCATTTAGAAAAATGTCTTTCAAACATAGTAGGTTTGAGTTTTGTTAATGCAAACTAATTAGATGAGAGGAATATGTTAGCCCTATGGTTGGATAACCTAGGCTTACATCTTGTTATGATGGTAACTGCACATTAATTATGTTCGAATGTGTGCTTTGTGTAGATTCTTAGTAGTTATCTACATGCACACTCATGAAAACACATTTGAAAAGTCGGATAGATGGATTAAAGCTAAAGAAGCTTAAAGTTATAGTGGACATGCTATAGAACCTTCATCAAGTCCAACGTTAAAGCGCACCAAAGAATGCATCGGATAGGTTACTATGGATTTTAAATGATATTTAGTATTATGTAACTAGTATTGGAATGATGCTTGGATTGATGACTATGACTTAAAACGATCTTAGAACACTTTGTGCATTGCATGTGAGTTCATAACCCTTCACACAATTGTGTTTCTTGAAAATGAGTGAACTTTGGAGCTCACTCAGATTTTCTCAAGAATGTTTTTGAAGCTAAAATTTTCATATTTTGATAAAAAAATTCATTAGCTTTCCAACCCAAAAAACGACACCTCAATCCGATTTTTCTAGAGAAAGTTATGCCCAAAATAGGAAAGAGGGTTTTGTGAGGCAGCCGATAGTCAGTAGTGTAATACAGTCGACTGTATTGGTCAAAATTCATTTCCAACAGCTCTTTTTGAGGACAACACTGCAACGGCTACTTTAGAGGGAACCCAGTCGACTGCATTGGGAATATAGTCGACTGCAATGGCAGTTTTGCTCACTTTATGCCTATAACGACTATATTTCATTTTCTCCATATATAAATGATTTGGGGCTTCATCATACATCATGGAAACCATATTGTAAGCCTCCATTCATTAGAGAAACATCAAGGCTCGTAGATTAAACTTTTCTCTCTTCATTCATGATTTTACATCATTAAAGAGAGCATATGTGAGCAATTCTTTGATTGAGAGTGAGCATATTTCAAGTCATCAATTCTCTCATCTCTCTATTGTACTAGAGCTTCATTTGTACTCATTTCCTTTCAAGTGGGTTTCTTTGTACACAATTGATCTTTGTAAAAGCATTATGATCAAGGCTTGGTGAGCATTGTGGATTCAAGGCTTGTGCTTTGTGTGGGGATATCACTAAGTGTTTAAAGGGTTTTGATCTTGACCCGAAAGAAGATTGTTGCTAGTGGATTCTAGTGCTCTTGCAAGGGACTTCCTTGAAGAGGTGGATGTAGGCTTGAAGGTAGTTCAAGCCGAACCATTTAAATCTCATTGTCAAGTATCTATAACTCAATCTCTTTACTTATTGCTCTTTAATTGTTTGAGATTGTTTAGTTAGCATCTTCATTGAAGTATTACTTGTTTTGATTAAGATTTATGATTGTATTTAGTTTAAATTTCCCATTAAATTTTTAAAAACCTTATTCACCCCCCCCTCTCTAGGGTCTAGGGTTGTTTTATTAGTTTCAGAAGATAAAGGGTTAATTACAAAATAGTCTCCTGAGGTTTACACATTTTTGCACTTTGCCCCCTGTGTTTACAACTTTTGCAATACTGTCCCCCGAAGTTGAGAAAACCATTGCAAACAGCTCCAAAATTTGACGTCCGTCCAATTTTGGGCGTTAAGTCCGCATGTGCACAACACATGCCATTTTGGCAAGGGTAAATCAGTCAATTCCCTTACCAAAGCCCTCTGAAAACACTAACCCCCATTACCCTCCTATCTCTCTCCTCTCTCTTCCTCTCCGCAGGCAGCAGGCCCTAATCGGGCAGCGCCGCTCCCATCTCCGGGGTCCCCATTACTGGCCACGTTCTTCACCGGCAATGAACTCCGACGCCGCCTACATCGTACACCACAACACAACATCCTCGTGACCACCGTGCTGTAGCCGAGATGCCGTTGCCACCGCCAAGTCACCGTGCGATCGCTGTCGCCGGCCACCATTCAGTCTCTGGTGAAAAACTCTGGTCAGCAGCCCCATCGCCGGTCAACGCCTCTTCCAGATCACGGCAGCCCCATCACCGGCGAACAACTACAGCTGCCCCTTCACCGAGACTCCGCAACTGCCGCACTGCAGCCAACGTGTCGTTACCACCACCGCACAGGACTTATCATCGGCCAGCCATAATTCCGGTCGCACCAGTCGTGGACCACCACGGCGCCACACTGCAGTGTCACAGTACTATCGAAGATGAATCCGAAACGCAAATCTCACTACCGATCTTGACTTATTTGGGTTGTTGAAATGAGTGTCAAGATTATGCCATCTTCAAGCCACCTGCTTGTCATCCAACCTTCTTTCTATATTCACCACCAGAAGCAAAACCCTCCCCAGAAAATTCCGGCCATTGTTTGACTCATACACGTTAGAGATGTTGATTTCTATGGTTCTGTAAGGGAGATCCGCGACGTTATTTACATGGAATACGAGCTTCTCGTTAAAGACATTGCTAGACAGCTGCAGAGAGGAAGAGAGAGAGAGAGAGAGAGAGAGAGATGAACACAGTGGGGAAGATGAGGAAGGGGAAATTACCGATTTGCCCATGCCAAAACGGCATGTGCTGTGCACATGACGACTTAACGCCCAAAATTGGAGCTGTTTGCAATGGTTTTGTCAACCTCAGAGGACAGTATTGCAAAAATTGTAAACACGGGGGGCAAAGTGCAAAAACGTGTAAACCTCAGGGGACAGTTTTGTAATTAACCCGAAGATAAATTTAGGAGATAACATAAACAATATATAATTTCCTACATATAATTACTGAAAGAGTTAACTACTCGATTGACCACTGTGTCAAATTTATCTTTAAGCTTTGAAACTCGTTTTAATCTGGCCAATATGTCAAAATTTATTTCCGCCACTCCATTAAGTCCATTTGGTCGAGGGTATTTATGTCTTTTTGTCATTTTTTTTTCTTTATTTCCCTATTACATATCTCTTATCCCCATTTCCCTCTATTCTTTCCTTTTTCGTCTCACACACTCTGGCACACATAAAACTCCCCCACCCGTCACAGACACGCACAACATACACCGTCTCACACTCATTCACACACACACACACACACATAATCTATATATCTCTCTTTCACTCTCTTTCTCTCTCTCGCACACACACTCACAAGACCCACACCCCCCCACACCCCACCCACACACTATCACACACACCCCCACACGTACATAAAGTATGCTATGTGTTGTGTGCGTGAGGGGGGTTCGTGACTCGGGGGGAACGGGGGTATGCAGGGTGCATACGTGTGCGCGAGTGTGAGACAGTGTGTGTTGTGCATGTCTGTGACTGTGTGTATGTGTGTTTATGTTTGTGCGCGCGCACGCGCGCGTGTGTGAGAGAGAGTGATATTGAGTGAGACATAGTGTGTGTTACGTGTGTGTGTGAGACAATGTAGGCACGTGCGAGTGAATGCGTGGGCATGTGTGCGTGTTTGACATTGTGGGTGTGTGTGTGTGTGACATATGCAAGCCCGTGTGTGACTGTGTATGTGCGTGCGTGTACCTATGTGCGTGTGACAGTATGTGCATGTATGCGTGGGTGGGCATTTGACAGTGAGTGTGTGTGTACGCGTGTGAAAAGAAGAAGAAATAAGAAGGTGAGCAGTGAATGACGGTTTTACCCATAAACAAACAAACTTAGATTGACGGAAGCTAACATAGTGGCCGGATTGAATTTTTAAGTTTAATGGTCACTTTGACAAAAGTCGATGTCCAGTGAGGAAAGTTTAATTTGCCTAATAGTAAGCTGGTCAACCGAGTAGTCAACTCTTAGGGTAAATTGCACTAACACCCTGAGTTTTACATCCGATTTTCACATAAGACCCTAAGATTTCAATTTTAACAACTAATACCCCAACGTTGAGGATTTGTTTCAATTAGACCAAATATATTTTTCCATTTTAAAAAATAATGGATGGCCATCCACCTTGAGGGGCAATTTTGGCAACAAACATTTGGTGGTGTATATATATATATATATGTATATATATATATATATATATATATATATATCTCCCCCCCCCTCATCTATCTCTCTTTCTCTCACACATAGAGAAACACAAACCTATCCACACGCGATGGTGCCCCCTTCCTCCGGCCCAACCGCCCTACTCACCATCCCTCCTAATCACGCCCCCCCCCCAGCATCCCCTTACTATCCCACACAGAAACAAAATGCACTTTGTATTTTGCCCAGACACACATATACATTGTAAGCACAACTTTTCAGAGTGTAAGGTCCTTCTATCTTTCCTGCTGCTTGTATATTTTCCATATCCACCAAATCAAACATCTCCAAAGCTTGTCTCCTAGAACCCCTGACCCAACTCCACTACCTCTTGTCCTTGGTCGTTGCCTTCATGCCAGCAGCTCCATCATCATAGGACCACCACGTCCCCCCTCATGTACATAATGAATTGAGATGGGCGACATTGCTATACAATAGCCATATTTGTTACTAACCACGATCCATCGTCCAAAGATCAGCTCTTTTGTGATGGGCGATGATGCGTAGCAAAACTGACAGTTGCAAGGCGAAGTGGTGAAGATGGTACAGAGTTGATGAGATGGTGATGGTAGTAGATAGTGGTTGTAGGTGTATTGGTTGCTATCTGTAGGGAGTGGTGGTGGCTCTATGGTGGTTGGAATGTTTGTGAGCTGCAGTAGCAACGACAACTAGAGAGAGAAGAAGGATAACATATTTAGGTTAACAAATTGGGAGAAAGAAGAAATATAATCTTCTTAACAAGATTACTCCTAATACTTGAAAAATGCCACATAAGGACCAAAATGGATAAAGTGTATAAAAATTATTTTAAATATGCGAAAATAATTCGAGAGACTCAAATGGAAGGGCTATAGATTAAATATCCCCGGGCTTACCTCTAAACCTTAGTCCGCACCCTGATCTAAAACGTACCACTTCTCTTGTACACAGTACACACAGTACATGACATTGCCTGCCGGCTTGGGTGCTGGTGTGGACATCGATAGCAGGCTTGGAAATTGCCTTTACACTCGGAAACTCAGCTACGGCCACAGGTTTGGATTCTCCATAAGTCTGTATAGCCGTTAGGACTCCTACTAGAACTTCAAATAATCAAAAACCTAATTCTCGAACAGTTTTCCGAAAATCTTTAATGCCTCCTCAATTTCATCTTTGTGTTTCGGTCAGAAGCTTCATCTGGACAAGAAGAAAGAAGAAGGAAGTGAAAGGTCTCCGTCTGACTGATTCTAGGGTCCTATGATGGACAGTAGGGTTCCAGTTCAGCACTACAACTTGAGATCAGCCAATCCCTACTTGGGAAGTTCCTTGCACGATCTCAACACCGTCGATGACGATCGCCCTGGAGATATTGATGGAATCGGTAGCCACGACGTCGTCACTGATGATAGCCTGGACAACGGCGATGAGTCCGTAAGTGCCTCTTAGGTTTTTCAATTTCTATATGTTTGCAAATAATTCGAATGCACATTTGTGTTTATTTAAGACCAAATATGCAAAAAGGTGTTTCACATCTCCAGACTCACTCTGAAGCTAGTTTTGTAACCCAATTTTATAACGTGTACATATTGCGTGGTTTTGCATAATTATGACCAACTGTATGTCGTAAAGTATTTTCGCACCTATATCATGCTTTTCCATATCATCTTTTGTTGCTCAAAAGTGCAATAGGGAGAAATTGTTATCTTTTAGCAACAAATTAACAACCTTGTAAGGGTGTGAAAATAAACGCTCCAAGTGCCCTTCTTTTCTAAAATGAATATAACTCTAGGTAAAGGCTCAAATTTAGGCATCTTTGTCCTACTAATATACGGAAAGGAATGATCAGAACAGTTGCATACTGGAATGATAATCAAATAACAGCTCACTCGCTCCAATTTAGGCAGTCTCAAACTTTTTTGACTAGAAGTCATAATTTGAGCATCACTGTCCTACTAATTTGAGTATTGAGAAGATGATCTAAAAACACTAGTATTGAGATGATGATCTAAAAACACTGTGTGTCAATCACAGGCACACCCAGTCTATAAAAAATGATTTTAATTTGTGTATCACCGCGGAGTATTTGGGGATTGAAGCTACCTAATTCATATTGCTTTCTAAAGTGACCTATCATGAGATACGAGTCATGACACGTGTATATTTTCTGTAACCTTTTTGTAGTGTTCCGGCATTCTTATTCCTATGTTACAGACATGATCATATCAGACTCCATACCTGAGTCCATCTAGTACAGCTAAGAGTCTTTTCTGTGTAGTGTTCCATTTTCTAGCAAGGATTTTCCACCCAAAGTAGAGGGATCTCAAGAAAGTTCCTTAAGCTTTAAAGTGACACCTCCATACCTTCAAACCGTCATAATAGTTTCTGCTTCCCTTTCATGCAATTCTTTGCCCATCCATAAACGTCTTACTCATCACCTCAAGAAATCTATCTCAGATCCAGCTGGGTTAAACCACACCTTAAAGGACCAACTTTGTACACATTGCTAGCAGGACTTATATCCTCTCCTGTACAACACTTCTGCTGTAATAGAAAAATGTCCCTAAATGCATTTTAGCTGCAGCAACCAAACATTTTTAGTGGCAATCTTTTGTCACTAGAGATGTCGTAGCAAAGATGCTTACAACAAAGGATCCTTGTTCCTACATCAGCACAAAAATACTTGTCAAAAAGAAAATAAAAAACAAAAAAGAAAAGAAAAAACGAGTTATCTCCCCCCTCGATCATTTTGTTTAGCATGTAATCAATACGAAAAGTGGGCATCTCGATATTTTAACGCCTATTTGAAAAAAAAGAAAAACTAAGGCCGGGTATTTATCTACTATCAAAATTCTTTGCTTATATACCATTTCCGTGTCATGCAAGGCCGTACCAAGCAATGCTACAGACTTCGTTCAGCTCTGCCAACCTGACCTTTGACCTACCCAATAAATTAATTATTCATGAGAAAGCCAAAGGTTTTGTTCCTCCTTTTAAATCTCCACTTTAAGCCACAGTTGACTTTCTCTGGGTTCAGGTGTTCATTGGTGACCCCACCACAACCAACATGGTATTAAGTGTGGTTCACATGAGAAGCAACAAGTTCTCGTGTTCTATAATCAGAACTGCGTTTTGTATGCACAACGTAGTTTCTCTTATCTATTAGTATGGATACTAGACTACCAGAACTTGATTAATAAAGATATTATACTATTTTAAGGCGCAATTAAGCCTACTATCTACGATGTAAACATACCATGATTGATACTTGCTCGAGGAATGAGGCCAAGCAAGTTGCCAGCTCATATCTTTTGTTCTGTTGGTTCCGTGCTTGCACTTAATGGATCAGGTGTGACGTGAGAAAGGTGAAGTGGCTCTGTGATTGCATCTTGGCTAGTCTGTCTGAATGTTAAGTGACTCGTGTGTTCATGCTCATCATTTCTGAACTTTGTAAGCTTGTGTATCCAAGTGCTTAGTTAAGTTTGGATCCTCAAGGTGCCTTCATAGCCTTTAGACCTTCTTATTTTGGGCCGACTTATCGCTGCTGGGGATAAGTTATCGTCTGGAAAACTTTGGGTCTTAGCTAGTAGGACCTTCAACTATGGGCCAGCAACTAGCACCTGCTAATCTTAAGCCTTTATAGGTACAAAGTAAGAGGCAAGAGGTGAGACCTAAGATGCAAGAGGCAAAAACTTTGTCATAAAATGAAGTGTAAAGCTCTTAGCAACCCCATCCTTAGTTTGTTCCCTCACTACCTATTATACAATTTCAATATTATACTAACTGGTTTACTTTTAACTTGCTATGTGAAAATAGTAATTGTGGCAGACTTGAAATATTACGGCTTCAGCTTGACTCTGTAAATTAGTTATTTGATTACAAACTTCTAGCCATTTCTTTCTATTGAAACTTATGTACCTTTTTGTATTTGTTCACAATTAATGAAGAGTGAAAACCTCAAATACTCTGAAAGTCGAGCATTGAACACAGTAATGGTAGTGGAATTACAAAATTGCGGGCTTCAACTTTTCTCTATACATAATTATTTGAGAAGAAACTTGTAGCAGCTTGTTTCAGTTGGAAGTTTATGTTTAGTGTTTGTTTTCAATAAATAATGACAGAAAACCTTGTCATTTTGATGCCAAGATGTTCTGAAACTCAAGTACTGTAACTCACTCTACCATATTATTCCCATGTTTACATTCTTTTCAGACAATGTAGCATATTCCCTTTCTTTCTGTACTGCCTCTTTCAAACTAATTTTGCCTTATCTTACCTGAACTATGTCAGGAGTGCTTGCATGAATCCTACAGGAATTCTTTACCCCTTCATGGTGTAGATGTGGAGGAAGACCATTCCAACCTTGAGAATAATTGCTCTTCAGGGGGGCCCTATAGTTTTCTAAGCATTGACGGTGACTCACATAACCATTACTTGCTCGACTTTAAACTGATTAGCGCAATATTACGGAAATACGGCTCACTGATCTGGATTTTGATTTACCTAGATGTTTCGCCAGTTGAGACAGCAAGGTCGAGATTTTTGGACATCATCGTGGATCATTTTATTAACTCTCATGTAACTGAAGTACAAGACTTTGAAGCTGACTTCACAGCTCACTCTGCACAAGATAAATTAAGCAAGAGAAAGTCTAGAGAGATCCGTTATGAAGGTGATGTACGATTCATTTTACCCTTGATGTACGTGGCAAATATGTACGAGACTTTGGCTAATGAAGTGAACGTAAGGCTATCTTCCATGAATGGCATGCGGGAAAAGACAATCAGCGTGGCCCTTGAGGCTGCAGGTGGTCTCTATCGAAAGCTTGCTAAGAAATTTCCCAGAAAAGGTATCGTATTCTCTGTTTGGCATGTTTCTCAACTGATTTTGCACTCCTTTTTGCTGGGGTTGTTTGAGGACCATAACAAGAGATCAAAGCTGTCTGTTTCTTAGCCTTGATGTATAAGATTTTTGACAAATATGGATTATCTCAAAGGGATAATAGCACTAAACTCCCTGAGTTTGGGGGTCAATTACAGTCAAAGACACGGTTTTCACGAAGTGGACATCCGTATTCAAAATGTGGAAAATTTGTATTAGATTCGCCAACTTTAAGGTTCCGTGACCCTAAATAACGATTTTGGCTAACGTTTTGTTTTTTCAAAAAGCTAATACTACCCTTAAATCTTTAAATAGGAATTATTATCATTGCTCTCTCTCTCTCTCTCTCTCTCTCTCCATTGCTGCCCGCTCTCTTCTCCCTGCCGTTTTCCTCTCATTCCCCCCTCTCTCAGATAAGGAAGAGATTGGTGGAACTATGACCGATTCTATCCCCACCTCCATACCCTCCTCCACTGGTTCCATAGTTATCAATCACTCTCCCTCCACCTCCCGTGCCATCTCCAAGCATGTCTCTCTTGAAGAAATTTAGGGATTTCAGCTTCAATTTCCTACTGCAGATCTAGCTTCATCCTTATTCTCTATCTAATCTACGTTTGAATTTTGTAATTGGTTTTGACTTAAAAACCTATTTCAGATTTTATTGAGATGGGTTTCGGTGGAGGCGCGGATGGAGAAGGTAGGGGGCGGCGGTGTGACTGTCATGGTGGAGGCGCGGGCTCTCTCTCTCTCTCTCTGCCATAATTACACCAAAACTTCTCTTAACAATTACCACCAACCACCGCCCTCAACAAGCACCACCAACTACTGCCTACTCCACCTCAATCCCTTACAGCACCATTGACGCTCTCAACAACCACTGCCCTCCTCTAGAGTTTTGTGCGCGATGCGTGTGGTGAGTTTGATTGTGCAGACTTGTGTGTATGTGTCCGTGTGTACGTGCGAGTGTGTGCATTTGTGTGCACTAGATTGGTGGTGGTAGTGTCGTGGTGTTTTGTGTATGGTGGTTGGTGGTGGTGTGTCGGCAATGAGAGGAGGACTGACAACCACATAATGAAAGGAAAGGGAAGGGGGGAGGGCAAGTATGTCCTTTCACAAGAATTTTAGCGCCATTTGCATTCCGTTTGGTCAAAGGACACAATTTGCGAAACACAGTCCTCGCCTGTAATTTATCTCTATACTCAAGGAGTTTAGTGATATCTCTATCTCAAATTCATTGCTTTCTTGTATTTCAAGAATCTTCCTCGAGTTGACTCATTTACTGAGCTTGTATCTGACATACAGGATCTTGCATATTTAAAAGAAGGGAATTGGCAACTTCACTGGAAACAAGATCCAGATTTCCAGAACTAGTGATTCAAGAGGAGAAGCGGGTTCGTTTTGTCGTCGTCAATGGTTTGTCAATCGTTGAGAAACCGACAAATATGCGTTCAGATGATGCTGACTGGTAAGCTGGACATTATTTGCATGGGGCTGGGCGGGAGAGGGAGCAGGGGCACCGAGAAGAATCCAAGTTGGGAGTGGCTTTGTGAAAAAGAAGTTATCTATATTTCAATGCAACTAACAATTCAAATTGTGTACATTATATGCATAAAATATATGTGCACACATACAAATATGAATTGTTTTTTATTCAGTATTTAGTACCCAGCGGCTCTATGTTTTTGTTCGGTAGAAAATCTAATAGTATGCGTGAAGTACTTGCTCAAATTTTCTTGACTGATAGACCTGTCACATAAGAGCCTGACATGGCCACCCCACATAATGTATCCTTTGACGAATGTGCTCTCTGTCTCCCAGAGAACTGACCAGCCCTAGTACATATAATAACCAAGAACAGCTTGGCTTTCTCTTAGGCCAACACCTGGTCAGCTTTGTCTTCCTCATAAAGTTCGCGATCCCAACCCACCTGGATCGTGCTACCCTCTTCTCTGTTTGAGCTATGCAAATTTTATTTGATTTATCGTCTTTACAACCTTTAAATGTTTCACGAATAAGCTCATTCTAAGAGGATAATGGTTGGCCAAATCCCGAGCAGTTTTATTATCTAGTAGATAGTGATTTTTGTATCAAATAATGGCTCATAGGTACTGTTTATTATGCAGAAAGGAAAGATTTCATAATGTTGTTTTCAGTTGAAGTTAAAAGCATATAGCTTGACATCATTCTAATTTCACATAGGTTCAAAAAATTGACGGGTAGGAATGAAGTAGCTGTCTCTGCGCGAGACTACAAGTTCTATGCTCCAAGACACAAGTACAGGCGTGTTGCATCAAACTCTGTTTCCAACATCCCTGATTTGCCAGTAAGCTTGGTGTGCCTTTTTGATAGTGGGCTGATTGTTTGCCCTTGCCACGACTGAAGGTGAAGCTAACCTTGTACCTTGTGTTATCAGACATTTCCTGGATCACACAACACTTCTCCAATGGCTACTTCTCAAAGCTACCGCTCTTTTAATGAAGTAAGATTTGATCATGAATTCATGAATCCTCCTTTTGACCATAATTTGTTTTTGTGGCATTTTGACTTTCTGATTCATATTGGGATTATCAATTCTATCCTTGTCATAAAAAGGCAGCTAATGTGTGACACTGTAAGGGGTAGACAGCTAATATGTGACACTGCTAGGGTTTGGTGGTTGTTGGTCGGTCGGTGGTGCTGCGATGGTTGTGGAGGTGGTTATGTGGTGGTTGTGGTTAGCGGTTGTTGGGTGGTTGCTATATGGTGGTCGTGCAGTTTTGTGGGATTAGTGGGGTTTTGAGCGATGAGGGGTAGATAAAAGTTCTCTCTCTCCTTTGTCTATCAACACTTAATGCTTTGTCCGCCAAACAATACTAGGAGTTGTTTTCGGAGTGTTTTTGGAGAATTCGAACAGTGAAATGTCCTTAGTCTTTAGTGGGAAAAAACCCAAAACACCTATCAGGTATTCTCTAAAATGGGCAGTGTAGAATATTGTTCTGGTATTTTGCAAAACAAGAGCTAATTGCCATGCGTATCGTATATGGTTTACTTAACGTATTTTCCCAAAAAAAAAAAAAAAAAACCACGAAAAAGAGAGCCACTACTGTACAGGGCCTAGGTTTTGTACACAGTCTTGTGTCGCTAAATGGTACTTGGTCTCTCTCTTGAGTGTACCTGTACTAGCCATCTTTGCTAAGGCTGGATCTAAATTACAGTTGATGCGATTATTTAGTCTAGTGTTGGCAAAGGACTAAAAAAGCCAAGCTTGGTTGGGGTTTACGGGCAACAGTGTTTGCAAGGTTTACATTAAGCGTGATGGAAAAGGTTGTTTTCACAACCTACCATATGGGGATTAATTTCTTTTGTGATTAAGGATGGAGTTTTCTTTTCATGCCCTGTACTTTTCCTGCTGGAATGTCGTTGATTTGTTGGTAACCAAATTCTACTGCTACCTCAATATTCGTAGGCCGTTCCGTGAAATGATTTAATCTTTTTCTTTTAGGGGAAGAGAAATTAGCAGTTCCTCACGATTGCAATTGCCAATTTCCACTCCATTACTTGCGTCTTTGAACTGGTTGCGATTTTGTTGCTTCAGAAATCTGCACTATACATTTGAAATTTTGGTAATGGAAGTTTGGAGAAGCATATTAAGATTCCTCACTTTGCTTGGAGTATCACCTTTGTCACTCCTTCACCTTGGAGAGCACTTGATTCGGGGTATTGGGCTATTGTTCACACATAAAACACTCTGCTTCAATGGTTTGCGAGAAAGAACGTTTAGTCTGCAACTCTGCATTATCAAGGCATGTTGTGCCTCCTATTTGCTTCACACTTGGAAGTTTTTGTTTAAAGGCTTCGACTTGTAAAACTTTGAATACCAATTTATAATGTCTGTGGTTACAGTTTACAATATGTTGCTGAGTGCTTTAAGGAAATGTTTCTTTCTGGTAGTTAATCTGTCTAACAGTTAATGACTAACAGCAGTTACGGTAATATGCATTTATTTATTTCATTTTGCAGGCACAAAACCAGCAGCAGACTCCATTGAAACAAAATCCGCACACTGTGTCACATCAGAGTGAGTTTCATCTCCTACAACAGAGCCATCATCAACCTGTTAACCAAAGTCAACATGCAGTCCACTTTTCTCAGAACCATCAATGTGGTCCGCCATCACACTTGCCTGAAATTGCCCACTCCCAGCAGTCGTCAACCATTTCGCAACACATGGCTTGCTTACAACCGCTAGGTCATGTTGGAGGGCGTGTGCATGTACTGGTGGTGAGTGTCTCCTCTGCTAATTATTTTTTCCCTCCCCCAGTTGAAATATTTTTGAAGTCCTTGATAGGTTAGTTTAAGATCACTCCTCATGAGCCTCTGAACTCTTTGCTAATCAGTTTGTTGGTGCTTTAACCTGACATCGGATCAGTTTGTTCTGAGGCCGTGAATCAGACAGTTGCATCCATCCTTAAATCCAGCTTACCTTACATTCCACGTTTATAAATATAGCTTGTCTTGTTTGTCTCTCTACTTGTTGGATCGGGTTGGATGCTTTTTCCATTGGCATTCTTATGTTGGTCACTTTCATTGAGGGTCTACACGTTGAACTATGAGTCATTAAAGTAAACTGCATTGTCCCAGAAACTTCGACTTCATGATACAATGATTAATGCAACTTATTGTCCGTCATTTTCTTTTCCATCCTCTTAAACGATTTTAGCTGGTGGTGAATTCCCAGGATTTGACTGGATTAGTGTTTTGTTATACAAAATGGTGATTTGAGTACTCCGATAACAATGTGGTTCTTATCGTTGAAAACTTGAAGTGAAGTTGAAGTATGTTCTCATTAAGAAAATATTTTCCTTTCCATCTTTGTATGTTCTCTTCGTTAATAAAATATATCGTTCTCTTCTTTCCTTTCCATCTTCCTTGTGAACTTTTGTATCATTGTGATACGTAATATTGTCTATTTGTACTTATGTTTTGAGTCCCCATTTTTTTGGTTTCTAGTGGGGCTTTTGTGGCTCTTCTTTTTAGTTCCTTGTACACCGGTTTCGCCCCCAAATTGGGCAGATTTGGTGTTTATAATGCATTTACTTATCACAAAAAGTATATATGTGGTCAAGTTTTCACATTCAAAATGGCGTGGAGAAAGCTGTTAATAATAACATGTGGGATGGTTCTAAATTCAGGTATACTTTCCTATCAATTCGTCCAGTAATTGTACTGATGCTCTGTTTGTTGTTTACAATTTAGCCGACAAGCCCTGCAAAGTTTTGTGATGACTGTGGAGCTCCCTTCTTGAGAGAGACTTCAAAGTTCTGCTCAGAATGTGGTGTTAAGCGGTTAGGCACTTGAAAGTATATGTTTTTCTCGTGATTGTAAATATTGTTTGAAGTTTTTTACAGTACCATCTTCTATGAGGTAGGTTTTTTTTTTCTCGAATCGGTTGGTTTTATTATCAACAAAAAGTACATTCTAAGGCCACCAGAAGTGCCACATCTCATTACGTAGAGAACCTTACCATGGATACCAAAATAGTAACTTTGATGTGAGTGAAAAGCCTAACTGTTGTACTTGCACTAGATCCATAATACTCCGTACTTCGAACGTGGTCCTCAATCCGTCCATACTTTCCTAGTCACCTAACCATATTACCTAGTCAAAACTGTACTTATTTTCATGCTACCTACTTGACTTATTATACCCGTCTACCTACTTCGATGTTTACTTCCATTTATAGATTCCGTGATACGTGTCTTGATTGCTTCCGGTGTGTAGATCCTCAGGATTACAGCAGCTTGCTTATATCTTTTCATGTTTTTATTTTTGGAGAACCTAAAAATATATACTATATTATAAATGTCAGAATTTACAGCACAAAAGAACTGTTTAAAAAGACTATTGGCTATGTTTGACAACACTTTTTTTTTTCCAGTTTCCAAAAAAATAAAATAAAGAGCAGTTGATTTTTTTTTATAAAAACAAGTAGGTGTTTGATAACCCAGTTTTTTATTTTGAGTTTTTTTTTTTTTTGTGTTTGATTACCCAATTTTTTTTTGTGGCGGTGCCCGATGGTGGTCGCCGGATGTGGGCGCCTGTGATGGGAGTCGCAGCTGTTGAGCAGACACGGGCGACGAAGGTCGCGAAGACAGCAAGCAGGAGCAGACGACTTGAGTCACGAAGCTGGCGCGCGGATGCGGGCGACGCGGAGATGTCGTCCGGGCGATGGGGGTCGCGGAGATGATCTCGGGCGCCGAGCGGCGAGTTCCGGGAAGGTGTAGCCAAGATAGGTTGGGAACGTATGCCAAACTCAACATAACCTACTATAATATTGACTCAACCCATCCTAACTCATTTAATCAAGTGAACTGGACTAGGGTAAGAGTCAACATTTTTGTGAATTGAATTGGTTAAATTCATAAAAAAATTCAATCCAACTTACACTCATCTCTGGATAGAGGGTGTTTGTAGTGTATAGCAAGAAAAAAAACCACCTTGTTAAAAGATTTTGGTTACGGTAGTAAAAAACCATGGTCATGGTGACAACTTATTCACTTTTTTCATTGATGTACGAAAAACGTGATTAAAGTGATCAAAAGGACGAAATTAGCTAATGATGCAATGTTAAAGGACCAAGAGTGCAAGAATTTGTTCAGGGACTAATTTAACAATATGTTAATAGTTCAGGAACCATAAGGGAACTTATGGTTCTTGAGAATTGTATAATGACTCTGATGTCCTTATCGTGGGGGCCACTAACAATTTTTTTGAGTAGAAATGGAGAAAAGGACCATGATGGCAAACATCGTAGTGTTTAAGGACTAATATAGTGAAATTTTTTGTTTAAGAACTAATATGACAAAACACTTATAGTTAAGGGACCACCTGGGCTGCTCTCTCTCTCTCTCTCTCTCTTTGTTTTATTGAAGTTCTCGTAATCCACTTCAAATATCATTAACATTGCATACAATCACGTGACAAATTTTCAATCTAACTCCTAGTTCCTTACTCAACCATCGTACTGATTGTCCTCGTTAGACAGAATAGCATGCGATCGCGTGACAAACTTTCCATCTAACATTTCCTTGCTCGCCCATAGTACTCGTAAAAATTAAAATAGTATTAAAGGATTGGATCATCTCAAATTGTTTAAAATAACAATAAAATACTAAAACAATTAACATAAACACGACAAAGTAGTGATTAGCATGGCAAGATGCAAATTAGTTTGCTCTCTTAAAACGATTTGCGCACTTAGGATAATCACCCGATGCAGCAAGGTTTTGGCATGGTATGTCCTAGATATAACAACTCAGCTCAAACTGTTGCTTCAATCGTAATTCTAAACCAACAAATAAAATAAAAGTTTGATGCCAAGGAAAGTGGGTTCGTACCTATGTGGAGGTGCCACAAAGGCTGCAGTTCGAGTCAACTTCCAAGTATGCAAAGTGAGAGACAGTGAGGGCGGAGTAAGGGCAGAGAACAAGGCTCCCCAGACAGGCCGTGAGGGCTAGCAGTGCTGCGCAGACAAGGCGGCGACGAAGAGGGCCGACAGTCGACATTCCAAGCTAGGGTCCAAGTCAGGAGTGCAACGTCAGGGGTCCGATGCCAGAAGCCCGAATGCGTTTCTCTCTCTAGAATTTCAGAGAGAATAGGTTTTTAGAAAGAGAAAGTGAAAATGTCAAATGAGAGAGAATCCCTTAAATAAGTTTCAAAGTTCACTATTTTATAAACAAAAGTATGCCTATGTCATCAGCTGACATGTGTCATCCCCTGGGAGTGACACGTCACCAGGAGGGTCCCAAAATACCGGTTCTACGTTGGACTGCCGGTTCCCAAATTCGCGTTACATGCCCTACACAGCGTCGCTCTACCTGCTCTAACAGCGTCACTCTACCTGTCTGAAAAGACTGAACACACCATAACAGCATGATCAGAGTAAGCCCGTTGCCCCAGCCACCGGTCTAAGCCCTTACTGAATCCCACAAGGTGCGTCAAGAGACGCGTATAGAACCTGACAGCGGTGAGGGTTGCCTCTGTAGCCAACTGCCAGGCGGACTAGGCGCGATGCCCTCCAAAGACCTACTCTCGTCCCGAAGTGACCCGGAGCCCCCCGGAATGAAGACGGCGATAGTTTTGTGGTAACGAGCCTATCCCGTTGCGAAGGGTCTTCGTGCCGGAGCACTACGAGCGGAGCCCCCCGGAATGAAGACGGTGATAGCTTTGTGGTAATGAACATATCCAAGTTTGACATGTAGCTATTGCCACCATTTTCATACCTAGTGTGTGTGCAAAAAGTCAAAAACAGTATAATTTCATTGTAGGATTTTCACTTTAGTCACGGGTTACAAAATTGGGGGCATGACGATATTTGTTATTATCTTTTTTGATAAAAACCTTACCCCTTTCAAAATGATTGTGCCAAATCAGACTTAGATTAAGTAGGCTTTCATTCGACATTATGCAACAGTAAGCATAGTGCATCCACCTGCAAAGAACCCAGAAAAAAAATACCAGGCGTCCAGCTGACATTGTGGTGACAGCAGTTGAAGTGCCTAGTCTAGTCCGTGGTAGTTGGCTAAAGCATGGGACAGTTGTTGCTGATGTTGGAACATATCCTGCCGATGTAAGGACTAGGTGATTTCTATGCCATGCATGTATGCTAAATGCAGCTCCCAGGTCTGTAAAATAGGATAGCGGCTAAGCCCTTTTCTAGGGCAATTACCTGACAGCTATTCATAGCGAGCCTGTTTTTTGAGGAAACCCCCACCCATGTAGCATCCTTTCATGTATTTCCCTTATCAATGTCGCATGTAGCTATTTATTGTCTTATTTGCAACTCTTTAGATGACATTTGTATTTGCGCTCTCGACCTTCAACCTGATGAAAGCGTCAGAAAATGTCTAACAATTTTTAGTATCCAGTGGAGCAAATCACAATCTTTGCTCTACTCCACCGTATTAATTTTCTCAGGAAGAAAACAGCGAGTATATACTTTTTAATGCTCAAATACAAACAGCCACCACTTTGCTGCTTTATTACAGAGTGAAAAGAGGGCTTTCAGACAGCAGGATATACAGCGATTAATACGTCTCGGGTCACCTAGAGACAACATAATGAAAATAGAAAATAGGAATGCATTTGAGACAAGTGCATGGCTGAGGTTATGTGGGAAACTTGATCAGGTACCAACTATTATGTCCACTATAGCTCCTCGCATCCGGCTACTTCAATCCCTGAAGACCCTGGCTCCAGAACCGGTGGAATACAGTCCACCTTGTATCGCAAGGCCTATTCCAGATAAAATCGCATTAATATGCAAAGTAAACAACAAAAAAAAAAAAGGAATTGATGGGTAGATAGCCTCTCCGGTTTAGCCATGGAAAAACATCAAATGAATACTGCTACGTTTGCAAAAGTAGGTAGATCAGGCCTTCGGCCAAACACTAAATCATCTAAAGCTACTATATCCGACTCATGGTCAATCTGCTGAAACTCTAAGAAATCAGGATAGCTCAACTTGGTTCCCTTTTGCAGAATGGCCTTAACAATAATTGTGAGAAAGCTTGGAAAGAATGAAAAGGAAAAAAGATAAGTTCATCTGGGAGGAGGGAGCCACTAAATAATGCGTCAGTTCACCTTTTTGAAGAATGATGAATATGAATTATCCCAAATGAGTTTGTAGCTTCCAGCCATGATCGTACAGAAGTTACCCTGAAAGCAAATTAAACGAAGTTGTAAGTATACAATACTTTTACAAACTTATACTTTGATATACCCATCAGAGGTAACAAAACAGTAACTCACTTGATCAGACTCATACCGCTGGTAAGGCAATATCAGCTGTGGAATAACAACCCATTTTCAGAAGCCTTAAGTACATCATGAAAAAGTACTAAAAGAGCAAACACTCCTCCCCCCACCGCGACATAAAATGAGATGAAAACTTGTGCGTCAGTTGCAAACAAGAAAACAGTACATAGACTGGCATACTAAACTTACTGTCTTTTGCCCCAAAGGATTTATGTACTCCACGCTGAATCCAATGTCCTGTCCAAAAGTAATGGACAGTGATCTATTAACTACAATGTCGAAGTATGGCCAACAAGATGCATCAATCAACTACCAGAAAGGAAGATTAGAAAACATTGCGTCAAATCTCATTAGCCTAAAAATAAATTGGAAAAATCAAACAAGAGAACCCAACTCTAGTATTAAATCTCTCCGTTGGTGAGTTTTGAAAGGAGAGAAAAGAAAAGAAACGAAGAGAAGGAAACATAGTTTTCCTTTCTCTTGTTTGTGAGTTTAAGAGATAAAAGAAAGCATTATTCATTTCTCTTGCTTGTGAGTTCAGTAGAAAAGAAAAGAAAAGACATCAAGTGACATACATATCTATTCTCCTTATACCATATTGTGGTAATTCTAACAAAAACTATGGAGTATGATCCTAAAAAGGAACTTGATTTTGACGGGATAACAAATTAGTCATCAAGGACATCATACAAAGGTCATACGATACTAATGTAATAGGTCTTGCATCACCATTTAATGCCACTGTAAAAAAACACACAAACTAGCCATGAGCTGACTATAAACATCCGGATATCCAAATATAATTGATGTCACACCAAAGCAAAATAATCAGTCATGAATAAACTCTAACATCCAAAACAATCATCCGTTTGTAAGTGAAATGTTGAGTTTTTGTAAGAAACTCTAGGACCTAAAAGTGATTAAAAATTTAGTTTTCATTATCTCAAGGGTAATATGGACATTATGAAAGTATTACTTTGAGAGGAAAAATTTGGAGAGAAAGAAGTCCAAACTCTCCTAAATAAAACTCACAAACTAGGGAAAAGGGAGTAAATGAGCCACTTCCCTTTCTTTTCCTCTCTTTTCTCTCCTAAAAAAACTCACAAACAGGCAATAACTGTTCGGTTACCCATTCATGCATGGTAAGAATGGCTAATCCACATATTGACTTGCGCATTGTCCTCTACTCACCGAGTCGAGGGCATTTTCTAAACAAGCGGGATATAACGGGTCAGCTACAGCACTGTATGCATGGTTACGGACAGCGCCTGGTGTCCATACTTTTTCGGCAAGATAAGTGGGGTATCTAATCCCATTCACTCCCCTAGCTTTTGTCACAGGTGCCAGTGTCGGCCCAGCAGAGTGTTTTCATTATGTTGTTTCCAGTCTCTACGGCATTCGCCAATCCACCAAAAATTCCCCGGGATAAAGCTTTCAAGTTTCCACCACCTGTCCAGGCTTGGAGCCTGAGACTTTACAAGGACTTGATTCAAAATTTGGCAATCATGCGTATCATTAAGGAGTGGGCCAAGTTTCTAGTAACAATTCCGCTTTGTGCTTGGTGGTGTATTTCTCGAAGCGGAAAAAAAGCACTTGAAAGAGTTGAGGCTTCGCATCTGCTGTCGAACTTATCTTTTCTACTTAGGATCTAATCCAAGTTTGGCATTTGAGAGGCTTCTGAACTCCTACTGGCTACCAATTTTAGTCTATGCCATACATGCTGGGATTAGCCCCTCTAATTCTTCTCTTTACACGTTAAAACTCGTAACACTTGTTCTGAATATACATAACTCACTTCCAAAAGGGACTTACTGCTTGTACCCAATACTCGTCTCCTCTCGATCCTATCATTTCTCTGTAGTGTCCCCTCCCCTACATCTATCCTCTGTAAAAGGAAGCTTGGTGGAAATAGAAGCCAGAGAAGAAGTGACAAAACAGCATTTCTGCCATATCAAGGCTAATCGCAAACTAAAAGGGAATGTAACAAAGTATCGTTACTACAAGGACTTGAAGATCTCTCAGCCGATAACGGGGGGAATATTAAGATTGCACCAAGAACAAACCCTTCGATGGCCTGACAACCGCCATATCTTCCAGCACCCATAAACTTGAGAAGAATAAGGACAGCAAAGCAAAACACACACCAACTCCCAGTTATGGAAGTTCCTCCCAAACATGGGAGTCCAAGAAGGCAGTCGTCACCAACTGTGAATACCTCCGCCACAAAAATCCCACTGCCACAGCATTATGAAGATTTTACCATGCCTTCTCGCATTTGAGAGAGATGCAGACAGACAGAGGGACGGGGATAGAGACCATCCATATTAAAAAGCTGAAAACAAAAAAGACAACCTTTTTTACTCTATTAGTAACTTGTTTATCTCTATGTGAGATTCCTGAGCAAGTTCATAGGGAAGTAAATAGAAGGAAGCGTTGAGAGTTCTTTAGTTAGATACCTCCACAAGTTTGTAAAGCCATCGTGTCTCAAAATAACCCTTTATTAGCAACTTAAAAGCAAGTAGCATAAAGTGAGTAAATGCATTGGCGGCAGAGGTTGGGGGTTTGAAATGGATGCTAGATAAGGAAGTCACAAAATCCCATCCAACAAGCACCTATATAAGAAACGAGATCAATACCATGTAAAGTTTTCCTGGCACCACGGAGAAATCCCAGGCAATGTATGAGTTCATAGATTCCACTGTCAATGATACCTGTAGCGACAACATTAATTAGATGTCATGCAATTATGAATCACATATAAAGCCCCTTCATCCCCAAACCAGGGGTGGGGTGGGGGGGGTGTTGGAGTTCTGACTGTGGGTCGGAGTTGGGAGGGTTTTTAAAAAGTAATAGATCAATAGAATCAAAGCAAATAACTAAATCATTTACAAGATTCTATAAACCCAAAAAAACGTACAAGAAATTAGACTAGTTCTAGTTAGAGCCAAATAGAGATAATTAAATGACACTTGAAAAGGAAGAAAAGATATAAGAAAGTGTGATCATTTCAGTATCCTAAATGCCAAGCTAATAAGACCCACAGATAATTTTCAAAACTCACCCACCATTATCACCTTACATGATAAAATATTGGACAGGAATAATAATTTGATGTTAAGCGTTACAAGAAAGTGGAGAGTTGTTTGGAAGTCTGCACTTTATTTCATGAAATAAGTCCTTCGACCTTCATAGTACGGAGCAATTATGAAGTATGTTTCAAGATATTGGATTACTTCTCATAACAATGCATGAAACCGATAGCAGATTTTGCATGATCTCCTTATACTGGTCCTCATGCAATACATTGAAAAAATCAACATTCAACCATTATGCAATTCCACATTAAAGAAAAACATGTGAAGTATTTTGTAAATCTTACATGATAATGATCAAAAGAAGCCGCTCAATTTATTCTTTGGTTAGTTAACAAACCTCGTAAGTTTTTCCAGCAGGAACACTTATTTCTTTGTAATCATCATTTTTCCTGTCACGTCAAAGTAGTAGATTGATACTGAGTAAAGCAAATTACATAAGACACTAATTAGCGGAAAAGCCAGATACTATGCTATCTAAAACTCCTACGCTGTCCACACAAATAATGAAGATTATTAAACTAGTACCACTTCATGTAAGCTCACAAACTCACCTTGCTTCTATAGACCCAGCTTCCTCAGCTGCTATAAAGAAAGGGGAATTTGCTAACACCTCACTGCAAAACAAACTTGCCAATCATTACATGAGAAGTGAAGTAGCACAACGGAGACAAATTATTTACGGTAAAAAACAAAATGAAACGAAATACCCTCATTCGACTTGCATTTTAAAGACAAATCCCCTGAATTTCATAGATAATTTGTACAGGCAGTTATAACATCATAAATTATGTAAACTGAGCTTCCATGCAGAAAAGGATGCGTGTGACGTGAATAAAAAAATTTTAATGTCTAGTAATGTAGGAATTTACTTATATGTGTATATGTGTGCAAGGAATAACCACATTAAAGGTATAATCATTGACAATTGTCCTAACCCCATCATAATGTCCAACTAGAGCAACATCCTTTCTGATGCCATTTTTATATGTACTTTCACTAAAAGACCAGCTTCCTTTCTTTCCTTTTCTTTCAGCAAAAAGTAAATGCCAAAAGGAAAGCAATGCAATGTACACACGATGTATACAAATTCACCTATTTGTAAGCATGGACTGTAGCTTGATAAAGGAGAGAAGGCTAAAAGAGCTCTGAGCAGCCTAGCATGGAAAATTGCTCAGTAGATGCATATAAGAACTCTTAAGTAGCCGCCTCCACCACAAAAAAGAGAAGCTACAAATCTCTAGTCCAGGGATGCACCAAAAGGACACAGGATTATATTCATTATACTTCCCTCATCCACTCTTGCACAAAAACAAAGACACTTCCCAAACCACCTCGAAAAAAAAAGATGGTCCAAACCTTTATTATCCTCTGTACAGAAAGTCTCCATTAATATCAACATTACACTATTCTCTTGTTATCCCCACAAAGAATAGCAGGCCGAGTAGCATCCACATGAAGGCCACTTAAGCTGGAGCCGAGTCATGGAGATATGGTTCCATGGGAGAGAAGACTTCTCACCCTCACTCTAAAAGAACAGTGCTAAATCTCACCACAAAGATTATCAAGAAGAGAGTCTACCTCATCCCGTTCCCAGTCCTGAAGAACCCTGCTTAAGAGTGGGAAACCATGTCAGCCTAAAGTCTGCACCATGGCCACTGGAATCCACTTCGGCCTCGACTCCCACATGACAAACCTGCCAATCTACTGCCACACACTACTGCCATCAACGGCGGCATTGAACCAGGATCACTGGATAAGATGGGCTTCAGACAGCCTTCTCAGTTCTCACAGCATCTTCCTAAACCCCAGCGCCCACCCTTGTCCGACACAAGAAGTTGCCTGAACGACTGCAAGTTTCCTCCATCCTCCAGGATCACGAGATAACCACAAAATCTCCATCTTCCAACCGATTAACAACCACCACCATGGCTCTTAACCACCCACAGCAAGATCCAACAAAACCCCCAAATATGTACGCCTTTACCAAAACCCCTCAAAAAAAAAAAAATTACGCCCAGAGGTTAAATTGAAGATTGAACCAAAAAAAAACAGCCCAAATATACTGGGAAGCAATGAACTTTTGGCCCCAGCCCCTTTGACATTACCTCAAAAGGCTGAATCTAATTGTCCCAAACCTCAGAACTGAAGAGGGTATTGCACCCGCAAAGGTGGAAGCACCTTTAGCCCCTTGTTTTTTCATGATCTATCTGAATTCAGAGCTTCATTGGAAGGCATCTGCACCCAGCAGTTTTTTGACTGGCAAGAAATCGGAGAGAATGAGTCACGCCACATCGATGAATGCATGTTGAGATCAAAGTGAATGGATCTATACACTAATTACTTGGGTGGGGAGGACTTAAGCAAAGGGGAGAACTATCTCAGCCTAAAGTGCCATCAGATTCTTCTTGTCCTTTTCCTTTACTTTAAGGAAAAAGACGGACTGAAAAGCTCTCTCTGTGAACTGAGTACTGCTCATGCTTCAAACAACGAAAATATGACAGATCAGGGATAGGAGAGTTAGTGATAATTTTGCAGATTGGCCCCAAGTTTGCCAATCCACACTTTGAGTGCCAGTTTACTCATACTGCACAGCTTCTGAGACCCAAGTAAAAGTCACTAGCAACTCAAAAGGCAAAAAAAAAACGCGGAAAGGTAGACATGTGAAAAATCAATTTGACAAATAACCTGTAAAATGCTGGACACAATGCACCAAATGTTAGCTAACATAGTTTTAATCAAGATGGCAAAAAGAGAGAAGAAGATAATAAGATAGACAATCAGCACCATGTAAACTAAAATAATGAAGATTATTACAACCTACAAGACCAAGAAGCAGAAAAAGTACCCAATAAATTTGATAAATCTTTCAAACTCAGATGTATAGACAGCAACCGCTTCTTCCAAGATAGATATTTGATGCCTCTGTCTGCTCCTTAAGGTGGTGTCAAAACGCATTCAAAGGCAAAAACGAAACCACATCATTGGTCGGTGAAGCCAAAAACTTGTTTTCTCACAGAAACTTTTGAAAACTAGAGCTGGATGAACTTAAATAAAAGGGGTCCATTGTGTCTCACACTTTTCTAGCCTCAAAGCGCCACCACCAGAGAGAAAGGAAAAGTCGAATGTTGAGCACCATTTGAGTAAGGCTGTATAAAGGTGGACCGTAACGATGCCTCTGCTCTTCCATGGGCCTAAGTTATATAAAAGGTTCAGGATGGAGAATCTTAAGGTGATAAATACGCTCGCACTTCTTTTGCTAAGTGGGAAAGTAACAAAGTAAAATTAGATAAGTGAGCACTACTTAAATGGTCGAGAAAAGGTACCCTTGGTCATCATTTATTTGCCGAACAAAATCTAGTAGAACCTGAAACAAATAAGATTAACATAAGAAAACCATGATACTTCTAGCATGGGAAATAATCAAGTCCCAAAAACCATGAGCATAGCTCGGTTAAAAATGGTACTACTACTAAAAACGGGAGCCAATTCCAGAATTAGGAATAGAGATTCAAATGTTTTGGGAGAAATATAACCAACTACACTGGAATATGAGTAATTAAAAGGATGAAAATAAATCAAACAACTAGACGCTGTGCAGTGCACCAGAAAAGAGACATGCAAAGCAGGAAGCTAAAGTAGAAAGAGAAGCAGTATCCAAGATGGGACAAGAAGGCTCAAAGATGGATATATTATGCCCACTAAACCCTAAAACAGAAAGACATACCTGTGGAACTCCTACTAAGTACTTCACAAGAGTCTTATAGACACCTGTTGCAGAACCAAGCTGAGCTAATTGTCTCCTCCTGGTTGAAAATTTTCATCAGCAGTTTCGTACTTCAGTATTTCAGAGGGTGTCTCAAAACGGGCAAAATAGAAGCAAGATATGTACCTTTCCATTTGCTGTTTCCATAGAAGAGCATATCGATCACGTATGCTTCCACCGGAATTAGCTAAAGCGTCAACTTCAGCTTGCTTATTCCTCTCCGAACGCTCTCTCTGCTGTCTGATTAACGAACCTCGAAAATCTTGTGGCAGGTAGGTCATAACTGCAGACATATCAGAAGGTTATCTACTTGTTCAGGCGAATGTACCAGTAGTGGCAACCGTGAGCATTTGTTCGTAATTGAAAGCGTGTATTGCTAATTGATAGGGGTTAATGCAGCCATCGCGTTGCTCGGGTACTTTAGCCTCAGTTTTGCTTCCATTTTGTGATTATTTCATGCAACCATATATGAACATTTTTTTAAACCTCAAGTATGATCTTCTTTTGATACTTTAGGTGAACAAGAAATTTCCTATACATAGTTCAAAGGTAGAAGATACAAGCATGAGACTGTCAACTAATCTCTTAGATTGGTTATACATCAGCGTATACTAAATTTGCTTATAGTTGCATGTCAACTCATTAAGTGTACCCACTAAAATGTGGATTTGAGAGTATTTTAGTAGTTCCAACTGCATCTTTATATCTCCGGACCACAATATTTGAAAGATAGAGGAATAGATGTTTAGGCTAAAGAAGAGGAGAAAGAGTTTTTTCTTCCCTTCATGCACAAACTTGTACATAAATATAGCATTATTCCAATTAGAAACGACATCAGTAATTACGGCGAGGTAAGATGTGATGTAATACAGAGACTAGAATACGACACAAGGGACTAACTACCTAATTAGCTACACACCAAGAACCTGCCCCCCCCCCCCCCCTCCCCTTCCCCTCTCCAACACCCCGCCAAAAAAATAAGGGAAAGAAGATTTTCTCATGCACAGTTGAAAACTGAAAACACATAGCACTTTTTGTTTAAATCTTGAGCCTCCTATCTAGCATATCAGCCACCCCTCCCCCCTAGATTCTCTTTCTTAACTAATTTATGAACTGAATGTCAAAACCATCCATAACTTTTTACTTTAAATTGTAAAACAAACGTTTTCATGGTATCCCTAGAAATAAAAAATACTAGGTTGCGCAGGATCAGAAGTTTCATAAGATCATTTGTCAAAAATTAACAAAAGGGTGAATGGTTTAAGCACAATCAGGCAAAAAAGACGAGGAATATGTTCTCATAAACATCCTAAACAAAGATGCAAAGTCTCCAAGAAGTTCCTTAGCATGACAAAGAACAAACCTGTGTTGAAAACGAATTCTGAGTTCCTGGACTGGAAAAACTCCAAAATCTTCAAAGTATTCTGAAATTTATCTTTTAGCCGACAAAGAATAGAAGCAAGATCAGCATCAATAGCTGTTGACTGTTGTTGAAGCTGTGTTGAGGAGACATGCAAATTTCAGGGCTCTCCACTTGCAAATATCAAAGTTGTACATTAAAATATTCACTTTATACGTTCTAAAGATACTTGAGAGAATAAGTTAATAAGGGAAATAATGGCACGCCCACATAAAAATGGCCACCTTCACAACATATAGGAAAAGATAGAGAGTGAAAGCCTAGGAAGTATCTCACCTCTTTTGGCCAATGAGAGCTTTCCAGCAAGAAGAGGATCTCCTCGATCTGTTCTCGGTTCTTCCACATGTTCTCATCAATCTTATGAGGGGGCTGGCTCTCAGCTTCCTGTACCAATAGGCGCTCTCCTAGAATGCCATAAACTCCAGCTATAAGTTGGCAATGTATACTTTCCCATGGCACAGAAAATATAACATGATTGGTGACAACTCCAGCCATACTAATGCACCCAAAACATTTATGCTAACAATGACGTATTCACAAAACAAATGAAAGTACTTGCTCATATAGTCCGCTGGGTGACTTAGAAATAAATGTACTTGATAATGCAATGGCAAAAGCTCGGTATCAAGTTTGAAAGCAAGGTGACAATACGAAGGAGTCACTCTCAGCATATCATTCCAGAGGGTAGGCTTCTACCCAGTCCAACCCTCTGAAATATACTGGATTTACAACACCATACGCTGGATAATATCCTCTCTGGTTATGATAAGTAAAAAACATGGATTACAGATTTACCAATACACTTCAGGTCAAAGTATGCTTGTTCACCTATAAATTGCAAATCTCAGCAACTCATCATCAGCAGCCGCCAAGCTTTTGTCTCAAACTAGTTGGAGTCGGCTACATGAATCGTTTTCATTCATATCCCCTTGTCAAAACACATGTTCTCTCATAAATTCCTAACAAACAAGTCTTTTCTCACTATCTCCCGAAGCAATCTTCGGTCTCCCCCTAACTCATCTTAAGCCGTGAACTTGGCAGAAATCACTTCTTCTTACAAGGGCCTACGTTGGATATCACACTTTATTGCAGATATCCTCGTTTCTTATTCCATCCCTCCTAGTTTGGCTGCACATCCACATAAACATTCGCATTTCTCTACGATCATTTTAGGTGTGTAGTGTTTCTTAGTTGCCAACTTCTGAACCATATAACATGTTGGGCTCCCTACAGTCCTGTCAAACTTGCCTTCAACTTGAGAGGAGTGTTGTGGTCATGCAACAACCCAGACGCACACCTCCACTTCAGCCGACCTACTCTTATCCTATGGGCAACACCCTCGTCTATCTCTCCCTCCTAGTGCATTGCTAGTCCAAGATACCTACGAATATTCCTTTTTAGGTACTAAAATTGCATATCAAGTACTTTGTCTTAGTCTTGTTTAACCTAAAGCCACTGGATTCTAAAGCACTTCTCCATAACATTCTTCTATGAAGCACGGGTGCGCCTAAAAAGGTAAAGCACCGACACCGGGTGCGTGTCGGGTGCAGGTGCAGGGCGGGTGCAGCATGGGTGTGTCCAGAATTTTCTATTTATTTTTTCTAATTTCCTAAATAGCGGGTGCGGCTCGGGTGCAGGTAAGATACGGATCAGGTGCGGATCCGATACTTATGGGGAAATACAATTCTGAAAAGAATTTTCAAAGTCAAAACACAAAAACAGAACTTGTGGGGTCAAATCCTAAATAATTAAAAAACATACTAACCTAATAAATCGCATACTCTTTACAGCTAGGGTGATTTGTGAGATGGGTATAGACTAAGACTAATATATATACATATACATATACATATACATATACATAGATAGATAGATAGGTAGATAGATAGAGAGAGAGAGAGAGCGAGAGTGACGGCCGGCGAGGACGGGGACAACCTGCAACCACCCCGCAACCACCGGCGTCGATTGGAACCACCCAGAACCACGGGCGTCGATCGGGACCACCCACGACCTCCGTGAGGCCACTCGGCGCTGGAAGCAGAGCACCCGCAACCTTGCGCAATTGGAGCAGTCCCTATTCTTGCTTTTAGTTGCAATTTTCTTTTCTCTTTTGTGAAGCTGGGTTGGGACACAATAGCAGATCCTTTTTTTGCCACATGGTACTCTATAATGATATGCAAGGCCACTAATTATACACATGCAAGCCCACATGTAAGTGGGTTTATGCATTTTCAGACCAAATGATTGTAATAGCTCCTGTTGCAGCTAAAAACTGGATCGGGAACCACACCAAAAATCAGGCCTGCAAAAGAGAACACAGAGTGACCGCCGGGTAGGGTTCTGGCGGGGGAACGCTCCGATGCTTAAGTCAGAGATGGCTAACAATGTAGAACTCTGAGAAGCAATAAAGACACAATGTGTATGTGTGTGAGCTTGTCCATACCTGAGGGGGCTTGACCGCTTTATATAGTGGTAGAAGGAGGAGTCCTAGTAGGACTGGGCTTTGACCAACTCTAATCAGAATCTAATTAGGATCCTAGAGGATCTCATGTCAATCTTAGCTGATAGAGTCAGAGCTTCTTTAGGATTCTGCTCGGTGATTGATATGGTAAGTGTCATATCAGTAATGAGCCAGTATGAGTTACGTGTCATAACTGCCACGTGTTGCCCGTAGATTAGAGGGGTATTTTTAGCTATATCAGCTCCAAATAGTCACAATACATGCAAGTATATAGCAGCTATGAAAAATAAAATTGCACTATATATGCACTTTCTTAAAATTTAAATGATTCCTATTTTGTGTAGAAAGTAAATATTAAGTATATATTATTAAAAGTAATATATACAAATTTTCCGTATCCCCGCCGCACCCGTATCCTAAAATTTTCAAAAAAACCATATCCGCGTATCCGCAGCCGTATCCTAAAATTTTAAAAAAAACCGTATCCGCGTATCCGCACCCGTATCCTAAAATTTTCAAAAAAACCATATCCGCGTATCCGCAGCCGTATCTATACTTCATATTCTTCAATCAATTTAAATCTGCTACAAAAATAACATAGAACATGGGACCTCATCCGCAATATCCCTCCATAAACAAAGTAAAGATATATGGGCTTAAAGGCTCAAAGCTAAGTCTTGGTGAAGTCCAGTCAAAATGGAAAACTCACTAGTTATTCCATCAGTTTTTCTCACACTAGCAGTTGTTTCGTCGTACACTGCCTACCTTAATTACATCATATTACATGGTAGTCACTTCTTCTCTAGAGCCCACCACAAAACTTTCCTTGGTACCTTATGTTCCCAACCTATTCTGGTCGTACCCAAAGGCCCACTGTGGTCCCATTTTGCATGACACGTCCGCACAAGCAACAGACTTTTTCAACGCTCACAACCGGTCAAAACGTGCACGCTCAAGTCACGTGCACTTCTTACTTCTTCTACGCGACTTCGTCGCCAAGAAACTCATCATCGTGCGACGCCGCATCACGCTTCGACTGTCGCACTTCGCACATTGTCCATCGCTGCGCCATGGCACTTGCCCAAGGAGGTTGGCCTTGGCCTCCCCCCTGGGGTCGGCCTCGGCCTTGGCCTTCCCCTTGGGGTCGGCCTCGGCCTTGGCCTTCCCCTTGGGGTCGGCCTCGGCCTCCCCTTGTGGTCGGCCTCGGCCTTCCCTTGGGGTTGGCCTTGGCCTGCCCCCAAGGGTTGGCCTTTGGCCTCTATCCTTAGCACCTTCACTTCTCTTCAAGAGGCCTTGCATCCTTCGCGACACCCTTCGCCCGTCATTCGTACATCAACCTCGCGACGTCCGTCGTGCATCACCTTACGGACGTTCGTACATCAACCTCGCGACGTCCGTCGTGCATCACCTTACGGACGTTCGTACATCAACCTCGCGACGTCCGTCGTGCATCACCTTACGGACGTTCGTACAGCAACCTCGCGACGTCCGTCGTGCATCACCTTACGGACGTTCGTACATCAACCTCGCGACGTCCGTCCTGCAACAACCTCCCGCCGCCCTGTCACAACTCCGCGACCCCCGTCGCCCGGACACAACTCCGCGACCCCCGTCGCCCGGACACAACTCCGCGACCCCGTCGCCCAGACACAACTCCACGACGCTCATCATCCGTCGCCCGGACGTCGTCTTCATGACCCCCGTCACCGACGTCCGGGCGTCACACTCCAACACTTCGCCGCGCCCGTGCGCCGCGCCGCTGATACAGCCGTGCCCCCAGGCTCTCTGTCACACTACCGTGCCCCCGACACTATACGCACTATGTCGCGCCCATGCGCCACCATTGACACAAGCATGCCCCCGGCACCTTACTCACTTCATCGCGCCCATGCACCACGATCATATCATCATGCCCCCGGGCACCACACTCATTCATCACACCATGCGCACCTTGCCTTGGTCATGGAACATGCTTCAACCCACTCTCCGGAGTGTACATCATCCGCGGGGATAGGCGACTCCTCCGGGACACTATCTCTGCCAGGGAGCTCTTCAACTCCCCTTTGGCCAGGTAGACGGCTCCTCCGGGATGCTACCTCGGCCAGTCGGGTAGACGGCTCCTCCGGGATGCTACCTTGACATGCTCCGAGTGCTCCGGCACAAGGACTCACCCGCAGGGATAGGCGACTCCTCCGGGACACTATCTCTGCCAGGGAGCTCTTCAACTCCCCTTCCGCCAGGTAGACGGCTCCTCCGGGATGCTACCTCGGCCAGTCGGGTAGACGGCTCCTCCGGGATGCTACCTTGACTCGCTCCAAGTGCTCCGGCATAAGGACTCACCCGCAGGGATAGGCGACTCCTCCGGGACACTATCTCTGCCAGGGAGCTCTTCAACTCCCCTTCCGCCAGGTAGACGGCTCCTCCGGGATGCTACCTTGGCCGGCCGGGTAGACGGCTCCTCCGGGATGCTACCTTGGCCTGCGGAATAGACGACTCCTCCGGGACACTATCTCCGTCAGGGTGCCTGCGTGACTGGCCTACGTGCTCCGGCACTAGGGGCTTGCGTCGGCACCCCTAGGGACTATGACCCCCGGGTCACTCCGAGACGGGAGCAGGTCTTCGGAGGGCATCGCGCCTAGTTCACCTGGCAGTTGGGCGTTGGGTCTTCCCCACCGCTGTCAGGCCTGTGGGACTCCGCAAGGGCTTGGATTGGAGGCTAGATCAAGGGGGTTCTCTGGCCACACCGATGCGGTGGGAGCCAGTCTTTCCAGACAGACAGAGCGACGCTGTGAGGAGCAGGCCGGTTGAATATGCGATCTGACAGTCCATGGAGCACCGGCACTCGTGGACCCCCCAGTGACGTGTCACTCCCGGGGAGCGCCACGTGTCGGTTAATGACATCATCATCTCAATCTCTATAAATAGAGGTCTTGAGAATTCATTTGGAGAGAATAACAGTTGGACATTTTCAGAACATATTTCACTTTCTCACTCTAGAATCCTAGAGAGAGAAACATACATGACCCTGACTTTGGACCTAAGCATCGGACTGTGACTGTCGTCGTATATTCATCCCGCGCTATCGCCCTCGCAGCACTGCCACCCTCAAGCTCTGTCTGGGAAGCCCTTGGTCTCTGCCCTTGTTCCACCCTTGCTGTCTCTCACTTTGCATACTTGGAAGCTGACACGGACTGCAGCCTTTGTGGCACCTCCACGTAAGTACGAACCCACTTTCCTTGGTACCTTATTGTATAATTTTTTCTAAATCTATAAAGACGATGTGAAGATCCTTTCAGTTCCTCTTTTCTCTAGATCGCTCCATTAACTGCCTAATCAAGAAAATAGCTTCCATAGGGGATCTCCCCGTTCTCAAATATTTAGTGCACCTTTATGTTCTATATTCAATTACTCTCTCTGAAAGCTTCATGGTGTAACTCATGAGCTTGATCCTTCTAAGGTTTTTGCAACTTTGGATATGTCCTTTGATCACATATATAGGTCTCAAGGTGCTTTTTTTCCACTCCTTGCGCATTCACTCAGAATTAAAGATCTTTTTAAACAACTCAGTCAACCAACAACCTTCCTTGTTTTGATCTTTTCACAGCTTCGTCACTCAGATGTTTTAATTCTACGAAACCTCCGACTAGTATCATCCAATTAGTCACTAAGTTGTCGTGAATAAAATGCAGTTTTGCATTATACAAAGTAACCTCTCCCTCTCTCTCTAACATCATCTTCTTTCACTAATAACCTCTGATTCTCATTCTTGATACATTTTATATGAATCAAGTCTTTCGTTCTCCTTTCTCTTACCTTAGCTAGCTTGAAGATCCGTTTTTCACCCTCCTTAGTACCGAACCTTTGGTACACACTTTCACAAGCCTCGCCTCTGGCCTCTCTTACTGCCTTCTTTGCTTCCTTTCTAGCCGCCTTATACTTCTCATCATTCTCTTCAAACCTGCACTGGTGCAATCCCTGATAACATTTTCGCTTTAACTTGATCACTTTTTGGACCTCCTCATTCCACCGCCAAGTTTCTTTGCTTAGGGCCATTTCCTCTAGACTCTACAAGGACCTCCCTGGCAACTCTCTTAATTCAAGTAGATACCTCAGCACATGTTACATTATGCTCATCGTCCAGATTCCGTGGCCCTTCTTTAATCAACCTACCCTTCACACATTAAATATTGCTTTGTAGATCTAAAAACAATGTTTACGTAGAACAGGATGATGGTGGTGCAAGAGTATAGAAAATGAGCTCTTCATGTGGCTGAAGCCACTTCTAAATCAACGAAATGATCTCGGTTTACATGTAAGTCCTCAGCAGCTAAATAATGCAGATGGTAAGCTTCAATATATCACAAAGTAACTTATCCTCCTCGATACTCTGGCTATTCCAACCGTACAAGATTCACTTTTTCCATTACAAAGGAGGCGAAAAAACTAGGTTTCTGGCCACCAACTTCACTGTAAGGTTACACAAAAAATGACAAAAGCAAAGAAGACAGGTGTGAAAGACATTCTAGACTGTATTGGCTCCTCCCAACACTCATCTGCAGCGTACGAATACAAGGCAACAACCACGCTCAATATTAAAACGAGAAAGAAAAAAGAAAAATCACACGTTCCGTACGCAATGACCATGTTGACTTCAATTTTGACCTCATTTGCCCTCAAATGCCGACCAACTCAAAGTAAGTCAGATCGGCTAACGCTAATAGGATCCATTTCTACACCGAAGCAATGCTGAATACCCAACTCATTCCATTAGCGCAAGTATAACATGTTACCATTGACGAAGTCTATCACTGCAATAAATCATGTAGGAAGCGGGGAGGGAAGTAAATAGAAACAAATGATTGCAAATTCACCTTCGGGTAGCGCAGAGTTCATGCGAAAATCGGCGGACATGGAGCTAAGCTCGGCGGTAAGACGGGAGACGTCATCGGAAATGGGAGGAAAGGGATACTTGTCGTAGTAAGAAGCCAGATAGGTCCTTGTTATGGGCACCAACCCTTCCGTAGAAGCCATTTCTCGATCAAACTGTCCGGAGCCGTGACGATCCGGGTACGAATACTAATTCTATTACTACTCCGTTCGGTGGATTTAAATTGGAGATTCGCATATATGTCTGTCTACCTGTCTATTCTTTTCTTGTAACAACCAGTATTTTGGTTAAAATGTGATGTGTCTCTCGAATACTGTCTTCATTTTATGTTGTCCAGTATCTTTTGCGGATTAAAAATGCAGTGCAAAAAAGCATTTTTAGAGCGTGCAACTCATGCTCTATTGTGTTCATCTGAGGTAACGGAGGGATCGTATCATTCCCGTCGAGGGGCAACAGCCTCAAGGTAATAGCTGTCTCACGCTCCAACTTGTTGCTTCTCATGGCCTACCTTCAAGATGTCATCGATGCTAAGCCATCAGACAAACATTAATTTTTGGAATCCCACGTCGATGCAGGATAGTCTCATATTAGCCTTATAAGACATCCCCATAAAACATTAATGCCTATTGGATAGCCCTTTTGAGGGAGACACCATACTATGGTGGGTTGTGTACCAAGTCAAGCGGATTGGTATTGGAGCCGAGTCTAAACAACTTGGGTTGGGCTATCCCGTTGGGTTGTTGATGGTTAGAGAAAACAAAGGCACGTCCCACATCAAGTTGATGATTGTGACAGCAAAGGGTGAGCCTGATATGTTCAACAATGGTGAGAAAGATTATTTTCTATATGAGCACCAGCAAGGACACTCAGGAATCGGGAAGGCAGATTGTCCAACATCAGATGTGAAATAGTACAAGATTAGCCCTATACAACCCTCTACATTAACTTATAAACACTTTTTTGCTAGTTTTTTAGGGGAAGCATTATCTTATGTGGCGACATGAGTGGGGACATTACACATATGGTGTAAAATGCGTCCCTTCTCAAAATGTTGCGCCCCTTCAAGGGTCGAAGTGGTAGCAACTGTTTTTACTGCCATTCTGAAAGAGACCCTTGCTTAGCCCACACCTATTGCATAGAGCAAACAAAGTTTGCTCTATTTCTCCTCTTTTGTCTTCATCATTCAACTTTCACAAAGTGAAGACAACAAGGCCAACCTCGTTGTCACTATTTGTTAGAGGCATGTGACCTCTCATACAAAACATCACAATGGTACCAAACTCTGTTTAATTTGACACTTTAACATTACATTGATCAGGGGATAATAAATACATATACACAATCATCGTAATGTGAAAATATTGATTTACACGAATATCACAACACTTAAGTTACAGGCTAAGATAAACTTCTTACAAGTAGGACATAAATATCAATGTTGTGTAACCAAACAATAAGCACATGGCATCCTATTTGATTAGACAATTCCGCTCTAATATACGCTTTACAAACAACCCACCATGTCTCTCGTGCCCTTTCTAAAATTTTGTCCAAATACATGTAACGACCAAAAGTTTTGGGCATGGATGGTAGTATCAAGAATGTGACATTTGATGGTAATTAATAGTCTTTTCTCGTGACCCTCTGATATCGACATTTTATAATGTTGGGAATCCTATCAACCTCTCGCAGGTTGTCAACACTGATTGATTGAATGGCAGGATAGTCATCATATTAATGACATAGTAAACTTTTACTTCTGCTCACAAAATAACAAAATCTCTATAGCCAGATTAATAGACCTCATAAAAACCTCACGAAACAAAATGTCCCTTGTGTGAGCATTACATCGTTGTAATCCTAATGCATGATCCTTTGCCTAATCATGCAACTGATTAAGTGTCGTATCCCAAATTTTGACCTCTCACAAAAATGGATGGAAAAAAAATGCTCCAGCACCAATCCGCTAGCAAATTCACTAGTATAAATCCGTAGGCATTCTATCAAAGACAAAAGAAAAATCTACATTATTATTATGTGAGAGCACTTTGAAGGTGAAGTTTTTTTTAAACTTCCAGCCATACCTCTTTTAATGTACTAACTTTAAATTAGAAAAAGTTTATCAAGGTTATTGTTGAAATATCATTCAACAAGTAAAAGCTCTACTTGCTACAAATAAAACTTCTTCTCCATCTCCACCATTCCAAAACTCCACCCAAGTACCCGATTATCAATATTTTTTCTCCGTTTATACTTTGCTCGTTTCTACTCGTCCTTCCCAACTAGTTTTCATTTATATGTTAACTCATTCCTTATTTGTATCGATTAGATTTGTATATATTGTTTATAAGCAAAAGAACACAAAGAAAAAGACCTAAATATATTGTTGATCACTGAACTATAACATAAATTTTATAATGATCACTGAACTTTGATTTGTGTCAAAACTGACCACTGAATTCTTCGATTGACCTAATTGGGTCATTTTGTCAACTCCAGGCATCCAAGGCCCGTTAATTTCCTTAAGTCGTGGGCAAATTCGTCACTTTCTTAATTGTTTTAGGTCTTGGCTGACTTTTACTTTCTCATTTCGTCGTCTTTTCTTCTTCTTCCCCTTTTGACCAGCTAACCACCTACCATCTCAAACTAGCAGTCCACAATCATACCCCCATAACTGCATCTGATACCCCACCCAAGTCATGCCACCTACCTCGACCACTACAACCAAGCAGCTGCCCCACCTAAGCCTCGCACACCAACCACCATCATGACCAAGTCGTGCCACCCAACACAACCATGACCAAACCGTCACCCCACCCATTACCACTGCCACATTGTCATCACAACCCTTATCAAAATTGATAGTAGTGAAGAATTCAATCAATCAGTGTGTGTGTGTGTGTGAGTGCATGCATGTGTTTTTGTGCCTCTTTTGTCTAATTGTGGCTCAATTAACCAGTGTGTTTATGTGTACTTGTGGGTGAATTCAATCAGTGTGTGCGTGTGTTATTGTATGGTGGTGCTAGGGTTGTGGTTGGTGGTGGTGTAGTGTTGGTGCATGGTTGTGCTTGGTGGTTGGCGATGGCGCCGTGGTGGTGGTGGTGTTGACTTAAAAAAGGGGAATCTGTGTTTCTCAATTTTAAATAAGAAAGGAAAAAGAAAAAGAGGATGGAGAAAAAAAAAACAGAATAGAGAGTGACATAATTGCTCTTGGATTACGCCACTTAATGGACTTAGAGCCGACAAAAGCTAATGAAATATGTTAATAGGACAAACTGACAAGTCTAATAGTCATTCTAACACAAATGAAGTTTAGTGACTAAAATCAAAGTCTAATGGTTAATAACGTATTTAATTGAAAGGGAAAAAAAATAGGAAGCTAAATGATTAAAAGTACATTTGCCAATATTTAATCCTCAATTCAGATCGCTACGTGTTAGTGACGTACATTCTCCACTTCCGGTCCAGGTCTATGTTTGAGGTGTAAACCTTATATTCAAGTCAGTACGTAGAAGTCACTTATATTCTTCGTCTTTTATCCTAGTTTTAAATCTTAGTGTATTAACCCTCGTTTCAGGTTTTATACGCAAAAGTCACTTAATGTATTCTTTCTAGATCCAGTTTGAACCATATTTAGCTTGATCTCTTCCGGATGAGGGTATGTAGGAAACCTGCGAAGGGTGCAGCGATTTTGCAGTCCAAGTCAATGATCAAGGGTATTAACCTTCAGTGATAGATTAGTACGTGAAGGTTACGTGCGGCCTTCTTTTTAACTCATGACTCAGAATTCAAATCCACGTCAAATGGTAGACATTGAGAATCCAAGTTGGCACACATTCAATGTCCCGGGGTATTTGATTCTCATTTTAGGTCAGTATGTGAAAGTCATGTACATTCTTCTTTGCAAATCCAGTTCAAACTATATTTGGCTTGATCCCCTCTGGACGAGGGTATGTAGGCAACCTTTGTAAGGCGCAGCCATTTGCCAATGTAGGTCTATGTCTAAGGGTATTTAATCCTCAATTCAGATCGCTACGTGTTAGTGACGTACATTCTCCACTTCCGGTCCAGGTCTATGTTTGAGGTGTAAACCTTATATTTAAGTCAGTACGTAGAAGTCACTTATATTCTTCGTCTTTTATCCTAGTTTTAAATCTTAGTGTATTAACCCTCGTTTCAGGTTTTATACGCAAAAGTCACTTAATGTATGCCTAGGTCTAAGAGATTCAAAATATTGACCCTTTATATCTCACTTATTCAATGCTGCCGATTCGATTCTTTTTTGCAGAGAAAGTGATACTAACAGTGAACCTTCATGCATATCCTCGATGACTTATGTTGTCTTTCTAAACAAAAAGTTAGGCTCTGTTTGATAGAGTTTTTTTTTTTTGTCTTCAGTTTTTAAAGAGCAATTTTTAAAGAACAGTTTAATTTTTTTTTTTTACAAAAACAAGTGGGTGTTTGATAACCCAGTTTTTTTTTTAGTTTTTTTTTTGTGGTGGTTTGAGGTGGCAGTGGTGGGGCGTAGCGGTGGTCGACGGTGGTGGTGGCTGCCGGAGTGGCTGCCGGCGGTGCCTGCCGAAGTGGTGGCCGAAAGTGGCTGGAGATGGTGGATGCCGACGGTGGTTGTCGGGCGGCGGTGGCTGCCGGCAGTGGTGGTCGGAGGCCACCTGCCGCCCGGTGGTGGTTGCCGGGGCCGGGGATGGCTGTCGGGCATCGGTGGCTGTCGGAGGTGACTGCCGGCGGTGGTGGCCAAAGGTGGCTGCCGCCCGATGGTGGTTGCCGGCGGCCGGAGGTGGCTGCCGGCGGCCGGAGGTGGCTACCAGCGGTGGGTGAGTTGTGGTGGATGTCTTAAAAAATTTTTTTAAGTGAAAACGAAAAGAGCTTTTTCCTCTTTTTTTTTTTTACTCTACAATTTAAAAAGCCACTTTTTAAATTGAAAAAAATAAGTGGTACCAAACACTCCTATTTTTTCCAATTTTTCAAACTGAAAAAAAAGAGCAAAAAAAATTCCTGTCAAACGGCCCCTTGGTCTAAGCTATCTATCTCTCCCCTGATGTCCCACTCTACAGAGAGTCAGGGATCCGAGTCTAAGGGGTGGGATCCCTCTTACCTCTATCACTGGGACCTATCTTGGTATACTCATGATCCCTAAGAGAGTCTTCAAATATCTTTGCGATGATATCAAAAAAAGAATGTAAAATAAACTAGCTGGATCCAAAACCAACTTCATATCCCTGGTTGGAAAGGGGGCCACTCTCATCCAATCTATCACTTCCAAAATCCATAATCACATCATGCAGACTCAAAGCCTCCCCTCAAGATGGTAACTAATAACATTGATCAAACTAATAGACAATTCATCTGGGGGAATAATGTCACTTCCAAGAAAAACTTAAAAGAAATTTTTTTTTTGGGGGGGGGGGGGGGGGGTGGTGGTTAATGACAAAACTGTTATCTGGGATTTACACGTATTTACACTTCGCTCCCCATTTCTACAACTTTTGCAATAATATTTCATATGGTTGACAAAACATTGCAAGCGATTCTAAAATTGGATAGCAGTTAAAATTCATATGTTAAGGCCATGTTTGACGCTATTTTTTTTTCCTCTTTTTTTTTTTCGGTTTTTAAAATTGGGACAAAACGCGCGCTTGGTAACCATTTTTTTTCAATTTAAAAAAATCACTTTTTAAATTGTAGAGTAAAAAAAAAGAGAGGAAAAAACTCTTTTTTTTTCACTTAAAATTTTTTTTTTGAGACCTCCACCACAACGTACCCACAGCCGGCAGCCACCGGCGGCCACCGATAGCCACCTCCAGCCGCCGGCAGCCACCACCGTGCGGTGGTGGGCGGTGGCCACCACCGCTGGCCGGAGGCCACCTCCGGCCACCACCGCCGGCAGCCACCGCCCACCGCCGCCCGACAGCCACCTCCGGCCGCCGGCAACCACCACAGGGCGGCAGCCAGCTCCGGTCACCACCGCCGGCCGGCAGCCACCGCCCACCGCCAGCCAGCCACCACCGACAGCCACCTCCGGCCACCACCGTTGGCAGCCACTGCCGGCGACTGCCGCGACAACCGCCGGCCACCACCACCGTCGACCACCGCTATGCCCCACCACCGCCACTGCAAACCACAAAAAAAAAAGTCAAAATAAAAAGGTTACCAAACACAACAAAAAAAAAAGGTTATCAAACACCTACTTGTTTTTGTAAAAAAAAAATTTTAACTGCTCTTTAAAAATTGAAAATAAAAAAAAAGTTTGTTAAACAAAGCCTAAGTCTGCATGTGTACAACACACGCCGTTTTGGCATGGGCAAATTAGTCAATTGCATTACCAAAACCCTCTGAAAACCCTAAACTCTCATTGTTCTCTTATTTCTCTTATCTCTCTTCCTCTCCTACAACCCTAAACCCCCGTTGCCATACCACATGGCGAGCTTTCCTCCGACAACTCTGTACCATTTTAACATCAAACACGATACTAAAAAGGCATCCATGAACCTAACCTCGACACGATGCATACGAGAAGACGTTGTAATCTTTTAAGTATATTCTATAGGAATACCTAGCAAGGAAATATCTTAGCAAACCTAAAGAAATTGATTTTCCAAGCAGGTAACGATCCAAGCAGGTACTTCACATATTTAGGGCTCTCTAAACACTCCATATTGCAATGATGGGAAATTTAATCAATGAGATTAGTGTAGCCAATTTCTAGCATATTAAACTTAGAGTTCTTCAAACGGTGTGTAACATTTAAAGTATTTGAATAAAAAGCATGAGAAGGGCATAAACATGCTACCTGAAAAATTTGCTGAACTGGATTATTGGCCCAATCTAACATCTTTTTAAGCCGCCGTTAGTAAGATTGTTAAATGATCCTCGAGTTTCCTTTCCCGATCCTTTTGATTCTACTTGCCATACCATAATGGAACAGTAGCAAGAATGCAATAAAAGGTAACCAAGCGCAATCATCAAGATAAGCCAGATTCATCAAGTCGGGCCGGGCCAAACCCGGGCCTTTTTAGGGCTGGGCTGGGCCCGTTTCCCAAATATTTCGGCCTGGTCCTGGCCCTATAGACTAGGGCCGCACTATTCACCCTTAAAGGTCGGGCCGACCCGGGCAGGGCTGGCCCGCGGACGGCTCGACCCTTTTGACACCTCTAGCTAGTAGTTAAAAGAAATGAAGAAAAACCTAGAAAGTATGTCAATTATTAATTGTTACTAAAAAAATATTGATTTGAAAACATAAAATTCTAAAAGTTGCGAGCTTACCGAAATCTATTTCCCACTAGAAGGAAAAACTACACGCTAGAAAATTCGAATAATTATTGTCGGACGCGTTCGTTTAGTATTTATTCTCCAAAGTAATGTAATGTACACCCAAAAAAAGGTACTCCACTAGGTAGTGGGACGAGTGCACATAACAAACGAAATTGGCCGGGTCGGGGGGAGTGGAGCAATGGTGGCAGGAGGACGTTCGGAGAGCATTCTGCAGACATCCAGGTATCTGGCAACCTGGATCATCGGAGGCGTGGTGCTGGGGTTGTCCGTGGTGGGCTTTTGCTTGGCATATCCAGAGCGTCCGTTGGCAATATGGGGGATGAGGAGGAAGAAGAAGAAGGGGCCGGTACGGGTCTACATGGACGGGTGCTTCGACATGATGCACTACGGCCATTGCAACGCCCTCCGCCAGGCCCGAGCCCTTGGCGACCAATTGGTTGTCGGCGTCGTCAGCGATGCCGAAATCACTGCCAACAAAGGCCCTCCCGTCACTCCTCTTCACGAGAGGTCTCTAGCTTCCCTCCCTCTTCTTCTAACATTTTACATTTCCTATCGAAAAATGAATCAGATCTTTTTTAAAGATGATACGGCTTTGATATGCTTCTTTTTGCATTTTCTATGTCTTCTGCACTGCAGACTCTGTTATTACTCGATCCACTGGCCAGTCACCTGCCTTTTCGCTGATTGAATTTCTTGCAGGGTCAATTTAGTGCTCTTATTTACACATACTGCATTCTTGTACCTATTCAATTGCCATTTTTGAACCTTGCGGAACAGATAACCTTAGGGATAGGGTGATTGATGGAAACACACCTAGAATCATTAGCCACAATGCTGAAATCAATTCGGTTATCCATCTAGTTTAAATACCAATAACACAAAGCCCCCTACTGAGTAGCACATAATTCAAGGCTTAAGTAGGTCAGAACCGTCCTGGGATTAAGCCATAGATACCGAATCTGACCATACGGTCATAAGTGCGAATCGACCACTGGGATGCTTTGTCCACTGATGGGCATTTTACCCAAAGTTGGCGACGGACTTTTTATATATCTTGTCTGTTAAATATTCAAGTTTCAAGCACTGACCTTCCTCTCTCTTCTAGACAAGGATTTCGTAAAAATCCCATAGTACAGGTAGCCAAAGGCGAAGTTCGGAGAGCAATATTTTGGTTTTACACCTCAGGACATGTCGCCCCGACATATAATTTTATGGTTGACTAGCATACGTCGAGTTAGACAGTTGAACGCCAGATAACTAGTTTCACTTTTAATGATAATAGAATTGTTTAGCAACAATTACGGGAGTTGGTGCCTTAAAACAGTGTTTATTGTAACTTTTTAGTTACCTAGTCTTACACACCCTAAAGTTCTTGCCTGTTTGTTCTATATTCCTACTAACCTGATGACTTGTTTACTTTTTGTGCTGCTGTTTCTATGTAGGATGATCATGGTTAGTGCTGTGAAGTGGGTGGACGAGGTGATTCCAGATGCACCTTATGCTATAACTGAAGATTTTATGAAGAAGCTATTCGATGAGTACAATATCGACTATATTATTCATGGGGATGACCCGTGCCTTCTCCCTGATGGAACTGATGCTTATGCCCTTGCGAAGAAGGCTGGCCGGTATAAACAGATAAAGCGTACAGAAGGAGTGTCAAGCACCGACATTGTTGGTATTTTTCTGGACTCTCTGTTTTCTGTTTACAAGGTTTATGCAGTGTCTAGTTTTCTTCGTAATATCGTCCGAAGGGTTCGTGTGAAGTTGTTCCAACGTTTCATGGTTTCGCCATCTATGTCTGATGAAAATTTGATACCTGTTGTTATTACTGCTACTGTTTCTGATGTAGGACGGACCTTAATAAGGGGCACTTAAGGCCATCCTACGATCAAGGATGGTGGGCTACGGCTTAGGCTAGTAGGATTTTGAATTACGAAGCTAGGATCAGGGTTTAGGAACAACAAAGAAGGGCTTAATTGGCTGATTTGGGGCTGTTTAGGGTGCTTGGTACCCGTGAACAGTATTTTTGCGTTTTTTAATAGCAAACAGATAGGAAAGGGAATAGTAAACGATAGGATAAACTTAGAGCCTCACCAAGGCCTTTTAGTAGTCTCACCTGGAAGAAAAATCAATCGAGTCTCACCATTGAATAAGAGAAAGCAATTGCTTCAGAAAATTCCATTCATCTAAATCTAGTAGTTCTGTTTACATGGCATCAATATATAGACAAAAGGTAAAGACCTTTCGTACTAGAAAGAATCTAGAAGATCACCAAAAAGAAGATTGCAAACAATTAAAGGACTTCGAAAGTATGGTAACCACTTAACTAAAGTCTAAACTTAATATGGTCACTACTGAAAGTTTATGCCCTTTCTCTGAAAATCTATGCTTTCTCTTTTTCTTTTGTCTCCAAGAATATGCCCCATCTCTGAATCCGATCCCTATCATTCCCTCGGCTTAAAAGAGCTTGTCTTTGGATGAGTTTGAGCCTTGATGCAACTCGTGGAGGTTTAATTTTTGCCCTCGAGATCTCTTGTTGTACTTCCCAGTTCATATTCTTTGAGATCACCTAATTGATTATTGTTATTCTTCACCGCTTCAATCTTCACATTTGGCAAAAAGAACGGATCCTCAAACATCGCAATGGTTTTAATGCTGCTAGAATATCCTTCAAGTACTTTCCGCACCAGATCTTGTTTAGTCTTGTTCACAAGTAGAAAAACTTTACCAGGAGGTGCTATTGTTAGATCTTGAGGTGAATTCCATGAGATTTGTCCTCCCCTCAGCTTGTTGGCTGACGTCCTCGCTAGCTCCCTGCCTAAGCTCAATGTGCTCCACAGGATTCAGGCAGCAAATGGGCAAGACATACAAAGATGCAACTGAAAAATCTGGAAGTACTTCAAGCGGCTGGTCATCCTTTTCTCTCTTTATGTCTTCTGCTCGAACATCTAAGCAAACCGCTTCTTGGTGTGGGCATTGTCCTTGTCGTTGATCATCAGCGTTTTCAATATCGTCAGATTTTTTCGCTTCTAATGGCTGATCTTTACCGTGCGCATCTTCTAGATCTTGACCAGCATCAACTATTGTTTCCTCAAGGAGGTTCTGACACACATCGGTTGCGTGACTATAACCACTGCATATTTGACATAATAAAAGGATATCATTCTGTTTCGCAGATTTAGTGTTGCAGATTTTACACTCACAAGCATGTTGAGCAATCATATTAAACTTCTCTGATTGTTGTCCCTACCGTTGGATGTAGCTCATTTCGTGGGAATAACTCATCATACACGTTTTGTTTGAATCTAGTTGGAACAAAACGCTCTCTAGATTTACCCTTCCTCTCTTCTCGTGTACTTGAAGGTGGTTGACCACTTATATAACAGTTTTCTTCAACTTTAAACCACCACAAACGTGATGCCCTTAAGTTTTCCTTTTGCAAAGGGAGCCTTCGCATTCTCCGGAATAGGACGACATTTGAATTTTTTCCAATGGACAATGCCACTCGAGAAAGTTTACTTGATCACCATAAAACTCATCAGCCTTGAGATGTAAGATTTCCACTGTAGCAGTTGATGATCCAAGCTTTCCGAACCTAATCAGTTTCCTCTCATTGCAAACTTCTTCCCTTTTATTGCCCATGCTATTTTACCTTTTCTCAAGGCTTTTCCATCTTATCAAACTTCTAATTGATGTTAGCAAATTATTCTTCATGCCTCCGGAGCGATCTTTTCATGGCAGAAAGCTCCTCGTTCGAGTAACCCATGAGGTTAATTGCAACTTGCAGCCAGGAACAACCGTCTATGATACCAAACTTGATGTAGGATGGACCTTAACAAGATGCACTTAAGGCTATCGCGCGATCAAGGATGGTGGGCTAGGCCTTAGGTTAATAGGATTTGGAAGTATGAAGCTAGGGTTAGGGTTTAGGGACAACAAAAGGGTTTAATTGGCTGATTTGGGGTTGTTGCGGGTGCTGTGAGTAGTACCCGTTAATTGTATATTTAAAAATTTAAATAAAATCAAAATAGGAAAATTAAATAATAAAGGACAAGACAACTTTTGACTCTTAGTAAGGACTTCTAGGAGTCTCACCTAGAAGAAAAATTAATGGAGTCTCACCGTTGAATAAGAGAAAGCAAATTGCTTCAGAAATTTCTACACACCAACTCTAATTTTCTACACTGCATCCTTATATACACAAAAAGTAAAGACCTTTTCTACTAGGAAGAATATAGACGAACAGTGGAAGACTACAAACTAAATATTAAAGGACTTAGAAGTATACTAACTACTTAAACTAAAGTCTAAACCTAATATGGTAACTACTAAAAGCTTATGCCCTTTCTTTGAACATCTATGTTTTCTCCTTTTCTTTTGTTTCCAAGAATATGCCCTCTCTCTGGGTCTGATCCCTATCAGTTAAATGAGACGTGAATGGTTGATCTTGTGAAATAGGTCGTATGCTTCTTTGTGTTAGAGAGAGGTCTGTCGGTGAAAGCCATAATCATTCTTCCTTGCAAAGACAATTTAGCCATGGTCATGGTCAAAAATCTGAAGATGGTGGCTCCGGTAGTGGAACACGTGTTTCTCATTTTCTACCTACATCACGAAGAATTGTGCAATTCTCCAATGGGAAGGTACTACTATATATATAGTCGTTATTCTTATTGAGATATTTTTGAACTAATGACATGCTTACCATATTCTGTTGTTCCTCAATAAGCTTCTCTGTCTGGATTATGTGGATTTTTTTTCCTTTTATTCTCGTTCTCGGGCGTGTTTGTGTGTGTTGGGGGGGGGGGGGGGGAGCACAGTGCGTTCGAATTGATTGTTAACAGTTGTTTTGGGTGAGAAAAATATAGTAAGGAATAAATATGACGTTTGATTGCCTCATTAAGATCAAGACTTTCTACATCTTTGAATTGTATAGGAACTTGGCAATTTGTTGGTTGTCAATTCATTCATGCCCTTTGGCAGATGTACCGCTGCCTTCATACAAATAATTGTTGCTAAAGCATGGCTGTGGAGGTGTCAAAGGGCCGAGCTTGGGCCGGCCCAGCCCGGGCCCAGAGGGCCATAAAACGGGCAGGGCCAAACAGGGCTTTGGGCTTGAGAAGCCGGGCCGGGCCCGGGCCAGAGAAGAGGATATCCAGGCCCAGTCCAAACCCTGGCCCTAGGCCCACTATTTAGGGCTGGGCTTGGGCCGGGCCCAGCCCTAGGCCCACTATCTATGTTCAGACATTCTTCTCATCTTCACCAAACCATTTCGAAGTGATGGTAGACTTTGAGACATTAATGAAGCTTGCTCCAGCCTCGTTGGCAATGGCCTGGGCAAGCATAGTCTTCCCAGTGCTGCCAGGTGGCCCAAATAGCAATATTCCTCTACATGGCTTCAGAAGACCTCCTTGAAACAGGTCTGGCCGTCGAAGAGGAAGCATAACTAGTTCCTGAAGTGATTCTTTAATTTCATTCATGGCACCAATATCAGCAAAAGTCACACCAATCTCATTTGCTGGTATAACTTCTGGCCTTATACGCTCTCAAATTCATTATCAGGAGGGACATCCTAATACAAGAAAAAATAGAGCACTAACTTTACTGTGACAACAAGGAAACCAATAAAAGAGGGGTGGAGGGAAGAACAGATAATGTTGAAACACATAACCTACGGACATGGCATGTTGTACATACAGATTCCCATCACCAGATCTTTCTTCTATTAAAGAGTAACAGTGACTTTTTAACTCAAAGTTAAAAAACTTGCATAGGCATATGCCGAGACAAACTCAGTCCAAGAAGATGACAGAAGGCAAATTTTGAACAATAAAGCAATCCTACATTTTTATTCCCTGGGCCCCGAGGCAGAGAGCTTCAGCCAGTGCAAATTAACTCACTGGAGCTTTTGATGCTGAGACTGAAGTATCACCAGTCTCCGTCGCTGCAGCCGATATACCAGCCTCAGTTCTGTTTTCAGTGATCATGCTGTCCGTCTTCGTTTCCAGGTTCTTGCCCACGGCCTCTTTCCCCAGTGCATCCTGTTATCCATAAAATGAAGAAGCATAAGATATCGTTCGAAGAAGAGTACCTACACAGATCATTAGAACTTCAAGAACAATGAACCTTGGAAACTTCAGCTTGCCCTTTTTAGGGCCGGGCCAAAAACGGGTCTTTTTAGGGCCGGGCCGGGCTCGGGCCCATTTCCCAAATATTTTGGCCTAGCCCTTGGCCCTATGGACCAGGGCCGCACTATTCACCTTTAGGGCCGGGCCGGCCCTTTTGACACCTCTACATGGCTGATAGCTTCTATTATGCTAATATTAACCATTTGAATGAAGAAAGGTACCTAAGTATTTTATCCAAATCAATCTAAGTAGCACGGATACCGGTCATTGAAATTTCCAAAATATCAAATTACGGACACGCAGGACACCATTATTTTTCAATGTATTGTCTTTATCTGAGTTAAAAGGTGTAAGTTTTTCTGTATATAACGTTTTTTAAATCAATTTTGAGCAATAAAAATACACTTGATAATTTTGCTGAAATGTGATTTAAAAAAGAGAAAAAGCAGCAAAAACCCATCAGAAGAAGGACGGAAACAAAGTAGCGGAGAAAATATACGAAGTAGAAAGAAGAAGAAGTGGAAAAAGAAAGAAGCAGAAGATAAATAAAAGAAGAAGAAGAAAGTATACTTTGATTCTCCAGCATGACCTCTGGAAGAAAATATACTTTAATTCTCCAGAAGAAAGTTTCATGTATCTATAGTATTGCGTGTTTGCTCACGAAATAAAACTCTTCCCAACTCTGAACTGAATTACGGAGTATAATATATTATGTTGGAAAGTATTTAATTCTCCAGAAGAAAGTATACTTTAATGCTTTAGTTCTCCAGAAGAAGAAAGTATGCTTTAATACTTTAATTCTCCAGAATGACCTCTGGAAGAAAGTTTCACGTATCTATATCATTTCGTGAGCCAGACAGATTTGAACTAAATTTCGTATGCTATTGCTTTAAGTTTTCGTGTTATAGGTTATTCAACAGTTTCACTTAGTGCTTTGCATTGCTTGTGTTTGTATATATTAGAATCTTTTATGCTTTTACGTTGCCTACTATATCTTGTTAAACGTGGCTATATTCTAACTCTCTTGGGTGATGGGATATGTTTTTACTTTACAAAAAAGGAAAAATTTATGGGATTTGTCTTGCAAAAAAGAGAGATACTGTTGTTGTACTTCTGCGATGGAGCTTACTTTGTGATCCTTGACATTTGCAGGGACCTGGACAGGATGCTCGCATTGTTTATATAGATGGTGCGTTTGATCTTTTTCATGCTGGACACGTAGAGGTAGGCGAAACTATTCATTTTCTACAAGCATAATTACAAGTTAATGGTTTTGGAGGCATGGCTTTTAGTTCTACCTCTCAGTGCTCTACGCTCTATTCTCTGATAGTCCATTCAGTTTTCCATGATATTGTCCATTATTTGGCTGCTGAATAGTGCTTCTAATTTGCTTACTTGCCAGAATTATAATGAGTGTTTCTTCTAAGCAGTGATGACTCGCATCTTTTTTAAATTCTTAGTTGCGATAGATTGTGTTTTATCTAACCTCTGTGGCAATGTTGCACATCCTTTCTCTTTGTAATTTCTCACTTTAATGTATAGTTTTTGATAACTGTGAATTTTGACAGCGAATGACATAGTTTCGCGTGTTCTCGGTAATGATCCATGTTTGACTTGTTATATGCATGCAAGTGTTTCTAGTCCTGACTAAATATCTGTCCCAGATATTGAAGCTTGCTCGGGGGCTAGGTGATTTTTTACTTGTCGGGATTCATACTGATCAAACTGTCAGGTAAGAAAGTCTCTCTCTCTCTCTCTCTCTCTCTCACACACACACACACACACGAAGTTGTAACACAATGAGCAGCAGACTAGAAGCTTATTGATACTCTTCTTTTGTATCTTTTGCCCCCTTTTGCTAGAGTTTTGCATTACTATAAGGAAAATGTCAACCAGCATTCCTCTTGAGCAATGAGAATGACTCGACTGAGAGACTTTGAGCTACAAGAGTTTTGAAATTTTCTATAATGAGCCTAAATTTGTCATTGAAGAGCACACGGGTGTTATAGTCGGAACTAGACTACGGAACTTTTTTCGATGAACTAGAGGACAAGATTTTTGTTCTTGTTGGAAACACTTATTCTTTCTGATATACCTTCTTGCGGGAAAAATGGCTGGGTTAGGAGAAGATGAGAGGTTTTCTCATCCTGGTTCAAAAAGGGGAACAGTAAGGCAGATGTCTAAATCTGCAGGAAGAAGTATCGCTTTTTTTAACATGCTATAGTCACATCTAATTCACAGAGTCTTACCTTAAAAGGTCTTGGACTTGCACGCACAGAGACATGGTGGGTTCATGATACTATTTCTGACATTGTAGCCCATTCTCCCTTTTGCAAACCCCAGGTAACCTCTATTCTTTTTGGGTGTCAGCCATGAAATCTTCACAATAACTAGCCAGGCAGCCATTAATACCCTTTGGGGCCGTATATCAACTGCTGTCACGCATCCTAACAGTTTGACTTGTCTTCTACTTGTTAGAAGAATGCAACCTCACTTCTTGTGTGTTGTTGTTATATGGGTCTTGCAGTGCTAATAGAGGAGCACATCGCCCAATCATGAATCTGCATGAAAGGAGCTTAAGTGTTTTGGCTTGTCGTTACGTAGATGAGGTGATAATTGGTGCTCCATGGGAGGTGTCAAAAGATATGGTAAGTTTTGTGTGTTATTATATGTTTGCATTGTTAATTTCTCGATTATTTGCTTGTTACTTCTAGATGGCATAACGTGCATTTTATGAACAGAATTTTGCAGGTACTGATGCTGGAATTTTTTTTTTTCGTTCCTAGCTATTTCATTTACTCTAGAAGAAGATTTATTTCCACTTTATCTCCTGATTCATCTTTGCATCTGCTTTAGCCCAACTCCTTGCTTGTTTCGTCAAGGTATCTCACTTTGTCACGGCTTGAAAGTAGACTTGGGCTTTGCCATGCTCCAAAGAAGATAGCAGAAGCAAGCAGGGATCCTCAACTTTGGGTTTTTAAGCTAGAAGCTCACTAAGCATGTCAAAATGCCATCATCATCCAGGCCTTTGTGTCAAACTAGCTGGGGTCAGCAAATTGCATCCTTTTCTTCCGTTTTTTCAGATGCTCATAGAAGGTGACTGTTTATGCTGGCCCCATCACAACTCTCCTCCTTTACCCTGGCATGAGACCTGCTTCGTATAAAATATGACAATAAGCACGACATAGGTGGAGTTTAGCATGTCAAAATGCCAATTTGAGAAAAAATAAATTTGATTAGGATCCGAGAGTTATTACTTGTCTACTTGGTTAAACTTTGTGGACGGGGTGATGTCTTTCAGTGGGACTATGGTTTTGGGGCAAAACTGTCGATGGTGATGGTTGGAGATACATAAATAATGACTGCTTGCGAGAGTTGTTTTGAAAAAAAAAAAACCTTGCATCAGGTATCTTCTAGACAGGGATAGAGCTTCTGAGCTACGTTGTGGACGAGGTGATGTCTTTCAGTGGGACTATGGTTTTGGGGCAAAACTGTCGACGGTGAAGGTTGGAGATACATAAATAATGACTGCTTGCGAGAGTTGTTTTTCGGAAAGAAAAAAAAATTAACTTGCATCAGGTATCTACTAGACAGGGATAGAGCTTCTGAGCTACATTTAACGTGTAAGAATGCTGCTGCTTCCTTAAAAGTTGGTTGGGGAGGCCTTCAGAGGGGGTTATTCTAATCGTGAAAGCATCCAATTGAAACCAATTGGCAATGAGTGGGGAGGCCTACAAGGCTTATATATGGAATTATTACTTATTACTTTAGGTTAATTACACCTAGGTTCTTGAGGTTAGGGTGCAATTACAAGCGTGTCAATTAAGTTATGCCTGTTGACCAAACGGAATCATGAAATACCTAATGATTTTAATAAAATGTCCATATTACTCATGATATGGAAGGTAAATTCTTGAAATTCCATCCCTTACCTCTATCCCTTTACTCTTCATGAACAGTGCCACCGCACCTGGCGTTGCCATCATCAACCTCCGAACTTTGCCACCGCAAGCCCAAAACCACCATCGTGACAGCCCCTCACCACAACTCCTCAACCATAACTTGTCGAACCCGACTTTTTCCGTCGTAACCCAATTTTGGTGCCGGCGATGGTGGTGAGCCATCTCCAACGATCACGACGGCACCATCACGGACAACTACTCTAGTACCACCACACCATCCCAACACCACGACACCCCACCACCAAACACCATCAAGTCCACCTCATCACGTGCACATATGCACACATCAACATTTCCACTTCCACCGATAGCACTCATAGCACGGACCCAACCATTTACCTAAACCCCGCTGAACCCATAGCACGGACCCAACCATTTACCTAAACCCCGCCATCACTGCCACCGATAGCACTCATAGCACGGACCCAACCAATCAATTGTCGAACGCATTGATCGCTGAACCCACCATGTCCACCAACATGCCAACGTAATGATGGTGGCAGATTTGATGATGACAAGATACCATTACTGTGGCGATGGTGGGAAGAAATGTGGCGCGTTGTGGGGTGGGGGGAGGGATGTAGCGGTGCTGGGAGAGGTGAGGGAGGGGGCGCACACTGTGCGGTGGTTGAGGGAGGAGTTGGGCTATGAGGTGGGGAGAGAGATGTGGTGGCGGCGGCGGGGGAGGGGGCGCACTGTGGGGTGTGTAAGCGAGGGGTCATGTATGCGGTGGGGGGCAGGGGGGAGGATGGTGGGGGCGGCGACGAGGTAGAGGGAGAAGATTTGGTTAGATAGATAATTAGGGTTTGAAACCCTAATTTCAAAATTAGGGTTTCAAATTTAATTTACAAAATTAGGTTTTTAAATCTGTATACAGTAGAAATCATGTATATATCAAATAATGATGGTTTTGGCATTTTACAAATGCGTATTGATGGCATTAGTGAAAAAGTACTTTTTTTAAAGGGTCAACGATGGATGAATACAACTGATACCTTTTCGAAATTGTTGGTGACGGTCTGTTACCTTCTGAAACTTAATGTCTTTAACTGTAATTTCACCCTAATTTCAGGAACATAAAAGTAATGAATCCTATCATTTTCCTGATGAGGGATGCTATCTATCTCAACATGCTCCTTCACTTCGGCCACATTTCTTTTAGGTGGCCAAAACACGTAGATAAACTTAATTGGATGATGGTTATATATAATTATGAACTGTCTGCTTGGCCTTGGATCCACTTTTTCTAGTACCTTGATAAGTTACCAGATGCTCTAAAAGCTTAAGCTGTTTGAGAATGAAACTATTTCAAGTTGAACTGAAGGAGCTTCAACTTGTCGGGAAGAATATGGTTGAATGACCCTCATGGCATATGAGTATTATCGACATGCATTAAGTTAGTATGTGGCTTAGTAGAGGGTTTAGTGTTTGACTGAGTTTAGATTGGCCAACAAGTCTGCAATGGAGCAACTGCATGGATATCAATTGTGCTTCGAGTTGTTTGTTGTGTTTCGTGTAGTGTCTATCTTCATCGGCTTGGTAGTTGTAGTGACACATACAAACATTCAGTCAAGTAACAATTTGCTATTCTTTGCATGCTTTAGGTCTTCAGTTAGCACTTCACAGTTTTCTTTTCCTACGCAAATTATACTAAAAAGTTATTGATACCGTTTTCTTACAAAACCTCTTACTACAATATCCATTCTTTGTATTAAGCTCTATATCGTAAAACTAGTACTTGGATCTATCTTTACTTAGTAGTTTACGTGCAAAGCCTGTGGTCTTGACTAGTGATTTAGATTAGGATGTTCCGTTGTGAGTAAGGAGCACTTTGACCTACATCCAGCCTATATTCCGCGTCAACTTCTCTATTTCATAGCATTAGAACCTTGGCTTACCTAGAGTAGAAGATGCATTTGCGATACTCATGAAACTGAGTAGTAAGCATGAGAATTTCGACGTCTGAAACATGACACTCTTTCTCGTCAACACACAAAACACCACTATATCAAGTTGTTTCTATTATCCAATTTTTTGTATATCCAAATTAAATAATATTACGAATCAATTTCCAATAGTTACTCCCAAGTCCTAGCAAATCCAAGTTTTATATTGGTGGAGTTGCAGTAGTTGTGTGAAGGGGGGATATATATATAGATATATATATATACACATATATATGTACACACGCGCGCACACACATGAGACGTGATCCATTGCTCGCACTGACAACTTAAATAAGTTGCCAGTGCGATCTGGCCGTCCATCGATAGTGGATAGACGGAACAGATCTAACTTTAAAAAAAAAAAAACCGTCGTCCACTACATTATGTAGCAGACAATGATTTTGACCAAAATGCCTCGACGGTATTTAATGAGTCGAAGGGATTCGCAAGCAAAGAGGGGGGCAGTATAGTAAATTTCACCGTCCGCCACATAATGTAGCGGACGACGAAGTTTACTAAAAAAAATAAATAGATCTGGCCCGTCCATCCGCAATAGATGGAAAGCCAGATGGTGCTGACAACGTACTTTAAGTTGCCAGCGCGTGCAACAGATCATCTCCCTATACATATATATACACACACATATATACACATATATATGTGTGTGTGTGTTTGTTGTGGTAGTATGTTGTATCTAATAAAAAAAAGATAGCAAAGTCATTTGAATTAGAGATTACAAGGATTCAAGAGGCAAGATAGCTATTTGATTGGTTGAAGCAATCAAATCATTTACATCTCACAATGAAGGGTTGTTTAATTTACATGCCTAACATAGTTTCTTTGCTAATTCACGTGGTGAGGTGATGGTGAAAACTTACTTTGCCATATTAGTAGTGACTCCATTCACAAACCTTAGGGTAGTGAGTATAAATTTACTGTGGATAATGAAGACTTTATTTTTCACGTATCAAAGCATCTTCTGGTTGCCTCCTGCTGCCCTTTATACAGTTTCTTCTGTACGGTGGGTTGGCTTGACATTCATAGAGCCTACTTATCCTTGGTGTGTCGTGGCGTGTCTAGTGTGGTGTTTTAGCAATCTGTGTTATGCAGCTTGAGTTTTTGGAATGATGAGGACTGACAGAATCATCATTTAACTTGAGTTCTCCACATCATTATGAATGTTCAAACCGAAGTTTGGCCCTTCCATGTTTTAGCCTCCCAAGAGCTGCAAACATTTCATCAGGTTGTTGCCTTTATGTGTTCATCCGTAACTGTATGGTTCAGGGAGCATGAGCAATTGGCCATTTGTGAAGCTCTCCATAATCGAATACATGTGTGGTAGATGAGGGAGAAATCATCTGAAGGCTGAGTTGAGGATGTGGAATTTACCTATACGAAGGGCAGAATTTTTTTGCTCCTCTTAAGTTTATCAAAAGGTGAAAAAGAAGGTACTGTAAATCTTATCATACGTACAGAAAATGTAGAAGAATGTATAAGAGGGCGGCCTAGTTCACCAGGCTCCTTCCGTAGAGGAGTCTAGGAAGGGTTAGATGCATGCAGCTTAACCCCACCTCTAGGATAGGCTGTTTCTGCATCCATACCAGTGACTTCTAGGTCACAATGGTTCAACTTTTGTGCCAAGGCTTACTCCCAACCGATAATAATATGTTGAAATGTTATAATGCCAGCCAATAGTTTACGAGTCATTGATTGCAAGTTCTGGGTGCAAAACTTATCAATAACCAGTCAATTTTGATCTTGTTTGTGAAAATGGTTAGTCTTCTCCTTACAACTCTTACATGTAATTTTCACTTCTGCTAGAACTGAAATTTATATGTTTGATTTTCTTTTGAGTAAGCCATTTTTGAAAATGATTTCACTCTACAGAATCATTTTATTCTGTATGAATCGTGTTACTGCAGATAACCACATTCAATATCTCGTTAGTTGTTCATGGAACAATAGCAGAAGATAGCGATTTCCAGGAGGTATTATAGGAGTACCCATTGGTCGTGGTCTTCTTACACATTTTTGCTCAATTTTGTTCCCGTAGTCGGTGACATATTTTTACCTTACAGGAAAAGCGCAACCCGTATGATATTCCATCGAGTATGGGCATCTTAAAACTGTTGGAAAGTCCTCTTGATATCACAACCAGCACAATTATAAGGAGGATTGTTTCAAATCACGAAGCTTATCAGGTTTTGATTCCGTAATTTTCTTATAGTCTTCTCTGGTTTGGCAGACTATGGAGTTTAGTAATATGTTTTTTGTTTGACTTGTGCTTATATATGTACCTCAAATAAAATTAATAGGATGGCATTGTCTTTAAAACTTCAGAAACGCAATGAGAGGAAGGCGGAAAGCGAGAGAAGGTATTACGAGGACAAGTCTTTCGTGTCTGGGGATTAGTTGATCTCAGGACTCCTGAGGTATGGCATGATTGACTTGTAGCACCTTTGTTATAATTGCCAAAGGTCTCCACTTCTATCTTGTGCACTCTTCATGACGATCTAATGATGTGATTGTTGATTACATGCAGCTGAAACACAATTTTGAAGATAACTTCCAGAACTGAGCTATCTTGCCAATGCAGTTATCTGTATTTCTTCAGACTCCTTACTTAAAACCCGGATCCAGAGACTATTAATTGTGGAGTAGAACAAGCAAAGCAATCATATTGGGAGGTTGGCAGGCGACGGCATTGTAGGTTTTTCGTCTATATTCTATTGCGGCAACATATTGCATAAATTTTTAGACTCACAAGTGAGTAATGTAATAATTTACTAGCCCGTCGTGCTTCAAGAAGGAATGCTGGGTGTTATGGTCTTTTGGTATGATATATATTAGTTGCATTCTGCAGGAACCCAACCGTTAGAATATTGGTTGGATCGGGTCTGAAATTGGAAAAATAGAGTCGAAATGTTGGGAATCAATGAAAAATTGGAAATGGGAAATATTGGAAAAATTGGAAGTATTATTATTTGGTACGTTTATCATATTCGTTATCTATTTTTTGCAATGATGATAATTTTTTTTTTTTTGGTGTATTTTTATCATTTTTTGTTTTCATTTTGGATAAAATTACTTAAAGAGTGATGAAAAAATTGAAAACACTTTCGAGGTGTTTTCAACTTTTTTTACCCAATGTAAGAAAAAGTAGCTAATTTTTTTTGATAAAAATGATAAAAGAACGGGAGTGTATTTGTTAACTGAATACGAAAATCAAGAAAATAAAAACAGAAAATAAATATAGTAAATATACGGGCTTCCGGCACACATACTGATCAAACAATTACAGCCTTGTATCCCTTTGTTCTCTTGTCAAGATTCGTTCAGTTGGAGCCTGCGTGATTTTGGCCCTGTTGATAAGTGGAATTTTTCTATTTTTTGGAGTGAGTGGATTTGGACGTAATTAAGAAGAAAAGGTTAACTGTACTAACACTTGTTCAAATTTGAGGATATTGCATTTTGCCCTTGCATTAGAAATTAGGGCGCTGATTTGATACTACTAAGAGTGAATGGTTACTGTAGAAGTTAAGGCGAAGGAGGTAATGGTAGGGGCGAACTTGTGACATTTGGTCACAAAAAGGTAAGACCTACACTAGTAGGCTAAGCTGACATAGAAAAGATTAGAAAAAAATTTCCGAGTGCAATGAGGAGATATTAGTAGCTCAATGAGGAGATAAGTAACATAATGAAAAATTCCAAGGTTGAGATCAAGTAGTTTCAATAACTTATATATTTTCCCATGTAAGAATGTTCTAATCTTTCGTTGGTTCTTTTGCGGTGTTGGGGCGGAGCTTGTGGATTCAGGAAAAAACAATGTAGGTGAAGCATTAATATAACTGTCAAGTCTCACATCGACAATACATGGGGTTTGTGATTGATTCTTATATTTGGTGGGCTTCCTCAACTCTTGAGCATGCTTTTGGGTTGGACACCAGATTCAACAATAACAATTAACAACATTAAACAAAGATGTGTACTCTACGTTTCTCTTCGTACAGATAAAAGAAAGGATATTACCAACTAGTGAAAGACATCAACCTGCTGGGGCGGCTGCTGTAGATCTCATCAACTGCATGGTTGATGATGAGGTGGTGGCCGGTGAATATTGAGATGAATCAGATACTCAAGAACAGAGAACGGGGGTATATGGCTTAGCGCCACCACAAATACGATCCAGTATTACAACGAAGGCCATCATGAGGTCAGGGTCGAATCCTGGTTGTATTACCAGATTGAAAACATCATCCCCGAAGTCCAATAGAGTAGTGGTACTTGAAATATTTGCTGCTGCTGCTCTCTTCCTCGCTATCTTTGCTGCCACTTGCCCCGTGCCGGCGTCCTTGATCTTGCAATTCCTCCTCCTAAATGATCCCTCTATCCTGAAATTATCCACTGTGGATCTGGTGGTTCCTCCTCCTCCTCCTCCTGATGATGGCGGTGATACTCTCGTTGGTGTTGGTGTTGGTGTCTTTTCCACGAAGACTTCTGCCTCGCATGGGGTGTTGCCGCTGCTGCCGGGCAGGATCATGAGAAGCGAAGATGGTCTTCTCATTGTGAATACCCTCTTCTTATTGCTGCTAGTTATATTACGAGACGACGATTTCGAGGAAGCCGCAATACCGCTCCTTTTCGATACTCCGCAGCATTCATCCTCTCCTCCTCTATATCCGCTCCACTGATGTTGCATGCTGAATGCCTAGGTATGTATTCCTCGTTTTTAGTTATATGGCCATAAATCATAATTCTAGTATGCAGCTTTATATAGAGCAGTGTACTTAGAAGCTTGCAGAAGCTTTAAGTAAACGTATATATTCTGCGTATGATCGCAAAAAATTTGTACCTGGGGTATTAAAGTTAGCAAAGCTTTCCCAGAACCATCCATGAGGACGAGTCCTGCTCCTCCTCCTCCTCCTCCGGCAACACACCGGCTGCTGCTCATTCTGGTGTAATTGTCTACTCGGAAAGCCAATCTGCCGTGGCCATCAAACACCGTGAATCCATCGGTCCCTTGGAAGCTCATGCTCGATCTTTTCCACACAGTGAGACGCAAAGCAAATTCTGATGCCGCCAGATCTCGATGATCAGCACCAGCACTGCTACTAGTCCTACTACTATTATTGTTATTCTCGGCCGGATGAATCCTGGACATGGCAGCTGCCTCCTTCTCGATCAGAAACTAGTAATTTCTATTTGCAGAGCAGGCAACAATGTTGGTCTTTGTGTTTCCTCTCCTCAATATTAACGACCCAAATAAGGTTTTCAGATTTGTACAAGATTAATGTTTTGGCCTTCACTGCTTTATACTACTTGGGTGGAAGAATGGGACTCGGTGTGATATATATATATATATAGCCATAGGTGCGTGGAAACAGAGGACCTTAATGTGTTCCACTTTGTCTCCAGTATCTTGTTTAGTATAATTATGGGTGGTTAACACGATCTCTTTTGGTAGGGACCCGGGCTCTACATTTTGCAAACACCATTAGTGTCCTCGTTTAAGTGGCCTTTTTCTCTGTTTCCGCCAACAATGTTCTCCAAAAGAAATTACCCACCCTTAACCAAATATGCTTAGTAAACGACCATATATATATATATATATATATATATACAACACACACACACGCATATATGTACATGTGTGTGTGTGTATACTAGTATGGAGCACGTGCGTTGCATGTATATGTGACCGAGAGTAATTTCTAAAGTCATATCATTAGTTTTTTGAAACGTTTTGAGTGTTTTTTGTTTTGATTTTAGTAATTTTTTATGTTTGCAATTGTGAATGGTTGCAATCTTGTTTGTTGGATGCTGGACTGAATAAATGTGTGATGCTACCGGTGAAAAGAGCGGCAAATAGAGAAATTAAAAGAAGCAATTTACGTGTTTGTTGTTGTGAATTGTTTAATTGGTTTATGGTACACGCTCATATCTTCATCGTTTTATTGTTATTTTGTTTGGTTTTGTGGATTTGTTGTATTCTCTTTTTTTGGTGTAAAAATTATTACCATATAGTGCAGTTTAAAAAAACGTTGCTAGATATGTTTTATTTGTGAAGACAAAAATAAAGCTTTCTTTTTGCACAAAGAGAGCCCCATTTTTTGTTGATTCCGACAATGAGGGAGGTGGGTAGTTTCTTTTTTGCTTTAAACACCAATAGAGTGGAAAGGGCATCTAAAAGGAACAACAAATCAGAAGGTGCTCAAAACATTAGATATGTTCAAATGTACATATCAGGCGTCATATTTCAACAAGAAAATGCAAAATGAGAAGGTGTAGTTTTCCTTTTATATAACTTAATTAATACTATTATATAATCTTATTTCAGTCTTCATCAAATTTGATCTTCGTTTTTGCATGGCTTGAGTGCACAGAATCTTGAACTGTCATTTGATGGTTTTCCTCGTGTTATTTAGCTGGGTAGTATTCTTGAACTTCTTGTGCTACCAGTCTTGCTCGGATTCTGTCATCTTTAGCTTTTTTTTTCCCATCATAGTGATGAAGCTAAATTCTTTCCCTTCCATTTTTTCAAGATCTTTTCCATCATGTATGTAACTTATTAATGTTAGATATCGTTCTTGCTTAATTTTTAACAAGAAATACAGATAACAAAGTTGCATACCTGCTTTGATGGTATCAATTTTGAGACTGGACGTCCAATTAAAATTTGAACAAATTTTGGCTCCTACCCCGGTTGTAGGAATCTTCCTCCAACCCCGTGTATAGTGACAATTAATAGTCACTAAATATTTCTAGTGGCTTTTCTTATAATACTTTCAGCGACAATTATTAACAGCACTTTTTTAGCGTCACTAAATAAATGCCACTAGAGACATTTAGAGACAATTGATTGTCACTATATAAGGGGTAGAAGGAAGATTCCTGCAACCGGGGTAGCAGCAAATTTTTTTCCTTAAAATTTTGGCTGCATCAAACAATATTATGAATGCTTGTTGTGTGTCTCTAATTACAAGCATGTACCTATTTTTATATCATTATCATTGAATCAATAATATTTTTGTTCAAATAAATAAACCTTCTCAATTTCCCTAGTTTGCCTTGGTTCGTAAGTTATTAGAGGTTCACATTTGTCGTCCTTACAAGTCGATCTTTTTTACTGTGATTACAACTTTCTTGCTGCATCACACACACACATACACACACGCTGTCTTTTTTCAACCTCGATTGTTGTGATTGTCGCAGGTTATAACCATATGAACTCTAACATATTTTCAGTGACATATGAACTCTAACACACACACTCCCCATCTGAATTCTAACCATTTTTTCCGTGACGGTCTTCATATTTTCAGTGACATAGAAAAGATCGCTAAATATAACGTGAAGTGGGGTACATAGTTTAAAAGCGAAGTGCAAAAACCATTTTCCTTAGACTACATTGGGTGTGGCAATTAATGTGGCCCAGACGGTCAGATGTGCATTCTATTTCCTGATTAATTTAGTAATCGTGGGTGTTTGAGAAGGATTGGAGGGAGACGTAATGACGTGTAGGATCCAATTGATTCAAATTGACCTAACAAAATAAGATTTCCGTCATTTATTTAGCTGGCTAATCACCAACAACTCTTCATCTTTGTTTTGAGGACAGGCGGGCGGATATAATTAATCCAATTAAATCTCCCCCTCATGCCTGCAGTGCAGGTTACCCCCCCCTTTAAATGATTCTTATTGGACATAGAATTTAGTTGTGATGATGACACCAGTACGAATACTAGAAAACTAAAACACTAGATTCATCTTAATACTTAATTGAATGTGATTATATAAATATAATACTAGCTAGGCCTATATATATATAAATATAATACTAGTTAGGCCTATATATATATAAATATAAATATAATACTAGCTAGGCCCTCCATCTTTTCTCCTCCATCCTCAACAAGATTAAGATTGAAAGGAAGAAATGGATGCATCCCACGTCAAAAAACATTATGTAGATTTTGTATACACTAATTAATTACTCCCCACTAGGCAATAGATAGTCTAGTCAATGGAATTTTGTTCCAATGAAAACAAATTAGAGTGGATACAAACAATGGAATGACAGATAAGCGGGTATCGTACTGGCTGTTTTTTTAATCTTCATTTCCAGATTGCGATTATTTTACGAATTGGTTTAATATAAACATATGATTGTTTGGCAATTAATTATTTCACAACCACAGCCCCTCGTTTCGAGTTATGAAACCACTTGCTTGCTTATCACTAGTCGGATGGGGATCACGATCCCCTCTCTCTCTTCCCCCTCTCTCATTTGTGATCACAGCACCCTGCTGTAACCATGGGTTACAGTAGGCGATCCTAATCCGTCGGATGGATTTTGATACATAATAAGAAAACTACACACACACATATACATACATAACTCTGTGTGTGTGTGTGTGTGAGTGAGAGAGAGAGAGAGAGAGAGAGAGATACAGAATGTGAAACCAACGCCCATTTTCTCAAACAAAAGGTGTTAACCAGCTTCCGTGCATGGGGTCCAACATACTCGTGGGCTACATACGCACACATGCAAAGCCAAGAAGACACTCTTGCTTCATTTGTTGCCGCACTTAATTGGTGTATTCTTTTTGGTAGATAAATGAAAGGAAGAGATCATCATATACCTTGGCAAAGCATCTCTGTTATCTGGCTAGCCCAAAAGGTTAAAGCAAAAAGAAGATGTCAACATATATATATATATAAAAGTGATCGATATACAGTACTACGCATGAGTGACGTTAGGCAGCTGGGACAAAGTGTCTGTACCAAATAGCTAGTAACATGCTCGCTGGGCTCTCTAGCAGCAGCAGCAGCTACTCTGGGGATTTTCTTTCATAATAACCTGTCCCTAACTAAGCTGATGACCTTACAATCTCTGTAACCATGGATGGCCCATCGACAGTCGGGGTTTTATTATATATTAACTTCGTGGATAGATACTAGATAGACACAGACAACGAATCATGAACCGTTGTACAGCAAAGCACCGGCACTCGTATTGCGTTTCCGTGATTTCGTCTCCCCTAATCCATCCTACTACTTGAGTAGTGCTTTCTTTTTCATTTCATTTTGGGTGGAGGGTCCAAGGATTGAGAATTTTTCAATCAACACATGTTTTTTCTTTTTCTTTTTCTTTTTCTTTTATACTAGAAAATAATACAAAGAAATTTAACTTTATTTGGACTTAGGACTAAATAAACCCTAATGACTACACTACACTAACAAAAGCCATAGAACATACTGAAAATGGACAAAAATACCCGTTAAAGGAAGATGGCGTTTGACATAGTTTTTGTTTCAGTTTTGAAACATGAAAAAAATTGATGCCAAATCAAAAGTTTAAGGTTTTTCTTCCTTCAGTTTTGTAAACTTGTTGTCAATATAGGCTTCTTTTTTAAAACTCCAATGTGAAGTTTTGAATTTCTATTCTTAGCTTTTGTTTTGAGATACAGCCTTCAAATTTCATTAGATAAACTCATTTTCACCACAACCACCATTCACCTCCTAGCCCGCTCACTGCTGCCCTCACCACCACCACCACTGGACTTACTATCATAACCACTGCACCACGCCATCACAACTACCGCACTACGGCCACGCCACCAGATAATCTACCATGCACCACCATATCCTCCATCACTATCAGCACTACCACCATCAACCCAATTCCACCACCATATTGACAACCAACCTGATTTAAAAATGTCATTGCCCCACCCCCGTCGCCACCCATAGATATATGCCAACACCAACAATTCTTCTGCCCATCATTGTTGCCACCGCCACCATCATGGAATTGACAGTGAAGGCCATGTCGTTGTCGGAGGTCAGCAAAGATCTTTCGGTTGATCAGAATTGAATTTCTTCCAATCTTACTTCATCTCATCCCATTTCTCAATATAGTAGACTGATGAGCGGGTTGATGCACTATCCTTCCTACAAATTCAAGGTAAGACAGTGAATTTATGCTTTCTCATTATAGTTCTCACCACAAAGCGCAAAACACCATGGTCCATTTAATGAATATTTCATTTAAATCTAAGATTTTTAGGCTGCGGAAAATTTGGTGGTGGAACGTCAGGATGGCTTAATCTCGATTAAGTGTAGTCTTGGAGTTGACGGTGGCGATTTTTGCCATCGATTCAAAATTGGTGACGGGGGATTGGGAGGCGTGAGGGGGGTGGGGAGGGGGCTGACATGAGTATGTGTATGTGGGCGCGTGCTGATGGTGGTTGACGGGGGACGAGGCACTTTTGGTGGGTCATTAGGGTGGGGTACTGCGGTAACCGGTTATAAAGACGGGGATGGAAATTCGGGGGAGGGGGGGTTGACTGATAGCGTGCGCTCGTGTGTATGCACAAGGTGTCTATAAGCTAGTTATGGTTGATGAAGGATGGGGACACTGGTGATGGGTGATGGGGGCACTGGGGTAGTTTGATTATAGGGATGGTGATTAGGGGGCTGGGAAGTGTAGGGGCAGACCAATTGGTGTGGGTGGTGGAAAGAAGGGAATAGGTAATGGGGTTGGCTCAAACCTCATGCGTGTGTGCAGGGTGTGTGAACATTGGTGATAGTTGATATGGGATGGGCGCAATTGTGGTGGGTGGACTGTGGTGTTGTGTGGTGGTTGGATCATAGGTCTTTGGACTAAGTCCACGAAAATTGTACTATTTTCCAACACCATCCCTGGAAAAAATATCATTATCAACTTCCATTACTTATTTTCCCTTTTTAGCTGCTTCAATGTGATCCTATACAATGTTATGAAAAACAACACAATGGCTAGTATTATAAGTAATAGTATTTTGCCTTTTACAAAACTTAGACTTCGTATCCTTTGGGAATATGAGAGAGCCTTGGAGTTGAATGAAATCAATCTATATCAAGTAGTCAAATATATGATCTACTTGATCGATATCAGAAAATAGTACTTATTTAATGAAGGTGAAGGATTTGTTTTGCGATTGTTTGGAATGAAAACTAATAAATAGTGGCTCACACACTACTGGCTTCTTTCTAATCATTTCTGCAACATCTATCTTCATCAAATCAACATGAACTTAGAAATAAGTTCTTTCTTATTTGATCTTCTTCTAAACATTTTGTTTCTTACTACCCAGAGGAACGATAAAAAACATTCATAAACTCCAGGCCATCAATTTTTTCCCCTTATTTCCATATCTAGCCTATTTTAACGCTAAATTTGCCAAATCTGGCTTTGACATTTAGAAATGACATTTGTTCTTTGATGCCTTAAAACTTTCCAAAAATGATTCCTTACTTTAATGACCACTTTTTGGTAATCAGATGCTAGGCAAGTTGCATGGCTCTATTAATGACTCATTTGACTATTAGCCCTTGTAAAAACCAAAACACCTCTTTTACTTGGCCCTGGATCTCCATCTCCCATAAGATTTGGAGTATCACATCCTGACTCATTTGGATGATATGAACTTCAGTTCAGCCATTAAGCTGTTTTCCTGTCTTCAACCAATTTGGTATTAGAATTATCCTAATTGTCAACTTCTTTTTATCAAAGTCATTGTTTGGCCATTCAAAGTAGTAATTAACTGTGGCAACATAGCAGTTAAGGCCTGACTTGATGAACTAACCTCATACATTAGACAGTCAAATGTTAACGTAGCACTTCTTCTACTTAATTCAGTCTCTTCAACTGCTATTGATTGCTTCATTCAGATGCATTTACATCAATGCCATCGTTGGCACTTCCAAAGTGTTGGCAGTATTGACCACATTGTTATTGTTACTCATGCCACTACTGACAGGAGCATTCCTTGTGTCATCAGCAACACCATTGTTGACAGCATTCTCGATTGTGCCATCCCATTATTGGCCCCATTGCCTTTTGGGCCATTGTTAGCAAGCACCCTCATTTCTAATGTGACTTCTAATACTTGGGCATTTCCAACTTTTAATTTAAAATTGTCCTACTGGACGTACCGATGTTTGTTCGAAAGCAAAATCTCAATCAATCAGAGAAAATGCTAAAATTAAATCACTTAGTGGATTCTTTTTTGCCTCTCTACGAGGATTTCTCTAAAAAAGAAAACTAAATATTAATAGTGACTTGGACAAAAGAAATTAAATACACCCACAAAGACAAGGAGTCTTGATTTCATTGATTATTATGAGTGTTTACCAACTACAAGGTCTCAGGTCTAAACCTGAATTTGCATTGCAGGTACTTATGAAGATAGCTAAAATGCAAATCTCAATTATTACAATAATTTTTTTTTTCTAAAGCAAGGACAAAGAATTACACTAAAAACAATACTTGATTCTGATATGAATTATAGAATGAACTAAGGTCAATAACTTGCCCTAATGAAATAGGAACTCACTATTTTTCAGTTAGTTTCTTCCAACTCATTAATGAGGAGTTCATTATAAAATGGATTTCTTTTTTCATTTCAAAAATATATTGCAAATTTTATGCATTAGAAGAAAAAAAAAACGTAAATCTATGATTTATTCGGGTTGTTGAATTGTTCTTATTTCTTCTAATTCCCTTTTTTATCCCCTCCTTAAGTATAACCGACTTGTAACTATTGAAAACTGTCTGGTGGCATTACTTGTAAGTATTATTGATTGTTTCTCCTCGTACGGAAATTGTCTCTAACTTTCCTACAAACAAACAGATCGCATGTTTTATATGTTTTCACTACTATTAATTGCAAACTTATCATTAATAGCCACCCCTCCTAAAAAACCATAATCATGCATAGGGGTTGAATTTTGGGTTTACTGGATTATGAGAATGGGTTGTCCGGGGGGGGGGGGGAATAGGGTAACCTGCTCTAGGAAGAGGGAGGGGGGGTTTCAGTCTTGCCTAGTCGGCTGTGTTTGTTTGGTTTGTTGCCCGGTAGCCGGTTGTGATTGTCTTGGTTTGTTCCCTGGGTTTTTCGGTTGCCGTGTTTTGGAGGTGGCAAGATCGGTAAAATATGGTGACCCATGCAAGTTTTACATCCTCTTGTTTTTGCGCTGCGATCCCTTTGGTTATCGTGTTCACCTTCGATTTTCGTTGGGCTACGTATTCATACTTCCTCATTGTAATCTTTGTGCTTTTATATTTTGTTTGTATCGGTTATATTTGTTGTTTATAACATGTATGCATTCGCATGTTACTTTAAGTTAGGCTGAAGTGTAGGATATGCTCTGTTTCAGTTTAATTGTAATTAGTTTACGGTCTATAGGTTAGTTGTTTAATTTCTTGTATACTCTGAGTCACGAAAATGTCGTGACCTTTTCAGCCGTTCGGCATAATCTTGTAATCGCTACAAAGCGCTTTAATTTCAATGCTATTCTCATCTTTATCAAAAAAAATCAAATAAGTCAGTCTTTAATACACACAAGTGTATGTGTACAATCCTTATTGGTCAAACTGGAAATCATATTTTACATGCCAACGCCATTAGCGATGCGAGACGTAATAACCCTGAAATTAACGTTTCACTTTTTCTTTGTCTTTTAGTGAAGTGAGTCTACTTCACTGTGAAGCTGACCAGTATACAGGCTGATGGTAAAGTAGGCATTTGCAGGACTACGTATAACGAACTGAAGCTGACCAATTCTTCATGATTGGGTGCAATCACAAGATTCATTATACATAATATATTGGAGCTAGAAAGAAGAAAGTATATAGACACGGTATAAGTAAAGATAAAGAGGAGTATTGATCGAGTATACAGTTTCAGACGGCACAAGAGGTACAGTTACAGGTCTTGGGGACGAAAGCACAAACCCCAAAGGGCTTGTTCGGGAGCTGGCAGTCTATGCCGAAGCAGCAAGGCATGTTGGCACAGCTCGTGGGATCTGCAGCTGCCACGCAACACCTGCACGCCAAACACAGCTGGAAGGGCTGCGCAAGCTTTCTCCTCCGCCCCTTTTCAGCGTTTCCGTCCGCAAACAGTACTGCAAGGTGGTCATCAAATGGCATCCGGTATTCTGTCGTCCCTGCCGGCTTCAATTCGCCGCTGCTACTACTTGTAATAACTGCTCCAACTACCATGGATGATGGAGGTCCATTAATTGGCGTCTGCCCATCAGGCACTGCATGCAAGTCTGTTGCATGCACAAAATGGATTTCATTACTTGTACATGTCCAACCCCGACAACATATATAGGGTATGAATATAACTTAATAAAAAATGCAGCGCATTAATTAAGGAGCTTTAGCTATGGCAGTAGTATAAGCAGCAGAATAAACAAGACTGGTTCAATTTTGATAAAAAAAAAAAAGCAGGCAGTCCTGGATCTTACCAGCTGGAAAGATAATGGCAACCCAAACAACTAGTATTAGTGATCGGGTACCCGCATGTCTTATTGCAAGATGATCCATGGCTCATCCACAAGCTCTGGCACACGGATAAGCAGAGCCACAGAGAGAGAGAGAGAGATGCTAGAGTATCTTTCCCTGTAACTAGTTGATTTGTGTGGTGGAAACTGGGAAAGACGAAAAAGGCTGTCCAAGTGGGTCAAGCGATGGCGATCCTAGCCATTCACAACCGAGAATACTCCCAACTAACTTATATTGTGGGGGTCAACCCAGAACCAACCAGCGTCTCTCGTATCATGGTGCTGTAATCCATTACCCCGCCACCGTCTCTCGTATCATGGTGCTGTAATCCATTACCCCGACTAGATTCTTCTGCGATGTTCAAACGTTCTCTCTTTTGGTTGGGGAAGCTACAAACACTATCTATACCAAGAAAAGAGGGAGGGAGTCGGGAGGGAAGGGGCAAGCCAACAGAAGCCTTTTACGCCATGCATGCGCCAACTTACTGTTTCTTTTGACTGGTGTCTCATACAGCCCGACCTTCAACTGGTTTTCCGTAGTTTTATATCCCGTGGAGATCTCAAGTAAACAGATGACATATAGACGTGCGTATGCAAAACTATTTTCGCAGAGCACAAAGAAGTAAATAATTAAGAGGATCTTCAAAGAAGAAATCTCCGTGCCACGCGAAAAAGAATTTTAGTAAACGGACCGCCTAGCATGCCAAGGGATTAACTCAGTGCAAGGAAAAGGATTGGACCCTACTTGATGAAAAATAAATAAAAATTTGGGCAATTCAATGATAACTACTAGTGATTAACTACTTGGCCACATCCACCAACTGCGGCTACAATATCGCTTCTTTGCGTGCTTATCTTCCAGACACGGCATGGAACACAACATTTGATAAAGCATATTGGTACGACAACGATTTTGAACACGGGGTTTGGATCACCATTACCATGTACATAAAGAACAAAGAAAATTACCCATCGTTTAATGGGTGAAGATAGCACACCGGAAAAGTATACACATGACATTTCTCATCTGACCCGGCACGCTGCGGGGCCACCAGGAGAACAATTTGGGTTCGGAGACCGGCAACCCACAACAGCACCAACAGTGCCAACAAACCTATGAGGCATGCGGTAATCAGGAAAACCCCCCAAAGCAAATGGACCACCACTACCCATCAGGGGAGGAATTGATGATGAAACTTCTTTTGCACCACCACCACTGCTTTGTAGAGGCTCTAGAGTCTCAACCACATCACTCATCAAAGGCCTTGCTTTAGGGTTCTGGCTTAGGCAGTAGTATGCCAAGCTACAAGCCTTCTGGGCTGCCCTTGCTGAATACTGATTCTCTAATCTAGGGTCTATTATTTGCAGCAATTTTCTCTTGTCATTCAGCTTTGGCCGTGCCCAGTCCACCAAGCTCTGCTCCTTGCTTGGTCTTGTCTTGTCAACGGATCTCCTTCCTGTTAATAACTCCAGAAGAACTACTCCAAAACTGTACACATCACTCCTGGCAGTAAGATGTCCTGATCATTTCAAGTAGACCTCATTTCAGTGAAGTGAGCACACACATAGGTGCAATGAAACAAAAATGTACCGAGGCAATTAAGATACAATGCATATTGGTGATTTCATACTGAAAGAGAACTGCTAATAAAATAGGAATGATATTGACACATCTTTCTTGCTTTCATTTGCACCCTTTTTGTCAGTTAGCTACTGTTGTCATTAAGAAAAAGATGCCATTGACATTGCGGTATCCTCAGTTGTTCCCAAGCTTAAAATGATAGTCGACCTTAAGGGAAACACTGTGCAGTATATCGACCCAACATCATCCTACTCGTGCTAATGAACTGACCCTCTTTCAGGTCACTTTGCATGAGGGCAACCCCAATTATTCTCTCCCTCCCCTATTCCCCCACAAACACCCCCCCAAAACCCCAACGAGTAATAGGAAAAAATAAAGAAACAAGTAAAGGATTTGAGGCTTGAGTTGCACTTCAACTAAATCTACTACATCCAAATAGCTTTTGCAGAACGAGAAGTAAGAAAGGAAAACATATATAAATGCCGAAGTGTTTGAGCTGCCCCGAACTGACAGAGACGGATTATTTCTCTTCAATTTGAAGTAGTCGGGTACGGTAGAGATGATTATGGTTACAGTGAAAACTGATATCTTGAAATACTCAATTGTACATAGAGATATTTTGTTTATGGGAGAGCCTATTTCCACCCCCTTATATGCTATATTCCTCCCCTTCATTTGTCGCTAAATGGTAAACAACTGTTATTAAGAACCATATTAGCAGCAAAAGGGGTGGTAAAGCACATGTGTGTCGAGTAGCACTTTCTTTTTATATACAGACTTACATTATACTTTACAGTACATGTTTTTTTGGTAGGTAATGCTACATGTTTTCATTTGACATGCACATACATTTTATGCAGCTTATAATTTTTTGCCCCCCAAAACATATGAAAACTAGACAGTAAGTGACGGTGAGCCACACTCGGGATATCAACCATGAGCTAATCACCCAGCCCATGGGGGACTTTCTCATAAACAACTAGCCCCAGCTCATCGGACAAGCCAAGGTTGGCCATCCAGTCAGTACAAACATTCCCCTGACGAAATACATGCTTCACATAAAGTCCCATTCAGCAGCGATCAGAGCCTTACAAGCACTCAACGGGGACAGCAGGTTTACTATCCTGGTACACTAATTATTTAATTTCAGTTATGAGCCTTGTTGGCAAGGTTGCTCCATGTGACTTGGAGCTCACAAGTTTGAAACGTGGAAACAGCCTCATCATATGGCGATGGCAAAGCTGCAAACATCTAACCCTCCCCAGACCCAGCAATAGGCGGCCATTTGATTTTTCCCTTTTCCAATTTAGAAATCTTAGACCGATCATTCTTCAACTTCTCACTGAAGGGTTTCCCCATCAAAATTTAAACCCAAATTTTCGACAATCTGACCTCTAAATCCATCATTTTGGAGTATACAGAATTTATATTAACCACCGCCAGAAACATTAGTGTGGATTTGAGCATTATTAACAAGGTGGGGTGCGACGGGCACAAGCAAACGAACTTCAGTTGGGACAGACATGGTATTACCATTGCATGAAGCAAGAGTAGATTCGGGGTGGCAGAGCAGCTGTTAGCCATATCCTGGTAGATAATCTTTTGTAGAAGCAACGGATTATCTACCATCTCAGACAGATCCTCAATCCGTTGCTTCTACCAAAGATTATCTACCATGTCAGAGATGCCAAATGCATCGTTATACTATCGTTTTCACTCTGTAATATACTCCCTCTGTCCTTCAAAAAAGTTTTCCTCTCTTTTTTGACATTCTACAGAATATTGTCCACTATGAAAGTTTTGGTTAGTTATTGGCAACTACACAAAAATATAGCAGCACACATCACTAATGAAGATACCAATGGAAACAAAACAAATTAGGACTGACATTTATAGAAGTCCTATGTTATGCTGAGTCCAAGTGAAAGTATATTTGGGACACAGGAGTGCAACATTGTTAAAAAAGGAAACTCCCGACGTGGTCCTGTACTTATGGGCTTTAGATGGATTAGTCCCTAAACATTTGTTTCGCCGTCATGGTCCTTGCAGTTTACCTTGTTAGGCAACGTAGTCCTTTTGCCCATTTCCGCCAAATTTTGTCCATTAGTCGGCCCCATGCATGGGCAAAAGAGTCATTTACTCTAACTATTGCTCTCTTAACCAGTCTAGAACATTCTGAAGAGGATACTACTTACGGTCCCTACTACTCTTAACGTTTTGCTGAATTGGTCCTGTAAACTAATTTTTCAGCACTCATGGTCCTTTAACATTGCACCCCTACCAAGCTTCATCCTTTTGATCATTTAAGTCAAATTCTTATGCCCCAACTATTAAACGGGCAAACAAAGAAACCTAATCCATCCCCCATCTCTCCGTCTGCTTCCTGACCACCACCTAGGCAATCTATTTTCCACCTTCAACAACTGCCGCCGCCAGCTAGGGATGGCAATTTAAATCCGACCCGGCAGATATCCGACCCGTTAGGAGAGGATTTTTTTTACTTCGACCGGGTTATGGGGCGGGTATGGTATTTATATTTGTAACCCGCAACGGGTACGGGTCGGGTTTGTTATTCTCTTTAATCCCCCCCGGTATCCGCCCTGGTTAATATAAACCCTAATTTAAATGATATGAATCCTAACCATTCATCTCGTAGTATAAATACTACAACCTTAGATAGAAAACCCTATCCCTTTTTTCTTTCTCCCCTGAAATCTTCCGCTCTTCTCTTCTCTGAAAAATCCACCCACTCTTCTTCTCTGAAAAATCCAGCCACGCCGCCCCTCTTCTCTCCCCCACACCGGCACCCCCACAGCCACAAACACCACCTCACCACCAATCACCGTCCTCACCATCACCCTTAATGGCCGCAAATCATCGTCACCCTCCACAAACCACTTCCATGGCGCTGCCCCTTTTCTCTAACAGCTGGACCATTGCAGTCGGAACAAAAAAAGTACTGATCTCCTTCGATCTGATGTTGCGGCGGGTTTTTGCCAAAAAGCTTTTTCCTTCTCTGTTGCTTTGCCGTTGTTGTCGTTTTCCAGATACAGCATCGCGTTGCTTGTACGAGTCCCACGAAATGTGCAGTTTGATGTATTTGGCCAATGTATATAGTTCCAATTTTATTTGATGTATTACGGATTAGTTTTGTTATTAGGTTTAGAATGTGTATTGTTACCACTGAGAATATAACCATTTGTTTGCTTGTTTGGTGGTGTAATTTATTATATTTCTCTTTTGGAATATTTGGAAATTTACTTAATTTTTGTCATATTTTAGTAGTCGTTGCAATTACAGATTTGAAAATTCGGGGCGGGTCGGGCTTTATAAAAGTTCGCCGGGGCGGGGATGGTATTCCCATCCGTTGATCCGCTGGCGGGGCGGAGTGGTGCATAAGGACAACCGGGGCGGGTACAGATTTTATAAGATCCGCATCCGACCCACCCCATTGCCATCCCTACCGCCAGCCTACCGACCATTTCTTCATCCAATTCTCTTACCTAGCCACCACTGCCTCTAGCCTGACGACCATATCTCTGCAAATGTTGCACAGATGTAAAGCAACATTTCCTTTAGAGCACAACCTACTACCCATTTCTGACACCACCTTCTTTACGCTAAACCCATTACCTGAACAAACCTCAAATTCCCTGTTCTTCACTTTAGCACTAGAATTCATCTCTTACGATTGATGGATAAAAGGATGAAATCAGAGCTTCAATGGGGTAAATTGGTCAAAATTGGTGGTGATGCCAACACAAAAAACCCATTACGCGCACGCTGATGTCTACCACCAACAAGTGAATCATTTTGATTTTTACAATCTTGATCTAGAAGCATTAACTTGTCAACGCGAAAAATGAGATCTGGGCAATTTTGCATTTGAATTGGTTGTGGTAGCGACGAGGTAATTGTAGTATGACAGGGACATTGGTAGCTCTTATGGGAGGGGTGGTGGTTGTGGTGGCATGTAGGATTTGACGTCAATTTTCTTAAATAAGTTTGGGTCTCTATTCGCCGGTGGTGGTTGTAGGGAAGGGATCGTGTTTTGTTGGTTGAGTTGCTGGCACAGTGGTGGTCGTAAAGAGCCCGGCGGTTATGGTGGTAAAGGACCATGAGGTCAGAAAAATTAGTTCAGGGACCATTCCAGCGTAATTCTAGTAGTACACGGCCATAATGGAATTTCTTCTAAAGAACATTACTCTTTTGTCCCTGCCAAGGGGCTTGCTTATGGTACGACTATGATAAAAGGGGCCAAAGGACTACCTTGGTTAACACAGTAAACTAGAAGGACCATGATAGCTAAGAAAAAAAGCTGAAGAAGTAATCCAGCTAAACCCCACAAGTACAAGGACCATGACTCAGACTTCCTCTTTTCTATTGACAAATCTGAATGATGGCCTAACTTAATGGCTGGATTCAACAAGTAGGTGCATAACTACAGTTTCCTACATCAGTGTTTGTGAGAAATGAACAATTTCACGTGACTCTTCTATCACCCTACCCCAGTGGCGGAGCCAGAAACTGTGGATGGGGTGGGCACCTAATTGATAAAGGAAAAAAAAATCCTAAGTCTAGCTATTGTGACAGTGTATTAAACCAACAAACAGAGAACTCAAACGAGCGTAGGTTGAATGGGCATGAGTGAATCACTCACAATTTTATGAGTAACACCTAACAAGACAGTTATATTAAGAGAACAAAGATTAATACGACTACAAAGACAAATATTGGAGTTGCGTCAACAAAATATAGTATAAAGGTCGTTTATTTGACTGTCGTTCTTCTAATGCGTCTTTTACTGTGATCCCTTAATTTAAGTGTAATTTGTCAAAGTATCGTATTTTTCTAGGCGTATTAGCAAACGTCACATTTTAGGAGCATTTTTTTCAATAAAACACTCGTTCACGTTCGTTTACAAAATAAATGAACCGAATATGAGCCCAATTTTAAGGCTCGTTTATTAAATGAGCGGAACATGAACGTGACATTTTGTTCATGAAAGCGTTTGTGAGCTTGTTTATTTATTCATAATAATTGATGTATATAGATATACATTTATGATATGTATATACACATTCTTAAATGTAAAAGTCAGACATAATAAAATATTGCAAAGCCTAACTAAACCTAACTCCCCGTACAGGGATCTATGCCCTAACAAGACAAAATAAGTCTTATAACCAGGACTGTTCAAGTTAAGAACTCTAATCAAAGGCTGAAATCCATTTGATAAAACTCCCTTCCCGCCCAATCTGGACATCACCATCTACAACCATTTGTGAAGGAGGCAGCAGGTGGGCACGTGCCCCCCGCTGCCTCCGCTACTGCCCTGCCCTTACTTTGACTCCTACAACTCATTGCAGGTGAGATGAAAAGTCGTTCCTTCATACATAAATTCATGTTCAGTTTTATTGTTGGATTCCTTAGTCCCCCAAATTTAAAGCATTACTACATTTTTTACAGCAGTCTTGTTGAGGGATAAACCATTGCTCATGACTATAGCCATAATAAAATATTAAAAGCCTTGATGAGATATTAAAAGCCTTACCAGTCATTACATACTCAGGCGCAGCATAACCATAGGTACCCATTACTCGAGTTGATACATGGGTCTCATCACCTTGTGGCCCAGCCTTTGCAAGGCCGAAATCAGATAATTTAGCAGCATAATCCTGCAGGTTTGCAAAAGAACTTGGTATTCCCTCTGATGAAGATGGCTATACAAAATAATTCTAACAAAAAAAAAGAAGATAATGATGCATGCTAGGAACACCCTTACAGAGTCCAATAATATGTTTGAAGTCTTGAAATCCCGGTAGATAACAGGCCTTTCAGCATTATGAAGAAAAGCAAGCCCTTTCGCTGCTCCTAGAGCAATCATCATTCTTGTTGACCAAGATAATGGAACTGTCGCCTCTGCGTGCCTCGAGAAAGTCAAAAACTTTAGTTAACAATATAAGTTCAATGACTCTAAATTATGGCTTAATTTATGATAACTTTAGTAGGCAATTAAAGTTGATGGCACAAGTCGGCTAGATTGAAGTATACCTTAAGCATGTTTTATCTTTCCAATACCACTGACTCCCACCAAAAAGAGAGCGTCTACTTCAACACCATGTTATGCTTGTCCACACCCTCATTTGGCACTAAAAGTGCTTCAGAGAGACTTCACTATGCTTTTTTAGCGACAAATAAGGTGTGGACAAGCATATAAGTGTGTGGAAATAGACACTGCCCAGCAAAAATTGCGAGATATTTGAAGCAGCATTACAGGCAACCAACCAGTAGAACACAAGAGTACAATAGCAGAAACCTTTATGAAGAGAAATAATCTCTGGTGGGTTTTGTATCAATGGGAACATCTTTTGTAGCTGTTGGTGGTTCTTTTGTCGTTACCAGTGGATCTTCAAGGGTATCTAAGGGGTTCCTCCATAATAGCTCTCATTGACAAAGGAGATGGAATATAGAGAAAGACGTGAACTTGTGTGCTAGAGAGAGGAATATCAATGGACAAGGGTTGATGAGATATGAATGGGATAAAGTGGGAGTTTTAGGACTGAGACGGAAACCCAAGTCGTGCTTTCTGCTTTTCTAGTAACAGAGGTCACGTTTATGCTACTAGTCTCTAAACACAGCCTTTCTAAAGAGTTTTGGTAATATGGATAACGTGGCAGGCCGTGGACACTTGGATTAGATCGGACGATTACGTCAATGATGTTCTACCCTAGTTACAACAGACAAGCCATATCCCTTCTAAACAAGCTTCCACGAGAAAGAAAGTACATCCACCCTAGAAGAATGGAGTAGAAAGACTTACAAAGGGCCTTTGTCGTCTTTCATCTTGAAGCATCCTACCTCTCACCTCTTGTCGAGCTAAAAAGCTCCAAAAGAAAAGCCTCTGCCTTCCCAAACTTAGCTCAAACCCCGTACACAACAAATCCCCAAACATCCTCCTTTCCTTAGTACCATTGGCTCCTATAGATGGACTCTGTATGATTGTCCAGGTCGGATACGTGTTTACGTGTCACATTTGTCTAATTATTGAATCACAAGGCACGGGGGCACAACAAAATGTTCATGTCTATTATCACCTTTTGGTTATTTCCAAGATAAAATTGTCTTTTACGTGACGCGCGTGATTTTAATTGAGAACTTGTCTCATCTCAAAGCAATAAAAATTTTAACGAAACACTGTAGTCTGTAGAGTTGTGTTCATAGTGCCATATATTATACAATGTGTCGAGTGTGCGACACAGGTATTTCTCATTCTAAAGAGTCCGTGTAACATAAATTAGCTCAACTCTGGCTTTCACGTCCCTCATTATACCACAAAAGCAAATAAACTCCCTACAAAAATAAGGATCGCCATGTCACACTTCCAGCCAAATTCAAACTCACAAACCACATCCCAGCCTCAAAGCTAACACAGACCTTGAAGATATCTCATCCTTTGTGGATGTCTATTTAAAACGCTCAACCTTACGATGACCTTACGAGTAGCCAACAACCCTATCAATACTTGCTAATACCCATGTCCAAAGAACATCTGTCTATTAAAGCTCACCCTAAACCATAAATCTCTTGAACTCGAGAGCCTCAATCTAAAGACACCCTCGTCATAAAGATTCAAAATAACGTAAAGAAACCTTCTAAATTAAGTGCCCCTTATATGCAGTTTTGCACTCACCTTCCCCTCTGCACAAACAGAAACACAAAACAATTGAACATGCTTCAAGTCCACTTTCCCCATTTAGCTTCTTCTAGCAGAGATAGGTAGAAACTGATAAACTTGTCGAAGTTGTTGAAACCCTTTTATAGTGGATTTGGAACATGGAAGCACCAATGAAGAAAGTCTAGAGTGCAGATATAACCTTCACTGACTACAGCAAGTTTCAGCTTTGTTCATTGAAAGTGATCCCAAATATCCAAAGAAGGTGTACATATCTTAATTTTCAACTTCATGCAGATTATTCATTAGCATTTGGTGTCATACGAGCACACAACAAAAAATTGTCAAGCATGATGCTCGTAAGTTATAACTTCCAGACTTCATTGATACTTCTACTGACTTCAAAGGCTTGACAAACACTAGCTCCCTCAACCCAAAGTTGTAATTGTAGGTACTTATGTGGTTTAACACGTGTAACGGGAGTGGGGAATGATCATAGATAGTTTCTTCGGGGTAGATACCCTTATTTCGGAGAACAACTACGGTAATCAATTTTTTGATGATCTGTTAGAAACCAGATACATAGCTTACATGCATAGCATTTACACTATTATGATGAGCAACAACAGCATACACTTGCACTATGACATAAGCTACAGCGATCACATTGTATTTCTACCATCATTTGGCCAATTTCATTCAAACATCAGCAACCCTTCATAAGAATTAACTACAACTATGCAGATTCCGGAAAAAAATGGCTTATGAGGCAGAGAAGAGAAGAAGTTTCGTACTTCGGAACAGGTGATTCTCGAGGCTTCCTCGGAACATAAACTCATAAACAAGTAACCTGTGATCATCCTCGCAGCAATATCCAATTAATTTCACCAAATTAGGATGTCTCAGCTGCCCGAGGAAGTTAACCTCCGTCTGGGACAAGATATAAGGATCAAAGGGGTGCAGATTTAAGTTAAAAAAAACAGGCGGGAACAGAAAACACTGAAGCAGACACAAAAGTACATGTGTAACGAAATTAGTACAAGTTAGTAAGGAAGGAACTCACAAGCCATTCTCTGTGGCCCTGAAGGCCCTCCTTATTGAGGACCTTGACAGCGACAGGTAGAGATTTGAGGCCAACCCTAACGTTTTCGTCAATGTAGCCCTTGTAGACGGTTCCAAAGCCGCCCTCACCGAGAATATAGTCGGAGCGGAAGCTCTTGGTGATCGTCTCGAGCTCGAAAAGGGTGAATGCAATAACATGGGTATAAAGCAAGGCATTCTTCCTCGAGTCCTCAAAGTTGCGAGGGGTGGAAGGATCGCTCAGATCTGAGATGGAGCGGCTGTGCTTTCTATCTGGAGCATGATTTCTACCAGGGTTTGATAATATCTGGAGCTGCTGCACTGTCCGTTTTACAAAAACACAGAAAATCAACAATTGGGCTCACCAATAAAGCCCTAGTTTAATTTCATTCTCGATCGTGTTACTAAACGGACAAACGATCATATAAGCTGGGTACCCTAGACATAGTGAACAAACCTGAATTATCAAAATCAGAACAAGAACAGTTCAGATAGAATGAGGACGTAATTGGAGTGGAGAGGAAGGTGGGAAATGGGGGAATGCCACAGATCTGGAACAAGAAGTAAACTGCGCAGTAAATAAGGAAGAAGCGAACCTTGATGAGCATTGGCCACGACGGCAGCTTCTTCTCTAGTGCCACAGTTGCCCATTTTGTGGAGGAGCTGCTGCTGCTGCTGGTAACGAGTTTAACAGTCGGAGTAGTATCCAGGTGGCGCAGGGTCTCATTCTTCTGCCAATACCACGCTCTTCCTCTTCGCTTATTTTTTCATCTCAAACTTTGAGCGACTCAAATGCTCACTCACCTCACTCACTCGCACGCACCCACCCTCCCACGCACGCACGCACGCTCTCCCTAGTCTCTAGACCACAATAACTTGGAAAAGTCAAATTCTAATAACAACTCTCTGTATATTCGTGGTGCCCTTCTTCTCTATCCTCTTCTTCTTTTCAAAGGGTGTAATTTTCTTCTTCGAAATGCTATGATTTCGTAATTCTAAATTAGGCTGGAAAAAAGTTAGTGATCTAGACTTGTATTCTTCGGTATTAATCGGATGTATAGAAAAGTTGGCCGAAAAGAAAGATTTGTCACAAGGTTAGTTTATCGATCGCCAACAGCTTTTGAGTAGAATCAGATAAGGCCACAATTCCTTATATGGATGACGCTCACGACCTTATGAAAAGGAATCAAGGGTAAAAACGGAGAAATAGGATTCTATAGTTTGGAAGTGGTGCAAGTTCTGAATGGTAAGAATCTAGATTTATCAGAGCTTAGATTAGTCCTGCAAAATGTTAAGGGTGAGAGGAGCGGTATACATAAGTACAATTTCCATTATGCCAAACGAGATGCAAACAAGGCCGCCCACGAAATGGCAGTGTTAGGAAGATAACTGAATGAGCTTAGGGTCTGGTTGGAGGAATATACCCTCCCAGATTATCTAATATTGTAGCTCCCGATATACTTTTAAGATGATCCTTATTCAAAAAAAAAGGGGGGGGTACTGAACGGAGCAACATGCATGCTTATTTTGCCCACTCTCTTTCCATTCACAGCTCTTATATCTGGCTGCACTCGTTTGTATGAAGTTCAAGAGCCATACTCTTGGGAATTGTTGTGGCCACAAGGACTATGAGCAGACAAATCTTCTAAAAATATTTTTAAAGTGGCTTGATTGAGGACAAGAATCCCGTGCAGAGTCAGACCGGTAACTTCTAGATGTTCATGTAACATAGTATATGGTTACTTGGTTAGTAGGTACTTATATTTTGTGCTTTTGTGTGTCAAAATGTGAGCTGTTGCCTTGCTTTGCCATACATATAGCGTATGGATGAGTGCGAAGTATGACATCTATGGATGGCTAGAAGATGCACTGGGGATCAAAACCTGTAGACGTGCACTGTGGAGTGACAAAGCGAACACCATTTTCTTTTTCTAGGACATATATTGGTAATGAAGAGAAGTGCGGTGGCTACATGTGTATGCCGAGAGACGACCATCGCATGACAGTTTTAAAACTAAACCCCAACCGTAGCTCCGACTCCATGTCCGTTTATAACAGCCTTACACTAAATATAAATAGTTCACGACGTTCACTAAATACATGGCCGAGTAGTCGAGCAAGTTTTGACAAGAGTGCCGAAAGAACTGTAATCCCAACACAAACCAGCATACAGGGAGGGATTCATAGGTTTAATTTGATGTAGCGTACTGACACACATGCAGTATTAGCTTAAATTTCACAATTTAACTTCATGCATCTTCTTGCGACTTTGTTTGATCTCTTTTACGCATATCTTAAGTGTGTCTATTCCCCCTCTTAATCTTGTCGCATATCTGGCCCCTTGTTGTACTTTGTGAGACGTTCAGGGGTGTGTAACTATAGCAGTTGCGTAGTGAAAATGCAAACTTGTCAGGTTCACGTTCACCTATATGGCATACATTCAACGTTCACCTAATGGAAGTAAAAAAGAAGATGACAAAGGAGGCTTATTGTGGGATGATAAAGGAAGCTGGTATGGTGGGTTCATAGGCTTTTGCCTACTACAAATGTATTGGAAATCGAGTTACATGGAATCATGAGAGGTCTGAAACTTCTGAAAGACAAAGACATCCAGGAAGCGGTCCTTGAAACGGATTCATTGCAAGCCAAGAACCTGCTAACAAAGGAAACAAATCCCTGGCATCCCTTCGCCAACATCATCATGGATTGTCGCTTCCTAATGAATGCGACTAAAACCTCCATCCTGCATGTCCTGAAGGTAGGCGATAAATGCGCATACCACCTAGCTAATGTAGGTGCTCAACAAGATCATGCTTTTGTTTATTTATAAGATCACCCAACTGAGTTACACAACTATTTACATCAAGATGCTGCTGGAGTTGGTCACCTACGTTTGTACTAAACTTTATGTTTTAATTTAATTTTCTTTGGGAAAAAAATTGGTTGCTATCTCAGTTGAAGAAATATTCCTCATACTCCTCGTATAGCGACAATTAATGGTTGCAATATGTTTCTAGTGGCTTTTAATTAGTGACGTTAAAAAAATGCTGTTAAGAATTGTCATTGAAAGTATTAGCGGAAAAGCCACTAGAAATATTTAGTGACTATTAATTGTCACTATATATGGGGTTGGAAGAAGATTCCTACAACCTAGGTAGCAGCCAAAGTTTGTTCTTTCCTTTGCACAAAAAAAAAAAGAAGTGCTAAAATAACTTGAGACCAACTTGGGGATATGAAGGATATTAAAACTTGGCTAGCGGTTGTAGAAGTTGGAATTAGAGTTTGTGAATTGTTTAATACTGTATCATGTAAGACTAGGACATATAATCAGCATTTTTATCCGGAAGATCGTAGATTTTGTAGCTGTCCATAAAAATTTTTGACATGAACCAACGTATCCTTGTGAAAGGATGTTATCATCCTCGAAAACTGGTTTATTATAAGTATTATTATTATTATGTGTTGGCTTGGCTGCATGCATATGCTCTCATGAGGAAAAATGGTTAACCATTTTTTTTCTGGGGAAAGACTTTTTGCAGTTTCCAGTTTTATAATTATCAAGTCTCACATCAATTACATATGGGTTTTGGGATCGATTTTTATACCTGGTAAACTTCTCTTCCTCTTGAACAATTTGAGTCATGGGCACCAGGTTTTAACTGGCGATACAAACCCACGGCAATTATTCACTGCCGGCAATACCCGTCGGCATCACCCATCAGCAACACTGCCGGCAACTCACAACACCCACCACCGCACAACAAGATATGTCCACCACCGCCGGCAACTCGCAACACCCACCATCGCACAACCACAACAACCTACGGCAACCCACGAGACCCATCTCCAATGGCAGATCGGCAGAGGCCGCCAGTTTCGGAAGGTACCGATTCCCAGGAATTGGGCGCAACCATCTCCAATGGTTGTGTTCATCTTGGACCGAAGAGTGGCCGGTGGAGGTGGTGACCGCTAGCCGGTGGAGGCGGTGACGGGCTGTGGAGTCAGGCGACGGGATTGGCCTCGACGAACTCTTCAGATGTTTTGATCTCTTCTGGGCAGGCTTTTGCCTTTGGGAAGAGGTGATGCCGATCGAGTGAAAGAGATGAGCAAACCCTAATTTATGTGGGTTTTATACCCAGTAAAGAATAAGTCAAATTATGTTGCTAGTGAGGTTCGAAGGCAAGACCTCATTAATCCACCAACTCCTCTGCGTGAAAAGAGCAACAAGGAACGAGCAAATTGCTCTTTTCAAAAAGTGCCTTCTTTTTGAAGTGTTGGGCCCAAAAAAAAAGAAAAAGAAACCAAACACCTCATTTCTATGGGCTTTTCCTCAATTTAAAAATTGGGTAAAAAAAAATAGCAAAAAAAAAATGATGTCAAACGGCCCCTTAGAGTTGACACATAATTCTCGAACCTTGGAAGGTCAAACATCTCAGCAGATCGTTCTCAATTATACTCGCAGACAAGAATCTTTCACCAGTTGACATAAGTCTGTAAAGTCTCTAAAATATAAAGTTGTTCAAGTCTTGGCATATCAAAATAGTTGAGTATTGTATAATAATAATTGATCATGAAATAAATGAAGCGTAGATGAATTGGTGAAAGAAGAAAATAAAATAGATCGTTAAGTTTAAAAAAGAAGGGGAGAGAGAGTGATTAACGGTGAAAAAGTAGAAAGACACGTGACACAAAAAAAAACGCTTGAATTATGTATGGTATTTTTTTTATAGATTTGATAAATAAATAAAAATAATTTAGAGTGATTATTTCAATTGGATAAATTCCTTCTAGAATTTCACAAATTCTCTTTTGTATTTACCAAACGGTAAATTTTATTCAAGACAATTCAAAAACTCATCCAAATTGAAATTTTTAGTTAAAATACTTCATTTAAACACACTCTTTATATTATCTACGGTCGCTAAAATTATGTAAGGGGATGATGGTTACATGTCACTAAAAGAATCCACATCACAATGAATCTATTCTCTTGTCATAAAGGATATTTGGAGGAATAAAATTTCTCTATGTTCGTGGTCCAGAAATGGGAAAAGTGGGATGTTGTGGCCTTCATATGACCTCCATGCGTGTCGCACTCACACCTTCCCTTTCTCATATTCAGTGCCTTATAAATTTACCGAGATAGTGGTGCTTGGATTCGATTCTTATTGTAACAAACCAAGAAAGAATCACAAAAGGTTGTGATCGAAGAACTGAAAAGCGGGTGAGTGTTAATGATTCATAAGCCAAAAGTTTCTCTGACCTGTACAAGAAAAAGTGGATCACGCGGATGCATAGGCTACAAACAATCTCATCGATTAATCTATGTGCTGTATATTAAATCAATATGCGTGAAGGTATGTAATGTCATGAACAAATTAACGGCTGTTTGAAAAACATAAATTATACTCTTTACAACTTTTCGTTGTCAACAAATACTTTTGCTCATAAATGAATAATCTAAAAATATTCGAGAGAATACCATCTTTATCTTTATATATACTAAAGGGATCATCAACAGGGAATGCAACCCTACAACGTGGTTGGTGGGCGGTGGCTATGCCGTATGTATGGATTATACGTAGGGATGCCAGGCCGAAGAGGGAGTAGATGCGCACACCTCCCTTTTGCCTAAAGTTCCATGCCCACAGTAAATTGATGGAGTAGTGCCACCATATTAGGCAACCCAAAGGCTTCATTTCTTAGTTTTTTTTTTTTTTTTCCTTTTCCAATTCCAATTCATTTGTCCCTTTGTAGAAGATAGAATCTTTAAAGGACCATTCTTCACGGCGGCCTCTTAGAGAATTGATGGGTCAAACTTTGAAATTGAAATTCCACTAACAGTTTAGGGTGCCACCGCCCATCCTTCTTTTGACAGGTGAGCATTCTGCTCCACCAGTTAATTAATTGATTAAAAGCTAGAAGTCGAATTCATATGATATATGACAATGACCTTTTTTCAAACGTTGTATTCATAAACTATAAGACTCAATTGTTATGAAACGGGCGGGATATTATAAGCCACGTTATTTGTGAAGTTATCTTTTGTCTTGTTGAGAAACTTATTGGTACTACACGATGCCATTGATATTTTTTGATAACGAGTGTTTAACTACATTTATAAGAGTACATGTAGTTTTCGATGAAGGCAATATAATATCCGTCTTTGTTAACTAATGAAATGAAAGAGTGCATATTATTCGTCGGTGAGAGTTAAAGTGGCCTTAATTTAATTTGATATGCAATTCTTCAAAAGTCTTCGAACTATGGTGGGAATGTGAGGTTACGCCGGTGTCTCATCTCTTATGCGTGGTTAACAATAGAGTCGTTATAAAAATATGTAGTTACAAGTATAAAATATTCAACTATGAATATATATGCACATATATATGTATACATACTTACATGCACGCAAGCGTACATATGAACTTACGGTTATTGACGTGTTGATATGATGTTGTACATAGACGTAAAAAGAATAGTAATTAATTTTGGGCTCTTAAAACAATATTGGTTTGAAAAATCAGTTGGGGCAAATGGTTCTTCAAAAAAAGTATCCAGCGTAACTGATGCATTTTCGTGATTTACTAAAAAAGGGAAAAGATGGTATCCAAACGCCACGTAGATGTTGACGGATATATGTGCTTGTGCTGGGCTGGTGTGTACAAGACGAATTATTTTTGTGATAATAAAGGAGCTAAAAGGTCAATATTTCAAGATCATGTTGGCCATCGCTCTTTTTTAACCAACCACTTAATTGTGCTTTTTTTTAGTGTACTTTATTCCCAGCTGGTATGTAATGATCATTCCAATTCAGAAAAAAAATGACTCAAACAATAATTGTCTTGATGCTTAAAGTTATATATATATATATATATATATATATATATATATATAGTAAAACTGTTCTTCATGGAGTATATAAAACACAGGGCAATAAAAGTCTCGACTTCAGCTGACGCTAGATGGCCATGAACCAATCAATAATTTAGGATAAGAACAAACGCTAATGCATTTGTGTCCCTGAACTTTAAATATGTAATTTAGGCAATCTCGTCTCATATGTATATTGTCGTCGCTGTAGCAAAAAGTTGACGGGTAGGTTGTTTACTTTCATTGGATTGAAAAAGTTGGATAGATATCATGTCACCTCTTTTGTACAGACTTTGTTAGGCGGAACAACTAAATAATTATATGTGTCAAGTCGCACATCGACAATACATGGGATTTGTGATTGGTTCTTATACCTCGTGAATTTTTTCTATTTTTTAGCATGCTTTTGGGTTAGACACCAGGTTCAACATGGTATCAAATCTAGGCCCCTGTCACCCCCATTCGATCCAATGGGACCACCTCTTATTCAAGAGGAACATCTCTTATTCTCACGCTTCACGTGATGGCGGGCATCAAGTCTCACGTCGACAATACATGGAGTTTGGGATTGGTTCTTATACCTGGTGGACTTTTCCTACTTTTAAGCATGCTTTTGGGTTGGACACCAAGTTCAACAATATGCACACATGATCTATGTAGGGATGGCAATGGGGCGGGTCGGATGCGGATCTTATAAAATCCGAACCCGCCCCGGTAGCCCTAGAACCTTGCCCCGCCCCGCCCTGCCCCGGCACCGGGTCATCTAAGTGGAATACCAAGACCGATCCTAAGCAAATGCAGAAAACCCGCACCCGCTCCGCCCCGCCCCTGCAATTCACTTGAAGCTGCCCACAGTTCTTCGAATTGTGAGAATTTCTCTCATCCAAAGACCAAAACCCTTTGCAATGCACCATCCATTTACCACGCCACCCTAACCCTAATCCTTTCTCTAGCCATAATTCCGGTCACTTCTCAATTCCCGTTCACACGAAGCACAGGCGCGGCAAGCCACGCAACGCGACGCCCGTCCCTACGCCCACAGGTACTTCACATGCCTCCCCTCTCAAACAGCAACTATAGCCCATAAAAAAGCGAAAATGCAACAACTAGTCCAACGTCTTAAGTCGTCCCCGATATTGCCTGTGAGACGCCACTAACGAAGCGCTAATTACGCTCTCGTCCAGGTTCCTGGCTGATTCGCTCATCGGTGGAATCGGCAAGTTAACTACATTCTAACAAGGATCTGTGCGGGGGAGAGGGAGAAGAGGAGGAGGCAGCGACGACCGGCGGGATAAATCGGCAGATTCGCAAAGAGAAAGGGAAGAAGCTGGTGGCCGACGGTGTGATCTGGAATGAGGCAGAGAGTGGAAGTCTTGAAACGGGGAGAGGTGAACTAAGGAACATGAAATGAAAATGGTTTTGGCAGTCGGCAGAGGGAGTGAGGGACTGAGTGAGAGAAGGTGGAACTTTTAGGGTTTATATGATTTATATATAGGTAAGGATAGACGGCTAGGATTAAATCAAGGTAATGGTTAAAATAGCGGGGCGGGCCAGATGAAATACCACACCCGACCCTAACCCGCTGCGAATTTTTTAAAAAAAAACCCATACCCGCCCCGTGATCCGGTCAAAGTCAAAATGACCCGCTCCTATCGGACCGGGGCGGAGCGAGGATCCGCCGGTTGCGGGTTGGATTGCCATCCCTGGATCTATGTTTGTATTTATGTATGTGTATATCCAAATATATATACATCATGGTTAGGTTTGTAGAGTGGAAGGTGACAGTGACTTGTTGACATGCATTATATATTAAATAAGTGTTTCTTGAAATTTAGGCTCTATTTGGTAACGTTTATTATTTCAGTTTTTAAACATGTTTGGCAAACAGTTTTCGTTTTTTTCTTCTTCAGTTTTGAAAACTTGGCCGTTTTTGAAAACTTTCATTTAGTTCATCCACAGACTTTACACCCATTTTTATTGATTGTCCACACTTTTCAAAAAAATTACACACTATGCCATTCATTTCAACTTAGCAAAATTTATTCTACATGAGCATAAAGAGGCTTAGTTCATGCAGAGACTTTTCCTATAAATTTTATTCTTTTAACAATATACTTGAGCTAAAAAATACATTTTCATATCAGAAATTTTACAGCCTAACTATATTTGCTCAAGTGTTTTGCTTGACTTAATTATGTTGACCCGTAATTATCATAGAGAGTAGTAAGATATAATCTTAGTGAAGGTCCGTATTTTTTTGTCGCTCACACATTACTTTTATCGCTAAAGTATTGGAAAACACTAAGAAATATGTGCATAACAACAAATACGTAAATTTATGTTTTCTCGTGTATCGATTTTTTTCTTTCCTTTTCATTAAAGGCATATTTTAAATTGTACAAGTAATCTAACAAGCATCCGTGCGAAGCGTGGGGCTTTGGATCCCTGACAACTCACCTCAACATCTTTCTACTCTAGTGCATCATGCTTCGCGATCAGGATCGGTCTCAGACTTGATAATATCTTCTCTTTGGAATGAACAGAAAATTGATGCCATCTTCCCGAGCACCATTGCCAGACGCATCAAAGGTATTCATGTGTCACTTCAAGGATCTGCAGACCAGCCGATTTGGACTTTGAATGATTCAGGCATATTCTCGGTAGCTTCTGCCTATGACTTGTTATTTTCGGAGCGGGCATCTAAGCAAATACTCCGGCCAAATAGCTTATCATCCTCCTCGGATCCTGTTTGGACAGTTTTACGGAAGCTTCGCTTGCCGGCTAACTTTGGAGCTCTATCAACCTCTATGTACCCTGCAACTTAACTTTAGAAACCTTTAAATAATGGCTCATAGCCTGGATTTCCTCTCCTAATTCCTCACGCCTTATACATCTCCGAAACTCTATACTCGTAACTCTTTGGATCATTTGGATCAACCGCAACAAAATCATTTTCAATCATGAAACATGGAATATTCAGCATCTTTTTACCCAGCGGTTGACACTCAGTAAAAATATTTGGATTTGCTACCGACCCAAACCCAATTACAGTCTTCCTCTCCGTATTGCAAGCAAACCCATCAATAGTCCGAGCATTTCTTTTGTTCATCCATGTTCATGCAGTCAAGGATTCCTTTCTTCACCTCTCATATGATCTGCACTTTCAATCACACATCCTTCTATTTCAAATTTCAGATTACAGATCTATTTATTTGATTATTTGAATACTATGACTAATAATTTTGAATGAGTCTTTCCCTCAACTAATTGTTCTGAGGCCTATCGAAAGAGTCTGCTCATATGCTTGAAATGACTCTTCATTCAAAACGTTACTCATTTGCATCTTAAATTTGACTATATGTTACTAATTTCTGATCTACAGCAACCTAGCAGGACCAAGAAATCTTCAAATGCTGGTCTAATGGCGGATATCCGTTTTGCTACCAAAGATTTCCACCATCTACATATCATTCACTCCCATATGTCAGGATAAATTGTCTACAGAGGAGTACCTTTTGTTTTTTGTATCTTGCTCCTCTTTCTTTATTCCTGGGAATATGCTCCCTATATATATAAATATTACGTGTGTCTTCGAAACTTTTCGTAGTTACTTTTTGATTTGTAAATATTGTCACGCTACTCTTTTTTCCTTGGATAGTAGTATAACTACTCGTGTAACCAAGAAAAATATCAGGCTTATTTTATGAAAATTTTCCTGTTTAAACCATACAAAAAAAAAAAAAACATAATGCAAAACTTAAGGTTCGTTTGACAAATTTTTTTTTTTTGTTTTCAGTTTTTTAAAGAGCAGTTTAATTTTTTTTTTTTATATTAAAACAAGTGGATGTTTGGTAAACCGTTTTTTTTTTGTTTTTGGTAACCCTTTTTATTTTGACTTTTTTTTTTTGTGGTTTGCGGTGGCGGTGGTGGGGCGTAGCGGTGGTCGACGGTGGTAGTGGCCGGCGGCCGGAGGTGGCTGCTGGCAGTCTCTGGCGGTGGTCGTCGGCGGCCGACGGTGGTCGCCTGAGGTGGCTGCCGGCGGTGGGAGGGTGGTGGTGGCGGTGGTCTTAAAAAAAAACCAAAAGTGAAAAAAAAAAACTAATTTTTGGAGTTTTTTTTTTTACTCTTCAGTTTAAAAACTGATTTTTTAAATTGAAAAAAAAATAATTACCAAACGTTCCTTTTTTGGTCAAACCTACCCTCAGATTGTCTAAAACCACTGGCCGTCCCCTATATGAACTTTTCACAGAAACAAGGATTTTTGGTTCGTCGACTCGAGTACGACTTGTCAAGACTGAGGAGGACCTTTTAAGTTACACTGACGACGAGGAACATCAAAAGGACGTGAACTTATTATTATTGTGTTGTGTAGCATAATGGAGTACACATTCCTTTCTTTCATCCAATAAAAAAACGAGTCAAATCAAATTTCATGGACAATAACTTGACAGGTGTCCTGGTTTCCACCGCGAATCGGTCCTCAGCCACAAGTTTGCTTTTGTGTGCCATGCCATGCCCAATTTTCTTTGTTTATTTGAGTTGAGCAACGATGATGATGCTAATCCGTTTGCTTAAACTATAATAATGTTTGTTCAAGTCTCACTACTCACTACTAGGGAGTATAATTCTTGTTTTAAGTGGCTTACAAGTTAAGATAGGGATAGGGATGATGCTAATCCGTTTGCTTAAACTATAATGAAGATAATTCTTGTTTAAACCAAAAACTAACCAAGCAAAATAGTGATTGGTTTCGTAGTCTTCTTCTCCCAGTCCCACATCATCACACCCCGACCCCACCGGCCACCACCAATCTACGCTACTTGAATTCCAAATTTCAACCACCACGCACGCTCTTGATCAGAGCACTCGCCCACAACACGGGTGTGACTCTGCGTTCCCCCTGGCTGGCTCTGGTTCGTGTGGCTGGCTAGCTAGTGCGGCCATGCATGCCATCGATGATCTCTTCAATCTGCCGACTTTCTCTGCCCTACCGAGTCGTTGTCTTCAATCTGCCGACTTTCTCTCAAGTGTACAGTGTTCACCCAATTTTAAAGGAGGAGATCGCTTAGATGCAACTGGACATCTGTACAAATTTCTTAGTACATATGTATAAAAGGTAATAAAGATTATCTAAACTAAACTTGATAAATCCGAAAACAATTTTTTATACGCGTTAGTCAATGTGCATGTATTATTATTAATATTATTTCTTCCCTTTGGTTACAATATCTCGATTTCAATTTTAAAAACACCAAATTCAGCACTTTTCAAACATATCACCCACTTATTTTTGGCATACCCATGCGTTAAAAATTGTTGTTCGGACAACATGTAGATGCTTAGCTTCATATATTTCTAAATGGAATTTAAGTATTACAATTTCTACATAGTAGTAATTTTTTTAAAATCATAAACATCTTCTACGGAGTATTATTCAAAAAGAATCTTTCTATGACTTCAACAGCATAACAATAAATAAATAAATAAATAAATAGATAAAAAGAATATGCCATGGTGAACCAAAAGGGGCCGGGATTGTGTGAACAAATGTCCAATCCTTTTTTCTGATGCTCTCTAGAAAAGTAGCTGGCGCATAAAAAAAAAATCCGCGTTTTGTCCGTAATGTTGAACAACTTCTCCATTATCATTACGAGGCCATATTTTTGACTTGCTAGTCGCCTTATATATACACGGCCTGCCCTTTGAGTTCCCCCCACACCTTTGTGGCTTTGTCTCTGCAATAACCCCAAATCTCTCCTTCTCCAGATTGAGTTTATTCACAATATCACTGCCTGAGTGACTAGCTAGACTACATATACATCGGCTCTAGAATGACAAAGGTATACCCAAACGCCGGTGCTGGCATCGGTTCCGCATTAACGGCCGGCTCCGAGCCGGAGAGGCAGCAGCTGGTCAAGTCCGAACCCGTGGTCCTGACTGTCTGGAAGAAATCGCTGCTCTTCAACTGCGACGGCTTTACCGTGTTCGACGCCAAGGGCAATCTGGTCTTTCGCGTTGACAACTATGCTGCCGGTAGCAAGGGCGAGATCTCTCTTATGGACGCTTCCGGCACCTCTCTCCTCACCATCCGCCGTAAGGTATATGCATATATAGATCTGTAGCCTTTTACTTGTGCACACTATACTATATATGAATTCTAGTAATTAATCGTTGCCGATGAGGTGATCGTCGAGTAACTAATACATATATGTTTACACAGAGGATGACACTGGGTGACAACTGGCTGGTGTTTGAGGGAGAAAAGACGGTGAATCCGCGATTCTCGGCGAGGAAGCAGGTGAACCTCCTGAATACCAGATCTCTGGCTCAGGTGAGCTCCGGTGGCAGTGCAAGTGCTGGATCGTCATCGCCTACTGGTCCTTCACCGAGGACGAAGAATGTGATGTACGAGATAGAGGGATCGTACGCGCAAAGGTGCTGCGCCGTGTACGATGACAAGAGGAGGCGCGTGGCGGAGATCAAGCAGAAAGAGGCGGTGAGAGGGGTGGCGTTCGGCGCTGACGTGTTCCGTCTGGTTGTACAGCCCGAGGTTGATTCGGCGGTTGCGATGGCGCTAGTCATCCTGCTCGATCAGATGTACGGATCTTCCAGACGATTTTCGACTTAGACTCGGTCTCTTCCTCCTCCTTCCTCAGTCAATCAGTAGACTACACTCTACACACACCCTCGGCATCGGTAGATAAAAGAGAAGAAAAGGAAAGGAAGACAAAAATAATGAGCTTGCTAGTCCTGCCATTTCTTCAAGGATTGCGATTCCAGCCCGGCCAAGATATATCGGAATGAACAAACTTTGGCTCCTACCCGAGTTGTAGGAATATTTCTTCAATCTCATGTATAGTGACAATTAATTGTCGCTAGATGTTTCAAACGACATTTCTTCTAACACTTTCAGTAACAATTATTAGCAGCAATTTTTTAACGTCAATAAATAAAAGTCACTAAAAACATTTAGAGACAATTGATTGTCGCTATATAAGGGGTAGGAGGAAGATTCCTCCAACCGGGGTAGTAGTCAAATTTTTTCCTATTGGAATTAAATCATTTACCTGTAATAATTTAATTTTGTTGCAATACATGTTCCCCACACCAGCCTTTTTAGTTTCTTGGTTCTCAGTTTTGATTTTCCTCTCGTTTTTTATAAAAGACCAAGCTCCGAATGGAGTGGGGAATGTTTATATGATTTTTTCTTGAAAAAGGATCCAGAAGAAAGAAACTCGTCCATGTATTTATTTAATATAAACGGGGTAATTCACTTGCTTTGGATTATTTGTGTGTCAGTCGCACATGTTTTCACTTTCCATTAATGCAGATGTTACTTAGTACCCTTTTTTTTTTAAGAAGGAAACGAAATACAGTTACTTGGAGGGTCTTTTAAGTACCACCGCACACGAATCGGCCAAAATAAGACTATTCATCTCCCTAGGTGCCTCTCATATGTGCGGATCAAGATTCCCTGTTGGGTGTTGTTCCTCTGTCTGTGAGAGGGGAAAGAGAGACATAGACGGAAGAGAGAGAGAACCATGGTTCTCACAGGCAGAAGGACAGCACCCCTGCTGTAACCAACATAAGATGTGAGATGGCAATCGGGTATTGTCATCTCACATCTTATGTTCGCAGATGATATTCTTTTGTTTGGTAGGGCTACGAAAGCGATTCTTTTGTTTGGCAGCTACGAAAGCGCATATCTTATATCGTTCGCTTTCGTAGCCCTGCCAAACAAAAAGAATATCATCTGCGAACATCAGATATGAGATGGCAATACTCAATCGCGCCACTTTGATTGGCTGTAAAACTTTCTCTTCTTCTGCTTGATTTAGCAGGATGGACAATTCATTAAAGCAGAGGATTAAACTTTAGTAGAAGTTTCCTTTGGGGCCACTCTGAAATAGAACACAAATGGCACGGTATTTCCTGGAACAATATCACTCGGCCAAAATTCATGGGGGCGCTTGGTATCCGACAAACGGGTAAGATGAACAAAGTTATGTTCATGAATCTTGTATGGCGCATTTGGACTAAGTCGGACTCTCTATGGGTTAAAGTTATCAAAACTAAGGTACCGTTTGAAATCTATTCCGTTTCCAAATTTTTCTCCAGTTTTATAAACTGGAGAAAAAAAAGGTGTTTGACACAGTTTTCATTTTTCATTTTTTTTTTAGTTTTGAAAACATGACTGTTTTTTAAAACTCTCATTTTGGAGTTTTAGGTTTTCAATTTTGATTTTTGTTTTGAGACCACCACCCCCACCCCCCAACTGCCACCGTCGGCCGGTCAGCCACGACCACCCGCCCGCCACTGCCATCGCCGGTCACTGCAACCACCACCAAAGAAAAAACTCAAAATAAAAACTGGGTAATCAAACACCCATTTAATTTTATAAAAAATAAAAACTAAATTGGTTTTGATTTTTGTTTTTTTGGAAACAGAAAATCAAAACCGGAAGTGATTTTCAAACTGACCCTGAGTATTTTCAAAATGAGTCAATCTGGACAGCCAAGGAAAAACAGAACGGTTCTCTTTTTCGGAAACATCTAGTACAAGCTCGAGATAGTATGCAGATAAAATATGTTGGCATATAGGTAAGGGCACGGATGTGTCGTTTTGTCATCATAAATGGCTACTGTTGGGGAGTATAAGATCCTAGATAATTGGACCCCTGCCCCGTCACAACAATACTTTAAAAGTCATGTCAGTCATCAAGAACTGAACCTGGGATCGACAAACTCTTCTTGATAGAATTGTGCCCCCAACATCATTAATTAGATTTTGGACATTCCTATTCCTCTCCACCACGACTCTTTAGACACCATCCTATGGCCTTTTGATAACGGGAAATACTCGGTCAGCTCCGCGTACAAATCCTTATTTCACACAAATCATTCACAGCTGTATGACTGTCACTGGATTTGGCGTTTACATATCCCACCCCCGAGTCCAGCACTTACTTTGGAAATGTAGTCAAAATGGTCTGCATGTGTGCTCTAGACTCCCTTGGATCCCAAGTAAACTCTATCCTCACAACTGTGGTAAAATGGAAACCATTGATCACGCACTCCGTAGATGTCCAACTATCCAACAAATATGGCATGAAGTAGCACCAAACAACACTATCAGTCGATACATAAACTTACATTGGTGTAAAAAAATCACTAGTCTCCACAATGCGATTAGACATTAGAGTATCCCTTGGCCAACCTTCGTCACTTTTCTAATATCCGGTATTTGGAACCATCGCAACAAACTTGTTGTACTTCAAACCCTGTTCCCAACCCGATTTGATATTATTAACTAGGGGTGAGCACGGTTCGGTTGGTTCGGTTTGAAGGCTGAATACCAAACCAAACCGACCACCTTCGGTTTGGAAGAAAAAGAACCAAACCGTAGTTGAACGGTTTGGTTTCAGCGGTTCGGTTTCAACGGTTTGGACGGATCAAACGGATTGGTTTGGACGGATTGACCGGTTTGGGTTAGTAATTAATTTTTGGATTTTTTTGGGCCTAAATATTGATTATTTAGCATTATTTATACACATATTAACTAGTTTTTTAGAGCCTATCTATTGAAATTAGGTAGAGTTTACACATATATGTGGTGGTTAGATCATAAGTATAACAAAAATTAAATAATGACTAGGATTAGATAAAGATTTATAAAATTTTAATTAGATATATATAGGTTCGGTTTGGTTCGGTTTAGAACGGTTTCGAAAAAACCAAACCGAACCAACCGAACCGAACATCGGTTTGGTAAAAAAAAAACCAAACCAATTGTTTCTTTAAATCGGTTTGTGATCAGTCGGTTTGGTCGGTTCGGTTTGACTGGTTGGATTGGTTTGAACGGTTTAAATGCTCACCCCTATTATTAACTGAACACCCCCTCCAATCGGATGGGTAAAAATAAATACGTATGGAAGTGTTAACAAACGACATAGATAAGCAGGTGTAGCAGCTATCATAAGAGACGCAAATAACAATTGGCTCGTAGGATGCTCTAGGAAACTTCATATCACTCATAGTCATATTGCTGAATGGTGGGCTATTCGGGAGGGCTTGAGTCTCGCATGGAACAACAATTACCGGAACATCTTACTTGAAGTCGATGATAAGAATGGTCCATTATCTATTACATGATGTACCCCTGCTCCTCCGTTATTTGATACTTTTATTCTTGACTACATGGCTCTATTTAGACGTACTTGGTAGGTACATGTTTCCTATGCCCACAGGGAAACAAACTTTTGCGTGGACCAAATGGCAAAGCATGCAGATGATCAGCGACGTGCATTCCATCTGTGGAACCATGCGCCTTTTTGTGTAACCTACTATAACATGATGCTAGTGAGAGAGTCACCCCACGTTGTGTGACTTAAAATACTTGTTAAATAAAAACTTATTGTCTTTTTTTCAAAAAAAGATAAAAATAAAGACAGAAAAATGGTTGCTTTAAGGTAATCACTTGCACTTGGGAAGTGATTAAGCAGTTACCTCATGTACATCCTGAAATTTAGGATTGACTTCAGGTAACTCCTCTCTCTCTCTCTTCCTTTTTTTTCTGTTTGAATTCTAAATGGTTTAAAATTTTGAAAAAGCAAAGAAATTGGAGAAAAAAGAACGAATCACCAATAAGCTGGGAAAAAAGTCAAACTATTTCGAAGAATTTGCATGCTAGAAGGGAAATGAAGAAATTGCAATGGAGGGTAGATGGAGAAATCTTAAGTCAAACTAAATTTTTTTTAGTAGTTTGTTGATGCGTCGCTTGTATGAGTTTCTTATTAGCTTTGATTTAGACATCCCCTGGCACGTCGCTTGTTGGTGCGTCGCTTGTATAAGAATCTTTCCTATGGCTCCTGAGGTATGGGGTGGGATTTGAGAGATTTAGACGAAAGGATTTCTTGTGCCGACTTTTGCCTCCATCCACACAGAGATTGCTAGACATGTCTAACAAAGCATGCCCTAGAAACAATGCTTGTTATATGTTCCTACTTCTTATTTCGTCTGCCTTTTTTCACTTGACTTTTGGCCACTACTCATATTGCAGAGGCGTTTTTTCACTTAACATTTCTGACGGGTTTTGGAGTTCTAATCATTTTTTATGGCTTTGGATATTAGGCAGCAAGCATTTCCTAAATTGATTTACTTTCACCATATGGTATTTGTCAAGAGTTGTACATGTCTGAGTGCATGTTTTTTGTTTTGATTGCACATGGAAAGAGTTGTCTTATATAGTTTGACTTAATCAGTTCAGTACCTTCATGCAAATTGCATATAGTTACCTTTTTTTATTTTTTTATTAATTTTCTATTTATTTTTAAAGGTTTACATGATGCCGACGAGGAGAGAGTTCTCACCGAAGACTTCTCACACTTGTTGGTTTCAGAAAGTGAAGGTGCTTCAAATGTGATTGCCTGAGTATAAGAGGCCGCATTTATAGGGCAAAGTTTGAACTCCTTTTGTTTCACGCCTTCTTCTTCATTTTTATTTGTTCATGTTATATTTATGTCTTTTTTTTAAGATCTAATCATTCGAAATGATTGTGTAACACTTTCGATTTTGTTGTAACCACAATACTATATTTTGTCTTTTCATAGAAAGTAGTTTGTCTACTTGTGTACCCATCTAAAGAAAGTGTTTCCTCCCCTTCTCTCTAACATTCTCAAGTTTAAACTGAAAAACAAAAAATGAGTGCATAACTTATCGTTAGAAGTGTAGACGTACAATTTATTATGACAATATTATCATCCTTTCTAAGGGAAAAATTGAAATATTAAAGCCAAAAAGTCAAAGGTCAAAAAGTCAACTGGTCGGGTCAAAAGTCAACGGGTCAGTCCAGATGCTGTGTTGGGTCAGAATTGGGTCGAGTGAGAAATTATCAAATTAGTTTGGGTCTTGGTAAATGGGTCATATTGGAATAATGGGTTAAACCAACCCATTTAATGATTAACCCAGTTAACCCATAAATAAATGGGTTTAAATGGGTCAGCCACCCATTTTACCAAAAACCATTTGACCCAAATCCAAACCCAACCAACCCACCAATTTTGCCAGGCCTAATCTTAACCTTCCCCGTATTGCTTTTCAAAAGATTGCACCCAAAAGAAGAAGAAGCATATACAGATGGAGTTGTAAGTTCAAAATCTCCATGTATCACAAAGAAGAAAAAACAAAAACATGGACATTCACAGATTTAACTCACACAGTGTGACATTAAAATTGATTATGGAACTTTTTCTAAAGGGTTTTGCGAGCGTTTCATTTGACTTTCATCACACGAACACAACCAAAAACTAAAAGGGGTCATTGTATCAATTGGAAGTTGGAACAAAACACAGGGGAACAACATATTATCAAAAACTATAGCGAGAGATCAACAAGATAACATCAAAATAAAAAACGAGAAACACAAAAACACTAATTTACACAACAATGCCGATGCTTTTTTTCCTTTTTGTAGGTACTTGTTACGATGAAGATTTGTAAACATGAAACGTTCGATGAGATGAGATATGTATAAGGGAAAGTTACAAATGGATGGGGATTAAGAAATTGTGCGATTAGCAACTACGAACTTGTAGTTGGATAATTACACAGGATTTTAGGGTTATCATGTTTTTAAGCTTAGGTGAACGTTGAGGAAGGGCAAGATTTCAAGTATAGACAAAGAAGTTAGGCAATGGGAGCGGGAAAACGTGGGTGATGGGAGGAGATAAATTTCGAATTTGCTAGTTTACGGATTTAGGTTTTAGTATGAGAGAGAGGGAGCAGTGAACAACATGTGAGAGAGAAGGGAAATGATAAACAGAGGTATGCATTGAACACATAAGAGTCTAAGAGAGAGACCGAAGGGAAAATAATTTGGGCTACATTAAATATTTCTAATTCACGTGGTAGAAGGAGAGAGTTTTCACGTAGGTAGTAACGTGATAACATTATCACAGTCTTGACTTTACTGTGTACTATGTAAATATAAAGTTAGCAATACGATACATTTATAATATCGTCCTTATAAATAGTTACTAATTTTGATCCCGTGCGTTGCACATGTGAATAATAACTATCAATATACTTATTGAGAGATCTCGTATTTGTATGCTTAATAATAATTACAAAATTGGTAGTGACAATAAGATAAATAATATTTTATTTGTACTTTTTTAAAGGAGTTCTTTTACCAATTTTTATCGTTAAAAATGAACTTGAGTAATAATTGTTCGTTATAAGTGACAAATGAAGATGAAAAGTAGTGTATAAAATAATAAAAATAGTCTCTCCTAACTAATAGCAATTGCAGTGATAATACTAACAATAATAACCGGTGTATTGAAGTTGTATTAATCAAGATCACCAAGAAAAGAGTAACAATACATAATAAATGATTACAAAAATGGGAGCATAAACTATTTATAAAACTTGCAATTAAACAAAAGGAAGGAGATTAGGGTAATTTAAGAGAAAAACTGATGAAAATTATTATGTTTTTCTAAATAATAAAAAAGATTTAAAATTAAAAAGAAATATATAGAGAGTTACTTTTGTCAAAATCTAGGAATTAATGGAATTGTAAAGATATAAATAAAATTTTTGAGTGGAGTACATTGACATAGAAGAGAGAGAAATTAAAATCTATATAATTGGTTGAATTTCAAATGGAAAGAAGGAATTCAAATCAGATGAGAGAGAGAGAGAGAAAGAATGAATCCAAGTAAATTTAAAATTTTAAAAATTCAAAATTGGAACGTCCATATGTCGAACTAAGAGAATGTCCAAGTAAGCGATGACTGGACAACATTCTCTTAACTTCGGCTTTCATATATATATATATATATATATATATATATATATATAATTAGATTTACCATTTAAGATTTTTATTTTGTATCACTTCAAAAATATTTTCTTAAAATACTACTCCTTGTCACCATTTTACATAAGTAATTATGTAATATCACCATTTTAAAATCTAGATAAGTAATTATGCAGTACTAATCAAGTGTTACACCAAAAAACTCACTCTTATGTATGTAACATAATAATAAGGGATAATATCATTTTACTCCCCTGAACTATCCACGGTTTGTTATTTTGGTTCCTGAACTTTAAAAGTCGTTAAATCAGTCCCTGTACTTTGTGCCGTTATCAATTTAGTCCCTCCGTTGAGATTTTCCGTAAAAAAAGACCACGTGACAGGCACGGGTCGTTTTTTGAGGGGTATTTTCGGAAATGGACTGAGTCCCACCCTAATTATCCCCCCATTCTCTCTCTCTCTTTCTCTCTCTCTGCTTGTTTCTCTCCCTCTCCCTTTGAGTAACCCGGATCTGCGAATCGCGAAGGTAAAGCCGCACGCCCCGAACGGGTTCGACTCGGGCTTGCCGCCGGTGACCGAATCCATGGCCGGTAGCCTTAGTGTAGCCAGAATTGCAGGAAACAGGGCAGCGGCGCGTTGGTTGCGGCAAGTGGTAGCGGAGGTGTTGGGCGGTGGCGTTCAGTGAAGGAGCGTCGGAGTTGATCGCCGGTGATGGGGTCCATGGCCGGCAGCGGGGTTGTCCCGAGGTGGGAGTGGTGCCGCCGATCTAGGGCCGGCTGCCATCTCTCATCTTCTCTCCCGTCTTCTCTTCTGTTCTCTCTCCCGTTTTCTTTTCTCTTTTTTTTTTGCCTAAAAACATATATGGTTTTACATTGATACCCCTAAAAAAACGACCCGTGCCTGTCACGTGGTCTTTTTTGACGGGAAATCCTAACGGAGGGACTAAATTGATAACGGCACAAAGTACAATGACTAATTTAACGATTTTTAAAGTTCAGAGACCAAAATAACAAACCGTGGATAGTTCAGGGGAATAAAATGATATTATCCCTAATAATAATACAGAAGTGTATATATATATATATAATAATAATAATAATAATATAACTATATACAGCTAGATTGCTTTCCGAATTCGTCCTCCACCTTTTGAGTTCAAACCCTTCCCCCCGACCCCCAAAGATTGGTCGTGGTCCAAAAGAAAACCCATTTTTGCGTTCCCTAACACACATGAAATGAAAGGTGTATCATTCTCATAGCGACGCGTGTAGATTGATCGATGCTTCTAGGAGCATCTTTTCCTTACATACATTATTATATATGATGACGATGATGGTTTATTTTCCTATGATATGATGACCACAGGGCACGTGGAGAGAAACACAGATCGAGTATAGTGTACCTATTCTGAAGATTAACCAATGGGAAGCTCGGAGGTGTCATGGAAGCTGCCGGATCACCCCAAACTACCAAAGGGTAAGACGGTGGCGGTGGTGGTCCTCGACGGCTGGGGCGAAGCTGTTCCAAATCTCTACAACTGCATCCATGTCGCTCAAACTCCCGCCATGGATGCCCTCAGACTGGTATATTTTTCTACTTATGTATTCAGTATTCTCCCTCTGTGTGTGTCTTTGTGTCTTTTTTAATCTGCATGCGGATGCGGTGCTTTATCATTTCCCGCGTGCCACAGCACAGATATGGATATCATCATGTACCTAGTTAGTACTACTAGCTTGTGATCACATTTATCTTCCCAGGCTCTTTGTGAATTCTGATTCTGTATTCGGTGCTTAAACTCATGAAATTCTTTCTAAATACTCATATCAGTACTGTGTTTTCAGTTATGCATGATATATTGGTCCCTCCCTAGTTTAATACTGCTGATTTTCATTTGATGTCAATGTTCCTGTTGGAGATCCGTCTTATCACAATTTGTCCTGCTTCATAGACCCTTCCAGGTCATTTAGAAAAGTTTTCCCTTAGACAGCACCGCCGGCTTGTTTAAGGATGGCCCGATTTTAGACTTTCCGGGCAAAACAAGCATAGGCTCTGATATCCTGCCTTTCTTTTTGCCAATTCCTTTTAACATTGCGAATCCCAATCCTGCTAGTCGGGACAACGGATATCGCAATGAGCTGAACAGAAGCCACCAGCTTTCATTGGCGGAGAGCTGACTGAAGTCTCCCTTCCTTGATTCATTCCATGGCGCGAAATCCATCATTGCCTAAACAGAGAATTTTTTGTCGAGATTGGGTTGGTGTTCAGTGCACCGCTTGTGTAGCCTATGCGCATCGGCCGTCCCTACCTTTTGCTTTTGAAGTCTAACCTTGTGTCAGGACCTACGGGCCAAGGGACAGTCTCAGAATTTTTCCTTGCTAAGATGTGGAGTGCATTTTTTGACTTTTTTTTTTACGTTGGCAATCTAGGTTCTTGATAGGGTTGAACTCATTTTACTATTTTCTGACATGCATATGCCAACTCTTCTTCTTTCATTCTCTTAAAGAAGTACTCATCAGTGGTTAGGTGGTTAAATTGTTATGTATTATAAGGATTAATCATACAAGATCCCAGTTCACGCTTCTGGAATATATAGTTCTAGTATTGATTTTAAGATGATGACATTTGCTTTGTCTTACAAGCCAATTGACATTCATCATGCTGTCCTCCTTGATAGACTGCCCCTGAGAAATGGAGATTGATAAGGGCTCATGGTACTGCAGTAGGGCTTCCGACAGATGATGACATGGGCAACAGCGAAGTTGGCCATAATGCTCTTGGAGCCGGACGAATATATGCTCAAGGGTTACTTTCTCTCTCATTATGCAATTGTGCTCCTTTTCAAACTTTAGATTCAGTGTTGTTCACAATAGCTAGTACTTCTTCTTTTTCGGTTTTTTGACAAAATACTGGACAGACAATAGAATACTTGTCCAAGATGAAGGTTTTTGGGTATTGGTCAGACCTTTGCAGTGCAACCAATATCCATAATCTTCTAATTGTTGCTTCAAACTTAAGGTCTTGTAAGCAGCAAACTTAAGGTCTTCTGACATTGACTTGAAGTCAAGTCGAAGGGTGATGGTCTTGGGTTATCCATGTGTGATTTATGCTGCATCAGTGAGTTGCTAACTCATTTGTTTGCTCTGTCAGTGCAAAGCTTGTTGACCTCGCCCTTGCCTCTGGGAAAATATATGAAGGTGAAGGTTTCAAGTACATTAAGGAGTGTTTTGAAAGTGGCACGTTGCACCTCATTGGTTTATTGAGTGATGGGGGTGTGCACTCGCGGATTGATCAATTGCAGGTATGTTTGTACCACTGAGGACTTCATTTTTTTTCTAGTTTGTTGACGTCCATTTTGAACATTGTTGTTTTGGGGATACAGTTGTTGCTAAAAGGAGCCAGTGAGCATGGTGCTAAAAGAATCCGCCTTCACATTCTTACCGATGGCCGGGATGTTTTAGATGGTTCAAGTGTAGGCTTTGTTGAAACCCTTGAGAATGAACTCTCAAAACTACGTGAGAAAGGTGTAGATGCACAGATTGCTTCAGGTGGAGGTCGCATGTATGTCACCATGGATCGCTATGAGGTGAGTCTACCAATTGTAAGGCTTCAATAATGTTTAAGGGTTGAAAATGAATTGTCCTATGGATGCAGCGATTTCTTTTGTTAGTAGTGTTAGGGCTATCCAAACACAATAAATTTTAGGAACAAACAATATGTTGCCAAATCGAGCTGATTGTAGTAAGGCATCATTACAAATACAGAAAGTACTACCTTTCTCTAAGATGGTTCCTGGAAAGACATTCAATAAGCACAGTCCGTTTTTGTGCTATATAGTTAGCTTCAACTGGTTCCTAATCATATTTTATGAAGCTAGCCTGTGTTGGAACATATAGAATGTGGACTTAACGACACTTGGTTGTTCTTTACTTCTTTTGCAGAATGACTGGGGTGTTGTAAAGCGGGGGTGGGATGCCCAAGTTCTTGGCGAATCCCAGCATAAGTTTAAGAGCGCTATTGAAGCTATCAAGAAGCTTAGGGAGGAGCCTAATGCTAATGACCAGTTCTTACCCCCGTTTGTCATTGTTGACGAGAATGGGAAGGCCGTGGGACCAATAGTGGATGGTGATGCGGTTGTGACATTCAACTTCCGTGCGGATCGCATGGTTATGATTGCTAAAGCACTTGAGTATGGTGACTTTGATAAATTTGACCGAGTCCGATTTCCTAAGATCCATTATGCAGGAATGCTTCAGTATGATGGGGAATTGAAGCTTCCCAGCCACTACCTTGTTTCTCCTCCAGAGATAGAGAGAACCTCTGGTGAATACTTGGTGCATAATGGTGTCCGGACTTTTGCTTGCAGGTTAGTCGCGTGCAAGTTAAGCCGCAATGCTCCCCTAAGCTCGTAGTCTCTGCGTTATTGTTCTAGAGTGAACTGTTCATGTGTTAATAATTGTTAGGCTTTCTGTAGTGGCTGCTATTTTACGTGTTTGGTGGCTCAAAATTACCTTAACGACATACTTCCATTTGACCTTTTTCACAACTTCATCGTCTTTGTATAGTGAACATGCAAGTCTAAATCGCTGATGCATCAATATGATCAATAAATATTTTGAGTTGGATGATCCCATGGGTAGTAAAATTTGGAGAGAAGCTCTGTTGACTATTAGGCTATTAACATTGGGTTTATGTGGACTAGACACACTGGAGAACTTCCTTTGGTTGATCCAGAACTGCTGCCATATGGATCCTTGTGCACTATATTACACTGACCTTTTTAAGAACTTAAGTCATTAGGTTGCTTTAGTTAAACATAGGTGTTTAATATGTCTTGTTTTCTTCTTTTACTCTCTTTTTGTGAACTTAAAAGTGAGACCGTCAAGTTTGGTCATGTCACATTTTTCTGGAATGGAAATCGATCTGGATATTTCAACCCAGAAATGGAAGAGTATGTGGAAATTCCTAGTGATAGTGGGATTAGTTTCAACGTCAAGCCAAAAATGAAGGCTGAGGAGATTGCTGAGAAGGCCAGGGATGCTATACTGAGCGGCAAATTCCACCAGGTAAGCTTTTACTTCAGCGCCTATAATTGGCGAAGATGGCTAGGATTGAATTTCTGATGTCACCTAGTTCCCTTCTTTCTTAGGTACGTGTAAACCTTCCTAATGGTGACATGGTCGGGCATACGGGTGATATTCAGGCAACTGTTGGGGCCTGCGAGGCTGCTGATGCTGCTGTCAAGGTATGACGCTCTGAGGTTATGTATCCTGGCTTCAGATTATTCATTTTATAGCATAAACTTGTGAAGGCGGCTCATTAGACTTGGTCAGGGTGCTATCTAGAGAAGACTAAAGACTAAGCAGATAGCGAGAGCGGGGACAACGTTAACTAATGGTGTAAATAAAATTATCATGGGAATTGAGAGGTCAAAGGATTTTAAGCAATAAGAGGGAGCATTATTGAGCCACGCCATAAAGTAGGAGGATACTGGAGTTTTTGGGTAGCAGGGTGTTTCTAGAGCATCTAGATCTTAAGGTTCAAATGTGATTAGGCATAAATTTCTTCAAGTCTGCCCTTTCTGGTAATCATAGGTGCTACCAGTCCCATAATCCTTTTTCGCAATTCTGTAAAGCATACAGATAGGGGAAGGGCTTTGAGGACAATTATGGCTCATCCAATTCAGCTTTCTGAGTCTTTTATGTCAAATGATACTCCATTACAAGAACCAAACAATTTTCTCTGATTGTAGTTGCTTTATCTGATTCCAGGTAATCCTTGATGCTGTAGAGCAAGTGGGTGGAATATTTGTTGTTACGGCTGATCATGGTAATGCTGAAGACATGGTGAAAAGGAACAAGAAAGGGGATCCTCTTCTTGACAAGGGTGGCAATCTTCAAATACTTACCTCTCACACTCTGCAACCGGTGAGAACACTGATCTCCTCTTTATACCTCTAACAAGAGTGGCAATCTTCACATGCCTCTCACGTATGCGGCTTGTGATCTTTTTTTAGGCAAGTGGTTATGCTTTTTCGAAAGAGACTCGAGCAGTCGTTTGGTTTGCCCTCTTGCATGTTCAGTATTAAGCATGTGTCTCGGACATATTATTTTACATTGATCATTGTGTAAGTGTTGTTATTGTAATTGAATCCGTTTCCGAAGCTCCTGACATTTGGTTGGACAATTCGTACTTAGGTCCCTATTGCAATAGGAGGTCCTGGGCTGGCACCAGGTGTGAGATTCCGCAAGGATGTTCCTGATGGTGGGCTAGCAAATGTGGCAGCAACTGTGATGAATTTCCATGGATACGAGGCTCCTACAGACTATGAGCCAACTCTTATTGAGGTTGTGGATAATTAGGCCATTAGGAAGAGGCTAAGAATCTTAATCTTTACTAGGGCGTAGAAGCACAATATATAGCCGTCTGAAGAAGTTGATTTAGTAGCTTGAATAATTTCTAGTTATAGCAAGGGCTTTCAATTTCCGTTTTGGACGCTGAAGCTGCCCTGTTGATATTCTTCGAGTCCGCTGCAAGAGCACATTTCGATATTTAACCGGCTTATCTGGGCAGCTTATATGAGTGGTTGCACCAGCGAAGCAATGTAGTATTTACCTATCTGATTTGAGTGTATGTTATTTATGTGCCTCTCTGTTGGACTGATGAAAAAATTTATTTAGTGTTCCGGGGTCACTGCAGATCAAATGGTTATATCATCCACCTTGACGATCAGGATGTCGTAATAGGGGGTGGACCGAAAATTCTACTTTAATTTCACTTAAGAGTTCTGTAACGTATCCTTGTACAAGAAAATGGAATCATTATCAAGAAAACACAGTTCTTCCTATTCATTTGGATTCACCAGGATGCAGAGAAGGTGCCTGTAGGATATAGATGGGCTATTCCACTATCCAAACAAATTCAAGAATATTATTCTGAAGATACGCTGAGGCAAATAAAAATGTTTAAAAATATTTCAATGCAAATTATAGTAACGATAATACTTTTATTCTTTAATCAATAATTAATAGTAGGAGGATGGAAGTCAGTCAGTTCGTTAAATCTCATTTTTCAATTATGTCATGTGTATTTATATACTGAAAATTTTTCTGCAATGTTTTTTGTTTGAAGTTGGCAGATATATCGTTACACTAAATGTCAAGTAACAATATGTATGTATAAGATGGATATGGATCTCATGTTGTAACCATGATTATAGCAGGGTGCTGTCCACATAGTCTCTGAGAGAGGGAAGAAAGAGAGAGAGAACCCTCATCTCACAGCAACAAATGACAGCACTTCTACTGTAATCATAATTACAGCAGGGGATTCAAATCCGTACAAGATATACATCCACGGGAAATAGAGTCGGAAACAAGAAACTTAGACCAACACACGTCATAAAAGTTTGTATGGATGGGTAGCGATCGCAAAATGATATTGTGGACGTTTTTTGAAAGAAAAGGGAAAAAGGAAAAAGGAAAAGAAGGAAGCACGTGGGTGATTCAAAATTCAAAAAGCGAGCGGAGGGAAACACGTGCAACGGGTGTTGCCGTTTGCGGAAACCCATTTTCAGTTTGAATTAAGGGCGAGAGAGGAGACGCTCTTCTCTATACATCCCATTCCAAATCAATTTTCAGGACAAATTCCCCCAAAGACCAGAGAAGGTTCAGAGAAGTTAAATGGAAGACAAATACGAGAAGCTGGAGAAGGTAGGCGAGGGCACATACGGGAAGGTGTACAAGGCCAAGGACAAGGCCACCGGCCAACTGGTTGCCCTCAAGAAGACGCGCCTCGAGATGGACGAGGAGGGCGTCCCTCCCACCGCCCTCCGCGAGGTCTCGCTCCTCCAGATGCTGTCCCACTCCCTCTACGTCGTCCGCCTCCTCTGCGTCGAGCACGTCGACGACAAGAAGAACGGCAAGCCCCTCCTCTACCTCGTCTTCGAGTACCTCGACACTGATCTCAAGAAGTTCATCGATTCCCACCGCAAGGGCCCCAGTCCTTCCCCCCTTCCTCCTTCGCTCGTCCAGAGCTTCCTGTTTCAGTTGTGCAAGGGCGTTGCTCATTGCCACAGCCACGGTGTCCTTCACAGGTATCGCTTCGCTTTTTGCTTTATTCGATTTTGTCTCATCAATTGGTCCGATCCTCTTATTAGTCGTTTTACTTTTTGTGCATCTTGTTCAATTTTAGGGATTTGAAGCCGCAGAATCTACTGGTGGATAAGGAGAAGGGGATACTCAAGATTGCGGATCTAGGTCTAGGAAGGGCTTTCACTGTTCCTCTCAAGAGTTACACTCATGAGGTCAATTCTTTGCTCTTAATTGGATATCTATCACATGCTGCTTTGTTCCTTCCTACGAAATGCTTTAAATCATTGGGCGGAGAACTAATCGTATCAATGATGTTTACATGTTGTTTGATGATCTTTTTCTTGTTTCGCACAGATTGTTACACTGTGGTACAGAGCTCCGGAGGTACTGTTGGGATCAACGCATTACTCTACTGCAGTTGATATGTGGTCCGTTGGTTGTATCTTTGGTATTGTGACCTTCAATCCTCTCGTAAATGCTATATCATTTTCTGTATATGTTTTAGTTCACTTGGGTATATGAGATAGAACGCTGATGTAGGTCACCCCTTTACGTCCTACTAACACAGTAATACCAGTATAACAAACTTTACTCACCACACAAATGAGTAACCGTGGACGTTGATTTTGTGTTAGTAGTCAGTACTTTGCTGCGCTGTTTGTAATCATCAAGGACACAAACTTCAAGTTAGTTTCAATCGTAAGCTTAATTACTCTGAAAAGTGCTCATATTCCTCTGAGCAACTTGATGTTTGTGTCATTTTTTTGCCATACGTAAGTCTTTGAGGTTACCCGACTCAAAATAAGGAGCGTATGAAAGAAACAGCCCCTGCACGTAGGGAGAAATGTCCTGTCTCTGCTTCTTCTTTGGCTTCACTTGCCATTCTTCTGTCGTTCTCCATTACACTCATGGTTTTCTGAATATTCTTCCTCATAGTCTTCTTTGAATTGGTGCAGCTGAAATGGCAAGAAGGCAAGCTTTGTTTCCTGGGGATTCCGAGTTTCAGCAATTGCTCCATATCTTCAGGTATATTCACGAGTTATTCACTACTAAGAAAGTTTCATATATTGTACAGAAAGAAAGTTTAGTGGATTGATCCGTGCGGGTGATTCTTTCTCCCTCATCCTGCGTGGGCTCCATGCTTTCATTATGAGGCTGATGACTATTTAGGGAGTGCAATAGAGAACCTGAGATCCAATGCGAAATGCATTAGGCAAATGACGGTGATAATGGGTATGAATTCTTTCCTAGAGTGAGTTACTGAGTTGCAATCCACTGGAGGAGAGGGGGGCGACAGTGAACCTCCTGCCAAGAGGCCAAGGTTGCTCATTAAAGCAGGGTGACATATTACTGTTGACCTCAGACCTCACCAGATTTCCTCTTCCCGATCCCCCGAAAAAGGGTTTTGGAGGTCTAGTCCACTGCTAGCGTCCTCCACTGATGATCTTGAGGTTGGGAGGCAGGTCATTTAAATATATGGGAGAATCCTTTAAACGTTCTCTTGACCCGTTAGCCCAAAAAGCGTGAGGGGTAGAGCATAGTTGGGAGTGAGCGCCGTTTCTGAATTAGGGTAGCCAATTCTAGTGAAGAAATTTCCTAACCCTCTCACTGCTCGATCATCATTTGTATAGAAAGGAGACGGACACAGGTACAGCGATCCCAGAAAGCCCGTATAGCGCCCGTCTATCTCGTAACCAACCTCACCAAGAGTCTATTAGCAAACTCTCATCTCATAGTTCGGAGCCCAGCTCCAACTGCTCAGTTAGCTCAAAGGGAATGAGCCCAGGAAATGTAAAGGGGAAGATCTGTTTATGATATAGTTCAAGAAAGAGTCGTCTCATTTCCTTACTTCTACTGGGAAACCATGGATTTTTTAGTTTTTGCCTGGACAAGTAGCGCGGGGTTGACCGGCTCTAAAGGACTTGATTCTTGCCTTGTAGTTGTAGGCCCAGGTCTAATGCATAAGCCTTCGGTGCTAAGAAGTAATGCGAAATCTTTAAAAGAGCCATTTTTGACATGACGAGAAATTCATTGAAAGCCTAGAATCAGAGGATTTTGGAGACGTTAGGCTTCGGAATTGTGAAAATCTCATCTCGGTCCCTCTTCTTCTTCATCCCCATGCTGGGCTAATTGGACAGATTGCATTGAGGGTACCTTCGCTTCTATTTCGTGCATGAGCTCCCACTTCTAGTTGTGCTTATATTGTTGTCGCAAGCACCTCAGAGCTTTTGGCTGAAAAGTTACAAGCATCTTTTCTTATTACACAAGTTTCATGTGCCAAAAGATGTTAGGTTGATAAGAGCACAGGGCATAGACGAGGTCCCGTTTCTGAAAATTTTTGACTGAAAACTAGCACTTGTCCGCATCTTGTCCCATCCTTAGTTGCACAAAGCAGGGGGCGGGGGCGGGAGCGGGAACGGGGGCGGGGGAGCGTAAGCACCAAGAAGAATCTAAGGTTGGGAGCGGCTTGAATAAATAAATGCGTAAAGAGTATTATCATTTGTTTAGTATAGTTTACATAGCCAGTAGCAACAAACAAGGAGGCTTTAAGGACTTGAAGGAAGAGAGAAACAAGGAATTGAGTTGAAAATGGCCTGATTTTCAGGTATTCTCTCACTTGTTCCATGCATCTCTATCCAGCTAACGAGATCGAGTTTCCATATTAGCTTGGGACGAGATCCCATGGAGCTCCTAACATGGGATCCACTCCCCCACCCCACTTCCACCTCGCCCCAAGTGTCACCCATGCGCACATTGCATCGCAGCTTCTCTAGAGCGCATAGCACATCTTAGATTGATTTAAGTCCCAAATATCACAATTTAAAGTTCAAATTTCAACCTCTCATTTTCAATTCCCAAATATGACATATTTTGCTACTTATTTTTAAGTTGCATGTGATCGGGATTTTGAAACTTATTGGAGTAGGACTCCTTTATCCTCAAAGACAACTTACAAGGTATGGCGATTTCACATTGTGCCGCATTGACTGAGCGCATAGCACATCTTAGATTGATTAATTGGCTAAGAAAGTCCTATTTATGTATTGAATGCGAGTCATGGACGAAACAGGTCCCTCTTTTATGTCGGTTATATGTCATGGGCACTCTTGGATGCAGTAGTGAGTCCAGTGACAAAGTTCAGTTGAAAATGAGAGGTTGAAATTATTGGTTTATCGTACTCAAGATGCAAGAAATGGTGCAGATATATCAGAGGGTGTCCCTAAGACAGACTTTGTAGTGTAACAAGCCTCAAGTTGTTAAATCCTGGAAATTTTGGTTTACTCTTTTATTGTTGCTTTTATGCCTATTCTGGTTTTCATTGTTTCTTAAGCTTTGTTTGTCCATAATGGAAAGGTTGTTGGGAACACCAACCGAGAAGCAGTGGCCAGAAGTTAATTCTCTGCGTGATTGGCATGTGTATCCCCAATGGGAACCTCAGAACCTGGGGCGTGCTGTTCCATCTTTGGGACCTGAAGGTGTTGATCTTCTTACGGTAACTACTTGCGCTTGTACCTCACTTGTACCTTAATAAATGACTAGCATTCTTCGTTTTGAATTGGAAATGCTGATGCATATAAGTGAAATATCTGGCTTTTGAAGGAAAGGATATGGATATTAGATGATGACAAGTGTAACAGTTTAATCATTGGTAAATATCGTTCCCCCTCCCTCCACACCCCAAGTGTGTGCTGACTGGCCAGTGTGTGTCTAAGATTGTAGGTTTTTGTCATGCAGGTTTTCAAAATCATGAAAAATGTCTCCAGTTCTTTCATTTTCAATTTTGCTGAAAGTTTGAGATTAACCGTTGCATCTTTTGCTGTGCAAATGCAGAGGATGCTTAAATATAATCCAGCTGACAGAATTTCAGCCAAAGAAGCTCTAGACCATCCGTATTTTGATAGCTTGGACAAATCTCAGTTTTGAAGTTGCGTCATACTTGCCCAGTGCTTGGCATGGGGACTGCTAGAGGCTGGTGACATTTAAGCATGAAGACGTCCATTTGATGCCTGGTGAAGTTTGTCATCATCTTGGTGATTAGAGTTGTCGCCGCTTATATAGCGTTTAATGTGTATGTGTACTTCAATGTGTGTTACTTCAAATCTTTTGGGTCAAACTTCATCTAGCTGATTTATCGCTCAATTATTGTTTTGAGTTTGTAAGCATCAAAAAACAAAAGGATACTAGTTGGTGGTTGTTATCTTTGCAACAATTCATCAATGAGCGGCGGGTCACATACCGAAGTTATTTTATTGTGAGAAACTAATGGGAGATTTGTCCTCAGCAAGTGCATAATATAAACCTACAGGCCTTGGGTCAGCACAAATATACTTGCAGAAAAGGAAAGCAATTTCTTTACAAATTGAAGTTGTCAATTTGCTGCATAAGAACCCCTTCATTAAACATTACAGGGGAAAAAACGATAATAATCAAGGAGAGATACCATGTACCTACGAAGCTGGGGTCATAAAAATACATAGAAATATACTGCGTGGGTTGGGTGTACGTAGACAGCCAAACATAATTGTACGTATACGATTGGATTTGGGTCGCCCAAAAAGTAGGGGAAGCTAGGATGAAGGTGGGCTGATTCCTCCCTTCACCCCCACCCTCACATATATTTGTAACTAATAGCATTCACTTGCATGATGTATCTCAAATTCCCCCATTGCAAGGTTCTCTCTCTCTCTCTCTCTCGCCTCTCATTAAAAAAATTCTCATCATTGATTTGGTGCGCAAACCGGGAATCAGATAATTTAATGCAATTATTTCCATGAATCCAAGAGAGAGAAACTAGATCAGGGGAAGGAGGGGGTGTGGGTAATGGAAGGGTTGGAATTGGATGCAGTGATAGACAGACTCTTAGAAGGAAGGAAGAACAGAGGGAAGAAGATTCCGCTGGCAGAGCAAGAGATTCGTCAACTTTGCGTCACGGCCAAGGGTATCTTCCTCAGCCAGCCTAACCTCTTGGAGCTTGAAGCTCCCATTAACGTTTGTGGTTAGTATATATATGTCTCGATCTCCTCTTGTTTTTCTCCCAATAAATATGCAGGCAAAACACAAAATTTTCAAGGGAAAAAGATACAGTAGATATTGTTATGCTTTCGAATGTTTAAGCTTTAGAGGATACCCTGTTCATAATACCCATTCCCTCGAGCAACTTATTGGTAGGCTGCCTTCTTTCCTAGCTCCTGTCGTCCTTGCAATCGGGAACAACGATGTTGGGTTTTGTTTTCTTTAAATGCAGGCGACGTACACGGTCAATATCCAGACCTCTTACGACTTTTCGAGCATGGTGGTTTTCCACCAGACTCCAATTACCTATTCCTCGGAGATTATGTGGACAGAGGGAAACAATGTATAGAGACTATATCCCTTCTCCTTGCTTACAAGATCAAGTTCCCTGATAACTTCTTTCTTCTCCGAGGGAACCATGAATGCGCCTCCATTAACAGGATCTACGGGTTCTACGACGAGTGCAAGCGCCGCTTTAGTGTCCGCCTGTGGAAGATTTTTACCGACTGCTTCAACTGTTTGCCTGTGGCTGCAATCATTGACGACAAGATCTTATGCATGCATGGTGGACTTTCTCCGGAGATGGACAGCTTGGATCAAATTAGAGATATAGAAAGGCCTGCCGATGTGCCGGACCAGGGCCTCCTGTGTGATCTCCTCTGGGCAGATCCCGATCGAGACATCAAAGGTTGGGGTGAGAACGATCGGGGGGTCTCTTTTACCTTTGGTGTCGACAAGGTGGCCGAGTTCTTACAGAAACATGACATTGACCTCATTTGTCGGGCTCACCAGGTTGCTCCCATCCCTTCTCTAACGCAGAAAATAAACCGTTGGCTCTGTAGTACAACTAAACTGACATTATCTTGATTGGATTTGGAACAGGTGGTGGAAGACGGTTATGAGTTCTTTGCAGACAGGCAGCTGGTCACCATATTCTCAGCACCTAATTACTGTGGAGAATTCAACAATGCGGGTGCACTTATGCATGTGGATGCAAGTTTGCTCTGTTCATTCCAGATCCTAAAGCCCTGGAAGACAGCAGCACTTTTCGAATGAACCCCAAAGATGTTGGAGAGGAATATCATGATGTCACGCCAGCCAGCATCACCTTATGTCTTCTTGGGCGGGTGCACCCTCTGTTATTCCAATCTCAGAGTCCTAAGAAAGCTGTGTACATATAATGATTTTATCCTTGTAGGAGCAAATCGCTCTGATCTTTGTTTCAAAAATAAATCAGATGGCCTGCATTTGTGGGTTTATGGAACTTGGTTCAACTGCTTCCGAGTTGTACTGCTTGTATCCCGGTCTAGTCACTCAACTCTTGGTCACAGACCGCCATCTCCACCCAACCCCTTGATGTGATTAAAGCCTTGGTCATGGCGCTATCTCCATCCCTTGATCGCTTGGCTGTGGGTTGGAAACGAGGTGTGTGCCAGCGAGAGTTAAAAGCCACCCAAAAATCTATGCAGCGATTCGCTGAGCCACCATTGTTGACGCCTCTGCTATATAATTATTCAGAATATGTTGTATTGGTCGATGGAGAACTCCATAGGATCACACAATCTAGAGTGAGTGTGTTCTTTTATCAACGGAAAAGACTTTCTCCAGAAACTGAGGTAATAGTTAGTTTGTTGGAGTCCCTAAAGGGATCTTCGCCCTTCATGCTTTGCATGATTACAGACGTATTGTTGAAAAAGGTTTCCAAAAATCACATAATATATAAAGGTGATCTGAAATAACTAACTAATAACAATTACTTCCCTTAGTTGTGAGCGGATGATCTCATATGGGTCGGGAAAAGGGAGCCCTTCCCAGCACTGGTTCTAATCTTCAAGCAACCGAGGGTGCAAATTCCCCATTATTATTGACTTTATTTTAAAGTCTCGTCCTATCCGACCTAGTTCGGTCTCGTCTGGTCATATCCAGTTCAATCCGGTCCCGGTCCGTTCAAATTCTGTCTAGTCGGTTCCTTAACCCAAATCAAAGTCTAGTAATTTTGGTCCAGCCATTTGTATTTAATCCAAGAGCATTTTATGGACTTCTCCTTCTAGAATAAAGGCCTTGACTTAAGATTTTCAAGTTTTATACCATTGGGTACACCTTGGCATCAAAGCTACCTGTCGGCAAAGGGTATCTTTGTCATTTACCGTAAGAATTGCATCATTATCTGTTTGCCTGCTGCATCTCATTGCCATGGAAGCTCTTTGGAACACCGATAGAATTGGAGGGAAATCGTCAAATGTCCATACCACAACTACTTACACCAACACAGTGCTGTACGGTAACGCATAAGGCCAAGAAGGCTGACGGGCACTAAACACAGTGCACCACCACATTACCAAAACCCACCCCAATCTCGACAAGAATCGTATCAACAATTAAACCCTATTGACGACTAGGGGGAGAAGCAACCCTAGAAGGGATGAGGGAATGGGGATGGGTAGGGTAGGGTGTGACAGACCTGCCGACAACTAGGGCTAACCAACCTATGGGAGTAACTAAGCACGACACATCCACTGAAAAGACCAGGAGGAAACACGGGCGACGACCAGGGTGTCAGATTCTAGTTACTGAACTTGAATCTTCTGTGAAGTTTCAGAGAAATTCGTGATGAATTGTCTCTGATATAGAAATCCAATTACTTGGCCAAGATAGAATAGAGAGAAGAAGTAGAAAGAACAGAAAGAGAGAAAGGAAATCTTCCAAAAGTTTATTCACTGAATACCCACTTCTCCCGTAGCTACACATCATAAAGGTTGTCAAAACAACCTCCTGAAATTGTGGAAACAGAAAGATGCTAAAACAGAAAATAAAACTAAAAATAAGATAAAAGAAGCTAATCTGGTTCAGGCAATGATCCTCCTTGAACTCAGCATCTTCTCTTTCATTAATGTTAATATTTCCTTAATGACACAGACAACTCAGCAAATCTTCAACTAATATTTCTTCCCACGTGAGTCTCACGCGCCTTGGTGGTAAAATGAATCTTGAGACTCACGCGCTTGGCTCAGTCTCCTTGGACTCTTGCGTGGTCTTCACTTGCTCAGCTCCTTCTTTGTTGATAACTTGTATCTTTTCTCTTCCTTTCTCAGCAGCCCTCTCCCCTGTTTCTTCCATGGTGGACCTTCTCTTAATGCGAATGCGTACAGGGATTTTACGCGGTAAATCCCTGACATTCCCTCCTCTTTCAAGATTTCCCTCCACTTCTGCTGTGAACTCTGGAAATTTTTTCTTAAGCACTTCCCAATCTTCCCAAGTGAGATCACTGTCTGGTAGATTGGTCCAGCCCACTAACACTTGAGGCACATAAGAAGAACCTCTCTTAATCATCCTGTGGTCATTGATTTTGGTGGGTTCAACAATAATCTGCCATGTATCATTGGTAGGAGGTAAAGTAGAGGATGCTATCACTTGCTTGCCCACAGCTACCTTAAGTAGAGACACATGGAACACAGGATGAATCTGTGCTCCAATCGGTAGCTTAAGTTTATAAGCAACGGTTCCAATCTGTTCAATCACTTCATAAGGTCCATAATACTTAGGGGACAGCTTCAGATTCCTCCTAAGTGCCAAGCTACTTTGTTTATATGGCTGCAGCTTAAGATAAACCATATCACCAACAGCAAAAAACCTCTCACTTCTCTTCTTATCTGCATAATGTTTCATCCTTTCCCTGGCAAGAGTTAGGTTGTTCTTCAAAAGATTGAGCACTCTGGCCCTGTCAGCCATGTAAGAGTCAACTGAAACTACATGGGTGGTTTCATGAATCCCCAAATTGAGAGGTCTTGGGCTATAGCCATATAAAGCCTGAAATGGTGTCATCTTGATTGCACTATGATAAGAAGTGTTGAACCAATATTCTGCTAGTGTCAGCCATTTGTGCCAAGTTTTTGGTCTATCCCCACAAAAGCATCTTAGATAAGTTTCTAAGCATTAATTAACCCGCTCAGTTTGCCCATCACTTTTTGGATGATAGGCAGTGCTCATACTCAGCTTGGTTTCCAATAATTGAAACAATTTTTGCCAAAACTGACTTATGAAAACACTTCCTCTATCTGTAATGATATTGTCGGGAGTCCCATGCAGTTTAAAAACTTGATCAAAATAGACTTGAGCTACCTGTTGAGCTGTGTGGGGATGACTGAGAGCAATGAAGTGTGAAAACTTACGAAGTCTGTCCACCACCACAAGTATGACCTCCTTATTGTCAGATTTGGGAAGACCTTCAATGAAGTCCATAGAAACACTACTCCATAGTTGGTTTGGGATGGGTAATGGCTGTAAAAATCCAGGGCTGGCTACATGTTCAGACTTGTTTTGCTGACATACTTCACATTGTTGTACCCACTCTTTGACTTCCTTCCTGAGTGAAGGCCAATAAAATATGGCAGCAATTCTCTTGAAGGTAGCTGTTACTCCAAAATGTCCCCCAATTCCTGTTGAGTGCAAGGTGTGTATGATTTGTTGTCTTAGGTTGCCCCCTCTTCCAACACAGAGTTTGCCCCTATATCTGAGGGTTCCCTGTTCTAACTGGTATTCAGATGTAGCATATGGATCCAAAAGAAGTTGTTGCAGCTGTTGTTGGATGTCTTGATCTTCTTCATAGCTAGCTTGAAGTTCAGTGAGCCATAGTGGTGTGACCTGTGAAATTGCCAGACAACTTCCTTCCTCTTGTTTTTCATGTGGGATTCTGGACAATGCATCTGCAGCCTTGTTCTCATTTCCATCCCTATAGTGTATCTCAAAGGTGAACCCCAGCAGTTTAGATAAACATTTTTGTTGGAGTAATGAAGTCACTCTCTGGCCTAATAAATATTTCAGGCTACAATGGTCTGTTAGAACAGTGAAAGGCTGAGTGCTTAAGTAAGTGTGCCAATGCAATACTGCTTGCACTAAGGCCATCAATTCTTTCTCATAGGTAGACATGGCCCTTGCTCTAGGTCCGAAAGCTTTGCTAAAAAAAGCTATTGGTTTACCTGATTGCATAAGTACAGCCCCCATACCCTGATCACTCGCATCCACTTCAATCACAAAAGGTGCTGAAAAATTTGGTAAAGCTAACACAGTAGCACTTACCATGGTCTTCTTGAGCTTCTCAAAAGCTTGAATAGCCTCAGGGTTCCAATGAAAATTGTTCTTCTGTAGCAGTTTGGTCAAGGGTTTACTGATAATCCCATAATTTTGGATGAATTTCCTGTAGTAGCCAGTTAGGCCAAGAAATCCCCTAAGTTGTTTGAGTGTCTTGGGTAAAGGCCAAGCAGTCATGGCTTCAATTTTGGTTGTATCTGCAGATACCCCATGCTTGGAAATGATATACCCAAATACTCAACTTCTTGAGTTGCAAAAGTGCACTTGGAATACTTCACAAATAATTGGTGCTCCCTCAGAATTTTTAGCACCAAGGCTAGATGGTTTAAGTGCTCACTGTAGGACTGGCTATAAACAAGTATGTCATCGAAGAATACTAAAACAAAGCTTCTGAGGTATGGTTGAAACACGTCATTCATCACCGATTGAAAGGTAGCCGGGGCATTTGTCAACCCAAATGGCATCACAAAAAATTCAAAATGTCCAAAATGAGTAGAGAAAGCTGTCTTGTGGACATCTTTAGGGCTCACTCTCACTTGGTGGTAGCCACTTCTTAGGTCTAATTTGGTGAAAAATTGGGCTCCATGCAGCTCATCTAGTAAGTCATCTACAATAGGGATAGGGAATTTGTTTTTGATGGTGATTTTATTGAGTCCCCTATAGTCTATGCACATCCTCCATGTTCCATCTTTCTTCTTCACCAATAATACAGGTGAACTGAAGGGTGAAGAGCTGGTTTGTATAATCCCTGAATCCAACATCTCATGCACTATCTTTTCTACTTCTGTGTTCTGTGCATAGGGCAATCTATAAGGTCTAAGGCTAACAGGTGTTGCATTTGGAATAATGGGTATGTGATGGTCCTGTGGCCTTTTTGGTGGTAAGCCCCTTGGTTCATCAAAAACATTCGAAAAGTTGTGCAATAGAGCTGTAAGTTGTGGTTCACCTGCTTCCTTGATTGATAGAGTAGTAATGGTATAGATTTGACCATATAGGGAGCCTGGGTTGTGGGTTAAGTACTTGAACATACCTGTAGCTGATAATAACTTCACTTCTGTTTTGCCATTGCCCCCATGTAATGTAATTGGTCTTCCCTCAACATTGATGGTCATAGTCATTTCTTGAAAATCAAACTGCACTTGTCCCAATTTCCTTAACCATTGAAGGCCCAAAACACACTCACAACCTCCTAATGGCAGAACCATCATGTTTGATTTAAACTCAATATCTTGCAAGGTCCATGAAAAATCTTGGCACATTGCATCACTTTCCACCTTGTTGCCATCAGCAACCATGATTATCATGGTTTCAGTGGGAGTAAAAACACATCCAAGCCTAGCAGCAGTAGCAGGATCCAAAAAATTGTGAGTGGATCCTGTGTCAATGAGAATTGAGAACGTCTTCTTCTTATGTTGACCCCATAATTTGAAGGTGTTATGGGTTGAGCTCCCAGTAATTGCATTTGCTGTGATCTCCACCTTCTCATGCCCATCCTTAGCTCCCTCATCTTCAGTTATATTTTCTTCTTCATCATACACAAGGGGTGTGTCTCCTTCCACCTCTTCATCAATCACTAACATTGACACCTGTTTATGTTTGCAATTATGGCCAGGGGTAAACACTTCAACACACCAATAACAGAGCCCTTTTCTTCTTCTGTCATCAAAGTATCCCCTAGTTAGCCTTTGTGGAGGTGGGTTTTGTGGTGTAGGCAGTAGGCCTTTATGATGAGCATTGGCTAATACAGGGTTTGCTGGTGGGTTTGGATGGGTTAAGAATGGTTTAGGTCTCAAATTGGAATTGATAGCTGGAGTTTTTGCAGTGTTGGGGTAAATAGGAAGTGAACTTTGTTTGATCACAGTCCTGGGGTTATGCCAAGTGTTTTAAATACTAGCCTCCTGTTTTCTGGCCAAGTAAATAGCTCTGGATAAATCATAGAGCTCAAACTTTTCAATTTCCAGCCTTATATCATCCCTCAGCCCTCCCACGAAACTTTGTATGTAATATCCCTCGTCAAATTTACACCCTTCACTGACCAACATGGACCTTAGAGCTTCAAACCCATTGTAATAAATTTCCACAGAAGAAGTATGTCTTAGTTTGTGAAACTCACCCACTATACTTTCTCTAAATAGGCTAGCAAATCTAGCATTAAGGTCTTTAACAAATTCAGTCCATGTTACCCTCCCTTTTGCTTTGGTATATGTACCAAACCAAAACTCAGCTTGACCTTCAAAATGAATTGATGCAAAACTCACTTTATATTGTTCATCAACTGGGTTAAATTCAAAAAACTTCTCTGCTTTTCTCACCCAACCATAAGAATCATCTCCATTAAACCTAGGAAAATCTAGTTTAGGGAGTTTTGGAATTGAATTACCATTTGTTGTCTGGGTATACTCCTTGTGTACGAATTCAGGTCCTTTGGGTGGCCTAAATTGTTTGGGATTCGAGCTCTCTCCTTCTCGCATGTTAACTAGCTGTTGCATCAACATCTGCATCTCAGCTAGAGAGTGCCTCACTGCAGGTAATTCTTCCCTCAAGTGTTCCACTGAAGCTCGAAGCTTTGGCAGCTCAGAAATGGTTTCCTTCAAGTTCATCAGTTGGTCATCGATGGCACTGAAATGATCTGCGAATTGAGCCTCCATAAGGCTCACATGCTCATCCAGCTGGTGTTGCTTCCCTTGTCTGGTATTGTACCCCATTAGTAGTGGTTTGATGAAGTTTGAGAGGAAATAAACCTGCTCTGGATACCAATTGTCAGATTCTAGTTACTGAACTTGAATCTTCTGTGAAGTTTCAGAGAAATTCGTGATGAATTGTCTCTGATATAGAAATCCAATTACTTGGCCAAGATAGAATAGAGAGAAGAAGTAGAAAGAACAAAAAGAGAGGAAATCTTCCAAAAGTTTATTCACTGAATACCCACAGCTACACATCATAAAGGTTGTCAAAACGAACTCCTGAAATTGTGGAAACAGAAAGATGCTAAAACATAAAATAAAACTAAAAATAAGATAAAAGAAGCTAATTTGGTTCAGGCAATGATCCTCCTTGAACTCAACATCTTCTCTTTCATTAATGTTAATATTTCCTTAATGACTCAGACAACTCAGCAAATCTTCAACTAATATTTCTTCCCACGTGAGTCTCACGTGCCTTGGTGGTAAAATGAATCTTGAGACTCGCGCTTGGCTCAGTCTCCTTGGACTCCTGCGTGGTCTTCACTTGCTCAGCTCCTTCTTTGTTGATAACTTGTATCTTTTCTCTTCCTTTCTCAGCAGTCCTCTCCCCTGTTTCTTCCATGGTGGACCTTCTCTTAATGCGAATGCGTACAGGGATTTTACGTGGTAAATCCCTGACACAGGGAAAGAGGGCAAGAAAGGCCTAAGAAACGGAACCTAGAAGAAAACCACACAAGGGCCGCACCACCATACTACTTACAAACCACTTACAAACCAGGCCAAAACCACTAAATCTACCCCGCGCTCCACCATACTATAGCTCCTAACACCACCACTGCGCTCTCCGACCCAAGGACACATCAACAATTAAAAAAAAACAAAGATCACTTGTTATAAGGTGGAGAAACCGGTGGCGGTGAGGACACTGGAGCGGGCAAACCTCCTGCGGTGATCAACGATGCACGGATAATACACCATATCCGCCGTTTAAATGTGGCTCGGCAAGCAACGACGAAGACGGTTGTAAACAGATTGGGGCATCACCATGCTAATTCCCACGGCAGATTCCAGTAACGGAGGCTTCATGGGCGATGTAATCTGCCAACAGAGACAGCTTCGGCATTGTAGATGGCATCAAATTCGGCATTGTCAACGGCATCAAGTAATGAAACAGTGACTAGTCAGGTGAGGTAGATCGGAGACGAAAGTTGGAGATCTAGCCATTGATACAATAGGGCTACAGATCCTTAAACCCCCCCACCACCCACCACCACCCCGAACTTACTGTTTGTTGGAAGTTTAGACAAGTTATAACACCCTGGAATTAGAAACATAAGCATAAAAGAGACACAAAAACTATACATCATTGGTAAATGAGCAAGAGTTGAAGGGAAAATAACCTTCAACCACGTTCTTTGCTACAGGCCCAGGCCTTCACAGCTGTAATTATTCTCTTATCTACGTGTAACATTGAAAATCTATAGAGCCCCTTGCACTTTCTACTTCCTTTCTGATTTAAGCAACAGCCAATAATCCAGCAGCGTGTTTGTTTTGTCAGGGGAGAAGCTGATCTTCAAAATGCTACTGACCATTGTGCTTGAACAGCAGTAGTTGGCGACAATCCCACTCCGTAGTAACATGTATAACATTTCAGCAGCTTCCTCCCTCAACTGCTAGATGCAGATTTTGCCATTATGACCTCGAAAGGATTAGATTACATTTAGTAGTTCAGCTACAGAATCCATGGCTGCAGCCCCACCTCTTTCAAGGAGGGAAAGAGCCAGCTCACATTCATGCCATCCTCTCAGCCCATTGGCCAATTTCCTCAGCGTCTCCTGCTTTACTTCCTGTATCCACAGCGGGGCAAAATTCACTATAAGGCCAACTAAGCAAGATACATAAGCTTTCCAAGTCGCAGGATCGCATCCAAGTGATATGTTTCCATCTAATACCCCTGCCACGAAGTCCATGTGGACACCAATCACATGCGACCTCCTAGACAGTGCCCATGATGGTTGTTTGGCGGCAACACCCCATGCCATAGCCCCGGATAAAACCAACAAATATGCCATTGCATATCCTTCCACTATACGAGATACTACCCTCAGGTTACCAAGTTTATCTTTCCTAGCAGATAGCAACCAAGTCGGCATCGTCTCTTGGTATAATTCCTGGACCAGCTGAAGACCACCTGACACCCATAAGAGACTTGCACCAAGTGTAGCCACCTCCTTTGCCGTGGCAGTTGCAACAGCTAGGGATGCTCCGGTAGACTTTAAGCGTGGGGAGTCCGTGCTTGCCCATCTGGTAGATAATTCCCTGGCAAATTCGGCCACAAGTTCTACAATAACATTATTCACATATTGGACATGATGTATCGTGCGACAGGAGCGAAGGTAAAGAAATCCAGGCGCTACACGAGGCCGAAGGCCACGAGTTGATATAAAGGTGCCCAAGAGGCCATTTACACCACTTGGACTCATCAACGGAGACGTTGAAAGATGGAGTGATCCAAGAAATGAAGTGAAACAACTCCTCAGAAGCTGCGCGACAGCCTCTTGGTTTTGCCTAAAAATAGAGCGCGAAGATGATACAACTATAAAGTCGTGCCAGCGGCGGACTTTCTGGGCCCACAGAGATCCAATGATAGGCATGCTAGGCCAGGGACAACCTGAAGCACAATTTTCCAAGGCAGGCCCTGCAACAGCATGAAGGTACTCCAGGCTCTTGTCAAGCTTGAACGTAATGGTCAAGCTGACAAGGGCTGCCATTGGTAGCGGAAGCATCGCTGGTGAAACCCCTGAAAAAGCATTTGAAAAGCTAGAGCAATTAAAGGGCAAAGGAATAAGATTGTTGAAAACACAGAACAATAATCACTTGCCTACCAATCAAGTTGAGAATTTAGATGGTGTCAGTCCGTTAGAGCAATCATAATTAGCCTTTCACTAAATACAGAAAAGGGAAGAACAATAGAACAGGCTCAAAAGGGTGTTTGAACTTATGGAAACAAATTCAGTGCATGAAAACAAAAAGGTTAAAATTAACTAAAGATGTATCAAGAAGAGCCAAACAATTCAAAGTAAACTTCCACGACAAGCAGAGTTGACTCCTGCAATTCAAAGTAAAACTTCCAGAACCAAAAAAGTTATCTCCTTGTATGTTCTCTCTGGCTTAGCATTGTGCGTGTGTAGAAGAGGTCTTGCCTCGCATGAATTATATGCGACATACTAATTAGGAAATTAAGATGAGTCGACAACAACAGGTGCTTCTCATAGAAGAACAAGCCCGTAAGACCAACATCAAAGACTCATGTTATCGATCGAACTTTATAACTGTCAATTTAAGGTGAGCACCTTCCTATGCTAAACCTAAGAGACCACCTTCCCTTCCCCTATGCAAGCCAAGGAGGCATCATGGTGGGTGTGTGCGTGTAGGAATGCCAATGTTTGGAATTGATTCTAAGAGAACCTAATTCACCAAGCACTGTTGAGAGTAAGAAAGGTCGGAGGTGCAAAAGTTAGGAACTCAAATATGGTGTGGTATGTGTCCGTTTTAACATAATGTTTTAGGGTGCAATTTCTAAAAATAAATGCTGTTTTTACTACCTATGTAACTCTACTGCCGTAATAGAATTTGACATGTTAGTGATCAATTTCTTGTTTAGAGCACAGCAGCTTCCTGGTGCGGTCAGGGGTTTCCAAGCAAGCATCTATGATGTATATCTCTGTATTGTTTGCTTTATCCTATGTTTTTTGCTATATTAGGTTTATTAGGTTAACAAACTATAACCCTAAATATCTATATAATACGAAGTTTCAATTGTGAAACATTCTGAATAATTTTCTTAAAACCTCTGATATACATCTCTTTCTTAATGCGAAAAGATGATCAGGGGAAGTAGCTCTTAACCGGTTATAAATGGTAAGAAGTTTAGGAGGAAGAAGGTTCTTTGATGTTGGAAGAGTAGAGCGACTATAAATTTATATCATGAATAGAACGACTATATATTTTGAGGTGGAAGTAGAGATTGTATTAAAACTTTATGTGAATGATGATTATTGGTGTTAAAAGTAGAATCTCTTTACTAGAAGTAGCCCCAAGCCCTACAAGTGCGCAAGAAAATGACATGAATTTTTATTCTGGATCATTCAGATATTCATAATTCTTAGTTGCCTGTGATATAGAGAATAGGTAGTTCCACTCATGTTAATTAACACCTCAATCACTATCCTATGTGCAACGCACATGATCTTTAGTAGTAGAAGAAAAAGGTTATACTAGACAGTCTAGATAAGTGGAATGATGAAGGTGCAACAAGAACAAAAAGACCAGAGGGAACATAGGTCGAGGAAATCAGGACAGAACCCATAGATTGATTAGCTTATAGGCAGAGTTTCAGTTGAGACTCGGCAGAATTTCAGTTGAAACTCGATCAACTCGAGCTGTTTCTGCTCTTACAATATCAAAGTAAACCCGTTATTAAATATTTTGTGCAAGGCCACATTATCTCTGTTCCTCTGCATATTAAAATTTGAAAAAGCTCTCTCGAGTTGGGTGAGGTTCCAGGGGTTAACAATAAAAGCCAGAAATGCCTCTGAAGGTGCAACAAATAGAGGATTGGGACAGATATGATTGATAAGGATCTTAAATTTTACTTGAGAAGCGGACCATAACCACTTGATTAAAGCTTCCTTAAGAGGACCTGAAGGTTTTTTTTGGGAGATTCAGAAAAAAGTCGCCACTTGAAGCCTCAAGCCTCTTTTCGAGTTCTAATATTGGTGGAGGCTCTCTTGGGAAAGTTGGCATGAGTGACACCTATAAGGACTGTGCCAGAGGTTAATATTTGGTCCACTAAGCCAACCAGCCAAGAAGTGCTATCATGCTGAGGTTTAAGGTACGCTTGAAGGTCTAAACAAGGTAATCTAATAGGTATGATATACCTTGGGAGTGTTAGACCTTGACTACCTTCCTTGATCTTTGAGAAATTTCGCATGGCATTGTGATTATATGTTCTAGTTGTATGCTTGTTTTGTGATTATAACTTTTTCACTATTGTCACGTCGTCGTTGTTAGGCATCTCATTAACTTTGATGAAGTGCTGCAGATATCCAATCACGTAATTTCATTACCACGTAGCAACAACTGCATTTATCAATACCTAGCTTTTGCATAGAATAAACCTCTAACCAGAAAATTTAGAGCATCGAGAGTCGAAACATACAGCCCAAAGCTCAAGTCAGGCATATATACATGTTACATAGATACAGTTACTTGCAATGGTGTGTGGTCCTGTTTAGGTCTTCCCAAACCATAATTCTTAAGATACAGGGATTCAGCTCGAGAAGCGTCCAAAGCTGTTCATACCTATCTAGTAGTACTAGATGGTATACTTTACAAAGACTTCCAAAAACATTTGGTAAAACGAGAGTATTCTATTAATCTCTGAATAGAAGAAGCAAAAAAACTTTTTGCAACTGATCCAAGGTGCTTATTCAGTTGTTGTCATTTTAGCAAGCACTGTATGTACCAGATCTGTGTTTGATTTGGGTACTTTGGTTGGAGACATATCCTATAACATCAATAAAATATGCAGTCGAAAAAAGTACTTTCCGGAGGAATGAAAAGTCAATCTAACACTGGAGAACGCGGGATAGAAGGCCATGCATCACTTAACCATTAAGTATTGAATGGAAGCAGATAGATATTCATTATACGTCCCTAATCTACAGTGACACCAATTTATTTCCATTATCTGATAGATAAACCTTGCATCTTATTTCATAGCAACTGCTTCACTATTGTCATTATACAAACAAAGCTACAATTATGAAATTTCCAGCAACTTAGAGAGAATACCACAGTGAAAGATGATCAACTAATTCTAGTTTCAGAATATCCAGCAAGTTACATAAGTGCCAAAAATCAAAAAGTAAAGTACGACCAAATCAGTTCTACAAAATATGAGTTACCAAGAAAACTCTAAACACGTACCAGATGAATAGCTTGGAAATTCAACACCTGCAGCAGTGAGTATCTCCTTTATTTCAGACTCGACTGATATAAGGTTTGCTGCTGGACTTGGCCAGTCCTTACCATTCATCGGCACAGGTTTCCATACGCCACGAGTAACTTCTGCAGAGAAGTAACTGATCATAGCTGCGAGTGAAGCAGGCAGAAAGTCGACAAGGTCCCTAAGACCTGGAAAGGAAGCAATGGCTCATTAGCGGCATGTTGGCTGATGAAAGCACTAACACTAATGATTAAATAATCTCTCACAATCCTGGACGTGAAAAATCAAATATATGTCAAGCATCTAACCTGTTGTCAAGTCGCGTGGTGAAAGCCTTCCATGGGCACAAGCTGTTAAAGTTGCCTCCAGAACATAAGGAACTGCTTCCAGAACTTCCCATGCAGAGAGCATAGGTATTGGTGAAACATCTTCCCCAGCACTCTCTGGAGAACTACTTGTGGTGTTGCTGGATGGTGTAGAGGAGTTACTGGAGACGGTACCACTTCTCGTCAATTTCCCGTACATCAAATTCAGAATCTTAAAAGCAACTTGATGAACTGGATTTTCAATACTGAGCCCCGAAAGAGTGGAGGCAATACAAGATTTGTTTTGACAATACCAAGTCCGTAACTTTGGATAAGAGTCAATATATATAGCCCTGTCTGATAGTAGAATATGCATGTTCGAACTGCTATCCATTTTGTCCTGGACAGGACGATCAGATGATTGCATGCGACTATTCCGCAATAACAGAAGATACTCCAGGGTAAGCTCGCTTCCAATTGCCCCACCTCGCCCTGTTATACATTGCTCAAGAGGAGGTCTATAGAATTTCCAAAGGCGGAGAAGAAAGAGAAATGCAGAAGAAAAGACCATATATATTGAGGTTTCGTCATATGTGCTTGATTTTTGACTTGATGCTGGTACAAGTGAGCCAAAGGTCTCACAAAGCGGCATTAAAGAAGCTGCAACTTCGGGAACCTGTAGGAGCAATAACTTTGAATCTGTAGTTAACAACATTTTAGACAACCCCGTAGGAAAACTGGACGTTGCAGATTTAAGCATGTATCATCAGGTTAAAAGAAACATGGGATGACTGTTAGATCAACCGATCCAAATTTAACTAGCACTAGGATAGATAGTCTATCGCTGCATCAGATGGAGCGTCTTCGCTGATTGTGGGCCTGTGCTGCACCTAGTTTTTCATGCTTTTAGCACCCCCCATTACTTTGAGACAAACATATGCAAACGTCATAACTTGAACCAAAGACCTTGTGCAACCCATGAGCTGATACCATTCTATCACGCCCCTCCTTGGGAAAGGCGAAGGTAATCACGGATACAGCTCAGAGTACCAGCTGCAGACAAGGTACAAGGAGCATAGGCTTTGTTGCCATTTTAACCATCGGCCAGAAATCACATTGCAAAGGTTGGAGAGTCTTGGAAGGCTTCATCTCAAAAGGCAAACCCATACATTATATCCTCTGCTATTATGATTCTTAACACCAACTATGCATACAATCTGAAAACATGTTTTTTGCTATGTGCAAACACATTTTAGCAAGACCGCCTTGTCGATAGATAGACTCTTCTTATTGATCTCATAAAGTTTAGCTTTTGATATAGAAGAAACCTGAAGATCTTCTGTAGTTTAATATTAATCGTACTTTTAAGTTCCTAAGAAGATCTTATCAACTTCCAGTATTCTCTCATAGGTCTAAGGAGGGTTGTTGGGGGGGCGGGGGTGGTGGTATTGCACATTTGTCCTTTTAGTAGACTAGCACAATTTTCAATGTGAAATAGCTGAAATGCAGCTATTTACCCTTCTACTAGTATTTACATCTCAAAGTGATCATTTTCTCAACGGGACTCGTGAAAATAAAAATGTGGCCTTCAAGTTTTAGGAATAATCTGGTGCTTGGTGTCTTCTAGGGACTACAATACCCTTTGGATTGCACTTGACCCTGTTTCAAAAAACCTTTATTTTTTTCTCTCAATGAGCCTTCAAAATACATTGCTGAATATTGCCCTTAACCCTGGATAGACCTGCTTAGCTCCTCTACAAGTCAAACTCTCCTTGCCAAAAGGTCGAGAATCTTATGGTTGCTTTGGACAATATTATCATTCATAGTGCAGAAAGCATGTGTAGTAAACAAACCTATTATTAACGCACAAGAAATCAGAAATTAAATCTCATTGCAGACAAGGGATGCCGTAAAATGTACATCACTTACCACACCATGCAAGGAAAGAATATGAACAGTATCTATAGAGGCAGCTCCAAAAAGAATAGCACTGAGCATAGGCATATAATCAACCAGATGACTCCTTGTACCAGTAAATTTAGGAGGTACTGGAGGAGAAAGAAGCTTGACTACAAAATGGACCACATGTTCCTACACAGAAAGCAAACTAAGAAATCATTAACTCAAGATTAAGAAAATGAGTTCCAAATATGCGATTTCACAAAAAATATTAAACTTGAAGCTACAAGCTATAGATATCAAACGGATAAAGCAGTCTCATAAGGAAGATTTTCCTCATTCCAGTGGTTTTGTCATATTTTCTTGTTAGGGCTCCAGATGAAGCTACAGTCTGGGACCCACTTGAGGCTACAAGACTGGACACAGGCGCGGATAGAGAGCTGGAGCTTTCGGGACACCAAATGAGACTATTTATATTCCAGGCAGGCAATGGTTAATTAGTTGTAAATTCAGATTGATGACAAAATTCAATGAGAAATTTCTAGGAACACTTTTATAAAAGCTTATAATAAACGTATTCCTTTTCTCAACATTATGTCTTCCTAAAGCACAGGAAAACCACCACTTGATTCAAATGTTTCAGTAATTTCCAGCAAATTTAATATAACAATGGCTGGTGGACAATGTGTCTAATATATTTCAAGCCATTCCTACCGTAGACAACTGCAACAAAAGACTGAAGCCACATGGAGACAAAAGACGGTCGAGGCTAGATAAATTTGCAATGTGAATATGTTTAATAAGTAGATGAGCTACCTGAATATTCCAACCACGACTAAGTGAGGCACCACATAAGATTTTTGCAGCTGCTGACTTCTCCTCCTCGGGTCCATTTAATGCGATGTGATATAGCTTCTCAATTTCTACTAAACTTAAGCAGGAGAGCAACGGAGAAAGTGAATTTAAACAGCTGATTCACCAGTGATGAAGGTAAATACAACACACACCCCACCCCCACAACAAACCCACACACACCTTCCCAAATTAAAAAGGAAATTTAATGAAACAAGAAAAGAACAACCAAGAAAATCCAACAAAAAATACCATGATGCAGGGGTTGTAAGAAGAGCATTAACGAGGGGGCCAGTCAATGGAGCTCCATCCATTAACGTTGACCAAGGAGATCTTTGAAGAAGTGATGGATCTGACTGCGAAACAACAGATGCAGAAATATAGCCAGGCCAAAAATATGCTGACGCATCAACTAAATTTCTAGCAATGCATGCTTCCACAATTAGGTGCCGCATGTCACCGCCTGGAAACCATCAGCCGAAACAAAAAAAACTAGACAGATTAGTTTGGAACACATGTTGAGGCCAAATAGCAGCTCACTTGTAGTAGAACTTCAACTCATGATGTAGATTGCTACCTGCTTTTACAAAAGAATTGCCACAGCCACTCGTACTTATTCCATTCTTCGTGCTGCTCTTAGATATGAAGTTTATAGCTTTAGCAGCGGCATTATTAGCCGAACTAAGAGCTGATGCAGGAGGGCATAAGAGGGCTGGATACTGCCCAAGGAGTTGAAGAGAAATTATAAGTCCCTGTTTTCTTGAAGAATGACCAATGCCACCCTTTCCCTGTCCAGTTTCTTTATACCTGGACTCCATACCCTCTGACAGGATGGGAGCAAAAAAAGTTGAATTTTCCTCCACCACATGAGCAATTGCCAAGGGGACAATAGACAAGAGGACACACAGACGAGCCTCAAGATGTGGAATAGGCCCTTCCAAGGGATCACGCTCCTACAATAAACCATGGAGAAGAAGTAAATACCAGCTAGATTTTAATTTGACAGAAGGATAGGTTTGTGTTGGCTAATCTCAACTCGTTGTACAATCCGAAGTGCTGAAAGCCAGAGTGCAAGGAAGGTTTCATGCCAGCTTGCCCCATTAAAAACTTGAAGCGTACTGATAGTTTCTGCAGGTTGTTCAACAAAATCCCAAATGAAAAAGAGCTGCAGCTATTCATATATGCTGTCATGATTTGTGACCGGTGATAGTTTATGTCAAAGAACTACAGGAGGATTTACCTGCAAGTATATCAACAGCTGAAGTGACAGGAAATTGTTTCCCATCCATTGCATTCTCCATATATATATCAAGTGGTACCCAGCAAGCAAAACGACCAGCTTCAGAAGCGCAGCAGGAAGCCGGTTTACGTGAAGCGATGCTCGTAAGCATCCCAATGAGCTGGCGCTTGTTCAACTGACACTCGAACACCAAAGCTCTCTGGATATTTGCAGATAATTTTATTAGAGGCTGACTTGCAGACGCCATGTTTGAAGGTGACAAGTTATGAGCTTCGAGAAGCTGCATCCTCTGCAGAAGGCCGTCGTACTTTTCAGGCCTATCAGTAAATGTCATTAAAAACTCATGCCATTAGACTTGGTGGAGATTTAATCCACCTATCTCTGAAACAGACTGACAACATGCAATATCTTTATGATTCTTTGTAAAACTTTTCATCAATCTTCAACTCTTTGCAGGGCCACTTGATTGCACTTGAAAAAATGTAAACAACATAAATTTAAAGTGAAAGGGCCAAAAAGAGAAAAAGGTTCACATCACAAGCTACCTGTTGTATTGAGCTACATATCGTAAGATACACACCTCGCATCGGAACTCGTAACTTCAAAATGCATACCAATTCGTAAAATTTCATGTCCATATCGTATTGTACTACAAATTATGAATAGCTTAGTCGCGTAGTAGGATTTTCAAGGCATAATTGAATATACATACAGACAAGCATACATGTCTAAAAATGTATAGGTTCTTATGATGCATAGCCAACACTACAGTACAGAGCTGCTGTTACTTTTGAGTTAGTGTATCTATGTTAACAAATGACATCAAGAACTGGGAAACAAATGTTGAAATTTGGCTCACACCCTGAACGGTAGGAACTCTGGTTCTTTTAGTAGAACACTGTCTGCACTTTTGCTTCAACATCAATTCGCACACTAAATGATGTTGATAAATGGACTAGGCCCGTGCACGTGTGGAGAGGATCAAATGTCCACATTCTTACCCCTATTTATTGAAGAGGCTGCTTTCAAATTTTGAACTGTGAGCAACCTTACTAGTGAGCTACGGTCATCCCTATAGAAATTCAAACTTAAAAGATACAACATAACCAGGTACGGGAATCTGATCTGTGGGCCATGTATAAGGAGGCATAGCATATTTCTCCTTTACTCTATTTTGATAGCAAAACCTTATGATTTTCAAGGCACAATCTTGTAAAGATCAGTATAGAACTGGAAAGACTTGTTTTGCCTTGGGACAACTGGAAACTTCACCTAAGCAATTCCAAAGTTATGGAGAAGTAAATAACCAGATAGAAGAGTCCCGTAGAAGACCAAAATACACCAATTTCATAAAGTTTGTATGATCAAAGAAACCAAAATACTTGTCCAAGGTCTATATATTTGTGGTAACTAGTAAGCGGCAGAGGTGCATAGGCGTTGAACATATGAAGACAAACTGGATGTAGACTAAGAGTACATACATATTCAAGTGAACAAGACGGAGTAAAGCCATAGCCTTCCTGTCATCGGTTAGATTTCCCAACATCTCCAGGGCCATAAGAGAATTTGTTGTTCGAATCTGTTCCCGTTGTTCATGTCTTTTGAAATTTGGATAACCTTCAAACTCTACATCCATATTATGGCCTTCACCAACAGATATTTTCAATCCCCAATCATCTAATATGCCATCAACTAAGCAAACGACGATGCTGAAAAAAGACAACACAAGTGCATGTCCAAGCTCAAAGACCTGAATCTTGTATGTTTGCGAAAGTTGAAGAGCATCATCAACAGATTTGATTATCCTGCCAAACAGCCAAGCATCAACCCAAATGAACATTGAAGTTAAGCAGCTCTTTCTGCTGCATGTGTGACCATAACATGTTCAAGATAACAACATAGGAAGTGCTAAATCCAAGCATCTTTTCACTTTACCCAATGAAGCATGATAATGCAACAAAGTTCTGGATTTAGCCCTCCAGAACAGACACCTTTTGTGAAAAAATAGCACAAGATCACAAAAACCAAATAGGACAATGCGGAAATTAGACGTGATATCCTTACAGCCTAGTCAAGAAGTGGTATTATTAGCACTAATAATGCTTTGTAACCACTAGAGAGAGTAGTCTAACTTCAAAGTGCTTGTTCTTCATTCAACTGAAGTGGAGGGGATGCATATCAAAGTGCATATTGTTGGCTCTAATCCTCTTTAACAGGGGACTGCGAAAGTAGTACTAGCCAAAAAGCAAGAGCTCACTCAAGAATCGACAGTCAACAATCGGTTGAACTATCATGCAGGGCAGCCAAAATTTTGGTAAATCAAAGCTACAGGTAACACAACTTGGAAAAGGAAACAGATCCTTGATAAAAACCAATGCCCTCCTAACCTGATACAACCTCTTCTGAGCACTAGCTAGTCTATGAGAATTTGGTATTGTGATCCTTCAACCGCTGTCCAAGACAGCTCAATTGAAATGGAAAATAGCCAAATTTTCATACGATTCAGCTCTCCCAAAAAAGTACACAGATTAGCACCCCACCCTGCCCCAATATCTCTTTCATCTCTAGGATCCTTATCATTCCCAGAGATCTACCCAATCTCACCTCCACCTTTCTAAGCTAACCTCGTTCCATGATGCGGGAGAATACGGGAGAACTGGATCAAGACACATGGGTTCGACTAACTCTCCAAGACTAAACGTGTATTTATGACAGGGTGGGGCCCAAAACACTTCCTAGTGTTTGATCAAAATATAGACTCGACTATATGAGAGAGCAATTGCTACAGCTTGCAAAACCAGTTGTTTAAACATCCCCCATACCTTTAGTTCAACTTTCGTCAAATTTGGCTGATTTGCTCTGGTCAACGTATGAGTCGATGCTTGGAACGGATGTCAAAGGCCATTAGAATTGCTCATCATTTTCATCTTATTCAGCATTGCCTTAGAGATTGCATATATCTAATTAAGTTCAATGACACTTGCTCAATTTGATCAGGCATTTCATTGAAGCAGAAGTATGTATTTCATGCTTAGACAGTTTCATACTGCTCAAGGAACTGCGCATCAGTGAAGAGACCAGCTCGTCTCGCTGAAGGCCTATACCTGGTACAAGGCATTACATTTGAAGGACCAGACCAGTTCATCTTAAGAAAACGGATGGAGGTGCTCACTTGCTTTTTTGGTAGAAAAGTGCTCACTTAAGCTATGATGCCGGATTGGATTTTATGTTTTCCAAGCAAGAAGAAGGAAACTGATCTCCGAGGGGAGATCTATACAGAGGAAAACAACGTCGCAGACATACAAAGAGCAGTGAGGTTCATAAAGGTACAGTAAAGTGATCCCCGAGGAGAGATTTATAAAAGGGACTCCCATTTTGTGGTGAACGAATTTGAATTTTTCACTCAACAAAACATATAAATCAGTAAACATACATTTCGGTGCGAGCAAATACAAATATGAAGTTAGACCGACATTGGGAGGAAAACACTTACTTGTCCCTGCAAGCATCTGCCACAGATGGATTGGACGCAAATGCATATCTGCTTAGGAGTTCAAGATAGAGTCTGTACGCCCCGGGTTGAGACCATCGATGAGGAATGACCCTGTAAAAAACATGTGCAAGAGGAATGTAAAAATAAAATTATCAGATATATAAAATGCTGCATAATTATCTCTAATAAGAGACTTTGCTTTGTGCTCGGGCTCTTGGTCCGATAATTGAGGGAGGTGAGAATAATGGATCCTAAGCTTGGACTTCTATGATTGGCAAGCAAACTATAGAATGCAAGAAAAGAAGAGAAAAAAAAACTTGATGTAAATGTTCATTTCTGGGCGTGCACGTGACAACGACAGTGACCCCGATCAATTTCTCAAAAGGGATAGAAAAAATACATCTTTATGAACATCAAAATCATCAAGGTATGGAAGCAATATGAAGGTGATGAAGGACATGATGGTGGAAGCCTAAATGGCCAACGTCATTACTCTTCAACTTAATAGAACCGCAGACCTGCGCTATACAAGTCTACACAGTAATCATTAAGGCATCTTGGTGGGAAAAACTAGATGGAGTATTTATCTAATCTCCAAGTCCAACAACAAAATTAGCAGACGAGAAATGAAGAGAGAGACCTGGAAGTGAGGAGGGAGAGGACGTGGAGGGGGTAGAGGAGGCCGGAGGAGAGAGCTTGGTGCAGGAATTTCCAGAGGGAAGGGTGGTTGTTGGTGAAGCACAGCTGAGAAACCACCACCTCCCCCAACTCGGGACTCGGAAGCCCTAAGCCGGCGGTTCCGAGCACGCATTTGGCCGCCTCCATCGCCCACACCAGCGGCGGCTCCTCCCTCTGCTGGCACGCCTTCACCGTGTTCAGCACCCGCTCGCGGAAATCCGATTCTGACTCGCTACTAGCGCACTCCATCTCTTCAATTCTTCCTCTATTCTCTGTGTGTCTCACACCAACACACGCGCATTCTCTGGATGGACTAGGAAGGAAGTGGTGGGTGGTGGGTGGTGGAACGGAGGTAGTTCTGGTGCTTTAAACGAGGTGGGCCCAAGCTCGGGCACACTTACAACAATTATCTCTCTCTCTCCCCCCTTTTTGTGGCGGTGGCAGTGACTGGCTTCGCGCCATGCTTTTCATTTCATTTCATTTTTAACGTCGTAGAGAAGAATGGCAACAAATTGGTTAACATCTAAAATGTCTTTTCACAGAAACACCGGAAACGAGAGAATGGCCGGGGGCCCGCGGGAGGGGTGGTTACCTACCACTACCAATCATCCACCATTCCTCCGTCTTCCTTCTTTACACCTAACCATCACTTACACGACCTTAAGTGATGTTAAAAAGGTATGTTATGATAAATACCACACTCGTCGATATTCCATTTCTATGCTCGTCGTTCTTGCCTTGATTTCGAGATTGACTTTGAGTTTGGATTTCGGTGTCAAAATCGTGTTTATAAGTCACGAGTGAGAGGTTAAACTCGTGTTTAAGCTCATGTTCGTGACTGAGATTGGCTAACTTGAGTATTTTGTTTTCAAATGCACCCAGATTCAAGCCTTGGACAAAAATTTATGCGCTAAAATGAGAATTGAAAATAGCTTTAAAATATGCTACGTAAAATAAAGAAAGCAAAATAAAACAAGACTATTCACAACTCGTTTGACATATGAGCTCTAACTTTTAGATTAGGCTCTTTTCATCTGGTGGATGAATGAACATGAACGAGTCATTACTGAACCGATCTACAAGCTTTTTTCGTGAACAACTCGATTCATTCACAACTATTTCTACTACTTCAAATTACTGTTAAAAAAAAAACTTGGAAGAAGTGTGTTTTCACTGCAGTACTAATGTGCTTGGTTCGAAGGAATATTAAATCAACTTTGCATATACTATAAAACTGATAAGGTATTTCTTTTTTTTCTTTTTGAGCGAAAACTAACAGACTTGTTAATAAGGGATAATATCATCGAATTCTGTGAAGTTATGAATTAAATATAGTCAACTTCGTCACTATCAAAGTACAACCTGTCAGTCCATAATTTTGGAATGTACATCAAATTTATCCCTTCGCTTTTACATTGCGTCTGTTTTGTACTTTTTTTTGCTCATATTAACATACAGTGTTTTTTTTATTAAATCAATTATGGACATGAGATTTAATGAGTTAACTCACTAGGCATACATAGTATTCATTTCAAGATACTTCTCTTTTGATTTTATAAGCAACGGCCCCAAAACATTTACGCTCAGTACGATGTGTACCTAAATCCATCTAAACATTGTTGGAAATCTATATATACGCGTTTGAAACAAAGGCTCGGTTTAATGCTAATCACTAGATAAAGTACACCATCACCGTCGAAGACTGTACCCTCACTTGCTAATTGAGGTAGAAAAAAAGCTAAATATCAAATTATTTAAATGATACTTCTATCTATTATATATATATATATATATATATATATATATATATATATGGGAGCTGATCCCTTGACCGCGTAGGCAAAATAGGATATCTTGCCAGCGCGATCTGGCCGTCCATCCCGAAGGGATGGACGGTCCAGATCACTTTTTTTTGCGGCGCTGTCAGTCGTCCGCTACACAGTCTCGCGGACGGCTCTTTTTACCATCTTGCCCTCGCTCACCCGTCCGCTACACAGTCTAGCGGACGACTGACAACCTGCGACAAAAAGTAGTCCGCTACACTGTCCAGCGGACGACTGTCATTCTGACACATCTGACACAATTCTGTCCGCTACACAGTATAGCGGACAGTATTGCCCATTCCCTTTCTTTCAGCACAATTTTCTTCTACTCAATTCTTTCAGCACAATTTTCTTCTCCTTCAGACTCGCTTCCATTTTCAGCTGCCTTCAAGCTTCGAGTAACACTTGCTTCAAGCTTCGCTCAAGCAAGGTAAGTTTGCTTCAAGTTTTCTTGATGTTCTAGAAATTTGTCACTGTATTCATCAATTTGTGATTTTATACTCTAGATTTTTTGTGATGTTCTAGACATGATGTTCATCAAAAAGGTATAATTTGTTAACTTTATATTTAATTCATTATAGTTTAATTCGATTTTTTGGCATGATGAATTCGTCTATTTATCTTACTAATTTAAATTTGTTATGTTCAATAAATTAGTAATTGTTAATTTGGAGACACTTTTGAGATTATGCATACCGTATGTTTGCCATCCTAATTTTTAGGTAATATTTTCAGTTAGAAATGCCATTTGATTGTTAAGCGTAGTCTATTTCTACACAGCTCTTGTTTCACAATGTCTGATTTCGTGTCGAGCTCCAACGTCCCCGTAGATGCTAGTGATCCGTATCTAGGACGGACATTTGCTACGTTGGAAGAAGCTGAAGCATGTTTTCGAGCGTATTCATTGAGGGTTGGTTTTGGCATTAGAATAAAGACTTCAAGAACGAGCACCATAACCAGAAAGATATGCTCTCGCTTATACGAGTGCCATAGGAGCAGAAACCCAGTGCAAAATGAGACATGTGTAGGCAATGATGACAGTGAGGACGAAATAGGATATCCGCGTAGAAGACGGGACTGCTTTGAGCGCACAAATTGCCAGGTCAAGATGTTCGTAAGCTACAAACCCAAACAAGACCATTGGCTTATTACCAGCCTGGAACTGGCACACAATCACCCGTTAGTAACCCCTTCTAAGGTGAGTGAGATGCATCAACACAAGAAGATGGGTAAGGTCGCAAGGAGCCTGATTCAGACAATGAGCAATGCGCGACTAGGACCTACCGACATGATTAATGTTCTTGCTGAACAGGCTGGGGGAATTCAAAATTTGACCTTTAACACGACAGACGTTCGTAACGCGGTCCGAACCCATAGACGAGCCGCGTATGACCTCAATGATGCTCAAGCCACAATGAGCCTATTGAAACGGATGCAGATGGAGGACCCGCAGTTGACCTTCGATTATAAACTTGACGACGAGCATCGAGTTAGCACAATTTTTTGGGTCGACGGTCGTTCGAGGCTTGCTTATAAGCATTTTGGGGATGTCGTGACGTTCGACACCACATACCGTACCAACAAGTACTCGATGCCGTTCGCCCCTTTCACGGGGGTCAATCATCATTATCACTCCATCCTGTTCGGGTTCGCCTTGTTAAGGGACGAGACCGAGAGTTCTTTTGAATGGTTGTTTAGGACGTGGCTGGAAGCAATGAACTTCAAAGCACCCAAAGTGATCATCACCGATCAAGATTTGGCAATGAAGAAGGCTATTGCGACCGTCTTCCCAGACACTCGGCACAACTTGTGCACCTGGCACATAAGCAACAAATACCCGGAACGGCTGCATCACGTGTACGCAAAGTATCAAGACTTTAAACAGGATTTTGACAAGTGCGTCCTCAAGTCGTTAACGATTGAGGAATTCGAGGAGAGGTGGGAAAAGCTTGTTCGGGATTACTCATTGCAAGACAACGAGTGGCTCCAGAACTTGTACGAGCGCAAAGAGCAATGGATTGGCGTTTACACGAGGAGGTATTTTTCAGCGGGCATGAAAACGACGGGCAGGAGTGAATCCATGAATGCCACGTTCGATAGTTATGTGGGTACAGCTACCAATTTGAAGACTTTCGTTGCATCCGCACAAAAAGCGGTAGCTTCGTTGTTCGTAAAAGAAAGGGCTGCCGACTTTGCAACAACGTACAAACAAAGGAGAACGTTGCTCGAGACCCCGCTGGAGATGAACGGTGCCAAAGTCTATACGAAGGAGATCTTCTTGCTATACCAAGTAGAGCTGCGAAAATCCGGACGATACAGTATAAACAAGGTGGCAGAAATGTCTACGCGTGAGTACAAGGTTTATTCGCTCGTGAATGACCTAGTCCCTGAGAAGCTGCGCAGAATGTATACGGTGAGCCACGACACATTGACGGACTCGGTGACATGTGTTTGCAAGAAGTTTGAGTTCCATGGCATCCTGTGTAGACACGTTCTGCGGTTTTTCACCCAGAAGAATATCAGGACAATCCCCGATAAATACGTCTTGCCACGGTGGACAAAAGGTGCAAACAGGTTGCACGGTACCATTTCCTTTCCGGAGCACTCGTATACTGACTTTGAAGAATCAGAGACGCTGCGGTATAATCATCTGGTGACGATGTTCACCCGTTTGTCCGTAAAAGGTGCTGCTACAATGGTCGGTTATAAACATCTCCTCGAGGTAGCTCAGCAACAAGAGCCCATCGTCGACCAGTTGGAAGCAGCTTCAGTCACCAATGCGATTGACACCGAGCCTACGACGGGGGTATCAGAAGATGACGAGCCGGAGGAGGAAGACGACAATGATATCCGTTTGTTGGATCCAATTATATCGCAAACGAAAGGCCGCAAGAGATCTACGCGGATGAAAAGCTCTATTGAAACGGCAACTCAACCTAAAAAGCTGCGAAGGTGTGCATTGTGCAACAAAATGACCGACCACGACAAGCGGAACCATTACAAGGCACTGGGGATAAGTTCAAGGGGTTTGCAAGACGGGGAAGAAGGTGACGCCGAAGATGAGGACGAACAAGCTGCAGTGGACCTTTAATTTTTTGTACAACTTTATGACATTTGTAATAATATTCGAGGGATAATTTTTCTACCGGGTACTGGAATTTTTTTAAAATGGACCTATGAGAGGCCATCGAATCAAATCTAAAGTCTTTATTACGAGGTTTTTCTTTTATTTTGTAATCCCCGTCCGCTATACAATGTAGCGGACATCATTGACTTTGGTCTTTTACGTCCGCTATATTGTATAGCGGACGGGTGGCATCGAAGTAAAACTTTTGGTCTTTGTACGTCCGCTATACAATGTAGCGGACGTTAGAGCAGGCAAACTTTTGGTCTTCTTTACTGTCCGCTATATAATATAGCGGACGTCATAACTTTTGGCCTTTCATGTCCGCTATACAATGTAGCGGATAAGTCTATATGATATAAATTAATCATATCGGGCAATCGGCTGTTATCAGTCCAACAGTCTCTCTGCTCTCTCTGTCTGGAACATCTAGCCCAGGCCAATACTCCATCTCCGGCGACCCACAGGTGATCCACAACTCCGGCGATAAACCGTCCCCCCCTCAACGCCGACCTCGATGGCTTCTGGATCGGAGACCACCTACGATTTTATTGGCAACTTGCACCTGGCAGGCAAACACTTTTTCAAAGTCATGATGCCGGGGTTTGAGAATGAACTTGTATGCCATCCCTCTATCTCTGTATTTTCGTGTGTTAAATCTTTTGGTTAAAAACTAACCTATTTTTTGTGTATTGTGTTTGTTAGGACATACCGGAAGCCTTCACCAATCAATTTACAACAATTCATGACAGTGCAAGATTATATAGCCGCAAGGGGGCATGGCAGGTTGAAATCAAGCTGAAGCCCGGCCGACCCCAAAAAAAGCAATTCGCAGAGGGTTGGAACGTCTTCGTGCGCCAGCATGGCCTCGAACTCGGGGACTTTGTAGTATTTGAACACCTTGGGTGGTGGGATTTTGAAGTTGTAATCTTTGATCGGAGCACTTGTGAAAAAATTTCTTTCCCCCAATGTGAACCCTAATTATTTGAAATAAAATTATTTGAGTTCTTGTTGATTGTGTTTCGAAATTTTTCCTCGCTTAATTGTGTCGTTTGAAATACACTTTTGTTATAAACACTTCGAAAAATTTGGATTTTACGTCCGCGATACAATGTAGCGGACGGCACAGCAGAAACTTTTGGTCTTCATTTTACCTCCGCGAGACAATGTAGCGGACGACGGAGCAGAAACTTTTGTTATCAACACTTAGAAACTTTTGGTTTTCATTTTACCTCCGCGAGACAATGTAGCGGACGGAGCAGCAGAAACTTTTGTTATCAACACTTAGAAAAATTTGGTCTTCATTTTACCTCCGCGAGACAATGTAGCGGACGACGGAGCAGAAACTTTTGTTATCAACACTTAGAAACTTTTGGTTTTCATTTTACCTCCGCGAGACAATGTAGCGGACGGAGCAGCAGAAACTTTTGTTATCAACACTTAGAAAAATTTGGTCTTCATTTTACCTCCGCGAGACAATGTAGCGGACGACGGAGCAGAAACTTTTGTTATCAACACTTAGAAACTTTTGGTCTTCATTTTACCTCCGCGATACAATGTAGCGGACGGTGCAGCAGAAACTTTTGGTCTTCATTTTACGTCCGCGAGACAATGTAGCGGACGACGGAGCGAGACAATGTAGCGGACGGAGCAGCAGAAACTTTTGTTATCAACACTTAGAAAAATTTGGTCTTCATTTTACCTCCGCGAGACAATGTAGCGGACGGAGCAGCAGAAACTTTTGTTATCAACACTTAGAAACTTTTGGTCTTCATTTTACCTCCGCGAGACAATGTAGCGGACGGAGCAGCAGAAACTTTTGTTATCAACACTTAGAAAAATTTGGTCTTCATTTTACCTCCGCGATACAATGTAGCGGACGGCGCAGCAGAAACTTTTGTTATCAACACTTAGAAAAATTTGGTCTTCATTTTACCTCCGCGATACAATGTAGCGGACGGAGCAGCAGAAACTTTTGTTATCAACACTTAGACAAATTTGGTCTTCATTTTACCTCCGCGAGACAATGTAGCGGACGACGGAGCAGAAACTTTTGTTATCAACACTTAGAAACTTTTGGTCTTCATTTTACCTCCGCGATACAATGTAGCGGACGGTGCAGCAGAAACTTTTGGTCTTCATTTTACGTCCGCGAGACAATGTAGCGGACGACGCAGCAGAAACTTTTGTTATCAACACTTAGAAAAATTTGGTCTTCATTTTACCTCCGCGATACAATGTAGCGGACGGCGCAGCAGAAACTTCTGTTACCGACACTTAGAAAAATTTGGTCTTCATTTTACGTCATCAGAAAAATCAGTATTCGACAACAGAAATCAACACAAATCAAATCACACCAACGACAACACAAATCAAATCACACCAACGACAACACAAATCAAATCACACCAATTGCGTACGATTTATGTAAAAACTACTGTTATGATACAATTTCAACTGGGGTCCGCATGTTGGGCCGGATTCTCGTCATTAGCCGGATTTTCTATAAACCTAACCGCTCTAGGCCGGCCTTTCATAATTTGCCAAGCCATTCTATATCTATAGCCTTCAACTTCTGCTTGGCTCCAGACGGCCGCCTTGAGGCTCTCAGAGCGACAAATGAAATCCATGTACATGCAAAGGAAGACGCCGCAGTCCGAAGTGTTACGTTGCTTGGGCCTCCTCTTCTTCAATCGCCTATTGAGATTTGGCCGCGCCGGTACGGGGACATCACGGGCACGATTGACCATTGCACAAAAAATATTCTGCGAGAAACAGAAAATGGCGTAAGACACGAGTTAAAATTTATGGCAAGATAGAATCAGAGAATTATACAGCGATCGTAATATTACCAACGCGTCCAATTGGGCTTTGTACATGTGCAGCACAGGCATCTGATGAGTATCGTCGTGGAGACTGTCGATCACCGATACGACTTTAGTTGTTGGGGAGTAGCAAACCAAGTACCAGTGGCTGTGCCCTAGAAATGGGATTAGAAACACATCGGCAACACTTGCGCTCACCGGACTATCCCTATTAATATATGCTCCTAGGTTAAAGGACGGTCTCCACTGGGCCAACTTTTTCTTCCCCCTATGTTCGACCCACTCCTGCCATTCAGACACTAGCATCTGATGAAAAAAGGCATCGAACAGAAAAACGGCCGGATAGCTCGGCTGCTGCCGACACCTTTCCCTCAGAATCTCCACGTAGGTGGAGACGACACCGGTGTCTAACCAACTCCCCGGAGCCAGCGAGGCGAGTTCTCCCCACGAGCAAATGTAATCCATGCCCTCCGGATGATCCACACTATACAACGCTTGGTCATGCGGGACGCCGCTAAAATAACGCTCTCTGATTATCTGGCATTTCTGCGGCTTTAGGGGCTTCAACGGATGCCCTTTGCGATATTGCCCTCGGGGGTCGACCGGGGGGTATTGCACTCCTTCGGGGGGGTCGACGGGAGGATATTGCACTCCTTCGGGGGGGTCGACGGGGGGATATTGCACTCCTTCGGGGGGGTCGACGGGGGGATATTGCACTCCTTCGGGGGGGTCAACGGGGGGGTATTGCCCGCCTTCGGCAATAGATGGTCCTGCCCACGGGACAATGGGCAGACTGATGTTTCCGAAAATCCAGTCTTGCGTGACTTGACTCTGGGAGAGGGGTTGGGGTTCCGAATCCAATCGTAAAGAGAAGGAGGGCGCACTGTAATAATCCCACGGCGCTTGAGCCTGGCCCATGGTGCTTGGCGGTCCCCAATCACCAGCCATCTCTGGTACAGAGGGAAAACCATATCCCTGGCTCACTCCCGAAGTCTGTCCCGAGGGATCGGTGCATCCTTCGGGAACAAACGGCCGCTGCCACCCCGGATAACCCATTCCCGGGTTTGGCTGTCCCGATGCTTGCCGCAAAAAATTCCCGCAGCCAACCGCCAACGCTTCAGCCTGTTGGCGAAGCTCCTCGCCCATGGCATCCACCAAATCCTTCCGCTCGCTCAACTTCTGGAAGAAGGCGAACGAGGCATTAACCTACATCCAGAGAGATAATAAATAAGTAACTTCGTACACACTTAGAATGATCAAGTTCAATTAGAAGCACTGGTTGGGCAACTTACCAGATTGTATGCCATGTGCTCATCGATCTGACCCCTAGGGTGGTACTTCTCCCCGCGTTCAAACCTTACTGGAGCTACTCTCCTCCGGGTGATGCGGTAGTACCACTCGTTGTACTGTTCGATACTGATGACGGGGTCAGGCTCCGACACAATGGCCGCCAGCGTGTCCTGCCAAGAATTCCAGACCTCAATTTCACGCGCGCACAACTCGTGCGCATTCGCCCTGCCAAACAGTCCGACACCCGGTGGGTTCCTGTTAAGCCTCATATCTGGCGCACCGGCTGGCAACCCCTGCAGGCAGTCAAAATGGCGCATAGCGCGATCCGGCAGCTGCCACTCTGCGACCTCGAAGTGGATCAGGGGTGTGCGTTGCAACCCGGAGAGCGTGAAGACGAACGACTCTCCCACCCGTCGCGCCAAACGTTTGTACGGTGCCCATCGCATCTGGCCAGGAGATAACGAGTCGAGCTCCCCCCGATAGTATGAAATGTTGTGATGGGGATCGTCTCTCCTCTCGTAGTGGGTTTCCTTCCGGCTGTACTCCCAGGCGCACAACCGAGGCCACACATTATCTGTTCCGTCCCTACGCCTGGGTGCGCCGGTAGCAAGGTGTTCATAAGACCACACCTGAGAGCAAAGACATTGAAAAAAGTATCGTCAACATTTATTGTCCATTCAACAACAAAAAAAAACAACAAAGAGCACGTAATGAAGAATTGTATGATATACCTGCAATAGCGAGAGACATGCACATATCGCTTTGGAGTCGGGCCTCGTTGCCTTGTGCAATGCTCGGTACAGGTATGCAAGAGTTGCTGCACCCCAGGCATAATCCCCAACCTCAGCCAGGTTACGCAAAAACGGTATATATTTGACGCTGACCGTGTTCTTCGACGTCGTTGGGAATAATATTGCCCCCATCACCCACAAGAGGAAGGCTTGTGTGTACAGCACAAGGTCATGGCCCGTATAGTTTTCCGGCAAAACCCCGTAGGTATCTACCAACCACTTCAACTTGATACCACCACTGCTAAATCCATCCTGGGGTACCGAAGTAAAGAAGTCCCTAGCGGTCCTCTTATTCGTTGCTTCGGACGGATGAGCTATTACCGGCCGCCCCGTCACCGGTAACCCTAAGATGAACCCTACATCTTCTAGGGTAATTGTCATCTCTCCGAGAGGGAAGTGAAACGTATTCGTTTCACTTCTCCACCTTTCAACAAGGGCACCTATTAAGTGCCGGTCAAGTTGTTGAAAGATCTGCCCATGCGTGAAAATCCCAAACCCAATCCCACGCAGTAATCTTTTCTGGGTTCTGTTCAATTTCCAGGCGTTGAAATTATCGCTTACTTCTACCGTGTTGACAAGTGCTCTTTCCTACGAATTAATAAATATTATTTAAGCAAAATAAACACTATACAACGTTCGCAACTGAAATACGTAAGCAAAATAAACGATATAAACGATAAAATAAGTATCTTACTCCACCATCCCATATGAGCGTACTGATATGGGATGCTTGGTCATATAATACGGACGAATCTTCTGGTCCAGGGTTGAAATCCATTTTTTGCAACTGAAATAATGGAAAGAGGGCAAGGTTGGAAGCGTAAACATTCCCAAACATACAACGCTAGCATATTCAGCGCTAGCATGTGATCAGATAATACGCAATACACATATATAATATATATGTATATACATTGACAAACGCTAGCATAGTGCCTATCTACTTGCCAACGCCGCAAGATGAACTCTAGATTATGAACAAAGTAAGGATTAGTTTGTGAACTTACGTGATTGATGAGACGATTAAAGGATTTCTTGCAAAGAAATTGCGCCGATCTACTTGCCAACGCCGCTGGTTTGATCGTGAGAAGAAGGAATAGTTTGATTGTGAGAAGAAGGAATACTTTGATTGTGAGAAGAAGGAATGAATAGAAGTTTAGAAGTATTCGAATGCTTGCCAACGTCCGCTACACTGTGTTGCGGACGCTGGGATAACGACAAAGTAACAGACGTGCATCGACTGATGTGACAACTGTCAGGGGGAAGTGGGTGGTTTGACGGACACAGTCGTCCGCTAGACAGTGTAGCGGACTACTTTTTGTTGGCCCAAGAATGTCGTCCGCTAGACTGTGTAGCGGACGGGTGAGCGAGGGCAAGATGGTAAAAAGAGCCGTCCGCGAGACTGTGTAGCGGACGACTGACAGCGCCGCAAAAAAAAGTGATCTGGACCGTCCATCCCTTCGGGATGGACGGCCAGATCGCGCTGGCAAGATATCCTATTTTGCCTACGCGGTCAAGGGATCAGCTCCCTATATATATATATATATATATATATATATATATATATATATATATATATATATATATATATATATATATGGAAAACTTCTTTTAATGTAACACCTCTTTGATGTTACTAACTACCGATCTAAAATGGTGAAAAGTGGCATTTCATAAAAAGTGACACAAAATACAAATCTTAAATACTATATAACTACCTATATAGACATGTTTGATTTTCTTAATTTAAACTTCATTAAAAATATACAGTTAAAATAAATATGAAGTCCAAACTTGATATTATAAAAATATCATATTGCTAATTTTATCTTTGCACGTGTTTAGTTTCAACACTTTCAAATTCATTAAAAATTTATACTTAAAATTAAATCTATGTTTGATATGATGATAATATTCTCCTAACTTATTTTGTCACACGCATGACTAACTTATTTTCTGTAATTCAAGATTCATTTTACTGAATGTGACAATAAACACTTATACGTGATGTTTGATTTTATTTTTTTAACAAAATTGTATTAATTATCTTTATTTTTACACACGCATCGCGTGTGCCATGATAACTTGTCCTAATGATGGCATTACATCTATCCACGCATATGTGGGTTGATTTGGTGCAGGCCCTCTGAGGGAGAATCGTCGGGAATGGTAGCAAGGTGGCTCGGCGTGAAAAGGCTGCCGAAGCGTGGCTCGGGGATGAGGTGATGTCGCCGTCATTTTCTAATGTACTTTTGCATGTACCAAGGGAGATGGAAGATGGACTCAGAAGCAACTAGAAAACAGTAAAGTTTCATACATATTCGTCACGAGTGGTGGTGGCGACGGTGGAGCTGATACGACGATGGTAGAAGTTGAGTTGGATTCCAATAATGGCGGCAGTGAGCGGTGAAGTTGGTTTGCTATAATGGTGGTGGTTTCGTTGTGGATCTCTGGTGCATGTGTCGGTGGGGTTGGTGGTGACTGGTGGGATTGGTGGTGTTAGTCACTGGTAGTTGCCTTTTTTCTCCCTCCATCAATTAACAATGGGGAACGGGGTAGAGCTGGAACTTTGAGGTAACTGTCATTGGTGATTGATGGAGCTTACAAAGGTTGATTCCAGTAACAAAAAATTCTTCTAATTTCACAACAAATTTCTATTTCATAAAGATTTGGGAGTTTTGGACGAGTTTGCAACATTCTCTGATTAATCATTCACTGTGAGAGTGACTATAGAAATTTGTCTCCTCAATTCCTGCACTTACTTGGATCGGTAGAGTTTGGCAATGGGTTTGACGGTTGCAGTTTTGGTGGTGATGGAGATTTGTTGGTAGCAATGATCGAGAAATCTATTTTTCCTGGTTTGTTTGCTGCTAATGACCACATTAAAGTATCATACCTTATGTTGTGATAATTCAAATAAAGAAAGGAATGAAAAAGAGAAGAGTGTTACCTAATTGGCCTAAAATTACCTAATTATTTTTAATTCTCTTAAATTTTAGTGTTCTAATGCTATACTTTGGCTAAAAAAAATTTGTTGCGGTGCTTTTTACGTGTTTTTAATGTTAGAGATTTTATAGTAAACAATCCAGTGTTTTGATTGACTTAATGATGCTGACCAATAAGTTTGACGAACTTCAACTAGTAAGATGTAGTTTTGTCAAATTTCGACCGGAGAGATGTAATTTTATTAAAGTAATGCTGTTTTTACCGGCTTTACTTTCATCACTATAATATTAAAAACACTAAGAAACACGTTCGTAGGCATGTTGAAAGTTGTTCAAACAATTTAACAAGCAACCATGCATAGCGTGGAATGTTGACTATGTCCCTAGTGCTAATGACTGAGGTGTGTGGGCCGATACTAGATCAATCCGAGTAATCTTACAACTGATAACGGCAAGAGCCTTTACGTGGTCCAGTGTTGCTAAGGAGTGTATGTCGATGATAGGAACACGTCTCCACCAATGGGTGGGCTAAATGGGCTCTGCTCCACTATGTTGGGTTGCAAGAGGAGAAAGCCCAGTTTGGGTTTACGTCTTTCAGCCCACATTAAACTTAAAACTTCTCAAGGAGGCAAATGTAGAAATTAGGGACGGTAATGGGGCGGGTCGGATGCAGATCTTATAAGATCCGCACCCGCCCCGCTACCCTTGAAATCCCACCCTGCCCCGCACCGGGTTATATACCCTCAAGTCCATATCTGACCCTGAAATGTTTTAGAAAACCCTTCCCCACCCTGCCCCGCCATGTCCTTATGCCCTTCGAAATTGGCAGTAGATCACGGCAGTGATCAGATGGCAGTGATCAAATGTCAGCAATCATGGCAGTAGATCACGGTAGCCCAATATACTGAGATGGCAGCGATCACGGCAGCGACGGCAACGACGGATTGCTGATGATCACAGGCGGCAGCGACGGCAACGACAGATTGTTGATGATCACAGGCGGCAACGACGACATCATCACAGGTGGCAGCGACGGCTTGGTGTCTGATGGCTTGTTGTTGCGTCAGTTGCCGACGGTGCCTTAGATCAGTAAATGGTCAGTCGCCGACTGTGCGAAGGAGAGGCTGGGAGAGAAGAAGGAGGCGCGACGGCGGCGCGGCACCTTTGTTCGCAGATGAAAATTAGGGTTGGTGCGGCGCGTGACACCTTTGTTGTCGGCAGAGAGTGAGAGTGTGAGACCTCTGTTGTCGGCGGCAGAGAGTGAGAGTGATTGATTGGGAATTAGGGTTGGGGAATGTGGATGACAAGGAGTAAGGACATATTATATAGGTGTGAGATGGACGGCTAGGATTAAAGATGAGTAGGGTTAAATACCGGGACGGAAGAGGGTCGCGGGCGCGGGTTGGACTAAATACCATACCCGCCCCTAACCCGCTGCGGATTTTTTTAAAAAAAAAAACCATACCCGCCCCGTGGTCCGGTCAAAGTCAAAAAGACCCGCTCCTATAGGAGCGGGGCGGGGCGGGGCGGGGATCCGCCGGTTGCGGGATTACATGGGCATTAACTTGTAGGGATTACAATAAGCTCAAAGGTTGCATCAATCAAATATTTGTATATGTTTTGTGTGATCACGTCTTCACCGAATCTAAAGTATCAATACAAAAAGTGGCATAAACGGACGAAACTGAAAACATAGCTTATTACAACAAGTCTTCATTTCCTTGAAACGATACATGACCTTGAAACTTGGTTTGAGTGAGTAGTGATCTCACATGGCAAGGCCGGTGACTCTATCAGATGATTAAGTGGTAAAGTGGTCTTAATTAAATTAAAGAAATAGAGGAGTTGATTAGCTTCCGTTTTCACTTCTTTGAAGTCTTGTACGCCATCCATCCATCTATCGGCCCATTCCTTTCGATGCTCCCCTACAATATGAATGTCATCCTCCTTTGTGTTGAATTTAAGATCTGAGCTATTAATACACTTCAATTGAGAACTCCCAACAGTAACCTAACACCACCCCTTTTTTCTTCGTCTACCACCCCACCCTAGTACCCAGTACCACCACATTGTACAAGTGTAGACACTAGAACTGCTACGTTAGTGCGGCGCTCAAGCGCCTATTATAGTCCCTAGACAATCAAACTTACAAAAGTGAGCGCCGTTAAAATAATTAGGACACATGTACTGTGTACGAAATAAAGTCGGACGGATGATATTTCATGCTACTTAGAAGGTTCGTTTCCAAACAACTTGATAGGGCTAATAATTTTGAAATTATCGTAAACATATTTTGAAAAATGTTGAATTGTAAACGCAACGAGAAATCACAGTTAACAATAGAAGTCGGCTCTTCTACAAAAAATTTTACAAGTCACAAAAGCTCTGTATTTTCCGTTCGGGATGTGGAGTCCGCACTCGATGCAAAAATACCTGCATGCCGTTGTCAAAGGTCTGGAGTATGATAATCATGGCCACGTAAACTTACACGCAACAGCAACAACACCTTATACCCTTAATCCAGTTCAATCCAATCCAATCCCATGGAAGTAGAATCCAAACAGGAGAAAACCATGAGAGACCTCCCAGACCCAGATCGCCAAATCAACAAACGCCGGAACAGGAGAAGAAGAAACATATGCTTGGCCGTCACCTTATTTCTCCTCGCCTTAGTTCTCCTCATCGTCATTCTAGCCCTCACCGTCTTCAAAGCCAAGCGTCCCGTTAACACCGTCAACTCCGTTTCCCTCAAGGACTTCGACCTCTCCCTCGACATTGCGCGCTTCCGGGTGCACCTCAACATCACCCTCGACGTCAATCTCTCCGTTCAGAACCCTAACAAGGTCGGTTTCAAGTACACCGACAGCTCCGCTCTGGTCAAGTACAGGGGCGAGGTCGTGGGAGAGGTGCCTCTTCCCGCCGGGAAGATCGGTGCCGGCGAAACGAAAGCCATGAACCTGACGCTCACCGTGCTGGCGGATCGGTTGCTGTCCAATTCCAATGCCTATTCTGACGTCGTCGCCGGCGCCTTGCCGTTGACGATTTACACGAGGATTTCCGGCAAAGTGAAGATACTCTTCAATTTCCACTTTGTGTCTTATACAACGTGTGATTTGATTGTTAGCATCGCGACTAAAAGCTTGAGCCACCAGAGCTGTCATTCCAAGACCAAATTGTAGCACTTTGAGCTTCACACCCGTACGTACAAGGATCTTTACAAGTTTTTTTTTTGAATTCAGGTAAGAACCCTACCTGCTGTATAAACCAACATCCAAGTACAAACGTTTTACAAACCTAGCAACATAAACAGAAGAGCCAGATACATAACCTATCACACTAGTTATTTACAACGACCTAAATGCCCAACCCGCCCTATGGCGGCCGATGCACTGTTACTTCCGCACGAGGTTGCAAAATAGCCTGGCCACCTGGAGCCCGCCAGTTCATGGATACTGGGTGTACCATCTTTACGAGTTGAGTACATACTTTAGTTGTTATTTTCCTATTATTACTTGTCTGATCTGATGTCACGTTGATTGATGCGCTCTAGCTTGTTAGTCTCTTAGTTGAGTTTGTTTATAGGTGTTCCTTGTTTTTTTATGAGGAAATAAAGTTCTAATTTTTGTTATGGCTTTGTGTTGCAATTACATCTTTCCACTTTTACGACTACCCGGGTAGATCGCTCAGAGTCAGAGATACTCCGCATTTTCACTGCAGTACTGATGTGCTTGGTGCGGAGGAATATTAAATCAACTTTGCATAAACTATAAAACTGATAAGGTATTTTTCTTCTTTTTGAACGAAAACTAACATACTTGTTAATAAGGGATAATATCATCTGTGAAGTTATGAATTAAATACAGTCAACTCCATCGCTATTAAAGTACTACCCGTCAGTCCATAATTTTGGAATGTACATCAAATATGTCTTTTCGCTTTTACAATGCCTGTGTTTTGTACTTCTTTTTGCTGATGTTAACATACTGTGTTTTAAAAAAAATTCAATGATGGACATGAGATTTAATGAGTTAACTCGCTAGGCATAGTATTCATTTCAAGATACTTCTCTTTTGACTTTATAAGCAACCTCCCCAAAACCTTTACATTCGGTACGCTGTGCACCTAAATCCGTCTAAACATTGTTGGAAATCTGTATATACGCGTTTGAAACAAAGGCTCGATTCAATGCTAATCACAAGATAACCTACACCATCACCGTCGAAGATTGTACCCTCACTTGCTAATTGTATATCAAATTATTTATATGATACTTTCATCTATACTGTATATAAAGAAAAATTTTCTTTTAGTGTAACACATATTTGGTGTTACTAACTACCTATTTAAAATAGTAAAAAATGGCATTCCAGAAAAAGTGACACAAAAAACAAATCTTAAATACTTTATATCTGCCTATAAAGACATGTTTGATTTTCTTAATTTAAACTTCATTAAAAATATACAGTCAGAATAAATTATGAAGTCCAAACTTGATATTATAAAAATATTATATTGCTAATTTTATATTTGCACGTGTTTAGTTTCAACAATTTCAAATTCATTAAAAATTTATAGTTAAAATTAAATCTATGTTTGGTATGATAATAATATTTTCCTAACTTATTTTGTCACACGCATGACTAACTTATTTTCTGTAATTTAAGATTCATTTTACTGGATGTAACAATAAACACTTATACGTGATGTTTGATTTTATTTTATTTTATTTAACAAGATTGTATTAATTATTTTTATTTTTACACACGCATCGCGTGTGCTGTGATGACTCGTCCTAATAACGGCATTACATCTGGATACACATATGTGGGTTGATTTGGTGCAGGGCCCTCTGAGGGAGAATCATCGAGAATAGTAGCGAGGTGGCTTGGCGTGAAAAGGCTACCGAAGAGCGGCCGGGGGAGGAGGTGATGTCGTCGTCATTTTTCTAATGTACTTTTGCATGTACCAAGGGAGATAGAAGATGGACTCAAAAGCAACTGGAGAACGGTAAAGTTTGAGACCTATTCATCACGAGTGGTGGCGGCGACGATGGAGCTGATATGGCGATGGTGGAAGTTGAGTTGGATTCCGATAATGGCGGCAGTGAGCGGTGAAGTTGGTTTGTTATAATGGTGGTGGTTTCGTTGTGGATCTCTGGTGCGTGTGACGGTGGGGTTAGTGGTGACCGGTGGGATTGGTGGGCTTAGTCACTGGCAGTTGCCTCTTTTCTTCTCCCTCCATCACTTACCGGTGGGGAAAAAGGTGGAGCTGGAACTTTGAGGTAACTGTCATTGGTGATTGATGGAGCTTACAAAGGTTGATTCCGGTAACAAAAAATTCTTCTAATTTCACAACAAGTTTCTATTTCATAAAGATTTGGGAGCTTTGGACGAGTTTGGAACATTCTCTGATTAATCATTCACTGTGAGAGTGACTATAGAAATTTGTCTCCTCAACTTCCGTTCGTGAAGACAATATGTAAATCTGAGTTTCAACATCTATTAGTTATTTTTTCTCTCTCTTTCTTTGAGGCATGTTGAAAGTTGTTCAAACAATTTAACAAGCTGCATAGCGCGGAATTTTGACAATGTCCCTAGTGCTAATGACTGGGCCCTGAGGTGTGTGGGCCGATACTAGATCAATCCGAGTAATCTTACAATCGATAACGGCAAGAGCCTTTACGTGGTCCAGTGTTGCTAAGGAGTGTGCGTCGATGATAGGTACGCGTCTCCACCCAATGGGTGGGCTAAATGGGCTCTGCTCCACTATGTTGGGTTGCAAAAGGAGAAAGCCCAGTTTGGGTTTATGTCTTTCAGCCCACATTAAACCTTAAAATTTCGCAGGAGACAAATGTAGAAATACAGTACTATATATATATTCTATTTTTTTTGTTACTTTTTCAATTGCATTTTGCTATCAGCTTTTTCCGCTATCTCATATTTCGTAACATATTTATCGATTGTCACTAAACGTGTTATGTTGACAGCTCTCTATTAATCTTAATAAAGCCCACTATGAATTTCTTAAGAAAGGAAGTGGCACATGGGCATTAACTTGTAGGGATTACAAACAAGCTCAAAGATTGCAATAATCAAATATTTGTATATGTTTTGTGTGATCACATGTTCACCGAATCTAAAGTATCAATACAAAAAGTGGCATAAACGGACGAAACTGAAAACATGGCTTATTGCAATAAGTCTTCATTTCCTTGAAACAATACATGACCTTGAAACTTGGGTTGAGTGAGTAGTGATCTCACATGGCAAGGCCGGTGACTCTATCAGATGATTAAGTGGTAAAGTGGTCTTAATTAAATTAAAGAAACAGAGGAGTTGATTAGCTTCCGTTTTCACTTCCTTGAAGTCTTGTACGCCATCCATCCATCTATCGGCCCATTCCTTTCGATGCTCCCCTATCAGAGCTGCATGGGCACCATTCAGCTGGAAAGAATGTCACCTTCCTTTGGGTTGAATTTAAGCTCTGAGATATTAATTCGCTTCAATTAAGAACTCCCAACTGTAACCTAACACCACCCCCTTTTTCTTCATCAAACACCCCACCCTAGTACCTAAGTACCAGTGCACTACATTGTACAAGTGTAGCGCACTAGAGCTGCTACATTAGTGCGGCGCCCAAGCGCCTACTATAGTCCCTGGACAATTAAACTTACAAAAGTGTGCGCCGGTAAAAATGACTAAGGAAACATGTACAGTATTCCGAGACAAAGTCGGACATATGATACTTCATGCTACTTAAAAGATTCGTTTTCAAATAACTTGATAGTGATAATAATTTTGAGATTACCGTAAACAAATTTTGAAAAGGTTAAATTGTCACATGAAACTCAACGAGAAATCACAATAAATATAGAAGTTGGAGTCCGCACTTGATGCAAAAATAGCTGCATGCTGTTGTTAAAGGTCTGGAGTATGATGATCATGGCCACGTAAACTCACACGCAACAGCAACAACATCATCAGGCGCCGTCAACCTAACCCGCGTCTGGCATTCAATGCAGTTCGCAGCCCCATTCCGATCAAAAATTGCTCAACTGTACGTAAAAAGGTATATTTATTGAGTTATAGGGGCACGGCACTCTTTAACTCTCTCCCTCTCTCTTCTCCTTCATCCACCTTATAAAGATTAAAGCTTTTGTACGTAGCTTTTACAACCCAAAAGCTAAACCAAATTATACCCTTAATCCAGTTCAATCCAATCCAATCCCATGGAAGTAGAATCCAAACAGGGGAAAACCATGAGAGACCTCCCAGACCCAGATCGCCAAATCAACAAACGCCGGAAAAGGAGAAGAAGAAACATATGCTTGGCCGTCACCTTATTTCTCCTCGCCTTAGTTCTCCTCATCGTCATTCTAGCCCTCACCGTCTTCAAAGCCAAGCGTCCCGTTAACACCGTCAACTCCGTTTCCCTCAAGGACTTCGATCTCTCCCTCGACATTGCGCGCTTCCGGGTGCACCTCAACATCACCCTCGACGTCAATCTCTCCGTTCAGAATCCTAACAAGGTCGGTTTCAAGTACACCGACAGCTCCGGTCTGATCAAGTACAGGGGCGAGGTCGTGGGAGAGGTGCCTCTTCCCGCCGGGAAGATCGGTGCCGACGAAACGAAAGCCATGAACCTGACGCTCACCGTGCTGGCGGATCGGTTGCTGTCCAATTCCAATGCCTATTCTGACGTCATCGCCGGCGCCTTGCCGTTGACGATTTTCACGAGGATTTCCGGCAAAGTGAAGATACTGCTGTTCAATTTTCACGTCGTGTCTTATACAACGTGTGATTTGAATGTCAGTATCGCGACTAAAAGCTTGAGCCACCAGAGCTGTCATTACAAGACCAAATTGTAGCACTTTGAGCTTCACACCCGTACGTACAAGGATCTTTACGAGTTGAGTACATACTTTAGTTGTTATTTTCCTATTATTACTTGTCTGATGTCACGTTGATTGATGCGCTCTAGCTTGTTAGTCTCTTAGTTGAGTTTGTTTACAGGTATTCCTTGTTTTTGATAAGGAAATAAAGTTCTAATTTTGTTATGGCTTTGTGTTGCAATTACATCTTTCCACTTTTACGACTACCTGGGTAGATCGCTCAGAGTCAGAGATACTCTGCATTTTCCAACAATAAAAAAGGAAACTGAAGAAAACCATTTAAACTTCTAAACAAAACTGCCTGTTAATAAGCACTAAACCCACTGAAATGCTAGCAGAGAATAAACTTTTTGAGTAAATGTAGTTATAAAACATGAGAGGGAGCCATATCACGTATTGATCCCCATCCCTCTGAGCTGAATCTTTAAACCAACTAAAATGATGACAAAGAATTTACCTTTCTAGTAAATGTAGTTATGAAATTTGAGAGGGAGCCATTTTCCCACATCAATCCCCATCCATGGAGCAGACCGTTGTCCAGAAAATATTTAGACGGTGAATCCGCCCTTTTAAGATGTTTGGATGAATCCTACTGCTTCATACAATTCACAGTCCTCTCCTTGATGGCTGCTCGAATGGATGCTTTATGTGTATATTAGTTTCTACTGATCTTAGATCTGTGTGTTGACATAAAGACACGGCATACAAAGAAACCATTGGTTGTGTGAAAGGTAAATGGTGTGATATGCACGCAGTGTGGAAGGCCTAGATCTATGATTTCACAGGTTAAAGGCAGACTCCTCAGGATCACTTTGGTATGTCAGGGTGCACAATTATCTTAAATGGGAAGTAATTTATAGGCCTAAGAACCAGAGTTGCATTGCAGACATAATTATTTAGCTCGAAAAGGTGAGCGCCAAAGTTCTTTTTTTCTCTTCTTCCTTGTGTTGCGAGTTTGTTCGAATTTGTGAAACGTGATACGCTTCCCACACAACATTTAGCATTGGATGATAATCGGATACATGTGCCAACTATGAAGGGTAGAACCTTTATGCTGAACGTGCTCAAAGTTCATTGGGATCCTTGTTCTTTGGCTTTTCAGTATTGAACTTCATGTAGAGTTCTGTTATTGGTTTTTATCTTCAATTCCACATGTAAAATAAAGTACGTGGTGACTATGAGACGTTAACTTGAAGGAGATCGGTTCATAAGTTGTTTGTTTGTAAGTTGTTGGCTCGACAAGTTTAGTAATGCAGGAGGCTGAGATGGAAAGACTCGGTTTTATGATTTATGTCTCTATGTTGTGCTAACTTTTGCGTTAATAAGGAATGAGCATATGGTAACTTGCAGAACTTGATATCTTCTTGTATTCAGTAGTAGTGTAGTGCATTGGGATGCTTTTTCTTCTCCGGACATGCCAATGTAGAGTCCGGTAAACTTGAGAAACTCTTATTTTGTAGCTTCAAACGTGGAAAACTGAAATGTTCACTGAAGAAACTTCCAACGTTATATTGACCAGATAATTGTAACTGCAGATAATTGTTAATTGTAACTGCAGAACTCAACTACTTGCCACCTGCGCGTAATGCATGTATGCGAAGAAAACCATCACCAACAAAAGCAAACACTCACTTTCCCTTCTCTACGGTAATATATTGTTTGGTGCCATTGTCCATTTGTGCTACCCTCTTGGGCTTGCTGAATCTGGATTCCAGCTTTGCTCTCTCTCTCTCTCAACCTCTTGACCTAAAGCACAAAATGAGGGAGAACCAGCACCAACAAAATCACTGATTCGCTAAAAGGACACAGCTCGTGACAGCTGTTAGAAGAATGCGCAGAATTGAAGGCGGGTTGGCATTACTTTCATCTTGGCTCCGTACCCAGCTCCTATATGTGGCCATTGACGGTGCTGCACCTGTCTTCTCGTTACCGATTGGCCGGATAGAACTGAAAGTAACCCTTAACCTCAAAATCCAGGTTGAAAACCCGAATCATGCTAGCTTCAAGAGCAGGCAAGGTGGCACAAGTCTAGTTATTCACAGGGGAAAGCAAGTCGGGGAGGCTGTCCTGGACAGTGGTTTCGTTCCGCCAATGGGGTCCACACTATTACGTGTCTGCTAATGCTTGTACTCGGCTTGCTCCGGACAAACATGGCGTCGCTGGTCATCCACGATGTGTTAGCAGGGTAACTCTCCGTGGAAACACATACCACCATTCCTGGGAAGGCATCGGCTCATCAAGAAACACGTCTTTGCAATATCTAAGCGTCAACTAGCTGTTGGATTATTTCCTAAGGTGAGGGTCCTAAGGGAAGAGTGCAAGTGCCATAGCCAGTTGTTTAATCATGAATTCTGCAAAGATAAAAGTCAACCATCATGTTAAGTAGGGCTTATGCGTAGCTATCAGGATACACGTGAACCGTAGAGCTTCCACGGCGTTGGATAGTGAGCTTCACATATTGATGTATTCATCTCTCAATCAAAAATGAAGAATTGTTTACATCAAGAGGACCCCTACCATAGCAAGTGGCCTAAAGACTATTAGCACCCTAAACCTGCAGTCAGTGGCATGGTAGGGGAAGATGGAGCTAACGATGTACAATGAAAGGTAAGGACATGGATGTAATCATCTAGCAACGATAGTAACGAGAGAGAACTACGTGGGAGCGGAAAGCACAAGTCTGCTGAACCCAAAAATAGCAAACCATACCACATAAGCAGCAGGATCAACCACAGCATCCTTTGCCTCTTTCAAGCATTGTTTGGCTATAATGCTCGATCACTGCAAGCTTTTCCTTCTCTTTTGGGGTTGGAGCCTTCTTCAAGAATGTTGGTGCAAACTAGATCATCAGACATGAAAGGACCATAATTGGTGTCCGAATTTGCAAAAGACGCACAAAGTAACACAGAGCAATGTACCAAAAAAGGCCACAAATAACGCAAAAGATATAATTTCCACAATGAATTTGCTGTAAAGGGTATACGGAACTTTGATTCATGTCCAAACTACTAAGGAATCCCTCAACACACGGAAAAAGTATAAACTTGTCCAGAAAAGGTCCAGCAATTCTCAACATCACGAGCTAAAGACTTGTTCCAGATGCAAATAAAGCCTACAATCCATGGCAATATGCACGACTAGCAGTGATAACTGATTCCGATCTTGTTTTCATCACCAAAGATTCTTCTCCTTCCTCTGCTTATCTCAAGATCGCAACTTAACAAGCTTTCTTCATCATCCTTATGTCGTGGCTTAACTTCCGCGTAGCCTTTACAGGAGCGCCAGGACATGTTTCAGCAATAACACGGAGACGAGGTGCAGAAGTAGGCGTCTCATATCCATCGGGACTTGAATCTGGAGAAGAGATTTCTGCAATCTGAGTTTCCCAAAGAATATAATGTACTCCTGAAATTGGTTCAGCATCAGTTTCATAACTTCCATCACCGGGTTTAAACTTGACACTACATGGACCAGGAGCCCATGGATCAAAGCTACATCCTTCGGGGTACGGGGGCTATCTTCCTCTAATGCAGACCGGCCATCATTCTGGTGGGAGACGGAACTTAATGTCGACAAAGAAACAAATCAAGTCAAATCCCATGAAATTTAACTTTAGTTCCTTTTATTTGCCGTTCCAAGTAATTAAATTAGAAAGAAAGTTCTATCAATTCTATGATCCCAGCACACCGTTACATTCATATTCCACGGCAAAAGCAAAAGAAAAATACTCCTAGGGTTATTGCGTCAGCCCAATAGAGGTAGAGCTAGCCTACCATGCTTTACCTACGTCTTTGTAAAGGATGCCTCAGACATAATATTAGTCTTTTTAGCGATAAATAAATTGTAAACGGGTATACCGGAGTTTAAAAATGTGCATTCTCCTTCAATTAAATATATCACTTCCAAGAAAATAGTTCACAAAAAGACGAAAATTCTTAAGTTTACTTAAAATATTAGGCTAAGTATTTGACACCGCAGTTATGACTTTTTTCAAAGCAACTTGTGCTTCAAGATGGTTGTGTCGCCTATTTCTCTGACTGCAAAATGCTTCGCAAAAACTATATATAATTTGATGCTAGAACAAGCCAAAATTTAGGCAATTAAGATTAAAGCTCCACTTTTAATCATTGAGCTCCACTTCCATCACTAAAGTTTCTGAAGCATTGCTATATAGTCACTTCAGCTACATTTGTAGAATTCAAAATGCTAAGATATTTGTTGTTTTCTGGAAGAACTAAGAAAATTTCATTCCAGGTATCGGCCATGCTGAGTATCGGCTCACTTGGACTTGTCGTCCTCGCGCATCACCTGGAATACCATACAAGTAGGGGAGGAATGTATTATTTAGTCCGATAGGTATTAACTTTGAAGTTTATTAGCTTTCTTTTGCAGCGAACTCGCTCTTTCAGATTTGTCATTCAATCTTGTTACTTCCATATTAGTGAAGTTCTTAAATTTAATTAAGAAAAAGTTACATTGCTGTCCTGGATACATATAAAGCATTGAGAATTACTTGCTGGCATGGCAAGTAAAGGGTAGCGTCTATACACCGGTTTACTATCTGTCTTACACTTCAGCGAGAATAACTCTCTTTGGCACCCAAGGATCTTGCATCTCCTCCTATTTCTTAATAGTAACCACATGAACTACCTTCCTACAGTCCTCCTGTCTTCCATCTCCCACAGTTCGCAACCCAAGTTGCACATTGCATCTAAAGTGTTGCCTAATTTACGCAACCCATTTGACATCCAGGGACGTTAAAGAGGCGCGGATAGTGCAGTAGTATAGAATCCCTAGAGCGTTGTTGGAAGAGGTGGAGCATTGAATCAACCCCTCGGAGCCTGAAAGCTTGTTTAGAGGGAAGTACTCACCCAAGAGGCCAACTGGCCAAGAACTCGCACTGCTCGCTAAATTACTGAGATCAACCATTGCGAAAAAGGAGCTACAATCGTTCAAAGAGCAAATGCTTATTTACACTTCAAAACTAAAATTGCACGAGTTGCATACAGTTCATCCCCAAGTAATCTGATCTGATAATGTTTAATTGCAAATCTTGAACTTACAACCTATTCCACGGCATCACCTAAATCAGAATCTTGGCACTGCTAAAACCATTTGATAGATACGTCCCTCATCCGTATTGGCAAGTCCCGGCAATATAAGGTGCTCTAAATCCTTTTCTTTTGCTGATAGTGCCAGGTAGGATATTCCTCATTAGTGCCTCCGGTGTGTCCGCTGTAAATGAAAATCTAGCATTCAAGCGGTTTATGATTTATCGGATGGAATGAAGCAATATTCTTTATGAATCTGGATTTCTATTTGGCTGTGTATTCGCTGTTAGCAGTAGAACCAAAGTTGGTTTTGACCATCATAATTACACTGCTAATACCATTCCAACTAATTGGTTGAATCCGCAGAAATTAAAGCAAACTCACTCATGAACTTCACGATGGAAGTTAATTGATGTCTCCATTGCTTACTAACTGATGTTGATATATCACAATTTGTTTCAATTTTCCTTCCTTCCTCCATAACTATCCGAGAATTCATCAATGCTTCTCTGATTTTATGCACTCCAATCTGACCCGCCCGCAGTTCATCTGTCCCTGCAGGAGCAACATGTACTAATCACAGAATGAATATTGGCCAAGGATGTCTATAAAAACTTTCTAGAAACTCGTGGTAAAGTAATAAATGATCTTCTGTGTTGATCAACATGATGTATATATCTTTTGCAAGCTTTCGACTCAAACATATTCTATTGTTAATGAACAAGGAACAACTTTACTGCATATGCAAAGCACGAGCTGTAACTAGCATGCTTAGTATCATGCGTTCAAAGTTGAACAGCTCAAAGTTCATGGCTCATATGCGCTTAAAGTTGAACAGCTCAAAGTTCATGGCTCACAGAAGATAAGTTCAGTTGCAAATAAAATCTTTTCAGCCAAAAGAAAATAACTTAGAGCAACAGAACTGAGAAAGGGAATCTACATGCATGCTAAGTTATGCCAGTAATAGCAGGAATGGCTCACCTTACTGTTTTCTTTTCCCGAAGAATTGATCCTTCAAAGGCACCAAACTCCGGCTTCTTTGGCAAAGATGGTCTCGCCTTGGAAGTGAACCAATTTCCAGCAACAGCGCCAGAGATAATACTCCAGCACAGGAAATCCACAATCACGGCAGATACTGACCTCGAAAATCACAGAGCGGAATTCATATTTTCATCCAGCACAAGAACGTCAAAGGATTATGAGGATGTCACCTAAGCAGATTTCATAAACATAGTAACAACAAACAAGTCTGCCCAGGTCAGAATCCACCAAAACAACATAAAATGTAATACAACATACAAGCATCAGGTTCTTTTACGACAACCTTCGCCTCTCTTCGCCAAGAGGAACCCCAGGCAAAGATTGTGTAGAGACGATACCTGATGTCGCCAAACTTTCCTGGTCACTGCAATACCACACCAATAGATAGGCATAGTAGCTCATTCTTAGTCCTCTTTCTTTAACATGGCCGGGGGGTGGATTAGAATGCATTGTTTCCGATTGTTACTGTGAACCATCACAAAGAGTATCTGAACCACGTCTGCAGAAGCAGACAAGCAAGCTACTACAAGTTTGTTTTGGGACGAGGGGCCTGATCCCCGGATAGGTGGGAAAGGAAATGCAGACATAAATCGTAAGATATGCTGTAATTTGCAAACTATTTTTTCCTCAAAGGGAAAAAGGAACCTGAAATATTCCACGTTAAATTCATGTCAAATAACTATACAATCTTACTTCAAAAGTACAAATTTGGTAGTTCATAAACAAAAGGTACAACTTGGCAGAGAGACTTGTTCCCATCAACACAATTCTCTCAACATCACAAATAAAGACTAAACTTAAGGAGAAATTATACTAATTGCTGCAAAAGAAAAACTGGCCCTACAAGCATACCACTTTATGACGAATAGAATCAGTTAGCAGTGATTAGCAAAGTCGAATTCTGGACATATCACCAAAGGAGTCATCAAGTCCAGCATTCAAACTCTCTGCAAATCCAAAATTAGAATTCAAGCTTTCTGCATAAACTTTGGTCAATGTTCAGTTACTTCCCCAATTAGAATTCAAGCTTTCTGCATATATTTTGGTCAATGTTCGATAACTTCCGCGTAGACTTTACAGGAGCGCCGGGACAGGTTTCAGCAATACCATTGAGGCAGGGTGCAGAAGTAGGCGTCTTGAACCCATCAGGACTTGGATCCAAAGGCGATAGTTCCCTAAGAACCATCTCACTCTGTTGTTTTGAAACAATAGCTTCCAAGAGTGTAACATATACAGTTTCCAGTAAAATATCTTCGTCTGAGATCATTTCAGCATCAATTTCACACTTTGCATCTCCAACAATCTTCAGAGTGGAATTAAAATTAAGGCAACGCGCAACACTAACACGTGATTCTTGGTTGTGTTTCCTATGTGGAGCCAGCATGAGCTTGTCAGGTCCAGGAGCAAATGGGTCAAAGACACCCTCTTTTGGGGTGCGGGGACTGTCTTTACTTGATGAACATGGGTCATCCTTCTGGTGGGAGTCAAAACCCGACTGCGTAGAAGGCGAAGCAACCAATGTAATTGGTGATGCAGCATCAAAAGGCACTTCGCCGTTCTCTCTGCCAGAATCAGGCGTCATAGGCCTGATAGAAGCTCCACCATTAGCAGGCACCATCAACGGCGGAGACAGCTCAACGACATCCTTGGCTTCTAAAACAACACAAGTATTGTCCAACTTCTTCACGGAATCATGAGAGACGTTTTCCTCTTTCTTCCATTGAACCGCACTTGCTTCAGTTTCCATATCCCAAGAAATATGTTCGAATCAAACTGCCATACAACAAGGTGCTACATTAGGGCATAGTCATCTAATGTTCCATCTCTAATCATCCCTCTCGAAACTCAATTTCTTTCCTTCATATTTAATTTTGCTGGAAACTGAGCTTACCCAGTAATCATAGCATAACAAGAGATGCACTCAAAGATAATTCATATAATGCAAGTAGATAACAAAGAAAATTGAATATATCAACATACATAGATAAAAGATGCAACACCATACAATTTGAAAAGCTAAAAGAGATACCTTTTATGTTTTAGGGAAAAACCAAGATCCGACTTCTAAGCAGCAAGGGGGAAAAAAGAGAGAGGCGGAATTAGGGCAAAAAAATGGGTGAGCAAGCGGCAATGGCAGAAGCAGCACTTACAGGGCGGCGGTTGAAGGGATTGACTCAAGGTGTCAAAAAGTGGCGCCGGTTCGGCTATAATATCGGATAGACTGACCTTAGTTCAAGGGACTTGAGTCGCAACTCTTCTGCCTTAAGCCTGATTTGGTTTAAAAGATAGAGCTTTGATGCATCCCATTCCTACTAATTATTCCTATTCCTGTCCATAATCCTTTGCCTGTGTTTGGCGCAGAATAAGGGCTCAATAGAATTAGTTATCAACCGAACTAATTTTATCCCACCACTTCCGTGAAATAATTGTATAATTTAGGTTGGAGAGGGAGAGCGGGTGGGGGGTTGTTATTTTTGTCCAGGCACTTGGGGATAAGAAACGGGTCAAGCTACACCACAACAAGCATCGATGGAGGCACAACACCCAATGTTGCACAGCGTGCACATCATCACCTCTACGGAACCCATCCGCCAGCAAGCCTGCTCCACTGACAGACTATTCTATTCACCATTTGGTTTTTGTTACAAATATAAGATGTGAATTAGCTATCCACCGAACTGATTTTATCCCACCACTTCCGTGAAATAATTTTATAATTTGGGTTGTGTGTGTGTGTGTGTGTGTGTGTGGGGGGGGGGGGGGAGGGGTTGTTTTTGTCCAGGCACTTGGGGATAAGAAAACGGGCCAAGCTACGCCACATCAATCACAACAAGCATCGATGGAGGCACAACACCCAATGTTGCACAGCGTGCACTGCCTGCACATCATCACCTCTACGGAACCCATCCGCCAGCAAGCCTGCTCCACTGACAGACTTTTGTTGTCTCTATATTGGGGGGGGGGGGGGGGATTCGTGTTGGTGGGACAGACAATTGACAGGGAGGTAGTGGGGTGTTCAGTGGTGGTTAAGGTGTGATATATTCAATGGTGGTGGTGACAGGGAGGTAGTTGGGGGGGTTGTTTTTGTCCAGGCACGTGGGGATAAGAAAACGGGCCAAGCTACGCCACATCAATCACAACAAGCATCGATGGAGGCACAACACCCACTGTCGCACAGCGTGCACCGCCTGCACATCACCACCTCCATGGAACCCATCCGCTTTTGGCCTGCTCCACTGACAGACTTTTGTTGTCTCTATATGGGGGGGGGGGGGATTCGTGTTGGTGGGACATGCAATTGACAGGGAGGTAGTGGGGTGTTCAGTGGTGGTTAAGGTGTGATATATTCAATGGTGGTGGTGACAGGGAGGTAGTGGGGGGGGGGGGTTGTTTTTGTCCAGGCACTTGGGGATAAGAAAACGGGCCAAGCTACGCCACATCAATCACAACAAGCATCGATGGAGGCACAACACCCACTGTCGCACAGCGTGCACCGCCTGCACATCACCACCTCCATGGAACCCATCCGCTTTTGGCCTGCTCCACTGACAGACTTTTGTTGTCTCTATATGGGGGGGGGGGGGATTCGTGTTGGTGGGACATGCAATTGACAGGGAGGTAGTGGGGTGTTCAGTGGTGGTTAAGGTGTGATGTATTCAATGGTGGTGGTGACAGGGAGGTAGTGGGGGGGGGGGGGTTGTTTTTGTCCAGACAATTGAGGATAAGAAACGGGTCAAGCTACGCCACATCAATCACAACAAGCATAGATGGAGGCATAACACCCACTGTCGCACAGCGTGCACCGCCTGCACATCACCACCTCCACGGAACCCATCCGCTTCTGGCCTGCTCCACTGACAGACTTTTGTTATCTCTTTATGGGGGGGGGGATTCGTGTTGGTGGGACATGCAATTGACAGGGAGGTAGTGGGGTGTTCAGTGGTGGTTAAGGTGTGATATATTCAATGGTGGTGGTGACAGGGAGGTAGTTGGGGGGGGGGGGGTTGTTTTTGTCCAGACACTTGGGGATAAGAAACGGGTCAAGCTACGCCACATCAATCACAACAAGCATAGATGGAGGCACAACAACCACTGTCGCACAGCGTGCACCGCCTGCACATCACCACCTCCACGGAACCCATCCGCTTCTGCCCTGCTCCACTGACAGACTTTTGTTGTCTCTTTATTGGGGGGGGGGGGATTCGTGTTGGTGGGACATGCAATTGACATGGAGGTAGTGGGGTGTTCAGTGGTGGTTAAGGTGTGATATATTCAATGGTGGTGGTGACAGGGAGGTAGTTGGGGGGGGGGTTGTTTTTGTCCAGGCACTTGGGGATAAGAAAACGGGCCAAGCTACGCCACATCAATCACAACAAGCATCGATGGAGGCACAACACCCACTGTCGCACAGCGTGCACCGCCTGCACATCACCACCTCCACGGAACCCATCCACTTCTGGCCTGCTCCACTGACAGACTTTTGTTGTCTCTTTATGGGGGGGGGGGATTCGTGTTGGTGGGACATGCAATTGACAGGGAGGTAGTGGGGTGTTCAGTGGTGGTTAAGGTGTGATATATTCAATGGTGGTGGTGGTGACAGGGAGGTAGGGGGGGGGGGAGGGGTTGTTTTTGTCCAGACAATTGGGGATAAGAAACGGGTCAAGCTACGCGACATCAATCACAACAAGCATCAATGGAGGCACAACACCCACTATCGCACAACGTGCACCGCCTGCACATCACCACCTCCATGGAACCCATCCGCTTTTGGCCTGCTCCACTGACAGACTTTTGTTGTCTCTATATGGGGGGGGGGGGGGATTCGGGTTGGTGGGACAGACAATTGACAGGGAGGTAGTGGGGTGTTCAGTGGTGGTTAAGGTGTGATATATTCAATGGTGGTGGTGCGATGGGTGGCGTTACTGTAGTTGTGGGTTGCAATGGGTGGTGTTTTGGTGGTTGTGGGTGATTGAGCTTGCAATTTGGTTGAATATTAGAGTTACCTGAATTGTATTCCGATATTCGTCGCAAGCACATACGGGATTAAATCCTTATCCTCCTTTGTCCGACTGAAAAATAAATCTTCTCTTATTTTATCCTTTTGGCATATCTTATTAGGCGTGCCAAACATGACCTATGAGTTTATAGTATGACATGGTACCCATTATAATATGTCATCACGTCCAATAAAATCAAATTGATAAAGTTTTGGATTATATATCAATAAAGTTCTATTCATTTATTTTTTGGGATATTATTTTTCAAGTCTTTCGGCATATCAACGAGGCCAGAATTACTAATGAATAAAGTGAGTAAACTTAGCCTCGATAATAGAAAAGTTCTTTAAGTTTACGACGAACGGAAAGTAAAAGTACAACATCTCCTTGTTTTATTACAATGGTTCAAGTATCATTGCCATCTTAAATTGAGTTTAAGAAAGAGAATTGCATTGATAATAAAGCAGTTAAAACACAAAGATAGTCTAGAATAAAGTCTAAGTGACAACCACAAGAGGCATATGATATCACCTACTTCGCTTCGTGAAGGAGCTCAATTATACCCCGTATTTTATCGTATTACAATGATAATCAGTACAAATATAGCGAACGTCAAGTTTAACGGAGTTATCACGAGCGATAAGTATACAATAGGTGTCATTCGGAAGGAGACAATAAACTTCGATCGCGAGCCCAGAGGCAAGTTAGAAAGAAAAGAAAAAGCCTTAGCGAGTGTAGCATAGTACTGGTCTAAGGCCGTGAAAGATTTTTGAATGCTGCTCAGAAGAGAGATCACTAACCTTACACCATCTCCCAAAGATAGAGAACCATTATTATGCATAGGGAAGCATGATGTCTCTGTAAACCCCAGACTCATGAAAATTGTGGGTAGCACCCGTGTCCACCAAAACCTAGAGGGACTTCCCATCAACATCCACCATGCATTGAGGAAGCCTCGTCCCTTCTTACTCTTCTTCGTCTTGTCGGCGGCTTCCTTCGACTCCTTTTGTACCATGACATTAAGCTTCTGCAATGCCCTTATATGCATTTCCTCGTTGTTATGGGAATCATCTCCCTTGCCACTACCCGTTCCTTCTTCTCGAGTAGCGCAATTACCTTGCAATGGTGTGGGCAATTCCTGGCGTAGTGCAGTTCTCCACAGTAGAAAACAACCTCCTCTAGGCATGCCCTTCACACCCTTGTCATGAGATCCCTCACCCTTGAGCTCGTGTTTCTTCCCTTGTGAATACTATGATGCCTCTTGTGGTCGCTCTACTCGTCATCTGTTGCCTTGGACGTGCCACCATGATGCCTTCGGGCTCCCCTCCCTTTGGCAAGGTCGTGCCTTAGAGACTTCGGCCTATCGTCCCACTTGAAGTCTTCAATTGCTTATCAATAGTCATGGCGGAGGCCAAGTTACAAGGTTCCTCCTCCTTAGCTTGTGGGAACCCACTGCTGCAATCTATCAATGAAAAAGCAAAGCCTATACCTTTTGGACATGTCCAGGATCTCGAGCATCAAAAACCTAAGTATTCCTTCACTTATTCGCGAATACTGCTTCAACCTTCATAGCTTGATCATTTCCACGCCATCCATGCTTTCGAGGTAGAACGGCCTCTTAAGTTCTTTCTTGAACATCTCTCATCTGTCAATGTCGCACTATAGCTTGGACTCCTCCACAAGGCAACTTTGTGCATAAGGTATATCAGTGCTGTGTGCACCTTACCTTTCTCGTCATCAATATCGAATGCCTTAAAGTATCGGTCCAAGTGCTTGAAGAAGTTGTCCACTTGCATGACATTCCTCGCTCCATCGTAGGACTAGGGGTCGGCCACCTAATATTCCACATTATGTGTGAAGGAGGGCACTAGAATTCCCAATCAAATATAACTAGGAGTGGATTCGACTTGTATACTTGGTGGGTTCATCCTCATTTTAAATCAAGCTTTTGAATCGGATGTGTTAGATGTAGGGCTGTAAATGAACCGAGTCGTTCACGAACGGCTCGTAATTCGTTCTTTATAAAACTCGTTCATGTTCATTCATCTGATAAACGAACTGAACATAAACAAGTTTTTAGAACTTGTTTAATAAACGAGCCGAACATGAACACTCCAAAATATTCACAAACGTGTTTGCGAACAACTCATTTAAATAATAAATTAATTATAAATTTATAATATGTTTAAATAAATAATATTTACATAAATCAAATAATTTAAATTTAAATCTGTAGACCCTAAACAATTACCAAAACTCTAGCCCACTTATCAGCTAGAGCCCAGCCTATGAAGCCCAACAACCCAAAAGCCCCAACTATATAAACTAAAAGTCTAAAACCTAAATCTAAACTTCTCCCATCGCCACCCTCATCTCAAACACACATACCATCTGCAGATTGCGCCGCACCTGTCTCAAACACACACCATCGACAGATCACGCCGCACTTGCTCTCCCATCTCCTCCTTCATCCCAAACACACAGTCCCTAACAGATCGGTAGATCGCGTCACACATAGCGCCTCTCTTCCTCACAGATTGGCAGATCACACATCTCTCTCTCTCTCTATCTTCACATGGACATCGCGGGCTTCGATGCTGTCATCGCCTGTCTCTAACGCCAACATCTCCTCTTCGGCGGAATTTGCTTTGATACGAATAAAAACCGAGCGCTCAACCTCGAATCTGCATCCTTTCTTGTATCTTTTGTATTTCGATTTTTTTATATTATAGCTTGATTGCATGAAAGGATTTGAGATTTTTGAGCAAATTTAGGGATTTGATTGAAAGTTGAACACGAATACGAGATGAGTTCGTGAACTCGTGTTCGGCTCGTATCGTTAAATGAGTTGAATGAGTCGAGCCTGAGTTTCATAGTCACGAACTCGAGCCGAGTTCGAACACTGATGTTTTGGCTTTAAACGAACTCGAGCCGAGCTCGAACATACCAAAATTTAAACGAACCGAGTTCGAACACACCCATGTTCGGCTCGAACTCGGTTCGTATACAGCCATAGTTACACGATAATAGTGCCATAACCGATAAGGCCACCCTAATGATATCTTCAAGTATTAACTTTAGCACAAGATGCATAAACCTATTTTAAGTTTATCCAAATCACAAAAGTTAGCGTCGAGGGGGGGGGGGGGAATTAATTATAATTATTGGCTTATATGTCAGACTAGAATATTAAAGATTTGTAACACATATAACCTTTCGTTGTAAAATCGTTTGTATTCTTTACCTTTTTTTGTTTATGTCATCATATTCTACTTTAAGAACATAAATACAACACCTCCACGCAAACCGGGCATACAAACTCACACAAATTTGCACTAGTGTGCGTGCGTACGTTCAAGTTGGTGATTCTGCAATTCAGACGGCGGCGGCGACAATGGTTGTGTGGTGATGGTGGTTGTGACAGAGTATGTGGTCATCTGACCTTTTAAGGAGGCGATTAGTGGTGGTGGTGGTCCAGAGATCGGGGGAGGTGGTGGGTGAAGACTAGGAGCGTGGGGAGACTTGGAGTTGAGATCATTGGTTTTGAGAATTGAGATGGTCAGTCATGGGAGCCAAGTGATAATCGTAGAAATTAAATCAGAAAGTGGTGGTTGTAGTAATAAAAAAGAAGAAGAAAAATAATCTATAAAAAATAGCCCAGTAAATATATGTTAATAAAAAAATTCAAAAAGTTAATTAAATAATTTACCCGCTGGTATTATCCAGCCGGCCAGGGTAGGGTACGGGCCCTGGAAAAGTCTACCCGGAAAAAAACGGATAAAAATTACCCAAACCGGTTTTACCCATACCCGGCCGAATTTTACCCGTATCCGGCGAGTTTACCCGTTTGACAGGTCTAACGCAAACTGGGCATACAAACTCACACAAATTTGCACTAGTGTGCGTGCGTACGTTCAAGTTGGTGATTCTGCAATTCAGACGGCGGCGGCGACAATGGTTGTGTGGTGATGGTGGTTGTGACAGAGTATGTGGTCATCTGACCTTTTAAGGCGGTGATTAGTGGTGGTCTGGAGAAGGGGGAGGCGATGGGTGAAGACTAGGAGCGTGGGGGAAAAGTAAGCGGGGGTAAGGAGTGCTTCCGTTAGAAGGATGTAGAGAAAGGAAACAAAATAGGATGCGAAAGGTGAATTCAAAACAAACAAAAGGATACATTTTGAAAAATGTGTTATCTCCATTTGTGTACCGTCTGGTCAAAAGAAGTATTTGATATTTTTCATAATCAATAAACACGTGTATAATTATATCCTAACTTCAAAGAATCCCGTGATGTTATTCCTTAATAGAATCAAATATATTCATAGTTGAATGACTCTGGAAGCACTCCATCAACATATAAAAAAAGATGAAAGAAACTAGAAACTCTATGGCCTGACGTGTTTTGTAGGATATTTTGAGTAAGTCGAAGTTTGAGACAATTCCACGTTGAATAGAAAGTCATAGGCTGTGTACGCGGTGGGTGTAAAGCACATGGAAGGGAGGCTGCTGGTCTGTACTCTGACCATATATGTAGCGTATATGCTTCCTCGTCTATATTATCTGTAATCTGTATATGTAAATGAATCAAACATCCCACACACTCAAGGCCTAATCAATGCCTACACTGTTAACAAGTAAACTAATACCAAAACTGGCATGAAAGTTATGGATCGAGATAAAAAATTGGCTGGTTAAGCAGTGGTGGAGCTATCACCTGAGGGAGGGGGCCATGGCACCCCCCAATTTTTTGGATTTATTTACTAGTTTTTTATATAATGATATTCATATTTTACATATTTTACAAAAATACCATTATATTGTAAAAGTAATTAATTAGGGATTCCTTTTTTTATTTTCGACTCTTTATTCCGTCGGCCGTCATAATCTTCTTCTTCCTCATTCTTTTGTTCTATCTTCACTCTTTCAAATTTTAAAATTTTTTATTACAAATGATTAAGGTTAGTTCTTTCTTTTTAGTTTGAATTATTGTAAAATATTATTAACTTACACTACATGCACTATTGTATTCATATAACTAATAATCACATTAATAATACATCTATATAGTAAGTGTTAAGCTTTATTCACGCAAAATTAGTAATTTGTTGTTAATTCAACTTACCAAGTTAAACAAATCACTATGAATAAATAAAAATAATTAATAGTCAATTGAATAATTTATTTTGTATTTATCCTATTCAAGGAGTTACGCTAATTATAATATGATCAAAAAAATTACGCCTCTTAGCCCCCTCGATTAGATTTTCTGAATCCGCCCTGTGATTAAGTCTTAGCGTGTCAGAAGACAATAACTCATTATGGTATGACCTTCAATCACTTCAAATTTATAGGACTTTCACGTTGCCTGTCCCATTAACAAGTAAAGAATAACAAAACTGGTATCAAAATAATGCATATTAACAATTGCCTGACTGAGCCCCCATCAGCGTATCTGAAGGCAATAACTCGTTATGGTCCCCGACTAATTCAAATCTAATAGACTTTCACGTTTCAAGTTGCATCATGTATAGCAAACATATGGCAAGTTGAACAGCGAAATGAGATATAAAATCATGTATGGAGTAATTGGAATGGTCCTTATAGTTAGCCAACGACCAAGCAAACCACACACCCCGTCAAACGCGCATTGCCTCTCCCAAATATATATACACCCACCACCCCGCTTAATCTCTCCGTCCTCCCCTTCCATTGAGCTTTGACAGCCATCAATTATTGTTTCCTCCATCAGCCCCACAAAACTCACTTCACCTCCCCCTCCCGCCGATCCACAGAAACAGCTACCAGCTACCAGCTACAATACGTACACAAGCATACATATATATTCAGTTCAGTCTTCCCCTCTCATCTTTCGTTACCAAAATAATCCCATCTTCATTTTTGGCTCCGTCCGCAGAATTCCATCTTTGGTCTCCATCTCTTTTTTATCTCCAAAAGTTTTAGTCAGAATTGAGAGAGGTAAAACAGAGACAAGGGCGGCCATGGAAAAGTGCAAACGGAGCCTAACCGGGAGGAAAACATCATCCTTCCGCCTCCGCTGCCCCAGCCTCAACTCCCTTCGTCTCCAGCGCATCTTCGACGTGTTCGACAAGAACCACGACGGCATGATCACCGCGGACGAGCTCAGCTTAGCCCTCCGGTCCCTCGGCCTCGACACCGACCCGTCCGAGCTGGACTCCATGGTCAGCCCTTACATTAGGCCCGGAAATTCCGGCCTGCGGTTCGAGGACTTTGAAGCGCTCCACCGCTCCCTCAACGAGCTCTTCTTTGGCCTTGATGATCTGCAGGATCGTGAGGGAAAAGACTGCGAAGAGGAGTCGGAGTTGACCGAGGCGTTCAAGGTGTTTGACGAGGACGGTGACGGTTACATATCGGCCAGGGAGTTGCAGGTGGTGCTGAGGAAGCTGGGGTTGGGGGACGAAGGGAGGGAGATCGACAGAGTTGAGAAGATGATCTCGTCGGTTGACCGCGACCAAGACGGTCGCGTCGACTTCTTCGAGTTTAAGGATATGATGCGCGGTGTTATTGTCCGTTCCGCTTAATTGTGCGTGTGTGTGGTGTTTAATTGTCTCCTTTACGTACGTGTTATATATAACGGAATGCATTATATTGTACGATCATCGTTTATGTTACTTCACCTTCCTTCTTGTGTTATTAACCAAGTCCAGGGAAGGCTTTTCCCGTCCCTTTATAAACAAAAGAAAATGAATAAAATGGTGTGGAGTTCTCCATTTTCTATTTGGTCGATATGATTCGTACGTGAAATAAGAAAGCGTCAAATGTTTATCTCCGATATGATTCAAAATTCTTACAAGTTTTGATGGTCTAAGAGCCTCCATTGCATATACGCATACACGGGGGTTCGTGAAAACTTGATTTATTGCTAGCATAAAATATACTAATGATCACTTTTTTGAGATCGTCGAAGTCATGTTTCTATCATTGTTGCTAAGTAGAAATTTTTAAAGTGCTTTCGCAATGACTTGAGGGCTTTTATTGAATCAAAGAAACTTTCTTAGATGTTGCTGGTGCAGTTATCTTTTTTGGCCTTTTTCATCTCCAAATCTTATCCTTCACGAGGTCCATACAATGTGGGGAGTGGGGGTGGGGTGGGGTGGGGCGGGGGGGGGGATTAAGTACGGAATAATTGTTTACCTTTCAATTATACGAAGTTGCTATGGTCGGTTGGAAAAAGTCATTGTATGACTTGTAAAAAGGTACTAGAATGGAAGCTTAGACAACAAAGTAACTTGTGACTTTCGCAAATGGGAACACTCAAACGCGTAAAGGGAAAAAATTTAGCTGTTATTTGGGTTGAAGGAATCTTCCTCTTATCTCCCATATAGCGACAATTAATGGTTGCTAAATATTTATAGTGGATTTTATTTAGTGACGTTAAAAAAGTAATGTTAAGAGTTGTCGCTGGAAGTGTTAATAGAATAGTCACTAGAGACATTTAGCGACTATTAATTATCTCTATATATGGAGTTGAAGAAAGATTTCTACAACCAAAGTAGCAGCTATAGTTTGTTCAAAGTAAAGGTCTTCTTCAATATTTGACATTCGCTAATGCTAAGGCACTTAATTGACTAGTAATTAATGACTATATATATATCCTCTTCATTATCATGAACTGCATACTCTTTTGTTGTTTATATAAAAAACCGATTTTATTAATAGTTAAGATTTTACATGCAAAATAAATGAACTTCATTTGTTGGTTATTACAATCTTAATTATCGTAAAATTGTAAAATGATGATGTACACTAGGCCTAGTTTGACAAAAAAAATTTCCTCTTTTTTTTTCAGTTTTTAAAAACTGAAAAAAAGGAGCGTTTGGTAACCATTTTTTTTTCCAGTTTAAAAACCAGTTTTTAAACTGAAGAGTAAAAAAGAGTGAAAAAAAAACTCCAGAAACTGGTTTTTTTTTTCACTTTTGGTTTTTTTTTCTTAGACCACCACCACCACCCTCCCACCGCCGGCAGCCACCTCAGGCGACCACCGCCGGAGACTGCTGGCAGCCACCTCCGGCCGCCGGCCACCACAACCACCACCGGCCACCACCTCCAGCCGCCGGCGACCACCGCCGGAGACTGCCGGCAGCCACCTCCGGCCGCCGGCGACCACCGCCGGAGACTGCCGGCAGCCACCTCCGGCCGCCAGTCACCACCTCCGGCGACTGCCGGCAGCCACCTCCGGCCGCCGGCCACCACCACCGGCGACTGCCGGCAGCCACCTCCGGCCGCCGGCCACCACCACCACCACCGGCCACCACCGCTGCACCCCACCACCGCCACCGCAAACCACCAAAAAAAAAGTCAAAATAAAAAGGGTTACCAAACACCAAAAAAAAAAACCTTAAAAAAAAGGGGTTATCAAACACCCACTTGTTTTTATAAAAAAAAAAATTAAGCTGTTCTTTAAAAAACTGCTCTTTAAAAACTGAAAACCAAAAAAAAAAATTGGTCAAACGAACCCAAGGGTTCGTTTGACAAATTTTTTTTTTTTTGGTTTTCAGTTTTTAAAGAGCAACTTAATATATTTTTTTTTTTTTAAAAACAAGTGGCTGTTTGATAACCCTTTTTTTTTTTTTTAGTTAATTTTTTTTTTTTTTTTTGTAACCCTTTTTATTTTGTCTTATTTTTTTTTTGGGTGGTTTGCGGTGGCGGTGGTAGGGCGTAGCAGTGGTCGACGGTGGTGGTGGCCGACGGTGGTTGCCGGTAGTCTGCGGCGGTGGTCGTCGGCGGCCGGAGGTGGCTGCCGGCAGTCTCTGGTGGTGGTCGCCTGAGGTGGCTGCCGGCGGTGGGAGGGTGGTGGTGGTGGTCTAAAAAAAAAAACCAAAAGTGAAAAAAAAAATTAGTTTTTGGAGTTTTTTTTTTACTTTTTAAAAACTGGTTTTTTAAATTGAAAAAAAAATGGTTACCAAACGCTCCTTTTTTTTCAATTTTTAAAACTGAAAAAAAAGAGGAAAAAAAAGAATGTCAAACCTACCCTAAGTAGACCGAGTATAATCAAACGCTCTTGAACGTACCAAAAGGAACATATTTAACTCCAATAACTTTCACAACCATGCATCAATTGCATACTTAAAAATGTGTAATTTCAAAAAGAAAAGTGAATAAAAGTATGAAGATATTCTGACTATACTCAAATGACTACTCTTAACCTTACAAACTGTAGCCGACTATACAATACAATTCATAATTTTATATCGTCTTCTTTTGGTCACGTAATTTTTGTCATCAATAATTTTTTTGATACAAATCTTAAATCGAGAATGTCGAGAGATAGTGTCAAAATAAAATTTTAGAGAATTTGATATGCCCAACATACTTTAAATTGTTTTCTCGTTATCCTTCTTTCGAAAGATTTGGAGTTTAGGGGACACCAGTCTGTTTAAAATCACTTCCAGTTTTGATTTTCTGTTTCCAAAAAAACAAAAACAAAAATCAGGTTAGTTTTTATTTTTTACAAAAATAAATGGGTGTTTGATTACTCGGTCTTAATTTTGGGGTTTTTTTTTCTTTTGAGTGTTTGATTATCCAGTTTTTTCTTTGGTGGTGGTTGCTATGGGGGTCTCAAAACAAAAAATCAAAACTGGAAACCCAAAACAATTCATGGGTTGGGCCCAAAAGGTGGCAAAAACTCTTTCTTTAGATGGGCCGTCATGGGCTTCTCAACTCTCAAGCATGACTGACTACTTTTATCTGCATTACCTTCTTTAGTGAGTGAGTGACTACTCTTACAGCCCAACCTGCATGCATGCTACCTACTCCTTTTTCATTATTGGCCGAATGGGGAAGCCGCCTACCTGTACCTACCTACAGCTACGGCTTGCCGTCCACATTTTACAGCTCAGCTCAGCTCACCACCCTGCACGGTTTTTTGCTGGGCTTTCTTCATGTGCAGCCGCGGGTGATTATCGAAAAGGTCCAAAAAACGTGGGGCCTTTGACTCGCCGCCCATCAGCGATATGAGTGGCTAAAAATGAATCTGCCCCAATCTCAGCATATTTCCTTTGGTACTGTACTACTGTACTACGTTATATGGGGCCCAAAAGCACCTTCCAGGAAAGCCCGCTTATGATGGGACTGGACCGGACTTTCAAAATGGTCGTAATTAGTCGATGCCAATCATCATCGTATAATATTCCTGAGCACACGTATATTTATTTTATATATATATATATATATATATATATATATAACAAAAAAAGTTATGTTTTGGCGACATGACTAGTTTTCTTATAAAATTTTAAAATATTGCACACATATATACGTATTAAACAAAAATTTTATTTTACACATCAAATCAACCACCACTCCATCGTCGAACTACCATCACTCCGCATGCCAACCAATCATCCAAACTAATGACGTTGCCGCCACCCACCATCGTCCCAATCCACATTGTTGCCGCCCATTTTCATGGTGTCAGCCTCGTATTACATACGGCAAGTGACGAATCTAACCTTCATTATCAGATTACGAGGTCAAATCGGGCGATTACTATGGATTGATAGCTGAAACTTACCATGTAAACCTTACTTTAGTTGGGATGCTGGAGAAATTTAATGGCTATGATCCTAATTGTTTATCGGACGTTAATGCATGGTTGAATGCTACTGTGAACTGTTCATGTGGGATAGCCATGTTTCGAAGGATTACGGGCTATTTGTTATGTATACCTTTTTCGGCTCAACGAGAGTTCGTTCTCGATTTCCAGTGATAATGGAGTTATTGAGCAGGTGTTGAGGAACTACAACACCAGTTCGATTTTCAACAGGGGAAGTGGTTTAGTTTCATTCCTAGAAAAGGTGGAAAACCTTTTTTTATCATGGACTTTGGTGGGTGGGTGGGGGGGGGGGACTTCCTGGGTTTTCCTTCGCTGTAATTGGGGTGTTGGGATGAAGGAGGAGGGGTATGTTAAATCAGGTGGGGGATGTTCCATGTTTAGTAAGCCATACATAATTGTAGTGGATAATGATTGATGGGTTTGGTTTGAATTTGGATTTGGAGTTCATTTTGGTGGTGCTACTGGGATGGAAAAGATAGGGAAGACGGGGAAGGCAGAAGAGAGAGAAAATGAAGAGAGAGGTGGAGGCTGTAAGGCTAGGCCTTGACTGAAATGTGGGGGAGTTTGTGTGTGCAAGTGTGTGTGAGACGGAGAGGGAGGGGGGGGGGGGGAGAAGAGAGAAAGAAAGAGAAAGAAGAAGGAAAGAAAGAGAAAGAGGGTAAAAAGATATATATACCCCTGATTAAATAGACTTAATGTAGCGGCGGTAAGAAAATTTGACGGAATGGCCGAATTGAAACAAATTTTAAAGTTTAATGGTCAATTTGACACATGTTGATGTCAAGTGATCAAAGTTGAATTTGCTTTCTAGTACGGTGATCAACCGAATAGTTAACTCTTTGTAAAATACTTAACATCATTTGATTTGACTTAGGTGGTTCCGACTCTAGAAATAAAGCTCAGTCGTTTAAGTCATTCAACTCACCTCCCCTCCGACTATGCCACCAACTATGCGAAGGATCACATAGTCTGGCTCAACAAACATATATAGATATAAATATCTGTAAGAACCAAGCCATTTATGGCAATCAAATCAATCAAATAACCATAAAGAGCGAACGTGGCACCACCGGCTTAAATTTTTCTAGTAGTTATTGTGGTTTATTGAGCTATTGCTCAAGTTTGAGTCTATGCTACTAGTTTGAGCCTAGCAATTTGAAGAGTCCTTGTATCCAATCGATTCACGAGAGTGAAAACTCATTTCATACGATGTTATAGCCCTCTTTGAAGCAGGACAATACCATCATTTGGCATTGTAACTGCACAAAAAGATAGTTAAAAGTGGGTATATCAATCATTAACTTCAAGTGGTCACTTAGAAGGCAATTACAACACAAAAAGGGACCAGCGCAATCAATGCCAATGAAAAAATTACTAAAAGACAGATCTCCTCCCATTGGTTGTTGATGACATAACAATAAGTCAATAATAATAATTCATCAAATAGTCGTACTAGTAATAATAGAGTGGAACATGAGAGAAACTGCAGCCAATGAGTATAAAATTAGAAAACAATATAAATTTTAAGTGTTCAGGTGGTGGTTGTCCCTTTAATAAATGGTGCTTAAACAGTAACACCACTGCTTGGTGATTCTCCATTAATCCTTACAAGCCAAGAAACAAATGATGCTATAGCCTATAAGCCTTCGTTGGGAATGGAAGCTGAACAATCATTGGGAATGGAAGCGGAACAATAGTTTCTTAGGATACTAAGGCCCTGTTTGACACAATTTTTTTGCCAATTTTTTGGAAATTGAAAAAAAAAATAGTTACAGTTTTTTTTCTTTTCAGTTTTGGTTTTTTTTTTTGAGACCACCACCACCACCCTCTCACCTCCGGCGGTTGCCGGCGGCCAACTCCGGCAGCCATCGCCACGCCCCACCACCCCCACCGCCACCGCAAACCACCAAAAAAAACTGGGTTATCAAACATTCACTTGTTTTTGTTAAAAAAAAAAAATTAAGCTGCTCTTTAATTTTTATTTTTTTTTTGAAACTTAAAAAAATAAACTGTTTTAAAAAAGAGAGCCTAAATTAAAGCATTCTTCAAGTCTTTACGCAATTAGTCTTCCTACAGATCAACAAAACAAAGTGACGGCCTTAAGGCCCACTGTCTCCTTTAGTCAAGCATTTCATAAATACCACATGCATCTTAAGTCAAGCATTTCACACACACACACGCACATGTGTGTGTGTGTGTGTGTGTGTGTGTGTATATATATATAACTAGACGTTTGCCTAATACTTCTCGGTAGGGATTAGCTTAGAAGACTGGGAACTATCTTGCGGTGAATCCACGATGCAAGTAGATGACAAATTAATATGAAGAATTTTTGTATAAAAAACCTGAATTTCTTCTTTTTCAAGCTCGAATTTGTTAGTAGATGGAGTCACCAAATTGCTTGGCTAATTGGTCGTCACAAGTGTAGACACTAAAGTGCTTGATGATATGTTTATTCCACATATATAACATCGCTCACAATGAAGACGGATCTTTTGCTACTATATCAAATTCTCCGATTTAACCAAAAAAAAAAAAAAAGGGAAAAATTGAGCCACCCAATCATAGAAAAGGCATCAGAGAGACCAGGGTTGAGATTTAAATCTCAAATAGAAAAAAAATTTATAATTATTAATTTAAAATATAAGTCGTGTGGATCTATACAGTCGTTGCTAACTGATTTTTGGTGGATGCAATTAGAATACCACTATTAACGGTTTGAAGAGTCAGTGTAAGAATCATTTTATATTAAATCAAGATGATATAAAGTCCAAGAGCGACGGAGATGTAAGTTGTGTGTCCAATGGAACAATCAAATTAGGACCGATTTGAACGATGGGAAATAGAAAATCTACCAAACTTTTTTGGAGCTAAAACACTCTATTCTATGGTGAGCTGGGAACCGTGGAGTAATCAGGACATTATAACTATTAACTACTCTTCATAAAGAGTCGCGAGGGGAGGGTAGAAGGTACGATACACACGGGCGCAGTGTGATGGTGATTCGTGGCTTTCTTTATCCATCATTTTCACATCATTGTTTTGTGCCCATTTATCGGCCACCTTAACCTTTATTCGCACTCCCACGTCGCATGCCGTGTGACTCACCCTTCGTGTTGATCGATTAATTAATTGGTCAATATCGGTACGTGTTGACATGTGATGTCCTGAAAAGAATATAATAAAGTTGAGCTCAAATCCAGACTCTTCTTCCACTAGTTAAGCTTGGTGTGCAATTTAAACAACGTGCTTAAGAAGAGGCAACCCAAGCACAAAAAATTGCGTCCACTCCACTTGAATAGTTGATGTGCGATCTTAAGAATAAGGTAAAATATCAAGTGTCAATGTGTTGGATGACTTAAAGACAAGGGAACATATACAAGGACACAACACAAACACTCGAACCACGATACCTTAAAACCGAGATATAACAAAGTAACCTAAAGTCCACAAGCAAGAACGTAGTCTAGCAGTAATACGAATGTAAGGATTCTTGTGTCCAACCAAAAAGAAACTTATAAATAGTGGAACTTACCTAGCTAGTTTATGGACGGAACTCAGTTATTATGTATAATACTTGGCGTCATGAGAAGCGTAAACAATCTAAGCGAGTGCAAACTTCCATTCGAGTAAAGCTGAGGGTCCTGGAATAGCATATAGGACATGATAAGACGAATAGCTTACAAACTAAAAAGAATTCTTTTCACGCTAGCTTCATAAAAGTAATTTGATATCTTTTCAACTTCAATACTTGACTTGTGATGATAAACTTGGGACCACTAAGCAACACGTTTGATAACAAAAGCATGTATATTGTTATAGAAGTAGATGGATTACTCCATTTTTCCGCAGGTATAATAATAGATCTATTTTGAGGGGGATTTAAGCACCTAAAAACCTCCATACGAAAATATCAAGCCTCCATAGGAACGGTGCACCACAACAATACGTATAACTTCACGTGTCTGCAGCCATCACGTGATAGTGTCAGTATTCATGGCTTCAGTTCCGAATCTGATCACGTGTGAAAGTAATCGCACTTGATATCTTTGATTTGATAAAGGGAAAAAAAAAAAAAAAACCAAATGTGCAAGGATGGAAAGCAGTATCAAAACACTTTTTTTTGTATAAAGCTTTCTTTACAAAGAAAAAGGAAAAGAAAGGATAGATTAGAGACAAAATGAAGGACCAAAAATACACAGAAAGGAACAAATAAAGGACGCAGCAGAGAAGCAGATCGAGGAAAGACAGATGTGAACATGTAATGTGTCCATAATCCACATATCCATCATCCATTAAGACTAAGACTACACCAGACCTGACATATGGATGTTCATGTGGGGGGGTGGGGTGGAGCCCCCACGCACAATACGTTACGTGAGGAAATTTCCGTTGGTACGGACGCGCTACTCCTCATCTACGCCACTCCTACCTACCTACTCTTATGGAAGACGGTAGAAAGGACAGAGAGAGAACCCCCTCGGGGGCATAATTAGAGTTTTTGTCCTAAATAATTTATTTTTAATATTTTATTATTTAAATCTTATTTACCTATCTAACCAACACTTGAAAATCGTGATTCTAAACAGAAAATTTAAGGGAAAAAAACGTGATTTTAAATCACGCTTTTAACGTGCCAACGTATGAAATCTCTGTTAGAAACCAATTTTTTTTTTGAAAACGTGATTTGAAACAACGTTTTCTTTCTTTAAAATATATGTTTGGAATCACGATTTCTAAAAGTAGGGTAGACAGGTGAACAAGATTCAAAATAAAATAATAAAATATTAAAAATAAATTATTAACGAAAAAAATTCGGCATAACCGACTGCCGTCACAAAAGTCAAATTTTTTTTTTGTTCTAAATACTTGAAGAGGAGAGGACGGAGGATGCTGCTTCCCGAAGGAAACAGACAGGTGGAGCCTGGACCTTGAGGAGTAGGAAAACCTATGGTTGCCACCCCCCCCCCCCCCCCCCCCATAAATGATGGAAAAACAAAAGTAGACGAGTTCCCGGATTCAATTTACGACATATATATCATCATCATCTCGGCACAAAAGTAGTAGTACTCCATGTATAGTTGGAGGAGAAGAAGAGCAAAAGGAGGAGTCAAAGCAAGAAGGTTAGACGCCTCTTGATTGGCCGGTACGCATACATACCCCCCACCCCCTCTCTCTCCTTTTTCTTCTCTCTCTCTCTCTCTCTCGCGCCTTCCTCTTCCCAAATCGTCACAGTTTGACAGGTATTGGTGCAACGATATTCCCCTGCTCCTTCCCATTATTATTATTCCCATTTACGTTTGCATTGTTCAACTTTCCTCAGTTTTGAGTTTTACCCGATACCTTTATTTTGTGATTTGAGATTCATATTCTTCTGTTTCTTCTTCTTTAATGCATTCTCCGCCAATTTTATTTGCCTTTTCCCTTCCCCCCCCCCTGAAAGTTGATGTTTTTATCTTGATTGTGTTTAGGGTTAATGCTACATCTTTCACTTTTACGCATAGCTGCTGCAATTATCCTCCCAATAATTCTCTCGCGAAATGTGCTCTATGTTGCGTACCGAATCTAAGTAGCTTCCCTTTCGATCATGATATTTACGCTCTCTAAACTGCTTAGAATTTGATCTGAATTTCGTTGAACGCACTTGTTCCTGTCTCCTTTCTTTGAATTTATTCCTTTTTGTGTAGAAAGATTAATGTTTCCTTCCTTAGCAACTAGTTTAATGATTTTTGGGACAAATTTTGCAGAACAGAAGACGGGTAATAGAGGCCGAAAGCTAGTTAATTCTGACAACTGATATCAATAACGTGGTAAAACATTCCTTGGGAATTCATCCCCTCAATACCTTGGATTTGAGCCGTTAGCCGGTGACCTTTATACAGGTTTAACAGATCTCTAGTTTGGTAGAAGGAATTGCTGTTGGACGCGGCGAGGGGAAATTACTTTCTTGCTGCTCCTTGATTGGATGTCTACGGGTTTTTATTTGCTCTAAATTTGGGAGTTTTAAATGGAAAGAATGGAACGGTTGCTGTCGGAGGTTCTCGTAGAAACACAGCGCGGGGGAGAGTCTTTGCTGGGAAGCATCAAGATTGCGGTTTTACCCATAGCAAAAGTTTTTACCATGTGCTTCTTGGGATTTCTCATGGCATCCAAGTATGTTAACATCTTACCTGCAAGTGGCCGCAAGCTTTTGAATGGGGTAAGCCAGCTAGTTCGATGTTGGCATTATATGTCTGCTTTTTCCTTGGAGGATTTCTTTTGACGTACAGAGGGGATGCAAATTTGAGCCACTTTCTTTTTCTGCTCTACTATGTTCGATTTTTTGAATGTTGTCTATGATGATAGTAGTTTTTGTAGCTTCTGTGGTCATCTAAGTAGCAATTGGTGATATATTGCATCCTTATGTATCTTATATGCCCTTAGGAGCATATCACGAGAATGTTCTGTTTTAGTATTGATGCAATGACTTATTAGCGTAGACAGAACGGGATATATTTAGTGAATGAATGACTTATCCCTTCCAACTCACCGGTGTTCTTCTATCGAGGTTTCATTCTTCCGCGAGTTATGAAGATATATTTGTTACGTTTAAGTTTCTTTTTACCGAGACACCTAAATATTCTTTCTATGAGCTTGTGTCATTTCTCTCTCTCTGTTTTTTTATCCTTCTCGTATTGTCATATCTGCCAAACTCATTTTCTGGGTATGATCCTATCTTGAATATGCTTGATGCAGCTGGTCTTTTCACTCTTGCTCCCCTGTTTGATATTTTCTCAACTTGGACAAGCCATCACTTGGGAGAAAATGCTTCAGTGGTAAGAAGAAGAAGGAAAAAAAAGAAGAAGATAATTTGTCACTTCTTCATTCAAATTTTGCTTGAACATCTGGTGTTTAAGTATTTTTTTTCTTTCTTTCATTTGCAGGTGGTTCATCCCTTTTAATGTTCTTATGGCTACCTTAACGGGTTCACTTATAGGTTTTGTTGTTGCTTGCATAGTGCGTCCACCATACCCATTCTTCAAGTTTACTATCATACACATTGGAATTGGTAAGTTGCTTCATTGTGTCTAGTTAGCATTCTGAGTTGTTCTTGGAGTCTTCAACCTGATATGCATCGTCTGCCCAGGGATCGAAATTTTCATGTCTGATTTAAAATGAAGTCCATAGTCCATATGTAGAAATGTAATACTAGTCAAAGATGTCTTTTGATCTGATCTTTGTTTTTCCTTTAGAGGAGGCCTAATGTGTACTTCTATTTTCAAAATGTGCAGTATGAGGTCGGAAAAACTTTATGTTTCCAAATTTAATTAACTTAATTAGTAAGAAATCTTATATCTGATTTAAAATGCAATAGATACCCAATACAAGGATTGGTTACTGAACTGTGTTAAAATGCCAATTGACAGAACCAGAAGCCAAGCCTTTGGTGGAATAAACCATATTCACAATATGGTTGACTTGTCAAAGAATGTCTATAAAACCCATGAAAGTACCTTACCCTGAAATGTTGTATCAAGCAACATAGAGTCACGGATTTGTACGATAGGCAAGTTGACCCTGCCAATACGTGCAAAGCAGCGATTTACGGCTCCATGCTTAAATTGAATAATGGTGGAAGAATTCAGAAATTAAGTACATCATATATTTACACGTGGCATTTTGTTTGAGTCAAAGAAATATTAGATTCATGTAGTTTCCCCCTGTCCGCTAGAAATAGTTTGTCAAAAAATTGGAATGCAATTGTAAAAGGAATTGCTTAATGTTAAGCAACTTTTAGCAGGGGTAGAGCCACAGACACATAACCCTCCCTAGGCCTGCATTCCAGGATCGCGATGCACTGGGCTAACCTTTGGAGTTAGATGAGCCAAACTACCCAGTTGGGCGAGTCTTCATTGATGGAGCGCTTTAGTTTTTAATGAATGTGATATTTCTTTCTCATGAAAACCTGTTGGATGTGGGTTTATTATTGCACTTCTTCAGTTTTTTGTTGTACATATTGGTCAACTTGGTGAACCTCAGATTGATTGCATCATCGTAAACAAAAGTGAAACCTTGTGTAAATTGTCGTCATGTTCGTATTGCTACATATGACTGGCAAAACTTTAAAGTTCTTAAAGAATCTGTAACTTACATGCTGTGCAGGAAATATAGGGAACGTGCCTCTTGTCCTCATCTCTGCTTTATGTCGAGACACAGCAAATCCTTTTGGTGATTCTGATAAATGTTCTCAAGATGGAAACGCCTACATCTCATTTGGCCAATGGGTAGGTTTTAAACAACTCTTATTGCGTTCCTCTCCCAGCCCTCCTCTTTCCTGAACCCTTCAGATGACACCCTTGCAGCTATTCAGGTTAAAGAAAGGCCCTTCTTCCTAAGGTCTTTATGTTGAATCAGATCTTTTTTCTTTTTTCCCCCCCTTCCACAGGCCTATGCCAGTATGGTATATTGTCATGAAGCACCTTCATAAGTTTTCATATCTGCATTCTATATGATAACAAGGAGAAACATGAAAAGGTTGAAAGAACCGCTGTTCTAGATCATGATTGGTTCTTTATATCTTCTTCATTAACGTCGTCGTAGATTTTTCATACTGTATCTGTATTTAATTAAACAAGCAGCAATAAAGCTTCTTACAACGCTTATCTTATTAACACGATGTGGAAACTTAGGGAACATAGTTGCCTTAAGTTCTTCTTTTTAATCAATTCTGATGCTTTTTTTATTTTGTCGAAGTGGAAGTGTTTTTCCTTGCAAGTACTAAAACCTTAAACGATGCATGTGATTAGGTTGGTGCAATTGTTCTGTACACCTACGTATTTCAAATGCTCGCACCTCCACCTGAAGGTACCTTTGACATTACTGAAGGTCTTCCTCGCAAGATGCCCTCGAAGGATAATTCTTCTGAGCAAGTTCCATTGCTTACGCAGGAGGCTGTACAAAATGATTCAGATTCTCCAAAGAAAGGAAAGGTGAAAATTGATCGTTTGTTGCTTTCACTAGACATCTGTTTTTGGCTTTAGTACATTATGGATCATAAAAATATTATTCACCTTTGCCATAATCATGCGTGCTGATTGGGATACTCATTTTTGGTAAAAAAAGGGAGATACGTTAGGAGGAGATGTCGCAGGCTGAACTTTATTGTATCTACTATGCTGCATAGGGATATTGGTGATGATTTTTGCCTCCATTTTTTCGTCTGATAGTTGTAGAGTTTCTTAGTTTGTCCAGAAGTATGCAGTTGGGTGACAGAGATTATATATTCTGTCTGGTGTAGCTTTTTGCGAATGTAAAGACAAGAAAAGGTCCATTTTATCTGGTCCTCTGATTGAATATCATGGAATCTCTTCCTACCTGGTCCTCTGATTAGTTGTAGAATTTTTTTATCCTTTTTCGTGGGCAAAACGTTAACGCAACTAGTTATTATATTCTGTACTCTCTGCTCTCTCTTTTTCATTAATAGGAGAGCTTCTTTCCCTTACATGCCATGCTCTTTCATGCAGATTAAAAGTTTTTTAAAGTTTTTGTACGAGAAGTTGAAGCTTAAGCAAATCCTTCAGCCCCCCATCATTGCTTCTGTAAGTTCAACTTATTGCAGTTTTGGTAACATTATATATTCTTTACGTCTTGTGGGAGCACCCTCACAGAAGTATTTGCTTTTGAATCCTAAGTTATATCTTTATATACCTTCAATTATGTGTCACTTATTATATTTGCTAACTAACAGTGATGTCCTTATCACTTTAAAGTTTTTAAAATTAAAACAAACGATAACATTTTCATTTGAGGACATATTTATGCCTGGGGAATTTTACTGTCTTACTTGCTTATGACTATGTCTCGTACTTTAGTCTAATGCATTGTTGTGGTGAATACCCTACGAGTCTGCTTTCTATCAGATGAACAAATATTTTCATCTTGGTGTGTTTAGTTTTACCTTCTCTATTGGAAGGGTTATTTAAGCAAATTTTGTTTTTTTAACTTTATCACCACTCATTTGTTTTTCCATTCTACAGATCCTTGCAATGGTTATAGGATGTGTGCCATTTTTAAAGCGACTGATCTTCACAACTGATGCTCCACTTTACTTCTTCACTGACAGCTGCATGATTCTTGGGTATGCCTAGTTCCATGTTTTATTCATTTTTTAGCTTTGAAATGTTTTGGCTACATACTTGTTTGCCTGTATGTGTCTTGTGATAAGCTTGTTTCTAGTTTGCTGCTAGTATTCTATAATAAAATCCACATGTAAGTTCAAACTGATAAAACAGACTAGCTATAAATTGGAAGAGCTGACTTGTAGATTATATTCTGTTTTTAGATGCGTGTGAAGAATGCATGTTAATTGTTAACACACGACACTGCCAATAGTTTATTGCATACGCACACAAAACGCTCATATGCGTATTACATAATTGTATATTTGCATTTGCATGCTTAATTTGGCAGTGCTCTGTTTCCAGCTTGATACAATCAAAGAGATTGTGACATTGTAATATGTTTTTGTCAGGGAGGCCATGATTCCATGCATCCTGTTGGCATTAGGAGGTAACCTCGTAGATGGTAAGTATAGTGTTTATTTTACTTCTCATCTGATCTGGAATCCTCAAAAAATCATCTCATGCCTGCTTTAATAGATCTCTTAATGCACTTATTGGAATATGAGCTTGCATGACCTTTTGCTCGTAACTTGCAGGACCAGGAAGTTCAAAACTCGGTTTACGGACAACGGCTGCCATTGTATTTGCGCGTTTGCTTTTGGTTCCCCCAACTGGACTTGGTATTGTCATGTTGGCTGATAAGCTTGGCTTTCTTCCCCCTGGCGATAAGATGTTCAGATTTGTACTCCTCCTGCAGCATACAATGCCCACATCTGTGCTTTCTGGTAAACACCAGTCTCATTCAAATTGAAAGATCCACTATAGTAGATAAAGATGGAATTCCCTTACAGCAGCTGTCCCACTCACCATCGGTCTCACTGTAGTGTATATTTTGTGTCGTGAAAACGAGATTCATGCAAAGGGCATCAGCTGGGTGTTTGTTTTGCATTACTTAGTGCCAGCACCTCCTTCCTCCCCAAACCCAAACCCAAACCAAGTGCCCTATAACATAGCTAATGAATATTACTAATCTGTCAACTCACATATCACTGTGCCACATGCACCATTGTTAACCTAATAACAATTTCCTTCTCTATAGGAGCTGTTGCCAATTTAAGAGGGTGCGGAAGGGAGGCAGCTGCCGTCTTGTTCTGGGTTCATATTTTTGCCGTCTTCTCTATGGCTGGATGGATTATTCTCTATCTCAACTTACTCTTCTAAAATTTGCAATTCAATGATACTCAATTGGAGGCTGCTGATGGATCGCTCTCTTTCGATATGACATCACGGTATTGCTGTGCCAGACCTCCTATTTGTTGTTAACTTACATGCTAATCAATGTAAATACAGTAAGTAGTATTTAAAGAGATGAAAGTGTACAATCCCTTGACACAGTGCTGGGGTCGATTAGATCTGTATGGACGTACTTTAGTAAAAATGTCCATTTACCATGTCTACTTGCAGCTGATATGCTTCTCCAAGTATTTGGTCTATTATTCCAGCCAGTTACAGTGGTTATTCATAAATGCCATGTAACTCCCTATCGTTTGAATGTTTTGGCATACAAAACCATGTGGTTTCAAGTCAGCTCCTTGACGTTTTAAATTTTAAGTAAGTAATTGGACCCAAAATCAAGTGACAGTTAAAATAGAAATCAACACGCGACTTGCATGTGCCAAAATTAGGGGAAACAATGGCTATTACATCTCTTCTAGCAAGTTTCTCAGGGCAATTACAAGAAATTCTTTTCTTGAATAAGCGCAGGAGTACAAGCAATTATCAAAGCATCGTGACCCATATGCCGTGTACATACATATGTACAATATTTGCTGACAGTCAATTGGCTCGTGCGCAACGACTGCACACGCCAGAGCTTAAACCAAATTCCTCCATTACGATAACATATTCAGACACCAAAACGATACTAGAAATCGTGTAAATCCTCTTACTCAAAGACTTAATACTACAAGATCCTAATTTTTCCATTAAAAACCTCACGAGTGCATGAAAACTACCAGGTCAGATGAGAACAAGAAGTCATTTATTCTACAACAATCTCGTACAATACTGGAAATGTTAAAAGAGAGACCACCACCTTCTGCTCCGATTAACCCTTCCGTTGGGGGGGCAGGAGCCAGAGCTGCTGTTAGAATGGCGTCTATGTACATGGGAGTCATGAATGCCAATCGACCCTCTTCTAGCGCTTGAAGGGTTCCCTAACCACAACACCAGAACAATACCCACAAGGCCGACAATTGGAGCAGCAAGAAAGAACCATCTTCTTCGTGCGCTGTCCAGGGCAGAGTTCTCTCCGGCGTGATCCGAGCTCACCAGCTCAAGCTCCTCTCTTCTACCATGACTCAATTCACATCCTTCATCGTCGTCACCATCGCTGGTGTCTGAGGAACTATCATTCGGCTCCAGCTGCCGGATCTCATGAATCTCCATTCCACTTCTACTGTTCCGTTTCCTGTCTTCGTAGTCCTTGTCATCAGTCGGAAGTTCGTATCGGCAAAGTGGGCATGAGTTCCGAGCACTTAACCACGGCAAAATACAAGCAGGGTGATAGAGATGCAAGCAAGGTAGCTGGTTCACAACGGCTCCAACAGAGAAAGTATCCTTGCAAACTGCACAGGCCAAACCATCACCCTGCTTTTCATGCTCCTCACTAATGAGCACACTAGGAATACTCTTCACAAAAGAGAGAGCAGTGGGAGGTGCTCCTCGTCTTGAACCTTCAGTCTCAGCAAGATGCTCAAGCAAATCCTCCAAGCCTCTTGCATCAAGGTAGTCACCTGAATTGGCCACATGCCGTACCTCTGGATCCTCATCGTTGGCAAAAATGTCAGGGATATATGCCCGTCTCCTCTCCCTTACTCTCAGACGAACTGTACCATCAATTTCAGGAAAATGAAGCTGGCTGGGCCAGTTTACAGGGACATTGTTTTCGTAGGGACTCGCCGACCTTTGAACTTGAGCTCCTACTCTCAAAGAGTCAACTCTTATTTCCTCATCAGCATCTTCCCATTCGTTATCTTCTTCGTCATCGTCTTCTTCTTGGTCATCAGAGTTCAACCGGTTAAGACCGGCATGCATTGGATCGATGTCAGTATCAATATCGAGATCACTTCCTGCATCTGGGTGGTAAAACATTTCATTGTCGAGGAAGCTATGACCGTCCAAAGAAGCGTCAGAGTCCCCTCCGTAAGCACTGTATGACATGTTATCACTCTCGCCATGGAAATGCCTGTACCCACCTAAGCTCATATTAGATTCAGTCTCCCCATATAAAGAATCAAAGGCATCACTTTCTGTATCAGAAAATACCCTCCTCCATCTTCTTGACCCACTCGGAGTAGTACGAGAACTTCCGCGCTGCACTAACCTTGCAGCACCATCACCATCTAAAGATTGGTTCTCATGCTCAGAAACAGTAGCCTGGTTTTGCCTCGCAAGATTAATGATATTGGAGAACTGTTGTGAGAATATATCTTCGATGGACTCGGAACTGCTGTACCTTGTTCTTCTTACCCTAGCTGTCCTCCTCCGGCGAATGTCCTGTATAGGGGTCCCAAGATCCTCGAGAAACAGGAATTTGCAGTCCCCGCAGATACTTATAGCTTCAAGATCACCTGTCTCGTTATCAGATGTAAGGGTTCTTTGACACATAGAACATACCGTTGGCAGTCCAGAATTGTCGCCAGCTAAGATGGCATTTATATGACCAGCCACAGTGGACCCAGGCAATTCCAAGTCGTCTTCCATCTAAAACTGCAATATGACGAGCAGAATTAAACCAATGAGAAATACACTAGCCCCATATACACCACGTAAACAACCTAATTGAGTGAAGAGGAAATTCCCTTGCAGAGTCTGTATGAGACGGTGTAAGGGAGAAAAGCACGTAAGAAAAGTGTGTTTGAGCTAACAATGACAACATCAAAGGCTGGGCCAACGGCAGATAGCCTCCCCCTACACATAAACCCCTCTGTCTATACTTTAGTGACAATCCAGCGAATCTAATTAGCATTACCAAGTTTTGCTTACTTTATATTGTGTGACAGTAAATATTCGTAAAGGTAAGACAATACATAATTCCGCAAGTTAACCCCTTTTAGGAATATGTGTACCATAAACGGAGAGAGGTCTAAAAAGAACCAGGGGAGCGTACCGCATACAATCGACGACCTAATCAAATGCATGAGAAAGGCAACTAAAACATAATACTTGTTATGGTCCTTTTACAGGATATATAAAGGCAATAAGAGAGGGCTATATGGAGGTGATTCGAAACTGAGTAAGCAAAAATCAGTCTGAAGGGCTGGTCAACATGTTAACCTTCACCTAAAAGGAGGATCCAAAAAAAAAAAAAAACTGAAATTACTGAGTTTGAGTATTTGATCCAGAAGAAAAAGAAATCTGCTTGCATTGCACAGAAGATGCCTATGGAACTCCAGAATTTCGCAATAGATTATAAAAGTAGTATATTCCACTTGGAATTGTTTTTGACGCCATACTTCAAATTCTTAGATATGTAAAGATGATGGGTACATAGAGACGGTACCCCAATAATTTAGCAGTAGATCCATCGCCATAGATAAAATGCACAACCTTCTAGAAAGGAAGCTGGCTGCTCAAAGAGAGCAGATAAATCACATCCAGCAAGGTTATGTGGGTATGACAATCATAGAAAGGCGCAGTTGCTTCAATCATCCGGGTGTAGGTAAAATTACGCTTCTCACAACCTAACCCACTAAGTTATACTAGTGATGCTTTGCATGTTTTCCAATTCGAGTCTTGAATTCTTAATTCAGAGGTTGCATTTGCCCCTAAGATCCGACATTTAGGACATTACGCCACCGCAAACAGATATCACCATGTGTGTTTCTGTTTGTGTGTGTCTGAGAGAGGTGTGTGTGATTATACATCAAAGAGAAAATCATCAACCCAAAATTAAGCTTTCACTCTTTAAAATTGCAGTCAGTGGTAACTATAAAAGTCTCGAGTTACGTCAATTCAGAGTCCAGAATTCCTTGATGAGGTTACTAGCATAATTTGCAAGGACATTAAGACCATAGACTGTGCAGTTATCTACCGACCAAATGGTGCATCATATTTTTTTATAGTTAAAATAATGATTGATCAAGTAATGTGTTCAAGGAAACCTAAACACTAAGGATATAGAATGTAGAGTCATTCTTTGCATAACAATAGCAGTGTCCACCCATACAGGCAAAGTAGATTAACCTCATTTCCAGCGTATCAAGTATGAAGTGGACCACATTTCTCTCTATACTGGGGAAGAACATGCATCTGACTTCGTATATGATAATTTGACTAGCATACCAAATGACCATCCAAAGATAGAAATCACATGTGAGGTACACTTGAAAGTGAAAGGTAACACAAAAAACTTCAGTTCCAGTGTGACTAATACATAAAAAAACTCCTGCAAGTCATTCTTGCACAAACTAAAAAATCTTCCCTGATGTAAGGAGGAAACGATATACTAGACTGATGTAGCATTGTCAAAGAGGAACTTATCTGACCTGCATCCTTAGTTTATAGCTCTCATTGAACACGTTATTACATAGGCCGCTAGTAGAAGTCAATAAATTTGGTCAAGAAAGTTCATATGGTGATAAATGTACAGTCTATGGCCAATATATATCAGTTCAATTAAGAAAAATGTTGTTTAATCAGCTAGCTATAGTTCGAAGTAACAAAATTCAGTACAGAATGCAAAATTAGAGGCAAATTTGGATCGAAATCAGAGATGAATAAGCGGAAGAGGCCTCACCTTAGGTGGTTAAGCAGATCGGCACACTAGAAAGGAAGTTTGGATGGTCAATTGCAGCCGCCAATGGCCGCTGTCATTCAGGGTGGCGCGTCGATTGCCGATGAGGGCTGTGACGGCTGGATGTGGCGGAGAAGTCTTTTCGTGACGAGGAATGGAGCTACTGAGATGGTGGTTGGGTGGGGTATGTAGCTGATGCTGGGTTTGTGGACCTTCTTCTGGTGTTGCTTTCCTTATAATTTTTGCCATAAAGAACCAAAATTTGACTGTTACCCGGGTCCGAAGGAATCTTCTTCCTACCTCATGTAATAACAATTAATAGTTGTTAAATTTTTTTAGTGGCTTTTATTTAGTGACGCTAAAAAAATATTGTTAAGAATTGTCGCTGAAAGTGTTAACAGAAAAGTCACTAGAGACATTTAGTGATTATTAACTGTCACTATATATGGGGTTGGAGGAAGATTCCTACAACCGGGATAGTAGCAAAAGTTTGTTCATATATATATATATATGCCTTTCACTTTGATACATACGTATCCATGTGAGTCTTACTCCTATTATTCTTTTTCATACCATCTTTTTCTAAAAGAAACATTAAAGATAAACTTTTTATAGACGTGTCGAAATAGACATTTTCATATTAAAGAGAAAAATAATATTTGTACTTCGTTTTAGTCATTTTATTCTAAATTATATCTCAATGTCCTCTTACATTGGCATGATATTCATTTTACTTTGATTCAAAGACTATAGCGCGCTGTAATATCGACTCGCAAAATGAACCCAAAAAGAGCAAAAGGTTCATTGTATGTTTGAAAAGAGTTACTTCAATAAGACGTGAAAAAAATCATTTCATTCCATTCCAAGGGATTGACATTCAATTAATTATACTCTCTTCACAATGAATTCATTATCGCTTTTTAACTCAAAGCAAGCAAGTCAACCATCAAGACCATTTTCTTTTCACTACCATCCTTTTAAGATGGCGGTGGTTGTGGTTCAAAAGTAGACGAAGGTGGTGGAAGGGACGCGACGATCATATACACTTTTTGGCTGGTTTAAAACAGAAGAAAAAGATGATCGGTATATTCTCTTTTATTTTGAAGACTCAATGGACAATTTAAGAAAACCATCAACCATCTACTTAAATTAAAAAAAAAACGTGTTATAAAATTCCCTTTATGTTAACGATATCGGCTAATTTAATATCTATATCTTCTTTTAATTTTTGAATATCTAGTAGAATCAATATCAACAATTAATACTAGTAGAGTAGGTCGATTAGAACGTTAAAAGAACAATTTTCAAGGAACTCCCTATTATGACATTCTTGATAGAGCTGGGATGCGATTCAACTGATGTGTGCAAAGGCGCCAAACATACCAATCACAAATGAATCAAATAAGACTTACGTTAATTGCTTTTAGAAACATGAGTATCAAGATTTCAAATATTTAGCTCATAATTCGGTCGCTTTTGGACAGAATCTCCTGCCTTAGACCTGAAAAGGAAGCTATAGAAGAGATTGACGAAATGGGAAGTTGGCTTTAATGTTCATTTGCTTGTTTGAGAACTCGGTATCTTCCATATTCCATAGAACACAGACCCAATTTTGCAGAGTCGGTGTAAATATGTTTCCCAGAAAGTCACCACCGTTACCACTTGAATTTCCCATTGTATACGGCTCTTGCTTGTATATATTTTCGGTAAAAGCAGCTCTTACCTGTAGTGAAAAGGAAGACCCTCAGTTCTTGCATTCTACGTGTTTGTGTGAATGCCCAGGTGCTGTACAGCTCCTTCCTTCACGATTTATCAAGAGTAGTATTGCATTTGCCTGTTGCGAAAGATTTATTCTTTTTTGCACATCAACCTGTCATGATTGTGTATATATAAGAATGCTTCTGTCTTTTATATTTAGGAAAATGCCAAGGTCAATAGGGGGGAATGGACATAAGAGGAGGACAGCTTTGGATGATAAATGGAAGGCCAACCAGAGTGGAATGCAGGAAGATGGTGGGGAGGAGCAGGGACCGCCGACGAGGACAAGGGCCAGGTTGAAGAGAAAACTCGAAGGCGTGGCAGTTAGTTCTGTTTCGACCAAAGCCAAACAGGTATGGGGTGTCAATTCCTTTTGTTTAGTTATGTGATCTGTAGTTTTGTTGTTTTACTTTTTCTACTAGGTATGACGTGACTAGACTGTTTTATTCACATCTTACATTGTAAAAGTTCTGATATGCCATAACCAGTAGGCATTACTCTGCATCTGAGTATGATAAGCCAGAGGGAGCTCCCGTAAGCTTCTTACAGCTAAACTGTATTTTCTTTATCCAATCTGTTGACCCTGTCCCTTGATTTGAGACACTACTGTAGATGCGGCTATGTTTTTCCAAGGAGATTATTGTGGCATGATTAGTAACTTATCATGATCCGAAAGAGCCATAGCTGTACCGCCCTCGAGTGTCTTTTGAACGGAGCCATAGCTGATCCGAAAGAGCCACTTGAATACACATTCTTTAATGTCATTCTGAAGGCTACGTTACCATCAGATGGCCAGTAAGTTGACGAATAATAGTAGATTATAATGATACCTAAGTATTCAGCAATGCTCGGTTTCCTGCCTGCTGGTAATTCAATACAAAGAAAAAATTTAGCGAGTCAACATGGCTATATCACGGTTCATCCATTACTAGAATTTGTCACAGAAATATGAGTTCAAGTGTCTGGGTGGCACTTGTCAAGCATAAGGAACCAAGATATGGTAATCGAAGTTCTTCTATCAGTGGAATATGGGGTATAGGACAGAATACAAGCAAGAAACCATCCAAATAAATCAAAACCACAGCCGAATGTTATTTATGACTGAGAATTCTCCATATGGTGCGACCATATGCAGAGACAATCTGTTATAATTCTCACTCTTCATGACTGTAAAATGTAAATCGATATTCTCACTCCAGTTTCTTCATAAAAGATGTAAGGGTGTCACTAAAAGGCGTTTGGAGTGCACTTGTTCAAAGGTGGAGTGAGAATACAATATTCCTGTTCTTATAACTTGTTTGTTTTAGCCTTTATGTTAGATTTGGGGTTAGTATCATTCTTTTAGCCTTCTTTTTTATGTGAATGGTGGTCCTTGTTCCATATTATGTGCAGGGTAGAGAGAAACAAAAACCTGAAAATCAGTCAACCATCAGGGGTGAGTCACTCTTCTAGACATGTTTGAGGTTTTCGTAGTGATCACAGTGGCATCTAGCGTAATTCGTTTGTTCCTTGAATCAGGTGAAGCATTGAAGGTTACAGAAAGCCAAAAACTTGATGATCATGCTAGTCGTACTCCTAACTTTCTCTGTTAAGTTGTAAATTCACCTTTTCCTAGTTTGCTACGTCAATACGGTAATAACCATATAGACTTTTGACATGGTCATCTATTGTTCAGGTCAACCGTCGATTTTGCCATACATGCAACCCATGCCAGAAAAATGCACACTCGAGTTTATTCTTGATGTACTGCAAAGGCAAGTGCTTTTCTAGAGTGACTAAATTTCTTTCTTTCTTTCTTCAAATTGGGAAGAGTAAACTCTTGAATGGTAGAAAAATATTTCAATGGTGTATATTCATTTGAAATTTCTTCTGCTTTGATATTCCTACTGTGAAACCAGGAGAGATACATATGAAATTTTTGCGGAACCAGTTGATCCCGAAGAGGTTTTGCTTTTAACAGTATTTTGTTGCTCATAATCATGGATCTTCTTGTCTATTCAGCCCACTAAAATCGATAAGGTTGTGTACCTTTGTTAGGTTGAGGACTACTACGAAATCATCAAAGAACCTATGGACTTTGGTACCATGAGAGCTAAGCTTCATGAAGGAATGTATAAAACTCTTGAACAATTTGAGGTTGTCTCTCCTTGCAATAACCTATTTAACTTCTAAAATTGTTCTTATGTACCACGACCTGATATATGTCAGTGTTTTAACTCACTCACTAGTTACTACACTCATACCCTTGATCATGATTACGTGGTTGGACTCTGGATTTTTTTCCATTGTGATATTTTGTCAACTATTTGGTTAGAAGGTAGAAGAGAGGGTGCAGGAAAGGGAAGCCGCTAGGGTTGTTGTCCATTGATTTCAAAATTGCATTGTTTGTACTTTGTACTATTGAAGAACGACTTACACTGGATTATTCCTATAAACCTTGGAACTTCTGGACGATTATCTGACTACTTAATATTGGGCAATTATGCAGCACGATGCATTTCTAATATCAGAGAATGCAATGCATTTTAATTCGTCGGCAACAATTTTTTTCAGACAGGTACATTCATCTATACCTCCACATTCCTAATGGTTGTTGTCTTGGTCAATCTGCCCCATCTGCTCATATTCCCTATTGAATGTCAAGTTGATACTTTACAGGCTCGTGCTATACATGAACTAGCTAAGAACGTTTTCCATGTTTTAAAAACTGATCCTGAGAACTTGAAATCTGAATTCTCGGGGACAAGGCGAAGATCTAGTAGGAGGCTTCACGGTGGGGCTAAGGAGTTGAAGTTGAGAATGGGCTCTAGACCCTCTACCGATGGAAGACCTGGCAGACTGGCCTTTGATACATATCCAAAGGGTCCTTTAAGCGGTCCTTCAATTTTCAGGAGAAACATTGGAGGAAACCCTGGATTTGGTAGTACAGCTTCTCGCGTTAACGTGCATGACTTTCCCGGTAAGGCTCATCGGCTCCAAAAAATGAAATTTCACAATTATGCTTCCTCCCCCACCCGAGGCGGGAGATGGACAGCATTTGGTTCACTCTTTCTGTTTTTACTGATATGTATGGGTAATAAACTGATTTAGTTCCCTATTTCTTTCTGCTCTCGCTTTCTTCTTTTATTTGTCTACAGCAGCAAGTTTCCATGAGGTTTGCAGATTGTAGCTGATTATTGCCGATTCATCATTGCTTTATTATTTCTTGACAGGTTTTCGGTCAGGTACAAGGCTACCTTCTTTTGCAGCAGATAGACGTGACACATATAAACCCTGGATGCTCCTCCAAGAGAGTGATAAAACTTGTAGTGATCCAAAAGCACTAGCTCTTGTAAGTTTTCTCTATATATGTCTCTTCTCTATATATGTCTCTTTTCCTTTGGTGGTTGGGCGGGGGGAGGAGGGGAGGGGAGAGGGGGTGGGGGGCGTAGGGAATGCATCGTAAGAGCAGTTTTTCATGCCTCTCTAAATTGGGGCTCTTTAGACCCCTTGATGCATTATCTGAAAAGCAGTCTTTGTGCATGGAAGCTACAGAAGATCGAGTCCAAAACGCAAAATCACTTGCTGTTGCCAGACACTGCCTCACTGCCAAAGTGGGACTTAATACTACATCTTTCTTGTTTTTATAGCTTTATTTTATCTTATTTGGTCTTGTCGAGATGATTCCAAAGTCCCGTAAGTCTTCCTTCATCAAGCACACAAGCAGGTTTCTATATATAAATTGGTCAATTGCAATTCTGGTTCATTTACTACTAGGAGTGTCATAAAGATTTTTACTTTGTGTAGGAGCTACATATATTTCTTCTTCCTTCAGGTGAATCAACAGGATATTAGTTACAGAGAAAGCCTGATGATGTTTGCTAAAGATTTAGGACCAACAGCTCAAAGGATTGCCATACGGAAATTACAGGGCTTGTCCGGAGAAGTTCTTGCTAATCAGACCCCAAGCTCAGCTTGTGGGGCTCAGGCACCATTATACCAAAATCCCACTGCATTTTCCCCTGCGCAGAATGAACCTAGAATTCTGGATACCGCCGGCCCTAGTTCATCTCAGAAGTTACTTGGTCTCCTTCCTGGAAGTCGAGCTTTCCCAAAACCAGCCAATGACATAATCGATTTGACTGATACTGATGAAGGAGAAAAGGCCTACACCAGCAACAGAACGAGTGACATTGGTGCTCCAGGAGGAGAATTTGCTTCAGATAAAGGAGGATTGTTTACTTGTGGTCGGACTAACTACGTCGGCACTTCAAGAAGAGAGAAGCTTGGCCAAAATCAAAGCACAAGATATGCCTTTGGTTCTTATTCGTTCAATGTTGGTGCTGCAAATCTGATCAACTATGGTGCTAGGACAACAGCAATGCCAGTAGATGCAGCTAAGTTGGATGATGATAATGTTTGTTCATTCAAGAACTATGGCAGTAGTTCCAAGGAAATGACGGTTGCAGCAGCTTCAGAGCATACTCAGGCAAGCTTTTCCAAATTCAAGTCGAGAAGCAAGAATAGTTCTGCGGCAGCTTCATGGCTCTCGCAACCTAGTGAAGTATCAAGTTTAAGTCACAACTCGGATACTTCAAGGCGTCCACAAAAAGCATTGGTAGGACCAAGCAATGGGGTCAGTAACTCGTCCGAGGCAAACCACTCCTTTGATACAAATAGACACGTCGTGCCATCAGCATCCCCGTTCACTTTTGATCTGCCCTTCTTGAAATCGCGACTCACTCATATGAACCCTACGGGCCAGGATAGATACTTGCAACCACAATTGCAGCGAGCTCCTGGTACAGACGGTCCTTTATTCGGCAGTATGGCTTATAAGATGGCCCTCATGAGCACAAGCCAACAAGCAGAACCAAGCACACTACGGCCTTCTTTTGGTACCGCTGATACAGATTTGGCACTTCAGCTCTAAGCAGTCCCGCTGACCACACACATTCACCAGCAGAAAGAGATCATTGTAGCACAACCTTGCCTAGCATTACGTAGACCCCGTTACAGTTTGACAACTGTTTATAGCATTTATCAAAGCAATAAATAAAAGATCAAAGCTACTCTTGTGGAGCACCTTCCCGTTCCAAAAGCTTGTCAAGCTTGAATTTATGTTTATACTTATCCTCGTTACAGAAATTAATGTTGTCTTCCAACCTAAGACGAGCGAGGGTACCCGCAAATTAATAAAGTAAGAAAGTTTTTATGGCTTACGACATCGCAGGTCAACGTGCGGGGGGGTCATATCATATCATATCATATGGCTTTAGTTTCTCCTTCTTAAAAAATGGGGAGTTCGTTAGACGTGAAATACTGCTAATCAGATATTGCTTTCCTCTCTCTCTCTCTCTTGCTCTCTCTGGCTCGTCATTTGTCGGAGATCCTCCGTGGCGGTGGTGCTGGAGGACTGAAACGGTGGCGTTGCCCCACTCTCCGGGTATGAAAAATGGCGTACCGAAGGAGGCAGCACGGGATCACGAGGGCCTCGACATTCAAGGAGGAGATTTATCATCCGCCGCCGGACGACGACGACGACGCGACGCCGTCGAATGCCTCGCCTTCTCCGTCTCTGGCCGCTCAGGCCATTCGGGCCTCCGCCGCTCACCGTGACTCCTCTCTCTCCTCCGCCTATGGCGGCTCCGCTTTTCACTCTTCCTTCAATGACAGATCATCCAAGGTACCACCTTTTTCACGTTTTCTCAACAGATTGATCCGGCTTTGTGCGAACGCGACATGCGCGCGCGCACAACATTTGTGTGGTACTTTGTCGTGCATTTTATGTGTGCAATGTTGTTATGGAAAATGCGTCCGTTTTTCTGATTATTGTTGAACGGAGATGATGTCAATGATTAGAGTTTTGCATGCACGTACATGCTTTTGAATCGGATATATGTCATGTTGAATGCTTCTGTTGGATTAAAAAAATTCACAATCTAATTCTGGCAGTAGAAAGGCCCTTGAATTGGATAGAGGTACATTTTCACATTTTTCTCAATTGATCCGTTTATACGCAAATTGGCGCGTGCTCACACAAACAGATTTTCGTGGTATTGTATGTATTTCCTTATGCGATGTTATCATGGAAAATACGTCCTTTTTGTGTTATCATTTAGTGGAATTGATGTCAGTAAGTAAACTTTTGCAAATATATAAATGATTTCAATTGAAAATAGTCATGTTATTTTTGCTTCTCTTGCATAAAAATCTCATTGGAAGTAAGTAAACATTTGCTCTTTATGTTCTTCTTTGGTTTTTTTTGTAATGTTCATATTTTGCTGATATGATATGATGGCTGGATAAATAGGACTCGGCCACGGATGATGTAACATCGTTGAGAACTACAAATGAATCAGGAGGGTTTTGGGGTGTTCTAGCTAGAAAAGCTAAAGCGATTCTCGACGATGATAACATTTCTGATCAATTCGAAACGCCTAACACGAGGCAGCCTCAAATGGGCGATGCGTCAGCAGGTGGCCAGGTGAAATATCAACTTCAAGCATTTTGTTGTAGTACTACGATTTAGTGTTTTGTGGTTATGCAATTGTCAACTAGTAATGATAAAACAACATTTGGCGTTTATTTTGATTTGTGCAAGTGTCTAATTTAGTATACCCTTCATTGCTGGCTTCTTGGGGTCCAGTTTTATCACCCATATCAATCGCCTGAGAGTACTAGGAAGATGGAGAATCCTAGACTGCGGAAGGGCTTGGATGCACTCACATCCTCCATTAATCACATTGGTGACACCATTGGTAATGCCTTGGAGGTAATTCATATTTTACAATATCCTTGTTAACTGGTTTGGCATCACATCTCATGTGTCTTTCCTACCCCCCTGTGTTTGTTCGTGATTTTTTCTGTTTTGGAGAATCGGGAGAGGGGGGGGGGGGGGGTGTTCGTTGGGGTGGGGGGAGAGGTTTTGGATTTGAGAGGCATAGCTTCCTATATACTCAGATAATATAGCTGTGCCATCTGAGTGGTAATGTTTAAATCAATCGCTACCAATGTTATGTATGTATTTCATGTATTCTTTTTATGTATCAGCCCTTCAGTACAATCCTCCATTATCCTTTTTCGTGTGATAGAAGAATTGTTACACATGTTTGAAAGTGTATATGAAGCACTGTTGTTCGGTTTTTTGGACCCTCTGAAGTTACTAACTCTACCTTGGAGCTTCTTCATATTTTTCCTTTCAACGTTATATTCATTATATAACCATGAAGAGCATGAAAATGAAAATAGCAGGAACAACTAAAGTTCTATGAAGCACTAGAAAACCCTTAAACCATCAGAATTCTTAATCAGTCGGTGCTTAGATGAGGGAACCCCGCATCAGAAAAGGAGTTGAAAGTTGGTGTCTCCACTAATTTTTTATGCTCTTTCTATCTGTACGATTAAAAATCTTTTCGGAAGTCACAACGAGAACAAAAGGAGGAACTCCACCGGAGGAGTTACTGCGATAACTCTACAGGATCGAGATCTTGACATGGATTCACGACTTGTCTAACATGGGTAATCTTTTATTAGAGGTGTTTGTTCTTCTGAGCTTACAATCTCCAGCCCTGGCATTTTGATTATCTTTGCGATGAATGGCTGCTTTAGTCTGATCTCCTAATCGTGTTCCTTAGATTTAAGTAATGTCTTTGTTTTGCCTAATCAGCTATCATTTTAGTGAAACGACCTCAATATTGGCCAGTCTCGAAAAATCTTTTGGAAATGGTTAAAAAATTTATTTTTGGATGAGAATGAAACAACAAATTGAGAAGAGAAAATAAACGGATAGTAAAAAGGCCCTTAGACTTCACTGAAAAAGGCAAGGAGATGTTTAAACATATAGTTAGTGAGGTGAACTGACATAAAAAATGGACAGTAGCAATAGATGTACGAGTGTTATAATATTAGTTATTGACTTAGTTTCTAGCTAAAGAATCTATACCTTTTTTCTTTTTCTTTTTTTGTTTTCAGGAAGGGCGAAGTATCATGGAGAATAAGACTGCAGACATTATTCAAGAAACCCGCAGACTGCAGATTAGGAGAAAAGGAATTAATCCTGAGGAGCAGCATCAGGTCTCTGGTGTGCATCATCGATGGCAGGAATCTGCTATGCAAGCCTCACAACCACAAACACATACGAGCCCAGAAACTCAAATCAAGGCATCTCGCGACGTAAGGTGGCAAATGTGTAGTTGTTTCTTGTTTGTTCATGTAGTTAAACTGTTTAAAGAGTTTTAAGAAGTGGTTTGAAGTTTGAATCTACTTTTGATGTATCTAGACCAGCCTAAAATTATCTTTCCAATGCGGTTGGAGTATTTGTCTCTGGCCTTTACTTGTTTTGCTTTTTTTAAGAAAACAGAAAGGTAGATAGAAGGAGCCTAGACGTTTTCCTTGTCTTATTCTACGATCCTACCAGCGCCTATATCGGCTTGAGTCCTGCTGCTACTTAGAAAAGGTCCCTCTATCTCATGCCTCTTATCTAATGACGGTCTTTATCTAACCAAACATTACCGAGCATGTGGTGTTTCACATCTTAGACCTTCATTATTTGTTACAGCACTTTAAATTGCACCAGAGACTCAGGTAAGTGCAGAGTATTACTTCTTTGACGCGAGTGACTTGGCTATTGGTTGTTCTTTGACTCGACTTACTCAACTGAGACAGACATGATTATTACCTTCATTGAACCATTAAGATGGCCTTTATATCACCTCTTCATGTGTTTCATATATAGGATTCTCTGTAAGTTCAGGGCTTTATCGATCTATTTCCTAGTTAATTGGCTAGAGGGTTCAAAGTTCAGTCAGTAAAAACCGACAATTGAAATTGTCGTATGCCTTAAGTTTATTGGGTCTCCTTTCTTCCATATCCTCAATCTGTGTTTCATGTCCAGGTGGCTATGGCAACAGCTGCTAAGGCTAAACTTCTTCTCCGGGAGCTGAAAACTGTCAAAGCAGATTTGGCTTTTGCTAAGCAACGATGTTCTCAGTTAGAAGAAGAAAACAAAATCCTACGAGAGGCTCGCGAAAAGGGGGACTACCCTGCAGATGATGATATGGTATTAACGTACTTCTTTTTGTCATAAATAGGACTCTTTCTCTGTTTATTATTGGGTGGGAACAAGTGATCTTATTGAATCCCTAAGCTCTAAATAAGGCCTTTTCGCGGCCCACCCGGTAAACCTACCATTGGGTAAGGCATGCAGCATTTTAAATTTGTTATTAAGTCATGATGTCATAAAATGAGAGATCTACTGGGCATGGATGAGAAATTGAAACAAATCTAACTTGATAGAAGACAAATGTAGTGAGTGATGCACACACGGATACAGTATGTTCTTGTATACTTAAAAGGACTGATGATTACCTGTTCTCATCATCTCAGATACGCCTGCAACTTGAGACACTTCTGGCGGAGAAGGCGCGTTTGGCGCATGAGAATTCCGTATATGCACGTGAGAATCGCTTCTTGAGGGAAATTGTTGAATATCACCAACTCACCATGCAGGATGTCGTATATTTGGACGAGGGCATTGAAGAGGTTACCGAAGTTTACCCCATACCAGCACTCTCCAGGATGCTCTCTGCTTCCCCACCCTCACCGGCGTCCCCGCGCTCATCACCCGAGACATCGCCTACTAGAAGCCCTGCAGTGACAAAGGAAGCCTCTTTTATCGTCCCGCAGCAAGAAACAGCTGATGTTCCGCAAAACGAGGCCGTGTTAAGTTCCAGTTGTCCAGTTTCTACAGCAGAGGCATCAACTAGCGTTCCACAAAATGAGGTCCCATCAAGTTCCAGTAGTCCAGCTTCTACAGCTGAGGCATCAACTAGCGTTCCACATAATGAGGTCCCATTAGGGTCCAGTAGTCCAGTTTCTACACCGGAGGCATCAACTAGACACTCCCCCACTTCTGCCTAACAGAGTTGCACGGTTTTGTGTCATATTAGTCCGCTGTCTTTAATTAGTCTTTTGTTTTTTTGGTCGGCAAACTAAAGAAATCTACTGATTTGGCTGGAACAACAGCTATTGAAGGTTTTGGATTATCTAGTCGTCATTCATGAGTTGGCCTAGTTGACCTGATCCTGATACTCGGAGAAAGTTGATTTTGTCCAGGAGCCTCTTCATATTTTGAAGGGAAAGTTACACTGACGGCCCTTTAACTTACATGACGCTTCTCTTCTCTTCTCTTATATAGAGGAAATTATGTTCACATTTTCTTCGGTGTTTTGTGAAGTTATGGTTGCTTAATTCGTCAAAAGTATCATTTGGATAAATTTATCTACGCTGCCATCAGAAAATTATAAATAGTTCTCAAATCAAATGCTCATTTTCTCCTCCTCATAACCTTTTATTTCTCTTAAAAACCCAAGGTCAACACGAACCACTACTTCCCTGATATCTACCGCCCTTTTTCGGCTCTTCACCCCAACGACTGCCATAGAAAATCCCCGAACAGCCGTCGCATGAATACCCCTTACCTACTGCCAACCACCCCTCCCCTGTTATCAGCCGCCTAGCGTCACAGGCGACTGCCTCCTTACTGAAAGCCGTCCTTATTCTTTGTCACCATGACTGCCACCAAAACCCCCCAAACAACCGTCGCATTTGAATCCCTTTCCCTACCGCCGCCGCAAATCCTCGTTACAACTCCATCGAACTGCCGGCAGCTAAAGCCACATTACCACAGCCGAGATAATTGCCGATCAAGCAATGGTCTCCCCTTCCAACAACCTTTCTCATCTCTTCCCCGCCTCAAATCCGTAATCCCCCCAACCCGATGCAGACTTGGGCTGTAATTCCAAAATTTCGAAAGGTTTTATTGAGGGCATCTGGCACTGACCTTATAGCTAGACTTGGTATTTCCATGTTAGAAGAGGATATTTGATGACTATTCTATGCCTCTGGATCATTAGCAAGGATTCACAAATAAACAGTTATGAAGTAACAACAAAACTAGTACTTCTGAAACGCTTTTATTATCAGAATATATAGTTGCATTACATCAATAAACGTTGTAGTCCACTGATTTGAAACGCCCAGTAGATACATTTAACCTTTCAATACAGAATATCAACATATAGACAGTGCGAAACTACGAAGCCGCTTCGGTGGAACTTTACTAAGGCGGCCAGCGATACAAGAAGGTTACTCTTGTGTGGACTATCAGGAGGTGGCTGCTTTGGAGAAAGTTGGCGACTTCAAAGCAGAGAAAACTCCTTGGTTGTGACAAGCAATCGCTTAAAATAATTGGAAAAAGAGACTGGTTGATCCATCACCGAAAGATCTAAGCTCTGCAGGTTTCACCAAAGCCCTACATAGCGGGCATGTCCTTTCCCTCTCAAACCTGGAAATACAACTCTTTCAGCTGTAAAGCAGAGAAACACCTAACATATAAAAGCATTATGAAGAAGCAACATGCCACTCCATTTCAAAAGGCAGTACAGTAGAAAATGGCAGTCTAATGCAGTTTTCTTCTTTGAAAGTCAAAAGTCAAGTTGTGGGAGTGTGGAAAGCAATCTTCACTTTGTGTAAAGCAGCCAAACGGAATGCATATATACGTACGCACGTGGAGGGAGAGAGAGAGAGAGAGAGAGAGAGAGAGAGAGAGAGAGAGAGACTCTCCAGCAACTGCAAATTGAGGAGATTTTCACCTCCCTCCCATTGCGCACATGTATACAGCTAGTGAGAGACCACAACTCCCCCAAAACTGCAATTGAGGAGATTTTCACCTCCCTCCCTCTCTTGATATATACACACACACTGACACAGTGCATGTTCTTTGGAGGATGACAATCTGGAGGAATTAATGGAATGCATGGTTTTTTTATGGTTATCTCTAGGAAGTAGAAATTAAGTCTATGATACTAAGGAAAAGACCTAGAGTAGGCCACATGAGGATTTCATACATCGAGTAACTTCAGTGGTGCAATACTAGCTACTTTGGCATTCCATAAATCACTCATATACGTATATATGGGGGAAACCCCCAGCTAGCACAGAAGAACCCCCTGTTTTCCCAGCTGATATCCAGCCGCCCACATCACAATGCAGACGGAAGAGATCAGTTTTCTTCAAAATTTCTTGCCATATGTAGTGTATCTATAGTTCTTTGGCATGTAAGTCTATGTACTAATTAACCACGCAGGATATCAATGATTTTTCTTGGTTCAATTCCCGACATATGTCTCAACTCTCAATGCCCTACCCAAACCTCCGCCCCATCCTCGCCCAAACTGGAAAAGATTAAAAAAAAGGTCTCCTGCCTTAAAGGGAAACTTAATCGGGAATCTAGAAGATCGGGACAACTTTTGCCTACTCCACTTGATTTATGGTTAGACAGTGTAACGGCTGCTGCAATAAATCATAAATGTATGGGAAAAAGAACATGCGAGGGGGAAAAGAATGCAGAATACTCACCACTCTGATACACAGTCTTCGCAGAATATGTGTTTACAACGAAGAAAGATGGGTGCATGCATCTTTTCCTGGCATATGGCACACAAATCTCCAGCTGCATTTACCTGATCACAAAATTTGAGAGTTGCAATAAAAAATTAGTCGAGTAAATTTCTACAAGGATCTCCAACCACTAACATTTAAGAAGCACCAATCAAGAGGAACAAAATCAACATAACGAAGGAGCAAAAAAACAATTAATCATGCATGTTCATGCCTCCATGGTGTGTGGTTCCTATACACTTTCCTGCACTACTACTCTTTCATGCAAGTTCATGCCTCCTGAGCTATGATGTAATGTTGATGTAAACCAGCTCGCCACGGTCTGAAATTATCATCTAGACATGCCATGTCTGTTGTTTGATGTCATCTTGTTATCTAATTTACTCAACTTGTTGCTCACATCATTTAGGTAATTTTAATAAATTGTACGACTTTTTTGGGGTCTATAAGTAGATTAAAGCTGCGTAACACCGGGTATTTGTACCGAGTGGTCACAACAATACTGTTTCCAAACAGAAAACTTGACCGCTACAATCCTTGAACCACGGTTGGAATCTAACTCAAGTTGCCCATAAGTGACGACTTGTGCAAGAACCTTTCAACCAAACTTAAGCAGATTTCAGTTTCCTTGTCATGAAGCTCATCCACAACAACCCAAACAGGGTACCATATACACAGCACCATGCTAGGTATATATACCCTTTGAGTATGCTTTGTCTTTTACTTATCTCTGGAAAAATTCCATCTTCCTTCTTAGAAAAGTAGTTTGACTGAACGCGGTCTACAATGCCTCTGCTTTGACACACAACTATCTAGGCTGTAGTTACCAAACACGTTAACAAGACCCAACAGGCTCCTAATACCAAATGCAAAACCTTTTTTTCTTTTGTAAGGTAAGTAATACCAAATACAACCTCAAAGTGTAATTCACATTAATTAGTAAAAACTACCAGTTTCTGATTAATTTTGAGAGAAGCTACTATTTTCCTTCTTTATGAAATGCACCTAAGGTATTGTTTGAACATACTAGTTTAATTAAGATGGTCTGCATAAGATTGTTATTAGTGATTCATACCAAACAACAAAAACACCGCATTAACACCATCAGCCACATAAAAATTCATTTAGCAGATATTAGGTAGGTACTAGTATGCTAATGCAACAATATTCAGCCGCAGAAAAATCTTAGCAGGATTCCGAAGGGAAATACCCTACCTGCTCAGACGTTGCATAAGCTCCATAATGAATCTCTTTACGAGACAACGCCTTCAAAGCAGCAAAAAATGATTGGACCTGAAGGAGATCGAAACAACCAAACAAGTGTGAGCTCCATAATCTCTTTACACTTGCTTGCAATATTGTCGATTATCAAGGATAGAATACTTGAACCAACAGAAACTTTTACCTTCTCAACAACGGATGTGAGCTTAAAAGTCAAATACAGCCCCGTCATTAAAGATGAGAAAAGGCTCCCATATTCTTTGTTCAGAAAGAAACGATACCATACAGGAGCTGGAAGCAAGGCACGGTATAGCAGCAGCAGGTACTCAATAACAGTGAGCATTTGACCCTACAAAACAAAAAACTTCTATCGTTGTAATGCACTCCAACAAATTACTATCGTGTTATATATCAACTCAATCCTTTTTCGATAATTAACAGAATGATTTGTTTGCATAACCAACATTTCCTCACCTGCTTACGATAATCTCGGCCCCTGCTGTTTTTATAATACATCAGTAAGAAACACTTCAATACCATAGCTGCCTGCCGCACCAAAGTATCTGAAGACAAACAAAGTGTAAGAAATTCTCCCATGGCGAGAAGGTTTCAAAACCATAAAGCTAATGAATATACGTGGCCAACTGAAGACTTTGTGTGTGTGCGTGTCCACCCAGAGGAAGAACTATGCTTGGCTTTATACTGTACGTATGAGAGAGATGTCTATGAAGAGTAGAACCAGCAACAGTGCAAGAACTGGAGAACTGGAGAGATGTCTCTGGCATTGATTACAAAAGTTACATACCGAGAACAGTGCAAGAACTGGAGAGTAGAACCAGCAACAGAAACTTGACGTAAACAAACAACCAGAGAAACTGACACAACACTACAACAGTACTAATATAGAGGCATATAAACTTCTACAACAACAAAGAACTCCATTATTGACTTATTAACTCCACGAATAAAAAAGAAAGCAAATATTATGGATCAGTAGCAAGAACAAACCATTCGCCATGATTATGAAGATAGCATGCCAAAAGGGTGGTATAGCTTTAGGCGGGAGCATCACTAACGGATACAGAAGATCGTCCTGCCGATACCACCAGTAAACACCACCTACATGAAGCACGAACACAAGAGAGATGCCTATGAGAACAGGCACTTTCCTCTCGCCCTGCAGACAGCAACCAATTTTTACTCAAAAGAACTTTTCGATAGTGAGGATGGCAGAAAAAGTTCTAAATAACCATTTCTGAACTGAAAAGGTTCAAAGTATCAAAGGGCAACTTTGCAGCACCTTTAAAGCGGTTTGCTTTCTTAAAATATCATTAGACTTGAACATAACAGCGGCAATCCAAATTGTTGCAAAGAAACCTGATAGTCCACAAAATGAGTCAAAGCCAGTAGCATAAACCAGAAAAACGAAGCTTCAACCAACAGTTGAAATGGAAGCTTAGAGAAAACATGGTCATATCAGGATAAATAAAAGGAACCAACTCCAAGAAAGCAGTATTGCTTTGAATGAACTAATGAAAGCATCCCCCCTACCATTGAAGTAGGAAAACGGGGGTGGGGAAGATGTAAAGAGCAACAACTATCATAATATGTAAAATCTAATGTGCAACCTCTATTTAACTGGTACAACTGGATATGACCAGAACTTGGTATGGAAAAATAGCAAATAACTGTTAATTTTCTCATGTGCACAATAAAGTTTCCATTTACTTAATGGCGAAAGGATTTGATGTAAACATTAGCTCAAAAGCAATATATCAAAATTGCACTAGAGGAAACACAGCCAGATCAAAATCCAAGCATTTTAAAACACCGCGGCATGAATAATGCCAATGGACTCAACTCCTAGTGTGGGACATCAAATATAAAATAAGATGAATTGAAGTTTACTGAAGCTACTCAACACCAGCCTCATCAACACCTTCAAAATCAACCCTATTAAGGGGCAAAAGCAGATTAGTGATGCTCTCTCCAGTAAAATTTGAGGCCCAGAAGACACTAATTCACAATATCATAGAAGTGAAAGCCTGACAGGGTAGGCACATAAACCATAAAGGAAATACCAAGGGAACTGGGTAAACACTAAACAGCGATATCATCAGAATGCTAAGAAGCCTATATAATCAATAATACATTACCAGTGCATTCAGGAAATAATGTAGCAGAACACACACACAAAAACACATGTAGCTGTGAAAATAGTCTCTTCATCCATAATGGGTACCATACGAAGATAAAGCAAAGATACCTTGCAAATGCTGCCGAATGAACACGACCAACAGAAGCAAAGAGAACGGAAGCACCTGCTCAATCCACCTCGCAGCCTGTTGTATGTCATATCGCTGGTAGGAAGAATCTCTATTATTGACCCCAACCCCTCCATCTCCGGCCTCTGCATCCACGTTTCCACTCATTGGTTGTGAAACGCCCTCTCCTTCCCCCCGGTTATCCAATCCCGTCGCAGAATCCGTTCTAGCCATCGGCTGGACAAACGCCTCGCTCTGCGCAGTCTGCCCGGATGTCGGAGACAGCAAAACACTTCCAACCCTGTCATGCTCTTGTTCCCCTGCGCCAATAATCCTGATTGAAACCTCCCCGGCATTGGCATTGGCATTGGTATTTCCTCCTGCGGCAGCTGAATCATTGAGGCGGGTCTGACTGTGATTACGCGAGAACGCAGACAGCCCACTGCTTATCAAACTATCCGACTCGTGGTGACTCGACCGCGCTCCTCGCAAAATGCCCGAATACTCCAACAGCGTGGACACCGGCGAGCGGAAAAAATTGGATGCGGAGAACTGCATTCCGTATCTCCTAGAAGAATTACTAGAAGTGCTACTCAATGATGAGGAAGACCCTCTTCTGGTGTACGCATGGTCGGAATTGTTATTGATACCGCCAGCCGCCTCCATTCGCCTTCCAGCCCTAGCCCTAACCCTAACCGTAAGCAATCATTTCATCAGTATTACAGTCTATGCATATATTCCGACACAACGCGTCGAGTGAACAAAGTTATAATAGATCACCAACATTAAGAATAATGAGAAATCATAACTAAGAGGAGACAAAGATCGTACCTTCGGTGTCGAAACTCCGTCGAAAGCGATGTGGATTAGAGGCGATGATGATTCATTGATTGAGCTAGCCCTAACCCTAGCCCTAAATTTGATCGGGAAACTGTCGAGTTGAAAAATGAGGGTGAAAAGGTCAAACGGAGAGAATGTGGACTACGTCGTGACAAGATTGAGCTGTTGTAACATAGGGCAGACCAGGCCCAGACAAATAACGATGATCAGTCGACGGAGAATCACATGGAAATCATGTGTAAATTGGTACGCAACTCTTTGCAGGAAGGAGGAGGAGGAGGAGGAGGTGGTGGTGGCGGCCCTATCTGAGGATGACGAGGCCTATCTCCCTCTTTTCTCTCGCGTCTCCTCTCTCTTTGTCGCTCGTTGGCGGAGCGCGAGAAGAGAGAACTTTTTTCTAATTGGTTCAGTTGGATTATTCCTTTTGTTTATTCTTTTTATTTCTACCTCACACCTTCTTACTACTTGTTTTTTTTTTTTTTTTTCTTTTCGGCTCTTTGTTTAACCATGAGATCGTGTCATATTTGACATGCTTATTATTTGTGTTAACTTATTATAAAATTATATTATTATTCGGAATGAGAACTCCTCTTATCTATCTATATAAGGTCAAAAGTTTGCGTGTGTCGTGAAAGAAAAAAAATTGAGCTACGTTAATAGAAGGGCACCATCCACTGTGTTCCTCAGGCATAAGCAGCCCCGATGGGCGAGAAAATAAATAAATTGAATTTAGTTGTATCTTTCTCCCAATTTTGATGCGCAAAGCAATTATGATTCGATCCCAATTCCCTTAGGAGTGCATTCCATCGATTATACCCTCTCTCCTAAGATCAATTAAATCTCAATAGTAAATAAAACGTGCCCTTAGTGATTATTTATGCACATCCTTTCTTCCTTGTAACCTTTCAAATGTCTTGATCATTAGTATGTTCAAGACTGTTGTGGAGAGGTAAGAACAAGAAGGTTTGGTTGATGCAGTGCCGTTGCCGTCAAAGTGAGAGAGACGGGAGTAATTGTGACGAGCAGTGTGACCAAAATCATATTAATCACGTTGAGCAATTAAGTTGCAAAACAAATCAATGTTTTGTTTTTCTATGTGTATATGTTTAAGTAAGTTTGTCGTGAACTAAGTTGTTTAGGAATAACTCTTCGTTCGTTCCCTGAAAGATTATCACGTTCGGTTTGTATGATAGATGATGAACAATTTTTTTGAACCCGTCGGTTAAACGATTCGAGCTTGAACATTTCATAAGGTTCGCGAATATGTTGACGAATAACTCGCATGAGTAACATATATTTTCATTCTATGTATGAGTAACTGCATAGCAACATTTTAAAAATAATGCATTTTTCATGTAAAATGCTTACATTTTCCCTCTCACTGTCTTTGAAGCCCAAAGTCTAAAGGCCCAACCAAATCTCGAAAGCCCAAACCCAGCTGAAAACCTTAAATTCGAGCCTGCATCTATTTTATCCATGTTTCTCTTGTAGTCGAACAAGCCAAGCCAAACACCCCCCCCCCCCCCCCCACACACACACACACACACAAATACAAATACAAAGACACAAACATACACACACCATCAAGCCATGACAATGCTTCTCCATGAGTAGAAGTAGATCTTCAATCGTAGATTATGCTCTCAAAAAAAGCAAAAGTTATATAAACCGAATACAAACATACCCTTATTTCGGCTTGAACTCGACCCGTATACAGCCCTATGCTTAAGAGACCATGATGTTACGATATTTTTATCCTAAACATGTTTTTAGTTGAGGTGTATTTTTATTTTTTGTGTGTAAGTCAGTCAATAGATCTTAAAAGATTTCATAACATCTGAGATACGGTACATACCAGAACAAATATATATTGTTCTAAAAAAAATAAAAATAGTGCATCCAATACATCCAATACATACATCTATAATTCTGGTAGAATCCCACCATAAATAGTACCACAAGCACACAGAGTTGAGTTGGGAGCAACAGGCATACACCCACAATAACGTTGAAAATTGTGGAGGTGGGGGGTAAGCAAGACAAGAAGACACCAAACAACATTTTATAAAAGTGTCCTTTCAACCTTCACACATACATAATCCATCCCCACACAGATCTGCAATCGAGCCTTCCACCAAACACATGAAACAAAAATCCATAATTTAAGTGCCTCTCTAGCTTTGCTGGCATGGTGGCGACTCTGAATCACGAGCCTACGCACTCGTGTTAGTTGCTAGGAAGTAGGAACACCCATCATCAAGATAAAGGAAAAAAAGACGAGAAAAGAAAAAACTTATGCGTAATTTCACTCGAATGTTGTAAAGATTATTCGTTACGCTCGTTCAAATGTCGTATATAATCATCAACTTGTTTTTGTTAAAAAAAATTATGATGCCGACAAGAACACCAATTAGTCAATAATCTTATACAGGCTTGTCAATGATAACACGTTAGACTTATTATAACTGTAACTTTAAAACCAACATTTCAGTTATCAACATGATACGGCGACATCCGGATCAGAATCCTCTGCTGGGTTACAGCAAGGGGTTACAGCAGGGGTGCTGTCCCATTGTTGTGAGAGGGGGAAGAGAGAGAGAGAGGGACCATCCCCCTCTCTCTCTCTTCCCCTTCTCACAACACCTGCTGTAACCCATGGTTACACTTACAGCAGGGGATCCTGACCTGCGACATTCATGTACACCTCCAACCTTATAAGATGGCTCCGTTCCTTACATGCATATGCCAACTTTTCTTTCCTGCAAAAGTTACAAACTTTATGAGTAGAAGAAAGAAAGATGGATGCAAAGTGATAAAAGCTCCCCGAGCTGGCTATTTGCCAAAGACAGCAGCCCATGTCGAATTATAGGGCATGTGGACCTGCAAAATAGAACAAGTATAGACATAGGGCGTTAATGAGAAAACCATTTTTTGTGGTTTTGAGGGAAGGGAAGGTGTTAGAGTAGACAGTAGACACGGCAAGGGAGTACATTGATTAGGTAGTCGAATTGCAATTAAGTTTCGCCCAATTGGGCTTCATGCAGTCCATTTTATCAATTCATAAACAGCATCACAATCATGGCAAAGCTTAAGGTTTTTGATGATCTCTAGATAAAAAGTGTGGGAGAGAGTTAAGACTCCAAATATCAATTCAATGGCACAAAATATTTTCTCGTGTAATAGTATTCATGACACCCGCAAAAAAAAAAGAGACGTCTTGAGAGTTATGCTTAAATCATATATTTATGAATCTCCGTCGTAAATAATTACGCAAAAAAATGTATCAAATGGTTGGTTTGTCGAGAGTGTTTTCCGGTTCATATCCACATCAAATCTTCTTACAAGATGGTCAGACAAGCCACCGTCACAATTCCTAAAACGGAATGCGTATTTCATTATTTGCGCTCTAATTTTAGTCGTGGCAACGTTAGTTTTGTGACCGACTCTCGTCTCGTTTTAGGTCTACTGTATAAGCACCCTTAAAACGCAAATTTACGATGTGATATGAGACGCGTTATGACGTTCTTATGGTATGTTCCAAAAGAGTCACCTACACTTTGACCCACCCACCCTTGTAATTACAGAAGTAGATTGCTATCAATTACCAGAATCCGTGAAAGAAGAGGGAGAGGGATCCGAGGGCAGCAAGCAACCATCAAGCAGAAGAAAATGAATAAAAATGGCAGGTTTAGCAGAGTGTGATCTCCACTTTACAATGCATACATCACAATACACACCTGTCTATTCTCTCCCTTTCTCTCTTTCTCTCTCACACACGCTTTCACACCCACAGTCAATTCCCTTTCTCTTTCTCTCGCTAGACCAGTCCGTCTCCAAGCTTATCTCCCCCCCTTCCCGTACCCGCCTCACCCATACTTTGCTCACTCATTCCATGTTTCTCGGTTCAGCTCGATTCTAGGAGGCGGCAGCAACAGCAATGGAGTTCATTACAAATCACACGGCTCTTTGAGGCCCGATTTTCATCCCTCGCTTCCCCGTGAAGATAGGTTCATTCCATCCATCCGTCCATTTCAAAATGCAGACCAATCTGCTAGGGTTTCGGTGCCACCACCTACTTCGTAGCAGATTCTTGACCACATAATCTTACCTAAGCTCCTTTCAAATTTCAATTTTCCGGTGCACTTTACCGGGATATCCGGTTGCCTGCAAACCCAGATCAGCTTCGATACATTATATCCATTGCTGGTTGGTGAGCTAAAGTTTGAGCTTGGATTTGTGGTTTCCATGTGAAATCTGGCGATAAAGAATCCAGGTATTTTCTTTTGCTGAACTTGATAAAAGCGTGTTGTTACTTTTATATGAATTTTTCCCCCTTTTTACTATCAGCAGCGAGTCTGCAATGCTCTACATTTAGGCATCAGAGTAGTTCTTGAACCCTTGTTTTCTGTGATCTCCACCAACATTATCTTTACCTGCTAATTTTGCAATTAATTTGGTTGTCGGAATAATTCTAGGGTTTTGCATTTTGTGATTAGAACAGGGGGATTCCAAAAGGTTAAAAGTGCTCTGAGGTACCACAACTTTGCAACGGCTTAATAGAGCTTTAGCTAGCTTAGCTTTCGGATGAGAATGTAACTTTCCGATACATCTGCCCGTTGCATTGCATTGACGGAATCAGATTCCTGCTACAAATTACATACTTCGAGTGATTGCCAAGCTTCTTTCATCTACAAATAGGGTTCAAGCATCTGTTATTTTCTCAGTCTGAATCTGGGTATTACCATTGCCGCGTACATTTGGGGGTTGACCTTGTTTGAATCTATACTGTTAAATTGACTGAAAATATTTTGCTGGGTCTACTATATTGAAGCATCGATGGGGCTTCTGCGAAGTCTCGCGATGCTTCTGCTGTTTATATGGTTGACAAGAGTAAATAGAGCGCAACCCGTTTCTTCGAAAAGCCCTGCGCGCCTTCTTGATGCGCTTCTCCAAGACTATGCTTATCGGGCGTTTGTTCGCCCGAGGACGGGTATTACATTTGATGGGACCGTTCCGTCAAATTTAACGGGGATTCAGATTTCGGGAATGAGGCTCAGGACTGGTAGCTTGAAGGCCAAGGGTGTTCTGACGTACAAGGAGTTCGGCATTCCTGTTGGTGTTGTTGAGCATCCGTATGTCGAGAGGCTAGTCCTGGTCTACCAAAATTTGGGCAATTGGTCTACGGTGTATTACCCTCTGCCAGGTTACCTGTATTTAGCTCCTTTGCTGGGTCTGCTTGCTTACGATGCTTCAAATCTTTCGGCAAAATATTTGCCTGAGTTGGATATCTTGGCAACTGGTTCACCCATATCAATAATGTTCCCGGATGTGAAATCGGTGCCAGATGGGTCAACTGCAAAGTGTGTTTGGTTTGATTTACATGGTCTGGTCAATTTCAGCAATTTGGTCTCAGGCAATAGATGTTCAACATTCCAGCAGGGGCATTTCTCTATTGTGGTCGAGTCCAGTGCCCCTTCTCCCGCACCGGTGCCTTCTACACTACCAATGGTTCCGCCACCTGGAGGAAAGAAGAACAAGTCTAAGGTCTGGATAATTGTTGGCTCAGTAATCGGTGGATTTGTGGTGTTAGTTTTGTTGGGATTACTGGTGCTGTGGGTGCAAAGATATCAACGCAGGAAGAAAATGCAACAGATGGAAAAAGCTGCAGAGGTTGGGGAGGCATTGCACATGACTTCGGTTGGGAACACGAAAGCTCCAGCAGCTACGGTGACACGGACGCAACCGACCCTCGAGACTGAATATGTGCCCTAATCTCTTCCATCTGCACAGGCTGCCCCTCCTCCATTCATATTCATGTCCGATTCATGCGTTTAGGTATTCTTCTGACCGCACCTGTTTTTGTTGGTGTCCCTCCCTCACTTTCTCCGTTCATTCTTGGTAGCCTCCTGGTTGTAGTGTGGGTAATATAGGGTTATTGTGTAAATAATAATCTATTACCTCCCACAAAACCCCCCATTCATACTTTCTTGATTCGTTGTGGTGTGCATTTAGGATGTAGCCCAGGGTGATATTGATATTAGCTTTGATGAATTTTGCTACCCCATTGAAAAAGAAAATAAAAAGTTTCATGGCATCCTCCTTTCTGGATTGCGCCCATTGATTTTCTTGTGGCTTTAGGATAAAGCCCTTTCTTTTGATAAAGTTTCTGTGTGGATGCGAGACAAGTCAGACAACAATGAAAATGGAGTTTGTTGTAATATGGTCATGTGAATGGTCCAGGACAAGGGCTCCACCCGGATATCGGCTACTATACGCTCACATCCCTAGTCACATGACATGCAATATCCCGCAGAATCTTGCCCTTCTGGATGTGGCAGGTGAACTCAGAGGCCATGTTGAGCCTATATGGCACCTTGTGCATTTCGGGTAGCTTCTCCCCTGAACAGAAAAGGAAGAGGCCTGTGGTTTTTGTTTTTGCGCTCTAAGTATATTGGTATAATCAATATCTGTAGCCTATAGGTTGCTCCCCAAAAACCGCTTACAATATTTGTTTTCTGTTTTCATTTTCATGATTTTCATATTCAGTTTGAAAATCCGTTCATGTACTTTTATCATTTTCACCAAAAAAAATTTAGCTATTTTTTCGTATATTGGGTTAAGTTTGAGTGAAAAAAGCTAAAAACACTTTATAGGTGTTTTCAGTTTTTTGTTACTATTTGAGTAATTTTATCCAAAACGAAAACAGAAAATGGTAAAAGTACGTAAAAAAAGAATATTTTTCATCATCATTACTAAAAACAGAAAACGAATATTATAAGCGTACGGGGCCTAAAGTCTATGGAAGAAAAGTATTCAAGGACTAGTTAATTCAAAAAAAGTCTCTGGAAGAAAAGTATTCAAGGACTAGTTAATTCAAAAAATATGAATCATGAGAAGGTTAAAGGGCAGGCCCCATTTATTCTGATGATCTACTTATTTTGTGTTTGTGGTTCTCTGAACCCCAAAGTCTTCGTACCAAATTGCAGCCTTAATCTTTCTCCCAACCAGCTGCTAATCATGTGACATGTACAACAGTACAAGGGACCAATAGCAATCTTATCTCACCCTAAGCGTGCTCTAATAAGTGAGAACAGACTGGTACTCGGTCAAACTTTAACTAAAGCAGACATGCAAGACAAGAGAAAGGCGCCTAACAGAACAGCCTTTTTCTGCTTAAAATAAAATACAAGTACTTTACTTGTCTACTGTTCAAACTTCATTTATTTTGCAAAGCTTTGATATTACACTGAGTGTCATCTTTGCCTTAATGTGATGCATGTTCATCCTATGCCGATGATTAAAGTTCATCAAGGGGCTCAACCCAAATTTTCTCTTACGGACTTTTTAACAACAAGATGAAGTGTCAATATGCACAAGGGTGCTATTTTGCATGGTTTTGAACCATTCTGAACACTTAGGTTAAGAGAGCTGATACGATAGAAGAAAGGGTTAAGGAAAACAACATATTATTCCACAATACATTCTAGGGTTCTAAATAGTCAGGGCCATTGATCCGGACAAAACAATATTACTTCGACCGCCTTCAATAATTGTCACAGCTTATGACCACCTGTTCAAACAAGTTATTGGAATCTCAAGAAACTTAGAATATATCAAATTTGCATTACAAATATTATAAGCAACTAGTTTTGATCTTGTACGGTTCACACGAAGCAACAACTGTTAAAATACTCATACTTGTATGCGTAATAGTAGAAATAATAATAATAATAACAACAAAAATTTTATTTCCTTTTTTATTTTATATGGATACTTTTTACCACTTTTTGTCCCTAAAAATGAATCCTCGTAGCAAACTACATTTTCATTGAAAGTACATATAAAATGATGGAAAATAGACAAAAGTCACCAAAAAGAGAATAATTTTTTAAAAAAAAATAGTGTAACTAAAATAATAGATGAAATTATTATAGATCCCTTAAAATTAAAGTGGAGGAGGAAGATTAGGTTTGTTAAAGGTTTGTCTGAAAAATATGAAAAACTAAAGATTAGAGAGAGATGATAATGGAAAAGGGACAGAGAGATATATTTGGCAAAATCTTAAGATTTAGTGAAATTGCAAACGTATTATTATGAGAGAGAAACGTAATACTCATTCGACTAAATAATAGAAGGTAAATAGGTTGTGACAATAGAACTTTAAAGCATTGGCAAGGTTACCAAACAATGCCAATAATGGCTTTCTGACTCCGGTGGTAGTCAAACCCACACATTAATGCCATCCTACAAGTCCACATTGATACCCAGAGTTGTACTTAAAGATAAAGATCAGACCTAACTATACGCCACTCCGAAAACGACCTGTAAACGAGTAAATATCTTCGTGTTTGCTGCAGCTGCAGTGTTGTTGGAGACAGAATGTCACTCCCTCCCTCGTTCCTACCGGACCCTCCCTGTGTCTCAACAATTCAAATCCCCACCTACACACCTACCCTCTTCTACTTTAGCACCGTGCAAGCCGACAGTTTCACATTACAAAAGCCATTCTGCACTAGCACTCTGGTAGACCACGCACAAAGCCGAAAGTAATGCACCAATTGCAAACTTGAAGCTTTAATATATGGCTATATTCACTAAATTTAAGCTGTTACTGAATGAGTCCATTCATGCTCGAACGGGTAACTGCGAGCTTTTACGCAGTAGAAATAGAAGCTAAACTTGATGTAGACTCCGGCATCTCTAACATGGCAAGTGGCCTCCCTACATAATTTCTTGTATCTGCAATCTTGTTCCCGCAACTGGGTATAGAAGGACTACCCCACTTATTCCTCATGTCCTAGGATCCTTCCAAGTTTCCTCATCTTCGCACTTCCAAGTGCAGTCGCTCCCTTTCTCTCTACCTCCATCTCGCCAGAAAAATTAGTTTGCAGAAAACAACCGCACACTGATCAAGTATAAATCACTGCCCAAGAGAGACTTTGGTTTAATTCCAATGCAAATACCGGGCAGTACATTTGTGGGTTTTACGATACCATTTCGGTTGCAGCATTCATGCACATCAGACCAAGAGATCTAAAGCAGTATTATCTCTTGAAAATATCAAGACTGCCACCTCAAACTGATTAAGGCCAGATTTAAGCAGCAACAAATCCAACGGGTACGGCTCCTTTTCCCGTATGCGAACCGGCTTTCTACAACACTACCCTTGGCAAGGCTTTTTGCAGCACTACCCTTTGGCAAATTTCAAACTTTCATACTATTACTACAAGCTTACGTGCTATACAGCCTTTCACCTCGTATATCAGTGCACTGTGAACTTGACGGCAGATCTCCTTCCTTCATACAAATACTGAAGACCTCCTCCACAATTTATCCTAATTAGGAGTAAACATCAAGACCTGGCAAATCTTTAATCACCAAAGGCCACTAAGTTCATACTGAAATAATAAACTCTCTCCCCTTGTTCAGTCGCTAATCTGGATTCATGTCAGACTATGATTAAATCAGATAAGAACTTGGGAAAGGACCATAATAAGAGTGCAAACTATACTGCCATTCACTTTCTGTTTTGCCAGGCAATTGGCTGCAAAACAATAGTTTGACGGGCAATAAAATGGACAACAAAAATGCTACACATAAGAAAGAGGAAAGACAAAGTGCATGTATGTTCGCAGACAAATGAGTACGAAAATCTATCCTTACAACTTACAAGGGTCTTTCAAAGATTCTGTCATCGTCATTGGTCATAAACCCCTTGCTACAAATACTAAATCATAGACCGCTTCATAACTTCATTATCCTTAATTTTATATGATTGTTAGAGTTGAGACCCTGAAATAGTATGTAACAGAAAGAAAATCCATGACAACTGACATGCAGATAGACACGGGTACAGATCTAAAACTCAGACATTATCAAGATTAAATGTGTGCTTCATTACGTTTTTCCTTGCAGTTTTCGATAATTCTGCAAATTCAAACAAGAAACAGGAGAAAATTGAGTCTTTCATGGTGTATCTATCCCAAGCATATTTTCAGCTAGCTGAAACATCTTACGAGCACCTTATTCCTTAGGATGCCATTGCAAAGCTCCCTGCACAATGCACAACCTTATAAAAATGTTTTCAAGACATAAAACAAAAGAACAGTTATCGAGTTAACTCGTTCAAAAATGCTTTAAAAGGTAAATGAAAGGATGGGCAGGTGAAGATTGTAATAGGAAGAGGAAAATGTGCTACTTGCTATGTTTATAAAGTCAAAGTAAACCTGTTCTGAAACTGAAGTTTGCTGGCGCTTAAAGGGCTTCCAAGGGCCTGTTACTTGATCCCACAAATGGAAGAAACAGAGAAAAGTCAAGGATAAAGTGGGAGTTGCTCCACTCCTACGCAAAGGACCAATCAGTAGAAGAAGTAGGTCCAGAGGGTTCATTAGTTTCTAATGCTGTAAACAGCATGTCCACCAGCATGATTGGTGGTGCAATTATATCAAATCTGGCAACCTCGGGTTATTAGGAATAGTTCCACGGTTCATTGTCTTCCTGATGACGGCTTTCTGGGTGGAAATCACAATGGAGTTTCTGACAAGGGACAGATATATGGGTTTTGGTTCAGTTTGCCTATATGTTTCAAGGATATATAACCCTCCCTCTCTGGCTATGTGTAACAAAGATATATAACCCTCCGACGGGAAGGTCAAATCATTAGCTAGTTACTGGAATAGTCCCTTCTCCTACTCCGGTCAAGTCCGCTCTACCTCCCTCCCTCCCTCCTTTCTGGGTGGAAACCATGGTGGAGTTTCTGATGAGGGACAGACATGGGATTTGGTTGACTTTGCCTATGTTTACAAGGATATCAAACCCTCCCTCCCTCTCTTTCTCTCTCTGAATTGGGATATCGAAAGGAGGAGTGATTTCTCATCTAATTGGTCCTCCTTGGCCTTTGTGAGGCTTGTTCGGGGGAGGTCTAATCTTGTTATGTAATTCCACTCACTTGCTGCCTTCTAGTCTATGGTGTCCCTTTCTCAGTTATGGTCTCTAAAATCAGGTGATCTCCCTCTTAGTCTGGCTTCTGCTAGGAAGCTCCAATGTTGCATGGGGTTGGATAGGGGCCCACTGACTAGTGAGGTCACTCTGGAATGGGCCCACAACCCTAGGTAGCTTTGGCAGGAGGTAGTTTCTAAGATTTGCTCCTGTGGATCTTGGTGTACAAATTAATTCCCCTCCCTCCCTCTCTCTTCTAAATTGATCTTATTTACGAAAAAGGAAGAAAAGGGTAGGACTCAAACTGGAAAGGGCAACACAATGGGGAAAGTGGAAGGAAACAGTATAATGAAGAAAATAGTACCCATGTTAAGATAGCTCGTAGGCTAAGTGCAAAAAGAAAAGCTCAAGGAAGAGCAGAATGGGAATTGTAAATCATCAACTAGTGATATATTTGTGAGAACAACGAGGTGACACATACATATGATAATATCAGTACGCTAAGTCAAGTGGGGCTATAACTGCAAAAAAATAGGGGGGAATTCAGAGATAATGCAAAATCAGACTACCTTCACACGGACAAGAAAAGTAGAAGTTTTGGTGTTGCTGGGATTTCGGAATAATGTTTCGGCATGCTATATGGTTTAAATAACTGAAAGGGACAGATCTAGATCTAGGTTCTAGGCTATACAACAAAGTTCTATAAAGACAGCAAAAAATCACACCTTACCTCGTAGAAAGGCTAAGACGTCAAGTTGGGTTCTAAGACCTCACTCCAAATAGAATAAGACACCATAGGTAACTGTGCCAAATGAAAGGCAACGGGATAGGGTAAATATACGTATATGTACACACTTATGTACGAGGAACTAATCTAACAGGACATGGTGGCTAGATAGTCATGGTGTCTAAGCTTATCTGGAGACGCTTGAACTAAAAGACTCAGACCTCCTTTGACCCTTAACACAGAAAGGTGATCCATATTTTTGCCTTGAAACCACCGGAGGCCACCTTTTGTTCTACTTTTTTCTATTCTGTCTCCGTCGGATTTCTAGAGACTGCATAACTCGTATTCTTATGCGAGCAACCATGTCTAGAGGTTTTCATTTGACTATTCAATGGGGAGAAGTTCCATGCTTATATCTGGAGAAAGACAAACAGAATGGTGGAAAACAGAAATGAGAAATCCATAGGAAGCAATGATATTTCCTGGAAAAAAGCTGCAAAGCAAGTACAACAAGGTGGTTTTATTATGAAGCAGCAGCCTGTATGAGACTAAGACCCCAAACATTCTGCAACTAGCTAAACAAAGCCGTCAAAATACATTTAGTTCCTTTAAACTGATCAATGATCATTGTCGTCATCTTATATATCGTCTTACATCAGATCCTCTTCTTTTAATACTTGTCTCAAGTTCCTAATAAAAATTCCATTCTTTGCTTGTAATTACATTGCGCTCATTTGCATACTCAATGATAATCTCTCCCCCCCACAAAAAAAAAAAAACCCAAACTCAAACCAACCAACCAAAAAGAGAAAAGAAACTTTTGCAGAGTTGACTTCTATACCTGTTCTCATCTTTCCTGAGATACTGGCACCGAACTTCAAATATGCTAACTCACGTGTCTAAAAGCCAATCGGCATCTCTATCTCTAGCTCCAGATGCCTCTCTTTCCAGCCAAATAACCAAAGACAGCATATTAAAACATAGAATTTAGACAAATCTTGGGGAGGGCCACATCTCAGGTCCTATTAGACGAGCAATTTTCCTTCTAGGCGAGAGAGAGGAGAATTGCTTCCATCCTTGAAATATCACTCATGGCAGCCCTACATTTCCAGATCAATAACCCATGATGTGCTGACTGCCGATCAAGCATCAACACATCAAAGTGTCTCACATCCTATGTTACATGGACTCTTCAAAATGCGTGAAATACCCGTGTCGGACACTCGACACTTGGACATAGGTATGGAATATGTGTCCGACACATCCCGTAGTTACATGCCACTAAGAACATTATGTTACAGTATATCTTTGGGTTTGTTATAGCTTTGAGATGATCTCGATTTTAAATTAAAACAATATGCATATCATAAAACACTATGTAAACTAAACTAAGAAACAAGAATAGGTAGGAATATTTTGTTGTATCCCCGTGTCTTGGATTTTGAAAATTAGACAAATCCGACATTTGGACTCGTATTCAACTTGGAGTAACATAGCTCACATCTACAAGGCTACAAGAAACAAGCAATAACACCTCCAAACAATGACCCGTTTCTTCATCTCTTCCACATCAATCATTAAGCTTTGTCAACTTAATCCACAGTTCAAAGTAAGTTTATCTACTAGTCAGTAGCAGAATTTTTTTTTACTTTTGTTAAGCTAGCATTTGTCCCCTTAATTCACATTTTCACCCTATAATAGCATTCTATCAAAGTAAGTTTATCTACTAGTCAGTAGCAGAATATTTTTTTTTTACTTTTGTTAAGCTAGCATTTGGCCCCTTAATTCACATTTTCACCCTATAATAGCATTCTATCTTTTACCAGCATCTAGTAGCTTTTGATACTTGATCAAAGAAGCACCGGGCTATCCATTTTATTTCACCTCCTCTTGGAAAGAATAACTATTCAGCACGTATACATTAACTTGTCATTCGAGCAAGTGGTCATGTTAATATCGACAACAGGTTGGTTAATCCAAGAAGGATCAATCAATCATATGAAAGATTCAAGCAAAAGGCTATCATACTGTCCACACAAAATGGTATCTAGGGTTTTTACACTAGCACAGTCGGCATGTTAGTCACATTAGCTAAACACGTAGAGAGAAAGGTTTTTTTTTTTTTTTTTTTTTTGGGGGGGGGGCGCTAAATTTCAGACTTGCATTGTAAAGGTAAAATTGAGTAGACGAATAACCAAAGCAGGAAAAGACAATTCGAACAAGTAATTTATCAGGGGACCTTTTAATTAGAGGAGGAAGCGTATTTCTCAGCGATCTTCTTGTCGCGTCTTTCCATGGCGACGTCCCACACGTCATTCCCGATGTGCTTCGGCTGCGATTTAGAGTCAACAAGCAGCAATTGGGAATTAGAACCACAATTTCGTATCTTTATTAGCCTAACCAAATGAGCAGATAAGGAAAGAGTGTGTGTGTGTTTCGATCTGAAGATACAGAGAGGGAGGGAGAGGGAGAGAGAAACATACGCGGCCATGGGCGGCTTTGTGGATGAAATACTGGGCGTTGCCCATGACGCAGAGCATGCCGGCTATGATCCCCAACGGCAGCATCGCTTCCATCCATACCAACGACATCTTCTACTTCCTCCCACTAATCTCTCGCTCTGCTTCTGCTTCTGCTTCCCCCTTTGTCTCTTGCAACAGGCTCGATTCACTTTTCTTCTAATCGGTTCCGCCCCTTTGTTTTCACTTTCTACTTCGTCGCTAAAGGTAAGAGCCATTCGAGTCTGATAGTGCCTTAACCCATTTGCACTCATCAATTTTGCAAAAATAATTGTAGCATAAATGATGTCAAACTCCATATACACGACCTGAATTCCTTTTTTTTTTAATCTCGAAATATGACGGACTTTCTAAAATAAGAGTTTTTACGGTCAATTGGTGGCTAGAAGCACTGAAATAGAAGTCTGGGTGGTGGAAACAAGAAAAAAAAAAAAAAAAGGGGGTTTGGGGTCTTATGAACAATGAATCCTACTTATCAAGCAGAAATTTGTTATCAAGCTTAGATTTTTTTAAAACTCTAGTCGAGCTCGTGTCTGTGTAAATGTTTGCTTGTCTTGAACAAGCTTCTAAGCGAGCGAGCATGAGCTTGCACCCGAGTATCTCAAATCGCTTTACGACCTTACCCCTTGTGATTTGATCTGCACGCATAACTTTCTTAGTAATCGTTTCCATAGAAAAATCGGGGAAGTCATACCGGCCGACACTTCCGGTGTACCAATCGGCACATTGGTATTTTGGTGATTTTATGAGATTCAATTTTTTTTGTAGCATTCTTTGGTTGCTTGCAATCCATTTTTCAGCGGCATTTCTTCGGTCCTTCGTACCCAACATACTATATAATGACTACCAGGCAGAAAATTAACACAAGTAAAATTCCTGAAAGACTAGCATTATGCACTCAGAATGTGTATACGCATCATTTTTATATACTCATGCACATTCACATCAACATCTGAACCGTGGTTGAACAAGCACTTATATCTATGACTAAGAAAGCCTCAAACTAACGGTAAGTGTTCTTTGTATTTCAAGATTAGATTAGATCTCTTTCATGCGGCCAAATCTTAGTCCTCGAAACCGAGATGATTTATACGAACTTTTTAATTGTATAACTCGCATGACAATGTTTTTGAATGATCTTTCAAAATCCAGGTGTTAGGGCTTAGGTCCCTCCACTAGTTCTGTACGTGCAAAGGTTTCATCGTACTTTGTTCAATTTCAAATCACGATTATTGAGTCCAAGCCGATTAAAATATTGCTTACAGTTTGACGGATATTATCAAACAAAACTAAAACATGCTAGAGACCCTTCGTCGATTTCACGTTGTCACTGTGCCCGTTGCACAAGATTGATTTTGTAAAATTTCTTTTTTAAGGTAACTAGCTGAAAAATCACTGTTAACGCTTTTAAAGTTGTTGTGTGGCCATTTCTATAGTGACAAAACTAATTTTCAACAACTAACTTTACCTTTTTAGTTACTACAATTTGCTCATCAGAGTTACCAATTTTATGTTTTTCAGTCATTCGGTGAAGAGTCCCTAGTAGAGAGAGATAGGGTCACCATTTTCTTGGCTACAACTTCATACACAAACAAACGAAGGGAATTAAAGCAGCTCTTATAGGAGCTGAGTTAAGGTCCCCTTGATGGGCTAAGAGATGAAGGGCTAACCGGATATGCTAGGGTAGGGTACCTTGTCATGGTTTTGATTGCATCACACATTCACAGCAATTTGATTGCTCTTATAGGAGCTGAGTTAAGTTACCAATTATGTTTTACAAAAGCTTGGGTGGATTCATTGGACCTACCCATGTCACACATTTTTGCTCATTTTATGGCGTTTTTTTTGGTCAAACTCACGACCTACATGAATAAAAGACCCGCCTTTTCCGTACTCCTGGATACAGGTAATTGACTCTAAGACCTCCCCGAGTAATAAGTTTTCGATAATTTAATAGTGAAACAAAAATTTATCGTGTATTTTCGTGAGTAAGAGTATTGAACACTTCAAATTTCGAACTGTATAGTTCAGAAATGACGAGTCCTGCTGACATCCACACACCTCAAAGATGTTCCTTCCAGCATACATCGATCACAATCACGTCTCGTCACACTAGATGGGGGACACATAACATGCTTAGCAGGGTGTCTTGTAAAAGTATTCACTTCGACACCTAGTTTGACAAGCCAAGACCATGTCTCACTTTTTGCAGGAAAGTTCGTTAGATTCTTGTTCATGTTCATGAGTTCATTCTTCACCAGCCTCAGCAGCAGCACTATTTGAATTGGTTGTCACAGGTCAGAACCAATTGTCAGATTGGCCCCCACTCCCCCTGATTTGAGGCTGAGGGTTCAGTTTCTGATTTAGGCAGAGGGGGCAAATTATTCTAATGTGAGGATGTGAAAATTCTACTACAATTAGGTATATCCAACTGGTAGAAACTACGGCCCGTACGCTTACCATATTTATTTTCTGTTTTTTATTTTCATGATTTTCATATTCAGTTTGAAAATCCGTTCCTGTACTTTTTATCATTTTCACAAAAAAAAATTTAGCTATTTTTTCTTATATTGGATTAAGTTTAAGTGAAAAAAGCTGAAAACATATTTCAGGTGTTTTCAGTTTTTTGGTACTATTTGAGTAATTTTATTCAAAACGAAAACAGAAAATGATAAAAGTAAGCAACAAAAATAATCTTTTTCATCATCATTGCTAAAACAGAAAACGAATATGATAAGCGTACGGCCTACATCTAGCAGGCAGAGGGGAAATTATTCTTCTCCAGGCTTATTTTTAGCATATTTTTCATTCCTTTGGGGATACTGTTGTTTCCTAAAAAAACCATGTGAAATGCTTTCATTATTCCTTGCTTTGTTGCCATTCCACTAAAAAGAACTAATTTTTTTTATAATCATGGCAATCTTAATTCTTAAGATTATTACACCCACGTTATTAGTATCATCTAGTTGGCAATTACAAGTGGGGTTTGATTAATCATCTCCCTACCTCTTACGGTCTTACCCCACCACACACGCATCTTTAATTACATAATGCTTACTAAAAACTACGATGTGGGATGAAAAGAGAGCTGTATCATTCGGTGCATTAGAAGTCACTTGAACTCGAGACATCTTCTTCTCTAAACTCCCTCCTTCTGTTTTTATATGGTCAGGGAAAACAATTACTAAAATGGGATGAGACGATATTTGTAATTTTTTTTTTGTTTTCCTTGTTTTTATTAAGCCTCATAAGTTGCTCAATTAAAGTGGTTGTGCCGACCAAGCCTGCTGAATTAGCAACCATGAAAGAGAAGATAATACAACTGATTTTGCCGAGGGGAAAAAGTACTTGACCTCCGTCTACTATATAAATCATACGGAGTATTTAAGTATTCTCCCTTACTATAAAAACGTGTACTAAATGTCCCTCCACAAAAACAAAAAGAGAAACGAAAAACGCATGTTAAACACAAGCATTACAGAGTTATTGAAAAGATGTAATTACCTCCACGATACCGTTTTAACTATTATTGCTTAGTTGCATTACAAAATTGAACTATTATTGCTTAGTTGCATCAAAATCAAAAAACTCAAAATCAACGCGTATGTGTTCTTTTTGAAGCCTGAGCTACTCTTTTGCCTTTATCCACTCACCCCTATCACCTAATTTGCTCGCTGCATCCACCCCCACTGCCACCAACCCGATCCATTGAAACCCGTAGCCACTGCCACACAGCTGACAGCTAGATCAACCACCCCATTCATCTACCCATTTTAACCCCGGTCCACCACCCAAATCATCCATCCCCTCCCCCCAGCTCGATTCACTGCCACTCTAACCATCCAACCATAAATCACGATCCACTGAGACTAATACATAATGCCTTTCACCGTAATCTCTAACCCAGATCCACAAAGTGCCACTCACCTCAAATCGAGATGTTCGCAGTAGTGATACTGTTTGGGGGATATGGAAAAGAAGAAGAAAGGAACAACAAGGACAAGCTATCTATCTCAATAAAATTTCATAATTGTCACTCACGCTCTGATAATTTGGACATTTTTCATATAATGTGGTGGAGGGATGTTATAGTAAGGGGGTGCAGTTCGCACATTATGCATAGTAGAGGAGGGGTGATGTGCATATTTCCCCTTTCCTAAAAAAGGAAGAACAGGTTAAGGCCAAAAAGGAATGGCCCCGAAAACGGCGTCGTGAAGGAGAATATCAAATCTAATTATTATATATATATAAAAGCCGAAGCTGAGAAAAAGTGGCCATGTCACCGCTTACGTGGACATTCTCTCATTTTGTCACGTGGATTTTAATATTATATGAAACCAATTTTTATTATCTACATTTATCACTTTTTAATTTTGAATTCGAATCTCTCTCACCAATTAAAATTTATCTTAATAGTTTAAAATTCAAAAGTAATTTGCAATTATAGCACCTCAATTAAGTTTTCATAATTATCATTTCTCATTAATCTAATTAAAATCCGATTCCACAATTATTTGCAAAGTATTTGCACAGAATCAAATCTAATAATATTCATTACTTTTGTCACGTATATTAATCATATTTAATTAATTATAGTGCACTTCACATTTTCTTATCACATGTAGGAAGGCTCATCTTTTTCCCCTCTCTTTCATACACACACACAAACCCAAATTCCTAATTAAATAATTTCGGTATTTCAGCACCCGCTTTCTCCCTCTTTCTAAGTTCGAACCCCAAAAATCTCACCTTATCCCTTTGATTTTCTCTCTTCCATTCCCAACTTCTCCGTCCACCCCTGATATCTTGCCTTTCCTTAATCTTCGGCCATGATTATCTTCACACATTTTTTCACTTGAAAATATATAATATAATTAAGGAAATGATATAAATTTACGCAATTATATCCTTAATTGCAACTCTATCTAATATAAAGTTCGTACCCAAGTGATTGGTGTTTTCTTTTCAAGGTCGGTAGGTTTCTCTTTTTCCCACAATTTGACCTAATATTCTCGAATAGTGAAATTCTTTACGGTTGTATTGTATGCACGTAATGACCCGTTGCAACGCGCACGGGTATCAACCTAGTAGTCTATGATGCATGAGAGGGGGACAGAACGGCGCCGTTTAAGGAATTGTCGGCCTCTGTGTCAGTCCAGCTAAGACCCCGTTGGCAACATCAATTGCCATTGGCCGCATGCTGGTGTGTAGCCCCCACCACCTTCTCTACCTGTAGGGTCCTTGCATGCTTAACACGTGTCCTTTTCTCCCTCAGAGAACCCCTGAACTTTTCATCACCTACTAATAATAATAATGACACCCTCAACTTTACATGCGCTCTAAGGTCCGCAAAGTGTCGCTAAAAAGATACTAAAAACTCAAATTTGTTTTCATAAATAAATACACTACCCCAATCCTAGAAGTGCACCTTATAATTTGAATAGCAGTCAAATAACATACGAAAAAGACACTAACACTCAAAATTTATTTTTATGAATATATATATGATATTAATACTGGAAGTGCGTCCTCTTGAATGACGAGGAATTTAGTTTTGATTCGAAAATATTCCTTGTTGTAACAAAATAAAAAAAATTGTTAAATGAAGAAAGAAGTGTAAGTGACGATCCATACTTTTAGCGGCGGCAGAATGACAGAGAGGATCTATTTTTTCAGTAGAATCTCCTCGGCCGCGGTTAACACCTGCCACATTGAATATTATATATATATATATATATATGCTTTCACCATATGTAAGTCCACAAAGGCAATGACCACCATTTTCCCCTTGATTTTATCTCCTCCAGTCCAAAAAGATCCTTTCTTTCCATATCTTTATGCTTTAAGATTATTATTAATAATAATAATAATATTAATATTATTATTATCATCTTCCTCGATCCTTTTTCTTTTTGTTTTACTTTTTCTGCACATAGAACTACGGAGGAGTGAGCGGCGCAGTCTGTGGTGAATATATAAGCAACACAATTATTGATTAAACATAATATATTCACTTAAAGATTTGCCTCCTTTCTGCAAATTTTACAGACCTTTCGACCTTCCCTTCCCCCTTTTTATTTACAGAAAACCCTTTTCCCTTTTTTTCTTGTGTTTTCTTTTTCTTTTCTTTCTCTTTCTTCCCCCCTTTCTCTCTTGTGCAGCTTTGGACTAAAACCCTAGCACCATCTTCATTGATACGTCGTCCTCTAAAAAGGGCATGTCAGGGATGTTTAATCCCAACTTCTCACCAGCAAGAGCTGCTTCCCCACAGATTAGAAGTACCCCAGATGTTGACAGGTATATGAAATGTCTCAGTTTCTTTGAATTTTTTTTGGTTAATCTTGAATTTTCGTTTTTAGTTTAATTGAATAGCTGCGTGGTTGCCTTGATTGATGTGGGTTCTAGTTTTTTCACTTGGGTTTTTCGTTTTGTGAATCATGTTTGGTGGGTGTAGTCAGTACTTGACAGAGCTGTTGGCGGAGCATCAGAAGCTTGGACCTTTCATGCAAGTACTTCCTATATGCAGTAGACTCTTGAATCAAGGTTAGTTTCTTTCTGGGGTTCCCTTGAGTTGGATCTAGGTTATCTGGGATATGTCTGTCTACTGTTGTTTGTTTAGTGAGAAAGTCTAAGTTAGATCCGACTTGCAGTACTTGACTGCTGCAATTACTTTAGTAACCATGCATGCCTAGTATTTGGTGCAATTGTGATTAGGACCTTTGCTTCCACCACATAGTGGGTTTTGTTTCTCTGATCTTGCATTTGCACCGCCATCAGACATGGTATGAACCTATCGTGCCTCGTGTAGCACCTGAAGCTTCTTATGGCTCCGAAGTCCGAACAATGCGAGTCATCATAATTAAAAGGGGTGGATGGATTCAGTATTTTATCGAAATTCTTTGAGTTTTACTCCATATTGCTGTGGGAATATTCCTTACACTGTATTGACCATAAAGTTGGTGTCCTTAGCTTTATATAATTCCATTTCTTTCTCTTTACTGCAACTGTGGCCTACCTTTTCCAACAAGATGGTAACGGGTGTATCTAGGCCTTTTGGAGCACCTTAATTTTCTGACAAAAAAAGAAGCTCATGAACGTTTTAAAAGAACTACCTTTGTGCTGCCTTAGAAATGGTATAAACCTACTGCTTTTTGAGCGGCGTCTGAAGTACTTTTGTGGTTCTGAGGAACAAGAGTCATTTCTGTTAAGTATAAATGTTGTCTTGAAGAATATGATGTAGGAATCTCCCCTACACTGTTATGACCATAAAGTTGGTATGTTCGACTTTGTATAAGCTCTGTTCCTATATCTCCCTTTACTGCAACTGTGGCATCCCTTCTACCTTTCCCAACAACATGGTAAGAGGGTATCTAGACCACTTGAATCACCCTATTATATTAAAAAGACTTGTGACAATTCCTTGGGAAGAGGCTTAATTGGGCTGGCTTTAGTCGAGTACAAGTGACCATGATTTAATGCACATTGCACACATACTAGGTGGAATCCTAGGGGCCAATGTCATGAACCACCTCTTTCTGAGGTTCGCTGCTATCTCATTTGCTCCTTCAGGTTTCATTCTTGTTACTAATAGTCTGTCTTGCACATGTATCCGTGGAGCTATGGTACCACGAGCAATTCTAACCACATATACAGTTTACCAATTCATAACCTGAGCCTTTTGGTACTTTATAGATAAACTTCAGTGTTTGGTAGAGTCTCGTACTTAGTTTATAAGGCTGCTTGGAGTTGACTAGGTTTTATATTCCTATTAACTATAGATAGTAGCGCTTGATGACAATGGCACCGCTGTCACGAAATGAAGATGACATTAGAACAGGGATAGATTGGGTTCAAACAAAATTTTCTTACAATTTTCAGTGGCTTTCTATCCCTGATCATCATTTTGAGACTCGGTAGTTAATTTAGGATTAAAGTGGTCATGAATGAAAATTCAGCTAATTTACGCTGCAAAATATTGATTCTTTTATGCTTTGGAATATGACCATTTTTTTGTACTCCGTATGTATTAAGGTAGAGGAGCTGAACTATTGCTCTGGTGATCTTAACTTCTGACTTGTTCTCCTCATTAGATTGTGGAACCCCAGTTTCTGAGATCATAATTTCTGAACTAAGTAGTCCTTTTTAGACTTTTATTGGTGTCTAAGGCATTTTTTTGTTTTTAATAATAAATGCAGTGGGCTTGATGTCTCTATGATTATTAGTTAAAACGGTGCTGTACCACAGTGTTTTCATTCCGCTACAATTCCCTTGCCCTTCCCCTTCCTCTTCTGGTAATTCTGTTTCTTAGAATACATTGGCGTACATGTTACAGCATTTTTATTGGAATGGCTGAGACTTGGTAAAAGAGAATATCTACATTTGTTGTTGTGCTGTTTTTTGTCCGTGGAAATGGTGTCACCGAGTCAGCCTAACATGCTATTCACTTGTTCAGAAATTTTGCGGGTTTCTGGCATGATGCCCAACCAAGGATTTAATGAACTTGACAGACTGCGGCATAGAAGCCCTAGTCCCATGGCGTCTTCAAACCTCATCTCAAATGTTGCCGGTACAGGAATGGGTGGATGGAATAGCCTGCCACAGGAGGTAATTAGTGTTGCAATTTTCAATTTGTTAATCAACTTTGTTGTCAGACTAAGCTTGTATAGATATCATATGTATTTGAATCTGCAATTGTGACTTCAATCCCCCGATTACTTACTACGACCCAGTGATATGTGTGCATTCTGTGAGTCGTACTAATTACTGGGGAAAAGAACTGCGGGTCATACCTGTAATTGCAAGTTTTAGCTGGCCTTTAAATTCGTTTATTACGCTTTAGTAGTTGACCAAGTGATTCGAACACGTTTTGCTAGTCAACCCAACCTAGAGCTGGTTGCTTATTTGGCTTATCTTCAGTGTTGACTGGTTTGCAGTTTTCTTATGTCGCATGCTTATGCCTTGGCTCGTAAAGCTGTTATATTTATTAAGTAGCGTCAAAGATCGTGCTGATTCTTGAATTTTTCTTCTAGTATAGTGCCGATGATTCACAAGTTGTGACTGATATAAATTGACTTCTATCGGTCGTTATTCGCTATCTTTGTGACTGTGTAAACACGTGTGATGCAGTTGAATCCGAGTATAGTTTGGAGTAATCCCTTGCTATTATTTTTTTGTTTGTTTAGTTTGTTTGTGTAATTTTGTGATGGTGGAATAATTGCACTAATACTGCAATGGAGATACAAAATGAGGATCAAAGAGCTAGAATCCTAGAGGGTTCTCCCTGAACAACCCGTTGAACTTGTTCTTTCCTGATATAGGATTGAGATTGTCACGTAGCACTTATATAAACTAAATTTACTACGATGAACAAAAGTTAAGCTGAAGCTTCTTGTCGCTGGCTAATATCACTTCTAAGTGTGGAGAAATAGCAAGTTCATCTGGACTCTTAATTGGCACTCGTTAGCTATCTCGTCAGCGTAATTCTCAGTTCCCAACACCTGCAAGTTTAGGCTTAAGCAGTCGGTGCTGAGGATCTTAGTGAAGTATTTCTATCTCAATGCTATGCAAGCACGTGCATGCACATTTCAGGTTTTTTTCATGTAATATTATTTTGTAAAATTTGTGTATTTAATCCTAAGCCAATGCCTTTTGAAGGACGTGGGAGTTTAAAATGACCATTTTCCAAATGTTATAATAAGTCCCATCATAGTTCCCTGTTCTGGTTGTGGTTTCTCCGATCAAGGTCACTTCTTCCAATATTAAGTCGATAAAATAATTCTCACATAAGAGTTGACAAAAGCGTTGCCCAAATTGTACCGTTGCCAACTTGTGCTGTATTCACTGGTTTGAGACAGGAGACAGCTACTTGCAGTAGCAGGTGCTAAAATTGCGTACATTTAACCCTTTTCAAATCCTGCAAATGTGAGCTAGCCCAGAAGAACGCAATGGCGTGAGGTTGAGAGCTTGATGAGTAAGCTTGAGAGTGTCCCTGTAATGGGTGAAATTTTTGAATAAATGTGTAAGTCGTCTCTTGATGATAGCTCTTAAGTCTTGCTTAAGGTCTCTATCAATCTAATCGAGGAGCTTCGTAAGGCTTGAGAGAAATACAGTGCAATTGAAGTTTAGTGTTAATTGGCTTTCTAGAAATTATACCAGAGTTACTAATGCCACTTCCCCACGAGCGTCCCACTTATTTTTACTTGCGACCTACTCTGGCGCGCTGGTACTCCAGATCTAGCGAAGTTGCATATATTGGATTTCCATATAATTGTGGTTTATTTAACTATATTAACTATGTTAAGTACATCAATTTCCCCCTTTTAATAGAAAGGGGGATGGGGAGCAGAATTCAATCCCGAGGGGGTGGAGGGTCTTTTTTCTTTCTTTTTGCATTTTGCATTTCTCATCAAATAAGTAGGGGTATTTAGAACCAAAAAACCGAACCTAAGCGAAGTGGCGAACTGACTAAGCCTACCGCATGCCTACACATTGATGCACCACATACGCGAACCCATACCACGTAACAAAGCGAACCACTAACTAGTTAACGGTGGTTTTTACATCACAACATGAGATATTTGAGATGTTACGGTGGTTGACGATTTCAAAAACCTATTGTTGAGTGTAGTGAGAATGATATCAATCATAGTGTTCACTTGATTCATCTACTGTAGGAGGGTTTGGCTTGGTTCTTTCCTTCTGGCTGAATTGTATCATTTTGTATGCCCGACTACTGGTCACTATTAACTTTCTTTAATTCTGTGCGTTGTACATGAAAGAACTGATTGTTCTTCTTTGCTAATGGCCTATAAAATGTCACCAAGCTTCCTATAAAACACATTCATTTCATGGTTCTGTTAATACCTAGTGGTAATTTCATAATCTTGTTTTTATATGTGATTAGTATGAGACAAGTAACCCTATCAAAACTCCAGCTCTCTCAGATCTCTCCCATATAGCTTAGCATGGTCTCCGAGCAGGGTTTTCCTGGACCATGAGAATTTCTTCCAACTTTTTGTACTCCATCAATTTGTCTTTTTTGGGGTGGATGAATGTGGAGAGAGAAGTTATAAAATCTTTTGGTCCGGTGTGTGGGCTCTTGAGCTCCATATATGGACTTGTGCGATTAAAGATTTTGGCAGTGTTTATATTAATTTGGGTTTTTCTCGTTTGCTTTTCGGAAAATGCATATGCTAGTGCCTTAAAAAGCTTATTTGTTGATTGCTCAGTAGAAGGTAATGTATCAGGCTAGAGAATAGATATGAAAGCTATGTTCTTATGCAATGCTTTGTCTGTTAGCAAACTTGTCCTGTCTTGGCTCTTTCATGAGCTTAAATATATATGATGATACTGTACATGGTTTCTATGAATTTAAGGCTTTTAAGTACAGCAAATACATTTTGCAAGCAAGCCACATGACCTGAAAGTGGAAAATAAAATTTAGTGGAAAATATTCAAATATTACTGAAAACATCAATGTCTTAGCAATGCACAGTACCACTTTGAAGGGGAGACTTGTACGAGGTTTGCTGTAGTTTTAGGAGCCGTTTTTGCGCCTCGCTGTTTGCATCTCTATCATCCCTAGTCGTGCCATTGGTTGTACACATTTGCAAATTAAAGTTTGGTCGTGAGATGTCAGTTAATTTCCTGGACTGTTAATGTTGCTCGTTTCTTTTTCTTGCCATCTCAACAAGTACTCTCGTCTATCCTAAGTGTGAAGTCTTTCTTCCTATTACACATTTATGAAGTCTTTTTCTTGCTATGCCCAGTCATCTCTTGTTTTAACTGAATAATGCTCTTCATTGATGACAGAGATTAAGCGGACCCCCTGGAATGACGATGGACTGGCAAGGGGCACCGGCAAGTCCCAGTTCATACACTGTGAAGAGGATATTGCGTTTAGAAATCCCTGTAGACAACTATCCAAATGTAACCACGTTGTATATATCACAATTTAAGTTTCTTGATAGAAGCAGAAAACTTCCATCATCAGACTTTTAATTTTTTTTTTCTTTTGGATGCTAGTTCAATTTTGTTGGACGACTTCTGGGACCCAGAGGCAATTCACTTAAACGGGTGGAAGTTACTACTGGATGCCGTGTATACATTAGAGGAAAAGGGTCAATAAAGGACCCAGACAAGGTAAGCCGTAAGTAGTTTATTTTCTTTTTCTGTACAAACGGATATACCAATATAAGTTCCGGAGCCAAAACCATATCGATCACAGAGTTTATGTGCAGTTGGGTTCCTTGAAATGTCTTATAGATTTTTCTATCTGATTTGTTTTTATGCTTTTCAATCGCAAGGAAGAGAAGCTACGGGGAAGACCAGGCTATGAGCACCTAAACGAACCACTCCATATCTTGATCGAGGCTGATTTACCTGCCAGTGTTGTTGACATTAGGCTGAGACAAGCGCAGGAAATAATAGAAGAATTGCTCAAACCTGTGGTACTTATCTAAACCTAGTTATCTGCGGCGAAGATTTTGTGTAGTTAGACTGTTGCTGCCATTTTTATTGCGTGAGCTTAATATGAAGTAAGAGCATGTCTTTAATTCTCATCTAGTTTACCTCATTTTTCTTTGACCTTTTCTGATGTGCAGGATGAGTCGCAGGACTATATTAAGAGACAGCAGTTGCGCGAACTTGCTTTACTGAATTCGAATTTCAGAGAAGAAAGTCCTGGACCTAGTGGAAGTGTATCACCTTTCAACACTAGCGGAATGAAACGCGCAAAAACTGGACGTTAAGAGACGGAATACGACGAATGTGTTGGCAAAATGTGTTGGGACTGTCAAGTCTGCTTCAAGGAGTCTTTGCCCGAGTATATCTCGCTATATACCTCGACCCTGCCTGCGCCGCTACCAAAAGGAAAAGTGAAGAGTACAGGAAGAAAACTTTTGGCGGGGCGGGGGTGAGCTTTTTTGGCCGGCTTTTTCGTCCGGCCTCTTTTTACTTATTTTGTCCTTTTGATTTTACAGCAGTAAAGGAAAGAGTAAAGGAAAAACATAAATGGGTTTTTTGCTTCTTTTTTGGGACTCTCTTTTTCATACAGTTGGGTCTTTGAGGTAGGGTGGTTGGTTGGTGGGAGTTGGTGTAAACTTTGATTCATTGGATTTATTCTTCTAGTAATCCTGAGCTAGTGTGCAGTATGTTATTGGAATGGTGCAGCATATTATGGCCTTCGAGAACATCTGGTGTCCCATGTGTTGAGTTGTGCTTGGAGCCTTGCAGCCACTGTGGGTTCCTTATTTTAAGGTTTATTGATCATTGATTAGTTTCCTCTTTGGACAGTTGTCATCTTTGAAAAGATAGCTCAGAAAGATGCCTCACAGCTGCGTTACCTTGCTGCTAAATATTCCTTCCTTGAACGTGTATACCATGTGGAATCTGTTCTATGCTCCACTCATTTACGGTCACTAGGCAATAAAGATGGACACTTAAAAAAGTATCCACCCCTTTAAAAGAAGTGCTGTCAAGTTTGCTGTTCAAGGTTTTTGGATAATTTTCACTAGTCATATTTAACGATCAGGGATTGTCATCATCAATTACAAATGCTATTTTCACTCCCCTTAGGTCCTCGTTCACTCCTTCGGCTGCTAGAATATATCCTCTTCCTCTCTCTCTCCCTCTCCCATCTATTATTACGGGTGGAGTTCTTTTTGCATATGTTTGTTACCCTCTTATAATTTTTTGTTGTACATATAGAATTGTAACGTGATACGATACATTTTTAAATCTACACCGTATAGTAATAAGGATTCCGCGTCTAAAGCATATGAACAACAATATTAATTTCTATGTCTAGACATTAGATTTTCAAAGCAATAATAATAATTAATTAATTAATTAAATAGGATTCAGTATTCCAAGAGTAGAGACAAAAGCAGGGTGCCACGTGCCGTATAAACAAAAGTGGCCTTGGATTGTAGCGCCTGCTCTTTGCCAGTGGCCCTCACTCACATCCCACCAACATTTTCTCTCTCTCTCTGCCGCACTAGGGTTTTAGGCCTCCGCCGGTCCTCATCCCGGCCCCCGTCTCTGTTGTATTGAACAACCACCAAACCCAAAATCTTGTTCCCAATTCCGAGTTGGAACAAAGTTCTCCTTTGAAGCTCCTGGATCTCATCTTCCCAGCACACCACCTCACCGGGGAAAGGTATTTCCATCTTACATTTTTGGAATCTTTTTCTTCCCCTGTTTGTTACGATGAATATCAATGGATCTATACGTAATTATATGTCCGTGTGGTGGTAATACTGATGAATATGGAGGTGGAGATCTGATCGCACTACTTACTCTGATATCAACTTTTTCGCTTTGATTCTTTTGTTAGGATTTGTATTGAACATGTAGAGATTGATTTCCACATTGTTGTTACCATGCATTGACTTGTCAATCAAACTCTTATTTGTTCTCTAACCACTGTTTCAGCTCAATTCGATGTTTACATGTACAATTTCTACCTCCTACTTTCTCACATTTTTCGAATCTTTTGCTTATGCTAGGATTATAAGTTTATTTGCTTCCTCCTTTGTGCGGATTCCTGGAATTGAATCTACACCTGCAGTTGTTGACCTTATTTTTTGTGTTTGCCCTTGTTTAACTTTTCAGTCAATACTCGTATTTGATCCGTGATTCTGGTTTGAGAGTAATTCAATCTTGCATATTATATTTCTATCCTAGAAAGATACGGACGTGTCAAAAATTCTGATATTGGTTTCTTTTGTGCAGGAATATCTAGCTATGTCATGATTGTTCTTCTTTGTTTTTTATTTGCCTGCTTCAATCTCTTGCAGATTTGATTCTGGTTCGTAGATAAACGAAGTTGTCTCTCACCCAGAGGCTTTTTTCTTGCCGGAAATATGGCGAGTATGGCTCAGCTCCGTTACTCTCCTCTTGCCCGGCTCCCCCGCCAATTCAACCACAACCGTCACTTTTTTGGCCAAACACCCAAATTTGCCAACAACAATTTGCAATATTCCTCCTCACCTTTCCCCAGTCAAAAGCTTGGCATCTCTCTTTCCTTAAAAAAACAATCAAACCCTAATCGGCTGTCCAAGTTCCTAGCCACACGTTCTGGTGGCTCGGGAAATGATGGGATGGGACGTGGAACCGGCGGCGGGGGTGATGGCAGTAACGGTGGTTGGAGTGGAGGTGGAGGTGGAGGTGGAAGTTCTGACAGTTCATCTTCATCATCTGGGGACAGTTTCGGTCCTATAGGTGCTTTTTTGAATGGTTGGAGATCGAGGGTTGCGGCTGATCCCCAATTCCCTTTTAAGGTTGTGATGGAGGAAGTAGTGGGTGTAAGTGCTTGTGTGCTTGGTGATATGGCATCCCGTCCTAATTTTGGGCTCAATGAGCTTGACTTTGTGTTCTCAACGCTTGTCGTTGGGTCCATATTGAACTTCGTTCTCATGTATCTCTTGGCCCCCACCATGGGCTCCTCAACCGCGACGCTTCCTTCAATTTTTGCCAGTTGTCCTCCAAGTCACATGTTTGAGCCAGGGCCCTATGGCTTTCTGAATCGCACGGGGACTTTTCTCTATAAAGGAGCTCTTTTTGCTGCTGTTGGTTTTGCAGCTGGATTAGTTGGAACTACTATCTCAAATGGGTTAATGAAGATTAGGAAGAAGATGGATCCTGATTTTGAGACGCCAAACAATCCCCCGCCCACGATTTTGAATGCTCTTACTTGGGCGGTTCATATGGGTCTGAGCAGTAACTTTAGATACCAAACTCTGAATGGAATCGAGTTTCTGCTGGCTAAAGGGCTTCCTCCTGCGTTGTTCAAGACTTCAGTGGTGGTTTTGCGATGCGCGAATAATGTTCTTGGGGGAATGTCATTTGTTATATTGGCAAGGCTAACTGGCTCTCAGAGTGTTGGAGAGGAGAAGGTGGTCAGTCTTGAAGAAGGATCACCTTCAGAGAAGGAGAAGTTGGTACGTGATGGTGAAGATTTGGAGAGCAACGAGTCTACCTCCAAGTGATTTTGCCTTTCTTGGTCGTCTTGCTTTTTCTTTTTCGTAAGAGATGTTTTGTTCTTCACCCCATCTTTCTTTTGCACCTATAAATAAAACTAAATTGGCAGCAGTTGATTTATTTCTGATGCATGGACTTGAGATGTAGCGTATACCATCTTGGTACCGACTTGTTATTTACTGAGGAATTCATAATGTTGTGCACAAAGCTTGATTTGTTGGTTCTGTTGTGCATATTCATCTTTTGCTGGTTCTTAGACAAGCAGCAGTCTCTTGCTAAAAGCGCATTGAAAGCTACAGATTGAAAGAAAAACTGAATTTCCACCTTTGAGTCGCAGTAAACCACTTGATCTTCTCTTCCCATTCAAGATGTTGTCTGTATATTGAAGAGTTGGCTACCAACTTGAAGTTTTGGCTGTTCGGATGAATGGAAGGTGCTAGTTCGTCTGACTCTTTTTTTTTGTAGTTGGACGGGAGTTCGACACGATCACAGATTAGTGAAACTTTTGTAATAAATGCTCGGTAGTTTTGTAGTAGAATGTAGTTGCAAAATCATGATTTTAGTCAAAACCCTTCTTGTGTCACTGAAAACTGCAATATTGACAATACGAGACAGTAACATTTGGGTAACTAAGGGTACGAAGAAATAGAATCTTCTCAAAATAGATTGTGGTTCGAATGCATACTAACACCGTCGCACATTGGCATATTAGTACTACAAAATTTGGCTTAAAAGCGCGCACAAATCATTTTCGTTAGCATTAAGTTAGTACCTTGACTCTGCATATTTGGTATAAGAGAATCCGTCCAAGTGAAAGAAAAATGGATATTTGGAAAAAAAAAAGAGAATCAGTCGAAGTGAGAGAGAAAAGGAAATTTGAAAAAAAAAAAAGAATACTTTCTTTAATTATGTATGTGTAATACCACAACTCCCGCGCCATGTGGAATTTGAATCCTATCTGCTTGTAAAATGCTTGGGCACGAGTCCTTGGACCCTAAGAATTACAGTAATTTGTAAATAGTTTGTAATAGGCGGATGCGCTAGGTGCTGACGGAATCACGTGTAAACACAATTTTCAAATAAATTAAGTGGTCTGGCATTTGCGGAGTGTGCCTCCCTAACTTCTTTAAAAATTAATTTATGAGGACTTGAAAATATCCTAAAGAGTTCTTATAGCTTAACGCTTTAGGACATTTTTAATGCTATTTAAGTTACCGTTTTTCTTACCTAATATATACTCATGCTCCTAATCAAACCAAGTTTCATCTCTATAGTATTTGTAGTGATCAACTCTCATAAATTGATAATACGTTGAGAGTACAAAAGTTTCAATTCAAAGATCTTTATACACTTTGATGATTGTTTAAGTGATTTAAACAGTGGTTTGATGCACTTAAGATAAATTTGCTTATTTAGGGTAAAGAGAGGTGCACTAACATAGATTACAAGCTTGTTTGTGTGTGGTGCTGAAGAAAATTAATCAATAAAACATATTTGACTTTTATAGTTGGGCTTTCAATCATTAGCCTTAGCTCTATCCAATATGGAGCTGCCACGTGTCTAGGCATGCCTGCTTTATCCTTCTGCTCACGCTAAACTTCTTTGATCTGATTTGATCTAGTCACGTATTAATACAAGATAAATCACATGTTACCTTCTTTTCTAAGTTTTCATCCCGCCTTTGCCACATGTTACATCTCTTTCCATGACGACATGTAGTACACTTAAAACATCATGCTCTATGCGAGTGAGCCATGTGTCATTCTTTAGCCAGAATTGACAATTCATAATTTAGTTATTATTGTCATTAATTTGACAGCTTCAACTTGGTCCGGGACGACTCAGCCTTAATTGGAGGCTTGTCCTTAAGCCAATCCTTAACTCTTTCGTATGTGACACGTTAATAACTTAAAAGTGAATCGGCCTTGTTAGGTAGAGACGTTACATTTTTACTCGGTGCAACCCAAACAAATATGTAAAATGGAACCTTGACAGAGTGACACGCATACTTCCCTTATTTTGTGATAACAAGGGCGCCTTCAGATTCTAATAAATCTTGGAAGGTTCTCCCGACGTGTTTACCATTTTTGTTATAACCTGGAGCTTGTAAAAGGTAATTTTCTCACCCGTTTGCAAATTCTTACTTCTTCAACTTGTCTTTGCTCATTACAGGAGCAGATTCATTGTCCTACTGTCAGTGTGGCCTTTGGATTGGCTGTACCACCTGCTTTTAAGACCGCTTTGGCTAAGACTAAGTGAGGTTTGACATTATTGCTGGCTTTCTTGTTTTCTTGGGTACTCCATTATGGAGTAGCAGAAAATGAAGATCCCCAGTACTCTGGGTCTGTCATGGCGCAGGTCAAAAGAAAAGTCTTAATCTTTGAATGCATTTTGATGAGTTTCAGCTGCTGCAGACTCTCTGTAACATGTTTAAAAGCAGGCTTAAATTCAAGTAATAGGCCTTTGGAATACCATGAAGAATGAGAACGTCACATACCCGGCCATTTACTTCTGAATCATCATTCGTATTGGATTTCATGCCCCTAAACGCCATGGGGCTCTTGAGCATTGATGTTTGTTTTGCCTTCCTTGCGCAATGTCTCTACAAGACAGCTTTATGACACAATGTCTTCGCTGTTCTGCCATGCAGAACATATGATCAAGAGCTCCTTGGCGTTTAAGGGCCTGGAATTTAAACAATTCCCAAAAGTTGAGCATAATGATCCAAGTATGTTACCAACAACTACGTGAATGCAATCTAATCAGGTAAGAAAGTTCCATACAGACCTAGGTGACAAGGTCTTCCCTAATCTTCCAAATGCTACTTTTCCTTTTTGGCCTTCTTTACAAATGTACACTTTTCTATACATTGCAACATGCAAACACACTTGCCCATTTTTCTCTACGTTCACCTTTACAGCAGGAAAAAAAGACCAAAACCTATTTTACGTTCTAAGATGTTTCTACTTTACATGTACCGAAAGATTTTCATGGTATCAGCGAGGAGAGATTGCGGTGATGGAGCCACTGGTGAGATCTATACACAACCCATTTGAGGATGTATAGGGGTCCCTACTTGTGTAAACCAACGAAGCTGACGATGATGATTCACCAAAAAATCTGGATCTTGATCCTGGTAAGTCAGCTCCGGTATCTGGCACCATTTTGATTATGTTTTCAAGTTCCCTTACCACATCCAGCATTGTTGGCCTCTCTTCTGGTTTGTCCAGGCAACACCTGAGGGCTAAAGCTATAAACTTTTCAACACAGTCTGAGGGGTAAGAACCCATTCTGCTGTCTATAATGGAGAACATTGTGCCTGACTGATGAGCCAAATTAACCTGGAACCAATATTCAAAAAAGGGAAAAAGATTACTTAGAAAGGACAGTTTGTTATGCAATGCATACATAAAAACTAGGGTCCCAAGAAAAAGCACGTAAAAGAAGAAACTACCTCGCGGACAATATTTTTGCCATGTGATATCGGTTTCATTCCCGTCAAGATCTCCAAATATACGACTCCAAGGCTATAGACATCACTTTTGTCGGTCAACTTATGGGTCAAGAAGTATTCAGGATCAAGATAGCCCTGCGTACATATCAGAAGTTAATCATCTATTATTAAGTCAATCAGGTACTAGAAGACAATGTCTAATAAATTATGTCCTGAAACTTGGATGTTGTTCGTGGAAACATTAATCTATATTATGTAAGATAAAAACGATTTAATGAAGGCAATAAGACACCATGATAGCTAATGTTTTTCAGCCCTTTTGTCTTGGGAAGTTCAAAAATCTTTACTGTGCAATCAAAAGAAAAGGGCATCTGCACAAAAACATGAAGCACGAAATTACAAAACTAGTGAAGAACATTATTCTGGACACCTGAAGGACCTCGATCCCATCCAAAAGTTTGGCATCTGTTGAAAGTTCTTGTAGAATAAAGATTCTTTCTATCCAGAAATGATACTTTTAAGGGATATGCTGATTGAAAACGAGCAGGTGAAGGGTAGTAACTCATGGGAAACAGAAAAAGTGAAGCCCCAAATTGACAAGTTGCAACTCTAGATCAGACAATTGTGTTTGACAGGAAATAATCATGTTAAACTCAACTTCTGTGAATGGGTAGTCTTAACACAAAAATTAACTGCGCCATATCAAGTCTTGAAGTTGTTTATGCACGGATAATCCAATCTAACCAAGAAAAATTCGAAGCAAAATTTGAAAATAAGACACTCAGGCAAACAAATATATGCACTTGGTCTTCTAAAGCTTCCTCCTCTTTAAGTATCTTGAGCATGCCATATATAGAGACCTGAGTGAGTCAGACTTACGGGTGTTCCCTTCACAATAGTGGATACATGATTAGGCACAGCACCTTCATCGTCCATGACTGGTGCAAGCCGTGACAGTCCAAAATCAGCCACTTTAGCAGAAAGGTTCGAGTCCAAAAGAATGTTGCTGGCTTTGATATCTCGGTGAAAGATAGGTGGCTGTGCTTCAGTATGGAGGTAAAGGATGCCCATAGCTGACCCCAACGCAATACGTAATCTCGTAATAAAATTCAGTGTTCCCCTGGGTTTAGCTGTCAAATGCAAATCAAAAAAACATATCTCCTTAGCTTTAAAAGAATGTAAACCAGGATGTTGAAGTAGATTGACCAAATAGTGGAAGTACGGTGCATACTAGAAAATGCTGATGATGTGTGATGCCTGATGTGCCAGAGCATAAGTTCGGATTTGTAGTTCAATAAAAAGATTTCAAGATGTACATAGTTAATGCGGACACACAGTTAGCAATCCCTATTCTACTGACAAGCGACAACATTCTCCGTTTAGCGAGTGTTGCATAAAGCTGGACCCTTTGCCAGCATTTGGACTTGAAAGACGACACCAAAGGGCCAGCAAACACTGAATAAGCTGTGGAGTACTCCACTACTTGACATCCCAAAGAACAATAAGCTAACCCGAACAAGAATTCATAATGACATACTACAATTTTCCTACCAGAAAGCCAGTCTTGCAATGTACCATAAGGCATGAACTCATAAACCAGCATCTGCGCATGTGCCAAAAAACACATCAGATCTTGAGAGTGGAATAAATCCTCAAACATGTAAAGCACTGAACCATGTCACAGTGACGATCAATAATAATTAGCATCACAGCAATTAAATTCCGTGGTCCAACCATTACAGAGTACAGAAAAACATTGACAACAATATTGTAACTTCAGATTTCAAAGCATTCATCATAAACTGGATCATTTTCCAATATAAAAACCAACTACCAAATTCACCATCTATAATATGAAGCATCCGTCTTAAACTTTGAATCTAACTCCTTTATTTTCGGTTCTACGTGAACAATTCTCTGCATATAAATTGACTACGTGAAACGGATGCCTTCTCGTATGCACTCGGAAGAAGTATATCTATGTATCTCTAGTTACTCTTTAGCTAGTTGCCATCATCTTTTCTCTCTTCCTCTTACGATGTGACAATGAGGACACCCTTCAAGAAAGGAAATGAAACAGAAATAATAGAAGAGGAAAAATAATTACAATAGGAAAAGAAAAAAAAATTTAGCCAAAAGCAATTCTGAAGCACATTCTGATCCAATTGTCATTGAGAAAGAAATTCAAAAAACTCAGAATATATAGCAAAGATCATTAGACCCTATTGAATCATATAAAGAGCTTATTGAGATAGCCCTGCCTGACCAAAAATACCTGCTCGTCTTCCTCGTCACAATATCCGACCAGGGAAACCAGGTTTCGATGGTGTAATCTTGACAACATTAGTATCTCCGTAAAAAATTCCTTCTCGCCCTGTAAGGATCGTTCTTTTGCTCGCTTTATGGCTACAGATGTGTTGTCCGATAAAATTCCTTTGTAAACTTTTCCATAACCTCCTTCTCCAACTAGAGCAGAGCTATTGAAGCCATCAGTCGCCAATGCCATTTCTTCAAAATTGAAGCTCTTAACACCATCAATTTTAATAGATAGCTTTGAGGCTGCAATCAGTACAATGGATTTCAACTTTTGTTTCGGTGGACATACAGAGAAGATCAAATTAAGTAAAGGTATCAGCTATAACTGTCTTAGTGAGCTTACATATATGTTTTCTTGACAGTGGATGCTGGTATCTGGCATGCCTTCTCGTGATCAAGATGGTCACTGTAGCAGATAATGTCACAGCACAGGCAACTGCTGCTAATACGATAGCAACCAAAATGCCCTTGCTTATATTTTTACCGTGCATCTCAAAATTCACTATATTATAGAAAGGATAAAGTTAGCCTGAAGTCCACAAAAGCACCACACATGGTATTTTCCTATTATGACCTGAAATTTTTTTCGCTAGTCAGATTAACAATCAGTTACCAGACAAAAGATTCCATTGCCTTACTAAAGAATTACCCCGTATTAACGATTTTTTTAGAAACAAAAACATCATTCAATGGCCAAAGCATGAGTGTGGAAAACAAGACATATATTAGCATTCTGTCGTGGTGAATGTGTTAGTAGTAGTTTCAGGAGCATATCCTTATAATTAACCAGGCACACGAATTTGCATGCACAGACATATATTCTTTGTACTAAACATTGTTCTAGCCAAGGATTAGATGCAGATAAAGGATTTATATCTGCAAACAACAGTATAACTTTAAACAACTGCATAAATTTGTAACCTTACTCTTGCCTTTCATTCTTTTTCTTCAGGTTCCCTTTTCTGTTTCTAATCAGCTCAATCTCATGCGTTTCCTCTAATGTCAGTATTTTAGTAACAGAAAGAACATGATTTTACTCAAAGAACTCGTAAGAATTTTGGTCGAACGATGTTTGGTAAAAATACCTAATGTTTCCTCCAATGATACAGACTGATCCTCAAACCTTTGCATGGTGATATCAAGGTGAAATCTCAGCCATCTAAAAATCTCTAATGTGACAACACAGTGCAATTTCAGCCGTCTAAAAGTTTAAAATTTTAACTTGACTGGTAAAGTTGAAAAAAAAAAAAGGTTCAGTAACAAAGAAGTGAACAGATGGATGTTGACAATGGCTTGAGCAAATTGTGCCTCTGTCGACTTGCCAGTATCTTTTGCCCCAAGGGAATGGGTGCCTTCTTCTATCATGGTGCATGAAAAAGTAAGGGCTACAGATAATTGCCTTTAGGACGAGATTTAAGAGCTTATAAGTTATAATCCTTCTTAAGCACTCAGATAATTCTTACCCCCACCCCCACCCCTCCCCACACCAAAATGAAGATGCATGTATTCATGACGTGATATAAATTTCATTTGGATTTGTAGTGTATTCAGTTTTTTCATTCGCACTCTTATGCACCATAATATTATTGGATCATGAGCTTCCTGCATTAAACGCTGAGGTAAAGTAGTTATGATTTGTTCAACCAATGCTTACAAGTTCTTAGCATAACAAATACAACCGCAGGTATCTTTACCAAATATCAGAAGCCAACATAAATCAGCAAAACCATAAAAACTGAATTCACTTGGGTTGGCTACAGGAGTGTTTTTTTTTTTTTGAATGTGCAGCCTTATTGAGTCATATTGCCATGTAAAAAACTTACCATATGAATAAGGTCCAAGGAGAGTGAAATTGAGAAGCTCATAGGGACCAAACAAGTCATTTGCAGCAAATTCCCAAGATGTGAATATGCCTCTCATACGAAGAACCTCACTTGCATTAAATGTATTTGAGTGATCAACACCCGCCTTAGGAAAAAGCTTCAGATCCATCCTCAGACGAGGTCCCTTTTCCCACACATACGAGTCAATATATAGTTGATATAATTCCAAGTAAAGAGAACTAGTTAGGTACATCTCGAATTGATAAATGTATGGAGGAAAATAGGAGAAGCTGGGGCTCTTCAGCCGATACCCAATTCTAAGAGGCGATGCACAAAAGCATGGAACAGGGGATGTTGGAACATATTCGAAATAATTGCCCACAGGACATGCTGGAATAGGACAAACTGATGTTGAATTTATGGAATTGTCCGGCGTATCATCCCCTCCAGCTTCAGGTCCGCAGAATTGGTCTATGTTTTGTAGGTTTGTGTTGCTGCAGATAGGGTTCTCTTCTAGCCTGAAAAACAGCTGCTAAAATGATAGGCATAGTGGAGCAAAAACATGGAACTTCGTGATATGTTAACTATAGGCAGCGGCTCACTGATTCATCAAAATCATAAAGGAAATCACCAGAAAACAAAATAAGCAATGCAGATTGAAAATAAGCCAACATAGAAACTCAAGCCTTGAAAACTTAATAAGTGGTCCAATGGAGGAGCCAAATAAGATGACTAAATTACACTATCAGTATGAAGTGTACTACACAGAGAAATTCCAAGTTTCGCACACTAAAAAGCCAATACTCAAGAGTCAACAATGCATGAACGACAAAAACTACAGCAAGTTACAAGAACATTAAATGTGCAGCACAGCCTATATCATAATGCTCACATACATAGCTGAATCTATCGCATTAGAGGGGCAAAGAGGAACAAAACAAGGAAGCACACCTTAGGGTGATGTTTGCTGGAGGATTAAGATCTCCTGAAATCCTTGAAAATGAGTTGTTCCGAAGATCACTGCATTAAACAAGTCCCTGGTAAGAAACTAGCAAGATGCAGAAAGTTCACAGCCAAAGTCCATGTTATAAGGAAATTAGCAGGAACGAATATATACCACACAATCTAATTTCAGAGGAAAATGCGAGTTCTTGGCTTTCAGATCTTACATTCTAAGTCTTGCAGTTGCACTGAAGGACTTGTTCTTCCAGATGTCAGCAGGGACAGATCCACTCAAAAGGTTATTTGTAAGTGAACTGTAACGAAAAACCCACTCAGACCATCTTAACATATATGAATAGGTATTTAATTTCTATCGACATTCCGTGATCTTATTTTTCTAGTATACAAATGCTTATAGAGTTAAAGAGAGCATATTGTCCCCAACAACTTGAGGGTGTTGACAGGAAACAAATACTCTGCCATTTAAAGATCCTCACAGTGTCTGGAGAGAAGGAAGATTGGAGAAACTTGTGGGAATGGATCCATTAAGAAGATTATTGGACAGGTCACTGCATAACACATTAAGTGAAAATAATGAATATCTGACCACCCACATAAATGTCTTTCAGTAAACGATAAATATGAACCACTGGTCATGATGTAATCCATTGGAGATTATAGGATTTTAAAAGAAATATGACAACTAACTTTAGTATATTTCCTTAGTAAAAGGCTAGAACAACAAAGCAAGATGTATTGTTAATCAACGGATATTTATTACACACGTTACTGCACTTAAAAAGTAGCAAGTGTACTACGTTCATATACATACATCGTCGTTATAGTTTCTGAAAGCTTATTTAGTGGTATGGTTCCAGTAAGCTGATTCCAGCTGAGATCCCTGTGAACACATGACCAATATGAAATAATAGCTGTCAGCCAAAAGACCATGATGAAAACACACATCTGGCAGTGAGAAGAGTGAACATGAACTATATAGACAATCCTGCTGGAATTCTATCTAACACTTACAAATAGCTGAGGTTTGGTATCCTGCTGAGATCAGGTACAGCTCCTTGCAAGCTGCAATTTCTAAGGCTTCTGCCAGTTGAAGTGAAAAAGAATTAGCATAAGAGTCATCTCTTAGCCGACTGCTGATACATACCTCTAGTTAAATTACCACAGTTTCACAATTTCCTAGAGGACTTAACTTTCAAATCGTGTCTTGACTGTAATTTAAATCTCGTGCTTGAATCATGTTTACTTATTTAGGAGGCAAAGTAACTTGTGCTGCATAGGGCAACTCTCGAAGGTAGGTTACCAAATAATAGCATAAGGTCCTCTAAAATAGCACAATATATACTAGGCCTTTTGTCTTCGAGGTCACATGTTAGCAGAAGTTGTTCATATCTTCTTTAGAGTCGCTGCATGCGCAACTTTTCTAGCAATACATTTTTCATAGGTGAGATTCTGCAGTTTCATCCCCCCTTATATTGCAAAGTAGCAAGATGCACTTGTTATAAAGTACTAATTCGTTAAGAGAATCCGATTTGCTACTGCTTGAAGAAAAACTGGTAGTCACGTTAACCGTTTCTGCACACCATGACCAGTACTAGCTATATGTCTACACTGTATCCGCGCTCTTAAAGATCAGGTGGACTTGAGTACTCATTGCATAACACAGCAGCCACATATCACAACTCCAAACATGTACCAAAACTCGCTAGATTTCAAGTTGCTACTATCCAAAATGGACATAAAACCTACAATAAAAAAGCAGCGAATGCTAATATGAAGACAACATCCGCAGATTGCCAATCCACTCCCTTTGTTGCCGAAGCAAAACACAATTCTTGGTAACAATAAAGCCGTTCTCTCCATTTGGTAATCTAAAGGAAACAGAGGTTTCAAACAGCACTCACAGTTTCACTAAGCTTGTCAAATTTGCATAAGATGTCGGAATTTCAGCACCGTTGAAGTTGTTGTTATCAAGCTGACTGCATTGAGGAAAGGGAAAACATAATCAGCTTGTCTAGAATATCAATTGTGTAGTTTAGTTTAAGTATCTGATCTATCCAGCTAGGTCCCAAAATCTCAGAGCCGAGATGTCACTGTTCTTCTCATTGTCTGATATTGGACACAAACTTGGAGCAAATGATTCGGTTAATCGAGTTGTTAGGCTCATATATAGTTCGTAATGTTCCATAAAGAGTACACCCAGGTTGCTAACTAAGCACCAGAGCTATATCATGTGCTCACAGAGCTTGGTCCCACAATCTCAACGCGGATAACACAAGATGATAATGCTTCTTCAGTTATTGAGCAATGCATGTTGCCATCAAAAGTCGCAGAAATAAATCCATGTAATAGAAAAACCCAATGCAGCGTTGCACTTCACTCAGTGCATCTCATCCTTTTTGGACAGTGAAACACATCGTTTTTTACCCGAATATATGTAACAAAAGTACATCCTTAAAAATTACATCTAAAGAACTTTAAGCTCCGAAACTAAACTAAGTAATTGAGATTTCTTTTTCTTCTTATTTTGACATCCGAGTTCTTTCTTAGTGGGGAGGGGGGAGATGCCATCTATATCTCTACGGGGTAAACTTACAGTATGCGAAAGACTGGAAGGGTTGACAACACAGGCGGGAGGTATCCAGATAAGTTATTATTATCCAGAAGCCTGTAACATAGTAACAAAAACACACAATAACAAGTCAGCAAGTTTCCATCTGGAACAATCCCCAAACTTTATTGTTGAAGGAGGGCGGTTGCTCGTACGCGCATGTGTGTGTGTGTGTGTGTGTGTGTGTGTGTGTGTGAGAGAGAGAGAGAGAGAGAGAGAGAGAGAGAGAGAGAGAGAGAGTCTTCTACATTTACTCACAAGTGAAGTAGACTAGATATGTTGGAAAGATCAGAAGGGATTTGACCACTGATTGAGTTATTGTTCAAGTGGCTGCAGAGGTAACAAACACTCACTATTTTGAAAGAGCAAAATTAAATTCTTCCTAAATCTGAACTAACAATAAGCTAGAAATTCACTCACAGGTGTTTAACACTTTTCAAGTTTGAAAATGATTGGGGGATCGGCCCTGATATCTGGTTCTGATCTACTTGGAGTCTCTTTAAGTTTGAAAGATACCCAAGCTCATCAGGCAAGCTGCCCGATAGTTTGTTTCCGTTCAAGAGCCTAAGTAAATAGATTACAAGTACAGTTAAGCAAACAATTAAACAAACAAACAAACATGATGAAGATAACAAGAAAAGTAAGTACCTATGAACCAACTATACTTTCAAGTTTGAACTAAGAAGAAGAACAAGAAAATGATGAAGACAGCATTGAGGAATAAAGTTACCAAGAGGAAATTATTGATTATTGAACTTACAGGAGTTTCAAAGATGCAATATTTCCTATCTCCTTCGGTATACTGCCACTTAATTGATTCCACATGAAATCTCTTCCAGAACAAAGAGGAAAGATAAAGAACATAAGAATTAGGATCACTGGGTTTTGTGAAAAAATGTACAACAGTAATGCATAGTTACATATTCAACAAAACAAAGAGGATTTTATGACTCACAGTATTTGAAGATGAGATAGTTGACCAAGTTCAGGTGCTAAACTTCCAGACAGATTCATATTCAGTAACTGGCTGCGGAAAAACAAGGCAAGATAACAGCAAAGAGGATTTTCCTGACATTTCCTTACCATAATTCCTGATACTATACAACAGTTTTGATATTTGGTAAAATGAAGAAAATAAAAGACATACAGCTCTTGGACATGTAAGTATCCATCAGCACCAATCGTACCAAAGCATAAAACTCCTGTCCAGTTTGATGTGCATGGGTCCCCCCTGTTCCACTTCTTGAGATGTTTCATGCGATCAACTAAGTTTCTCCTGACAGCTAGCAACGCAGAGACTGGAAAAGGGAATAAGAAAATGTTGGGGTACGCTTTCCTTAAGGGGCACATCCCACAAGAACAGTTCGACTAACATTACATACATGCCCAAGGCATGCATCAGATCCAGTCATGTGAGAACTACAACTACATTTATATAAAGCATACTTAGCACCTGTCCTTTCTATATAAAGAAAGAGTGTAGCTCACAGACAACCCTCAACAATAAACAGAACCATGCAATCAAACATAATAATGCAGCCTATTCTTCTTACTGCTGAACCGCGGAACTCATTGATCCACTACTTTGGACTTTGTTCCTCACCCTAGCAGTAAACGGGGTCGTTTGGCAACGGAAAAACCAGCTCGGCAAGTTTCAGGACATAGCTGATAAGGTAGTATCGTATATCTGAAGTGGTCCTCTTAATTATTCCTAAGAACTTCATTGGTTGGTTGGCTCTAAGAAAATGGTAGCCTACCTTTGCTAGACATAAAATATGGAGAGTAGTTCAAGATAATGTGCTGTGTCAAGAAAAGGGAGCGAGTCCCTCACACATTTGTGCTTTCGATGCCAAATTGTTTGGGTTGCTTTCTTGCATCTTTGCAGACGATGAATGTCAGCATAGGTTGACTAGATGGTGGCCCACGGGAAAACATCTAAAGCCACTGCCTCAGCACATTTAATTTGTTTCATCTTGTGCGAATAAAATCTGTATTTGGAGCTAAATGCTAGACTATTTTGGCATAACAGCAAGTACGTAAAGGAGCTGATTCTAGTAAATAGGTCTGTGGTTAGTATAAAGCTGGCAAGTTTTTCGGTAGGTCTCAGTCCAGTGATGACAGGGTAGTTAGCGCGTTATGGTGTTTTGAGTGATTTACAGACCAGGTAGTTTGGGCTTGGTTAAAGTGCACAGGGAAGGCATGCCTGCTTTATTGCTGTACTTATCTCTAATCTAGCTGGCTAGTTGAGATTGCCCGAAAAACATATTAATGAACTTAGTGCTCTTTCATCATTCATTTTACTTCTTTGTTTACAGTCCAGTAATTAATATGCTGCAATAGAAAGGGCATAGACTGACAATGGATTGTGGCACAGTAGATGCTTTAACTTAAAACTCGCATCCGAATCAAAGGAGATTAATACATCCGGGGATGAAGAATCTACATCAGTGCACACTTGATAATTAAAGCGAGAGGGTTCAACATCATGATACGGTATGAAGTTGTAAAAGGAATCCCAATTTAGCATCTGCTTTTTTGATAAAACAACCCTTACCACATTACATACAACAAACTAAACAGACTCTCACAATGTTTCCTGCCTCTGAAACTAAGTATTAACAGATTGCACAGCCATTTAGTCGAATTCTGCTTGGCTCAACTACAAACAACGATCGAACATGAAATACTACGTCGCGAACTCGATAAAACTGGCACAACAATCAGATTGGAACCTAGTTAAAAGGAGAATGCAATCAATATGCCTTGACATTGATTTGAAACAAAAGGGTACATATACAAAACAAGAAAGTAAGTGTCTTTGAAAAGAGGTTCACCTTCAGAGGGATTAGTAGTTTGCGCAGCTACAAGAAGCAGGGAGCAATAAAACGATGACACACAGAAAGCACAAACACTCAGCCTCATCCTGAAGCCTTGCAAATCGAATTGAGCGAAACAGTTTACCAGGGGTGGACTTTGAGTAATAGGAACTATCAAGCATTTGGCACTGGAGTTGGTTATCTGTGATTGCTTGAAGTCAATGCAAGAAAGGCATGTAAAAGTGAACGTCGGTGTATGGTTCTATCCATCAAATCTATCTTGAGTGAACTTTGGAATCTTGAATAAACTTTGCACGTAGAAGATCAACTTTGTCTTTTCCTTTGTTTCTTCCTATATAAACGTTGTACTGAGTGAAGACGACCGGGAGTCAAATGGGGACTGCCAAGTACCGGAGCAGTAACTAAAACTCTTGACTGCAGACACAGAAAATATTTGGGTTATAATGATCACAATGATCACGTAGTATAGTCAACGATGAAATGAGACGTGAGGATAATCGAATATTGATTTGTTACGGATTCTTACTTCTTATTAGATCTCACTCGTCTGTTATATCAATCAACTTGCTATCAAAAACTTTTTAATATAAATAATTTTACACGAACTAATTAAATCTTATTCATAGCGCACTTTTGTTCTAAGATGGGGATTACAACTATTGCTTTCACATCCACGTAATATATGTGTGTGCATATTATAGAGAGAAAAGGGAAGAGAGAGTTTGCTGCAGGGCAGCTGAGATATTTATTTGAAGGAAAATTTTTAGCTGCTATTCAGGTTAGAGGAATCTTCCTCCTACCCCTTATAGAGCGATCATCAATGGTCTTTAATTGTTTCTAATGACTTTAATTTAGTGACGATAAACAAATACTGTTAATAATTGTCGCTTAAAGTATTAAAAGAAAAACTACTAAAAATATTTAGTGATTACTAATTATCACTATATACGGAGTTGGAGAAAGATTCCTCTGACTGGGTAAGAACAAAAGTTTATTCTTATTGTTGGAATTGGAATGCGTCTCTCTTGTGGCCACGACGTGACAGAAGAGGGTGATGTTGAATGCAACTTGACGCTGACTTGCTTGTAAGTTGTACCTCCACATTCACATCTTTTGTTGCTTGCTAACAAAATATCTGATACTCAAATGGTCTTCTTTTCTGTTTTAGCTACAGAGGCCGATTCAAGTTTGACATTTAAAGCAAAAGAAAAGAGAAACAAAAGTTTAAGTATAGACGGAAATTAAACGAGAAGTTTTTTTTTTTAAAGAGTTAATTACACACATGTCTTCGAGATTAAGGTAAAATTACAGTCAAGGATACTAAGTTTCAAAAGGTAATAAACCGTGATCACAAACGTTTAGAAGGTAACACTTGTATTCATCCGTTAGATTTTCGTCCAAAAAGTATACTTTTTTTTTCATACTGTGATCGGTACATATTTTTAAAATAACAATACTGCCCTTATACGTATATTTTCAAATTACCGCCCTCCCCCCTTACCGCGCACCACCTCAACCACTCACGGCAGCCTCGTTTACCTCGGCGCCGCCGCCACAATAGCCGGCCGCAACCAAATAAGGTCCAACCACCCCTCGTCACCACCACCATCACCTTCCCTCACCCCCTCCCCTGAAATATACTCAGCAGCAACATAGTCGACGCCACCCCCCTCCCCTAGATCCCGGTCTAACCTCTCTCACCTTCGTACACCACCACGACCAATCAACCACCATAATTGTATCCGCGGCCCACCATCATCTCCGCAACCAACCACGACCATACCCATGGCCTTCCACCACCATCAAAGCTTTCAGATCAAAATTTTTTGTTGTTGTAATTATTTAACTCAATTCTTGCTTCTGCTGTGTGGGTTCGTACAGTGTATTGATCGGCGGTGGTGTTGTGTATGGCTTGCTCTGGTGTAGGGGGCACGACGGTGGTGCAGTAGGGGTGGGTCACGGCAGTGGTGCATGGTAGTTACAGCGGTTTGTGTGGATATGGTGGGGGAAAACACAATCAAGTGTATATGGCTCTGCTATGGGAAGAAAGAGAGGAGAAAAAAATATAAGAGGAGAGGAATTTATCTTAAGTAAAGGTGACATGTCAAGAAATTACATTTTCAGTCATGGGCAATACAGTCACTTCGCTAAAACCGTTATGTATTCTTGTATTTCGTTAAATAAAAGGATATAAGTGTCTATTTTTCAAATTTATGGACATGCGTGTAATTTTATCCTAACTTCAGGGACATAAGTGTAATTAACCCTTTTTGAAATCTTCTTACTCAAGGGAACACGGATAGATGCATAGTTTTCACTTTCACGCCAACAAATGCTTTCTTTTTTAATTTTAATACCGTCTACAATTTCCTTAATTGAATCCATAAGCACACATCATTGAGATGCTAAGCTGCTGACACTTGCAGGTAATGAAAGGAGGCATTATAATGTACCCACCACAGCAAATTACTGAAGCATGAGAATATGAACATTTGACTAACAATGCAACTCTAAATGATAATTTCCTAATTAAACCAAAAGACAACAACCGTAGCATTAGATGTTATCCTTTTACTTGTTTCATATACATCAACTCTCCATCCGACAAACATTTTGTGAACTAGGTTGATCAATTACAGCGGTGGTGGGAAGTGTACAGACTCGAGTCACTCAACCCACCTGCGTAGTAGATGTCCCAAGTGGTAAAATCTTCAACCCTTCACTTGCCTAAGTGAAGTTCATGTCAATCAAATGGCAAAAACTTCTAAGTTCATCAATGCGCTTATTAAACAAAACAATGCAGTTTGTGCAAGAAGATCCCTTTATTACAGGGTCGTAGGAGGATCGGACAACTTTCTTGTAACGAAAACGTCGCTCCTCGCAACTTTTAACGAGGCCTGATGGTGGGGACAACACCGCTAACAAGATTGCTGCCGAGGTCGTCCAGGGAAACAGACGTGTTCCTTCTAGTATAGACAGATGATGATGGGGCTGAACCTGACGTTTCCGAAGTGGAGGTATCGGTTTCCATTTGTACTCTCTCCGTTTTTGGCAGCATTGAGGATATGTTCTCTAGCTCTCTGACTACCTCCAACATTTTTGGCCGCAACTCTGTCTTTTCCTGGGAACACCTGAGGGCCAATTCCATGAATTTCTTGATGCACTCAGAAGGATACATGCCCATGGTCCCGTCTATGATTGAAAACATTAATCCAGATTGACATGCAGCATTCACCTGATGTAATCATGTTGAAAGAAAGTTATCACGAATATGATAGAAAGAGGACTACATTTGTAACCGAGTGTAACAGGATAAATGCACACAGCAGATAGGATAAGTGCAACATAGAAAGCGTCCAAATAAGAACAACATAATGCAACAAAAAGGTACTTCAGTGCCCGTATGCAATAATGGCAAGGAAGTTCTTTTTAAGTTTATATTGAGCTGAATGCTATGAGATTAATTATATGCAGGGGGCAAATGATTCTTGACAAGAAAGGTGCTTGGAATCATTTGTAAAGGATGCTAAAGGAAAAGCATGAAGTTTACCTCTCTAACAATGTTTCTACCATGAGATATAGGCTTCATTCCTGTCAGTAGTTCTAAAAACACTATTCCAAGGCTATAGATATCACTCTTCTCCGTTAACTTGTGAGTCAAGAAGTATTCTGGATCGAGGTAGCCCTGCAAAAAAGACATCGTATATGAATCCTATGCAACAACCTAGGTTAAAGGCCCAAATGATTAGTCAACCTTTTGTCACCATAAACAAAGTTAAATCCTCTAATGTAAACACAAGAACTACTGGTAAAATTTATAGGAGACCGTCTTCAGTTAAATCAGAACATGGTTAACTATAAACAACCAATGAACATCTGCCATCACATCAAGGTGGTTTAGCATGTCTTCTATAACTTCAGAGCATGAACTCACGGTTCCTCACGTCAACTAACAACAAGGACATGTAACTATAAGACTTACTGGTGTGCCTTTAACATTCGTGGATATATGAGCAGCTGCGACCCCTTTGGCATCTGCTACCGGTGCAAGCCTTGAAATTCCAAAATCAGATACTTTTGCTGTAAAGTTCGAGTCCAAGAGTATGTTGTTGGCTTTGATATCACGGTGGATAATTGGAGGTTCAACATCAGAGTGGAGGTAAAGAATGCCCTTGGCAGCACCTAATGCAATATGCACTCTTGTTGCAAAAGACAGAGATCCTCTATGTCTACCTGTGACAGTAAGATATGACATTAACCGGTAACACAAAAAAGCCTGTCCGAAGGTCTTTCTCTTTTGAAATGGCACTGCAATTTGCAGCTGATTGCCAGAAAGCTACAGTAGATTATAGCTTAACAAGTCACAGACACAGCGCAAGGAACATTTTTTAAAGATATGAAAGATCGATATAGCATAAAAACTGTACCAGAAAGATGATCATGTAGTGAACCGTTCGGCATGAATTCGTATACTAACATCTGCATAGACATGCAAAATGATCAGATATAATTTGTATCTTAAAATTGGTACAAGTTGGTTTAGTACTATACGAGTCTCCAGTCTGATGTTTTATGATCTGATGCACGCCAACATAGTAGAACTAATTCAATGCTTTTAACCTCCATCTATCATTTTGATTGATTTGAGGCTTACTAGCATGTAGGTCACTTAAGGGATCGAAGGAACATGGAAGTGCAAACTTATGAACAGTTACCAGGACCGAGTGATCCGACAACCTGCTGGATGAATTGGTTAGCAAGTCACTTGGTAATCATCTCATCTTTCTTTGCCATGCTCTGCCTCAAGCAAACTAATCAGACTTAGCTCTAGGCAGTTGAGTTCGTGAGTGTGTACAGTAGACTTGGTCAGACTCGTATTCAAGTTATAAATTCAGCACTAATGGAGCTTGAAATGAAACTCAACTTGATCTAGCATCGGCTCCACTTACTAGCTTTGAGCTACATTAACCTCAATATCATGATTCCATATACACCAACTTTCTCATCGATTAAATCTAACTTGTCTGCACCTATTTTGGAATGTATACCTATGGCTTTACGTGTACATATGTGTGTCGAATTTTGCATTGCACATGTGAAGCAGATAATGGGTGTATGTGCTTTACGCTACGAAGAAACAATACGTTTTTTGGAATATATTTGAACCAATACTTAGGTACTCGGCCCTTAAGCAAGTGGATGAGCATCCAGTTCTAATGAGTAAAATTTTGGGAGCTCTTATTTAAGGCATTCATTTAGCACAGCAAAAGACTGCAGATCTAAGATTCAAAATAGGGAACACTGAAAGGTTTGCACACATTATGCATCTGAGTATGTATTTAGAAGTATCTAGGTGTATATACCTGTTCACTTTGTTCATCACAATATCCAACTAATGAAACCAGATTACGGTGATGAAGCCGTGACAACAGTTCTATCTCGGTGTAAAACTCTTTCTCACCCTGCAAGGAACCTTGTTGTGCACGCTTTATTGCTACAGCTGTCCCATCATCCAAAATGCCTTTGTAGACCTTTCCATAGCCTCCTTCGCCAACTTGAGCAGTAGTGCAGAAACTGCTTGTTTTCATTTCCAGTTCTTTAAAACTGAACTCTTTCACCCCCTCTATTTTTAGTGCCGCTTTTGGAGCTGCAAAAGACAAACAATTGTTATAGTACCTTGGAATTTCTACGTTGGATTCTTTAACACATCCTGGATACTTGGGTTTTGTGCCCTCTGGGCCGTTCTATAACGATTTGTTCAGTTAAGAAGGAAAATTCTGTCAATCGACCACATGTTTACAAAAGTAAATTTCTCCTCTTCTATCCATTGTCATTGATAGAGAAGGAAAGCTTCAAGTTTCGTTTTCTGCCCTGTTTCTCCTTGCGATATCTGTAATTGAGCTAAGATAACGTATTTATGCTCAACTGCAAAATTAACAATGTGCAAGATTCACTACACTATCCTTGGGTAAATAAGTGAAAGGCACAAGAAGAGGGCCATAGCCCTAGCCTCTAATGACTCTTTCGAGATGGGACAAAAGGACAAACGGATTCCATCGGAAAAAACAAAAATAGGTTCCACTGCCATCGAGCTAATGAATTTAAGTTACAAGAAGAACTTTCCATCACATAGCAATATTTCTTCAACTTTGAGATGCTTTATTTGGGTCAATCCACTTGTATGCACCTTTGTAAAGTTCTGATAGATCAATGAGACAGACGCTGATGGTAATTACACGATGTTGCGAACGATGTATAAAACAACATAAGCTCAGGGGAACCGAAGACAGTATAGGATGAGCAACAACAAATTATTCCACTTGATCAAAGAAACACATGGACACGTCCAAACACAATCACATGCCCGGAGCTCATCGTATCACATCTACTTGAATATGATTAGTTGGAAAACAGTAATAGGCGACATACGATCAATTCAAAGCTTAAATTTAACAAGATAGATGCCAATCGAAATAACGTGGCATATCCTTGCACGAGAGAGCATCACGAGGGAATTTATAAAGCAGGAAGTTAATAACTACAAAATTTAATCAAGAGACATTATCTGAGCTAGTAGTAGCAAACGGTTAGAACTTTAAATTACTTTACTCTGCAGAAGAAAAAAAATAATCTTGCAAGATATTAAAAATTAATAAGAAAAGTCACTCTCTGCGCTCAGCTGCAAATGACAATCAGTAACAACATCAAGAAGATTAAAAACAACATCAAGTATTGCGATCCCACTCAAGCCATTTAATGATAAAGAGAGAGACGTCCTACTTGTCCTCGCCAAAAAAATATTTTCTCCATACTTGAGTAAAAGTTGTTGAGGATGAGGAATAATCATGACAGTAATCATAAACAGACTCACATGATTGATGTTTCAACGCTTCTTGTTGACATCTGGGATGCCGTCTTAAAAATACAAATATGATGACCAAAAGTACTCCAATTCCACAGGAGATGGACCCTAACACGATCCCAATAAGGGTGCCTTTGCTTATACCAGTTTTTGTAGGTCTGATAAAGACTGCATACAACATTCACAACGATTGGTAGTTTAAGCTCAATAAAGACTAGAAAAGTCATCTGAAAGAGTTTACGCAGCATCTAAGTTCACTCGTGATGCAAGCAATCAGTCGTTAGAGTTCAAGGGGGTTATAAAGAAGTTATTACAGATTTTTCAACCCCACATGTTTTCGTCCATGAACATTCCAAATAGTATGATGTATGTCAATCTGATTAAACATAAGTACAGAAACAGCAAGAGAAGTAAACAGGGCATATTAATTTGATTTTCTCATATATGTCGGCATGGACGTACAGAACACTAGTAGAACAATACCAACCATTTACTTGAAAATACGGTCAAAGATTATTACAAAAAAATTCATCTATCCACTGTTTACATATCTAATAGTTGCTGGCCTCTAAAAAAATTGTGTTTTGGATTAGCATCAAAAGAACCTTGTAAATGAAGTATGCTTTACCCCCTTCACTACATGGCAATCCCCCTCCCAAAGATGAGACCAAAAAGTAGGGAGAGAGATATGCTTGGAGAATTTTGGCCAATTGAATGTAATGAGATTGTTCTAAAGACGTACCATTAGAGTAAGGACCCTCCAGAGTGAAATAAAGCAGGTCATATGGGCCAAAGATGTCACTTCCAGGAATCGCAAATGTTGCAATCATGTTTGCAATTCGTTGAACCTCACTGATGTTGAACGTCATACTATGATTTGAATACTGGGGGAAGAATTTTAAGTACATCTTTAGCCTAGGACCTCTTTGCCACTCTATGGACTGGATGAGTAGTTGATAAAGATCCAAGCCAAGATTTCTTGTGATAAACACTTTGAATTGATCTGTATATGGAGGAAAATCTGATATGCTGGGACTTCTTAAACGTAATCCAACCCCAAAAGGTGCAGCACAAAAGCAACGACCAGGAGAATCTAGGACATATTCAAAATGATGACTGGTTGGACAAGATTGAGGCAAGCAACTAACATCAGAGTTATTCCCACTTCCAGAGTTATTCGCACTTCCAGGGGGGTAATTGTCTCCATCTTCAGGTCCACAGAACCGGACTATGTTTTGTTGATTTGGAATTGTACAAACAGGATTTCCTTCAAGGCTGAAAATTAACATATCAAGTTGTTTTCAAACTCGGTGCAACCAGAAAGCAGAAAAACTGATATATACTGATTCATACTTATTGATAACAGCACATTTAGAACACATTTTTCTTAAACGGAAGTTATTGAGACTTTTTGCATATGTGGTCAGTATAAGTATTTGCAAATATAGATTACAGGACATAGATGCATTACTTTCAAATGAAGAAGGTCATGGAAGTAACCCAGTCTGCTTGCCGTCTTATTATCACATGAATGGCCCCAAGTAGGAAGGGAAAATGGCGATGGTAAGTAGAGGGCCAACTTAAAACTGTCTTAACCTGGAACATGATTACTTGCAATTTTACATTGGGGCATTTCTATCCGGTTTGTGATGATTGTCATTCATCATAATGCTCTGAGATGATTGATTCTTGTAATGAAACAACAACAGAACTCAGATGTCGCTTGTCTTAAATTTTGTATGCTAAATCAAATCATCCCTTAGTGATTGCAAAAGATGCTGTATGAAATCTTACCGAAGCGTTAGTAGCAGGATAAGGTCAACAATTATGTGATTCACAATCTATTAGTGTGTGACGCATGTAACATACGTACTCCAAAAAAAGTTTCATCCACAAGGGTCAGCTTCTCCCAACAAGCTGGAATACATAATGCAACGAAAATAAATATAATGCCCCAATTTCAAACACACTTTCTGATGTACCATTTGTTCTGACAACAAGGTTGTATCTCCGTGTAAATTACAAGTTTCTCTCAGAAGCTACGACAGATATGGGGTTTGGACTGGAAGGTGGTAAACGGAGAAGTATACTGAACACAATTCAACATAGGAACTTTGGGAGTCCTCTCTGGGCTTGTTAAAGGTTTTTCAACAGCTTAGTTCCACCATGGTCTCCATCAGGTTTGAGCTTGGTTGTTCTTAATTTTTTTTCATGATGGGAATGTTAAAACAATAAGAGGCAGCCATTGACTTACATCTTGTTCTCCAGTTAAAATAACCTAAACCAAAATGCGTTAGCAATAGCAGATCAAAGTCTATTAATGTGCTTCTGGTTTTCTTCATGTTTCTTACATATGATTCTGGTTGTATGACTTCTTTTTGCTTATTTATTATCACCACCAAAGCATCTATAGAATCTCAATCGTCTGTTGCTACCTATTGAAAACTGGCACTCGATCTGCTTCAGGCGAAACTTGTTTTGACAGTCACAAAATAACGGAGAATATCATCTAAACCTTAATTGGTATTTAGCCAATCTCAAAGTTAGTTTTATTATGTGCTTCTGGTTTTCTTCATGCTTCTTACCAGTCATTCTGGTCGTATGACTTGCTTTTGCTGATTTCTTATCACTCCAACGCATCTAAAGAATCTCAATGATCAGTATGAGATTGGCCTTATAAGACCTTGCCCATGAACTCATAAGTATCTACTTTGGCTAGCCCTTTTGAGAGACGAAGTGTTACAGATGGTATCAAAACCGACTCTCAAAAGCTCAGGTTGGCCAATCCAGTCAAGTTGTTTGATGGTTGGAAAAAAACGAGGGCAAGCCCGGGTATATAACATTAACAGAATGGTTGGGGCAATGAAGGGTGAGCCGGGTATATCCCACATAAACTAGAGAGTAATTTTGGGCTATGTGAGATTGAGCCTTGGCAATGATGCTAGGGTATAAGGAGGGGAGATTGAGATATCCCACATCCGATGTTGGAGAGCATGAGACTGACCTTATAATTAAGACCCTGTACACAAGCTCATAAGTTCATACTTTGGCTAGCCCATTTGAGGGAAGCATTACCTTCGGCGGGGCTGTGGACCAGGGCGTTATGGTGCTACCTATAGAAAAAATGTCACTGGACTGTGCTTCGTATAATACTTGTCTTGACGGTTAAACACACAAAAGAGAATATCATCCAAACCTTGATAGGTGTTTAGCCGAGTCTTCAAGGTTGTTGGGACATGTCCTTCTTTGTCTGTCTATTTGTCTTACCAAGGCGGGATCATCAGCTCGAATACAAGTGATAATGGTTGGAGAGAGTAGGCACTAAATTAGACGAACGTGGACCACGGTTGAAGGATTTATGCAGGAAATTAAATTACACCTTTAACAAGGCTTGTAAAACAACTTCTACAACTATATGATGAGAACCCTGAATTTCTTTGTGTCACGCATCTGTTGCCGTCGTTGCAACAACCATATATAATCCGGAAAGTAACGAGCGATTAACGTCTAGACTTTAGAGTAACTAAACAGAAAATCAAATGCGGTAATGTTTGCATGTCCTTTACAAGGAATAGAAGTAGAAACTCACTAAATAGATACATTTGAAGGAGGGTCGAGAGTGCCTGAAATATCCGAAAGCAGATTATTTTGGAAATCCCTGCAAAATGGAGATCATTTAATGAAGCATGGAAGAATGAATGATCCATCGATAAAATTTTCCATTCTTATGAGATGGCATGACATGTTAAGAAAAATCATATGCATTGGACACATCTGCAATATGAACCAGAGTTGGCATGCCAAAGAATGTTAAAAGGATTAATATGTCCCTCGTTCTCGAAATCTAGTGAGAGATGGATATATATTCCTTTTCATATGTTTGGACATGACAACATGGGCTCACTTGGTTAGATAGCTCTACTTAAACAGAATTTCTTAACTAGTAATTTCTTAAGTAGACGGTGCACAAAACTATAGTCATTCCAACTTATAGAACACATTCTTATATTAATAGCCATTGAAAAATTTAATCTGCCATAATTGTTTTCGCGAACAATTTTGTGAGGTTGATATATGAATCATGTCTTACAGTAATAGCTTTGCATCTGGAGTAAAAGTTATATTCTTCCAAATTGTAGAGGGAACAGAACCACTTAACCGATTTTTCCCAAGTGACCTACAATACAGAAGAACACCATTAGACAGTATAAGACAGTTAATCAACAAATCATCACAAAATTGATAAAGTGAAAGCTAGAGCTCCTCACAATTTCTGAAGATGAGGAAGGCCCGAGAAATTTGAGGGAATGGATCCATTAAGCATATTGCTTGCTAGATCACTGCAAAAGATTTCTCAGATGTTTATCCTTTAATCAAACTTAAGGTCAACATACTCAAGAGGCAGAATAAAGACAAATATCTGCCATATACATACATGTGTACCAAGCAAGCATGTGTTTTTTCTTGAGATGAGAGAGAGAGAGAGAGAGACATAGAGAGAGAAGATAGCTCATAAACGAAAGAAATAGAAATTGAAGCAAGCTTTAGCGGCTTTCTATGTCAACATCCACATACATAGTTGTGATATTATCAGAAAGCCGATTTGATGGTATGCTTCCAGTAAGATTGTTGTTGCTAAGATCCCTGTAACATGGATAGAGATTGTAAGCAATCACACCAGTGGATCTTAATACCTAACCGAAGTAAACATGCTCAAAATGATACTCAAACCAATAACATCATTTACTTATGTAACAAAAAAATTAAGAACGACGTGTACATGAAAATAATAATAGATCGCATTTTATTCGCTGCCAAAACCAGTGTTACAAACTTACAAGTAAAGAAGCTCGGGGATCCCACTCAAATCAGGAACAGTTCCTTGCAGGTTGCAGTTCCTAAGACTCCTGCACGGTTGAGTGGCATTGCATTTATGATTATATAAATCTGTATGCTCAGCAATTGGCAATAGCAGCAGACAGCCGTCAATAAGATAAAAATGCAATAAGATATAGGATTCGACGATTTGTAAATATGGAAGACCTCTTAGCAACTATATTATCCAAAAATGTGGTAGAAGTGAACCAGGTATGTTGTTCACTACATTCTTTCTCCTCCGTTAAACACTGACACAAACTTGATGTATCGTACTCTCTCTCTCTCTCTCTCTCTCTCTCTCTCTCTCTCTCTCCCCCCCCCCCTCCCCCCTCCCTCCCTCCCCCCCCCCCCTCTCTCCCCCTCTTTCTCTTTCTCCCTGAAACTAAATCAGGTATCACAATGTCTTCCAATACTAGTTGATTGATGCCACGGAAGAGGCAAAAACCTAGATAGGAAAGGAGTAACTTACAGTTTCAAGAGCTTGGACATATTGCTGTAAGTGCCTGGAATCGTGCTCCCGTTGAAATCATTATTGTCAAGTTGACTGCAGGAAGTATTTTGTCGGGACAGGGTGGGGAGAGATTAGTATTACGTGACTTCATTCTTGAAACTTTGAACATCAATTTAGGCAGAAGCAATCAATAATTTCAAGCAATGTATAATGCTGGATGCAGCTCTAGGCTCCTCGCTCTAGTAACCAGCATATTATCTCCAATAGTATCTGAAGTATGCAAATGTGCTCCTTTCACAAAACTATAATCTAACCATGATACAGATGTGACATACTAGATGTAAATATGGTAACCTGAGTGCTCCATGTATCAATCATATAGCTACTAATGAGCACATGCCCGAAAATATGGAACTGGAACCAATTGGAAACCAATTACGTGAAAAATGGTTAATATGGGATGGGCATACAGCAAGCATCCACGTAAAGGAGTAATAAGGAGAAACACAAGGACTTGTTTCTTGCGAGCAATATTAGTCGTCGCGCCAACCTTTTGTTCAGTTGTGCTGTAAGTTTCCTCTAGTGTTTAATTCAAGCAACTAAGATTTAAAACTCGTTGGCTCTACTATATGCACATAAACATAAATCCTTTTTGCCGTAACATATTCCCATGTATTACCTTCTCCAACCACCTATATAACCATAAGCAACTTACTGAAATTCTGTTTCTGGCAATCAGCAGACAAATAGTACCTACCCCAAAAGAGAAGAAAAAAGAATAAAGAGTAAAGTAAGAAGTGAACTAACAGAATCTTCAAGCTAGGCATCTTAGAAAGCTCTGGCGGAAGGTATCCCGATAACATGTTATTGTCCAAAAGGCTGCGAGTAGTCATTTTTTTTTTTTTTTTGTGAGAAAGAAGTGTGGTAAGTACAGAAAGTATATGCTTTGGAGTTAAATCATGAATTAAGTTGCTTACAACACCATTTACCAAGGTACTTACATGTGTTGAAGTAGAGGTAGTGCAGAAAGCTCTGGTGGAATCTGACCGCTGATCGAATTGTTGTTCATATGGCTGAAATCAATATATAACATGAAGACACTCAAAACTATCAAACAAACTGAAATCTGGTTCCAAGAAGCAAACTTACAAATGCTTTACTTTGGGCAAGTTTACAAAAGATTTTGGTATCGGTCCGGATATATAATTCAAGTCCAACTGAAATTTAGTCAAGTTGGGAAGAAATCCAAGCTCATCCGGTAAAGGACCTGATATTTGGTTGCCACTCAAAAGCCTGCATGTAGAAAATAGAACACAAATTCTAGATTTCTCATAAGGGAAAACTAATTCAAGCATAGGATCGAATATTCGTCAATTGAATTGGTCAAGCTAAGAGCAAATGCAGCTATAGGTCATAAAAATGGATGCATGACGATCTCGTCGTTCACTTTATGCTGCATTGGATTAGGTATTCAGAACTTTATATAATTGAGATGAGGGAAAGATAACAAAAAATAAGAAGTAGAAGATCAATAACATCACTTCTTTCACATGAAATCGGCTACCATTCATGCAACATACCAACTGCCACTACCTGCCAAGAATATCAGTTTACACCATGCAACGAACAAATGTGAAATCTCTTGTTAACTTACAGAAGTCACCATCCTACATATAACAGAAGACGGAAATGATACCCTTGTCGTCACCAAAAACATAATCATGGGGAAGTACTAATCCACTTTAGTCTCAGGATATTCTGCGAGCATAAACACTTTTATATGCCGTATAACAGGAGAAAAACTTATTTTTCGTTCCATCCTAGGTTGTTGGTAAAAGACGAAGTCATATCTTAGTACTTAGAGGAGAAGATATATGCCCATGAAGAAGTATATACCATCGATCTCTTCAGGTGAATTAATCGTGTACCACTAGCAGCACAAAAATAGTCTTCTGCAGAGAATGCATATATTAAGTTTCAACTTACAGAAGCTGCAAAGCAGTAATTTTGCCTATCTCCTTTGGTATGCTGCCAGTGATATTGTTCCACATAAAATCCCTTGCAAAAGATAAGAAGTCATTAACATCGCTCTCTTTTCGCTAAACATTAACATAATTATGAACTAATATATGTTACAATGACTAACACGTTAAATTGCATTGACTTACAGTATTTGCATGTAAGATAATTGGCCAAGCTCAGGAGCTAAAGTTCCCGAGAGGTTCTTGTTAAGCAAGCGCCTATATCATGAAAAAATCAAATGAAACTAACGGAAAAAGAAAAGAAAATGGATTTCACCATAGTATAAACACGTTTAGTGCCACCCTGAAAACCGAATGTTTGACTGACCTTTGGGTATTTTACACCATATTTATGTATATAAGAACTGGAGTATACACAAGTCTATAGCTGATAGGAAGTTAAGGAAACCAAACGAGTAAAAGCTACTAGGATAGCGGTGAAACATTAAAGACAATCTAGTTTGATTGGAGAAGGAAACTGTCTCCCCGTAGCTTAGAGTGAAAGAAGCTCTAGATGAAGGAACTAGAGTAAAAACATCTGAAGAAACCTACAAGTGACTAACCGAGTTCACAGATGAATAGAAAAAAAGTTTACGTACAGTTCTGTAACATGTAGATAAGCATCCGTTGGCTCAAAGATGCAGATCACCCCAGTCCAATTTGCAGTGCATGGATCACTCTTCTTCCAGCTACTGAGATTCTTCAGGGGATCCTTCAATTTCCGACGAATTGCTTGCAACGCTGTGACTGCAGTTATCAATGACACTACTAACATAAATAAGATGCGTTTCAAAAATGTGACTCGGAGGGCGGGCGCGCAGTTAACGAAAAGGAGATAAAATTAACCTTCAAGTGGACGAGTAATCTGTTGAGCAGCAAGCAGATGAAAGCAACATGATAACAGAGCTATAACTATCCCAACGAGACAGACATTTCCCCTCGCCATCGTCTAGTTCAAAATCAAATATTCAACAGCAACAAAAATCAAAAGACTTGAGAAAGCCCATCTGCATAAATAACTCTACTAATATATTCTTTCAGAAACTCCCCTTATTGCATGCTTCTTCCAAAAAAGGTTAGGCAGCACTTTGCAACTGTAAATACATGCTTGTGGACTACAAAACTCGGGAACATTACGAGCTCATTTTTCTTTTTCGTACTCTTGTTTTCAGGAACCGAACAGAACCTTACAGAAGAAAAGCAGTCTTGCTCACCTGTTCTCAATAATCCGATAAGGGCGGAAAGCTAGACGAAGAAGAAGTTCCAGAGTTTGACACAACTCAAGCGGATGTATACCCATGCCATTGCCATTTTTGTTTAGACGTTACGTATACGGACTTTGTCATTAGGAAATATAGATAAGTAATAGGATTCGGTAAAGTGGCACTGTCGACCTTACTTCCATTTCCATTACTAGTATGTTACAGTAAGCCTCGCTAAAACCCAGTCAATAGAAATAGAGGGTAGATGACGTTTTTGATGAAGTGACAATAGATTTAGGCTGATGGACGAGGGGAGGCCTTGTTCATCAACCCCTGCATGCAGTCATCTGGAGTCCCTGTTAGGCGCCAAAACGTTACTTTTGGACTTCATAACTTGTGGTAAAATGGTGAAGTGCAAATTGTTGTTGCCACAAACCGGCTAAACCCAAGTGTTCGTTCAATGTCACAACTCAATTGTTTTTGGGAAGAACCCGAATTCAAGTTGTGAAGAACAAACGTTCAATCACTCCAGCCCAACTTGGCCATCTAAGAATAGTGAGAAAAGATCAAACATTAGTTGAATTTGATCCTTTCCGCGGAAAATACGTTGACATTTGCGATGCAGATCTTTAACGCCTGGCGGACGACTTTTTTTAACACCAGTTGACAATGGAACATATCGGATTGCCCGAATTTAAGCCAATTAAACAAAGTGGACTTTGTTAACAGAGACCTAACACTCGGGTCATTATTGAACCCTTTTTAATGCTGGTGAAAGGTGAGTTGCAAGTTGTGATTGCCGGATAATTTGGTGAAGACCATGTCAGACCTGAATTAAGTAAACCCCACTGTCGACTAAAACGGCAATTGGAAAATAGAATAACAACTTCTTTACATTATCACATGAATCCGGAAAGGGAGGCCAATCATCACCTTCTCATTGGCGAAATAGCGACAAAAAGGGAGCAGGAGCGGGAGCGGCTTATATGATATTGCCCCTCATTTCTCGTTAAATGGTCAAAAGTTTGTCACTAGCATGCGTTGTTTTTAGCGCCAGAAGAAAAGAAAAGAAAAGAATCGGAACATACTAAGAGGCGGAAATAACATTTCCATCACATTAAATGCCCTCTATTACCAAATTGTAAATTCAAATTGTTCATTATTCAGCCTCAAAATTCAAAGTCTACAGCGAGAAAATCTACATGTTTCATTTCTAAGAAATTGCCCGCTGTTTGCTTTCCATTTTTCTTGTTCAGATCAGCTACTTTGTGAACTCTCCAGCCTCCAACCAAACGAAAAAGGCATAAACTATTTACAAGAGTTGGGAGTGCTGAAACCCTCGTGTGGAGTCATAATTCATATGGTCGCAAGGCGAAACCACGACCGAGTTTTCCTTTTCATGATAAAGCTTAAGCTCTACATTTCCTGCCCAGTCAACTTCCATCACCACAACAATCATTTCTGGCGGGCATGGCTTCTAGTGTCATCCTCACTCGGCAATATGTGTTACTTGCTGTGAACAATTTTGCCCAATACAAGCTTTCGATAGAGAAGGGTCTGATTATGTTCCTTATTGGAACAATTTAAGGTCGAAAGCACCAGTCAATCATCCACCAGATGGTATATCAATAAAATGAAAACTATAATGAACAAAAGCAAGGTCTTTTTATTTGGACTTAGAGCAAGCACCCATTGTTATCTGCAATTTCTTCACAATTTATTTACTTATTATTTTGATAAATAAATAGAGCAGCGCCTTTAAGCTTGATAGCCATTAGACATAGTATGCGGTTGTGTGTGTGTGTCAGGATTCTCGTTTACAAGGATAAAAGATTTTTCATTGCGCATGGATTTATAGAATGTACAATCTAGAGAGAGTACACATCAAAGCAACAAAACGTTTCTTACAGGCTCTGTAGCATACAAGGTAACAGGCTGGCTGCAGGTACGAATCATGTAAGAACCCAAATTGCAGTTCCCAAGATTCAGATAAAACATTCCTGAACACTAAACATGCTTGGGTACAACAAAAGCTCCATGGACTTGTGTACCATAGATTAAGATCGCAGAAGCGTTGATCCTAATGCTTTGATATACATGAAAAAAGAAACTCTCTATACAATTTCCAAATATACATAAAGATCATCCACAAACAACATGCCACATCCATTAAACTTGTGACATGGAAATGGAACTACAACAGAAAAATGCTGCTCACACTGAAGAGACAGCTAAAACCTTGGGTACCAAAACATACCTTTAATGCCTTCTGGGTCAGGTTCAAAACCTAGATTTCGATAAAATTCCACAACTGCAATGAAAATGTGAAAAAACTTATTAAAGCTCCACTTGGATAAATGCAAGGATAATAGGATAAAAAATTTGAACAACTAGACATAGAAGATGGAATAACTGAAATGCAAAGTGCAAATCTTATCATCTCGAGTTCGAATAAGACACTTAATAAAACCAGTGCTCTTTAATTTTAGATATGTATACCTTGACTATCAGCAAAAAGTGTAATGTTACCAATGTCCCTTTGCAGAAGAGCCCTTATAAGCTTCTCAATGAGCGCCTTACCTAGACCTTGACCCTGAATTTATACAGAAGTATTCAGCAGCATAGGTTGACAAAATAAACAGTAAGATGTGCACATAATTACAGCAGATGCAGTTTTGAAGCATGATCTACATGTCGGGCATATTCTAACAGGTTACACTTGTAGAGAGATGGTAATTGACCCTGTACCAGAGTTCTGGTTTGCAATGCCAAATCTTCCTACTTGCATTTGGTCGTTGCAGAATGCGGTTACCTTAGTAAAGGGTTCTGTGGTGCTGGAGGACGTGATATACAACACCCCAGTTAGATAAGAAAATGAGGCGAGACTTTAGGTATTGCTGAAAGAAAGAGGGCAGGATAAGGATGTCTCTAATTCTAGGACAAGGATAAATTTTCGGTTTAGCGTCGCTTGAGCTCCAAATGGGAAGAGTTCTACATTCAAGTTTTTTCTCCCTAATTATTCGGCCCTTAACTGGAAGTCCTGCCATCTTTTATTTACAACTTTTCCTTAGTCCTCTATTCGAGGAACCCCCGTTTTCCTTAATATTTGGCTGTCAGACTCAAGCTCTTCTGTATCCTAAACCTGTCTCCATATCTTGCCTTGGGTCAGGTCCTCAACCTCAGGTTTTCAGCCTTGCATGAACTTTTCCAACAGCAGGTCCTTTGACCAAATCAATCTTGTTTGACCTTTGATTTGACTGGTTCTTCTCCCAGGTCATCCTTGAGGGCCCACCTTCTGTAGTCATCGGTGCAGTTTGAACTTTGTAAAATTGCACCTTGATTTCTCACTACACATGCGAGCAGCGCACCCACATGAGGGGGAGTTTTGAAGATAACTTACAAAGTTGGGCCCATGATTTAACTGCTTAAGCTTCCATAGCAGATTGTTACTTGACATAAAATGCTTAACAAACAAAAAACTGCAACTTCCATATTCTCGTATTCCTTTCATGTCCAACCGACAACATGCACCACCTTTACTAGATTGAATAAACTCAAAGAATGACGTGCTTGGAACCTAAAGGAGAACTGGGAGAAATTTCAAGCAAGAGTCTCGAGTACAAAAGGAGTTCTTTGGAATAAGCATCATTTTTTAAGGCTTAAGTGGTTCTGTATTAGATATGAAACTAGCCATCTTGAGATCTCATTCTGCTTGGAGATGAATGGTTCTCTGGTTTCTCTCTTAAACTTCTAGATAATTATGCACAAAACTTGGGCGTTTGGTGGTGGGGGTGTCTCTGTGTTTCTTTTTCAATTGGTCTTTACTATGTATACTTCCTGTGCACACGAGTTCACCCCTTTTTTAACAAAAAAACTTGTACAGATTCGGCTTGAGGTGAGCAAATTTTTACGTCTCCGTCTTGCCTAAAATGTATGAGAGTATGCATTAGCACAAGACACTGATGATTGTGTGGCAACGACAATTGTCTAGTTAGGGCCCCAAAGGAACTTTTCATGGTTCAAAAGCTCCTACATATCTGCCGCAAATTGTATGACTATCAGCACTGATCTTGTGGCATTCTAGTTTGCTTGTATATGACAATTTTTTAATATACCTGATACTGAGGGTCAACAAGAACATCCCAAATTGTTGCATTGAAGGCATGATCTGATGTAGCACGAGCCATGCCTATAAGAGTCTTGTGATCATTTCCATCTGCGAAGTAACTTCTCCAACTACACTAAGTTACTTGGCATTTATTATAAAAATGAAACAGCAAAAGTCAGTTGCATATGGTTTTGGACATACGAACAATGTGAACTAATAACTTGAAGCACACAAGTATAAGTCGGAGTGAGAAATCCGCAACAATGTTGTAGCTACTATACCTGCTCCATCTGATTTCTTTACAGAATGCAATGTGGCTACCATGTAACTGTTTCTCAAAGCTGCAGCTAGTTTTGATAATGGCCTCCGAGGCCAGCCAACCTATCAAAACCATGATATAATGTAATTTTGTGACTCAACAAAAAGCATTTAAGTGACTTAACATTCGCAAACAGATGTTATCTAGTGATAGCAACCAAGAAACTTATGCCCTTCATTTTTAGCAATAGCCAAGTGATTGAACGCTTAAAGGTTTTGGGAAGGAGCTAAAGGTTTGCTACCAATTTGCTGATAAGTCTGTCAGAAGACTACATCTTAGTCAATGTCTAACATGGTTTCGACAAGATGAGCATCTAATTGAGAAACTAGAGTCTTAATTTCCCAAACACCCAGATAAATACAAAATGACCCTCAACCAAGCTACACGAAAACTGAGTAATGCATGAACAGGAATACCCTTCATAAGTTCGTGTATATGCAATCTATATGCAAACACGCACTTCACAAGCATCGATACATGCATGCATGTCAAGAGTGCTGAAAACGTGTCATCACCTTATCACATAAGGCTTGTAGATCATACACATCAACATCTCCACCGGAAGAAAATATAATTTGTTCAATTACTCCATCTGGCTGAATCTTTTCAGTTAAAACAAATTCTTCAGGCAATGGCTCTTCCTCTTCTTCAACCGAGGAGGGTGATTCTATAACCTGAGTTGTATTATTCTTCAAAAACCTGCATGAAATTGCAATTTCAGGCCAATGAAGCTACCACCGAGCGAAAAGATGGGTGAGGGTGAATTGGTATGTGATGCTATTCCATTACAACCAATAGGTCAAGAAACAGCTAAGACACTAACTGAGCCTAGAAAGCTAAGATACTCATTTGATCACCAGGAAGCCCAGCATAGAAGTATATATAACCAATATTAGATCATAGAATGTTTGCCCTGTTTATGTAGCAGTTTTCTATCTTTATAGAGTAAAATATTTTGAGATGCGAATCTCACATAAGACCTCAGTTGCAAAAGAACCTAATAAACCAACATTTTGGAAGATGTGCAATGCTCCCTCTGTCAATATATCTTCTGTGAGGCAATGGAAGACATGGTTCATGGTAAATGAAGGACCCTAGTGGTATGCACAGGAAGCACTCTGTGTCGAAATGGCGCTTGTTGGAAGTGGTGAGAACTCTGATGCAGTAGACCTGCGAGGTACTTGTGTGAGGTGTTGTCCCAAATTGGATAGGTGCAGCAGATAAGAATATGTAGCTCATGTGTATACATATTCGCGCGTGCGCGCGCGTGTAAATATGGACCCCAAGACCTAAGGCTCAAGCTTTTAGGTCAAGGTTGGGTCTCTTTCTGTGTACATGGATCTTGAAGGCACTTGCTCCTGTATATGTCCCTGACACCCTCCAAGTGATTCTGCAAATGATCGAGAATACAAGAATATAGAAATTACATTATGCATAATATAATCTGGTAGATTGGAGGTGAAGATGTATAGATCACGTATATATTAACCTCCTGCTAAAAGCTCTTATAAGGAAGGATTTGTAACTGTTTCTCAATTGGCATGCTGCATAATACCACCTTCAACGTCAAGTAGTTACACTTAACCACAACATCTCCCTGTATTAAAAGGGTTAAGGACGCAAGTAAGTTGCTAAAGATGAGAAACAATGAAATTCTTTGAACCAAAGGCCACTAAAAGTTGGTTCTTCCCTATGTTCTCAAAATGCATGAGGGTTACTATCGGGAGCAAGAGTATGATCAGCCCAAAGTAGAGAACCTAATAGCTATAAACCCCCATCACCACATCTAACATGACGCAGCTGACAATCATTTTGGCATGATTTTATTTAAGAGAGTTCCAAGACCTGAAGGACTCAGGGTATATAGGAAGAAGTGGTTTTCAATTATTCTTTTCCCAGGGGGCTTGCTTGTACCAAGAATGCAAGCAAAAGCTCAGCACCAAAAACATGTCTGACCCAGTTTGAGAGCAGTATAACAACTAACTACATGGTCATACAGTGTGACACTTGTGATCTTCAAGCATAATCTGCCCTGGGCTACTATAGCCTAAAAGGCTACACTAACACAAAGTATTGGACTTTGATATATCCTTTTCAATACAGAGAACTTCTAGAGACTGGCATGCATGTAAACTATAGTTCAGGCTATTGCTCACATTTTGTGAGGCATACCAAAATGCCATGCGAGCAACAAAGCTAACAATCCAATTCAAGTTGACAGAAAAATGATGTCTTGGCTTCCATAAAGCAGTCGGGCATGTTTCGAAATGTGTTTTTCAATGGGATGGATAATTGATTACCCAGATCTGATGTTCTCCCAAAATCCAGCCTTCAATTGAGAAACCTTAAGATTTCTGGCCCCTGCAAGGATGATAAAATGGCTGAAATGAGAATAACTACACCAAATCTATAATTGCTCACGCTTTCTTCCTTTTTCATAGTAATTGTAGCATTCATTGTGTCCTGTCTTTTTCTTCATAGATTCATAGTTCATCCGTTACGACCTTGATTAACATAATAAGTTGATAGGTTACCAACATAAAAAGGAGGACGCGGACTTTTCAAATTGATTACCATATAAGATGATTTAGAAACAGTATCACATGGCTAATCAAACCCAACACCATAACTACGTGACCTGATCATAGGAACATTTCGATTTTTCTTTGGGCAAATAAAATCCTTATTTGTACCGGATAACCACATTCCTCAATGTTATGTCAAATATAGCATTGGTAAGGCTTTCAAAATGTTCAGATCCAAATATAACATGTTCCAAGGAAACCAAGCGTAAACTGCATTTTAATTACGTACGCAACTATAAAAATAACCTGAATTGTCAGCATATAGCAAGCATTACAGATGATTGCTGTGCAAGATACGAACAATCAATCTGACCTTTCGCGAGCGTATAGTTGGAATTGTAAGGAAATTTCAATTGGCTGGGCAGCAGACAGCAACAATCGAGAGATAAAGTAGGGCAGCTGCGGAAGGCACAAAAGGAATGTCAAAAGCACTAATATAATTCGCTAGCAAGGGAGAACGTGCCGTCAAAAGCAGCAAAGGCATAAACTTTCAGGAAACCCTAAGTTTTGCACGCAGCGTCATATAAAAACAAGAAAAATGTGGCGTGAAAATCTGGTCCCCGAGTGAAGCAGTGAGGTTGCCTGTTCCTGTACTTCAAAAGAAGCTGATTTAGAGGGAGGGAGAGTACTTACGGGGAAGAAGGTGAGACCAGGTTGAATGTTCGCATTTCCTGGGTGTTTAGAAGAGCTGCTCTGTGGTGTGGTGGCTTTGTTTGCTGCGGCGCCTGTGGATATCATGCAATCAAATTAATTACCGGAAAAGATAACTCGTGAAACTTCTATTATCTTCCTTTTGACTACTGCACCCCCTATCTGCCATCACGCTGTTAAAGAACAGTGATTTCATGACCATGACTGTGTTGGCAAATGTACTGCAAATAATCCTTGATCAAGACTCGAGAGCGAGCAGACTTACCTTATTAGCACGGTGGTATCAATCAGAGAGATAAAAGGCAATAGCTATAAGCGTCAATGAAGCATTACTTTGGTTATCGCCTGTCTGTTACCTTTAATTCATCTCTATTACACATTACGACACGTTCTATGTCTAAGATGGGCCTTGAGGGAATTTCTCGACCCCCCCCCCCCCCCCCCCCCCCCACCCCCCACCAACATGACTTTCTTCCGAGGCCTAGGACAAAAAAAGTATCGTGAACGTTTTCGGGAGGAGACAGACCCATAGCGTCGTCATGCGCTTACTTTGTCCAAAGCACAAGATGAAGGGCATGCAAGGTTTATCTAACGCTGTCCGTGTATGCCTCGTCTTATGAGGCATTCCTTAGTGACACGCGGTGGTCCTTGATGGCACAAAGAAAACTGTGTGTGGCACTCGACTTGCCGCTTACAAGAAGAGTCTGTCAACCAATCTCAACTATTTATAATAAACAGTGCATCAACATTGCATAAAACAGTGCACAATTAGTAAATTTCAACACAAGGGCAAACGGTCACAAAGTGACAGTAGTAGACGTTACTATGTGCGAGGAGTCATAGTGCACCTTTTTGGAGAAATACAATTCGGAATAACTTGAAATTTTACTGGGAAACTTAAATATATACAAGGGTGATCTTCACCAAAAGTGAGAAAAAATGCACGCCTGGATCTTCAAATCTTCACGGTTGGCTTATGGCGTGCACGGGTACTGCAGTCGGGCATGCAGGGGCGCGAGGCTTGATGAGCTTGCGAGTGCTAGGTTGGGAGGGCGCGTGGGCGCTGTGCTTGAAGGGCGTATAGGGCGTTGTGCTTGTCATGGTAGGTGTCAAGGGGCAGCCCGTGACACTTTGTAGCGGTGAGTTATGCGAGGGAGTTGATGCTCAAGAAGGTCCGATGGTATTGTCACGACTGATCAAGTGGAACTAAAAGAAAAAGAAACAAGGCTCAATTGTTATTCTCGCTTATGCCAACTATCAAAGATGCGTGTGTTGTTAGCATTAGAAAACATGTTGCGCTAAGTTGGTGCATCAATATTCCATACCATTTTCTTCACATTTTTTTTTTTTTTGTTAGACCACCCTGTATCCGAACACTATATTGGGAGCCGACTAACCCGGGTTCGAGCCGGGCAGGATCACATGGGCGGTGAAGCTCTCCCTACCAAGTTTTTAACGCAGCTGCATTTACAGGGCTCGAAAACGAGACCTCTCGATTAAGTTAAGATAACTCTTTATCAGCTGACTTACGTGCTTTGTGGTATTTTCTTCACCTTTAGTTACCGAATCTTATTAGGAACAATTAAATTTGATGTGTATTAGGAACAGTCAAATTCGTCACATCTGTTCAACAGAAACATGGTCCAACAATTATGCAGCAGCAACTTTGACCTTTTATTTAATAATAGAGTTCGATGATATCACCATATTACATAACAAAACTAGCAGGACAAAGGGAAGGTATTCTCTAATTCTCTCATCTCCGAGAGAGATGGACTGGTCTCTGTCATAAATGTCGCAGTTCAGAGAACAGGGTTACCTTCTTTGGGGTCACGGATGTTTGTCGGCATCAGCAATGACCAAGACATGGACAGAAGAAGAAAATGGAATGTGGCTGAGCCGCTAATCATAATAATGAAGCTAATATTCCATTTAGCACACGGCTTCACGCCAACGCACATGCACAACCAGAGCCACTGCACATCCACATCTCCTGCTTCTTCCTCTAATAATTGCAGTCTTCCTTGATTTCCGTGTCCTCCGACACTTCACGCCTCCGTGGCCACCACATTCCGCCCCACCCCCGCCTTTTTTCACTGCTTTACATGCTGCCTTCCTGCTTTGCAAAAGCAGCCATGGTCTTGGGCAAGAATCTCGGACTTGCCCTCCTCATAAAAGTAGGGATTTGAATTCTAACTTTCTTTTTGACAAGGAAAACAAGCTTCGAATCATTCTGCTAAGTTTTTGGATTGTACTTGCTGGCCAATTTATGTTACTTTTTTAGAAGGCTCTTACGACCGACGGTAATATCAAAATATTACTATCAACAACAAGCGTCGATGAGTAGAAAGTTCATAAATTCCACAGTGACAAACCCTAACTTTGTTGCACATTTTACAAATCAGATAGAATCTTAGTCACTGTTTAGCGATAAAGTTGGTTCTTGCTTATAATATCGACTTACTAAAGTGTGTAACGAGATGTATTTTCTCAATTTACTCAATATTGTTTAAAAGCTTACTAGTAAGAATTTTCCGATAAACATATCTAGCTACCGTTGTGTGAAAGTATACACGACGTATAGCGTTACTTTCTGCAACATTTTCATGTTATTGTGACGATTTAACACGGATTTTGAACTGCTGCTGACAATTGGAATCCTACGGCTAACATGCCAGATTCAGTAACGTACGCGCATGTTGAGTAACGTACCAACGTCCAGTCGGAAAATATTCAAAAGTGGAACCAGTAATTAACTGAATTCCTGCCCTTTCACATATTGAAAAATAAAAAAAGTTGGAATATCTCGAGAAACTACAAGACAACGGGATGAAAAGCAAAAGGAAGAGGTGGTGCAGCAGCAGCGGCAGGAGAAAAAGGTGAGAGCTTTCTGTTCGTAAATGCTTGTGCTCCACGAGGCTAGTTATGTAAATTCCTTCTCATGTAACTCACACTTGCCATCCCCCTCCATCACGGCCTTTTGCTGCTCCATTTTTGCCGAACAGCTTCAGATGCTGCTCAAAGGTGAAGGTGAAGGTCAAAACCAGAAGAAGAAGTAGTAGTGGTGGAGGTGCTGAAATGGTCTCTGCTAATCTTCTCTCTTCACTCGACCGCTCTCCAACCCCTACCTTCTGCAACTCCTTTGCTAACCGGTATGCCTGCGTCTCTCTGTGTGTGTTTTTATGCCTTGTTCCGAGTGCGGGGAATGACTATTTTCACGCACTCGTATTCTTGTCCACGCTTTATTTTGTCAACCAAGAAAAAAAGAAAGACGTGGAAAAGCATGATAGGTTTTGGAAATAGACAGTCCCGTTGATGTTGTTGATGAACTATATATTGACTTTCTTAAAGATCTGTTGTTGGAGTTCTTAGCTGCGTTATAATTAGGACATGGAGTATTTGACTCCATTTTACTTTTACTTTTTTGTGGTTTAGTTCGTGATTAAATAAGTTTCCATATGGTTTTTCTTTCCTTTTTTGGGTGCAGTTTGATCTAGAACTTGAATCCAATATTCCTACCAAGTACTACAAACTGCTAAAAAGTTGACAGATTGCCTGCGTTTGCTTCAGCTCATCTTATTATTCCTTACTTTTGGTGATGGTTGTGGGGGGTGTGTGTGTGTTTTGGGGGTGGGGGGTAAGGCCGTAAGGGTTAACCTACTCAATTTGTTGGATTCTAGAAAAGCGAACTTTGAGGCTATAATCTCAGGCCCATTGATTGGTAGATTGCCAGAGGGAGAAAGAGAATGCCCTAGCTCCACCCTCTCCCTCTCCTATGTTTGGGTTGATCCAAGCGCGGTCGCATGATAGCTTATCCAACTGAAATCCCTTTTTTCTCATTTGATCATGCATAAAACTGCCACATGCATGTTCACGATCCCTAAGAATTCAATGAATATGACAATGAAATAGATGGACCTAATTGGCATGACCGAATCCTAATTCCGAGCATTCGTTCTGGTAATTTGTTGTTTTAGCAGCTTGAAACAACTAGGTGCCCAAAGTTGCTTCTCATTCGTCCATCCGATGTATTATGCAGATGTGGAACAAAAACTGATTATTCATGTTCACCTTCTTTGGTGTCAGTAAATCACACCTTCAATGTTATTAATGGTTTGTTCTACTGGCGCACAGAATTTTTGCAGATGTTGCAGGGGATATCACTATTATCATTGGCGGAGACTCTTTTCTACTGCATAAGGTAACTCTTTCCTTTGATTACCAAACAAGTTTGTTACAAGCTTACAACAGAACTAGCTTCTACTATATCTGTGCTATGTGTGAATATGAATTCAGTTGCATTACATCACATAGATTTGCAGTGTCATTCAGCTGCATTATTGAGCATACGAAGCATAAAGCTGCTTCGACATAACAGAGAAGCACTGTTTAAGTACTGTTGTTAAGTTTTTCTACTGTCACTTGATCCGGTGGTACGGTGACGCGTTAATGTTTATTAAAATGAAAATGTTACATCATGATAGTACAACTGAGGTCCTTAAAAGGTTTAGCATAGCTTGATTGCTTCAAACTCATCAAACTGTTCTACTTGGTTTTCTGGTTTACAAAAGTTTCCCCTGGTGTCACGGAGTGGAAAGATTCGGAAAATGGTGGCAGATGCCAATGATTCAAACATCTCAAAACTGGAGCTCATCGACTTACCAGGTGGTTCAGGAATATTTGAACTTGCGGCAAAATACTGTTATGGGATGAACTTTGAGATCACCAGTACGAATGTGGCCAGCCTGCGCTGTGCTGCAGAATACCTGGAAATGACTGAAGATTATCGCGAAGAAAACCTCATTGCACGTACGGAAACCTATTTGAATGAGGTGGTGGCTAATAGTCTTGAAAAATCGTTGGAAGTTCTATCTTGCTGTGAAACACTGCTTCCCCTCGCAGAAGAGGTGGGAATTCCGAGTAGATGTGTTGATGCTATTGCCAGCAATGCTTGCAAGGAGCAGTTGGTATCAGGTTTGTCTCATTTCGATTGCGACAAAGAATCTGCAGAGCTCAAGGATGCATGTCTTGAGTGGTGGATTGAAGATCTCTCTGCTCTAAGGATTGATTTTTATCGCAGAGTTGTATCTGCCATGGGTAGATCAGGCGTACGACCAGATAGCATAATTGGATCTTTAATGCACTATGCAGAGGTATCTCTGAAGGGCATAGGGAAACCTCAAATTTGGAATCCCGCAAGAAAGAATTCTGGAATGGTGGGAAATGACCAAAGTGAGATAGTGGAAACTCTTGTAAATCTGCTGCCTACAGAGAAGAGCTCATCTGCTCCACTGAATTTTCTTTTTGGATTGCTGAGGATGGCTATAATGGCAGATGCTACCCTTGCCTGCAGGTTTGAACTTGAAAGGAGGATTGCCTTTCGACTGGAAATGATTTCACTTGATGATCTACTCATACCATCAGCCCATACTGGTGGTATTTTATTTGACATTGACACCGTCCATAGGATACTGGTGCATTTCCTACAGCGGATGGAGGAAGAGAACGAAGATTCTGGGTTTGAATCAGAAGGGGTTGGTTCTCCGAGCCATGGCTCTCTGTTAAAAGTTGGACGACTTATTGATGCATATCTCGCAGAAATCGCTCCTGATCCTTACTTAAGTCTAGACAAGTTTACTGCTATAATTGACGTACTGCCTGATTATGCTCGTGTTATCGACGATGGGCTTTACAGAGCCATTGATGTATATCTGAAGGTAAATTCCCGGATTTTGATTTAAAACCTTGCATTACTCTGTAAGACCTCGTTGCATCATATCCTTGAAACAATGTCACACAAGCACCAGTAAGAAGAATTAGTTAGCAGTTGGCAGATGTAAAAAGCACACGTGACACGACCATATGGGAATTCAGGGTCCTATCATATCATTTGTCCATGGCACAAGAGCATGTGTAATTTGAACAAGGCACTCAAGAATCCCGAATTGGCTAGATTTAGGTCAAAAAGGTGAAACTGTAGTTGATCCAAATCCAAATTGCCTAAATAAAATGGCGCAAAAGCATGCTTAATTTGAACAAGGCACGCCACACTAGTTGATTTGCACCTTTTTTTCTTCGTCGTCTATATTTTTCCCCTGAAAATTGCTTTCACCAATATGCATATAAAGACAGATCTACTGTCTTCATTGACAAGGCTTCACGGTGTTTAAGTCGAACCAGTGCTGTTGCTTTTCACCAAGAAGTTCAACGCACCAGTGGTCTTTAAACTGTCCACAAGTATCTAAATAGATCTACATAGACTAAATGTGCATGACCAACGGGGGTGTCCCCCCCGCCCCCCCTATTTCATGTTAACTTACCAACATGTGCTGGAAGCTATAAGTGGTCTATATTTTAACGGTGCTCTGCTGGTCCGATCCCTTGATCCTGTTTTGCTTGCTTAGGCTCATCCACTGCTGACCGAGCATGAATGTAAGAAGCTTTGCAAGTTCATAGACTGCCAAAAGCTCTCTCAAGAAGCCTGCAATCACGCTGCACAGAACGATCGGCTCCCTGTCAAAATGGCTGTCCGAGTTCTCTATTTCGAGCAGCTCCGCTTGAAGAATGCCTTGTCTGGAAGTTCTGGAGATGGATTCCTGTCGCAAAAACTCAGCAGTGGTGTCACTAGTGCAGCTATTTCGCCTCGTGATACCTACGCTTCTTTGAGGAGGGAAAACCGAGAACTGAAACTTGAGATTTCAAGAATGCGAGTGAGGCTCAGTGATCTGGAGAAGGAACAGGTGTTCATGAAACAAGGGATGATCGACAAGTCCGGCAACGGGAAAACGTTCTTAACTTCGCTTTCTAGAGGGATAGGCAGGATGGGAATATTTAGCGGCCCGACGGGTGGAAAACAACACAAACCTGGAAAGAAGTCCCGTGCAACAGACGGTAAAACGGGTAGGAGTCGAAGGTATTCTGTTTCCTAGCTTTTAAATTCTCAGAGCAAACGGGCTGTTTAGTTTAATTAAAGTGTAGAATTCCTGAATGCAGAGTTAGAAGTGGTTAATAGCACGTCTTTAGCATATATTGGTTCTAATTAGGCTTCATGTACTTTTCACGCAAAATAATTTACAGCAAAAAAAAAAGCCTGAGTTACTTGCCAGCAGATTTGATGCTTCACCACGCATCAGATGAGCTCTTATGACTATGGTGGTGCATCTGCAGCTGTCCATGCCATCATCAGAGTTCATGAACAAGAAGAAGTTCCTGAACTAGAGCAATCTACTGGCATTACAATCTGAAGCCGAGGCTCAAGTGGCATCAGCAAAGGAGAAAAACAAAACCAACACCCATCACATGGAAGTAAGCAGAGTTGCTTGCTTTCCAGGTCCCCAGGAGCCGCCTTCGTCGTTTCTTAATATCATATCCACAACACAAGCTCTTCATCCATAAACTTCCTCTGAGATCTGCTGCTCCGATGTTATACTCCGTTCACAACAGATGTTTACTGTGTTCGCTTTCACCCATAATAAAGTGATGCACTAGTTGAATGGTTAGATAATCCAGATTTATTGCAGCATGCAGATATTATTACTAGTTCAGTGGAGGCTACAGCACAGCATTCGTACGTGCAAGGATCTACTCATTCCAAATTATTACAAGTAAAACTGATGATACTTGACTCGCAGTAGGGGAATCGATGCAACAAAATCGCTGCTCACTTCCTAAACAGTGGCTAACATTCTTAGTAGGAGTGACCAAATTTGAAGTTCGAATATGCTCAAAATCCATCCAGATAGAAAGCATATGCTGGTACTTTACAGCAGAAGAGATCATGCACTTGCTTGACCAAAAAGCTGCTTGCGAATCTGCATAATTACGAGATAATTCAAGTCAAAATACATGATAAGTGACGTTATTTTCACAAAAATATTAGTTTTGAGGACCCTCTGATGATCAACCGTTCTCGAATCACCAAATCAACCAGTGCATAGTATACGAAGCTGGTTGTGACGAAAGGTTGCAGTTCCTCATAAAAAATAAAAAAAGACAGTAATTAAGTTCCAGTGAAACAACTTTTCTAATGGATCCCCCTCCTTTATAATGTGTAATTCAAACTTCTGAAATGTTAACTTCATTCCTCAGGACATACAATTGGCATTTTTTGGTCAAGGCTGAAAAAATAAGGGTGGGCATTTACATCTCAATTCTCAATTAAAATGACTGGTTTCTCAAAAGTATTAGTAATTGTCGATATGGCAATATGACAGAAGAAGAAAATGAACGAAGTAGAAAGCAGTTCCGTTAAGTGACTCGAATCCTAAGAAACTAATACGTACCACAGGAAGTTTCTGGCGGAAAACAACATCCAACCGAGCATCCAGTGTGTTCTCGCAGACGATCTTCCCATCTTGAGAAGCCAAAACTACTCCTCCAGAACTTCAAAATCATCAAAAGTAAAAGAAATGAGGAAATCAGTAGCATTATGAGAAACAGCGTAAGAATTAGCAACAAAAAAATGCGTACACGGGAAGGAAAAAGCACAGTGGCATCATTAAGGAACTTCATTAAACTTTTGCGACGCTGATGAGCAGATATCTTGTAAATGCATGTGTTTGACCCAAAAAAATATGCTGATATGCAATATTGAAATCTGTTCCCAAACATTTAGAAGCAGTTCCATATTACATATAAATCCTAAACATAATGGACACACTAGTGGTACCAGCACCAAAAGGCTTTCTACTACATCGCATATCGTCCTGAATGCTACAACCAAAGAAACGTGCATTTCTTAAAGCTATTACAACAACGATGAAGTACAATCATGAATCATCTCAATCAAATAACCTGAGGAACAGGCTTAATGCAAAAGATCAAGTTCATGTCGCCCCACATCAAAAGGAAGATGCAGAAATGATTACCAAGAGGGACCATGGGACTCTGAGTCAGTCGGAGGTGGCGGGAGATACACCTGTTTGTCTACAGTAACTTTTGGTGCATGTACTTTCGCCTTCTCAGCATATTCTTTCTTTGCTTCTTCCAAAACAGACTCAACGAGTGCAACATCAAGCTCTCTACAGCGCAATAAGACTGATGGCTCCTTCAACCTAAGTAAACTCTAAAATTCGAAAGAAACAGATATTCAATTGATAAACCGCAATGGATAGCAAGAAATGTCACAATAAAGTGGGAATAGAGAAAAACTAGATCGTCGAGAATGCTGAAGAGGTGAATAAAGCACACAAGTATATCTTTGAACAAGTTGAATGAAGCTGAGAGATGTTTCCAGAATTCAAAGTTAATAGTAATCTACAACTAACTGGTATGCAGCTGAATGACAAAGAAACTAAAATTAGGTATTGTTATCTTGTTTGCTATAAAGTAACATATAGCAATGCATTAATTGCAAAATAAAGTGCAGGCTAACTGTGTGCACATAACAACACGTGAAGAATATCAGACATAATACTGTTTTTGGTGCCATGTATGAAGAACTAAAAAACAGATAAACTGACAATGGATACCTGAACAATCAAGCCTTTGAGAAGCTTTTTATATGCTTTCTTGTCGCTGGAAACACGCAGAAGCTCCTTGCTAGCAGAATCTTTCATAAAATTTACCAAATCATCTTGTGCTTGAAGTACTTTGATACGGGATGCATTCAGCTGCATTGAATACTCGCTGCATGGAAACTACTTTAGTCAACACCTGACAGAATGGTGCAAATGTGGACAGGACAGCCTAAACTTAAGCTCCAAAGATGTAACCAGAACTACACACTTGAGACTTTGCTCAAGTAAAATAATTTTACTGAAACAAAAAAACAATGGTGATATGTTACTTGTATAGGTCTCAGTAATCCATTATGGAAATCCCAGACAACGATGCAATGTCAGGCATCGTCATTGCTTCGTACCAGAGAACTACTTAAATGTTCCACAATACCACATTAATGCTTCAGATAAACCAAGAAGGTCCAAGTAAGGGGCATGATGCCCGAAGAACAGGTGATGTATAAACTCACATTTTCTTGCGAACTTCCACCTGCTTCGCCTTGCGCTCATATTCTTGTCTGATTTTCTTTTTCTCAGCTTCAACTAGTTGCAATTTTTCAATGTTAAATTCCTACAAACAAAGAGCAACAGATATGGCCAATAAATACTCTTTTAAGAAGCAGCAGTTAACTTGGAAAAATTAAGTTTTTGGAGCAATAACATTAACTACATAATGCACAGGCTTCAACAGACCATTCTAAGTCAACTAGTAAATTTTGAAGTTTGAACAATTACTGGAGATGAAGATTATTGAAGTGTGAACAATTATCGAAGCAAAATAGAAAGGTGCCTCTCCGGTCTTGAACTTATTCCCTCCATACAATAGCACATCAGGAAAGATAGCTTTTGCTACCTTCTTGGTCTTCAAACCTTGAACAATAAGTTTTTTTCATTTTGGCAAGTCTAAATGCGTACCCAGGAATCAGAACAGCATGAGAAGAAAGAAAACAACATGGATCAAAGGATATAAAGCTCATTAGACTTTCACCGGAGTGTACGAGCATTGAGAAGGCAATTCCTTAATTAGAAATATATAACAGCTAAGAGCTAAGCCGAAATAAGACAAAATGCCTCTGCGCAAGATAACAGCCAAGAGCGGGCTTTCCTATTGTCCCGGTCACTCACGTTGCAGCGTTGTTACCTGCGCAAGTTTGCCACTCCAAAGGGCCTAATGTGAAAGTGTAAAAACAGAAATGGGATGCCCAACTAAAATTATCTGGCCAACTAGTAAAACAAGAAAGAGATTGTTGCTTCAACCACAAGCCTTAAGAACAAATAAATGCAACAATCCAATTTAGCTGTGAGAGTGACTGCATGCACGTCACTCCTGGCCAACCGGAATTTTCAGAAGCAATTACTAGTAATCTCTAAAGCCTAACAAGGTACCTTTTTGCTAAGATCAAACAACTGAAGTACCCCCTTCCAGGCGACTAAAGGTACATATGAGCATATACCAACACTTCGCCTCCACCGGCAATCTACTTAAAATAAAGGAAAATTGTGCACGGAGCTCTTTCTGACAACGAAGAATGCATTTACTGGCAGGAAGATCCATAGAGCCATGCAGGACTTGATGGAGGAAGTAGATAACAGCAAGAGAAGTATCCGGCTCATAGTCATCGACCATACTACATGAACCTCGAGCAACAAATACCTAAGCAAATATGTTATCAGCTTAGAAGACCCAATGAACAAAGCAATTGAAAAACCGAAGTGAAATTCACTGCAGACATGGGAGGTAAGGGTCAATCTGACCATAGCTATCCAAGAAAGACCGCAATTCTTGGCCCCCTCATCTTACTACTAAATGAAAAGCCAACATGAAATGAGTACATTCAAGCTCTACACATAAGAACGATGTATATATAAGTTACCTTTAAACCAAATGGCGCAAAACTTTTCGTTCATCAACTTTCAAAAATGAAGCTTAAGTGACTAAATTCACGCTCTAATGTCGGCAGCACCGTTACCCCGCTGCTTTTCAAAGAGTCAACACAAAGACTTAGTCTAACAAAGACTATGCATCCAAGTGGCATCAACGTCACTTGCTTAGCCTCCTCAGCAAGCTATCTTATGCGTTGTGACTCACTAAGTGCCTCACAATCCCAGAAACACCGCCATCCATTCGAGGATTCTCCAAGCTACTCCTAACTTCTTGGTAGTTTCTCATAATCAATCCATATTCCAAAGGATTGGTCTGGAATGAAAGCGAAAATCCAAAGGGATCATGCATCATAATATGACGGGGACTTCTTAAGCAACTCGATAGCACAGGAAAAGGGTCTAAGGATTTTGGAAGGGTGGATGAATCCAGTGGCTAATTTGACCAGGATGCCTTTGTTGCTCCAATATGCACGGGAGATCAATTTGGTGTGACCCCACCTGAGAAGATTACATGCTTCTAAGTCGCTTGACATGGTAACTTCTGTCTGCACGTGTAACAGCAACGTCGCATTACAAAATAGATACGTGCCATGGCGATGAAAGGCTACTCAACTCCCTCAGCTAAGCTTCTGCCTCTCAAAGCCACTCTGACCTAGGGACCTGTTCTCAATTCCTTGAACGCATAAAGCTTTTACAGGTCACGGTTCCACCTCGGCATAGTTCTTGCGTAAATATTCCCAGGCCAGGACGGGGAACAAAAGCATATAACAGAAAAGTATTAGCACAGTTATCATGTTGTAAGCGAAATTACATGTCCAAACATGTTTGAATCGTACAACACAAACCCAAAAAACAGACGCGCACGCAAACAACGAATGAATGATCATCGCAAATGAGAGGAAAAGGGAAAAAAGACCTCCTCGGCAGAGACAGAGATCTCGTTGGCTTTCTCTTCGGCCTCCTGCCGGATGAATCTGACCATCTGCTGTATCTGCTTCGATACATCTGTGTCGTTCATCTTTTCCGCTCCGAATTGTTCTCACTTCTTCTCCCCCCCAAAAGACACAGGTAAACCTTCAAAATTGGCCTCAACAGAAAGGGCTTTCAGAGGCAACAGTATCTGGTAAATGAAATCGATTTTCTGGTAATATTCGGAATCGGGGTTGATTTGGAGAAGCACGTGAAGGCCGTGTTTGGCCGGTTTTCTGATTTCGATTTGCTTTGCTCCTTCGGGTCACGAGGCGCGAAGTTTCGGCCGTGATCAAAGTCCCCCGCAGTTTTCGTAATTAATCACCCCCACCTTCTTTCAACGGTTAAGATCCCAGACGCGTCAAATCGTTTCGGATATATTTACTTTTTTTAACTTAAAAATGAGAATGATGATATATATAGGGGAGGAAGTGAACAGACCATGGATACAGGAGTAGCGTAACTACTTTCTATGGACATAAAAGTTATAGTTAAGTTATACAGCCATATCGAATTTTTTTGAAAGTTAGGATAACTAAGAAAGCTAGAAAGGAGAGTCGTAAATGATGCAAAAAACAGGATTGAGGAGACTATCAGGAGTCTCCTAACTCTGCAACTGAGGTCAAAAGCTGCTCCGCTGTATCCTTTGCTAGCTGGATCTGATCATCTGTACATAAGCATATCTGGAGAAAGTGATATTCTTTGAGGGCAAAATGAATATCCTTCAAAAGTCCAGAATAGTGAGCAACATCAGACCTGTGGGGAATAACAGAGATAGTAAATAAATCATGAATATATAGGGGAATATGTGAGAGTGCTAATCTGGTAAGCCAGAGAAGACAAATAAGCAGGCTTCTTTATGGGAATTAGCATAGAAAAATCTATGGAAAGAATGAAAAGGGGTGGGGGTGGGGGTGGGGGGATTATTAACAACAATGTAAAGGCTAAATTTGTGAGAAATTGAATCAAAGTGGAAACCTAGAAAAACTGGTAGGTTATTGGTAGCAAGGCAAGAGCAGATTTGAGAGGAGAGGAAGAGGGGTGTGTTAGAAGAAGGAGAGGTTTTTTTGGGGAAGTTGCAGGGAGGCATGAAGAGGTGCTGAAGGTTTACGAAAAGCTTACCGATACTGATGGTAGAGAACACTGTATTGGTTTAAAATATTTATAGGAGACCAGGCAGAGTTTTAAAAAATAACAAAGTTTCTAGATTTCCATAAAAGCCAAAGAGAAATTAAAATTATATTACGAAGCGGAAATAAGCGAGAGGAGTCAGGGGTGGAAAGCCAAGCAATAAGCCATTCCTTAAAGGAGTCAGAATCGGCATTGTCTGGGATAGACATGCTTATAGAGCGCCATACCAGTGAAACTTTAGGGCAAATAAGGAATAGGTGAACAACCGATTCTTCATCAGAGAGGCAGAGGGGGGATGGGGTGATGGCTATTTTGTTGAGAAACTATCAGGTTGGGAGTCTGTCCAATAAAAGCTGCCAGAGAAAGTAAATTAATTTGGAAGGCAGCTTTAAAGACCAGACTGCTTTCCAAGTTTTTTCTTGGAAGGAAGGTAGAGAAGAGTGAGTGGACTTAAGGCAAGATAGCTTTTTGGAGTGTAAGGAGAAATAGGCTGATGAGATGGAGAAAAGGCCAAAGGGGCTAAGGTTCCAAACATGGGTATCTAGGGTTAAGGAGAAAAGAATATGGATTCCCGCTATTTTAATAGCTAAGTGGAGGGGGAAGATATGAAGATGTAGGGGGAATATATGAAGAATGAGGGGGAAATTCCAAGAGAAGTCCACGATAAGGTCAGATACGAAAGAAGGGGTGGAAGAGGAAGGAAGGAAATGAGAAATAGAGTCAGGTGGGTAATCAGAGATCCAAGAGTCTTTCCAGATGTTAACCGACTATCCATTACCTATTTCCTAAAAAATATTATTAGAAAGAACATTGAAGCCAGCTTTGAGACCTTTCCAGGCCCAGGAAGAAGGCCCCGAGAAGGAGGAAAAGAGAGGGCTCGAAGCTTTACAGTATTTGCTAAGAATTTTTTTTGCTAGAAGACAATCAGGGTGGGAAAGGATTTTCCAGCTAGATTTAGCTAGAAGGGCAAGATTAAAAAAATGAGGCTCTTTGAAACCAAGACGTCCATGAGATTTATCAATGCAGAAGGAAAACCAATTTACGGGGTGTAGACTACGTTTAGAGGTATCTCCAGACCAGAAGAAGGTACTGAAGATGGACGAAAGTTTGGTACAGACGTAGATCGGGAACCGGAATGCTTGCATATGGTAGACCAGGAGGCCGTTTAAGATTGAAGAGATAATAGTGGCTCGACCCGCTTTGTTTAAAAGAAAACCTTTCCATCCCGCACACCGAGAGTAGACTTTTTGAATGAGGGAATCAAAGAAATGCTTTCGATTTGTGACAATATCAAGAGATGAGCCCAGGTAAGTGCCATAAGATGGGTTGCGGTCGATACTAAAGCATTGTTGGATATATTTACTCAAGAGTGTGATAAAAATAATAATAGTATACGAGCGTATTTTCAAATTTGGTTAACGATAGTGGGTCAGTTAGGACTGTATATGAATCGAGTTATTCATGAATTACTCGTGATTCGTTGCCCAAAGAATTCGTTCAGGTTTGTTTATATAATATGCGAACCGAACGTAAACAAAATTTTAGAGCTCATTTATTGAACGAGCCGAGCATTAACATTCCAAAATGTTCACGAATGTGTCTGTGAACTGCTCGCCTAGATACTAACTTAATTATAATTTGTTCAAAGCCTAAAAGCCATATAACTTAATTATAAATTTTAGTTAGTTTAAATGAACGAACTCGAACCGAACACAAGTTTTGAGAATCGAACGGTGAACGAGTTCAAATAAGATTTTGGAGATTAAGCAAACACGAACACGAATATGATCTGAAACTAAACAAACAAGTCTGAACATGTCGGCTCGAACTCGGTTCGTATACAGTCACATCTGCGGTTAGTTTGTGTTCTTGGGTTTGTGATGGTGGTGACGATAATTTTCTGGTGGATGTTCTGATGCATAAGATTAGGTCCGAAATTTCTGAAAAGTGTTAATTACACATCAGGGTGCACGATGTTTGAAGTTATAATACTCACCGACATAAGGTTTCAAAAATTATACTTTTTTCATTTGATGCACTTTGCCCCCATTAAATCAAGTTTCAAATATATTGTGTTATGATCGACCTTTACCGTCCTTAAGCAACACCTTAAGAACACCGTTTCCCGTAAATTTTGACTTCTCTAAAATAATAGCAAGCTTTCTCTCGTCCCTTTACCCTTGTCCCCTTCTTCGCCACCCATTATTTCCCCCTTGTTTAGGTGGACACACATTCAAGCACAAACCATGCATTTACATGCAACCGCACAATTAAGAGATCGTCCTTTGATAGAGGTGTAAAATGAAATGAACTTAGATGGACGGGTCTTTGAACAAGATTCAACTCAATCAAAGTGGAGAAGGAAAGTGGTGGTTTCTAATTAGAGATCTTGATTTCGCAGGCAGTTGCGAGCTTACATATTGAGGTGACTGTTGAGAAGGTGATGGAACTCTAATTTAGAATGTGGTATTATTGATTTGAACTAGGGGATGTGATATACATGGCAAAGAAAATTGCAACTGACAAAAAGATCTTGGGTATAAAATCTGTGAACAATATATAATCAATAAAAGACTTCAATATCTTCTATTAATAGCTGCTAGGGTTCTAAAACAGAGAATTGCAAAAAGGAAGAGAAATAATTGAACAAATAGTTGGACTTTACAAGAGTATTAAAGTTTTCGGGGTACTATGATTTCTCAAACCTTGTGTGGCTAAGTGTGATAACTTCAAGCCCAAGTGCGTTTTTTTTTTTTGATACGATGAGAATTACATTGAAATAAAGTTTAGGAGTACAGATTAGCCAGATTTGGCTATACATAATAGACCATGACTATGGATGTCATGTAAAATAAAGGCCAGAAAGTACAGAGATATAAAACACACAGGGACAGAATACAGGCGTCCAAAATACAACTGCAAAATAAAGGAACTGCAGATCAGTTACAACATAAATCATGAACCCAATCCTGGTAGACAGGAATGCGGGCATGACAAGCAAAAGCTGCTAGTGATCTGGCCTCCTTTAGATGTCGCTGTTCTGTCATGGCAATACTGAAAAGGTGCAAGGAAGAAACTATTTGACAGAAATCATACATAATAGGGGTCGTAGTGTCAGGTACATCTTCACTGTTGGTTAGCTGTGAGAAAAGAAAACTAGAGTCAGTCATTAGTTGCAAGTGAGTAATGTGTTTTGAAATAGCCCAGTTTGTCATGAGTAGTAGGCTCTTGGCTTGGGCCGTAAGCCAGTCCGAAGCATGAGAAGAGAAGGCTGCTGAGCCACAACGAAAAGACTGTTGAGTTTTGCAAGTGGGTCGGATACGTAATATTTGGAGAACTTTTTCAAAGGTCACAGATATAAACACAGATATACGGTTCAAGTGTGCGCAGGCACAGGTCACGAGGTTGTGATGAAACATGTGAGGGCGGGAGAACGTACGAGGGCGCGGGGGGGGCGGAGGGGGGCGAGGACCATTAAGTTGGTAGCGAAGAATTTTGTGACGTAAGGTAGTGATGTCGGTAATAACAAGGAGGGGATTGAAGTCCTTGAATCGAAAAATGCAGTGATTTCTATGGATCCATATGCACCAGATAGTAGTTATTATAGAGAGAGTTTGTGATTTATGCTTGCTTTTATTTTTAGTGTTTATAAGCCAAGCGATGAGCCATTCTCGGAAGGGTCTAGAAATGTTATCCGATCTGAAGCCGGTAGGGCCACCAAACCAAATTGGGCGAACCAACGGGCAGGAGAGGAGGAGGTGATTTAGTGTCTCTGGTTCTTCATGGCATAAAGGGCACAGCGGCGTGTCGGATATCTTGAAGCTGTAAAGTTTGCTTTGAAGGGGAAGTCTGTCCCAGAGGGCCTGCCAAAGGAGAAATTTAAATTTTTGAGGTAGATCAAGATTCCACAGGATCGGCCAAATTTTAGGATTTCCCCCACTGATCTGCCCCAAAACTACGCTTTGGTTGTTGGTTGTATGCGCAGAAAGGGCCTGTTCATATGCAGAGGCTACGGAGAAGGTACCCTTGGCTGAATGTTTCCAAACTAACTGGTCAGATAGTTGGTTCGGAGAGAGATGGATAGCCAGTATTTTCGGAATTAGGGAAGTAGGGAACCATTGCTTGAGTGTGCGTTTATCCCATGAACCATTGGTAATAAGGTCACTGACTTTGTCTGGAGGCGTAGAAGATCCTCGATCCGGAAGACTTGGTTTACCGTCAATATGGGGAATCCAGTCATCTTGCCAGATATGTATTTGAGTCCCTGTACCAACTTGCCATCTGAGTCCGGCTTTGAGCAGTTTTCGACCGGCAAGGATACTACGCCATCCCGAAGAGAAATTGCCCTGATCTGGGCTAAGGAGGAAGTTATAGTTATGGCAATATTTCCCCAATAATTGTTTGGCCATTAGCGACTGAGGATCCGTCCACAACCTCCAACTAGTTTTAGCTAGAAGAGATCTGTTGAAAAGGCCTGTTTCCTTGAAACCTAATCCGCCGGAATTTTTTGGAGTGCAAAGGGCGGGCCAGTTGATCCAATGTAAACCTTGTTTAAGTTCCGTACCGGACCAAAAGAATCTGCCAAGGATCTGGTTTAGCTTTTTTGTAACGTACCTAGGAAAAAGGCAGATTTGCATGTGATATAGGAGTAGGGAGGTGAGCACCGAAGATATGAGCGTTGCTCGGCCTGCTTTGTTTAGAAGACTGCCTTTCCAGCCTGCACATCTAGCTTTAACTTTGTCAATGATGGTATGAAAATATATCTTTTTGTGAGTAATGATATCAAGTGTTGTGCCAAGGTATTGTCCAAAGGAATCCGAGGTTTGAAAACCCAGCCATCCCTTGATGTTGTTGCCTTCTTCAATGGTAGCGTTGGAGCTAATGGTGAGAGAGGATTTTTGAAGATTGATCTGTTGTCCCGACACTTTGCAGTATTGTCGGAGAAGATGTTTCAGGCGACTGCAGGAGACTTGGTTCAATTTGGTGAAAATCATAATATCATCCGCAAAAAGTAAGTGGTTGAGCGGTGGGCAGTGTCTCCCCAATTTGATGCCCGGGACATGGCCCGAATCATGTGCCAATTGGAGGGATGAGGAAAGCATCTCGGCGCAAAGGAGGAACAGATAAGGGGAAAGGGGGTCTCCCTGACGAAGTCCACAAGTGGGTTGGAATCTTTCAGTGGGGGAGCCATTGAGTAGAATTTCATAGGAGATAGTGGTTACACAGGCCATGATTAACTTGATAAAAAATCCTGGAAACTTGGATTGCTTGAGGATAGTTTCCAGATATGCCCAGTTGACTCTGTCGTAGGCCTTACTCATATCCATCTTAATGGCCCCATACACTGCTTTACCGGTTCGAGTTGTTCGGATCTTGTTGGCTAGCTCTTGAGCAATAAAGATGTTATCTGTAATGTGACGGCCTCCAATGAAGGCATTCTGGTGTTCCGAGATGAGGTAAGGCAATAACGGTTTAATTCTATTGGCTAAAGTTTTGCCTATGATTTTGTAAATAGTATTGCACAGAGAGATTGGTCTAAAGTCAGCTGCTACTCTAGGGTTGGGTTTTTTTGGTATAAGGACCAAAAAAGATTTGTTTACTGCTTTCAGAAGAAAGCCCGATCGGAGAAAAGAGAGGACTGCAGAGGTGATCGAAGTTTCCAGAAAACCCCAACACTGTTGGTAAACGATGGCTGGGATGCCGTCAGGGCCAGGGGCTTTTAGAGGTTTAATATCAAAGAGGGCTTGTTTAACCTCCTTTGCAGTGAAAGGTTTGGATAGCCATTCAATGTGATCCGCTGTGAGTGATTTAGTCCGTCCTTCGATAGCTCTCGACATCCAAGGAGTAGAAGTGCGTTGAGTGTGTTTGATCCTTCCGAAAGTTGGTCACACAGGCAACTCGTTTAAAAAAAATACGCTACCTGGGGGCTTTACCGGGACTAACTAATAAGAGGCCTAGAGTCGGAAATGATCTTAGAAATCAATCGCGTTCCGGGAAAAAATCCCAATATCTTATTCGCCTAGAAGAAAAACAAAAATGTGGTTTCATTATGGTCTTACAGAACGACAATTACTTAAATACGTTCGTATTTTTACCAAAAAATTTACCACTATTCACGAGAATCTAACGGCAAGGAGTGCTAATATAATTTTTCAAAAGAGAAGGGAAAAGAGTGTATGAAAACACAATATGAGGGGCGTTAAGTGTCATTTATCCAAGTATCAAAATTCAATGGAAGTAATCGTTATCAAGTTTTAAATAAACTTGAGGGGAGCGAGTGCAATTTATCCACTAGAATCCACAATTCAATTTGTGGAGAATCAAAACCCTAGTTTGAAATTCGGTTTGATAAAAGCACTTGTATGGATGGAGAAGAACGATCGCTTTGCCTCAATTATGGAACCCTGCCACGAAAGCCGCTGTAGTGAAGCCCCCTTGCTTCTCACTCAGGCCACCAATCACTCCGCCGCCCCTTGTTACGGTGCCATCCCGCCGGATTCCGTCGCCAAATTCCTCTGCTCCACCCCTGACATCCAATTTCACACTGGCAACAACGGCGACAATCTCGGGTACGGATCTCCTCTTCGCACTGATGTTGTTCAAGAGTCACATTCAACACCTCAGAAATTACTAATTGAGACATCTGGCGTAAGAGATGTTACCAATTGTAATGACCCTTTTGAATGTCGAGAAGATGCAATTAACGGTTTAGGCCACTTGCTTTTGAAATCGAAATGTCCAAATGGGACCTCCGATGTGCAAGAAGTTGCCAATGTGGATAACCCTTTTGAATGTCAAGAAAACACAATTGAGGGTTTTGGCCAGTTGCTTTGGAAGGCGAAATGTCTAATTGGGTCCTCTGATGTGCAAGAAATCGCCAACCTTGACGACCGTTTTGGTCAAGACAACCCAGTTGAGGGTTCCGGTCAGTTGCTTAAGAATTTGAATTCAGTGGCAGCATCAGAACGTGGGTATTTCGATGTTGATGTCTCTCTTCAGACCAACTTTGATCACCCTTTTGAAGGTCTAGAAACTCCAGTTGAGGGTTTAGGTCAGTCGCTTTCAAATTTAGAGTCACTGGCAGCATCAATACATGAGTGTTTTGATGTTGATGTCTCTCCTAGGAGAAATTCCAGGGTTTCTTCTTCTAATAAAATTCTTTCTATTTCCACAAGACTGGAAGGAGAAAGGAACTCGGTTTTAGGTTCGGTTGGGACCAGCTCCAAGAAACGGAAATATTCCAATAATGGTGCTGGCCGTCCGGACGTATGGCTCTTCAAATTGAAATCAATGGCTAAACTAGAAGCCTTTTGGGATGACGTTATCCCCTTTCTCACCAAGTTTAGGGCTGAGTTTTGGGGTTCAGACGGCCGATTTCATTTAGAAGAGAAAAATGGAGAGTTATCATCAGATGTTAAAACAAATGAGAACTTGGTTTCAGTCCCGGTCGAGTCTCCTTCAAAGAAATCAAAAAGTTATGCGGAATGTGTTGATATTGAGGGTGTTGATACAATTGTACTTTCTGACAAAGAAGAAGCAGAAGGCCCAAGACTTCTTGGTCTGGGGCAGAAGACGTTGGATAAAGGTAAGCAGCCTATAGAATCTCATTTAGGAAGTTTGAAAGCTCATAAATCACGCACGCTCGTTGATGGTACCATTGCGTTGAGTGATAGGAATACTGAGAATAGTGGAAATACTCATTATGTCGACCCGTGTACTTGTAGGTGTCATTGTCATGCTGAACTTTGTCAGCGGGGTATTATTGAGAATTCTGTTACTTCAGCGGGTAGGGGGTCTGGGTCGTCAGGCAGTGTGCCCATATCAATGGCATTTGATCTTGCACTAGCGATACTAAGGAGTACAAAGCCTTTTGGCAACATTGATGATGTTGATGTAAGCTGCCAAACGCCGCGGTATGAGTCCCCTTCCCCAAGCAGTTACCGAGATAGGGCTTGGACTATAAAGTAGGACTTTAAGCTGGTTTGGTGGAGGTTCTGTTGGGCAGCTTTTTGTGAATATTTACGGAGCTTGAACCTTATGTTTGCTTATAATCACTTCTTTGGTCCACGAGAGAAGTCAAACTTTTGTTAGGTGCTTATACTTTGAAAGCTGGAGTTGCACAGAGTAAATTAAGGAACAAAGTGATGAGTTAGGCAGATGGACATCCTAATGTCTCTTTTGTACATTTGCAAGTTATCAGCTTCTTTTGTAACTATGTTATTAACAAGCCTCAAATCTGCAAGGCACATGATGGCTCAGCAGTTATGGTTTTTTGTAAGTTCTTGCAAATTATGAGTTATGGCATTTTTTTATGGAATGATGATATCAAAGTTGTTGAAACTGTACTTAATGGTACATGGTGTCATAAATATCATGCAGGTTCCTTTTGGCACTACAATACATCATAGATCTAGCTTAAAGTCCTATTAAGGTGGAATCCTTTTGTGCGTAACACTTTGATTATATAGTTATGTAGGATATCTCGTCAGTCAGTTTTTCAAGTTTTTTTTTTCCTTCTTTCGTTAATTTCAGAACATGAGTTACAGATCTTGAATACAAGCAAATAGTCATTTAATTTAGTTAGTAGATTCGCGTCACAAGTGCTATGCATTTTGGAGCCTTTTAATCTCCCCCCTCTGCCTGCCAAACATACACTGCAACTCTGTCTGTAGATAGTGAGCTAGACTGTGATGCTGTTGCTGTTTCACATTCGGTGTTAAGAGGGAGCTTAAAGAACAGAAAAGGCTAAGCAAGCCCTTACATTTGCAGAGTTTTATAGGTTTTGACGATAGTCATAATACTTCCTAGAGAAGCCATTGTTTTCTTGGAACTTCTCGCTGGTTAATTGTACCAAGTGTTCCTTGAAGACACTTGAGTCGTGTTGAGTGCTTGCTGAAGGAATCATTGGAAAGTGTAGCCGAAATAGGAGAAGCATTATATGCATGATTCTCTTGATGTATATCACAGACCAGTACTGATAGTGAGGGGGAGGCTTGCAACCATTTTCTGTTGTCTCTCATTCTTATTAGTGCTGTTTGCCTTTGGCTTCCCCTCCAGCACCAGGGCATTCAGATTTCCCAAGCCATCCTTCAACCGACATAATCTAATCAAAATAGCTCTAGCTGTGAGTTCATACACATATCTCAGAGAGCTATTGGTTGGGGATACCGAGTATTCTCTTCACACCCCAACATCCCTCCCCTTTCCTTTGGTATCAATGACTTAACAAGCCATCACCCTCGTACACTTTCTTCGTCCCTAATATATTCTTTCAGTATTGTCTTTGAAAAATAAGCTAATAAATGTGGCTCATGTGAACATTTTGAATATTCATATGGATTGCCACGACGGTTGCATGATTCCATTACATTTTGAGGTTCTACCTTTATTTACAAGTTTTATGTTGGATGAAGCTATTCTCTTACTCACTTTGACGTGGATTGCGAGGATATCTGAACTCGCTACATTCAGGATGTGATAGGATAAGCTCAGCATGTTCTCATCAGAAGGTTAATGTTAACTCCCTTAGGAAGACGAAATACTTCGAATAATCTTTTTTAGATAGCGAATTACTGCTATTCTACATTAAATCTATATTGGGTTGAAACCTAATATATGCTGCCTTGGTCTTTTCAAAGGGGTTGCCTAACTCGCCTCAGGGCAGAAGGTTCAATGCTTTCCTTATAAAGTTTCGGTAATATGTAGTAGTTCTACATCTCGTAACAATGTTAGCATGGAGTAAACCTTTTTCTCTTGTCCTTGATTATTCCTATGCTTAATAAAGTTTGTGGTTTGGCTTCAGAAGAAGCATTGATTTTCATTGATGGGCCGGTAATCTATCTTTTAATGTAGATGATTTTAGTTGTTTGTACTCTGGATATTGAATATAGTCTCTCTCCCTTGTAATGACTTTGTTCACCTCGGTAGTTGGTTCTAAGCATTTTGGTCTTATTATGTTTATATATGAGTCAGGTCTAGTCTTCTGTTTTGCATTATCCGTTACTTTGTGGTCACTCTGGGGGGCATGGATGGGAGAGATAATCAAAGAATTTTCTTCTCTATGCAATGCTAGATTAGTTAGCCATGTAGGATATCTTATAAACCGTACTGCTGAAGGTAGATGAACAATATGCAGAGGACACACGCTTAATCCTTCTCTTTTGCTAACTTTGTGTTATGGTATGTCATGAAAGAATCCAATTTGCAGCAAACGAAGCAAGGGATGAACTCTTCCATCTGCTTTATATGATACGGGTATGATCTACTCTACGAGATCCTTGAGACGGCTGAGAAGTACAAATTGATTGGATAGATGGAAACCCATGCAACTCGTTAAGATTTTAATCGCAGCTTCCTTGCACCAATATGTCAGTAACATGGCTGACTTCACGATTGCGTGATTGTGGTAAATTCGGTATCAGGTATGGACTGTGGAACAAACTGTTGATATGTATTTTCACGGCTAAGGGTTCACATATGCAACCTATATTCGTGGCCAAACTGCAAATTGCAAGGGAGAGTGAAGTATAGCAGGAAATTTTCTAAGGTAAGAAATTATAGGAGTATCACTATTCTCTTTAAGATTCTCTGGATCGGTAGACAATAGAAACTGCGGAACGTGATTGAAGAGTTGTGGCACAATTTGACGTCCATGTTGAGCTTTAACATGTCGTTGCTACATTGGTGGGGAAATACGTACATTTTTTTGGTGACAATTGTGGGATCTCTAGCGTTACTCTTCTCTAATCCATGATTTGCATCCCTCAAGGAACAAAGTACATTGGATTGGGAAGTTTAAATGTCCGATTGCCCGTACACTCTCCTTGGAGGTCACTCCACTGATCTCCAACGTTTCCCCAGATTCTGTATCCTTCTCCTTGCAATTGCTTTCGAATACCAGACTTGTACATGACTGCGCTTTGTCCCTTGTATTCCGCAGTCCTGTCAGGATGGTGTACAAAGGAAAGTTCTAAGCCAAAGTTATCGTGGATCACTGCACCTAAGTTAATTTTTCGACTTCACGTGTTGCCCGTGAAATCAGCGTCTCATTTGTTGTTAAAGGTGCATCAATGACAATGAGAAACACGTTTAGAACAACTTGTACTTTCTCTGTAGTTATTTTGACAAAATCTTACCTTAAGATCAGGCGTTCGTAACCAGTAAATCCCTGACTCTGCAGATTTTGACCAGTGGCTTGGCCAAGTGTTTCTTCGTCCCTACCGGTGACAAGAAATACCTTGAATCCGCTTTCAATCAACCTGTCAAACAGTCTCAGAGCTGCAGGAATTGCTGAGCACCCTCCTCCCAACGCCCAACTCTTGAAGCCTTGTGGGTCGTACGGGTCACACCTACATAGTTGTTCACAAATGCCAGGGAAATGATGAACGCAGAAGCAGAAAGGAGTTGACAGTGAGACAACTGCTATAGTGAGCGTGCAAGTTTAAGACCGGAGGATGAGATAGGCAAGAAGCGGATGAATTACCCGTATCGCTTTCCTTTGTAGTAAACGATATTCGAGATGCAAGTGTCGTCGACGTCTAGAATCCAAGCATCAAATCCATCACCGGCGACAAGTATGCCGTCGATGTAAGAAATGATAGTATCTACGATGAAGTTGAGGTCATGTTCATACTGCCCACCAACCATGTAAGCTTCGATGTAACGCATGCACTGAGTTGGAATGGTGCGCCATGCACGTACGTTGTTTGCTTCCGCAGCGACTCTCCAACTCAGGCAGTAGCTAGCCCCGTCCGGTGGGCAGCTTGGCCTTGGATAGATCTTTGTGCTGCTGCTTGCCACCGTCGTTATGGCTAAGAAAAATATTACTAGCACCTCCCTTAGTCGCTTCATCATGTTTGTAATCATCTATCTGCTCTTAATTCACCTTCAGCAAATCATGATTATCAATATCATATACAGCTAAAAAGGGTAAAGGATTAGGCCTCAAACACGCAGGCTATGCATCATAGAATACACAAAATTATAGCTAAAGATTGGACTATCATATCCGTCTTTTAGTCAACTATTTTTTTACAAAACTCTGACCTGACTTCACGACTGTTATGCTTTCTTCATGTCCCTATTTATCACTTAAAAATGCAACGAGTGTGTCACAAACACATAATATGGTCTGACATTCTCAAATTTCAACTGATGCATCAGGGATTTTTGAATCTCAAATGAACATAGACATTCTTGACTGCAGGTCTTATGGTCTTAGCTTTTCTAAGATACTTGACTTGGTATTAGTAATTGCCTGTCTTGAAAGTCAAAAAAATGAAATAAAATAACATTGATTAGCAGTTTGAAAGTAATTGAAAAGGGGAGGATTAACGTGAGAAAGAACCATCTAAGATGGTTAACTGCATGGCTTATCGATCATTCTCAAATCCATGCTTTAAGTGTAAACTGATGATCAATGATCATAAGGTTGAGCTTTGGACATATCACCTTGAGAGGTAAAACGAAGGTTCTGAGGCTTGCAACTCCGAGGCAAATGTAATACTAAATCTAACTTCAATAAAGTAGGAACACAATTAAGAGCTCGAACACAAGCGCAAAGAAAGAGAGAGGGTGAGAGAGTCGGAAGCTGCAGGAAAATAGATATCAAGGACTCTTATATACGAAGATGAAGATGGGTTGCCATGGTTGAGAAGAAGCCAACAATGGCGCACGGCGTACGTAAGACTCAACTTTCTCAAGACAAAGTCATTAGCAGGGGTGACCTTTAACTTTCTCGTTGGTCATTGGCAAAGGATAACGTACACCAGAGGGATTTCAATGGCTTCCTCTCTGCAAGCTAATACTTTATAGGTAGCTAAGCAGCTACAAAGTGCTGCTACGGCATCATTCCACATATGCATGTTGGATATATGGTGTCCATTAATGACGCTTTGTATTCAGCTTTTTGTATTCCCTTTGGAATTAAGATTGCCGATGGGTGATCTTAATACCACCCTCAGATTTGTACAGTGATATGTGCTTTTGCCGCTGTAGGCCATAATTTTCAGAGTCTTGAGATTTCATGTTTCATGTTGGATCATTAGAGTGTTTGCGAAATCGCAAACAAGATGTTCAATCTCCACAAGCTAAGGGCCAACAAAATGTAGAAATATACTAAAGTTCACATAGCAGCATGAAATGGGTCAGGAGAATCGACATGTAAGAACGACTCAGAGCGAGTATTGATGCAACGATTGTAAGGTTGGTAGCTCTGTGATCGGGATCTTGCGCTGTGATGCATCCCTAGTGTCAGGAGATTGTCGCTAAAATTTTAATTATAACAACGAAAAATGTTTTAGCAACGCTTTTTAATTGTTAAAACTATTACAGCTGACTTGTTGTACATTGCATGATCTTAATCAGTAGCAGAATAACGATTTGCGACATCGATCATAGGTCCCAAACTCTCCAATATTTGGTATTGATCAAGCTTAAAGAAATAATATTTGAGCTCCATATTTTATCATCTGAGCTCCATAATTAGCGCCAATTCGTGTCTCGTGTTGGCACTGTGTAAAGAAAGTCAGCTCTACTTATTGATTGACCCACCTTTGCGATACAGTAACTTGCTTTTTGGTGAGTTGAAGAATGATTGAATGAATGAATAGGTCCTAGCGTGACTTCGTAACATGACTAGAGACTTCAAGTGCGGCTGATGTCAGACAACAAATTCTGAACTCAAAAAAAGCAAAACTCCGAAAATGACCAAATTTTATGATAATTTCGTCATGGTGGGAGGTGGGTTACGGGCGATGCGGTGGGAAAAGTGTCAGAAGTCACGATTACAAACACGATCGAGTACATGCAGCGTGAGTTCGTTTTCTGAGTATGCCATATCTGCCACACCTTAAACACCAAAAATGGCCGAAAACCCCAAACGAGGACCTACTGTTCAATCCACTCAAAAAAACTCTTAATCCTCAATGAAATTCAATGAAACTCTTAAGCCTTTTATGACGATCGAATAGTTTTGTATAAGCAGAACACTAAACTTATCCCGCCCGACACTTAAAAAATTTAAAGCAAGGATTAAAATAAAGACAAGACCTGTCACTGCAAACAAGGAATCCACAGACATAAGACCCTTGCCCACACACACACACACACACACATATATATATATTGAGCTCCTATAATTAGGAAAAAGAGGTGCTGATGTACGTGATTACTCACAGTACGACCCATTCATCTTGTCTTCATGCGAGACATTATATTATGGTCTTTGGCTACGTTGGAGTTGCACCCAACCGACCAACCTCAATGTTAGTAATTGGACTCAACCGACCAAAAGCTCCACTGCTTTTTTATATAGGTGTAGAAGTAGAAATAATGCATGTCAACGGAGGTGTGCACTCCTAAATGCTCCTCCTATTTATGTACTGCTATTCCATTCGAAAGTCTTTACTCACTTTGTTGCGCACTAAACTCAAATGTCAATTGCCAAGGAAATTTGGAAATTGACATTTGAGATATTACGGACACAACTACGGCTGGTGTCATGGACACACTTCGGTGCTTATGCTGCAAAGAAGTTTAGAGGGAAAGATTTCCAAGCTAAAATGGGAAGAGAACAGCAGTGGCTGCCACAGTTTTATGGTATATGACATGAAAGAAACTCAAGGATCTTTGAAAAGAAAGGGTCTACCATTGAAGGATGCTTGTTTGTAATCCAGCAATGGATTAGATACATAACATATAGTTGGCAATCAGAGTCACCAACATTTCTCAATATTGCAATATGCAAGGCCTGGGGGCTAGAGCAACCCATTATGCTGAAATGAGACATGCAGACAACAAACATGAAGTAGAATGCAAGTAGTGTGTACTTTAGACTATATTGTATAGATTGTAAAGACATGAAGGCATGTAAATAGCAGGAGAGATATAAAAATGTAACTGTAAAGAAGTATGCACTTATTGGAAATAAAAAGGACATTTACCCACAAAAAAAAAAGTGAGTAAAGACTTTTTAAATTAACTTATAGTTTACGAGATCAGTTGCATCGGTTTACTGATATAGAAAAAATTAATACAACTAGTTTTAGTAAAGTATGGTGTCTAATTTCAAAAACGTACTCAAGAGGAGGAGAAACCCACCATGTATGAGAGCTGATCATAATCCCCATGCATAAATAGTCGATGTGGAACTTTAATACCCGCCCTCAAGTATAGGGTAGAATATGAGAGTGTAGCTTCGATACCATATTAAAGTTTGACGGGTGTTCAACTTAAAAGTATGTTCAACAAAAAGATAAGCTTACCAAGTATAAACTTGATCTCTATCCCATGAATAATCGAAGTGGAACTTGAACAATTTTTATCTTGAAATTGATGTGCAGCTAATTACAATTCACTGGTTGAGCAACTAAACTAACTATAATGGCCAGATCGCCATTATTCTGTTTGGTGGCTTCGTTCGCACGTACTGTTTCATAAACGACGTATTCTTCTGTATTGGGCTACAATTTACTTGGCGAAAGGCTTTTAGAGTTTCTGAAGCCCATAAATGATCTCACATATTGATCTGTAGGAGGCCGATTTCATTCTCCAGCCCAATGCCCACTCAGACCCATTTCTGTAGCCCAATACCAATTTCATTCTACAGTTGTTGTTCGCTTTTGTTTTCCTCTCAAGTCTCAAGTATGAAGAGAGAACAGAGTGAAGCAGCAAGTGCCAAGTGCATGGCAGCTTCAAGCCTGGAAACGATAGTTTTAGATACAAAGGCCTCGCCGTTACCCTAGTCGAGATGCAGCCGACGCTTTAGTGCGTTCTCGATGATGTTTTGCCGTTAGAGACATCCCTTTCTTAACTTTTATCTTCTTTGACTTTTTACAAATTGATACGAAATTTGAACTTTTGACTTATTTTGACTTTATTGGCTCTTGTAACGGCTTGGTTTGCTTCCTCTTTGGCTTTTACTCCAAGAGCCCTCACATGATGAATCCCATTTTGGGATCAAAGTATATGCTGTAATTGAGTTGCCCGTTAGTCCCAAATCCTGTAATCCCACATGTTAGTTAACCGCTACGGCTTACGGATTTGGCTATACAAGGTCATAAAAATTAGGACGCCATAGGCTCTTGATCATAATGGTGAACCAGAGCTTCAAGCTTGTACTCTTGGAAGCGGTAAGTGGAGAATAAGTCCGGCCAACAAGGTTTCTCGGATATTAACGCGAACGGTGGAGCTTCACACTGGAAGGATGGGCAAAGTTTGATCAGGGACTTCTCGGATTTTCTATCCGTTTGGATTGGGGGAAGAACGAATCTAGGTGACTCCAGGCTCCTCCTACCTTGGACTAAAGATCGCATTTTTACAGCTCCTGTTACAGCCCAGTTGCGTGGTTCTGAACTTGTGGCATTAACAATTTCGAAAGACGGACAAACACAAATCTTACGTCGAAACTGTAGTCATTATTCTTTTAACGTACGTACATTGAAGCCCTCTGCTGTCTTATGATACGAAGCAGAAGAGTTTTACAACCAAAGCCCACCTTTCCAGTACCAATTCGTGTGTTCAAGCATATAATTCATACACTCGAAGCTTGCTTCCACTGGATTCTGTTGCCATCGGGGAATGTTGGAAGATTAACAACGGGAATTACGCTTCTGTTTTTTCTTATAATAGAAACTTCATTGCAACGAACAAAAGAATGCAGCATGAGCTTGCATATGGTCAATGAAAGATTATGGAGTTGCGGAATCATAGACTAAATCGCAGTTGTGACAGGATCCACTCTATTGAAGTTCATCACCTAATTAAAGTCCCAGTACATATCATGCTTGATAACGTATGACTTTGTGCCTGATATTGTCCATTTACAGTTTATGGACCGGTGAAATCTACACCAGCTTTGATGACACCATAAATATATATGTTCAAGAGAGAAACATATGATTCTCTGTCTCTGTGTGTGTGTGTGCAGAGCCATGTGGAGACTACAACTTTAGAGATGGAGTGTGGCACCAGATTTGTTGTTATTTCTTTTTCTTTGGGGACCTACTTCCGGCAGAAATTAAACTCTGGGCTTTCACAGTAGAGGCTAGCTTTGCTTCAAAGGAACTAATCCTGCTGGTTCACCTTCTCCATGTGGGTTCCCATCCTTTGTTATTTATGGATACAAAGTAAGATCAATTGCTCTCAATCACAGAAACTTGACCGTACTTGTTACTGTTTCTCGATCATACTGGGCATAGCTATGTGTGACAAAACCATTTATTTACCTTCTTTCACTTTTTAGGAGCAACTTCATTAAAGAAAGATTAGATTAGGATGGCCAAGGGTGTTGGAAAATCCCCATGATTTATCATAACTGAGAGTTTGCATGAGTAATTGATATTTGTGACCTTGCCTTTTTTATTTCACTTAATCAAGATTGATTTAGTTCTTCTTCTTCTTTCAGGTCCCTTCATGCTCACGTTTATTGACACACTGGAAGTCGTCAAACAGAAGTGTATATATAGGCTCAATAAATGAGTTGGTTAAGCCATCAGCCAGATGCAGCATGAGTCAATATCTAGACCCCATTAATGGACTCATCCATCAGCTTTATAAACAGTTTGTACAAGTATTTATCCGTGCTTTCATTCACCTTAAATTATTAGCTATAATTGTTAAAGTTTGATGTCCAGCTCGATACCTTGCTCAAGACGAGGAGAAGACCATCACATCTAAGTACCGATTTCAATCCCCATGTATAGTTGATGTAGGGCTTGACCACCCGCGCCTCTTGCATAACGTGGAAGATGAGGTGATCCCAAAACTCGAGCCTATTAAAGCGAACTTTAGATCGAAAAGAAGTGGCGTGAAAATGACCTGAAGACCGTGAAACATGGACATAGCCTAAATCTGATACCACGTTAAGTCTGGTATCCAACTCAAAAGCATGATCAAGAGAAATAAAACTCAAAAACATCAGCAACAGTTTGGTATCCAAAACGAAATTCTGCGATTACGAAACGCTTTTCAAGTTCGAGTGAGACCGATACATTCGCTTCATTTACTTGAATTTGTCAAATAAAGCATAGAATAAGAGTCCATCAACATGGAAAGAGCATTGAATAGGAGATAGCAAAGTCAAGAACATCAGCCATAGTTTGATACATCCCTGTTAATGTGTTCAAACTGTCGTGTTCCTCATTCAACGTAGTTATCATGAGAGTTGGCCCATACGTACAACCTCTGCCATATCCTTTTCTCACACGAGATGGTCCATGCGACATGTTACAATGTTAGGCTAACTCTAGTCAAAGAATAATTTTGATTGGAGCCATGGATTTTTGGGTGCATGGACCTATTAAATGGTCCACTTCAGAATGACAGGTTCGACCCAACCCAAATGAATTTTCAATTTAAAAGGAAAAAGAATAAAGGCATTATGGGTCAAACAACTCTTTTGTTAATCCTTAAAAATAAAAAATAAAAAAACTCGCGAGAAAAAAATATGTCGATTCAAATTTGAAGCCCATCAATTTGTGCATCTTGAGAATATTGATTTACCCGAACTATGAAGCATTTGGCAACTTTGATCGCGGAGAGGAAAAAAAAAAAAGAAACATTCAAGCTTGGCTTCTGATCATCTAACGGGCTTGAGTACTGGTAGTAGTAATGGAGGAATTGGAGATGAATTTTCTAGTTGATGTAAACGATAAATGTAGCGATGAGATTGTTGAATACATTTTTTGACAAAAAAATGTCGTATAAAAATAAGGCTTTTCCGGGTAATACGTCTGGTGACAATAACAACTTTTACATATCGGTAAATGTTTTCCTCGAAACGTCACCCACTATTAAAGGGTTAACTGCAGCTGAATTTTTTGCAAACAAAAACTTGCGTGTGAAATTGCACAATGACCACCATATCAATGACTAGCAAGCTAAACTTGAAAAGCCCATACATCTACTAGTTTGAAATTGATAGATGTTGGCTTGGTAGTTGTTGTATTATTTTCTTGCTTGGCTTTTATGTTTAAGGACATTAATTACGTATAATACGCGTCCCTTTCAAAAACAGACAATCGTCGGCATAAATTTAGACTTTTGCAAATAATTCTTAACAAGGACTTCATTGTATTAATGACGTCGACCACAATGTTTGTTTCTCTTGGTTTTTAACCGACCAAAATAGAAATTATTTCTTGAACATTTTTTCCAAACAATAGAAATCTAATTTTAGCGACAATTGAGTATGCCTACTTCGCATTCTCTATACAGCGTAATCACAACGATATTCTCGTCCTCTCATACGCAAAAAAATATTTAACGGCATAGTTATTTTTTCTTTTTTTGTGTGTGTTTTTGTGTTTACACTTGCATGTTAACTATTTCTTGTCAATAGCATCAAGGGGACATCAAGATGTAAGAGGCACGTAGGCTTCAGCATGTGCAATGATTGAGAGACTACCAAACAAAATACTGTTCCTCTGATAACTACATTTCATCTCCATTAAGATCTCGATCCAGAGGAGAGAGTCTTGATTGGGCTCTTGATGCGAAGATGATTCTCACAAGCTAAGCTAAAACAGGCTTGTTGCTCTGTAAAAACAGATCATCAATCTCATCCATGGGTCTTGTTTATCTCTCGACCGACTCCCTTTTGATCTCCTAGCGATCCCTGAGGCGAACGCCATTGAGACTTGTTTTACTCGTATCTAGTTTCTTACTTTTCTTTTGTAACCATAAAAATCATCAATGAGTTGACATAAGTGAGTATGCTCGTTTATTCAACGACTAGGCCTAGTTATATAAAATTGGTAGGAGAATGAATTGACAAGGGGATTGGAACCTCCAAATTTATATGTTAATAGCCCTGAAATTTCGTGGGAATATAGAAATAAACAAGAGGTTGGTATGATTCCATGACACCATAACCGAGATAAGAAAGAAGAATTTTTGAAAAATGGTTTTTGATTTGGCTAGTATTCGTTTCTAATATAATTAATTACTCCGTAGTTGTTAATTATCCTTGCCCTTTGTACCAATTTTCCTTTCAAAGCCGTTTGGTGACGGATTTTATTGCCGTGCCCCATTGCAATTCAGCTTGTCCACCTTTATCTCATGCTAATTGGTGATTTCTATCCTCACTTATTTCATAATCACACCCATGCTCATCGGTGATTACCATCCAGATCTCTTCATCCATGTTTATTGTGGATCGTTTCACTTCTTTGGCACAATCAACCATTTTGTCTTTCCAATTTTCATTGGGTTTAGTCTATTTATCTTTCTTATGTCCCTCATTTGGTATGTTTCTTGGTGATGGTTGTTTGTGGGTCTTTTTATCCGAAGAGTGTGTGCGAGTTGCAGTGGTGCGTGGCTTCAAGGTCGTAGTTGGGTTGCTATGTTTGCAAGGACATGGTGTTAGAGTATACTTGCTTTGCAAGGATTAGGGGTGAGCACAAAATCATTCAAACCGATTCGAATCGTTCAAACCGACAAAATTGAACCGATTCGATCTGAACCGTTTGAAAATTTTAATGATTGGGTTTACGTTTTTCAAACCAACCTCCGTTTGATTCGGTTCAATTCACGGTTCACATTTTTTAAACCGATGTCAAACCGAACAGAACCGATGTATTATATGTTAATCTATTTTTAGTAACATTCATTGCTAATTTTCACATATATGGTATTAGACACATCCAAATAAACAAATTTAAAAAGAAAGAAAAATAATGAAAGCAGTTATAATACAAAATTTGGTGACCAATATCTCTTTTATATATTTTTTATTCTTACTCGTACATTAATGAACACTTATATATTGAATATAACAAGGTTATATGCAATTTTCAAACCAACTTTAATTTCTAATTATTGTTAAATCTAATAATAGTGTGCAAATGAACAACATCTTTAAGTACGCACAAATCGATCCAAATTGACTAAATCAAACCGTTTAAACCGATCAAATCGAACCGTCCAACCCAACGGTGTTTGTTTCGGTTCACAAAGGTAACAATTCGATTTGTAATTTGACCTCGAAATCGAACTAAACCGAACCGCAACTTAGTATTTGCATTCTAGCCACTTGCTTTAACAATGGAAATCAGTTTCTTTGAAAACAATGTTTTAAGGACTGGGAAGCTTAAACCCAAAACCTGGGGAACAGAGTTGCTATCATTGTTTTGTTCCAAAAGGGGGGCCTTGCTCATGTTAAATTCAGCTCGGGAGGTCCCACTCCTAGATGATTTATCTTCTGCTTTAGCTTCTGATGGTCTTGTTTATTTATTTGCAGTATACTTCCTTCCTTCTCTCGAAAAAGAAAGTAGATTAGGCACTATTAACTTTACCTGATATATACCATGATTAATTAATTAATTTCAACAGTTTCATCGATAAAAATCTAATAAAAATGGCTACTTTATTCCAAAGTTCAGGTAAATGTTTACCGTCGAAACCATTTTTTCTTGTAAGTTCTCTTACACGTTTACGAAGTTGTCACTTACTTGCTTTCGCGTTTACTTTTACTTGCAATTCTACTCAACAAACCGATAACTTATTTCACGATCATCGCTCAACAGACGAGTGACATATTTGTCAAAGTAAACTTAGGCAAGTATAATACTAACATCCACAGCCACTGTTTCTTGGCCAGCGCCATCCTCAAGTCAAGTGCCATGGACACATGGACGAGCAGAGATTGCCCTCATAAACAAATGTAATTGAATCATGTGAAGGAAGGAAGAAAGAGAAGCTACTGTCCCCTCTTCCAGTCTTCCCCTCCCTATGCGGGCTCTGTCAGCTCTTTTTACTGTAAATGCTGCTTCCAAAAATCTACAAACTCCCCACACACTAAACGCACAGATCTACACTCTCTCTCTCTCTCTTCACTTCACGTGACGTAAAGATCACAAAAAGCAAGCTCAACTGTCTGTGTCTCCCCTTAACATCCACTGCCCACACACACGCACACACTCTTCACATACTCGCACATTGGAGATGGTTTTTCTAGTGGTGGGATTATAGGAAATGAATCGGAATATGAAGGAATCCACCGTGATCGGCGGGAGGAATGCGGCCGCCGGGTACCCTCACCGGAGAGGAATGAGCCTCGCCGGAATCTACAAGGACGCCGACGAGAACATGGATCTCTTCTCACGCAACCGCCGCTCTCTCTCCGTCGCTTCGTCCGACGAATCCGACCGTACGAGTTAATTATATTTACTAAGCTTACGGTTAATTAAGCGTCGAATGACTATTGTATCCTAGCCGAAGTGCTGTTATTTCGACGATTGTTATGGTTTCGAGGTCAATATAGTCATTTGAGTTTTTGCTTCTCCCAGATAATTAGATACGATTATGGAATCGGATAACGCGATGTGAAATCGATTCAGTCTTCGTAGATATGCGTGAAACGACAAAATATTGAAAAAGTTTATATTTTAGAGCCTTTTTGGGGATTAAATCCATTTGCATCGTCTGATTACATTGTGGAAATTTGCTATCAGTTTGCTCAGGTTCTTCTGTATTGTTCGCCAATAGATACATACCATGGATTTTGTTTCGATTTTGATTTTTGTTGCTTTTTTGATCGTATATTTGGTTACTTCTGAGTGCAGTTTCGGTGAAATTGGGGAGAATCTCGGTTGGATCAACGAAACAGCCAAAAAGTGGATTAGATGATCTGTTGTCGTCCGGTGACGGAGGGAAGCACGATTACGATTGGTAAAATCTCGAACCCCTTTTCGTTAGTTTCCATTTTCAATGGAAGACACTGATTATCAAAGCTCAGATCTACCTTCATTTTTAGTTCATTTAATGATACTGTCCTTAAAAATATAGTAAAATGTATCAGTTTGTAAAGATCGGTGAATTGAGTTCCTTTAAATAAAAAAAATGTATTCGGATTGTGTCTCAACTGTTCTAGCAATATAATGCCTTGCCGTATTTGAAAAGGATACCGCGCAATTTACCGAAAAAGAAGAAAGATGCCGCAAAAGCTGAAGGATTAAGTTGAGAAGGTGTTAGAAACGCTACCCCAGCTCAAAGACTTCACCTTGAGCTTGAACAGCAACCTAATCTAACTGAAGACACTGAGAGATGCTTTCTTCTGGTGTTGGAAAGACTCTTAAGACCTAAGGTTGCCCTCTTGCCAAACTACAATGTACAACAGCACCTTCGGCAGGGTTCTAATTTGTTTGGGCAATGACTGCACTTTTCATTTCCTAGTTCCGCTGTTGTTTTTGTATGGCTTTTAAAATTCATTAAACGCCTTTGGAATTCAGAATTTTCGAACCTGTTATGATCACTATCTTCAGGAACAAATAGAACGCAGTTATTGTTCCAGAGTCCCTAGTGTTACTTCCACTAGTCCAGTTTTGTCCACAACAGTAGTATCTTTCAATCGCGAGAGTATCCTTGAAGAGGAACAAGCTGCGTATGTATTGAAGAATCAACACCATAGGTTCTTGTCGGACTTTTGGTTATATGGCATTATGTATGAAGACAGATGTAGATGGTGTATCTAGTATTTGGAGTAGCGACTTTGACTTTCAGTATACCGATGCGGCGATGCTGTCATATTTTGTTTTGACCAATAATTCATTTGAAAAAAGGCATTTACTTTTTCAAATGCTGTAGTTTAAGAACCTGCTATCAAAGTAAGAGTCGCTGCTCTTGTTTGTGAGTCTTGATTGGTGAGAAAATTGAAGAAAAATATAAAGGGAAAAGAAGGAAAGTAACCTCATAATTTCCCAAGGTAGAAAGAAAGGTTATCCTATTTCTTGCCTAATACTTCTATGGTAAAGTTGGCAAGAAAAGGCATAAAAGCTATCTTAGTGAAGAAGAACAGAAAATGAGAGAATTTATATATCATAAAGCGGCAGTAAGTAAACTAACTTTTTTAGCAACTAGATTTTAATTCTAAAGGCAGGGCTTCAAAATTGTTTCTTTTCTCTGAAGTTGTAAAAGTTGGAATTTCTCAGTTGTTATTGCTCTTCAATGGCTACTAAATGGAAAGTCCAAAGATACTTGAGGCGATTTTTCATTTTATAGTGAAAAATAAAGTTACGAATTTCCATTCATGTTTATTACCTTTAATGTGAACAGGCTTCTCACTCCTCCTGGAACTCCTCTCTTTCCTTCATCGGATGGAAGTGAGTCTCAACCTGCCCCGGTGACTCAACGAAGCAGTTCCTTAGTTAGATCAGTTTCTACAACTAAGGCTTCAAGGGTATGTTGCTATTCTCCAAATTCACATAGCTGCTTGTGTGTTTGCTTCATAACGTGTCTGCATCCAAACTAAATCTAACCTCGGACGACCCAAAAGGTTTCCTATCTTCTCTCTCTCTCTCTCTTTTTCTTTTCCTTTCTTATTTTGTAAGAGGAATGCACATCCCTGCAACTCCTAGCTGGGTCCCCAACTCCTTTAGGGTGCCAGGAGGTAGCACCCATTCTTGCAGCTTGAGGGTTCGGAACCAAGAAATATGGCTGAACTTGGTCTCGAAATAGTGGCTCAAAAAGCTACGTTAAGATCAATTGAAAGAACTAGGTGATGACAGACTAATGGATAACCATACCTTTTACTGACAGGTCCTCTTCAAGTGATCTTCCTGAAGTAACTTGTTCAGATTGGCTTTTTAATGATCCTGAATACGTTGGAATAATATCTAATGAAGGCTTCAACCCCCTAAGGAATAGACCTGATGCGACAAATATGCCCCACTGTGATTTCAATATAGTTATCTGTTATATGCAAGGGGACTTTAGATGGTGTATTGTGGGTAAAATCAACACAGACTGCAGCTTGGACCTGTCTAACCATTGAATCACCTAATGACACTTGGGCCTATGTAGTTAATAGACCAGGTTAGTTCAGTTTCACTTGCACCCATTTTCATGGGAAGAACATAGCTTGATGGTTAAGGCTAAGCTGTTCAAATTAACTTTTGACTTCTCTAGTATGCCTCTCTGACTGCCAACAATGATGCGAAGGAGAGGATGGTGATACTGTACGACTCTGCGACCAATACGGTATGCAAATCGATGCACTGCTGCTGCATATTGTTGGTTCTAATATGAAAAGAGCCACAGAATTAACTATTTTGTCTAAGAGTTTAGGTTGAAACCTCAAACCCGGGGATGTTATCTCTCGTCTTAGTTGTAAAAAGGAGAACATTAGCGTGTAGTTTGGCTCATAAGCACCAATATCAAATAGAGACAGAGAGGGAAAACGGAAGCGATGGCAGTGAGCATTCCAGGTCAGATGGTGAGTGCTAGTGGTTGACCGAACTAGAGAGCTGGGGGCTATAGTTGGAGGTGGATTCGGCCAGAATGACCACGAAGGGCTCAAGGTTGCAGTAAATGTGGTCGACCCTAACTTTTTGGCAGATTAGCTTTACTGTAGCTTTCGAAGAAGAAGCTAACTGTCTGGGAATTCTAATCCAGTTTCTTTTTCTAATGGAATAACTATATTATCATAGAATAATCTGGAATAACAGAATAAAGTGGACGTTTTTTGTCCCCTGCAGTTTGCCGTAGTGTAGGGGACAAAATTGCTGCACAAAGTTGTGGAGATGTAAACTGGTGGTGATATGGAAGTGGTTTTGACATTTTATCTTTTTACCTCATTAATGATCTGTCACTGCTTTGATATATAAGTAGATTTCGATATGAATGAGTATTTCTACACGTTAACAATGTGGAATTAATTTTCGTTTTCTTTCTTCTTTTCGACCAAATGATATCAGTTAATTATTTGCATAAAACTTATACGTACTTCTTTGCTAATTCATCTTTGAAGCGATAAAATCAATTTTTAGATGACTGACATCTTTCTACTTCAGCTTTCTGTGTCTCAATCTGAGAGCAATCATCCCTCAAGGCCAACTAGAAGCACTTCAGTGTCTCGCCCTTCCCTTTCTACTACCCAGTATAGTACCTACTCAAATAAATCCACCTCAATTCTGAACACAAGCTCTGCTTCAGTTTCATCTTACATTAGACCATCAATCCCCACCCGCTCATCAGCTATTACCAGATCTTCAACAACATCTGCCCGTCCAACGCCATCTCCATCTTCAACTCCTTCTAGAGCTCGTCCAGCCCCTAACAACTCTTCTATTGACCGGACAAAACCGTCTCAAAGCTCAAGACCTTCAACTCCTACTTCTAGGCCACAAATTCCTGCAAACTTGAATTCTCCTGCAAGTCGGCCAGCTTCTAGGCCATCGACACCAACGCGTCGTAATGCAACACCTTCCTTGTCTCCGTCAGCTGGACCTTCCGCATCAGGAGGGCGTGCATTGTCAAATGGGCGCAACGTGGCACCTGTATCCCGACCAAGCTCCCCGAGCCCACGAGTTCGACCTCCCCCACAGCCAATTGTTCTCCCTGATTTTCCGCTTGACACACCACCAAACTTGCGGACGACTTTGCCAGATAGGCCTCTTTCTGCTGGTAGGTCCAGGCCAGGTGCTGCCGTCACTGTGAAGGGGAACATGGAGGCACCAAGCTCTGCTAATCTGCCAAGGAGACAGTCATCACCAATTGTGTCTAGGGGAAGACTGACGGAACCCGCTGGAAGGGGCCGTGTTCTCCCTAACGGACATGTCGATACATTGGAGTCTCGTAAGGTTTCGCATGTCTCAGAATCGTCAATGCGAAAATCTGTTAAAACATCCAGTGAGAGCACTGGCTTTGGGAGGACTATCTCAAAGAAATCACTGGATATGGCTATTCGACATATGGTAAAACTACCCTTCCCTTCTTTGATACGCAGACTGCACTTTTTAGGTTTTGATGTCAATCATTGGGTAATATTGTTATCAATTTCATGTTACTTTTCATAAAACAAGGAACACCCTATTCTCACTTTATAAACTCACTATTTTGCCATCTTTAGTTGTTATAAGAACATCCATTTTTACTCTCATGTTAGTGTCTCAAAAACAGATTGACAAAATGATCTGCATAAGGATTTGCCATTTATATATGTGGTCATTAGTAAGTTTTACGTGATCTAACGTGTTCTTGTAGTTTAATCTAGTTGTGACCGTGGCAAATACTCGAGATGAAAATTTGCCAAACTGAAAAAATGAGAATTTACATGCAGCCATTTTTCAATGACGGACATTCCGGTGTAGGCTGTGTAGCTAATGGGGCCTTGTTATTATGTCGATGAAACTTACTGTCCTACATGCTGTTAAAACATGGTTCAGTGAATATTTAGAAACATCTTGTTCGTGGACCAATTTCAAGTACATGTATTCTCTTGCAGGATATAAGACACGGCACCAGTGGCATTCGTCCAATTTCAGGCTCAACCCTCTTCCCCCAGAGCGTTCGGTCTTTGAATCCCAAAAGTCAACCTGGTCGTGCTTCAAGTGCCCCGGCATCTGTCAATGGAAACATGGCGGTCAGCACTAACGGTGTTATTCCAGGAAATGGATACTATGCTCATAGGCCCTCAGAGAATGGAACTTTCGAAGACAAAAGTTCAGTATCGGCAAAACTGAGCGAAGTGGATCTCTATGAAAGCTCCCGTTATGATGCAATTCTGCTCAAAGAGGACTTGAAGAACACAAATTGGTTGCATAGTGCCGATGATAAGTCTGACCAAGAACTCATCTTTGATCATGGATTTGAACCTCTTCCAGAACCTTTTGGCCCCTTATAACCCCTCTGAAGAGAGTGATTGTGTTATTTATTTTTTTCCACCCTCTATAGTGTTCTACTTACTTGATTTTCATGAGAGATTCAAAAAGAAAGACAGAAAGAGTATGTCAATTTTTGCATCTAAGAGTGGGTTCCAACAGTGGGTGCCCTTATTTTGCTTTTTTCTAGTTCTGTAAAGAACTTGCAGAGTCCATATAAGTTTGTCGAGTTTTTTTCTCTAAATAATACTATTTTAAAACTTAATTTTCAATTTATTCTATTTTGAAATTTATTTACCCGCATATCACGCTTTTGAAAATTGCTATTTGAAATTACAATTTCAAAGTAAAAATCTCTATTTCAATAAAACAGAAATCGATGTTTGAAACATCGATTTTAAGGTAGAAATTGTTGCTTCAAACAACAATTTTTATTTTGAAGTCGTGGTTTCAAACAGTGATTTTCAAAAGTGTGGTATTCGGGTAAATTAGTTTCAAAATGGAGTAGATTGGTAATTAAGTTTTAAAACAGTATTATTTAGGAGAAAAATCATAAATTTGTCCACATAAATTTCTACCAAGAAAAGGGAAAGAAAAAAAAAGTTTTGATGACGTACCATTAGACATGACACATATGAGCATAGAAATGTCAAAGATGGCTATGGGTTAGGTTTGTCATAGGAGTAAGGTCAACTAATGTTGGATGGTTGGTTAAGCTGAGGTTAATTGAGCATGCATGGCTACATAAAAAGTCAACTCTAGTGCCTAAAGTTTGGTTTGAAAGTCTAATCTGTCTATGAATTAGTAATTTACTTCTCCTTCTCAAGGTGGGCTCAGCTTTAATAGAGCTTAATCTATTCCATGAGGTCCCATAGGAGTTCAGCCACCTACATGCAGGAGGAAAAGCAAGGAGATCAGTTTGCATCAGTGTTAAGTTAGCTGAAGTGTCTAATTAACCACCGCCAAATGTACGGATAAATAGAGTGCAAGTTACGCTGTAACAAAGAAGGACCAGAACTCTAATAGCACGTTAAGTTACCATCTGCTCCAAAAGTTTAAGCCAATAGAAAATGTATTCAACAAGTACATCATGTTTTAACAGATAGAAATGGAAGATGCGACGCTCCCAAATAAACTCACTCGTGCGCTTAAATCGACACCCAAACCATTATACATTTATAGTCATGGAAGAAGAAAAAAAATCAATTCTATTTCCTTGACCAGATCCATTTGTGATAAACTAATTAATAGCATCTGCCAACTCTCCGGTCAAACCCTCGCTTAACCAACTCAAGACTCGCTTCCTTGTAGTAGTATATTCCAACTTTGTTTATGCTGTGAATAGATGGTGCTTACATGTACACGAGACAGGTGACTTTTGGTTGTATCAACTCTATCATTTTGTACACTAATCAACAATTAATGCAGTAGTTTAGGTTAGTTCACCAGTCTTGCTCTTGCGTGCGGGGTTCAGTTCGGTCTTTCCAAGACCCTAACACAAATTCATTTAATTCAGTTTACAGCTGCTAGCCTGGTCTTCTTATTCCCCTCTGAGACCATAAGGAGCACACCCTTTAATAAATCTTATTTTTTTTACCTTAGTCTTACTCCTTTTACTTGGTATGATATGATTTTTAAAACAGTTAAACGATAAAAATATCCACGTCTTTACCACGTACTAATATTCGCTTGCTCTGTGCAAGAAAAAAAAATGTTGATGCTCTAAAACCGACATCCCAAATACGGAGGATTGCAACTGAATTTTCAACTTTACACCCCAGTCTTTCTAAACTGGCAATCGGCCGTCAAAAGCTCTCGTGCACTATTTAGTCCCGATGCTCACAATGATGGCCCCTTTTTTGACGTTTTAAGAGATGCAAATGTGACATTATATTTTCGATGCAACAATAGTAACTGGCCCCGATATCTATCTCCAAATTTAAAAGGTGGACGTCGATGGCAATTCATTTCAGAATAAATACAATCAGGAATTAAAAAATCGTATCTAAATTACGTTTTGTCCCGTAAAAGGAGACATTTTTAAATAAAAAAATAGTGGGCAGCAAATGGCTCGAGTTATTAATGATTTTGCAAAACACACCATGAGAAAGCTTCCACCAAATCCTACCTACCAAAGAGGGCGACTACTACTAGTCCTTAGCGAGCCCCGTGAATGGTTCGATGTTATTGAAACGAATGTGCAGTCAATCTGCATGAAATTTAATTTTCATTCTTGGCTTGGCGGCTTTACAATTTCTACTAATTATTTTTAGCGGTGTAGATTAGCTTATTACACGACGAACTACTACCGTATACAATTACAAATGTACAATCTTAATTATGTCAAATGACTTTGATTATGCCTGTATTATCGGAAACGTTAAACCCACTCAATCAATGCACTGTGTTTCAAGTTTTACAATTCGGTCAATTTAGATTGCAGAAGGCCTTCCTTCAAACGATTCTTCAAACTTAATTTGTTAAGAATCATACGTCCGTTTCGAGTTTTTATTTTTAATAAATTAATTCTAGCAGCCCAATTTTGCTAATAATAATGACAAAATAACAATCCACAAAAAGGTACCCGCAGTACTGAATCCGAGTCAGAGTACCCCCCAGGGCCCACGGACGTTTCTAGAAGTCAGTTTTGGATTCCCCAGTAGAAGTAGTCTGCAAATGGAGGCCTGGCAGCATCTCCAACGGTTTCCTGTAAATTTAAGAGAGAGGGAGAGAGAGAAAATAAGAGAAAACTCGTCATCGAGATCTGAGTCACGGCCGGAGTCCGGTTGCTTAACGAAGAAGCTGCACATTTTTTTCTTCTCAACTTTCTCCCAAGAATCCAGCCAGACCTGACCTTCTTTTTTAAGTTGAGAGTTCCATTTTTTCTCCCCTACTTGGAAGGAAAGGACTTCAAAAATGCCGTTGCAGCAGGTACACACAGCCACAGCTCTACATTATATATAATATACGTTTGTACACCTCTTTGTTTTCATCTGCTTTAAGCAGCTTCTCTGTTTCCTCTTTTGTTATTCTCTCCGCATTTTCAGGTCACCGGAGACGCTGTATTCCGGTCACCGGAGACGCTGTAAGCCTGTCCTTTTACCGCCGTCGATTTGGAGTACGATCACTTTCTTTCTCTCTCTCTCTCTCTCTGTGAGTACATATACACGTGTGCGTGTGTGTTGTGACATGTGTGGCTGTTTTGTGGTGATAATTTCAAATATCTTTGGTTGCTAGTTCAATTTCAGTATCTAGCACTTTTTGCGCTTTGTTCAGTTAGGTTTCAATTACGACTCACGGAGAGACTGTATGAGTTGAGAGTTGAACATTTGTGTGCGCGCGCGCGTGTTGTGTTTAGTGATGTATGTGCCTGTTTTGTGGTGCTAATTTCAAATTTCTTTGCTTGCTAGTTTGGTGTTTGGCATTTTTGAGTTTTGTTGAGATCTAAATTCCAAGCATTGAATAATTGTTGTATTCTGGAGTTCGATTACCTCTCAAGTCGATAAATGTAGTTCCAGAGCCTTTGAGTCAGCACTATTTCAGATATACGGAGATCTGTGTTTAACATAAACTCGGCGTACCGTACTGTGATATTGCCTAAATTTCAGGTTTCAATAGATAGTCTTACAGTCTTGGTAGGAGGGAAAAAACGGAAGATATAACAGTAGTTTGTTGCTAGACTTTGGTGGAAATGGATGGGGTTTTGGAAGGTTCATATCAACGCAAGATAGTTATGCTTCAACAGAGGCGTTTGGGAGACGTAGATTCTACAGGTATTTCGAGAGGAGTGCGCGTTCATGATAATTAGCTCAGACAATGTTGTATTACTTCGGAAGGGTTCCAAAATTTTCTCAATGTTTCTAGTTTTTGTAGCGACTTCTTACATCTCTGAAAGTCTCAATGTTGAAGTTAATTATACTTGTCCTTAAACCGACTGGTACATTCATATGCAAAGTAGCTGAGCTTGTCCCAACATTGGCATGTAAACCTTTTATCGTCTCCACCATAACTGTTTAGTTTGCTTTTGGGAGAGAAGGGATGTCATAATTGGGTTTTGAAGATCAAAAAGTAGATTTCTAATTGTAACTAAATCAAACATCGTTAACTCCTTATTGACCAGATAAGTCCCCCTTAGGCCCCTAATTGAACAAGTATCACTTCTTAGCAATTTGAAGTGTGTTAACTTCTATTAATAAAGAGAGATCATTTCTTCCCTATGTTTTCCTTATGTGACCAGAAGGAGGAGAGTTAGAACTTGGAGGCTCTTCGCTTCGGATGAGAATGCAAGGACGGAGGGTATTTGTTTCCTCAGATCTACTTGTCAAGAGAAATTGTTAAATTTCTCTTTTCTGGTGATGGAATAGTTCTGTACTATTATACACTATCAGTCCCTGTTGTGAAGATAATAACCTCTATCACCCTTTCTCACACGTCTCAACTTCCCGAAAAAGTGGTGCCAAACAGGTTTTAGTCTGTAAGGATGAAGTGACACAGCAGTTCAATCTTCCATGTAGGCATACTAATGCCGAGTTTCCGGTTTTCTAGGAAGTTAAAACTTTTACTACTGTATTCCTTATCCTGTTATCAAAAGTTTGTTTTGTTAACAATGAATTTGAGTAAACTGCTGGCCTGACGGAAACATCTTCAATCATGACGTATTATGTACAAAAATTTCCCATCTTATAAATCCTTTCTCTTCCTGCCTACCTCTGTGTGTGTATGTGTTTGTGCTTCCTCTCTTTCCCTAACCTACTAAATATGTAAGCTTGGTCGTGTGGAAATTTATCTACTTTGACAATCATTCACTGCTTTTCTTTTTCAAGGTGATTGGACTTCGGAGAGAGGGATAAATGATTGGAACCGATGTGCTATGGCTGTACCAGGAAAACAAAAGGGATGCTGAAGCCTGACTTATAACACACAGAGGCCTACATTGAATAAGCCCCAATGGACCGACACGTTTTTGCTGCTTTACATTTGCTCGTGATTTTTTCCTGCCTTTCAGCAACTATTGCTGATCTAAATTCTGATAAAGCGGCCCTACTTGAATTTGCTGCTGCTGTCCCTCATGGCCCAAGACTCAACTGGAGTAATTCTTCTAAAATATGCAACTCTTGGTTTGGTGTCACTTGCTCTAGGAATAACACTGGCGTACTAGCTGTCCGTCTCCCTGGTATTGGACTCTTTGGTCCAATTCCAGCTAACACCCTTGGGAAGTTGGATGCGCTCACTATTCTCAGTCTTCGAGCCAACCGACTTAATGGGAGTCTTCCATCTGACATCATTTCCCTTCCTTCCCTCCGCAACATATACCTGCAAGGAAACAATTTCTCAGGAGATATTCCTTCCACGTTCTCCCCGCAACTCACCTCGATTGATCTTTCCTTTAATTCATTCACAGGTAGCATTCCTAGTACGATTCAGAATCTGAGTCTTCTCACTGGATTGAGCCTCGAGAACAACTCCCTTACAGGATCCATACCTGATGTCAAGCTTCCAAGGCTTAAGCATTTTAATGTGAGTAATAACCACATCAATGGTTCAATTCCTTCTTCCCTCCAGGAGTTCCCTTCTTCCTCTTTTACGGGAAACTCTATGTTGTGTGGGCAGCCTCTTAAACCGTGCCTTCATGTCGCCCCCTCACCTTCTCCTTCACCGACTTTTTCGCTACCTTCTCCTTCACCGACTTTTTCGCCACCTTCTCCTTCCCCATCCTTTTTACCACTATCTCCTTCCCCCACTAACTCACCATTCTTACCAAGAGTTCCTCAAGAACAAAGAGTCAAAAAGAAATTAAGCATGGTGGCTATTACTCTCATTGCAATTGGAGCTCTGGCCATTCTTTTTGTTCTAGTTCTTGTGACAACATTGTGCTGTTTGAAGAAAAAACGAGGTGAAGGAGGCGGTGTACTGAAAGGGAAGAGCTTTGGTGGCGGAAGGAGAGAGAACCCTAAGGAGGACTTTGGAAGTGGCGTGCAAGAGGCTGAGAAAAACAAATTGGTTTTCTTTGAAAACTGTTCTTACAATTTTGATCTTGAGGATTTACTGAGAGCCTCCGCTGAAGTGCTTGGAAAAGGGAGTTATGGAACAACTTATAAAGCTATCTTGGAGGAGGGAATGACAGTGGTTGTAAAGAGGCTGAAAGAAGTGGTGGTCGGAAAGAGAGACTTTGAACAGCAGATGGAAATTGTGGGGAGTGTAGGGCAGCACCCAAATATCGTGCCTCTCCGGGCGTACTACTATAGCAAGGATGAGAAGCTCCTGGTTTATGATTACATGAGAGCTGGCAGCTTGTCCACACTATTGCACGGTATCTTTAGTTTCTCTACTATTCTAACAATTGTTTAGTTTCTTCTGATGAATCACAAAATTGAAAATCTCAGCACTGCGCTACATCTATGATATAAACCACTACCATACATCCTAACTCAAAAGGGAGTTTGGTCTCTTTAGTGGAAGATCAAACTCTGGGCACCTTGCAGCTCATCCCTGGCTGCAACAATGCGCTACAACCAGGGATCATATATGCACAAAAGCTATCTTACTATCAAAGCAATGAATAAGAAATCAATGTTGTAACTGTCTTAGGCCTTTGTTCCAGAGAGAAGTTGCATGTGCCAATGCTGTTGGGGGCAGGAAAGGTAGGGGTTCACCAAATGTTGTAGGGGTGATGATCTGGCGTGGAGATAGTGGGGGGAAAGGATCCATACAGCTGAATGCATATCCACATATAGTGCCACACCTTTCTTGGCTCTCAAGTAAAAACTAGTTGAATATTCTGAGTTCAGAAACACGCACTTTAAGAATTGAAGCATGCTCCACAATTTATAATTTTGTTTGCAGCTAATTATAAACATTACAAGTGTCGCTAAAGGTCTCACATATTATCTTAGATGGGGTTCTTGTTTCTTGATAAGTTAATTTTCATATTAGTGTAACCCTTATATCTTAGTGTCCTTTAACCCCATGCCTCCAATGAACAAAGAGAAAAATATGACATGTATGGTACTCTGCCAACTTAAAAGGAGCTGGCACCCTTTATATCGTCATCTATCAGTGAGCATATAGTAAGTAGCTTAGCGAGTAATTACCTCCGGAAGGAACTGACTCCTGTGTTTTGTCACCTTTGTGTGTGTTAATGCACGCAGCAAACGGGGCGTCCGGGAGGATACTTGACTGGGAATCCAGAGTTAAAATTTCCCTCGAGACCGGAAGAGGTATTGCACATATTCACTCTGCAAGTGGTGGCAAATTAAGTCATGGCAACATCAGGTCCTCCAATGTCCTCCTCACCCAAGATCTCCATGGATGCATATCGGATTTCGGCCTAACTCCTCTCATGGGCTTACCCACCATCCCAACTAAAAGTGCAGGCTACCGAGCACCCGAGGTAATTGAAATCAAGAAATCTACTCAAAAGTCTGACGTTTACAGCTTCGGCGTTCTCCTCCTTGAGATGCTGACAGGGAAAGCACCAGTCCCGTCACCAGGGCACGACGATGTGGTCGATCTCCCTCGGTGGGTCCAGTCTGTTGTCAGAGAGGAATGGACGGCAGAGGTTTTCGATATCGAGTTGATGAGGTATCAAAATGTTGAAGAAGAGATGGTGCACATGCTTCAGGTTGCACTGGCCTGTGTCTCGAAGGAGCCAGACATGAGACCTAAGATGGACGAAGTTGTTAGGATGATCGAAGAAATGCGGCCATCTGACAGTGACAACCGGCCATCATCAGAGGCCAATTTGAAGAGCCCAGCTATGCAGACACCTTGATGACCTTTCTGACTCTGAAATACAGAAATAGTGTATTCAAAAAATGAGTTGTTAAATTGTTTAGAATCATACTTGCTTTATCTTCTCACATGAGTGCGTGTAATGACCATTGAATTGATGATTAATGTGCTTTTCCCTGCTCAGTTTACATCATCAATTATCTGAAATGGGCAGGTAATATATCAATTGCCGTGTTACTGATAACTGCGAACAAAGTACATTTACCTATAAATAAATGGTGTACATAGGAGACAGGGCAGCTTGTCCATATTGACTACTCTAAAATTCTAAATGGTTGTTTGTATGCCTATTAGTCTATTATAAAAAGAATGTTTCAAGTACCCTTCAATGTGCCCATATTCATCAGCTCGAATTGCTTACAACTGCCTAAGTATTACACCCAACCAATATGGAGGAAAATTTATCGGTCCGTGTTTGCAGAACTCTTGTTAACCAAGTCGGCACCACTGACATATCTAGCAACAAAGGAGATTAACCGGAACGGAGCGCCAATCAGTGGAGCTTCTGAGATTGGCACTTCAACCTTCTCGTCGTTGTGGGAAGGGTTCATCTTTGCATCCCGAATTTCATTCTCGTCCAGGGGAATCTGCACGATTTCGTCAGACTCGATGTTTTCTGGAGGATTAGCAATTACAGAAGTTTCCTCGGAATTCACATAGTTGCCACCGCCCCTTGTGGTTTCCAACGCGACGTCTTCAAGAGACCCGGAATCAACCGCAGGATTGACATAATTGCCTCCGTCCGTAGCGTCTTCAAGAGACTCTACCCTGTCACCTGATTCGGACATCCTCTTACTGGAATCAACCACAGGACCAGCAACATGGTCACTATCAGGTATTTCAGCGCTTGCAGCCATTGGATCAGAGATATGAGCAAAACTTTCAGCAACTTGTTCCGAGTTGGCTGTTCCAACCAGTGGATCAGACCCAACAGATGAAGGGAGTTCGGTAACCGTCCTTCGGTCAAGCTCAACATACAACACGTTCACCTAAAAGAATAAATCAGGCTATTATATTCATGGAATAACTAGCCATTAGTTCTTAGACCATTTGATTAAACACTGATTGCCCAATCCTCAAAACTATCGAAACTAACACTACCCACGCCAATCAAGCTCGAAAAACATTTTAATCCTAGCTTAAGCTTGTGAATCTTGCATTGTTATTACCTTCTCAACAAGCTCGGTGTTCTCAGAAAGCAGTTTCTCAACCAATTCTTGTGCAGCTTTCATCTGTGAGACGACGGCCTCATTATCGGCACACTACATCAAATGAAGAAAAGTTTTAGTAGATAATAAGTCACATCTGTGACAACTAGAGCTATCCATACAGAAAACAGATTCCTTTGCCCAGACGTTAATTCTTCAAAGTAAGTGGTGTTTAGAGGAGGAAAAGACCACCTCCACAATCCAATAGAAGAGAGTTGCATGGTAGGAAGCCATCTTTAATTTCCCGAAGGCTTTAACCAGCACTTTAACGAATATCGTAGGGATTGAGCTAAGGCATCAAGGAAAATTCATGTCTGACAATATCCGCGCATACACATGGACATACATGTGTGCGTGTTTGCATGCTTTCTGTGAGCCTCAAAAAACATGCCCATACAATGAGGCGAATCATGGCACATGCAATCAACACATACTAAATCAATAAAAAGAAACAGCCTTCCTCCAGGCATGGACCAAAAACAAGAAACTTAAGACTTTTAGGACCTCCATTCAATGTTCACTATTAGGTCGCAAACTGGATCGAACTCCAACGAGGAGTGATCATTCTGGAAACTTGATCTATATTTTGATCATGACCTACATAGCCCAAAGGAGCAATCAATAGAAATGAAATTTTACACCTATTTCCCCACTTCTGTTTCTGAATTTTATTGGTGGCATGGTTGATAATTTACAGGCTTGCAATCCACACTATTTTTCGAAATTTATCCAAAGTTTCAGCTAAGGCAGACATATTTACCCATTACGATATTGTTCAGGGCCTTCAGGCCAGACAAGAAAAGAAATGCCGAGCTAAGAGAAGTGCTTCAACATATGTGGCTGTCAGCAGGGACAATGGATCTCAAGTGGCTAAACTAGTGAACTAATAGCTTAACATCAAGAATACACTGTCATTAATTAACTGAAATGAAGTCATCGTGCCCATCACATACATGTTATTTTGCAGCATAAGAAAATTAAAGAGGCAATGATAATTTGCCTCATTGGCAAACGGCAATATGGCACTACAGAGAGAAAAGAGGGGAGAGGAAGTCTTGTTGTCAGTTAAATCTGGCTGTGTTTGTCAGTCCTAATCACTAAGGTGATTTTAGAGGCATTCAGGTACATTTCTACTAAATTAAATCCCTGCTCACGTAGTAGAAAAATCAACCAAGTCTAGTCATGCTTCCTCAAAAAGTTGGAAGAATATAGCAACAAAAGGCATGTAACAAAGTTGAAAAGAATTTCTTGGCAAAGACATCTTCAAGATAGGACCATATGTCCCCGTGCTATCACTATTTAATGGTTAGAGTTAGATACCAAAATCTCCCAACTTATGAGCAAGAGTAACAATAATTATCACCAGATCCATAATGCGAGAGGAGCTGGAATAGAGGATAAGGAAGCGAACCAATGTGCTTTCAGTTGATAAATGTGCAGCAGCAGTACTCTCAAGGCTCCGTATCTGTGAATTCAGAGCGGATATGTTTTCTATAAGCTGCTGGTTTTCTTGAATGAGATTGTTTCTCAATTCTTCCAACTCCATCACCTGCGAAGCTTTGATTTTGTTTTCCAAATCAGAACAAATAAATACAAATAGGCCCTGGATCAGCCACGACTGCTCATGCAAAACATTCTTCACACTTCAACAACCAGGACAAATAAATACACCCAAGCAACGGTAAGGTCCACAACTTACAAGGAAAGAAAAAGGTAAACCCGAAATCATGAAGCGGAAGGATCCAACCAGTACATCACTCAATTAACTAGCAAATGTCTCTACACGAAAAAGATGTATGTGATGGTTGCTAATCACCTGATTCAATTGTTTTCTGTGTAAACTTCCACTCAAGAAAGTATTTTAATGGTAACTTTCCTCCTCACTTAAGAATGTGATTCAGGGACAACAACATGCTTTTACTCTTGAGTGACATGTGAAAACACATCCATCTAGCTAATGATTCAACAAGCTTGAACAAATTTAAGGAAACCAACTCATTATACTGGCACCACAAATGAATCTGGAAGGCTACATAGTACAACTAATCTGATATTGTTCTGCTCTTTAATAGAACAAACTACAAACTCTAGCTATGTTTACTGGCATCAACTTGACGTCCATGTCTCCACTTGAATTAAGACACTCAAATGAATACGATCAAAGTTACTAGAGCAACGCACCTGCTCCTGAAGGCTTGCGTTACCGCCATTCAAGCAAGCTATTGTTTCTTTGGTTGAGCTCTGTGAAAAGGATAGATTCATATAAGTTTAAGAAGTCTTCGTGCCTTTATATTGATTCCTTCACAAAAAGCAGAAACTTGAGTACGTAATGGAATGTCAAATGTAACTAGATATATAAGAAAAGACCATACAAGCAAGTGCCTTTCTTAAATTATTGACCACCACTCAAACAACAAAACAAAAAGGGTCTTAAAGTGACTAAATTCGAAATGGAAAATAGAGCTTCATATGATTGGGCAACAAAATAAGGTTACTTATATATCAGAAGCTTAATAGTAAGGAAAAATTCCAATGGTACATGGTTGGCCACCAGTAGAAAACCTTTGTCATATGCACAAAACTCACAGAAATAACAAAGAGGAACTGTTTAAGTTTTGGCACACAGAACGGAGTACGGACAACATGATGTGAAAACAACTATTGTATTTAGATTTTAAAAGAACTCCACATTCCACAACACCTGTCTCTACAACTTTTTCCTCACACCCTCCCAAGCTTCCCTGAGGAATGACGAGACGTCTGCAGCTTTTCCCTTTAACAAGAAGTGATCTTCAAAGCAAAAACAGCTATAATTTAAGAATCTGAGCATTGCAACTGAAACCACTTACCTCCCTTTCGACCAAGGAGTCTCTTTCTCTTTCCAACTGTTTAATTTTTCCCTCTAAGCTAACCTGTGGAACTTTTCTCTTAAAAATTAACTAAACTTCAAAGCAAAAACAGCTACTAGTTAAGAATCTGAGCATTGCAACTGAAAACACTTACCTCCCTTTCGACCAAGGAGTCTCTTTCTCTTTCCAACTGTTTAATTTTGCCCTCTAAGCTAACCTGTGGAACTTTGTATCAGTTACTTTTCTTAATGCAATGCAACCCACATTTTTCTTACTAGCAGTGCTCCCTAAGATGATGTGGCTCATAATGTTCCAAGCAGTTAAAACAGTGGGCCACAAATTCTAAAATGTCCGGATTACTGTGAGTAACTGCGGTTCAACTTTCTAGATAACTTTTTGTGGAGACTGACCAGAGCACCCAATAAATGAGAACAGACAACTAAGCCTTTCACATAGAGTGGCTGCTTCATCTGCCAGCTTATTAATTTTCTTCTCACAATCAGTCAGCATGTAACAAGATGTAAGAGAAAGTGAGTCACACACTCGATAAAAGAAATTCAAGATCTCCAAGAAATCAGATTTTGACAGGTAAGAAAGCAGTAGTTGAGAAGCTCGTTTCTGCTAATAGACCAGAAATCAATATTTGTAATTGATGTAGTAAAGCACACTGCATTCAACTTGAATGTTCCCCAGTTCTAGAACCACAAAATTTCGACACAGTTCAATCATTGCATTCAACTAACCTCTTTCTGAAGCCAAAGATCTTTGTCACTCTGTAATTGCAAAATATTACTCTCTAGATGAGCCTGAAATATAAACAGTAGAAAATGAAGAGACAAGATGGCATGTAGATACCTGGCACACGTAATACACAAAGTCAAGCAGAAAGCAAAAGTTCTATGACACACCACTTAACTATTTCCCCACTGATCAAGATATATTACCTCTTTCTGTAGGTGTTCATCCATTTCCTTTTGTAGCAGATTAGTTTTTCCTTCCAAGTTAGCCTGTGAAAAGCAACAAACTTACTCATTGATTGATAATGCATGTTGAAAACTACGAGACTAAATCATTAGATGATTAGAGTAAAACCAATAAACAAGTCATGCAGAGTTTAGCCCCGGCTGAGACTGACTGTCCAACATAGCGGCCAAAGATTAACAAATGACGATGCATATAAAGATACACTAAGACTAGCTAATGAAGATTAAAAATTTTAGAAAACGCAGATTTTTTCTTGGAGTGAGGTTAGAGGAGAAAAGGAAGAAGTAACCATGCTCCTTTCAATATTGACAGCCACATGAACTAACTCTGAAGGCATAAAAGAACTCAAATCATACACAATATAAGCCAAAAAATGACTTGCACCCTTGCAGGGGGAAATTTTTTATATCTCTGTTCCAAGGACCTAGGTGAACTACATTCTGATATCTTCACTATTACACACTACTTACAGATGAAAGAAACTATGAGACTCATAATTACTCGTCAAAAAAACTTCTCAAGGTTCTCAAGCAGGAAATTCAATTGATCAAAGTAATCGTGACAAATCTGTATAGACGTCCACTGCTACCATCACTCTATGGCACCTACTAAGGATAAGGGACAAGGTAACAATGAGTTCATTATTAGCTGAAAACACAGGGCCTGCCGTCCATGTACTCGCTCTGCTTAGCAATAGATTCAAAGAAAGAAAGAAGATTATCGCGGATTCAGGACATTAAAATAACTAACCAAAATTTCCGGACATAGAGGCAATCAAGAAAGCCGCTTAAGTGATTATATAACCTTCAGAAAAGCAGGCTAATCCGGTTAATCTTGCTTGCACGAAGGAAAGCGCCGTAAGTTTATCTCTCTAATGAATCAAATTAGCCAAAGGAAAAAAAAAAGGAATCATCATGGAGGATCGTACAGTATTAGACTACCTTAGACCAGCTAATAGAACAGAGACTTCATCCACCAATAAACTTTAGCTAGACATATTAATTTCACCTTCCATGGATACAACACTGTGGCCATTTCTGGCAGTTCCAGAGACCACTACCATCGTAATCAGATAATGACATGTGGGGGCTAGACTTATTACAATACTTAATCTGCATTGCTAGACAGTGCAATCGGACTGGACTTGAGCTTCAATGATCATGCTGTCAAAATCTTCTCGAATGACCATAAACACGTCTGTTTCTCTTTAAATAATGAGCAGATACCCCCCAACTGCACTCTGCCCTTCATTACTAGCAGATCGTCCACTCCATAAATAACTCTAAAAGTCAACATAGTATAATCCAACTAAAGAGTAAAACTGAAACTGAAGTTCATAATCTTGAAATACAAATTGAACTAGCTGATAGAAATTTTGTGTGCTGAAACTAGAAGCAATCATTTGCAAAGACAAAATAAGACAACAAACCAACTTAAAGTTAATTCCACGCATAAATGTTAAGAGAGTGTTTCGGATTTTGAACCCAAGAAACTGTTTTCTATGACAAGGAGGGTGCTCTAAGGAGAGCCGCTCTGGATGTATTTTGGCCTTTAAAAAGGGAAAACCAATTGTAACTTTGGGGCTAAAGATTGAGGCAGAGTGAGAAGGTCATTCTTCAAGTGGAAGCTAATTGCTTTTCTTCATCTCTGAATCCTATTCATGGAATGTCTTTCATCTCACCTACTTAACCCTTACATCAAAAGGCTACAATAATTTAGCTTGTAGTCAAACTTACGCCTTCAGTGCCATTGTCTCTTTGTCCATCCAAATCAGTGTCCAATTTCTGCACATCATTTTGAACACCTCCTGTTTCAGGTGCTCGACTCTGATGATTCTGCTCAATCCCGTTGACGTGATTCTCATCTGCCAAAGCTGATTCCTTAACACTAGCCGACAAATCTTCTGTTGTTTTAGTCTGTCTGTTCTTCTTTTTCTTGTTTTTCCTCTTTTTCTTATCATCATCCATTTTCTGATCTCGAATCCGCTTGACCACACAAACTCGAGAATAAAAAATCACCAAAGTTCACTTCAATGGCAATTATATCGCACGATGACAACTTATTTACCTGCAAACACATAAAACACAAAGTCACAGATGTGCATATACATACCAATAAAAACTCCTTGCTGAAGTAAATAGCAAGCTAAAAGATGATAAAAGACATGCTTTTTAACGAAAAACTTATTCAGCAACAAAGTCTCAAATCCAAATCATATTCGGTTTATTTTACTAACGCACACATAATTGATAACCGACATATATTATGTAAACTTCACAATCACCCGATACCTTGAAAAATAAATAAACTTGAACAGCAACAAATCTTGTAAAAAGGTATCAAATCAATCACATTCAGGACTCCACATACGTGCTATAACCTAAAGAAAGCTTGTTCAGCAAAAATCCTCCGATCTAAGCGCCCACTGAATCCTCAATCAAATGGGAACAAAAGAATCACAAAAATGAAAAAAAAAGGTTTAAAGGGAATCTGGGAGTTGAAATGCGAGTGTATTTCCCTTAGACGTACACAAATGCGTAAACAGACGTCGATGCTTGAGGTGTACAAAGCCCAACCGTGCGAAATTTAGTGCCAATCTTCGGATGCTGTGCGTGATAAAGAAGCGTAAATCAAATCGATTAGCTTTACGTACGTGCAGGCAGATCAGAGCAGAATAGCAGATACGAAATTGGGGGGAGGTGCGGTTCGCTTGCGTTGTGAATGAAGAAACGAAAGCAATATATAAGGATGGGAAGAGAGGGTGTTCGGGGAAGACAGACAGGGAGAGTATGTAACGGCGTGTACAGCGTCGGGTGGCAACTAGTAATAGTGAGTAATTACTTTGGGGCCTAATTGCAAATAAAACCCTTAAAAGACCCCCCACCGGGGGGGGGGAGGTTGTAGTAGGAGTGTGTGCAATCGGAGAGGATTGCATATCGCTTGGTTTCCTCAAGGTTCGTGTTGAGGCTGATGTCTTTTAAGCATTGATGTTGTCTATGATTGTCGATACTTTTGATTAGGAACATTGTTACTTAGATCACTAACACATTCAACAAAAACTAGGAACGCGTGCGTCCTGTCATATGTTGGGACTATGAGAACAGTTAGCAAAACTTGGCAAAGATGCTTATATACATTGGCGGAACTACATGGTAACAAGGGGAGCTAAAGCCCCCCCTGAACTTTTGAAAGATTTTTTTTTCTTTTTTTTAGTGATGTTATATGCTGATGTAAACTAAAGGACTAATTACACTTATGTCCCTCAGGTTAGGGAGTAATTACAGTCAAGGACACAAAGTTTCAAAATGTAACATTCCGTGACCAAAAGTGTTTGAAATGTATCACCCGTGTCCAACTGTCAGGTTTCCGTCCAAAAAGTGTAATTTTCATCATTTTGTATTTTAAAAATGACAATATTGCCCTTCTACAGTATATCTTGAATAATTTTTATAATTTTTAAATTAGGATATCAAATCTTAATTCTTTAAAATTAGGGTTTGAAACTAATTTATAAATAATTTGCAAATTAAGCTTTTAAAATTTACAAATTAAGCTTTCAAATGTCCAAATGATTTAATTAGGGTTTCAAAATCAACCCTAATTTAAAGGTTAGGGTTTTGAAACCTTAAAATTAGGGTTTCAGAACCCTAATTTTGAAATTAGGGTTTATCCACATCTGGAATCTCGCTGCTAGCAGCCCCAGCTCCCTCCCTCGACCCATGTCGCCGGTAATCCAAGCCCCCTCTCCTCCCCCAAACCCATGTCATCGCTGCCCTTCCCTCAGCCCCACCTCGTCGCCGCCATGACAGATCTCCACCTTCGCCCGCAGATCTCCCATACAAGCGGAGTGGTTTCAGCCGACGCGGTGAAGTTTCAGCCAACGAAAAGAGGGTGCCGTGGCGATAAAAGGGCGCAGTTGCTGATCCATGGGGAAGGGGGAGGTAGGCGGTGACGGGGTGACGAGGAAGGGGGAGGCAGGTGGGGTGCGGCGCAGGGGAAGGGGAGGAAGAAGGGGTGGGTGAGTGACGGGGAGGGGGATGCAGATGGGGTGGGTGGGGGGGGGGGGTTGAGAGTAAAGTAAAGATGAAATAAAGTCTTTTTTTTAATGAAGTAATGGCATTAAAAAAAATAAGGTTCTAACTCAGGGGCAATACAGTCTTTTCATTAAAACCGTTAAGATTTTTAGGGTTCCATTTGATCAATTGACACAAGTGTAATTAATCCAAACTATTGTCCTTACCTGTAATTACCCCCAAACCTGAGGGACATATGTGTAATTAGTCCAAAACTATATCTACGTTTGTGCATGCTGATGTAAACTAAAATTAACATATGTATAAAAATGTTAATTTTAGTTTAATTTCAGTGATTATATATGTTAATTTAAGTTTAATATGTTAATTTTAGTTTAATTTTATTGATTATATAGAGGTTTAGAATATATGTTTGATTAATTTAATTTCAGTGATTATGTAGAGATTTAAAATAAGTTCTTAAAAAAAATTAATATTATTTTACTAATAATTTTTTTGGTGAATTCGGTATAATTTTTGCACCCCCTGAAAAAATTCATGATTCCGCCCCTGCTTATGTACACAGATGCTCAGGGCGTCCATTTCTAGAATGGCCACCTAACTCTTGATCACACTCGTTGCTTACTACAAATAAAAAAGAAAGTGAATTGTATCGATAATTATGACATTTTTTAGTTTGCCTAGCCGAATGTGCTGACACAACCAAGATTACTAAGATTTACAAAATTGACCAAGCAACCAACTTGATTAATTCTAAAGTATTATGTAGTTCTATGACCTAATTGGCCTCTTAAATAAAAATTGAGCACCAAATGGATTGCGTGTCATAGTTTTGAAGGGTTTTTTTGAGAGCTAAGCCTAATTTATTGAACTTTGATGTGACTAATAATCATCTCTTTCTTTCTTTTTTCGATTTTTTAAAAATAGGATAAGCCAGCAAAAGGCACATGAAACTGTTTCTCACTAATAACTTCGTGCCAAAATTAGGGATAATTCTGAAACAATAGACCGGACCATTAAGGACAACATGTAATACTTTCTCACCCTACACTGTCTTTGATAATGGTCTCAGATGGTTTGGATCAGTGATGAGGAGGATGCGAGACCTTCTCATAATTGGGACCAGGGGTACAAAAAGAGACAAGACATATTTACCTGGACAAATACAGCAATACGAAAGTGTGAAGGGTGGAAACGATAAAACAGCCACTCGGGAATCTGTATTTGACATACCACAGGGTCCCCCATCCGTTTCTCCTCCCGAATTGCAAAGAGTGCAAGCGACACAGGGGCGGCGGAAGAGGCGGTTTCCGGTGAGGTCTAAGGTGGTGGCCGGTGGCTCAACTCTCAGGCCTCCGTTTGTTACAGATCTGCCGTCTCCTTGTCGCCGTTTTTTTTGGGCACTCAACACCTAATAACTCTTTTCCCCAGGTATTCATTTCCACTCTTTATAATAAACTTATAATCCGAGTGTATCAAGTAAGATTTAGTTTGTTGATCATAAACGAGTTTTTGATCTGCGTGACAGGACCTATATATTGAAGCTAGATGGCTTCGAAGCGTATACTGAAGGAACTGAAGGATCTGCAAAAGGATCCTCCTACTTCTTGCAGTGCTGGTATACTTTATTTTGCTAGACTGCTTTAGTTGCTCTGTTTGTGCGTTTCGCCCAATGATAACCGTGGATCATGGTATATGTTGTGTTTTTTTGGATAAGACGTCGCAAAAGAAAAAAGCAATTTTTGTCGTGAATTCCTAAAATAGGATCTGAACATGTAAATGTTGACCTTGCTCTTTGTTTTTGTCCTAGTTTGACTTGTCGAACAGTACTTAGTTGATCTGTATTGTGAGAATTTGCAAAATGTGAAAGGGCACAAAAGTTATGAAATGGAGGGAGTCATAGAAAACTAAAGTAGTAGGTCCATTACACCAAGTAGGGAGGCATGAAGTAGTTGGGAGTTCTTAGCATTGCCAGAAATTGTCAACGAAACTGTGACGCGCTGTCAACTGTAAGTAGAAAACACAAGTTACTATTACCTGGTAGTTTTGTAGTTTTCTTCAAGGTGTTTTCCTATGAATATAACTAGAATATCTGAACATTTATCTGAAGTCAAACATCAAGTAAAGATCAATTGCCTGACCAGTAAAAAACTATTATTACTAGTCAAATTTTATATCTCCAAATTATATTGTAGAAGTTTGGAAAGAGTCAAAGCAGACAGAAATTGTGGAACGGAGGGAATCTTTTGCTTTTGCTGATAAGATGATGTGTTTTGTTGACCCCTTTCGAAGGATGAAATACAAAAGGAATGTAGTCGGGAGTCATGGGTAGGACTGTGCACGGATCGCATAAGTTTAGCTATGTTTGAACTCGGCTCGAATTCGTCAAAGTGTTTATATCCTAGGCTCCAATTCTGTTTGTCTAAAGTTCCACTAACATTGGTCCCATGTTTGTGAGAAATGAGAATGCCCTAATTCTTAATTTCAGACTCATGTTTAAGTGAATTGCCTTATTTTTCACTAATCTGAGTGCCAAAACTCCCTAATAATAACATAAAAATAACCCATATACGGGAGCATCACCAGAGGCTTTGATTTCCATTGATTTGCGCTGTGTTGGGTGAGGTCTCTTTTGGCGTTTTGTTGATTAAAGAGGCGGGAGAAGAAGGGGAGAGAAGGAAGCAACTGTATGGATAGAGAGTGAGATAGTCAGAGGGCCTTGGGTAGCTTTTGCTGTTTGTGTCTAGGATAACGAATAGATTCTTCATACTATCCACAAATTTAAAAGTACAAAATTTGAGAGGAGGTCTCTTTTGGCCTTGGGTAGCTTTTGCTGTTTGGACTAGTCCTCCACCTATTGATAGTTCTTGGACCTGGCTCAAAATCCTCAACTTGGAGGAGTTCTACAAAATTTCATCAAATACAAGATTGGTAATGGAAGATTAACTTGGGTATGGTTGGATAACTGGATGCCAGAGGGACCTTTGGTGAACACATATGGTTACAGATTAATCTATGATGCTGGAAGAAATTTGGAGGAAAAAGTTAGCTGCATACTAACACGTGAAGGATGGAAATTACCACCTCCAAGAGCACAGGAGCTTAGAGAGCTTAATCTTAAGCTTTCCAACCTACCGGTACCTGATGCTGGCACAGAAGACCAGCTTATTTGGTGTCCATCATCAAATGGAAAGTTTACTATCCACTCCGCATGGACTGTCATAAGGAGAAGGACATACTGTAACATGGCAAAAACTTGTCTGGTTTAAAGGGCATATCCCCAAATGTGCATTTATACTATGGCTGGTGTGTAAGAAAAGACTGAGAACAAAAGACCGATTAAAGGCCTGGAATGTCATAATTGAGGATGGTTGTGTTCTTTGTAGACAAAATCAGGAAAACCTCGACCATATTTTCATGGGATGCAAATTTGCTAAAGATATATGGACTCATGTACTGGGAAAGTTATACATCCGTGAGACATTCAATAGATGGGAAGAATTTCTCCAGTATGCAAGCCAAAATTTCAGGGGAAAGAGCTTTAGAAACAGACTAAGCAAATTAGCTGTGGCAGTTACAGTTTATTGCATATGGGAGGCAAGAAACAAGAACATTTTTGCTCAACAACAAAGTACCACACATGAGGTAGTTAAACAAATTGAAGCTTGGATGAAATACAGGGTGCTAAGCTGGAGGAAACTGAATAATTCCATAACCAATAGACAGATCCGTGAAAAGTGGAACATTGATGCTTTGATACTTACAACAGTACAGCTGGAAAATAAGGATTTGTAAATACACAAGTTGTATACACATGATGTAAGTAGTTTGTAATACATTTTGGCAATAAAAGGACACTTTACCAAAAAAAAAAAAAATTAAAAGTACAAGATGTATAGGTGGTATAAGAATATGCAGACACACATGCACATTTTACAAGCTGTTCATGAACTCATCATGAACAATTTTAAATTTTAGGCTTGGCTCGCTTAATACACGGCTCTGGAAATTTGTCGATGTTCTGTTCCTTTAATGCAAAGATGAACATGAATAGCATTTTTGCAAACCAAAAATGAGCTGTTCATGAACAGCTTGGTTCATTTACAGCCCTATGGGCAACCCATCACGTTGCGGTGCCTTGGTTTGAAGTAGTTGGAAGTTCTCAGTATTGTCATAAAACGTCAACAAACAGTCATGTGCTGTCAACTATAGGTAGAAAACTTAAGTTACTTATACATGTTAATTTATATTTTGACTTGGCCGTGGTAAATATGATATTGACAGTGTTGGGTGAGAAAAGTTTTGCCTATATGTTAAAATGGTGAGATCTGATGGGCCAGTATCTCACCTTTGGGAGGTACAAGCCACCTTGATAACAGTGGGAGCAAGTAGAATCCCACATCTAACTGCTTTACTAGATCGAACTGTACTTGAAAATGACAGAAAAGTAGTTATTTGGAGTACCATGAATCATTGAAATATTCTGTACGACCTTAGGTGCTTGTTTTATCCCGATCAGGTCCTGTGGCTGAAGACATGTTCCATTGGCAAGCAACTATTATGGGGCCCCCCGATAGCCCATATGCTGGAGGTGTATTTTTAGTTACTATTCACTTCCCTCCCGATTATCCTTTCAAGCCCCCTAAGGTTATTTTTCTGCCCCATTTTACTAGAGGTACTTTTGCTAATTTATCTTTCTGCCCCTTTTCTGCATCTCATAAGAAGTGATATACATTATCCCCTGCAAAAAATTTCAAACTATCCTTCCCCGAATGCATTTAAGAAGGAAAAGAGTGCTGGAAGAAAACTTCTTCTTCTTCTTGCTTTTTCTTTATGTAATTGTTTTTTCTGCACCAAGGCTGCAATCGTTTGCATTGCCAGAAATACAGGTTATCAGGATACTGTCTAAGTAAGAATAGGCTAAAGTAATGCAAGCTACTTTTGGAGAAAATTCAACTATCCTAAGAGAAGGTGAAAAATAGGAATCTGTTGGCCATTGTAGGCAGCCTGGAGGATTTTAAAACATTACTAGTCTATACTACGTATATATCAAGAGAAGGTTTTCCTGATCTTGGAACCGTTTGAGTAGGTGGAAAGTCATGGAGAGTGAAGGAAATGGTCATTTTTGAAACTTTTAAAGAATTTGGTTCTCAGGAATAAGAAAATGGTGGAAAAAAATAATTGCTTAGATCTGTTAAATCTTCTCCAAAGTAACCCACTCATTTTCTTGCAAAAAACACGAGGAAATAAAAAAATCTTGGAAAGTCACTTCCTTCCTTTGAAATTGTCCAACTAACCAAATGCACGTGAAAAAACTTTATTTTCTGTTGTCTTTCCTTTCTTGCACCTGTCCTTCTAATTTCAAATGGAGCCTGTCCTTCTAATTTCACTTACAATCTTTGTTTACTTCTATTCTAATGGAGCCTGACGAAATTATGGGGCATAGAAAAGGAAATTGTTGTGGTGGTGTTGTTCATCCAGTTCTTTATTTCTGTTGTCTTTCCTTTAGTACTTTACTCATATAAAAAGTGGCTAGTGCTCGAGATTGAAGATGGGAGCATGACATTGTTACTCTGTTTGGGTGTTGGAGTAACTAACATGTGAACAGAGGTTTTCCATTATTCTGACGGTTGTCTAAACTAAACTTATTTCGTTTACCAGGTTGCATTCAAGACTAAGGTCTTTCACCCAAATATCAATAGCAACGGAAGCATTTGTCTTGATATCCTCAAAGAACAATGGAGCCCAGCTCTTACCATCTCTAAGGTGTAGTTGCTTAGCAATTTAATGTGTGTATAAGATGTCTTTATTAGTGACGTACTCTTATAGATGACAATTTGTAGAAGTTTTTGCCAGCTATTCTATGTTTTTTTCATTTGTTTAAGTTCTTTGCCTTAGCATGGCATAAATGGATGTTTATGACTCAGACATGAATAACCAATCTTAGAACTGCTTAGCTTACTGACACAAGCTCATAATGCAGGAGAAGACATAATATTTGCGAAAATAGAATGAAAAATGACTTTAAATGGTGTTTAAACGCGTAAAGCATTGAATTAGACGAGTGGAGATGAAGGTGATGAGCTGAAGCCTTTATTTTTTTTTGCGGGTACAACCTGAAGCCTTTATGCTGCTGTAGATTGTATAGATGGACGTATAAATGAATATGTTTGAAACTATATTTACACTGATGGATATGTACTCCTTTAACTTGGGTACAGAAGGAGCTCCTCCTTTCAATTAAGGAAACAAATATCTAAAGAGTATGAACATCTATAGTTCTTTCGTCAATTTTGCCGCACTGGGAGTGCACTTTTGTTCTGCTTCCTTTAAGTTGCGTACTTTGAGCTGAGTAATAGCCAGTATGTTAGGGCAATACATAATTCAGTTTGTTCCAAGCTATGCTTGTTTGTTTTTGCAAACCTGTTTCTGTTTGGTTTTTGGAGAAGACGTGCATAGTTTGTTGTCTTGTGTTATAATGGTTGCTGTGCTCCTTCCGAGTACTTTTTCCGTCTTTGTATCAGCTTTTCGGTTATGATGTTGGAAATGTGTATCTTGTTTCGCTTATTCTACGCTGAATGTTAGGCTTTCTTTTACATCATTATTCCATCTGCAATTGCTGTTGTGTTATAAAAGTAGTGACAACTAGTGCATGAGGAGGATCGACATCAACTTTAGGCTTTCTTTCATAACATTACCCCCTCTGCAATCACTGTTGTGTGAGAAAACTAGTGACAACTCGTGCATGAGGAGGATTAACATTAAATACGTGGTATAACCGCAGAGTCGCAGACTTACTTTGTGTAAAACCAATGCATTGGCTAGTCAGATCATCTATTAATTTGTTTGTCAATCACTCTTTTTTTCTACCTAAAATTACATATCTAGCACTAACATGTAAAATAAAGGACTCTACAAGATGAAACCTTGAGATATATATTGACACAACATAAAAAGATGAACCTCATGTAGTGTGGATAGAGCTCGTAGAATGCACAGTTACTATGCTCACAATAGAATCCCCATTGGCCATCATTTTTGCACCTAGCATCTCTAGCAGCCATCCAAACTCCAAACCATGAAACCCACTTCCATAGGGAGAGAGACGATCAAAGACTGGGTATACGGATCTCCAGTATATACTTCATCCAAGTTACTTGGTATATCATACTCAAGTTCAGGAATTCGCCAGGTGAACCCTCTGTCCTTCCTTAGTTCCCTGTGCCAGAGTTTGGTCTGATGGAGGGTTTTTTCAGTTGGTGCTTTGGTTGAAATCCTATTGGCAAGGACACTTCCTTGGTGCTTTGGTCTTTTTCATTTTTTTTTATTTTTTTTGGTGCTTTGGTCTTTTTCATGCATCTTATAAGAAAAGGGGCTGTTTCCTTTTAAACATGCTCAAGTTGGAGAGGGGGTTGAAGTTCCTTAAGGAGGCGAGCTAGAGATGGAGAGGGAAGATCAAGAAACTGGTAGCCGGAGTAGCTAAATTTTAAGGTCTACCTGCAAACCGTTTCCTATCATTCAGAAGTGCATTCTACTACCTCATACTTGAGGGCGGGTAGTTTGCACATGAACCCTCTGACCTTTGCTCTGCCACGCCCCTTCATATTCTTACGTGTTTTATAAGTAACTGAAAACCATTCTCTACGTTGGTCTTGTGGGAGAACTATGATTGAGGCTTCTTCTTTGAGACTAACGCCATGCTAGACACAGAGAGCCTTTTTTTCAGTTACTTAAAGAAGATTTGAAAGAATATGAAGGGCCACGGAAATGCAAAGATTAAGAGAGGGTCCATATGCGACATCATTACCTTTAGGTAGATGTTTGAAGTTTTTTCAGGCACGCTTGGTGGCTGAAATAGATTGCTTTAAATTTATTATTCGCCTGTGACTGAAAATTCATGGATTACAATTACAGTGATGCTATTATTAATTTACTGGCATTTAATACGGCTTTAGGATCATAAAGTGTAGCTATTGCTCTTAACGACACAAGAGTGTGAATATAGCCCCACTCTGTTAAACTACTACTCTAATGCATATAATCCCGTGGAAGGCACGGGTCAAACCCTAGTTTCGGTATGTGTGTATCCTGCGTACATTGAAGTTAGTGTATATTTACTGCTTTGCTTGAGATGTTTTTTCAATGAAATTATCTCCGTGTGTATTTATAGATTCTTGTATCTCTTGCCCGCTAAGCAGGTGTTGCTCTCTATATGCTCTTTGCTAACTGACCCAAATCCCGATGATCCCCTCGTTCCCGAGATAGCTCACATGTACAAGACAGACCGCTCCAAGTACGAGACCACAGCCCGTAGCTGGACACAGAAGTATGCTATGGGATGATGGACAAAATTCTATCAAATGTGCAACTTCTATCTCTTGGGGAGAAAAACCAATTGGTTTGATGTGATATTTAGGGGAAGAAGGGAAAATTGTGGTGTTTGTTTAAGTACTGTATGGTAATGTTATGTTGTTGTCAGTGATATGTTGTTTTGCATCTCACAACACTAAATTGTAATATGAAACTGTTGTTTTCTTAGAAAGATGTGTCTCTCATATAACCAGCCCCCCATTCCCTGATAGCAAGGGTGCTTTCTACATTAGCTTGGTCTTTTTTGTGTTTATCCAGGCCTTATCTGGTGTGTAATATTTCTACAATTAAAGTTAGTGTGCATCGTATTTTGCTCTGTAATATTTGCTTGTAACTGCTCTACTTTTGTATGCTGAACCCCCTGTACAATTGGTATGAATGCAATTTTGTATCTAGCCAAAAGGGCTTTTAACACAATGATTGACAGATTAAAGGGCATCTGTCTGAAACCTTAGAAAGTAAATCTGTTTTTACACCTGGTCCTTCTAAGGGGTGGGTGTATCGTGAATGGAGCCAAAAAGGGAAGAAAAAAAAAAGGGCGGACTAGCGTACGAGACTTTTCTGATAGTAGGGATTTAGAAAGAGTTGATGTATGCAGCCTTTTTGCTCCGTTCGCAGAGAGGCTTTTTATTAGAAAAAAAAAAGTGGGGTTTTGATACCCACTGAGAATGAGCTTACATCAAACATGGTAGGCGATTTTAAGACAAAAATAATAAGTAAAGTTTAAATGAAGTTAAATTTAATTTTAAGGATTGACAAAAAGTTAAGGAGATAAAGTTCTAAAATGAAGGGCACTATCGGAGTCTTGCAAGTTTGCAACTATAACAAAATCGTTGGTAAACTAGATCATTGAAAATTACTCGCTTCTTTCTCTTATGGAACAATAAAAAGAGAACTGATAATTATATTTTACTTTTCATCACTCACATTTTTCTCTTACTGCTAACATATGCTTAATGTTATTTTCTAATTATTTTTTATTTGTTCAGTTACACAAGTAAATTCGCTACGTTTCAAGAAAACCGATATATAAAAAAAAATTAGCGATTATGAAAGAAAATTCACAGGGTAATAAGTTAAAGGAGGAGGGGCATAACAAGAATTTCAGACAGAATACGACATCTCTCTCCCTCGTCCCCACCAATTGGTCTGTTGTTGTGGCCAATAAGGCAACAACCACCTCCACCATCATGCACTTACCGCGAAAGTTAAATCAACAAAATTCATCGACATCCACCCTGCAACGCCGTCGTTCTATACTAGGTAGGTGTGCCCTGAGATACGATTTTCCAACCTCTAATGCCCTAACTTCACTGGCTCAATCTTCACAACAAGCTCAAATTCAAGGTATGTATCCTCCTACATTTCTTGGATTGTGGTAATGTAATTTCGTACCCATTACCCTGGATCCCTGATGAACAAACACAAAAACGAAGCGATTGCGGTTAATCTGTTGAATTGATCGTGTTGATTGATCAATTTCCCCTAACTTGATAAGATTTCGTTGTTAATTAGTGGCGTGCGATTTTCTTGACTTTTTATATTAGGTTTTGCTGTGAAAAAGTTATTTTTTTTGAAGAGGTAGATGTTTTTCCTTCACATTAAAACTTAAGTTTGGTCATGTGAGAATGCTCAAGCTGCTCCTAACTTGCAAAGGTTATGAAGTTAATGGTCTGATTGTCATTCTTATTGGTAATGTCAGGGTATATCTGTTAAAAGTTCCTTACTCCAGCTTTTGAAACATCGAAATGGGGCTTTGCTTCGCCAAGGTAACATGTTATTTGCCATACTTACAAACCTAACTAATAAGCGCAAAAACTTGGTTACAAACAACTACACTCAGTCACCAAAAAGATAGTGCTTTTACTTACCTGCATATGGTATTCCTTTCCCAATCTGAGATCGTTTTCTGATGCACTTCTACATTATTGTTGTTGGCTGATATCTTCTACTTTTACTCCAGTTCTGCATTTTTTATCTTATTACAAATTATTGGGTGAAAGCAACGTATATGGTTTAGTTATGCTGTCTTGTCCTTGTTTTTTGTTGCCAGAATCTGTGGATCAAGTGTGGAAGTTCAAGGGGAATTAGGTTTAAAATGCGTTCATTTCCATTGTAATACAGTTCATTTTTCAAGCTAAATGTGATGAGAAGCAGAATACAAAAGAATGGCTTGAATTAAGGACTGATCTGAGTAAACTACTAATAGAAAGAGTGAGCTTGTTGTCGTTTAGACTTCCTTAGGTTCTCTTGTTCGTCATATGAGGTTTCTAGGGGTTTTGGCTTTTTGCTAGTTGGAGTTTTTATATTTTGATGGCCTAAAACTGAAGTAAAATAGATTCAAGATATTTGATGGAGTAGTATGATTAAAAAGATCTTGTTCAATTGATTTTAAGGATACTTGTGCAGTCTTCTACTCCTTGCCCTATATGGCATGCACTATTCAAAATGCATAAATTGCCATGCCGGACACTTGAAACCTAGGTAACACACTAAATTCTCCTTTAGATAATTCCTGTCAGATGTTCACTACCAAGCACATGACTTGCTGTTGTTGTGCAGTTCTACGTCACAGTTCTTTGATGTATTCCCTTTTTTGCATAATAATTCTGTTGATGCCTTTTTGAACACTATGGAGAACTCATCTTATCCAAAATATGGAAGGGCAATCCACGTCTAACGCTGGGGAGATGACGATGCCCCTAGACTATCCGGCTGCAGACTTTGGCAGAATGCGTGGCTCGATCTTGTGTTTTTAAACAGTGATGAACTACTTTTGGTAGCAATCTGTCCCCATTAGAAGTAGTATATTGACCATTCCGCTTCTTCTAGTGCCGTGTGTGTTGCCACAAAGTCACTGGAAAGATAAATATCTCTCAACATTAGACGTGGATTGACCCCCCATTACACTCATATATGGTTTAGGAGAATATGTTGTTAAAGAAGATGTACTGTTGAGACTTATCCCTATGCTAATAGTGAACGAGTGATCATAGAACCTCAAATTAGATATAAGCCCGAAAAGCTCCATACTGATTTGTTCAGTTGTTCTAGTGGATACTGAACGCCAATGTGGTTGTAAGTATGTGATTTACATTGCATTTAATGGTGAAAATTGTGTGTTTAAGTAGCAAACAGCCGAACTTCATGAATCTTAAGTTCGTCTTACTATAACAATCCCTTGATTGGTAATATGTGGTGTACTCACATTCACAGAATCAAAGTGGTATTTTGAGTCTCACCCTTCTGTGCTTTTTAAAATGGTTATAACTCTGATTGGTACTTTTAGGCTCAGAATGATGGAGATGACTCTGAACACCATGTCGAGTTTGCTGGCGGAAATGTGCAGCTTATCACTACCAAAGAAAGTTGGGATCAAAAGCTGTCAGAAGCAGGGAGAAATGGCAAGATTGTAAGTAATTTTGCAATATCTGGGGCAATGTCACGGTTCCTTAACTTATTAATATTACTTGTTAGACATACCCTAAATGACTAAAGGAAAGTGTTTCACGGGTTACCACAAATTAAGTAGCATTACTCTGAATCGGCAAAGATTGATATCATCTAGCAGTGAAGGATGGTGTTTCATCCATAAAAGCAGTCAATTTGACGGCATGGCTTCTCCGGACATCCATCCCATTAGAATTGATGGTTAGCGGCTTAGCGCTTGCCTTTGTCACAAGGATGGTGTTTTATCTGATGTGTGCCGCTAGTATTGTGCTGTTCTACTAGCCCTAGAGATGGCAGTGGCAGTGCTGCATCCCTTCTTGATGCTTGTCCATTGTCGTCAGGGTCTCATCTGTGCTCCTTTTCCTTGTGGTGAGTAAAAAAGCACCTTGAAATTAAGGACATCAAGATTAATCAAAGTTTAATGTCTGTGTATAAATAGCTGAGTTCATGACGTTCCTGGTTGGATGTGGTTTAGTCACCATGTATGGGCTCTAGGATTGCAGAGGTAGTTGGCATGTGAAGGGGATATTTGTTTTGAAATTCTCCTTCTTGTTGGTGACATTTTGAGGATAGACCCATCAGCTTATTGTTGCTTTATTTGCAAAGTGCGAGAGATTGCCCGGCTTGGTTTTCAACTTGTGTGGTCTCTCTTAGGCTATGCCCATGTCAGTGGAAAGCTTGCTCATTGTGTTGTCACTATCTGAAAGGAGGAAGCAAGGGATAGGTTTATTTGGAAACAAATGCATCTAGGGTTGAAGGTTCTAAAGAGTAAAGAGCTTTTATTATGAACCTTTATAATCTTTGGTGTAGATTCCACTGTGCGGGGTTTCGTTGTAATCATCAAGTTGTATACACTCTTACAGAAGTTTGTCTTTGATTCTAATCTCTCATGTATTCAAATGTTTTAGCTGAAGTGGGAATAAAATTCTGATGAATATTTATGGCACTCATTGAAATGTAGTCTCGAAAGAGCATATCTGTTTTAACACCCAGCAGGCAATCTCTAACCGAGAATACTTATTCAGCATAATAATGTTGAAGACATCATCATCTCATCTAAGTGTTTGTCCCAAATTAGTTGGGGTCAGCTGCATGAATCATTTTCTTCCATTCTTCCCTTTCCATGCTTTCTTCGATAAGTTCAAAGCAATCAAGTCTTTTCGCACTTCTTCTCATCATGTTATTCTACATCTCCTTCTACTTCATCTCACTGGGGCATCTAAAGGTTCAAGTTGAATATAATCAAACCATCTCAAGGATGTTACCTCATCTTTCTCTCAATTTCTTCGGGATACCCAAATCTCTTTTTCTAACCCTCCTTGCATAGCTACCCATCCACCTAAGCACTTGTATTTCAGCTACACCATCTCATGTGTTTGTTGTTTCTTAGTGTCCACCATTCTGAATCATACAGCTTCGCTAGCCTGACTGCCACCCTATAAAATTATCACCTTCAGCTTGAGAGTAATATTACGACCGCTTAACACACTTGTAGCACACCCCCATACATAAAAGTAATTTTTGTAGAATGAGTTTTTAGCCTGGAAATATCTTCATGTAGTTTTGTCTCAAGATAAATGATAATCTCTCTCTCTCTCTCTCCCCCTCATTCTCTCCCTCCCTCCCTCCCTCTCTCTCCCCCTCCCTCCCCAACAAACAAAGGTTACCAGCACTTTGATAGAAGGCGGGGCTTAGAAGTATACTAAGTTCATCTTAACTTACTTGGCTGTATTGCTTCATGATATTCCTCTTTTCTGACCGGTGCTTATTAGTCAACAGGTGATTGCCAATTTTAGTGCTTCATGGTGTGGTCCCTGCAGAATGATTGCACCTTTCTACTGCGAACTATCAGAAAAACACCCCTCCTTAATGTTTTTGACTGTTGATGTTGATGAACTCACTGTAAGTAAAGCATTTCTTGAACCGCATGATGACAACTTCTTAAGACCCCAAATATAGCTGATAGATCCCCCAAATAAGCAAACAGAGGAAACATGAAAGATAAAGTTCTGTAAATCAAATCAAGAAGCAGTTATGTTGCTGATTTAAGGTGACATCACAGTGTACAGCAACTTTTTGCCAATAAAATCAGTGTTGGTGCAGGAATTCAGCACAACATGGGATATTAAAGCTACTCCAACCTTCTTCTTCCTTAGAGATGGACAGCAAATTGACAAGCTTGTTGGAGCCAACAAGCCGGAGCTGCAAAAGAAGATTACTGCTATTCTGGATTCGGTGACCCCCCATCAGAAGTAACTTTTATGGTGGTTTCCTCATCGGTGATGAATGTAAAAGAACAGTTTTTGCATGTAGGTTGGTCTGCTGTTCTGTTTTTTTGGTCACTATGGTATGTATCCTTCCCTTAGATTGTGAACTTTGTGTAAATTATCTTAATTAAAATGGCTTTCATGTCCAAAAGCTCGAGCTAATAACACTCAGTTTTGTCAGAAACACAGTATGACTTATTCTGCTCTTGATTTAATTGACTAGTTTTTTCTTCTCTTATCTTGTTTGAGTTAAATACGCGGTTGATCTCTATACTATAATGCAAATTTTATTTAAGTCGTTGGACTTCAATTTATGTCAAAGTAATCACTGAGTTCTTCAATTGAGCCCAACTGGGTCATTCGGTAAATTAGAGATATGCACATGCCCGTTAGTTCCCTCAAGTCAGGAGTAAATCTTTCACTTCAGTATTATTTTAGGTTTTTTGGTTGGTTTTTAACTTCTCTTCTTCTTCTTTTCCTCCTCCCTCCATCCCCCACCGAGCCCACTAGCACTCGACCTCGACACCTCACCCAAGCCTTGCCACCCTCCTCCACAACCACAACCAAGCAGTCGTTCCATAAAGGGCTTCCCGGTGTCTAGTGTCTAATTTGGCTATTAAAAAAATGAGTGTTTATGGCAATCAGAGCTCGATGTGTAGCAAAAAAGAAGCCCCATGGGGCTTCTCAGTTTCCTTCTCCACAAAAGATTGATTACGTATGTTCTCTCTGTGTAACATTGTGTGTTCTGTGTGGGTGCACAATTGATTGTGTTTGTGCATGGGTGTGTGACAGTGTGTGTTCTCTGTGTGCGTGCAGTGTGTGCGCGCGCCGCGCGTGTGTGCGTGCATGTGTGCTGACAGCATGTGTTGTGTATGCCCGATTTTGATTGTGTACGCACATGTGGCAGTGTGCGCTTGTATGTGTGCGCGATTGATTTTGTGTGTGCACACACGCGTGCGCGCGACTGATTTTCTGTGTGTCAATGTGTTTTGGTTTTTTTGTATGTGTGTGTGGGGGGGGGGGGGGGGGGTATGGGGTGAATTCGATAAGTGTAGGTGTAGGGGGGTGCGGTGGTTGTGCTTGGTGGTTAGTGCTTGGTGGATGGTGGTAGTGTTGGGTTGGTGGTGTGGTTGTGGTTGTGTTTGGTGGTGGCACCATGTGGTGGTTGGTGTTGGACTTGAAGGGAAAATCTAAGGAGAAAGAAGGAGAATAAATTGAATTGACTGATTTACCCCTGGATGAACTCACTTAACGGACTTAGGGTTGACAGAAACTAACATAATGACCTAATTGGACAAATTGCTCGATGGTCACTTTAACACAAAATGAAGTCCAGCAATTAAAGGGAAATTTGAGTTTTAGTGCAATGGTCAATCACCTATTTAACTCATCTTGTTTACCTCCAAATTTTTGCTAGGAATGTAGTAACCATTTTTGGCAAATGTAATAAGGCTTTGATCGTGAATTATCACTGTTCTTAAGGAAATATGTCTCCACTATGATTTCTGCTAGGTTAATGCCAGTTTCTTCCGGGATAACAAAGCCAAACGAATGTATTTTTTATTCTTGAAAAATTAGAATTTCTCCAAGAACCCGTTTTTTAAGAATGTATTTTTTATTCTTGGAAATTGAAGGATACACAAATATTTGTAATATCTGAATGGACATGAACCTTGACCGAAAGAAAACAACTCTTGGCATCAAAGGACATAACTGTTCGATACTAACTGTAATTAATTGCTATAAATAAAATAAAATAAATTAAAATACGTTAATTAATTTCAATGATATGCCCTAAGTGCCCATCTTTTTTACCATTAAATGTTGTATTATTTTAAGTCCAAATCAATGTCAAAGCAAGGAAATTTTGAGTTTCCTTCTAACTCTTCCCACCGAACAAAGTTAATTGATTTGGTGAGCAAATAAATCCTTATAAAGGTTTTGTATCTTTCTTAGTTTTTCAGTGTAGAACAACTGACCCACACCTTGTCACTAACTATTCTAACAACCATTTGGTACCATCTCTTTGATTGGATCTTTCATGGCTTCCATTAGCCCCGTCACACCACTTCTGCAATGGTTAGCATATGCACTAGCAAGAATTGATCTTTTACGAAGTATAATCTATTTGGCTTATGTGTGTGAGAGAGAGAGAGAGAGAGAGAGAGAGAGAGAGAGAGAGAGACCAATTTCAGCTTTTCTCTGCATCAACTTTGAACTAGTTCACTCCAATTTGTTGCTAAAAACTGACATTTAAATTGTCACTAAAAGCATTTTTGGAGCGGATAGCTCAATATTGGAGAGAGAACATCATTTCCCATTTCTTTTCTTGCTTCGTATTCTTCTAAACGGTCTTCAAATGTAGTTCTTCATCCAGGCATGCCTCAAGCTTTTCAAAATAGGCAAATGTTCCCGACTTGCTAACATGGTTTTTGTCCGCGTTTGCTAAGTTTGTTAGTTGAATGTTCTACTGAGACAATATTGAGCAATTGAGATGAAAAAATGGCAAATTGTTTGACCGGAGAAATTGAAAATGAAGACCGATATGGATTCAAATACTATAGTGAAGACCGATCTGGTAGCTAGAGTACTATGAGTTTACCCCAAATAGTTTCAGTTGATGAGGTCCGTTTTTGGTTTGCAGGCGTAACGAATGATTGCTATGACCGTTGGATGATGAGATATCAGGTAAGAGTAAGAATTAAATAAGACAGACTTATTGTATAATATGTTCAACGGTCCTAAGGCAGCGGGAAAGAGTCAAAACCTAAGTAATAAAAGCTCTCTCATTCAATGTACCAGACCGTGGAATTCTCATGTCCGAAGCTACCATTCTCAGTCATTTCCCCTTAATTAGTTGTTTGCAACGGCAGAAAGACTAACCACGCCCTTCTATTTGTCTGTCCCTGATGTTGAAGACCGCTACTCTTCAAATCTGAATCTCAACGCAAACTTTCCAGGAGTGTGGGCAGATGAAATTATAATATACTGGTCTAGATTGGCAACTCGTGGTCCAAGTCAACGCTCAGGGGTCTGTCCTTATAATGTACTCAGTTCATCATGCTGGGGCAAAAATGGAGGCACAGAAGATGAGGGAAACAGAGCTGTTATTCATTCCTTTTCCAGCTGTTGCTCATCTTATACCAGTGGTGGAGAGTGCAAAGCTCCTCATCAAGCGAGACCACCGGCTTTCCATCACAGTCCTCATTATGAAGCTGCCAATGGACACGGGTGTGGCGAACTACACCCAGTCATTGCAGAGAGATGCTACTGACCGCATGAAGTTCGTGGAGCTCCCTCAAGATGACTCCATTTTCAAGCTCGTATGCGAGTCTCCTGCGGCCTTCCTGTCTGCCTTCATTACCAGTCAAATAGCTCATGTCAGAGACGTCGTTGCTGATATAGTGACTCGGTCCGACTCGACCCGACTTGCCGGGATTGTCATCGACATGCTCAACACTGCCATGATAGATGTGGCTAATGAGTTTGGGGTGCCAACCTATGTCTTCTATATATCGAGTGCTGCTTTTCTTGGCCTCACGTTCTATCTTCAGAGCCTCAGTGACGACCATGGCCAGGACATAACAGAGTACAAGGACACCGAAGCCAATCTTTCGGTCCCGTGTTTTCTCAACCCCGTGCCGGCTAAATTTCTGCCTTCTGTGGTTCTGGATAAGGAGGGCGGTGCCTCCACAATACTATCCATTGCCCGAAGGTTAAGAGAGACGAAGGGAATTATACTCAACACTCTCTTGGAGCTGGAAACTCATGCAGTCATGACCCTTACTGACGGCAAGAACCCGCCTGTTTACTCCGTGGGACCCGTACTCAACATCACTGGTGGGGAGGGAGCAACTGACAACCAGAACTCGGACAATCCAGTCATTACCTGGTTGGATGACCAGCCACCTTCTTCGGTGGTATTTTTGTGCTTTGGGAGTTTGGGAAGCTTTGACGCGGACCAAGTGAAGGAGATAGCGCGTGCACTGGAGCGCAGCGGACACCGGTTTCTGTGGTCTCTACGTCGGCCACCGCCGCCGGAGAAACGGGCATTGGCCGGAGAGTACGAGAATCCCGAAGAAGTATTGCCAGAAGGATTCTTAGAACGAACAGAAGGCATTGGTAAAGTTGTAGGATGGGCACCACAGGCGGCGGTGCTATCCCACTCGGCCGTGGGAGGCTTCGTGTCCCATTGTGGGTGGAATTCCATTCTAGAGAGTTTGTGGTATGGGGTCCCCATGGCGACGTGGCCGATGTTTGGGGATCAGCAGGTCCTTGCGTTTGAAATGGTAAAGGAACTTGAACTGGCTGTGGAGATCAAAATGGACTTCAGGAAGGATTTTCTTACAACGAATAGTGCAGTGATTGCTGTGACAGCCGAGGAAATAGAGTGTGGCATAAGATGCCTGATGGACGGTGGGAGTGAAATAAGGAAGAAGGTGAAAGAGATGAAGGAGAAGACCAGAAAGGCTTTGGTGGAGGGTGGATCGTCCTACGCCGCGGTGGGACGTCTGATTGAGGACATCATGAACAACTCTCCCGAATGATTATGATCGAAGTGACGTGCCAGTGCTACTAATTGAGTGCCAGCTCCAATTAGTTGATAATCAATAAGCCTGTACTAGAAGGAATATCAATCCGTCGTGTCGTGCTAGCCTCTTCTCGGGGGGTCTTTCTTGACCTCCTTTAGCGCGTGGACAAACTACACCCGATTCAAATAAAACATTATGATTTTCTTACAAATAAGACCATCGTGTTTGTGTTTGTTCAATCTTCGAGAGTCTAGAAATCAGAAGTTTGTAGTAAACGGCCGGCTCTTTTTTATGTTTTGCCAAAGCGGAATCAAAGTAGCTGGAAAGAGTCAAAACCTAGTGATAAAAGCTCTCTCATTGAGACACCCATTGAATATGCCCACAGCCACTCGTTCAATGTACCAGACGTGGAATCCATGTCCTAAACTACCATTTCCAGTCATTTTCCCTTTCAGCATTCAACCTTAGTTGTTTTCAACAGCAGAAAGGCTAGCCAGCCACGCCCCACTCTCTGTCTGCCGCCCATACATACACTCAACAAATAGACAACTCTTACCACTTTAATTAAAGAACACAGATGAGAGAGTTGAAGGGTCAACTCCGCGATCAAAGCAACGAGTGGCTCTCTCAACTGACTACCTTGCACGTATTTGGAAAGTGATGTTCTTCCTTCCTACCAAATGTCATCCAGCATCATCATTGCCATGTGAGTGAGAGAACTTGTCAATCTGAAAACGCGCATGTTTGTGGTAGTCTGCACTATTCTCGTAGACAGCCTGGCTTGGAGCATAATACTTTTGAGTTGTCTCTAGAAAGCGCTTTGAATTTTCATCGTAAAGATATTTAGCAATAATTTTTGGAAGCAATATTGCAAGGACCATGATGGAGTAGAAAATTTCCCAAAAGAACTACGCCGCAAAATGAATAGCCACTACTTAGCGACAAACACGGTGAGAAACTCTTACGAGTCAAAAGTGCGTAGCAAGATTGTCTAGCGACAACAAATATAGAGCAAAAAAAAAAAAGAGCAAAAAGAATAACGCAAAAAGCCAATTTACTTGCACACGCTTATGAATGCAACATCATCACTTTTTTGTTATTTGGATTATGGACGATGTTTTTGCATGGTAATGTAATAGCAAACTGGCTGAGTAGAACATTGGACTGCAAAGGGCAAGCTTAACAACGAGACTCTAAAAGTGGAAGTAAATAAATTTATTTTCATACGCTTCATCTACTGTAGCCAAAGCCTTGTGCAAGGACTCGATTAAATATATATATATATATCAAGAGCTCAACATAGTAAATACCGAGTAAAAGAATAGAATATGAAAGGAGAAAATTGTCCATTGTTAACGGCACCTTGCCTTGCGTGGTAGCAGCAACCGGTGGAATTATCTTTTGATCAGCGTCCTTTGGGGTTCATGATCTGTGAGAACACAGCACTTGGTGTCAACCCATCCGAGTCTTCACTCGCAAGGCTCCGGCCACCGATGCTCATAGAGATCCCACTGCTCCTTGAATCCGTTACATTCCCATCAAAAGCTGGGGACGCATTTTGATCCTTATTCCCTTTAATTGCCACATCGAACAAATCATCTTCAACGTCCGGTCCACCAATACCCTTCCCACTCTCCTCTGCACTCTCCTGAAGCTGCAAAGCAAACTCAAGGTTCCACAGCACGTCGCCCATCGATGGCCGGTCAATCCCCTGATCGGACACACACTTTACTGCTGTCTCGGCGAGTTTCTTGAAGCACTCGGGTGCAATCTTCCCCTTCAGAAGTGGATCAAGAATCTGGTCAAGATTGCCCTTCTTCTGGCAGTGCAGCGCCCACTCTGCCAGACTAACTTGCTCCTTTGGAAGTGTGGGGTTCAAAGCTGGTCTGGCACACAATATTTCAAAAAGCACAACCCCGAAAGAGTAAACATCAGATTTATCTGTCAGTTGCTGCCGCCTGAAGTATTCTGGATCCAGATACCCAAAGCTACCCTTCACCACAGTGCTTACATGAGTGTGATCTAATGTAGGACCTGTTTTCGACAGCCCAAAATCAGATACCTTTGCCACCCACTTCTCATCCAGGAGGATGTTGGTTGTCTTGACATCACGGTGGATAATAGTATGCTTGGCACCAGTGTGAAGATAGTGTAAACCACGAGCAGCACCAATGCATATCTCAAGCCTCTGCTTCCACGGCAAAGGGGGTTTCTGAGTCTTGTATAGATGCTCACGAAGGGTACCATGAGCCATGTAATCATACACAAGGATCATCTCACAGTTCTCCTCACAATAACCGATCAGAGAAACAAGGTGACGGTGTCGAAGTTTTGAAAGCATTTCGATCTCGGTCTGGAATTCATGCACACCTTGTTCCGATAGAGGGTTTCCACGCTTAATTGCAACTTTAGTGGAACTGCCATCGATCTCTCCCTTGTAAACTTTGCCAAAACCTCCCACACCAAGGAGTAGAGATTCATCAAAGTTGTTGGTTGCAGCCTTGATCTCAGCAAAAGAGAAGTGGCGGCAAAGGTTTGCAGGGAGGGAGGAGGCATAGCTTCCAGTAGTGTTTGTCTTTGCGGAGCCTGAAGAATGCGAATTTCCATATAAAGATAGGGGGAGCCACCCGGATGGCCCATCGCTTGCACTTGAGTCCTTTCCCTGCCTACGGCGACGAGAAACAAAACAAATGAAAAGGCCAACAAGAAGGATTAAGGCAATGCTGCCCCCAACACCTCCACCAATGACTGCATATTTGTTCTTTGATGCGCCCGACCCAGATGAGGGTAAAACTAATGATGGGTCGATTACATCTTGTTTTGGAGCGGGGACCGGATTAGGACCTGCAAGATTTCCAGAACTATCACTGATTTTGAAAACCTCAACGCCATTCAAGATTGAATCATAATAATTGGACTTTGAGGCAGTGTCTGGATGCAACGCAAGCCACATATCCTGCTGTGGAGCGCCGGGGGGAACAAGAACCACATAATCCTTATACACTGGAACCCCATTGTGTCCTCCAGCCCAAGCAACAACATCGGCCCCTTCCTCAGCAGTTTGGTTATTGAGGAAGATGTCAAATACTCTTTGATTAATAAGAGTAAAAGTTGGCTCAACCTCACAGAAATGGAGCCTAACCAAGTAAGAGAAACCAGAGTCAACTGAGAATAGCCAAGTCAAATTGTACTGCACGTTGATGGAGCTGTTTGGACCCATTGATCTAGCAGTTTTATAGACATCAAGTGGTGCAACATAAGACGGCATGCTCGGAGGATAACTGATTGTCATGTTTGGATCAGTAACAACAGGAACCCCATTCGCCGCACTAAATATGTATAATGCATCATCCTCCCATGACCTAAAAAGTCCCGTGTCACCTGAGGGCGAAATGGCCTGTCCACCCACGTTTAGACGAAAAACATTCTGAAGAGCAGTGCTGTTATCAATGGTGAACGAAGTCTCTTGACCGACGATCATGGCACTTTTGTCAGCATAAATGTCAGGATGTGACACAACCTCAATGCCATTGACATATGCATAAGAATTGGGAGTCTTTGAATCAGGCATGAAGGTTATGTTCAGGTTTCCGGATGCCACATTGACCGAATACTCCTTAACCATATAATCGTAATTCAGAGCTTCAGCAGTTTGTGCCGCACTGAAGTTCTTCAGAAGGGTATAAGTTCCAGCAGCCACAGAAAACACAGCATCAGATGCATTCCGTCCAGCATAAGATGCTGGGTAAAAGTACAGGCGGACAAACTTGCGTCCAGACGTCACAGGGAAACTATAGGTGAACTCCGATTCAAAAATTCTAGCAGTCAAGTAAGGGACCTCAGGGACAGAAACCTTTTGAGTAGCGGCAGAGGATGTCGACGACCTGGCACCCGTCAAAGCAAACTTTGACCCAATATCCGTGGTCCATTTCCGACCATCGGTATCTGTAGAATCCCCAGAACCCCCACAGTCCAAGAAAATCTTATCCGTGGCAACAAAGTCAGCAGCCGAACTTAACCCAATCACAAAAGCCAACAACAAAAACCCTAAAATCGGCACGTTCCTCATTGAATGTATGCTCACAAGTTTCCAAAAAGCTGAAAAATTTAACCCCATAACCAATTCCAAAAATTAATCAGAAGTAGCAGAATATAGTATCATTAAATTAGTTCAACGAATTCATTTGGGTATAACTACAAATGAAAAAAACACATGAGAGGTCAATAGTCAACTACAGAAACAGATATGAACAATATAAGGATCTGACAAGCTCAAAAGAAAACTTTAAACTACTGAAAATCAAACTCAAAAAATTTAATTACCAGTTTGGATCTACACAAACAGCACATAACCCATAGCAGAAATTTACTCTACAAAGTCATCAAAAAGTCCAGATCCAAGAAAATGAAGTAGCCGAAAAACCATAAAAACTAGAAGTTTACTACTAAACATTACAGTAGAGAACGGTAAGTTCACCTTGAAGATATGACTTATGCAGTGTCGAAATGAACGAGCTTCAGACCATGTTTGGATCAAGCTTCAAAGGTGGGAACTCAAATACTTGCTTGGAGTTAGGGAAGAAAATGAAGAGGGTCAACTTGCAGAGAAAATATAGGGGATGTGGACATGGAAATTGGAGAAGAATTAGGGAGAGAAACTGAGAACCGAAATTTTGGGAGCAGATAGCTGGGCTTCCTACTTATATACTCCCTAGTCCCCACCCTGCTGGATCGGGTCGGAGGCATGATTAAGTGGGCAATCAGCACCACTAATTAGGAGGCAATTAACTAATTAACAATTACTGTCTTAATGAGCAGATTAATATTGGGGGGCTTTTTTTGTCTTTTAACTTTTGCGGCACCGCGTTTTTTTCTCTCTCTCTCTTAAACAAAAAGTTGTGTACTGGGCTGAGTTGTAACCGGGTTGGACTCGACCTTGGTGGATTATACAAAAGGGGATGGGCCCGTTCGGTTTACACGTTATTGTGGGACCCAGTAACATGGTGGTGGATCGGAGCTGGCATATGGACCATTTCTGCTTCTTGTTTTCTTTTACTACTATGGTAATCGCAGCAATAATAGTAATAACTAGTACCGACCCTGTGCGTGCAGGATCAATAATTATTAGAAATTCATATCTATATGTCAAATAGTAACGACAAATAATGTTATTTTTTATTTTCTACCATTTTTTGTAAAAATAACAATAACCCACGTGTTCAAGTTTTTACTAATAAAACTCATTGAGAAGAGTGTAAAAATCTATGCGATATAAGAGATACTAAAATATACTACTATATCCACACACACACAAATACATGTATATGACTTATAATAGAATAAAAGAAGGAATATAAATTTTGTTAGACTGTGAAAACACATTGGACTTGTCTAAAATATAGGAATATTTCAAGGTATGGATAAGAGATATAAATTTGAGAGAGAGATAAATGGGACATGTTGAGGCGTGAGAGAGAGAGAGAAAAGTAAAATTAATTTGATTGGTTGTATGCCAAATGGCACAAAGAGAGACATGCGAAGTAGAAAAGAGAATGTTACATTTTCTCAGTTTCGGCTTTCATATATATATTCTCTCATGCGAAGAAAATTAAAAATAGAAACTCTCTCTTTTCGGACGAAAATTACTACTTTAAATCATTTTTTGGAATTTATTAGTAGAAATCTTTTTGACCTCCACGCCCGTTTCGTTATGGATTTGAATGCCAGTCAGCGACTTGTGTATGTCTTTCGTACCGGTAACATTAATCAACAAAAGAAGACGATACGCCCATTGTACAAACGCTAATGGATTTCATCCGTCTTAGAGATCATTACTATTGTTGAACCCTTGCCCGTTACGCGTATGCCCCGTTATGATGTACAAACCATGAACGAAAACGAAAAAATTTCCGCGACCAAGGTGATAGCCCAGCGGCGAGGGCCGTAAGGATCCGATGGACCAAACGAAAAGGGCTAGTGATACAAGTTGTTGGGCACACATTGTGACTGGGTTTTATAGAAAGGGCTTGGCGTTAGCCAGGCTCGGACTAATCGTTTAGGTTAGCCCAAACGCTTTACATGTTTCAGACATGATGCCGGCCCAGTCGAACAGTTTTGGAGCGGCCCAACACGGCCCATGACTATCCAGCTGCATTCGGTGTACATGTACACACACAGATACACCAGGAGAATGCAGTTTGCTCGAGAGAGACGGAGAGGGGCTTCGGCGCTACGTGGCAGTGGCTCACGACGTAAACACACCCCATTGACCATTGTAGGCCTTGTTTGTTTTGATTGTTTTTCAGTTTTACAAGGCGTTATTATTTACAGCGTTTTGATCCTTTGAAATTTTCAGTCAATCAGGTTGTGCAGTTTTTCAGTCAATCATGGCCGAAGAAACTCCTGTAGAAGCCAAAGAGGATGTCCCCGAGGTGAGTCTAAGAATTTCTATACATGTTATATTTATTGTTTTTGAGATTTTTTTTGTGTATTTGTTTGTCTATTGCAATTTTTTTTTTCCCACCCGGTATGATCTACATTTCCGTATCAATATCGTTATCTTTGTGTATCATATTCCCGTTGATGATTGAGGTTACAAGCATTCGACGCTAGGGCTTTTGGATGAGCGAGTTTTAAATCAAGCAAACTGAAGGAAATGCAGATATGCTAAGCGGTATCAATTTGTTTATCATGAGGGAGGGGATTGATACATTAGCTATTTACCTCATCTGGGGGTTGATTTATTCCCATGATATGTGGTTTGATTGATTTGTCCGATTCCCCTTGTTGTGATTTTCCTAACTATCTAGCGTCTGCCAAAATTTTGCTTGAGTACACCTACACCAAAACTACATTATATTAGAAGCTAATATTTTTGTTAGAATTTGTTAAGTTTTTGTTTCAACATATATTTTGCTCTAGGCAAACATTGGATTTTCCAGTGACGTGTCATGCTTTTGTGTTAACAAGTGTTGTCATCTGCAATTAAACGTTTATAACTGCTCTCTACCTAGATCCGCCCGCTGCAGTTATACAATTCCCAAATTAGACAAACAAATAGGTCGTGGCCAGTTGAGGGTCTTTCAGTTATCAGCTCATGGCCATTCACTCCTGCGATTTGTCTCTCTTGTTTGGCCTTCAGAAGTTGCCATTAATTGGTGGTGCAGTGATAAAAGTTCCAAAGCTAAGCACTATATACAGGGTAAAAATCTAATAGCTGCTGATTCTGTGTACATTGCTACTTGCTAGGGTCTAAACTTGTGAAAACCCACTATGGTCTAATGGAACACGTAAAAAGCCTCGAAATTGTCCTCGAGGATGCTTTACCAGGGACAGGGAGCTATCTTTTTCTTTGCGTAATACTTTTTTGGTCATTAGTGAATATATGTCGTAAAAGTGACAGGGAGAAGAGGGGAGGGGGGATGTTGTTTATGCCTTAAGCAAGCACAAACAGAAGCTTGCTACTATGTTTTAACTAGTATGGATTTACATACACGACCTTATTGGTCATAGGAAAAGGAAAAAACTATGCAAATGCCTGGCATACGAGCAAAACCATAAGGAGCACACTAAAAGTTGCGACAGCAGTGCTCCGAGACACAACTTATTTGTGAATCCCACCCATGACTTAACTGACCCTGGATATTCCATATTGAACCAGCACCTGAGATAAAGGATGCTCAATGCTCAACCTCTTTTTGCACGAATACGGTTCACCTAGTATGAATGCGATTGTTTGAAGTTTGAACTTCTGAATGTTCCAATTTCTTGTATATTCATTAAGGGAGTGTTTAAAATCCAATTTTCTTTTTTATTTAAGATGTATATCCTCTGCTGACCATGTGCTCTATGTTTGCGGACAAATTACTCTATTGCAGATTGTCCCATTTGATCCTTCTAAGAAGAAGAAGAAAAAGAAGGTTGTACTCCAGGATCTTGGAGATGATGCTGCCAATCAGTTGTCAGAGAGGACAGAAAACATATCAAGTATAGACCCCAAATTTTTATGCTACGTTTTCTGGGGACCTCTTTTGGTTCATTTTTAGCTTTGCTCTCTCTCTCTCTCTCACTCACCGTCTCTATATCTCTCTGCCTGTGTTGAATTTCTTATGAAATACTTGTTTGCCACTTAACGTATTGCATTGCTTGTAATATCGAACTTATTTGGCTTTCTGCAGTTTCAGAGGGAGTAGAAAGCACCTTTGTTGGTTTGAAAAAGAAGAAGAAGAAACCAGTAAGTTATGAAGCTTGCGCACTTAATCGCATAAAACACACATTTTCACCATACAAATTTTCTTTTCCTTGTAGGTCAAAACAGATCCCTTGAGTGATGGGGGTGTTCATACGGACGAGGATATTGATGGTACAACTCTTGCTCCTGTTATTGGGGACCTACTTTTACCAATGGATGTATAGCAGCATATCTTACTAGAAATTGTCAAACCATTATGATAAAGATGTATTATTTGACTATATATTTCTAGGTCACATAAGCGAGGATGAAGAAGGGGAAGGACATGTCCTGGAGCCCCAGTATCCATGGGAAGGAAGTAATCGTGACTATGTATACGAAGAGGTGTGTTTCTGCACCTTCTTGACTATTGCTACCCATCTTAACAAGATTGTAATGGCTAGCTGCTTATAATGCAGCTCCTAGGTAGAGTGTTCCATATCCTCCGGGAGAATAACCCAGAACTTGCTGGAGATAGACGTAGAACAGTCATGAGGCCACCGCAAGTTCTTCGAGAAGGCACGAAAAAGACAGTCTTTGTGAATTTTATGGATCTCTGCAAGACGTGTGTAAAATTTTGTTGTTCCTGCATTGCTCTTTTGTTTGGGCTGCTGAAAAGCAGAAGATTTAGTGTTTTACAATTGAGCATTCTTCTGCACTTTTTCGTCTGTCTGTTATCCACTTTTTGTCATCTTGATGTCATCGCCCTATTTCTGTCATCTTGTTGTCTCTATCATCCTTCTTTTGAGCGAGCACATTCTTTCTATTCTAATGTGTTGTAGCACTTTTCCTGTTCCCAGTTGCTGGTTTTTTGGGCTTCCATCGGATATATACGGACTAAGTCTTTTCTTATCCTTGCTGTTTCATTTCTTTATATTTTCATTTTCAGGATGCATAGGCAGCCAGAGCATGTAATGAATTTCTTACTGGCTGAAATGGGCACAAGCGGTTCTTTAGATGGGCAACAGAGATTGGTTGTGAAGGGTAGATTTGCTCCTAAAAATTTTGAAGGGATTCTACGGAGATACATAAGTAAGATCATAAAGTATTTGTTTCAAAGTACATTGTTCTGTAGCATTACAAAAAATATGTTGGTCAGCTTGAGTTGCCTGAAAATTCATAACCCTTGAGTTGTCTTTCACTGAGAGAATTGGAAAAATACCATATGCCTTTTGTATGTTAATGGTTGCAAATGGGCACTTCCCACCTGTCAATTCGTAAAAGCATATTGGGCTTAAGGTTGTCTAGTTAGGTTCCGCTTTCCCGGAAGAATGAATCTGGGGCTGCCACATCTGCGGCTCCGCAGAACAATTTTGTCTGTCATGCTATGTAATGCACTCTGTAGAACATTCTAAATGCTGCCACCAATAACCTTATGTGGCACCCACACAATCATTTATACGATATTTAAGCTTGGGTTTATTCAAAATCCAATCGAATGTAAAAGCATGCTAATTTACCGAAAAAAGAAAATGATAGTGAGAGTACGTGTCATTCCATCCTGAAGTTGAAACCAGTTAAATCTTTGAGCACACACAAGTTACCCTGGTAAAGACAAATATATAGCCTCGAAACCAAACTACAGGTGTTCCACTCGCTTTTACTATTTGCCTCCACCATTATTTCTGCCTGACCCACACTGATAGTAATAATACTTGGTGTGCAATGAAAATGCCATTACTACTATGAATTGGGCCTCTCTGTCTTGCAACACGACACAAAGTGATAGTCTGTAAGACTGTAACTAGATGTGCTGAATATATGCTTTTCAATCTTCTAAAAAGTTGGTGCCTTAAGTTATCATACTTCTTACAGTTCTTTCCGCTATTGGAATGTGATGTAATGCAGATGAATATGTCATATGCAATGGCTGCAGAAGTCCGGACACAATACTTTCAAAAGAGAATCGCCTTTTCTTTCTCAGATGTGAGCAGGTAATCTTTTATTCGATTTAAGTTGACATCTAGATGTCCTTTGGAAGAAATTGCAACAAGGCTCAGATTTTTTAGCATATTCTGAGGAGTTTAATGTACTGTTACACACAAACATAAATAATGGAATTTAACAAACTAGAATGAAATAGAAAACCCCAATTTGAGAAGGGGGAAGTCTCCATAACAATACTCCGAAGAGAAATTTTTTGACAAAAACACTGCACTGCCTTTTTCATTAACCCAAAGGCTGTGTTTTCAAAACTGGATAGGATAGGCTAAAAGTATGAGATAAAAGAGGATTTGTTTTTCATTCGGGTAAGGGAGCATATGGTTTAATCCTATTACCATGGTCACCATTCACGAAACTGAATCATCACAAAAGCAGATCGAGAGCGAGTGGAGGTGGTGGGTTTAATTGCGGATTCTGTATGAAGGTGTAGGTTGTGGAATGTGATGAGGGTGGATGTTGAGCTTTTGGACAGTGGCAGCAGGGTGGTGGAGCTTGTGAACGGTACCAGCAGGTGATGGAGGTGGCAGACGGTGATGTGGAGGTGTATCGATGGTGGCGATGTTGGATGGCAGGACGGAGTTGGACGACGGTGGTAGGTTTCTATGGAAAGAGAAGAAGAGGGGAAGAGAGCAGAGAAGAAGCGGGAGCTCGTTTTTTCATCTCATCCAGTTTGGATAGATCCCTTCCTCAAACCCCCCCCCCCCCCCCCCACCCCCCAAAGAGTATTATCCCATTTGGATACAACCCATCAATCCCCGGGTAAAAGATAAACAAATTTCAAATAAGCAACCTGCATCCGCTCAAATAAGCATTCCCCGGGTAAAAGATTAACAACCTGCACCGGCCCAAATAAGCAGATTTTCAGTCTATCATCAAATGTTATGTGCGATTGCCTGGCCTGATTTTGCCCACTCTTCTCTGGTGTTTAGAACCCCGTGTGTGATGATGTGTTAGTTCATGGGCGTCTTCTTTGTTAATACTATTCAGGTTTCTTTCTTTAATTATTGTTTGATAAGATGTTGTGACTGGTGTTCATTCTTACTTTGTTGATGTATTCCTTTCGTTCCTTTGCAGTGTGGTTCTGGGAGGTCTGTAGCTCCTATAAAGACTGGTTTTGTTGCTAGGGTTGGGCGTCGAAAGGCTGGAACATGATTCTTGAAGTGAATATTAGATTATGAAGTACTACTAAATTGAGATTTATTAGGTGTAGATCATATGGTTTCAATTGCTAGGTGCTATCGAAACTAACACCCCCACACCCCCTAGTTTGAAGATTTTGTATTTAATTTAGAGTAGAACTTCATTAAGAAAGCATAGAAGAGCTCGCAGTGCATTACCGAAATTAAATGAAGGCTAGTACATGCCAAAAGTACACAGCCTCTTAAATTTGTACACAGCCTGCCATGTCATGAATAGCAAAATGTACCGTAAAATGGCTATAGTTTGGGTAATGAGATGATTCAACTTTACATTTGATATCCAAGAAAGACCACAGGTTTTCATGACTATAAATTGGGAAGGCAAACCAGAAAACCTGCTCCTCGCCGGAGCTTCTCCATATTTTGAGCGAAGTAGATGTATCCATTTTAAACGAACCATATGTGATCGCGGAGCCAAGATTTACGGTTAAGTTGGTCAAAATATTCGATAAAGTTTATAATTCGTATAAGATGAGGTGGTTAAAGCATCTGAGACCCTATGTTTCACAAAATGATCGAGCAAATTAGAGGTAAACATGGCACCTCTCAGAATCGAGGTAGTCATTACAATCTTGTCAAGGGTGATTCAGAGTTTAGGTAGTGACTAGTGAGTGATGTATCAATAAATTTGGAAAGCTTTTTCTTAAATGCTTACCAAGTAAGCACCATTCACAAAATTGATCCGATTGATTACTGGAATGCAATCAACTAATTAATAGTTTTGATTCCCACCTTCCAATAATAGATTAATGTTTAGGCACCGGCTTTACTCGTTCTCATTGCCTTATTTTGACTTGCCAACCAATAGTTATTTTAACTGTGATTTCTATACCAATTGAAAATTTCAATGTGTAGTTATTAAAATATTGTTTGAAATTTTGGTAAAAGGTTTTTTTTTTTTTTGTAATTAAGAGTGACATTAAGCATAAACAGTCGCAGTTACGTCATAGTTTATATTATAGTCGCAATTATATGAAAGGTGATGACGCATCCAAGACTCACAAATTATATACACACATACAAGCTTGTACAAAAGGTATTCAAAGGTTTGTCAAAATACCGTTTTATACCCAAACCTGATAAACCCGTGTACGGGCACTAAAATTAAAAGTAACTAGTAGGTGGTTTTCCTTTGGTTGCTCATGTGAAGTTTTATCTACACAAAAGGATTTGAAGTTTGACATCATAGAGCAAAAATCAAATAGGATAGGGATCACTGTGTCAAGGAGATCAATAGTCTCGACAATCTGAAATAACAAAAAACGAGAATATATTACGAGTACGATATTTTACATATTACATTTCAAGTCCCATTCAGTAGGTTAAACAGACAAATTTATGAACTGGAGAGAATTGGGTTATTTTTCTCTTGTCAGGCAGGATGGAGGTAAATTCAAATGGGTGGGGGGCATGGGGCCTGGGCGCCTTCCATCTGTGCTTTTCTTCTGTGAGTTGTCAAGCTCTTGCCTCTACATCATTTGCTTTCCAAACTACTCCTTCCCCTTACTTTTATGATCTGCAAATTCTGCAAATAACTTTACTCTTCCCCATCAATGATGTGAATTATGAGACTCCTGTTTCTCCTTTCCAATTTTTTATTTTCTTACAGCTTTTGATCAGCCTATGGTGCTTAATTGACACTCCTCTCAGGTACCCGGACTGACACCTTCATCAGTTTCCGTCTTTCTATTTTTCTTTTTCCATTGCTACATCAGTATTGGATTAGATGTTAAAGATCTCAAGCTCTGTTTAATGTAATAGGAGGATGTTTTACGAAGTTTTCTTTAGAAGTTTTCCCTTGAAACCATGGTTGCTGCAATCGTTTTGCAACCCCACCAGTGCTGCTACTGAATGTGATCATTTTCCCTACAAGTTTCCATCAAAAAGTTTAACCACAATCAGAAAGTTAACAATGATTTATCACTTACATTGACGAGGAAGCAAGATCTTTTGCCCATATCAAACGACAACTCTAATTTCGTATATTGTCATAGAACGACAAAAAATGTTACCAACGATTTATCATCGCGTTAGGTACTCATTTATGGCTGTCAAAAGAGAGATGTACACGAGTTTCAACCTTAATTAAATGCACCCACGATGAATTTAAGGCTCACCTTTCACTCTAACACAAGGTGGGGACTGATAAAGACGTTTGAACTAAGGCTTAAGAAGAAACATTCACAGTTTAAGACATTGCAGGGAAATTACACTTTGCTTATCAGAGCTTCCATTGCTATGGTTCTTAGAGTCTAGAACTAGATTAACTAGTCTCCGCCATTGCGGTTATATGTATAGGTTTGCGAAAAAGTAGTAGCATTTAACCTGAATTACCAAGATGAGAATGTTAATGGGGATGGGGGATAAAGTATACCAACCACCTTGTCCATCCGTATCTCTAATTCAGGAAAACATCATCTTTGCTTCGAAGGTAGCAGATTGATATCCTCCTCAACACTTCTCTCACGCGTATTGATGGGAACAGGGGAAATCCCAAGACCTTTGGCATTCATGTATTTATAAGCTGTTTTTGAAAATTTTCAGAATGTGCTTATCATATTCAAAACATGGACACATTAGAGAGAGTACTTAAAGTCAAGCCCACTTTACTGGTGGTTATTGTTATGATTCTTGTCACAAATTCAAAGTCGGACCTACTTGAGAGTTCTGAACTTATGATGGAAAGGTCAGATAACCATTTAACACATTCTAGCACAAGTCATTGGTATCATAAAAAATCTGTTACTTATTACTTTTAGATATGTTTCTCTGTGTTTTGTTCTGTTATATATGCATCCGCGTGCAGGATTTCTGAAGTGGGTGACATGGAAGATGATGCTTGGACTCTGGTTCAGAAAAAAGGAAACCAATTCGTGATTAACGACCAAACATTTTATGTTAATGGGTTCAACACATACTGGTTGATGGTATTTGCTGCTGATCAGTCTACAAGAGGAAAGGTCAGTGAGGTGTTCTTGCAGGCTTCTTCTGTAGGTCTAACGGTATGTCGGACATGGGCTTTTAACGATGGCCAGTATCGTGCTCTTCAGAAATCGCCATCTGTTTATGATGAAGATGTTTTCAAGGTGCTCTCTTTTATTGTCTCAGTTTTCTTGTTTTTAATTTGTATATATAGGTCACTCCTTGGTGCCTCTGGCTTATTACTGTGCTTATCAGCAAGCAACCACTTTGACTAACATCTTATTGCCCTTAGTAGCATAACTCAAGTTCCATAAGGAGACCTCCCCCACAGCCCCATCCCACCCCTCACCCTTCTCCCCGTTCTCAGTTACCCTGTCTACTCTCAAAAAACATGTTTACCTGATTAACGTTTCCACGTCTTTCTTGCTAACCGGCTTGTGCTCAAGTTTGAAGCAAATTTCGTGGTAAAACTTAAATCGTGGATCCTTGTCTTGAGTTACAGGCATTGGATTTTGTTGTAAGTGAAGCAAAGAAGTACAAGATCAGACTCATATTGTCCTTGACAAATAACTGGGATGCATATGGCGGAAAATCACAATACGTCAAATGGGGTGAAGCTGCTGGCCTGAACTTGACTTCTGATGATGACTTCTTCTCTCATCCGACTCTTAGAAGCTATTACAAGGCCCACGTTAAGGCAAGTGTCTTCATTGTAACATCACCATTTTCATGTTATTAACCTCCAATCCATCTCTGAAACCTAATTCTATCCCTTCCAATGTTTGGACTATGAAGACGGTGTTAAATCGAGTAAATACAGTAAGCAACATAACTTACAAGGATGATCCGACAATCTTTGCTTGGGAATTGATGAACGAGCCACGTTGTAATTCAGATCCTTCTGGGGATAAGTTGCAGGTTGGTCTTCGTCTTCTTGGTATACATATAGGTGCCAAAAATGGTATAATGTGCTAGGTATACACGCCTAGTGCTTGTACCAAGAATAAGTTTTGTTACTTTGCAGTCGTGTTCTGAAGAAGTTATATGATAGTATCTCTCTTTAGGAGTGGATAGAAGAAATGGCAGTGTATGTGAAGAGAATTGACCCAAAGCACTTGGTGGAGATCGGATTGGAAGGATTTTATGGTATCTCGACGCCAAACAAGACTCAGTTCAACCCAAATACATATGCTCAACAAGTTGGGACTGATTTTATCAGGAACCATCAGGTTCTTGGCATCGATTTTGCATCCGTTCATATTTATGCAGACACTTGGTACGTAATAGTAAATTTCTCCACTTTAAGAAAGCTTTGTCCAATTACAGTCGTCCAACAGTGGACGTCAGAAAACCAACCTCTCTCTCTCTCTCTCTCTCTCTCTCTCACACACACACACACGTGCATCTTCTGATGAAGTTTTGAACTGTGATGAAGGGTTTCACAATCGATTTCCAATGCTCATATTGAATTCACCAAGTCATGGATGCAAGCCCACATTGAGGATGCTGAAAATTTTCTCAACATGCCGGTCGTGTTTGCCGAGTTTGGCGTATCGGCAAAAGACCCTGGCTACAATTCATCATTTCGCGACACCCTCATTAGCACAGTGTACAAGACCCTCTTGGACTCCATGAAGAAAGGAGGGAGTGGGGGTGGGAGCCTTTTGTGGCAGCTGTTTCCTGAAGGAACAGACTATATGAATGATGGTTACGCAGTTGTTCTTTCAAAGTCACTTTCAACATCAAACATCATATCTCTTCACTCCAAAAGGCTTGTGACCTTCAACTCCTTGTGCTCGTGGAGATGCCGTTGGGGTTGCAAGAAGAAGCATGGCTTGGAGATGAGTCCCCATCAGGACGAGCTTTAAACAGTGTACAAAGAAATTTCTCCTATTTACATTGCTTATATATGGGAGCATTCCCTTGCAAAGTACATATGACCGTATACTTGTCTGAATTTGCATGACGATGCTCATTAATATTGACTACATTCGCCTTATCCCATCACTGAAACTGAGGAAGCGTATGATCGATCACTTTCACATTTTTCGTAGTGCTCTTGAATTCTAGCCTCGTAATTGGTAGTATTTATGGCGGGGATACCATGTTAAGAATTTTTACTAGTCACCCTCACTCCAGCTGATACCTTTGTCAGCATTGCTTAAGATTAATGCTGGACTTAATGCCTCCACAGCATCGATTCTTGCAAAGCTATAAGATTTCCGGTGCGATGACAACGAGAACGATATTACAACCAACAAACTGACAACAGGATAAAAAGTAAATGAACTGGTAACAAAGGATTATGTAGTGCTTCAAATATATTGTATTGATTTATGCACAAATTATACAAGACAAAGATAAAAGGCACTGTAATCATTTGATATAACTCCTCGGTAAAATTTCTAACCAAATTGTGTAGTAAAAATTTCTTCAACTCACTGTATCATGGACTGATGCAGTGAGAAAACTCGCAAGAACGAGTTATGAAGAGAGGAAGACATGGCAGACACTGGGAAAACCGGGTCCACTTTTCTAGAAGCAGCAAAAGAAAAGCGGAAAGAATAGTTACCTTCCATGAAGAAGTCAAGTACCTGTTACTAGATGCAAGAGAAAGCCGGCTTATTAACGTACACGAGCAAGATAGACATCTGTATCTGCTCCAGGCCACTTTTCTTGTTACTGCATCGAAGACTGTTTAGCAGCTTGAATTATATCCCCAACCTTATAAATAAATGTAGCACTTAAGTCCCTCGAATGAAATTTAGAACAGGGAATCAACACTGGAGAAAAGCCTGACAGAGGTCAATGGAGCTGGCTTAGGGAGTAGAAGTACTAAATTGTTGATGAATTCTACTCCCATTGATCCATCACAGGATGAGGAGACCCATCATTCAAAACCAACATGATTGATCGATTCAACTCCCAAACTTCTACAACCCTCCTGCCAGCCAAAGATACATTGGTCTCCTGCCGAATCATGTCCACGGGGTCAATTGATTCCCCATAACAATATGGACCAAACGAAGATAAATGAAAGGGAAACGAAAGAGAATATAAAAAACAACTAGAGAATGAAATGCATGCATCAGATTACTAACCGAAATCCCTATTTCGTTAAGCTAAACTTGGATAGAACAGCGGCCGCTTGGTCACCACCCAACAAGAAATATGGATGCCTTAGAGCAGCTGCAGCTGATAATCTCCCCCTTCCAAGGAAACCTCTTTCGGAAATAAGCTTTGTGGCCAAGTCCCACCCTCTTCCCGAATCAAGGTCGAGAATACTCAGGTCAGGCCTCAACCTGGTGTTGTCCCTCCACTTTTTCAGGTCATATCCAACTGTCTTTATCTCTAAATTGAAATTCTTCAACCCTGCGGTAGACCTTAATGTTGGAATTGCCATTTGCAACAGTACTATCCCGGCAGAATACATATCAAATAGATCAGGACTATTTAGCTGCAAGAATGATTAAAAGAATCCACTTCAGCACTCAAACTAGAATGTTGTCTCTAGGAGTTGATCCAAATTCATCTCTAGATTCTCAATTTTTATACCAAACAACTAAAATTACACTAACCCTATTTGAATTAAATCAAAATCCTGGCTTTTGATTTTCATTTTAGTTTGTGTAGACTTTCCTTTTTTTTTTTCCTTCTTTTTTTGTTTGTTTCTTTGGTACCGATGTAGACTTTGCTTTCATCAATTTCTCTACTCACTGTTAAAAGGTATCTTTGTAATCTGCTTTTGAAATGTTAGTGCTATAAATACTACGGTCTTGTTTCTGGGTCATTTCAAACTAAAGATTTGGGGCAATTGAGGTACTTATTGGGTATTGAGGTATTTCACTGTCTCAAAACAAATATGTAATGATTTATTGCCTGGGATGGAAACGGTTGGATGCAAACACAGAGAATCCCATGGATCCCAGAACTAAATTTGTTGGTGATAAAGGAGAGCTGTTGACCAATCCAGAACAATACTGGAGATTAATCGAAAAGTGAAATCGTCCGACAGTTACTAAACTGGATATTGCAAATGCTGTGACTGTAGTCAGTCAGTTCCAAGATAAGCCGTGAACCACTCCTTGGGATGCAGTTTTGCACATCTTAACATATTTGAAGGACGCCTATTGTAGTATTCTCTATCAGAATAATGGTGATACACATATCAAAGAGTATAAGATGCCCATTGGGAAGGTTCTCCATCTGACTGAAGATCTACCACTGGCTATTGTGTCTTTGTTCGTTGGTAACTTGGTATCCTTGAAAAGCAAGAAGCGGATTGTTATAACTTGTGCAAGCGCCAAGTCCGAATACAGAGAGATGGCACATACTACTTGGAGTTAGTTTGGTTGAAGCTTTTGTTAGAAGAACTCGGTTTTCAACATTTAGAGCCGATGGACCAGGTATGTGATACCCAGGCACAGTTAAGGTTCATAAAAGGAGAAAGCACATTGAAATCACTGCCATTTTGTTTGTTAGAAACTTTTGGAAGATGCGATTATCAGTTTCAAATCCGAGGATCAATTGGCATTCACCAAGGCTTTGGGAGGTAATCGTGTTGACTATATATGTATGATATATATTGCTCCAGCTTGGGGGAGAGTGTTTAGGGTACTTTTGTAATCTGCTTTTTTCATGTTAATGGTATAAATATGAGGGAGACTTACCTAAGGGCTAAGCTCTCTAATTACGTTAACAACCACAATCAATTTTTAGCTCATGTATTCAAGAACACCAGAAAGTGATGGGTTCAGCTCCATACAGAGAAATTAGAGAGGTATAGTACCTGCCACAGAATAGGGGAAAGAATAGCTGCAACTGGCTCTGGAGGTGGGGTCGGTGTTTCCTCAGGGAGCACATATAGTTCGGGGGGGCAATAATCGGGGTCAAGAAGACCACGGTTGGGTACGTAGTTCTTGCCAATCCTAAGGTCCGTTGCTGCCCCAAAATCAATGAGCTTGATCTGTCCCTTCTTTGTCACCACTAAGTTGGATGGCTTAACATCCCGGTGAACAATACCGTTGTCGTGGATTTTCTTGAGTGAAGTAATAATCTGGCGCAGTATTTGCTTAATGATTAATGCATTGCGCTCAGTAGAGTCTAATCCTTGTAAGACACGGCCAAACATGACTGATTCCAAGTTCAAAGGGAAGATACGATCTTTCATGTAATCGCCAAGGTCTCGATCTCCCTGCCATACAAAGTCCCCAAAGTTAAAGTAGACGCAACAAGCCGAAAGTTTGCTACACTCAAAGCGGTTATCATTCAGTCAAGTGAACTTAAACAAGAGTTAAAGCCAAAGGCTAAATACACGATGTCACGTGCTGTGATTACATCAAAACTTCTATAATATCCATCCTTGTATGTCTAACAAAGTCACAGGTCTACTTCTGCAGCTTGCGCCTGATTAGGTAAGATATATATGTTCTCCCAGCAGTGGAAATAAAGGCTTGACAATGTATTAATTGAAAGAGCTTGGTTAATGTCATTCCTGCCTAGCAACTGGAAGGACATGCTAATACCAAGCGGCAACTGACAAAAAACTGAACCTCATAAACAGCACTTTTCTCAGATATATGCGAAGCATATGCATACAGGTTGGCCGAGTTCTAAATCACCAAGTTTCACCTACGGGCGCAGAATGGCATGTCGCTGCTACTTTTTCAAAACGGACTGGAAATGGTTTCCTCAGACATGCAGCACACATGGAAAAGTCTACCCAAACAGGACCGAAAGCTTAGGATGCAAGTATAAAAGGATATATATGTTCAGGATGAAGAACATAATACTCAGATCTGTTGATGGTTTCTTGATAAACAGGGTGATAGCTTCAAGGCCTTGGTGAAAAGTGAATTTGGATACAACCTAGCAATCATGAAGTATCCAAATATCCAGGGACGCAAGATGCTGTTCTCGCACTTAGGGTCACCTATGGGCTCACCACTCTCATGCCTTGCAAGGTGGTTCTTTTGCCTTCGATGTTGATATCTTTCAGACAGGCTTCGTTAGCAATGTTTAGTAATGATAAAATGTGTTATGTGCCTGTCAGTACCAACGGATCCAATAAGTACATAAAATTAATTATGCACTAACAAGAAACGAATGGAAGCTGAGCCATACAAGTTACCGATTAGATAAAATATGAAAAAAGAAAAAAAAATGCATAACCTCAAATGAAGCACAGGTACCTCAAATTTCCAAACAAGCCACTTTTCTCCCTTAATGAACTGTGAATTTGTTTTGTCAGCGACAAAACTCCCGAGGAACTCAGCACATGTCTCAGGAGCTGCTCTTGCCAGCCTGTAATTAAACCACTCCTCGAAATCACCACATTCTGCTGCACCTCGAACTCCAATCTTGACCTAAATGATTTACAACACTGAAAGTGTTAATGATGATATCCTCATGAAATGAGGTCTAGCCCATCACATAGCTAGAAGAAGAGGAAGAGACTGATACTATATGAAATAAGGCAGGCAGACACTTGATGCAACTAGCCTACGCAAATGCACTCTTTAGTGTTCAATAACGTGGGATGGAGATGTAAATTAAAGTGAAATTATGAGCAACTAACAGCTTCAAACAGCAAGAATTCCCAGCCAATTTCTTCATTGGCAGGTTCGTGAAAGCAACAGATGTTAAGGAAGTGAATGGAAATGAAGATGCCTTTCAGGCCCGAATAATACTTAAGTTCATAGGCATTCATCGAAGCAAGGCATTGAATGACGACCAGTCAGGTGAATTAACAGCTTGCATAAACCAAAACGCCTTCACTAAGAATCGTTCATTTTAAAAGCATCACCAGCAGTAAACTTAGGCATTCTTGCGCAAAATAATTTACCTTTTTAAGAATAACCTTCTCTTTGAACCTTGGGTCCTTCTCGAGTGTTTTCCTTCTACTCCCAGTCTTCCTAGCTCGTTCTTCGACAGTTACATTCTTGGGAACAACCACACCAGAATAAACAATACCAAATGACCCCTCTCCCAATCTATCCCCAACCAAGAAATCGGTCCTCTTCAAGCTCCTCTTCCCAGCCAAACTGTCAAAAAGCATTTGCAGGGGAGCTAGAAGATATGCATCAATGGCGCCAATTAGAACACCTGGCCTCGCAGTTAAGTAAATCCAGACGACCCCAGCAAAGACCAGAATCCCCCACTTCTCCATCTCTGGCAATTCCTCACTAACTCTCTGAAACTGTGCATACCCTGATCGAAAAACAGGATATTCCAGAGTGGTTCGTAACAAGCTGTCAGAAATGTCATCCAAGAATGCATTGCACCTCAGTGAGTGTCTCCTAGAATGGTTTGGGAAGGACCAGATAAGGTTTTGTGAGGTGGGTCTTGAAGTTGAAGGAGACAAGCAAACAAACTTAGGGTTCTGTTGAAGGGTAGTTGCAGTTTGGCAGAGCAGAGAAGCCATGAATGCTCAGCTAGAAGAAGAACAAGCTTAAAAGTGCTGTGGTGAACTTTAACCAAGGAAGTGTCAGCACAGGCGGGACTTTTGCCACATGTCAATCCTAGGTTTATCCGATTAGTCAGGAATGTGTGGAGAGTGGAAAAACAGCAATTCCCAAGTAGTCGAAGAGTTTTACTGATTTATTGTAAATTGTAAAAGCAACTTTTACCTCTCTTAGAGTTGTTTGATACTTCATAGTCAACAAATTGGTAATAGGAAATCCTAATTTTCATAATTTTTACACCTTTTCCCTGTTTATTCCTCTGGTTTTATTGTTGCAATCTTTAAAAATTTTGAGCATTCTTGCGACTCGACTGAGCTAGTGATACGGAATTCTCAATCTTCATTTGACATATCAAACCTTGGAGAAAAATGTAAAAAGAGTACATTCAAGTGCAACAAATCCAACAGCCAAGACGACCTTATTTCTGAAGGTAAGTCTTACCCAGTATCTGGGCATATCTGAAAGATAAAAACTAAAACTACAGTTCCACAAAGGGAATATAAAGCAAATGACTTCCAGAAAAAGCCATACTAGTAGACGGGGCTATTCCTTTGGAGGAAAGAGGCTGCAGGCTTCACATAAGTAAAGCCCTGGAAGAGGTTCCCGCCGGTTTTTGGACTGGAAACTGGAGAGTCCAACAAGGGCATGTCTGTCCAGCGCTTATCGAAGTTTGCAATGCAATGACTTCCAGCAACTTCGGGAACAAAACTTGGCAAAACTTCTCTTGCTTCCAATTTTTTCCAGTTGATAGGCTTGAACCACTTATGGTGCTTCACTTCATCACTCCCGGTAGGTCCACTGCCGAGCCTCTTGCTTGGGTCTTTTTGCAGCAACTAAATTATTAAAAACAGAGTCTCAGTTTACTCGTATAGACATACAAGATATGTTAAAAGTTTCCAGTTCATGTTCAATAAGACGTACATTCTCTTGATTTTTCTTTTAAAATCCATCAGTTATATGAACATTTTCAGGCATCCTAAAAGGATTACAGTTCCACCACAAACGTCCAGGTATTGGACCTCATTTGCATTCAATTTGATTGCATACAGCTGAAAATGTTCACGCAACACTGATTACCAGGAAAGGCTTCCATGGCAATCTAAGATATGCAAAACACTTGGACCCCAGCTCGCATTCAATTGGATTGCATATAGCCGAAAATGTTCACGCAACACTGATTACCAGAAAAGGCTTCCATGGCAATCTCAAATTTAAAAAAAAATTCCACAGGATGTGCAATTTACCCCTTTTAACAAGGAATGAGCATCACTAGACAAAAAAGCTGGAAGCTTGACTTTATCCTTCATTATCTTTTGCTGAATTTTCTGCCGGTTCCCACCAACAAAAGGAGGCTGCACATCAGAAAACAGACAAGTAATCAATTCAATAGCCTATTGCTAAATGATTTAAACTTTAGACGATTTAAGGCCTAAAGTTCTAAAATTCAGCTTAATTGGAACAAGAACTCTGTCCAAACCCAGGTTCACTAGTTAATTACAAGATCTCAAGGATATTGACTTTCCCATAATCACTATTTTCTATTAACATTCCACAACTAAAGCACCTCATAAGACAATAGGTTCTGGAAACGCCGAATGCCAAAAGTTTCTTAAGGTAAATTCGTTGCCATGGAAATTGAAACCAGTATAAAATGACATGTCATCAGCGTATTCATTCCTAACTTCAATAGAGTTCCAGACAACAGATATAGAACTTGGAAAAGTTAATCCAATTCATCAAGAATATGTAGCTTTTGGGTTCCTTGACTCCTACCAGAAGCACCATGGAAGCTATATAGCCCAAACGGAAGAATTGACAGTATATGGCATGGTATAATAAGAGTAATAGGCCCAAAACATAGACACCAAGATAAATCATGGGCAAATTTTCATGAAAAATGCCAACCTTCCCTGTAACCATCTCAAACAATAAGATTCCAACACTCCACCAGTCTGCAGCCTTATCATGGCCCTTCCCAAGTACAATTTCCGGTGACATGTACTCTACTGTTCCACACAAAGAGTTTGATCTGGTATTCTCTTCAAATTGCTTCGCGAGGCCAAAGTCAGTCAATAGCGCCTAAATTTACAATGAGAATGTTAAGTTATGCAATATATACACTTACACACACACACACAGAGACACAGAGACACAGAGACAGAGAAAGATGGATAGAGTACATGGCCATCAGCATCCAGTAGGATATTCTCTGGTTTAAGATCCCTATGCATAATGCCGTTTGCATGAAGATGAGAAACTGCAGAAATAATCTCGGCAGTGTATATTCGTGCCAGATCTTCTCTGAAACACATTGGCAAGTACTAATCAACTTAAAACCTCCAGTAGTTTAATAAAACCTAAAGAAAATAGATGTGTATGGTACCTAAAAAGTCCATGGTGGTAGAGCTGGAAAAAAAGATGCCCGCCGTTCACGAAGTCCAGCACAAGGTAAAGCCTATACTTAGTCTGCAAGTCGGAATAACATTTACATTAGTGTAAACATATTGCCAATGTAAAGTTCGCAGATTCCGAATATCTAGCTTTTGGAACCTATAAACAACTGCGTCAATTAATTGGTATATGACGAGAACCAAAAGAAAAATGAACCACACATGAAAAAAAGAAAAAATAGATGATGCCGCATAACTTACTTGGAATGAATATCTAAGCTGGACAATAAATGGATGATCAATCTTCGTTAAAATATCCCTTTCAGCTTTCATATAATCAGCATGATTTTTCTCCATAATCTTATCCTTCCTCATAACCTTCATTGCATATACTTCTGAAGTACCCCTCTTTGTCACCTGAAATACTTTACCAAATGCACCCTGCCCAACAAGCTTCATGACCTCAAAATCTTCAAGGCCTACACTTCGGACCTTCATGGAATTATCGTCAGAATACACGAAAGACTCCTCAATAGACGATTCATCAGCAGAAGGCTCCCGCACTTCTCTAATTGTTTCATCACTGAGACACTCCATAAGTTCCATTGAGTCTTCAGTTTCATGTATTGTGAGCTTGGACAGATTCAAAGAATGGCTAACACAAGCAGAGGGGCCAACTAAAGAATGTGATCTGCTATAAACAACCAGTGGATCATCATAGATAAGCTCACTCCCATCTGCTGCAGGTTTTGAATTTCCAACATTCCCGTTGCACTCGTCTGCAGTCTGAACTGCGAGAGGACCAAAGATGTCACAGAAGTCTAACTCGACCTCATCTGAGTAAACATGATCAGGAGGGCTCGTAGGCAAAAGTAACTGCCTGTTTAAGGATTTGCACACGCCACTTTTTGTCAGGCCAGTTAACTGAGAAGAAACCATGCTGCCAATATAAGTTAATGGACGCAGACGGCGAGTTACGGGTCACTACTATGGATGAATCTCTTCAAAAGACCCCAAGATGCGCACTTGCAGGACAATTCTACCAATTGCCTTAATCAAATGAAAGTTCACGTGTGCAGTTGGAGTCTTGAAGAACTTTGAAAGTAAGCAGAGCAACGTCCAGCAGAAGAAGTCGTTCTTGTTTCCCAATTTACAGGAAACAACGGATACAACAGATACTCTTGAATTCATGAAGGTCCGGCTGTCAAATCTGTCACACAGGTTATGTAAGAGAGCGTAACAAACTACAAACGTGAGACCTGGCATTCTTAAACTTTTTCAGTAATTGTACAGAAAAGATTATGCTAAAGAAAACATTCTTAAATTCAATCGTCTAAAGACTTTGCAGAAGATTCAATAAACATAACATACATGTATATGAGGTTGTTAAAAACGAAGCTACATATGCAAGGCAGGATGTATACGTGCATATACGATGAACTCTCAGACAAGTCAACTCCAGATGCACATCTATAAGGTTTAATAATGTATTCACAGCAGCTTTCGGACAACAGAAGCAAGAGGTCAGTGGCAATTGCTAACTGCTAAAGATCCAAAGGGCTGTGCAGGGTCCTACTTGCGCAATATCTATCTTCACTTGTATGGCTTAGAATTATATATCAGTGGCACTCTACTAGCTCTTTATCAATTGTCAAATATAACAGTACAAAGCAGAAGAAAATGTTTCACCCGCACAAATCACATTTCTAGTGTGATCTCAGAAGCAAGTTATGCCGGATTCCAAAAGAAAAGATGCTCTTCGCTGGGCACAAGGTAATATACAAACTCTTAGAGGGGGCATACCACGTGATTCGTCATTTCTCTCCCCACCATTGGATTACCGTCAAGTACAGGACAGTCTCTCCTCCCCAATAGGAGTAGATCCCTCAGGAGGCAACACTCTCATTATGATACGTATATCACACAACCCACAAGCATGGAACCTGTAGGCAATAGTCTCAGCCACAGTCTCCCAAGGTTTAACCTCTGTCCCTGCTTAATCAAGAAGTAGGCAAGCTAGCCGCAGAAGAAGCGGCAAGCCACCAACGTGCCTCTCGCATATCTTCTCTCTCCGATCCCCCCTTATCTCCAATAACTGAGATCTCTCTTCACCTCATTTTTTTGAGTTCTTTATTGTCCTTGTGTAATCTCAACTTTGCAATAGTTTCTCTTTGGCAATTAAAGTGCTCAGATTCGTCATATGTAGAATAATAGATCTCTTTTTGTTTTTTGTTTTTTCAAGTTTAGTTGAATGGATCTGTTGTTAGAAATTGACGTCTTGAATTGGTTATTGGTGAGAAGCAAAATTGCAGGATGTTAAAGGGGCTTAAAAAAATAGGAATGTAGAACTCAATAATGTGCTGGGTTACCCGCGGGTTTACCCGGAGTAGGCGGGCCGGGTGCGGGTGCATGATTTGACTACCCGTAAATTTCCTGGTAATTTTTACATGTACCCGTTTTATCCGTACCCAAGCGGGTTAGACCTGTACCCGGGGGGCTTACCCCTTTGCCAGGTCTAGGTAAAAGCATTACGAGCTGAAGTAAGCGTGTTCCGGCTTTTAGCTTATAACTCTGTAAAGATATGATCCATCTAAAGCAGCATGAGAACAAGGCATTCATGGTAATGAAACATTACTTCACCAGAGCAGCTAGACAGAAAAAACTTTTTTCTACGTATCTACCATTCTAGGAGTAGTAACCATAACCACATAATTGACATTCTATAACCATCAGGCATCAATCCAATTTTGTATGTTTTAGGAAGAAACTATAAGTAGTAACGATGATCATAAATATAGTGGTATCCTCTCCAACATAGATATGAATCCTACGATCATAGATTCTGCGATGAAGATTGGTCTTTTAATAAATAAAAGACCAGATTTTCATAAATAAGGAACTTGGACGTTCTAAAGTCGGAAACTTTTAAGAAAAACTACCACGAGAATTTGTACATTGATCTTGTAAGAATAATCAGATCCGTACATATGCAGGAACCCGAGAGGAAAATTTGACGTTTAATTACTCACAATATAAACCAATGGGTTCCACAAGAAAAAAACAAGTAAAGAAATCAGATCCATTCACAGAAACGACTGGAATTATCACATCACAAAATAGAAAAGAAAATTAAATCATTAACAGTTTCGAGTTTTTCTTCCTGTTTTCATACAAACAGTAGGGCAAGAATGTGAAATTATGCGCGTGTGCGTGTGAAGAAGAATTGGGGATTTGTTGGTTTTACCTGGCGAGGGAGCAGAGGGAGGCGAGGCAGCGAAGTTTCTGTTTTCGTCGACTTTCTGTAACCAAGAAGAAGTGTAGACGTTCGCGTCGCCACTTCTTTGATTCCTCGAATATGACGACTGACACGTGGTGATATCACAGTGGCTGGTTCGGAGAAGTTACAGCTAGTGTACATGTTTGACCCGCTTTGAAATCGAATATGCTTTTTGGATCAAGTGGGAGGAACTCTTTTCTCGCACTTTTTTCTTTTTTCTGGGGTTACCATTTTTGGAAATTAATGATTCAAGAATGTCCATCCATGTTTTGAATCAATGGGTCATATATCAAAGATGTCAAAGTAGGGAATAAGTTTGGTTATAACTGCTAAGACTCCGACAACCGGTGTCAACCTCAATCTTTTTAGATTTAGTGTTGCCGTGATCAAATTGTTATTAGACCACAGCCGACCCAACCTTACAATAACTGTTAGAATTGGCTTGAATTTTAATTGACGAAAGTCGCCCACCGTCGTTTACTAGGCTTAAAGTGTGATTGCTTTTACACACAATTAGACGCATATCCCTTGAATGAAGGAAATATGTAGGAGGTGAAGACAAGTAAATAATTAGTTAGAATGTGGTAACTATTCTTTTGAAAGTTTCTTGGTTTCACATGACGGTGTAGGGTTTGATTCGGATAATATCTACACCTATAAAATGATAAGTATGTAAAAGATTTTAGACACATCAGACACCAAAAACACCTTACAGAGAAGCATTTAGCCGTTAAGAGATTTTGTGCACAAATGATCCATAAAAGTAGAGGTCACAACATATTTAAACATATTTAGGAAATGACATAAGTAGACTTTAGTTTCATGGTCGAGTAAAATTTAAGTTATTATGTATAGTTGTATTTGTGTAAATTATTTTAAACTCTACTGGCCAACATCTATGATAAGTAACCAGATATGGAGTGCGATCGGTGCTTTTGAATTTATTAGGTTTCATATTATATATACGCGACTCAAAATGAGAAACTGGATCGGAATTTAAAATTAAGAAATTGGTAATAAGTCAATCACTCATCTTAAGGAATAGGAAAAGGGTTACTTAAATTCTAGTCAACCATCTTCCACCACCATATGTAATTCTCCATCATTGCCATATCAACCAAAACGAACAAGCATACCATTTGTCGTGAAAACTTTGAGGCACGTCTGTTGGGTAAAAATGGTATTTTGCAGTTCATGAGCATGCCAAGTCTTGACACGACTACGTGTGAAACACAATTTTCAAATAATTAAACGATTTGTCTTTGTAGGGGAGTGTGCATTCTGGCTTCTTTCAAAACGATTTATGAAAATTTCAGAATATCCTAAGAGTTATTTTGGCCTATAGTTTTATGACTTTTTTAATATTATTTAAGTTACTCGTACTCATAATCAAACCAAGTATAAAAGACAATAAATAAAGGCAGTTTACCTTCCTATTATTTGCATTTGCAGTGAACAACTTCTATAAAATTATGATACTCTTAGTGTACATAAGCATTAATTGCAATATTGAATACATTTTTGGCGATTGTCTGAGTGAGTCAAACAACTGTTTTGATTTGATAGTCCCAATATAAATCCGTTGACTTAAGGTAAACAGAGGTTGTGAGAATGTAAACTAGGAGCTTTTGGTGTTTTGATGGTGAAGATGATGAATCGAGATAACATTTATGCCTTTTATAGGTTAGTTGTAATCATTTAGCCTCTGGTCGGTTCAATCTGAAGCTGCCACGTGTACAAGCGTGCATGTTTACTTTCCTATTCATGCTAAGCCTCCTTGATTGATTTGACTTTTCCATGTGTTGAGGCCGGATAAAGTCTCGTTTTATCTTATTGGTCAATGTTCATCCGGTCTCTACCATATTTTTTGTAACTCTTCTTTTGATGACATGCAATACAGTTAAAACTTGCCCTGTGAAAGGGGCCACGTGCTATTCCTTTGCTCAAATATGGCCACATGTCGTCTAGCCATTGTTACCCTTGATTTGATAGTTTGATTAGATAAACCGACCTTGAGTGGAGACTTATTCTCAGGCGATTCTAACTCCTTGATGTCGCTAGTCATGTCTGTTTATTTCGCCATTGCAGCAAAACACACTACCATCGCCACCACCATATCACCCTTCCACCAACTGCAAATTGAGACCCGCGAAACTCAAATCTAATCATCCAAGCGCTAGGTGCTTGCAATTGACCGTGGGTGAAGTATAGCGAAGATGTCGCAGTGAACAAACAATGAAGATTAGGTAATTTAGGTCATTCGCTTCTATGGTCAGACTAGTCGACTGTCATCATCTTCACAGTTGCATCAACAAATATAGCTTTTGGTTTGCACGATCTGGCTGAGTATTAAGGTTTTTTAAACACCCATACTGAGAAGCATTTAGCCATTGAGAGTTAAATGCAATGATACAGCATGTAGAGCTTATGCTTGTAGTTCAAATGTTAGAGCGTTAAATATTTTTGTAATAGCACTAGATAGTGAGATAAATCACATAGAGTTTTATTCACTGAGAGAAAATTAATGAGGTGAGGTTGGGTATATTTGGAAATTAGATATGAGTGATCAAGTGAAAGTTTCTTTATAACTTCTACATTTTATAATCCAACATTCTTGATGTCTTCCATGTGGACGTAGGCAAGAAGCCGAACCACGTTAAATATCCGTATTCATATTTTTATGTGTGACAATTTTATATTTTCTACTTTTTTTTTGTTATGCTAATTGCAAATGTTTTAGGAGCTTAAATCTCAATAATAACACCATCGTCATCCACCCGTCACCTCTTCCACCACAAAAGTGACATTCCATCCTCACCAACCTTAAACGCGTAACCCCACCACACCCCAACTATTTATCTATATACCAACCCATGAAATAGACTATGAGTCGTTAATTTTGGTTCTCGCCAAATCATACAAATTCGACTAGTAATTTGATATACTACTTTTCGGCTCTAACCTTTGAAAATGATGGATCGGATCGATGGCTACAACTGGGGACTTGGACCATCTTTTGTTATGTGGTGATGGTTGGTACGGTAGACCAATGGATCTACAAAATTATGGCTAAAGTGGGTTCCATAGTTAGGGTTTTGGTAGAAGCAGTGGAAAGGTTTATGGTGGTGATGTCGTTGATGGTGGCGACGGTGATTATGCGTTCGATGTTGTTCCCAACCTATTCTGGTCGTACCCAAAGGCCCACTACGGTCCCATTTTGCATGACACGTCCGCACAAGCAACAGACATTTTCAACGCTCACAACCGGTCAAAGCATGCACGCTCAAAGAACGTGACCAAGCCTCATGACACTTCGACCGTCGCACTTTGCCCGTCGGCGCGCCATGACACTTGCCCAAGGAGGTTGGCCTTGGCCTCCCCCTTGGGGTCGGCCTCGGCCTCCCCTTGAGGTTGGCCTTGGCCTTCCCCGAAGGGTTGGCCTTTGGTCTCCATACTTAACACTTTCACTTCTCTTCAAGAGGCCTTGCATCCTCCGCGACGCCCGTCGTCCGGACGTCAACTCCGCGACCCCCGTCGCCCGTCGTCCGGACGTCAACTCCGCGACCCCCGTCGCCCGTCGTCCGGACGTCAACTCCGCGACGCCCGTCGCCCGGACGTCATCTCCGCGACCCCCGTCGCCCGTCCTCCGGATGTCAACTCTGCGACCTCCGCCGCCCGTCGTCCGGACGTCATCGTCCGCGACCCCCGTCGTCCGGACGTCATCTCCGCGACCCCCGTCGCCCGTCGTCCGGACATCATCTCCGCGACCACGTCGCCCAGACTTAACTTTGCGACCCCAGTCGCCCGGCGTCACTCCGCGACCCCGTCGCCCGACGTCCTGGCGTCACGCTCCAACACTTTGCCGCGCCCGTGCGCCACGCCGCTGATACAGCCGTGCCCCTAGGCTCTCTGTCACACTACCGTGCCCCCGGCACTATACGCACTATGTCGCGCCCATGCGCCACCATTGACACCAACGTGCCCCCGGCACCTTACGCACTCTGTCGCACCCATGCGCCACCATTGACACAAACATGCCCCCGGCACCTTACGCACTCCGTCGCGCCCATGCGCCGCGCCATTGATATAGACGTGCTCCCGGCACCTTACTCACTTCATCGCGCCCATGCGCCACAATCATGTCATCATGCCCCCGGGCACCACACTCGTTCATCACACCATGCGCACCTTGCCTTGGTCATGGAACATGCTTCAACCCACTCTCCAGAGTGTACATCACCCGCAGGGATAGGCGACTCCTCCGGGACACTATCTCTGCCAGGGAGCTCTTCAACTCCCCTTCCGCCAGGTAGACGGCTCCTCCGGGATGCTACCTCGGCCAGTCGGGTAGACGGCTCCTCCGGGATGCTACCTTGACATGCTCCGAGTGCTCCGGCATAAGGACTCACCCGCGGGGATAGGCGACTCCTCCGGGACACTATCTCTGCCAGGGAGCTCTTCAACTCCCCTTCCGCCAGGTAGACGGCTCCTCCGGGATGCTACCTCGGCCAGTCGGGTAGACGGCTCCTCCGGGATGCTACCTTGACTCGTTCCAAGTGCTCCGGCACAAGGACTCACCCGCGGGGATAGGCGACTCCTCCCGGACACTATCTCTACCAGAGAGCTCTTCAACTCCCCTTCCGCCAGGTAGACGGCTCCTCCGGGATGCTACCTTGACTCGCTCCGAGTGCTCCGACACAAGGACTCACCCGCGGGGATAGGCGACTCCTCTGGGACACTATCTCTGCCATGGAGCTCTTCAACTCCCCTTCCGCCAGGTAGACGGCTCCTCCGGGATGCTACATTGGCCGGCCAGGTAGACGGCTCCTCCGGGATGCTACCTCGGCCTGCGGAATAGGCGACTCCTCCGGGACACTATCTCCGTCAGGGTGCCTGCGTGACTGGCCTACGTGCTCCGGCACTGGGGGCTTGCGTCGGCACCTCTAGGGACTATGACCCCCGGGTCACTCCGAGACGGGAGCAGGTCTTCGGAGGGCATCGCGCCTAGTTCACCTGGCAGTTGGGCGTCAGGTCTTCCCCACCGCTGCCAGGCCTGTGGGACTCCGCAAGGGCTTGGATTGGAGGCTAGATCAAGGGGGTTCTCTGGCCACACCAACGCGGTGGGAGCCAGTCTTTCCTGACAGACGGAGCGACGCTGTGAGGAGCAGGCCGGGTGAATATGCGATCCGACAGTCCGTGGAGCACCGGCATCCGTGGACCCCCCGGTGACGTGTCACTCCCGGGGAGCGCCACGTGTCGGTTAATGACATCATCATCTCAATCTCTATAAATAGAGGTCTTGAGAATTCATTTGGACAGGAAGATAGAGGTTGGACATTTTCAGAACATATTTCACTTTCTCACTCTAGAATTCTAGAGAGAGAAACATACAGTACCCTGACTCTGGACCTAAGCATCGGACTGTGACTGTCATCGTGTATTCATCTCGCGCTATCGCCCTCGCATCACTGCCACCCTTGAGTTCTGTCTGGGAAGCCCTTGGTCTCTGCCCTTGTTCCACCCATGCTGTGTCTCACATCAACATACTTGGAAGCTGATTCGGACTGCGGCCTTTGTGGCACCTCCACGTAAGTACGAACCCACTTTCCTTGGCATCATTTTGGCGACTCTGCTGGGGAGGTGAGCATCGTACTGCAGTCTGTCTATCTTCCGCACTCAGTCTCCATGCCTAGACAATGAAAAGTTACGAGGGCTGCCAGTCAGTGCCTTATCCATGCCGTGCAAGAAGAGGACCACTCGGGTGAACAAGAGGGGACCAGTGCTGTGCGTCCCCAAGACCAGCCACAAACTACCGCACCTGACATACAAGTTGCAGTCAACGCGGCCATCCAGCAGTTTTCGCCCACTATAGCCACTCTTATGACAGCCATGGTGGAAATGCAAAAATCAATCCAAGTCTTGACTTCACAATCACCGATTTCCCAAAGCCTTAGAGCTCTGCACCATGTGCCCATTACTCACCCCGTGTTATCCCAAGCTCCATGTTTGGTCCTTCCTGCTCATATCCAACCTTCAGGGCCTGGGCTAGTTTTGGACACTGCTCAGGTCCCAGTGTCGTGACCACCGCTGCCTTGGTCCTCCGGGCCCGCGACAGTAGGACTCCCCGCACCTCAGCCCCCCGCGCCACGCATTGCCCTTGCTCGAAGCACTTTGGAGACTCACGAATCAATTGAGATGGAGCCTAACCCGAACATAACTAGCCGAAACCTAAACACAAGTCATTCCCCCGGCTTACTCCAGTCGACCTTTCCTGACGACCGGCCTCCAGCAGCTGACACTACCCATATGCAAAACATGCCCCAACAAGTTGCTCACCATCACCAACCCCTCTCTACCATCGTCATCCCCTCAATGCCTCAGGTTGTACCGTCTGGGGGCTCTGGTGCTCGGATCATCACGACAGGGCACAAACCCTCACATGCGCCGTACGTCACCAAGCATGACTTAGATGCCCTCCTTCACCGTCTCAAGCAGTCATCCTTACCCCACTCCCCCTCTAAGCTGTCAGGTCATGCTCCTTACTTTGGCAGCCTCGCTACTAAGCCCTACCCTGTCAAGTACAAGCAACCATCCTTCACATTGTTCAACGGCAAAGAAGGCAATGCCCGTGAGCATCTCACCCGTTTTGCTGGCTCCCTCGAGCACTACGGGGAAGACGACACTTTGAAGCTTCGGGAATTTCACAAGTCACTGACTGTCCTCGCCTACTGTTGGTATCATCAGATTCCTGACAGTACTATCCCCCCATGGTCCGACATGGTCCAGCTCTTCCTTGACAAGTTTCACTATGAGACGGAACGTGTGACCATCGTCGACATTGCCGGGATCCGCCAGAATCCCGGGGAAGACCTCAACACCTATGTTACGCGATTTCATCACAAGTGCTTGGAGTGCACTGACTTCAGCAAAGATGAAACCCTTGTACCCATTTGCATCAAGAACATGAAGGACACCTACAGGGTCTACCTTGAAAACCTCCAGCTTCGGTCTTGGAGACATCTCAAGGAAGCTGCACGACGCACCTATGACTCGGTCGGTCCGTCAAAGACTCCAAAGCCCCCACCTCATATTGCCTTGGTCACGACGATAGAAGCAGCTAGTAACGACGACAACAACCGCAAGCGTCAGTCCCAAGGAAGGGACGGGCGTCCTAACAAGAGAGGGCAGCCGATGCCTGCCCCGGAATACCCGTGTGACTTAAACACTGTTAGAAATCTCCTCGAGACATGGATCGACGACAATGCCATAACCCTGCCCAATGTCGACAATGAACCTACCCCGGAAGACTTAGCCCATCACAACTACTGCCCCTATCATCGGAAGGTCGGTCATGGCCTCAAGTGGTGCAAGGGTCTCAAGTTTGTCTTCGCTGACAAGATTGCGTCCGGAGAGCTCAAACTCTAAGTACGGGACATAAGGGCATGCCTTAGTGCATTTTCCACACTTGTAATTTTTTCGTTCATTTTGCAAGTTTCCATGTACGTCATACCCATGTATCAAGGCATGCTGCCTATCATTCGTTATCAATGAAGTTCCATTTTCCAGACTTAGAAAATTTTCAAGTTATATTCCTCTTGCACAAGTCTCTTGATATCACCCTTCATGCCATCACCCACTCCCTTGGGGGCTTCACCCCTTCCCAATCCCTTCGGCCTCACATTGCAATGACTTGGTACGTGGTGCGCGGGGTGGCTCGAGCCGCGCTGCTACGGTCGCATTATCATCCTGCATTCACTTTTCTAAAAAAAAAAAAAAAATTTCATTTTTTTCGCAACCGGTCATTGATGATCATCCTCAGTGGTCTCCCTCGGCATCCTTGTCTCAGCACAACACTTAGAAAAAATTTCATTTTTTTCGCAACCGGTCATCAATCACCACCCTCAACGGCCTCCCCTTAGCATCCTTGCCCGAACTCAAATTTTGTTTTTTTTTCAACACTTAGAAAATTTTTCAAGTTTTTCATCTCCCCACATGCTCCCCACATTCATGCTCTCATCACTCTCCCTCTCACACTTTCCTCTCCTCCCTCACCATCCAACACCCCATCACCCTTTCCCCACTTCATAAACAACTTCTCTCTTTCTCATGGAAAAGCTTCATTCTTCTCACATCCCTTTTTCTCTCACTCTCATCTTGTTCATTGTGAAAATAGTCTTGGGGGCTCCCTCTTTAGGGCTGTAAAAAAAAAAAATTTATTATTATTTTATTATTATTATTATTTGAATTTCACAAAAAAAACTGATCAAACCCTACCCGCGAACCCGAACCGACCTGCGAGCCCCGACCCGGGCCCATTCTCTCTCAGTGCTGAGACCGACCCGAGACCCGACCCTACCTGAAACCTGACCCGCGCCTTTCTTCTCCCTCCCAAACCCTAATTTTCTAAACCCTAATCCATCTCTTTCTCTTCTCTTCATGCGCCGCCCAGCCCCCTTGCGGCTTAGCCAAGCACTTCGGCCTCATACCGCGCCTCTCCCTTCCGCCGCCGACGACCCTCGGCCTCGCCCCCACCTCCCTCTCTCCTCCCTTCTCTCCTCCCCCATCGGCCTCGCGCCGCGGCACCCCGTCGCCGTTGTCGCCCCCTTCTTTCCCCTTCCTTCCTCCCTCCTCCCCCGCCCATCCTCCCTCTCCCCCCTCGGCCTCGGCCTCCCCACCCCCTCCCCTAGGCCAACCCCGCCCCCCCTCCTTCCTCCCTTCCCTCTCCCTCTCCTCTTCCCCCCGCCCCTTGCCACCCGCGGCAGGCCGCCGCCGCCTCCCTTCCCCCTTCCTCCCCCATCCCCCTTCGGCCTCGGCCATCCCTCCCCCTACCCCCCTCGGCCTCGGCCCTCCCCCTCCCTTCCCCCTTTCTCTCTCTCCCTTCCTTCCTCCCCCCACCCGCGCCCCCCTCGGCCTCGGCCACCCCTCCCCCTTCGGCCTCGGCCCATCTCCACCCTTCCCCTTCTTCCCCTTCCTCTCTTCCCCCCTTCCACCTCTTCCACCCATCCCCCTCCCTTCAACTTCGGCCACCATCAAGCCCATCAACTTCGGCCTCCTCCACTAAGGCCACTCTCTCGCTCTTCCATTTTCTCTTACAACACCACACTTCCCTTACACTCCCCTCACCAAATCAACCCTTGTATTTTTTCTTTTCTTTCCTCCTAACTCCCAAAGTTAAACATCATTCTCTCTTCCTTACATTACTCTCCCCCTTACCCCATGGCCATCCTCCATGCCCACCGCGGCCTCCATCACCAAGGCTACTCTTCGGCTTCATACCACACCAAGGCTTACCCTCCAAACTTTGGCCTACACACACTCACCCAATGACCGAACATCGACATCCAAGACCGGCAATTCAAAAAAAAAAAAAAAATTTGCAATATAGACCGACGTGCATTGCCCGCGCACATGCGCTCGTTGTGGACTGCCCCCGCATCACGATGTCCGACCGCGCCCTTGTCGCGCCCCTCATGACGATGTCCCTCGACATCAACGCCCTTGGTAGGTGGTGCGCGAGATAGCTCGAACCACTTACTCCTATTCATTGTCCAATGCTCGTCGCCAGCGCCCGTGCGCCGTCTCCGCGACGCTTGTTGCCCATCGCCCGGGTGACGTCTCCACGACACTCGTCGCCCGGGCACCGTTTACATGCTCGCGCCCCTGCGCCCTATCATCGTGCCTTTGTCTCAACCCCCAAGCATTCCAAGCTTTCGTAGGTGGTGCATGAGGTGGCTCGAGCCACTTACTCTTCATCATCACGCATTGACGACCTCAACAACGCTCCGGCCAAACAACATAAAATCTTGCTAAGTATTCATGCGTGCGGTGCCCGCTCGGGTTGCCCCTCCGCGCACACCACACGCAGGGGGCTTATGTTCCCAACCTATTCTGGTCGTACCCAAAGGCCCACTACGGTCCCATTTTGCATGACACGTCCGCACAAGCAACAGACATTTTCAACGCTCACAACCGGTCAAAGCATGCACGCTCAAGGAACGTGACCAAGCCTCATGACGCTTCGATCGTCGCACTTCGCCCGTCGCCCGTCGACGCGCCATGACACTTGCCCAAGGAAGTTGGCCTTGGCCTTCCCCTTGGGGTCGGCCTCGGCCTCCCCATGAGGTTGGCCTTGGCCTTCCCCGAAGGGTTGGCCTTTGGTCTCCATACTTAACACTTTCACTTCTCTTCAAGAGGCCTTGCATCCTCCGCGACGCCCGTCGTCCGGACGTCAACTCCGCGACCCCCATCGTCCGGACGTCAACTCCGCGACCCCGTCATCCGGACGTCAACTCCGCGACCCCCGTCGTCCGGACGTCATCTCCGCGACCCCCGTCGCCCGTCGTCCGGACATCATCTCCGCGACCACGTCGCCCAGACTTCACTTTGCGACCCCAGTCGCCCGTCGTCCGGACATCATCTCCGCGACCACGTCGCCCAGACTTCACTTTGCGACCCCAGTCGCCCGGGCGTCACTCCGCGACCCCGTCGCCCGACGTCCTGGCGTCACGCTCCAACACTTCGCCGCGCCCGTGCGCCGCGCCGCTGATACAGCCGTGCCCCTAGGCTCTCTGTCACACTACCGTGCCCCCGACACTATACGCACTATGTCGCGCCCATGTGCCACCATTGACACCAACGTGCCCCCGGCACCTTACGCATTCTCTCGCACCCATGCGCCAACATTGACACAAACATGCCCCCGGCACCTTACGCACTCCGTCGCGCCCATGCGCCGCGCCATTGATATAGACGTGCCCCCGACACCTTACTCACTTCATCGCGCCCATGCGCCACAATCATGTCATCATGCCCTCGGGCACCACACTCATTCATCACACCATGCGCACTTTGCCTTGGTCATGGAACATGCTTCAACCCCCTCTCCGAAGTGTACATCACCCGCAGGGATAGGCAACTCCTCCGGGACACTATCTCTGCCAGGGAGCTCTTCAACTCCCCTTCCGTCAGGTAGACGGCTCCTCCGGGATGCTACCTCGGCCAGTCGGGTAGACGGCTCCTCCGGGATGCTACCTTGACATGCTCCGAGTGCTCCGACATAAGGACTCACCCGCGGGGATAGGCGACTCCTCCGGGACATTATCTCTGCCAGGGAGCTCTTCAACTCCCCTTCCGCCAGGTAGACGGCTCCTCCGGGATGCTACCTCGGCCAGTCGGGTAGACGGCTCCTCCGGGATGCTACCTTGACTCGCTCCGAGTGCTCCGGCACAAGGACTCACCCGCGGGGATAGGCGACTCCTCCGGGACACTATCTCTGCCAGGGAGCTCTTCAACTCCCCTTCCGCCAGGTAGACGGCTCCTCCGGGATGCTACCTCGGCCAGTCGGGTAGACGGCTCCTCCGGGATGCTACCTTGACTCGCTCCGAGTGCTCCGGCACAAGGACTCACCCGCGGGGATAGGCGACTCCTCCGGGACACTATCTCTGCCAGGGAGCTCTTCAACTCCCCTTCCGCCAGGTAGACGGCTCCTCCGGGATGCTACCTTGGCCGACCAGGTAGACGGCTCCTCCGGGATGCTACCTCGGCCTGCGGAATAGGCGACTCCTCCGGGACACTATCTCCGTCAGGGTGCCTGCGTGACTGGCCTACGTGCTCCGGCACTGGAGGCTTGCGTCGGCACCTCTAGGGACTATGACCCCCGGGTCACTCCGAGACGGGAGCAGGTCTTCGGAGGGCATCGCGCCTAGTTCACCTGGCAGTTGGGCGTCGGGTCTTCCCCACCGCTGCCAGGCCTGTGGGACTCCGCAAGGGCTTAGATTGGAGGCTAGATCAAGGGGTTCTCTGGCCACACCAACGCGGTGGGAGCCAGTCTTTCCTGACAAACGGAGCGACGCTGTGAGGAGCAGGCCGGGTGAATATGCGATCCGACAGTCCGTGGAGCACCGACATCCGTGGACCCCCCGGTGACGTGTCACTCCCGGGGAGCGCCACGTGTCGGTTAATGACATCATCATCTCAATCTCTATAAATAGAGGTCTTGAGAATTCATTTGGACAAGGGGATAGAGGTTGGACATTTTCAGAACATATTTCACTTTCTCACTCTAGAATTCTAGAGAGAGAAACATACAGTACCCTGACTCTGGACCTAAGCATCGGACTGTGACTGTCATCGTGTATTCATCTCGCGCTATCGCCCTCGCAGCACTACCACCCTCGAGTTCTGTCTGGGAAGCCCTTGGTCTCTGCCCTTGTTCCACCCTTGCTGTGTCTCACATCAACATACTTGGAAGCTGACTCGGACTGCAGCCTTTATGGCACCTCCACGTAAGTACGAACCCACTTTCCTTGGCATCAGATGTTAGGTAATAATGGCAGTGGTTACAGATTTGGTGTTTAGCGGTGATGTTGGTACTATTATTGATGTCATGGAAGTGGTGTTGACGATGGTTTTGTTGTTTGGGGCGGGGGGGGGGGGGTGGCAACTTGATGGAGCTACTCGCAATTAAGGTTATAGTGGGTTCGGTGGTGGCGATTTTGGGGGGTTAAGTGCTTATATGTACGGCAGTAATGGGCCTAGTTGTACGTTTGGTGGGTCCAGTGGTGTCACTTGCGGCATGTTCGGTGGTCAAGTGATGGTGGTCCGTTGGTTTGAGTGACGTGAATAAACTGATGTGGATGCCGAGTGGATTAGGGGTGGAAGTTACAAATTTGCCAAATTAAAAATAACAAGACGAGAAAAAAATTAGAGTGTGTCAGTTAATAATGAGGAATATCACACCAAATTAAAGTTTAAGATTTTATGCACAAGTGATTCGCAAAAGTAGAGGTCACAACTTATTTAAACATATTTAGGAAAGGATATAAGTAGACTTTAGTTCATGGTCAAGTAAATTTTAAGTTTTTATGTATAGCTGTTTTTGTGTAACTTATTTTAAACTCTACAGGCCAACATAAATGATAAGTAACCATATAAGGAGTGCGATTAGTGCTCTCTTGAATTTATTAGGTTTCATAATATATATACGCGATTCAAAATGAGAAACTGAATGGGGTTTAAACTTAAGAAATTGGTAATAAGTCAATCACTCATCTTAAGAAATGGGAAAATTGTTACTTAAATTCTGGTCAACCATCTTCCACCACCATCGGTAATTCTCCACCGTTGCCAAATCAACCAAAACGAACAAGCATACCATTTGCTCGTGATATGCTGAGGCACGTCCGTTGGGTAAAAATTAATATTTTTGTGGTGCATGGGCATGCCAAGTCCTAAGACGATTGCGTGTGAAACATAATTTTTAAATAATTAAACAATCTGGCTTGTAGGGGAGTGTGCCTCTTCTGACTTCTTTCAAACGATTTATGAGGATTTTGGAATATCCCAAGAGTTCTTTTCGCCTACAGCTTTAGGACTTTTTTTAATATTATTTAATTTACCGCTATTCCTACTTAAGTTACTCATAATCATAATCAAACCAAGTATAAAAGACAATAAATAAAAGGCAGCTTACATTCATAGTATTTGCATTTGCATTTGCAGTGAACGACTTCTATAAAATGATGACATTCTTACTGTACAGAAGCGTTAATTGCAATACTGAATACACTTTTTACAATTGTCTGAGTGAGTCACACAACTGTTTTGATGGTCTCAAGATAAATCCGTTTACTTAAGGTAAACATAGGCTGTAATAATGTAAACTAGGAGCTTTTGGTGTTTGGTGCTGAAGAGGATTAATCGAGACAACATTTATGCCCTTTATAGATTAGCTGTAATCATTTAGCCTTTGGTCGATCCAATCTAAAGTTGTCACGTGTACCAGCATGCCTATTTGCTTTCCTATTCATGCTAAATTTACTTGATTGATTTAATTTCTCCATGTGTTGATGCTGAATACTGCCTCGTTTTACGTTATGGCTAGTCTTCATCCCGTCTCCACCATGTTTTTTACGACTCTTCTCTTGATGACACGCTGTACAGTTAAAACTTGCCCTGTGAAAGAGGCCGCGTGCTATTCCTTTGCTCAAATATGGCCACATGTCGTGTAGCCATTGTTACCCTTATTTGACAGTTTGATTAGATAAACCGGCCTTGAGTGGAGACTTGTACGTCCTTGATGACATGGCATGTTTAATCCCCTGTAGATGAATCAGTGTTGCAAGGCTGATGCATTATGTTTTGCTTGTTGAAAACACATAAACACTTAAATAAAGACGATGATAACACAATCACCCTTATTGGAGAACCTTAAGGTCATAATATAACCATAAATAACACAAAACAACTATGCGCCACCATTTCATTGGTCACTAGTCATGTCTGTTTATTTTGCCATTGCAGCAAAGCACGCTATCATCGCCACCATCACATCACCCTTCCACCAACTGCAAATTGAGACCCGCGAAACTCAAATCTAATCATCCAAGCGCTAGGTGCTTGTAATTGACCACGGGTGATATATAATGAAGATGTCGCAACGAACAAACAATGAAGAATAGGTAATTTTGGGCATTCACTTCTTGGCCAGACTAGTCGATCGTCATCATGTTCATAGCCTCTGGCTGAGTATCAGGGGTTTCTAATTTTCATGGATTGATATTTGTGTAGTGATGGCTGAAAATCGATGTACTAGTGTGCTTTTTAACGGTATTTGTACACATGGAAGATAATTTGTTGAGCTAGTATTAGTTGTCAGGAAGCCCAGAGGTGGAGTAAAAAAGGTTGATGAGCGATGGTGGTGGTGGTGCGAGGATGAGTGATGGATGGTGGTTGTCTGGGCTATTATGCCTTTGCCGCATTAAAATGAGCAAGGTTAGGCGGGACATGATGGATGAGGTTATTCGTTAGCATTGGGAGGCAGTTGTTGCCGAAAAATTATGTTCAACAATGAATCACAAAGCTTCCTTATCAGACATCTTCTCGTTCGGAGCATTTAAGATATTTCTCAGTAGAAAGCAAAAACATCTAAGTCATTTTACTCAAATCGTTAGGTCAACAAATATTCCGTTTGGTCACGGAAGATATGTAATATTTTTCATACCTAACGTTTTTATCTCTAATTATATCGAAATTTAAGGAATATTAGTGTAATTAACCCGATGGGAAATTATGGTTGCCGTAATTCTAAAATAGTTTGTGAATTTAAGGATGAGATGAGATGTAGGGGTGAGCACGGTTCGGTTGGTTCGGTTTGAAGGCTGAATACCAAACCGAACAGACCACCATCGGTTTGGAAGAAAAAAAACCAAACTGTAGTTGAACGGTTCGGTTTCAACGGTTTGGACGGATTGACCGGTTTGGGTTAGTAATTAATTTTTGGATTTTTTTGGGCCTAAATATTGATTATTTATACACATAATAACTAGTTTTTTAGAGCCTACCTATTGAAATTAGGTAGAGTTTACACATATATGTGGTGGTTAGATCATAAGTATAGCAAAAATTAAATAATGACTAGGACTAGATAAAGATTTATAAATTTTTAATTAGATATATATAGGTTCGGTTCGGTTCGGTTTAGAACGGTTTCGAAAAAACCAAACCGAACCAACCGAACCGAACATCGGTTTGGTAAAAAAAAAACCAAACCAATTGTTTCTTTAAATCGGTTTGTGATCTGTCGGTTTGATCGGTTCGATTTGACTGGTTGAATTGGTTTGAACGGTTTAAATGCTCAAACCCAGATGAGATATTTCCAATATAAGTGCTCAACTTTCCTTCTCTTTGCCTCTGTTCCACAAACAGAGAGGAGTTCTCTCAGCTCAGCAAATTCGAAGCTTGAGCTCATGACTGCCCTTTGTACATAACTAGCTTAACACTCTCCACCAAATTACCCCATCCAACCAACATGTCTGATTGCCTTCCATCAACCTTCATCCCTCATTCTTGCATCAGAACACGTCAATCAAGATTTTCCAGCTTCAACTGGAAACCCAAATCTTTTCCAGTAGGAGTGATCTTCAGGACTTCGACCAAGGCTAGGAAAGACCCAGGACCATCAAGGTTGGCCGAGCACGACTTTTACGATGAATTAGGTTTTATGAAGAAGCATCAAGAAAAAGGGATTGAGCTGGAAGCAGGAGGAAATGTCGCGGAAGAAACGAAGACGAATTCGAGATTGAGAGATAGAGTAGAAAATCCGGGTTCTTCGGACGTGGCTTTTCTTGAATTTGATGAGAAATGCAGAGACGATAATTTGGTTAGTAGTAGTGGGGTTTCCGGTGATGGTTTTGGTACTAAGATGGAGGAATTGGAGAAGAAAAATGCGGGGCAGGTTTTGAGGAAAGGAAGGCAATTGACGAATAGGTCGAGCATGATGGCAAAGCAAGTGATCAGCATCCAGTCTGCTCTAAGCTTGGGTTTCATTTCACAGCTTTGGGTGGATACCAACTCAGTGAGTGGACTTTATTCATATGCACTTTGGATTTTGGTGTCATTGCTACAATCATATGTAGAAGTACAAGCACTGTCAAACTTGGCCCCTGTGGTGATAGTAGTTAAATGTAAGTTATGAGGCACACAACATGTAAATTCTGGTCATTGCTTTTAGTACTTTTGGTGTTTCATGTCTTAGTTCTGTTCATTTTAGGGTATACTGTATCCTTGCTGTGCAAGGGCTTTAAAGCACCACATTTTGTCATTTTTTTCTCTTAAGTATGAGTTGAAAGTTTGGCACGTCTTATGACTGGCTGTTTTATAGTAGCGTGTTTTACAATTTTTGAGGAATTTCGTAGTTTTCTAGAGGGTAGGGGCAGGGCAATTTTCAGCATTACTTTTACATCCTAGAATGATAATTCGGAGAACCTTATTAGCAATGATGAGATAAACCTTTTGCCAGTAGGTCTTATTTCATTTCTTATCTATGCAGTGGACGGTAATGGTTGTAGAGGTGAGGCCAAACTTACTTTCGGGCGAATTAGAAAGGTTGCTTCTGGAGGATATTAGCCAGGTAGCTCTCTATCTGCTTGAGTGTGTGTACACCTTTACATGCTTTGTATGCACGCTCAAATAATATACATGTTCGTTTAACCAATTGAAACTTCTTGATTTGAATACTGGAAGTATTTTGGAAAGAGTCAGAATAAGAGAATAAATAAGAATAGAAAATTCGAAAATTATATTTTAATTAGTGCATATCTTGATTTTTTTTATTGACTCCTTTCGAAAGAGGTAAGATCCGGTAAATCGGAAACAATTAATTCAGAATACAAATTTTTTATTTATTTTTTTATGGAACAGACATATCAATATGCGTGGATAATACCTGTCCTTCCACTTCCAGTTCCCATGTTAATAGGGGTGGGACTTCTTTTTTTTCCGACGGCAACAAAAAATCTTCGTCGTATGTGGGCTTTTCAGAGTGTTTTATTGTTAAGTATAGTCATGATTTTTTCAATCAATCTGTCTATTCAGCAAATAAATAGCAGTTCTATCTATCAATATCTATGGTCTTGGATCATCAATAATGATTTTTCTTTAGAATTTGGATACTTGATCGATCCACTTACTTCTATTATGTCAATATTAATCCATTTATTCTTCTTTGCGCTTTGTTCTCATAATAATATCATCATTGTTTTTCCAATAGCTGAACTATTTGATTGTTTCACAGGTTGGTGATGTCGTGCTCATCCAGGATGAGAGCATGATGGAAAATGGCTTTAAAATGGTTGGACTGGAGACATTGGTATGTTTAGCTATTTCAAGTTCTTTATCAATAAAATGCCAATAAATGTTCCCAAGGGAAAAAAGAGGAAGTGAGCGGACTGCCCAATAGATCCTTCATAAGAAACCTCCAATGACACTGGGTCCTGCCAAGCTGTTAGTTTACTCAGTTATATAAACCTTATATCTTGTGGTCTGAACTCGTATATATTCATGCTATCATGATATCAATTGTTTTGTGATGTTTGTAAATCATAGCACAGAGTATCACTCCCAGTGATGGACAACATCTCTGGTTGTTTTCAGATGACATTTCTATTATGCAATGATAGTAATGTTTTGTATGTAGCAATACTGAGAATTCCCCGTACTGTTATATGATTAATTATTAAATACACGAAGATCTGAAATTGGTCTCATATGTGTCTTTACTGTTTTCCTGAAAGTTGATTAACACACAAAAATATGTTTTCTTTCCTTCACACGTGGTTAAACTGCTTTCTGAATTTTGACGAAAAGCTACGTGAATTACATCTTCTTCCTTTTCCTTTTCATTCTTCTTCCATTTTCTATGAGGAGGTTCATCAAGCTTGCTTTAATAGAGAGCAACCCCAAAACCTCTTATAATCCTTAGTAAGCTCAAGTCTTGAAGAGATATGATTGTAGCGAGATCATACTTTGACGATTTATATGAGGTTATGAAACATGTCTACCTTTCATGAAATTGTCTATCCGTTCCTTTCATCCTCTAATTAGTGTAGGGCTTAGATATGCATGATGCTCTTGTAGGTGGGCATGCTAACATGCTAACAGTGAGATATGACTGCATTACTAGAGATGACTGTTTATATTCTGCCTGCCTTGTCTAGGTTAACTAGACATGTCATGGTATCAAAGCTCTCATTGCGCAAGGTCTTGGGTTTTTTCCGCTTGCATGTTTAGTCCCCCTTTATGGTTGTACAGTTTGCAATCTGTTTATCTGTGCACTTGGTGGTAATGCACCTTGATTTATATCGGGAGCTTGCACGGGAGGGGGCGTGTTAAGCTTGATAACATTGTTTGGTTCATTCTTTAAAAGCTTAAGCTTTTAGAATAAATGGTAGCTTAACATGGTATAAGAGCTAGGCCCTGCCCGTGCCCCATGGTCTTCAAGTCGCACCTTCATATAGTCCGGTTCATTCGGATCAAGGCATGGGATTACCTAATAATCCACTATATGCGGGGTGTGTGTTAAAGTCGCACATCGGCTATACATTGGGATTGGTTCAACTATTATACTTGGTGGGCTCATCCTCCTCTTGAGCATGCTTTTGGATTGGCCACCAGGCTTTTACATTAAGAGTAACCGATAGTCCTTAATTGTTTCTTCGGCATCTTATATATGCTGTTTTTCTTTCGTTTTTTCTTTCTTTTCTGGTGAGATTTTAACCAGCGCACTTTGTTAGGTAGGATACAATGTCGTAACTCCAGGAAGAAGAAATATTGGAAAGGTGAGCGATGTTCTAGGCAGCTACATCTCCACACAAGCACTGAAACTGTTTTCTTATATCTTTATAACAATCATCTCATAATTCTCTGCATGTAGGTGCGGGGTTATACTTTTAATATCAACTCAGGGGCAGTAGAACTACTTGAGCTCGATTCTTTTGGAATCTCCATCATTCCATCAAGTCTGGTATGTGGATGGTTCTCTTTAAAGAATGCTGAGGAGATGTAACTTGCTTGTTGCACTTTACCTACTTCAAGAGTCCATGGTCATAACTAATTCCTCAGTATACACTCCACAAAGATATATGCAATCTTGTCGTTAAAATGGAGTCCATTGAAGAGTTCTTGACAAAATTTACTTGTTTTGCCCCCAGGTAAGCACATATGGTTTGTTTGTTGAAGATGTGCTTGAAGTTGTTGCTGACACAGTTGTAGTGCACGAAGCTGCGGCCTCACGTGTACAGAGACTAACAAAGGTACCCTTTTATCTGCACATCGATTCTATTGCTCATGTACTTGAAGCCTAATCTAGACAGACACTCTTTTTTAGATGACTAAGTTCACAAGATTGCAGGATGCACCATGCCTGAACACATCAAACCATAAAGGAAGTATGCACAAGGACCTCTAACTGATTTCTCCTTACTCCCATCTAATATTCAGTCTGCACGACCTTATTATTGTTATTATTTCTCTTGTGAAAGAGAAAGTGATCTCTGTCTTGCTCAATAAATTAAAAGGAGGGGAAGGAGAGAGGGTGCCGGAGTGGGTGGGGTTTTGGTGGTGCTGCTGTTTTGGGGGGGTGGGGAGGGGTATACAACTCTTTGGTAAATATTTCCTTGGCTTAATTGCATCCAGAACTCTTATCTTTTCCAAAGATTTGCAGCTAAAACCTTAACGTTTATTATTTAGCAGCGAAAACCCTAAGGTTTGCCATGTCTTGCGATCTCTAGAATTTACTGAGGGGAGTAAATTAATCCGTCAGTTAATAAGGGTATACTGTCTTTTGAGATCCCTTTCCATCTTTATTCAATAATTAACTTTTGTCAACCAGTTTTGACGGGTGAGATCGAAATACGTGTGATCGCAGAGGTTAGAGAGAAGGTTAGGATGGTCAATTTATTAGCTCTTATCGTTTCTGGGTTTCTTCTTCATTTTAATACTTCCTGCCACAGCTCAACACCACCATCAACGTTTGCACAACCACAACCGTTACTGAACATCACAAACAACCACCACGAGCGCCAGTAACTACCATCAATCATCACCAACCACAAGTCTTTCTTCTTTGCCACGACCACAACCTCCCACCGTATCACCACCATAGGTCCCAGATCTTCACCTCCCCACCACTACAACACCCACTAACCGACATTATAAATTCCAAAGACAGATCATTACCGCAAAACCCAACGACCAACCACCACCACCATAAGGGCGCTGCTGTTACCGACCACCACACTCACTCGTCGATCGATAACACCACCACCAGATCCGCTGCCTGCACCACCTCACCCACCCCACCTTTCCCGATTTTTCTTCCTCTCTCTGATTTACTACAATAACTATGATTTTTCGTTGACGACCAACACCATCGATTCACAGATCGAGATGAAGAACCATCCAAAGCCACCGCCTCCATCAAGCCCATATCACTATCCACGATTCTGCCTCATTTTTCCCCCCCCCCCCTCTTCAGTGCTTGAGTTTGTGATGGTAATCTCCAAGGTTCAAGTATATTGATGCATAGGTGGGATTATGGAATGTATGTTAGGTGGTGTTAGGTGGGCTGGGGTGGGCAGTGAAGGAACAAAGAAGAAGATGACAAATTGACCAGCTTACCCTTTATAACTAATGGGTTCATCGACTCCCGTTAGTAAATTCCAGCGATAGGAAGACGTGGCTACCCTTAGCATTTTTGCCGCTAATTAGTAAACGTTGGGGTTTTAACTGCAACTTTTTGGAAAACACAGGGTTTAGAGTGCAAATAGGCCTATTTCTTTTTTACAAGTAATTTGGTACTACATATAGGTGAAGAACTATGTTTCATGCTAGCTCATGAACTCTATTACTCTTATACCGGTTCCGCATTAACTAAAGATTTTTGTCATTGCTTATCCCAGGGATTTTGGGATGCCCAGAAGGTTAGGAACTCCAGTTATGAACTTGAAGAATACCCTGACCTGGAAAAACAACCTCTTGAAGGGAATTATGGTCGGGTCAAGCAGAGGCGCTCCTCAGGGCGAAATTCTCGCCCAAAAACGAGAGACGTCCCGGATGATTGGGAACTTCCTATGGATTATTTATGACTTGCAAGGGCGATGCTTCTTCTTTCGTATATAATAACACCACAGATGGAATGCTTTCCATCCTTTAGTGAATTCCACGTATTTGCTTCCTCTTTTGTTGACCTTGGAGTTTCTTCCCCTCTTGTACACTAAATAATAAGCAAGTGTGAAAGAAGTAAGAAAGGATGGGTAGAAATGCAAATGCTTCCCAGAAGACTATAACTGAGATGCTAAATATAGGACTTAACATACAGTATTGGACAACAGGTAGTGCACAAAATGGTTCGATGATCATTCTATTTCCTGCCATTTTTTCCACTCGAAGGAAGATGCCTCACTACAGGTTATAAGTCAAGACGCTGACAAATCTTGATTTCAGCAGACAAGTACCCTCAGTACTGATCGAAACACTTCAATCCAAGCCCAGATCCACAACTGACGCCGATACGGTGCGCAAAATTGGTAGGTCGTGGGCCAACTCAACAAGTCTCAATGCTACATCTGCTGCGGGAAATGCAGGCATGTCAAAACATCAATCAGGGGCACAAAAAAATGGCCCATGCAGGTCTCGAACCTGCGACCTTCGCGTTATTAGCACGACGCTCTAACCAGCTGAGCTAATAGGCCTTCGTGTTCGATTGATAAGAAGAATTTTACAAGACGGTGGGAATTGGCAAAATACAGTTGGACGAACAGTGGTCCTGTTGTTAAATTAAAGGCAATAACGACCTGGCAAAAGCCATATTGTTTCCTACTTTTGACCCCTGACTTGATATCAGCACATACAAATCTAAAGACAGCAAGGGAGAGAAGATTTACCGTCATAAGAAGTACCCACACACACAAAAGAAGGTCCGGTCTAACGGCTGCGGACAATGAACCCGATATAACCATAGTGTGCAAGTTAGAGGAGTAACATGGCCCTACAACGTTTCCGTTTTGCATTCTATCTGATAGGTGGTATAACGGCGGCGGACAATGAACCCGATATAACCGTTTTGCATTCTATCTGATGGGCATCGAGTTCACTATTTTTCTTTCCCTCGGTACCAACCTAATATGGGTCTTAAAAATACGCACCGAATGTGAAGTGTTGTCTTTTAATGTCAATTGAGACGCAAGTTTCACGTTAGTGTTTTAAATTTATATTGTTGTTTTCTTTGATTCCTTCTTCAATTATATCTGAGTTAACGATCCGAAATCATACGATACTCGCTCCCCTCACTGCGCCAAAGCATATTTCAAGAGTTTTCAAAACGTGAATCTCTCTCCACTCCCGTCCAAAATCAATCAAAAGAATAGAAAATAGAATGTTGTTGAAGTGATGTCAGTGTTTGTAGCTTCAGGGGAGAATCTCTCATGCCTCGGTATGTAGAAAAGCGCCAGCAAATTTGAACGCTTTCTGGTCAGACCACATCACCGACCAAACACATTTATAAGTAGTAGCCGTTAGTCCGCCTGCTCCCTTTCAAATTCAAATTCAAATTAAAATCCGATCTTTTACATTCACACAGTGCTATCAAACAGAGCTCCACCTGATCTCTCATTCAACTGCAAATGCTTTCGGCACGTTCTCCCCTCTCCGGAACGACGATCCCGCGGCCTAAATCAGGCCGGAAGCCGCTCCAATCCATCAATTCCCCAGCAAATCTTGTCGGTAACCATCATGTGAAACCAAAATCGAAACCTGATTGGATCGAGTTTTCGCTAGCGAATGACGCCGACAAGGAGAATTATCCTGCCTGTGCTACTCCTACGAAGATCGAGTCGCTGGATGCATCGCTGGCTGAGGAGCTTAGCGCGATCCGCGAGAAGATGGAGCGGTTGAGGCGAGACAGAGAGAAGACAGAGGAGATGCTTAGACAGAGACATGTTATGCTAAACTTGCATATCAAGGAGCTGGAGAAGCGGGGGGAAGTGCAGAAGGTGCTGGAGATCGAGGTGGATCGGCTGTATCGACTAAAGGAGCTCAGATCTTCATGCATGGTGAGAGAGACAAAAACAGATTGAAATTTAGCTATCTTTTGGTTACTGAGTAAATGTTTGATTTTCTTGATCTCCACACCGCCAAAACAAGCTTCAATGAATTAACTTTAGTTCGTTTAGATCTCTTATTATTCTGATTGATTTACTCATTGGCTTGACTTAGAGAATTTCTCCTCGATCCCTGAGAGATAAGGAAGGCGAAAAAAAGATGAGGGGCGATCAGTTGCAGGTAATTACGTGTTGTTTTACTGATTCAATCTGTCTGCTTCTATGTTTCTCAAGAAAACCTAGTCTAGGAAATTGATAAAATAGTGTGTTCTTGGATTGTTTAGACTGTGAAAGGCGAGTGCATGGAAGAGGAACGGACAGAAGAAAGCACATCCCAGAGTCCGAGTTCGGAACTTGATACAGAGAGATGAGAAGTGGTTTGGGTGTTGCTTGATCTTTCTTGGTGCTGTTAATCAACTTTTCCTTTGTAAAGTAGAAAAGGGTTGAAATATCTTGCTATAATACCTCATTGTATACGCGTGTAGTGTTAAAACAATCAGTAATTGCTTTCGCAGAATTCCCATGATGTTTCTTTTAGTCAAAGTGTTATTGTTGCACTACATTTGATCATCCCAGGCCTTGGTAGATGAGAATTTGGAGAACTCCAAGGATCAGTTGTTGCTCATGAGCAGCTGGTTGCATCTACTTGTTACCCACTGCTTATGTTGTGAATTGGGGGCATATGAAGCTTTGGACAAGCGTATAAAATAGAGGGGGCATGAAGCTTTGAGCAAGTTGGGATTTGTACTCTACTGCATCTGACTTTGCATTTAGAGAATTGTTCTTTTTGTGTTTCTGCTTTGAACTGATGTGCAGAAACTGGGAAAGGATGGGGAGTAGCATTGTAGAGACTAGAGCCTGTTCAAGCTCAAGCCACTGCTAAAAGAGCAAGACTGGGAACTGGGAAGTCAAGGAAGAAGTTGGAATCTGGAGGCTTTTTTTCTTTTTCCTTTAGGTACAACAGAAATAAATTAAAACTAAGTAGGCACTACTATGGGCAACTCTTGCGGCATCAGCAACTAGTGGGATGACCTCCAGTGGCGGTGGTTGCATGAAATACACAAAAGCAGACCCTGCTGCATTCCCATCTTCACGGGTTGGTCCGCGCATTGGTTGCCCCCTTTCTACACGTGCAAGCTGGATGAACTTGCAGTTCTCATAAGAAATTTGCAATCCTTTGATTGATATTTATCAAGGGATGAAGCTCGTTATCTTCAGTTCGGATCAAATCTCTTGCTGTTTTGGAATCTGTCTCAACCACGGCCTCGTTCATCTTCTTGTCTCTTACCACCTGCAGTCCTTTTAAGATCCCATACAATTCAGCTTCAAGTGCATCGCAAAGCGGGAGCAGCCATAAAAGCCTCCTAGCCAATCGCATTTGTTGTCTCTGATTAGGCCGCCATATCCACCACCCAGGTTCCTTTTAGCACAACCATCAATGTCAATCTTCATTGAAAGTCCAAGATATTAATTTAGGTGCTTACGAGCTGCGTCACAACCAGATTTAGTGACAACTTAGTTCATATTGGTGATTGTTTCCAACAGCTTTGAGCTCAGCTTTGGTCCATACGTATTGAGTTCAACTTGTCCAACTCTCTAGGATTAACTCGGAAGATCTCTGCTAGTCCATCTTCACTTGCTTTGGTGGCCTATAATATATACTTTTTTTCTGGAGACCCTATATGAAGTTTTTTCGGGCCATAAGTTCAAAAATGTTTCAGTGTATAGAATCTCGGGAGTCATTGGCTCCGGTAAGTGCAAGTATATGGCTCTAAAAGCTCTTAAAGTTCTCGCTATTAGTTTGAGATATGTAATAAAGAAAACAATCATATAACGAGACTCAACATAAAAAAAAGCATCGTATTTTGCAATCGGCTTCACCAAAACGAAATTCAACCGGTATGAATTTTGTGATTTATGCGACAGCATTTTGTCTTATTACCAATTTGAATAGAAGATCATCTTCGGAATGCTAACTGTCATTTAGCGACACTTTTTTCCGATAGCACCCCAAAAAAAAGAAGTAATTAAAAGGAACTTAAAAGAACAGGATCCAGTGTCCGTAGAAATCGGTGGGGGGGCAGTGAAGACATTTTAACCAAAGAAAGGCGAAACGGCTTTTGACAACCTACCCCTCGTTTTAGGCGCGCGCTCACACACACTATATATAGCTTTTTGCCTTCTGGTGAACGCCATAATTAACGGCAACGATCCTTTCCCGTTTGGGGCAATTCCGACGACTCACTCACCGCCCCCAAACCAAAAGACAAATCACAGCAGCAAAAAGCCAATATTCGTGCTCCACCGCTCATCTCCCTTCTCTCTCTCACACACACGCACGCACGCACTCTCTCTCGGTCCTTGTGCCGCCTGCCTGCCCCGTCGATCTCAATCCCTATCAGCGAAAAAGAGAAATCGAAGCCAATCCCCCACTACTAAATACAATCCCTAATTAATTCTCTGTATTTGCACATTTTTATAACAAGATTGGCCTTTAACGTCACGCAGAAAAGGCTGTTTTGCCAGGCTATCGGCGTTAATACGCCCCAGATCTGTATTTTCGCCATCATTTCGTATTCAGTGCATTCAAGGCCGAAACCGATCCTTGTTTCACCAATTCCCAGGCGCGATAACGCAGCTCCATTTTGTTTTTTTGTCTCTTTAGGGCTTTTGCGATTACCGGAGGTAAATATTTTCACGTGTGTTCTGGTTTCTAATTATGAGGTACATTGATGTATCTTGAGGTACATTTTTGAAATCTTTTGTCGATTTGGATCGATCCGCGATCGTGCGTGAAAAGACGCAATCGAGATCGATTCCTGTTGCTTTTATCGCAATTGACATTGATTGGATTTTGTTTTTTGCCGTGTCCTGTTTTTGGTTTGCAGTTTTGGCATTTCGTGATGAACCCGTAGATAGCTGTGTTTTTGGTGTGGAGCGTGAATTGGAGCCATCCGTGAACCTTTGTCTGCCTCCGTGCAGGAGAAAGAGGTCAGTGTTTACGGGACAAGGAGAAAAAAATGTCTGCATTGCATCGTATTTGATTACAATGGTTCATTGAGAATGATTATGTTGGCTGTCCATCGGGTTCGTTTGTTTGAGGAAGGGATATGGTTCTAATTGCAACCCGGAGCCGAGTTCCTTGGGCAGCAGACGATGAAATCTACCTTTGGGCGGTCAATGTTTGGTGTCGGTTATAGGTTCTAGAAGAGTTTTTGTGCTGGGGGCGTAGCGATGCTGTTCTCCAATGTGTATCCATTGGAGGATTCTTTATGACTTCCGGCAAGCCGTTGCTGTCAACATATGAACCTCTGTCCGCTCCCAATTTGAATCTTCACCCTACGAGAATCAGCTCGTTTGGTTGTCTCTGTCGTAGCGAATCGTTATCTTCGTCGGTTTTCGACGACACTTCATTAAGCACGAAGGAAGAGGACGACGATCTGTCGGAGAAATCCCTTGAACATTCTGCTTCGATTGCCAAGTCTAAGGAGTTCAATTTGTCTGATAGTCGGTTGAATATTCAGTTGCCGTCGGAATGCCCTCTGCTGGAGAGGAAGCGGATGGTATCATGGGGTGGTGCTCTGGATCTTCAGCACAATTCCACGAACTTTGAAGTTGCTTCTAGGGCTTCGTCTCGGGTGGCATCTTCTCGGGTGACTTCATCTCGGGTGGCATCTTCTCGGGTGACTTCATCTCGGGCGGCTTCATCTAGGGCCCAGTTCGAAGTATCTAGGGCTTCGTCTCAGGCACAGGATAAGTTGAGCAAATCTCAGAGGGTTTTTCACAAAAGTATGCAGTTCGACGATAATTTATCACATGAAGATAACCCTAGGTTGATCCATATTAGTGACCCGAAGAGGACTAATGACAAGTATGAGTTTACGGGGAATGAGATCCGGACAAGCAAGTACACATTCATCAATTTCTTGCCCAAGAATATCTTCATTCAGTTCCATCGGGTTGCTTATTTATATTTCTTAGCTATTGCTGCTCTCAACCAGCTTCCACCTCTGGCAGTCTTTGGAAGAACAGTGTCTTTATTTCCTCTTCTTTTTGTGCTTTGTGTTACTGCTATAAAAGATGGTTATGAGGATTGGCGAAGACATAGGTCTGACCGGAATGAAAATAATAAGGAGGCGCTAGTGCTCCAATCTGGCAAGTTCCTTTTGAAGAAATGGAAGAAGATACAGGCTGGTGAGGTCTTGAAGATCTGTGCTGATGAGACAATTCCATGTGACATGGTGCTCTTAGGGACAAGTGATCCTAGCGGCCTTGCTTATATACAGACGATGAATTTGGATGGTGAGTCGAACTTGAAGACAAGGTATGCTAGGCAAGAAACAACTTCAATGGTATTCGAAGGAGGGACAATTTCCGGGGTAATCCGATGTGAGCAGCCCAATAGGAATATATATGAGTTTACAGCAAACATGGAGTTGAAAGGGCAGAGATTTTCCCTCAGCCAGTCAAACATCGTCTTGCGTGGTTGTCAGCTGAAGAACACGGAGTGGGTTGTTGGTGTAGTAGTTTATGCTGGACAGGAGACGAAGGCAATGCTGAACAGTGCTGCATCTCCATCGAAAAGAAGCAGACTGGAGACCTACATGAATAGGGAAACCCTTTGGTTGTCTGTTTTTCTTTTCATCATGTGCCTGGTGGTGGCACTTGGGATGCTATTATGGCTAAAGAGCCACAAGGACCATTTGGATACAATACCTTATTACAAGAAAAGTTATGTTGGAAAAGGAAAATTTCCTGGCAAGCCGTACAAATTTTACGGGATTCCCATGGAGACCTTCTTCTCCTTTTTGAGTTCTATTATAGTGTTCCAGATCATGATACCGATTTCTCTATACATCACGATGGAGTTAGTTCGGTTGGGACAATCATACTTCATGATTGGAGATGCAAATATGTATGACAGTAGTACTGATTCAAGGTTTCAGTGCAGATCCTTGAATATAAATGAAGATTTGGGTCAAATACGCTACGTATTTTCCGATAAGACAGGAACACTTACTGAAAACAAAATGGAGTTCCAAAGAGCTAGTGTGTATGGGAAGAATTATGGAAGCTCCCTGCTGATGGGGGGCATCTTGCAGGATTCAGACACTGCAGGTACGATTGTAGATTTGCTTTACTTTGACACGGTCTTTTCCTGTTTTCACTGTAGTACAATAGTTATGGCCTGTAAGCCTTGTTTGCCCATAATATGGGACGCTACTTTAAGTATTACCATAAGGAGCTTGCCCTCTGGAAAGGACAACAATAAGCAAAATAATGCATAATCTGGTTCGGTTACTTAAGGTCGTATGTTGGTGCCCATTTTTCTTGATCTCTTATTATGTGTTGTTTGATGAACTTATATGGTTTAAGCTTTTATATCTTAACATTTCGGTTTTTCTCCTCCTTTTTATGAGTACCGATACACAACAACAAAATAATTTCTTACTGTATATTAAGCATTAAAGCATAGCAAGTATGCAGTTTTCTTTTTGCCTGGAGATAGAAGAAGTGCCTTAATGACCCAGCTATGTCTACCTACAAAGAACCAGCCCAAACTCGTGTGTGGGACAGGGTTTACTGTCGACCAGGGTTGAGCCTAACAACAAAATCGATGTAAAGTGAACTGAAGTGTGACTTATGCAACAGTTTAATGGTACCTTGCCACAATGCAGGAACTCTCTTCGTGTTGGAAAATATCATTTTATACATAAAAAGACAAATTAACAGTTATATTTAAGACTTGAGAAAGTAATGCATTGTTTGCCTTTATTAGCAATCAATACCAAGATTAAGAAGACACTCAGAATCTATCCAGGAGGACAACTATCACAGTCCTAAACTTTTGCCTTTTTTTGTTTTCGCTTTGCTCTGTTTTGTCTCTTGGCCTAGGTAGTATGTATTGGGCAGTGCATTTATGTCTTTTTGGGTCCTCTTTACTGAGTGAAAAGTCCATTTAGTTTATTGTTGTTCCACATGTATTTGATTTCGATTTTTTTATAGTCTAATTTTATGAATGTCTGCACGTAGCAACAAAAGGAGCCCCTGTTGGTAGGAGGAGATGGAAGCTTCAATCTAAAATTGCCATTGATTCTGATCTCATGGATATGTTGCATAAAGACTTAGCTGGAGATGAAAGGATTGCCTTGCATGAGTTTTTTCTTGCATTGGCTGCGTGTAACACTGTTATTCCTATGCTTACTCAAAGTCCATCTTCAAGTGTCGAGGGGAGTGAACTACATGACGATATGGTTGCAATTGCTTATCAGGGTGAGTCTCCTGATGAACAAGCGCTGGTTGCTGCCGCCTCGGCTTATGGGTACACGCTTTTTGAGAGGACGTCTGGGCATATTGTGGTTGATGTCAATGGTGAGAAACTAAGGTAGAAGCTCTCTTACTTCAGTTCCTTCACCTGGAATCAGTTATTTTATATTACTCGGTTTGATTATCTTTCTCAACCATTTTGTTCTGTCTATATAGGTTGGAAGTTTTGGGTCTGCACGAGTTTGATAGTGTCCGCAAAAGGATGTCCGTGGTTATCAGATTTCCTAGCAATGATGTTAAGGTGCTCGTCAAAGGTGCTGATACTTCAATGCTCAACATTATAAACAAAGATTCTGCCAGGGATGATCATGTAGAGCATGCTACTCGAAGCCATTTGAATGAGTATTCATCTGAAGGTTTGCGCACACTTGTAGTTGCTGCTAAGGATCTTACAGGTGAAGAACTTGAGGAGTGGCAATGTATGTATGAAGAAGCAAGCACTTCTTTGACCGACAGATCTATAAGATTACGTCAAACAGCAGCTCTTATTGAATGCAACTTGCGTCTGCTTGGGGCTACTGGAATTGAGGACAAGCTACAAGATGGTGTACCAGAAGCCATTGAGGCCCTTCGGCAAGCAGGAATCAAAGTTTGGGTTCTAACCGGCGATAAGCAGGAGACAGCAATTTCGATTGGTCTTTCTTGCAAACTGCTGACCGCTGATATGCATCAGATTGTCATTAATGGCAATTCGGAGGATGAATGCAAAAAACTCTTGTCTGATGCTAAGGCCAGATATAGTGTGACAGTGGCAAATTGCAGGAACATTAACATGAAAGCAGAGAAGAATGCTGAAAGTGATAGTGATGACGTTCTCGTCGACAAGAAGTTGGACAAGTTGCCACATTGGTATGCTGGAAAGGAAGAAGGAACTTTTAGCGCGCCACTAGCACTAATAATTGATGGGAACAGTCTGGTGTACATCTTGGAGAAAGATCTGGAATCTGAGGCATGAGTTCCTTTCATCTGTTAATTAAAAGCTTCAGTTTGATAATTAGATGTATTTTGGAGTGTTGCTTTGCATTTTTTTTATTTGTTGGGTATCTTAACTTCAGAGATAGACTATCTGTGAACACTTGTCTCTTTTAGTAGCCTTTGCATAAAATTCTTGTCTTCACTTGTGAAATGTCTAACACGGTAATATTTTATTTCCAGCTGTTCGATCTTGCAACTTCATGTAGGGTTGTGCTTTGCTGTCGTGTTGCACCCTTGCAAAAAGCTGGAATTGTTGACTTAATAAAGAGCCGCACTGATGATATGACACTAGCTATAGGTGATGGTGAGTTGATTATCCTGATATTATCTTTTGCTGCTGGGGAGGGGGGAAGTTGCAAACTATCTTGTACTTGTTGAGTCGAGGTCTACATTAGATTTTGATTGAGCTATTTGTTACAAAAGCATTGTGTATGTGTTTCCCTTCGTGCAATACTTGATTGAACGAACAGTTTAGTTGTCCTCGCATGCCTTTGATTGACAACACTTCTGCAGGGGCTAATGATGTTTCAATGATCCAAATGGCGGATGTTGGTGTCGGGATATGTGGTCAGGAAGGGCGTCAAGCAGTTATGGCATCAGACTTTGCTATGGGACAGTTTCGATTTTTGAAAAGATTACTCTTGGTACATGGGCATTTGAATTATCAGCGAGTTGGTTATCTGGTCCTTTACAATTTCTACCGGAATGCTGTTTTTGTATTGATGCTTTTCTGGTATGCACGGTTCCTTTTCTTAATTCTCTCTTGCAGTCTTTAGTAATGTTCATACTTCATATAACTTCCATCATTTTTCTGTGTTCATACTTTATATATCTTCTATCATTTTTCTGTGTGCATCCGTTTGATATTTGAATACCTAATTTGGTTTATTGTTTTCCAAGCTAACCCCTGTTTTTCAATGTCCATTGTAATGCTATTTGCTGGATAAACTTACTAAGTTATTCTAGCAAAATTTCATTTGCATGAGCAGCAAGTGCTAGGGGCTAGAAATGTCAATACGTATGTCAGTGAAAAGAGAGGTGTTTTTTGTCTGAAGGTTGTGGTGACTTTTATGCTTAGTAAATACGATGAAGATATGAACGTATTATTAGGAGAGCTATAAGTGACGTAGATGTTGAACTGCGGAGGAGATCCTGGTTTCTTAAGGTCTTTACTCAAGATCATGTTAGTTGCTGCTCTGTTGTTGAGAGTTAAGCATTGCACTGTTTTATAGACACGGAATATATTTGGAAAGACTGTTTGAGAGAAGTGAATGCTAACCTCATATTTAATTGCTTCACCTTGAAATTCAAAGAGTATTTTGGGTGTTCCATAAATCTTTGATTCAAGTATCTTTCAACTTGGAATAAACTTCGTTAGTGGACCTGTCCCCCCAAGCCAGCCACCGATGGCGGTAATCAAGTTACATGTTTCCCATTCCTGTTGCACGGGGACGTACCTTTGATCTAAAATAATTTTGTGTTAATTTAGACCATTTCTAAGGTTCCCTCAGACTCCCTTCGTGATTGTTAATTCAGATTTCAGACAAGGGCGTATGTCATTACTAGGCATACATTATTGCTGAGCAGTGAAAAGCACTGGTTCAACGTCTCAAATCGGAGTCGCTTTCTAAGTTGGAAATAGTCGAAGTGACCTGTTTTCTACCCACTGTGTCTCCCTGTTACGGAGTTGAGAAATCAGGTGGAATGTTTTTGGTAATTGACAATGAGACTGGCTGTTTATTCTGGACTGCTTGTATCTCCCATAAACAAGAGAAACAGAGTGGTCTCAAGCTAAGGGGACCTTTGATTCACAGTGTGGCATTTGATTTAGCTGTGGGCCAATGAGCTGAGTGTACCCTAGTCTGCTAAACTGCTACAAAGCTGTTGCTAAATGCAAAACTGACGTGCACTCGGTATTGAAATGTATTGTTGCTAGGCAATGAGACGTTAAACCAATGCTTCTGTTCTGTTCCTAGTGATGGATTTAGTGTTTTTTTCTTTTGCTCTTATAATTTCATGTAAATGTAAGTCGATGGCTTGTGTGCCTGTGGAGTGCTATAACATTAATTTTAGATATGAGTTTACGAAGGCATGGGCCATTAACCACTGAAAAAAGATATAGCCCGATTGTTTTGGATGGAGAATTCTCATAGTACATACAAGAGAAACAGTTTGGGATATGAAGTGGTTATAGGCTTGCAGCTAAGGGGCATTTGCTTTAGTTGTGGGCCGATGAACATGCTGAAAAGCTGTTGCTAAAGGCAGAATTTACATGTACTGCGCTATTTAAGTGTTTGTTGTTGCTGGGCAATGAGACTGAACCGGTTGCTTTTGTTCTATTTCTGGTGGAGTTATGGGTCAGAACATGCTGAAAAGCTGTTGTGAAAAGTAGAATATACGTGTACTATTCAAGTTAGACAGATGAAAAAGTTAAGGACTTTCTACTTTTGGAATAAGACTGTGAGATGCTTAAGCTTTTAAGCAATCTTTCTTCAAAAGACTAGGATCCCTCTAGATACGAAAGCAGAAAACCCTACAATTATCCACCAGAAACAAAACAAAAGCAATTGGTTTAAAGTCTCATTGCCCAGCAACAATATATACTTGTTGCCAACGATGACTTTTATCCTTAAAGACTTGCATTTTTGGTTCGTTACTTTCTCGGGAACAAAACAATAAGATTTTGACTTTAACGTTTTAGTCAACGGCTTAACACTATGCTCATATTTTCTGGGTTGGATGGCCGGGTTTGATGGTCTTTCATTTTTGTATCTTCTCTGAGCAAAATCTTTTCTTGCATTTGATGACTCATATTCATCGAGTTTTGCTACTCTCAGGTCATTGCTAGTCTCAGTTCATGTATAACTGATCTACATATAATGTGACGATTGGTTTTTATGTCTGAGTTAACGGCTTTTTTTCTATTTGTCATGTCCAGGTATATATTGTTCACAGCCTTTTCAACAACTTCTGCACTAACAGATTGGAGTAGTATGTTTTATTCTATCATTTATACTTCAGTACCTACTATTGTTGTTGGTATTCTGGACAAGGACTTAAGCGATAAGACGCTGCTCAAATATCCAAAGCTTTATGGAGCAGGCCATAGGCATGAGAGTTACAACATGTACCTCTTTTGGATCATGATGATTGACACACTCTGGCAGAGCCTTGTTCTCTTTTATATACCCGTATTTACTTATAGCGAGAGTACAATGGACATATGGAGCATGGGCAGCTTGTGGACAATTGCCGTTGTTGTTTTAGTCAATGTGCATTTGGCAATGGACATTCAGAGATGGGTCTCATTTACCCATATTGCAATATGGGGATCTATAATTATTACATATGCCTGTGTGGTGGTATTGGATTCTATACCTTATTTCCCGAATTACGGGTTAGTCTTTTTACTTTGGAATTTCACTGACCTCATGTTATTCTGCATTCCTAGCTCTTATATGCTAATTCATGGAACTAATACAAATCGAATCTTGCCGGAACTGATACAATTTGAATCTTGGCAGGACAATCTACCATCTTGCGAAGTTTCCTACGTATTGGCTCTCCATTTTGCTTATAACAGTCTTAGCACTTCTCCCTCGCTTTATTTTCAAAGTTATACGTCAAACTTTCTGGCCTTCAGATATCCAAATAGCCAGAGAAGCTGAGATTCTTAGAAAACGGCGTAGTCCAACCAGATCAGGGTAGCAGTTAGCTTGTATGATCTTTGCCTTGCGAACTGACATGATTCCACTACAGTTTCCTTGAGTTTATCCGGATGTGCTTCTCCATCACATTCAGGTGTAAACTATAATGGTAAGTCCACTTTTATAAATCTATGTGATACCTATTGCCTAACGAAGAAGTGACTTAAACTTCGATATAATTTTCACATGTTGCAATAACTTTTTTTGGAATTTATACAGCTTTCGAATTTTGCTCCCTGCATTATCTACTTCCCATCTTTGAGAACTAGTAATTTTGTTCTGAGGGTTATATGTGCTAGTATGATTGCAGCAAATTGTTAGCTTTAGCAGTTATTTTAGGCATTTCAGGTTGCTATGTCTTTCTGGAAGTCCAACTTTTTAGTGAATATGGTAAACATTTCTGCACACATGTACATATTAGTAAATCGTTTTTCCAAGGTTACAGCCAAGGAGATAATAACTTGTCCCACAGTAATATCGCTTGTTACAGTCTGATGAAAAAGAAAAAAGAAACTTGAGATGTCACAACTTGTAACATATAATTTTGCGTAATATCCTTTTCCATTTCATAATCACTATTGGCCCTTGTAGCACTCCAAGCCCCTTCCCCCTTCCTAGGGAATAGCGGAGACGTGTTTTCTGAATCAAATGTTATTTCCTGTAGTTATGAGAATTACTCTACGATATCTTTATTCCTCTTTCAATACCATGCAAGCTCTCAGCTTTTCTGGATCCTCTTGATTTGTTTTGTTCTTTCCTCTTATTTGGTAAGTTGATTTTGGTCCATAAATCGCAGACGAGTTACTCAAGCCGACTTCCTGAATGTGAAAGAAGCGATCCAGAATATACAAGAGACATCTGAATTATCCACTCACACGATGGGGAAGATGGGGTGAACTCAAGGCAAAAGCGAGAATACGCCGGCCGATCATAAGTTGGACAAAAAAGAGCACCATAAAGGCCGTTGAACAGGTGCTGGAGCATGTTGGCTGAAATATAGTTTGTGGTGTTTGCAGGTTGTCAGAATCTCACCCTCATTTTCGCTCCCGGGGAAGAGGGATGTGTCGTATATAACAGTTACATGTAAAGATCAGGTGTATCTTCTTTACACTTCTGAGAAATGAAAGGAAAAATGTTTAAAGCATCAGAGGTACACCGTCCTTGCTCACATTCAGTAAGGGATCTTGAGTTAAATCTCTTGGTGTAATTACACAGGCCACCACTGAGGGTTGTCCTTATTACTCATTCCTACAATTAATTCTGGAAAATACACTTTGCATGTTGTAGTTTGATAGTTTTACATTTTACGCCTGGCCATAAGCGATGGTTACCGGAAGCGAAAGCCTTTTCAAGCCCAACATCACTCCACCATCGAACCACCACCATTGAGATTCTCAAACCCATTGCCAACAACCATGACCACCACCATGGCGAATAGCTGCAATTCAAGGACACAAATCTGTATTAAAGCAACTTCAGAATCGCAAAAACCATTACCCCAAAGACCCCTTCTGTCCTTGGATGCCGATAATACGTAAGTAAAATGTTGAAGATATAAATTGGGTTCAGAGTTTGAAGAAGTTTCTAGGTTCTGATGAAGGTTTGGAAAGTCTAAAGATGAGGTTGGGGTACGAGGATTGGCGGTGGGGTGATGATGGCGTGTTACCGGTGCTGCTGTAGTGTGATTGATAGGGCGGCAGGTATGGTGGTAGTGGGCAGGCGGCGACAATGGTGACAACAATGGATATGCTGCATTAATGGGTGGGTATGAGGTGGTGGTTGTGTTCTGGTGGGGGTACATAACGGTGAGGTTGGATATGGTGAAGATGAATGGAGGACGGTGACGGATTTCAAAATGGGCTTTCTGGTGAGACAAAGTGGAAATCATGATATGGTCATGATGGTCGCGGCGGAATCCTGTGATCAGATCTTGAGGGTGGCCATGGCAGACTTGAGGTCAATAGTAGTGTGGCAGTGGCTGGTCAGTGGTGACTAGGGTAGTTAAATACGTTAGCGAAAGAGTAAAAAATGAGATAATTAGGCTCAATATGTGGATGATGGGTTCGATTTTGGCATGGTGATTATTGGTAGTCGACAGTGGGGTGAGATGTGAAGAATGCTCAATACTTTCTTTTTTTCTAATTGTCTGCGTTGGTTAATGTCATATTCATCAAAGGGTAAGGTCTATTCACATGCCATCGTTATTCCTGTGAGCTGCTCTATAGAAATTAGAGTAGTGTGAGGGATGGGAATGGGGCGGGTCGGATGCGGATCTTATAAGATCCGCACCCGCCCCGCTACCCTTGAAATTCCACTCCGTCCCGCACCGGGTTATACACTTGCAAATCCATATCCGACCCTAAAATGCTTTAGAAAACCCGTCCCCGCCCCGCTCCGCTTTGGCACTTCGCAAACCTGCGTTTTTACCATGAAATTCGCAGTAGATCACGGCAGCAATCACGGTAGCCCAATATGCTCAGATGGCAGCGAGCACAGCAGCGACGGTGCGAAGGAAAGGGAGAGAAGTTCAGTAGCAAACTTGCAGGTGCGAAGGAGAGGGAGAGAAAGGTAGCAATCACGCCATCACGGTGCAAAGTCGCAGGTCAGTCGACGGCGCGCCACCTTTGTCGGCAGATGAAGATTAGGGCTCGTGCGGCGCCGTGGCACTTGGTCTTGTTTTCGGCAGGGTGAGAGTGATTGGAATTTGGAAATTAGAGTTGGGGAGTGGGGATGAATGGATTGGAAAGGAAATCTTATATATGTGTGGGATGGACAGCTAAGATTGAAAGATGAATTGAGTTAATATACCGGGGCAGGACCGGGTCGCGAGGCGGGGCGGTTGGACTAAATACCATACCCGCCCCTAACCCGCTGCGGATTTTTTTAAGAAAAATCATACCCGCCCCGTGGTCCGGTCAAAGTCAAAAAGACCCGCTCCTAAGGGAGCGAGGCGGGGCGGGGATCCGTCGGTTGCGGGTCTTATTGCCATCCCTAGTAGTGTCTGATTCTAAAAGTTAGCCGTGGATGGGTGTAATAAGGCTAAACTTCAGATATGATTGGTCGAAGATTGTGAGCAAGGGGAACTCCCCCCAGCGCTCTTATTATTGGCATTATGACTATGAAAGCATAATGGGTTGGCTATCCCTAAGTGTTAATGCTGCAACAGCTTTTGCCAAAGTCAGTTTTTCAGTGCCTTTTATCACGTGCTCCAGTTTAGTACACTTCTCTTTAGTAAAATTCGTTGCATCTGTGACAATCAGCCTAGCCTAACATCAGGCTAACTTCAGTGCCAAAGTTGTAACAACTTAAGCCAAAGCAGTTTCAACTTTTGAGTGAACATACTTTCTGATTCAATCTGCTTTTTACGTTGCTCCGTCAAAAGTCATTATAGCCTTAAGTCTATAACAATAAGCTTAGCCAATGGATAGACTGACGTAATGCCACAGATGTAACATATGTGGCCTAATGAATGCTAGCTACTAAGTAATTGTACCGGATGCTTCAGTATGCTTACATACGTACATTGCTTTCACAAAACCATCCAAGAGTTTCCTCGTAGAATTTGGTCAGTTCTAGGTACATAAGATCTAAAGATCTGGCAACAAAAAAACCATGGGGAATAAAAAAAAGCCCTATTCTTTTTTTCCAAAGACAACCAAACATCTCTGCTAGAAGCCGTGTGCGATTTAGTCAACATGTTCAAGTTCGGTTTTAGTTACCTAAGAGTTAGCTTCAAAGACTTGTATCTCTGATACCATCGCTGTGATATTCACGTTTTATGTATCTTGATTTTCTTAAAAAGTAATCTGGCTACTCGTGAAATTAAAAGAACATACTTAACATCAATCAATCCTTTCAATTAATTAAAAAAATCGATATTTGAAGAGTGAACAACTCCTGCAGCACGTTCAATGTTCATACTATGTGCCATATATATTATGCTTGATCTAAAGATCAGCGCTTTCATTTTTCTTGATTGTTGGTTAAAGGCGCGCATGCTACGGAAACAGCGAACCATCTGCCCATCCATGTGAGCGGAGAGCGAAAAAGGGGTCGCGCACAGTGGTGTGAACACAGAAACGTCCTACAATTTCCACAACGTGCCCAACGAGGCCCTTTGTCATCTTCTTCTGTGTGAACACGGCTCTCTGGGTCCAGACATGCCCCCACCTTGCTCGGAGCAATCCATTTCCTCCTCCAAAAAGTAAAAAGTATTCTTGTGGTCACTCCCCCTTACGTACGTTGATCTCTTTTGCACTTCATCATCAACCCCCCCTCCCCCATGGCTTTATCCAAACAAGTTGCCCTGCAACTTCCAATATCTGTGGGGTTACATCCACATGAAGTACATGTACACGCCCTAAGAAACATGGCACCGATGAAACCGAGACTCGTTTTGGCGGCCGTCCGTTTACGCACCCGGGATTGCGAGCGATCTATCCGTGGTCCAAGGGTGGTAAATTGACCGCTCTAGTTTTGGGGGATGATTAGTACTTAGTTAGTAGGATGGTATTGCAAGAGTACGACTTTAATGAAAACAAATTAAGTTTGGTATGACAAAGTAATTAAGTGTACGTTTTTTATTCTTGCAAGATTATCTTTGAACTTGATTTTGTTCCAGATAAAAGAATCTATTCTTTCCCCTTGTCCTCGCCTTTATGAGATCTCTGACTAACCGTACAAGGATTATATACGTTCCTTTTTAAAATTAGATGGTTTGGTTTGGCACGGTTCTTCCGTAAGCCTCTTAGATTCTTCCAAACTGGACATATATATACATGTACATTTTGAGTGTGTAAAAACCCTAGTATGGGATCCTTGTAGATTGCTCACTTCTGCTGCTCTTCAATCTTAACCTTTATTGGCTAGACAAACTCAGTGTTAATGGTACTCGTGTGATTCCTCATACCTTGTTACTAAGCAACGTTTGCTTCTTCTTATTGGTGAATTGGTGAACTGTTGCACAGTGTCTCTTTAATTTCGGATAAATGCCTTTGACCTACGAGGGATCTACTAATCTCAGATTTCAAGTTTGCAGAGCCATGTCATTTAAAAGCCAAAGTTTCGAAAATAAATGTTCCTTAATTGTATCACATATATATGTACATATATGTATATATTCACATCCTCATGAAATACATGCCATATGAAACATTTGTCGATGAAATTGAGACTCGTTTTGACGTCAGTATGTGCAACCGGGTTTGCGAGCAAGGCTCACATCTATCTACGGTCTAATGGCGGTAAATTGACCGCTCTAGTTTTGGAGGGTACGTAGTAGGGATGGCAATGGGGCGGGTGGATGCGGATCTGCTACAATCCGAACCCGCCCCGCTACCCCTGAAATCCCACCCCGCCCTGCACCCGCTCCGCGCCGTGTTCTATAACCTTAATACCACATCCGACCCTAACATACTTTAGAAAACCCATCCCCGCCCCGCTCCGCCCTGCCCTAACCTCTAGATTCAGCCCATGTGATGCTAAGCTTGCGGCGGCTGGTGGGGAAGCTTGGCGGCGTCGCCGAGAGGAGGAGAGCAGCTGGGCTGGGCAGAGTCGCCGGAGTCGCCGAGAAGGAGGAGAGCAGCTGGGCTGGGCGGAGTCGCCGGCTGGTGGGGAAGCTTGGCGGCGTCGCCGAGAGGGAGGAGAGCAGTTGGGTTGGGCGGAGTCGCCGAGAAGGAGGAGAGCAGCTGGGCTGGGCGGCAGTCGGCAGAGGGAGTGAGGGACTGAGTGAGAGAAGGTGAAACTTTTAGGGTTTATATGATGTATATATAGGTAAGGATAGATGGCTAGGATTAAATCAAGATAATGGTTAAAATAGCGGGTGCGGGTCGCGGGGCGGATATCGGGGCGGGCCAGATGAAATACCACACCCGACCCTAACCCGCTGTGGATTTTTTAAAAAAAAATCATACCCGCCCCGTGATCCGGTCAAAGTTAAAATAACCCGCTCCTATCGGACCGGGGCGGGACGGGGATCCGCCGGTTGCGGGTTGGATTGCCATCCCTAGTACGTAGTGCTTAGTAGGATGGTCTTGTAAGAGTACGACCTTGATGAAAACAATGTTTGGTATGACAAAGTGAGTAGTAGTGCGATCTTGATTCTTGCAAGAGTATCTTTGGACTTGATTTCGTTCCGAATAAAGAAATATGTTCATTCCCCTTGCCCTTGCCTTTACGATATCTCTGACTAACAATCCTAGGATTTCATGTTCTTTTCTAAGATTAGATGGTTTCGGGTTTGCACGGTTCATGCGTAAGCCTCTTAGATTCTTCCAAACTGGGCATATATAGATGCATGCACATTTTAAGTGTATAAAAACCCTAGATGGGATTCTGATAGATTGCTTACTTCTGGTGCTCTTCTTTCTTAGTCTTTATTGGCCAGACACACTCCCTATTATTGGCACTCATCTCACCTATCATATACCATGTTAGTAGACAATGTTGCTTCTTACGTGAGAAAACAAACAACGTCTACCAGAATCATTAATGTGGTGAATTGTTGCACAGAGTCTCTTTATTGCGGATAAATGCCTTTGAAATTTGAGGATATCCACTAACTTCAGATTCCAAGTTCACACAGTCGTGTCATTTAAAAGCCAATGTCCCGAAAAAAAATGTTCCTTAATTGTACAAAATATATATGTACATATATGTATATGTTCACATCCTCATGAAATACATGCCATATGAAACACCGGTCGATGAAATTGAGACTCGTTCTGACGTCAGTCCCAACCGGGTTTGTGAACAGGGGTCATATCTATCTATGGTCTAATGGCGGCAAATTGACCGCTCTAGTTTTAATTTGGAGGGTGAGTAGTGCTTAGTAGGATGGTCTTGCAAGAGTACAGACCTTAATGAAAACAATGTTTGGTATGACAAAGTAAGCAGTAGTGCGATCTTGATTCTTGCATGGTATCTTTGGACTTGATTTCGTTCCGAATAAACAAAAATCTTCATTCCCCTTGCACGGTTCATGCGTAAGCCTCTTAGATTCTTCCAAACTGGGCATATATAGATGCATGCACCCTAGATGGGATTCTGATAGATTGCTTACTTCTGGTGCTCTTCTTTCTTAGCCTTTATTGGCCTGACACACTCCCTATTATTGGCACTCATCTCACCTATCATATACCATGTTAGTAGACAATGTTGCTTCTTACAAATGAAAACAAACAACATTTACCAGAATCATTAATGTGGTGAATTGTTGCACAGACTCTCTTTATTGTGGATAAATGCCTTTGAAATTTGAGGATATCCACTAACTTTAGATTCCAAGTTCACACGGTCGTGTCATTTAAAAGCCAATGTCCCGAAAACAAATGTTCCTTAATTGTACTCCGCGCGTGTGTGTGTGTGAAAATGATTATCTCTTGGACTTAAATTTGTTAAGAAGGTGATTGTGCAGTAGATCGCCTGGCTGCTTTGCGTTACCCCATCGCTCAACTTAACTTTTTTACTTTGCCTTCATGTCTCGCTACAAGGGCTGCAAGCAAACTAAGCTTGCCATGAGCAAAGCTCGTATTCATTCGTACAAAGCTTGTTAGTGACCGTTCAATTATTCATAAGCGAACCGAACTTAAGCATGAAATTTTGAATAGTTAAAAGACGAGCCGAACATGAGCATACTAAAACTCAGCTCATTTACATTCGTGAACGTTAGGGCTATACATATATGTATGTATGTACGTGCGTCTTTTTAATTTATATATATAACAAAAACCTAATGCATGTTTATAATTTCTAACTAGCTAGAAAGAGAGTATCTCAAACCCAATCAAAATATAAATTGCTCCTACAGCCAATCATCACCAAGAGAGTACAAAAATACTATGTACCCTTTTCTCTTCCCCTCTCTTTTCATTCTACACCTGCAAAGTACATACATTTCCCCTCTTCTCCATTTTACACCTGATACTGATAATATGAAACCAAATCAATCACTCGAATAAAAGAGGGCCGCATGGATTCGAGCAAAACCACCAAGTATCGTTAACAAGACAATTTATGGTGATTTCAGACGCTCGGAATCTCCACCGCAGAGAAAGAACTCGAAGAATGGGCTTCTTAATCAATGCCCGAGCTCGAGCATGAAATTTGAGCTCATACAAAAGCTCATGACTAACACGAGCCCGGCTTGAACCTCCTCAAAAAATTTCAACATAAGTACGATCTCGCCTTAGTGAGCCGAATACTCGTTCATTTGCACGCCCTACTCACTGTGGACTTCTAAAAAAAAACCGATGCCCTTGTGTTGTATGATGGGTATCTTTTAATAATTGGACCCTAAATTCTATGGATTACATTACAAGGTTTTAAGGCTAACAATAATTACATGTGCGGTGCACCACACCACACCACACATGCGTGCGTGCTCGGTTGGGCTCGTGACGAAAAGGCACTTTTAGGCGCACTTGTGTAGTTGCTGTCATCAAATGCACTGCTCATAAGCGTCTCTTGATGCATTATAAATAAGTCCGTATTCCTTAGACTTTTTCTCACCCCAAATACTCTCTCATCATAAATTTTACTCTAGTCACTTCTCCGCAATAATCGCTGATAAGTTTGTCCGTTCTATTTTGGACGATACTTACTTTTATTCTGTACAAAATCAAACAAGGCCACAACGATAGGTGTAGAAAGAATACGTATTTTTTTGTGTGTGAATAGACAGTAGGACCAAGGTTCGTATTTTTTAAAACGTAGCCTTTTTTGTAAAAAAGAAAAAAGAAAAAAGAAAAAGTACTATATGAGATTGAGATATGATTAGCCTCCAAGGCTTTGACTAAAACAACAACCAAGGCATTGGATTATTGAGAAACCCATATATACCCCCCAATCATGTCCAAAGAAATGGCACTGAAAAAGGTTATTATCGTCATATGCTCCTACTAGGCTTTCATTTCATTCATTAAGAAATAAATAAAATAAGTGTAAGTTGTGAATTCAAAATTCAAGCTTGGAATTTATTATTCGTGGTACCAAGTGGCACGGAAGTGACGAATTAGCCATGACAATAGCACAACAACGTCACTCTGGCGTAAGCAGCTTTCTCTGACGCGCTGGATCATCATTCGTGTAAAGCACGATGCTAATGCTTTGCTAATAAAACTTGTCCTAAACCGCTTTATGGTCCTAAAAATCGTTACGACGACGGTCATACTCTATTTTTTTGATAATTTGCGATTTCTTTAAAAAAAACATGAGTTTTTAAAGATAAAGTTTAAATGCTTAAGCAATAAAAGTAAACTAAACTAGTAAAATCAATGGTTAGGGATGTCAAACTAGGCAAATATAACGATTCACAACAATATTTACGTATGTTCGAAATTTAAAACTGAAACTCCCACAACTAAAAGAGAATAGAGATTTGGAAGACATATATTGCCTTTCCACGAACGGGAACCCCGTGCTCCTGTTCCAAATGTGAAGTATCTCCATTCAAGCCAACTTTTTGTTTCTCATAGTTTAGTAAGTATTCTTTGACAGTTCAAGACAGGAGAACAGCAACGAGAAAGCTTAACGCTCGTCGTATGTACTAAGTTTATCTCAAAAAAAATTTAAAAATATATTAAAGAATGAGAGATTAATAGAACATAGGGAGTACTTTTTATCGCATCTTTCGCATTTTCAGTACTCAATAGGGCGGCGATAGTATGATTTTTCTCCCTATGTTTGTGAAAGAAGGAAGGAAGACGCGCGTGGTGGTTGTACATAAACAAAAGGTTAAGGAACTTTCCCCGCAAGGTCCTTTTAATCTTCCCAGCATTTGCCATTCCCCCTATCCCTTTTCTCCAATCCAACATAAAAAGGCCTCTCTTTGCGCTCACTTGGCTTAGCACAGAGCTGAAGTAGAGCAAAAAAAAAAACACACACACACACACCAGTCCAAAAGAACTTTGTATGGAGTCCATCACTTGGCCGGAAAACCTACTCAATGATCGGAAAAAGGCAATTCACGAGCTGCTACGTGGCCGGGAATTCACGAACCAGCTCGGGGCCATGCTCAGAGGCCCACTTCCCGCCGGCGGATCCGTGTCAGCCGAGGATCTCCTCGTGAAAATCATGGGATCATTTAGGAACACGATTTCCATACTGGATTCCAGTGAATCCGACGAGGTTTCTCAGATTCCGGCGAGTTCCCGGCGGCTGGACTCCCCTTGTCGGGATGGCCGGAAGTCGGAGGATTCCGGCCAAAGTAGCAAGACTTCGGCATTCAAAGATCGAAGAGGATGTTACAAGAGAAGGTGAGTTACCATGATATGATATGATATTGTTTCGTACGGAACTGGTTTTAGGGGTATTTTGGTCCTCTTCTCATACATAAGATGACTTCCAAGTAGATTAGATTCTTCTTTGGTGGGAAGTCAATCATAGGCATGGAAGAGATCCTTCTTCTCGCTGACAGTTTTGTCCCTCTTCAGATTTAGATTTACAATCATAACCTGCATCATGAGCTTTTCCCAGTATTCACCTCGATCTGCAGTTTGGTTCATACAGGATATCCAGATTCTGCTTTTTTTCATTTTATTTTAGTTAAACCAAATAAGATTCTGCTTTCTCTCTAATGTTTGGTTTAGATTAGGCAAATTAAAATGATTTAGACTCCATATTCGTGGGCTTTTCGTATGAATATATGTTGCTAGCTAATACTAGCTTGTGATTTCTGGCAATTGCAGGAAGAATTCACATACCTCCACAAAGCTTACCCCTAACCTCATAGATGATGGCCATGCATGGAGAAAATATGGACAGAAAGTGATCCTCAATGCAAAACACCCAAGGTTTGTTTCTTTTTTTGTTTATATCTCCTCCCTCTTGTTTTGTTCCAAAAAAAAAAAAAATGTCAAGCTTGTAATTATGTTTTTGAAATGTGCTATGAGTTGAAAGTATGTACGTAGATGCCATCCTTTCCATAGTTGTTGAAGGAAATTAAATATAGTTTGCCAGTTGTGTTGGGATACCATGTCTTACGGCGTTTTCTGTGCACCTACTAGTGCTTTATTGGATACATTCGCCAAGTGGTCCTGCTTAAATATTAATCTTTAACAGAAACGATAAAAATCACTAAATTCAAGAAGTGTAACGTGAGTAACGCTTTTCCCTAACGCTTTTAATTTGATCGCATTTGACTTCCAAGTCTTGTGCTTGGTTGTCAATTTATTGGATTGGATCAAAGTGAGCAACACTAGGTGTTCTTCGAAACCATACAAAAGTTATGATAAACCTAGCTATGTCCACATGGACCTTGGTTGCAGAAATGGCATGTCGTATCAGTATTTCTCTAAAGAACACGGCCGTGCAACTTGTTACAAGTGGTTATCAGGTGATGATTTGGCTTCAAATCTTCCAATGTGCAGGAACTATTTTAGGTGCACTCACAAGTTCGATCAAGGGTGCCAAGCAACCAAGCAGGTTCAGATGACTGAAGCGGAACCAGCAATGTACAAGACCACATACCATGGCTTCCACACCTGCAAAAATCCGCTCAAGGCTTCTCAAATCATCCTGGATTCCACTCATCCTGCTAGCGATTCTTCATACCTGCTCTGCTTCAATAGCGACCGAATCCAAAAGTCAAGTGACCACCACTCACTGTATCCCCACTTGGTGAAGCAGGAACACAAGCAAAATTTCCCCATGTCGGATTATCTCATGTCACCTGATCTGACGACCATCGACTCGCCGGGGCCAATGACAGTCTTGTCACCGGGGTCTGATCACGGGGATGTGATTTCTTCCGGCGTGTACTCGTGTACGGCGAGCACCCACAGCAGTTTTGGAATGGACATGATGGGTTCTGTTGATTTTGATGACGATGTGTTTCAATTTGACTTTTGATTTGGGGGTAATTAGGTATTAGTCCTTGCTAGTTTCTTCCACTTTTTGATTGTAAAAATACATTACACATGCAGAGTAATCAGGGAGTTTAGCAATGATAATGTATGTATGTCCTGTCTATTTTGGAAAATGTAAACCCCTTTTATTTCCTCTTGTATTTCATGACTCGTAGCTCAAATATTGTTACTAGTTAAGCCAACTGCTAACACACAATCCTAGATATGCTAATCCACTTCCATTCCCAAACTATCCAGCAGTTGATCGGCATCAAATGATGTTAAAACTGTATTGCATAATGATGGAAGCATTGAACGCTAGCTGCTGCTTTACGTACAGCTCTTAAACTTCAAAGAGTCGCCATTAACACACACTCTTCTCTAGTTTTCATTTCTTGTTTCCAACTTTGTACTGAAGAGGCGGCTCCCAACCTGTTGGAGGTGCGCAACTGGAGGATGGGGCAGTCTAGGACACCATGGAAGAGGTCGTAGAATGGAATGCCCAGATCAAAGTAAACGACGAAAATCATTGAATACGCCAAACTGCAAGAACCAAGGGACCGTACCAAGGTAATCAGAGATGTAACTTTTCCGGCAATAATGGACCATGATAGCTTTTTATTGTTTGCTAGTATTTTTTAATGAAAAGTAGTTGGTAGTGATGTACATTGAGATTGGCCATGTCCACAAAAGGGTGTTTATATCAGACAGCTGATCATCAAGCCCATCGTAAAAAGAAAGAATAAATATGTTTTAACCCTTTTTAGAGGGAAGAATATATAAACAGCTGTATGTAGCATGACGCTATGTCCTTTATCCGAAGACATATTCTAGTCTTGATAGAATAGTAATTAGTTTAAGGGTTCGACTGGATGGATGAACTGAGCGTAGAACTGAATCTCAACTCTATTTCATTTAGGAAATTTAGTTTGTACTACCTTGACCCATGTTTTTAAGTCAGTCGCGTCTCTCGCTAAAATTAAAATGCAAGGATGAGTCTAACCAGCAGTGGAGTATCGTAGGCTACCATTAGATTTCGTCAAAAATACGCCGTTCGTCGTGTCGTACCACCTTTGAACTTGGGCGGAACCTGGCGGGCCACCACCAGACGTATGGGGGACAGGACATCGGCGTTGGACCACTGTCGGACTTTGCCAAAAATTCGTTAGACCATTGACGGGCATCGCTAGATTTAGATTTAGTAAGGGGTGCAAAATTAAACACGATGGACCACCGTTAAATATATCGTCGAACTTTACATGTCGTTAGTGCGCAAAAACTCGCTGGGCCACAATAGGACAAAATCACCGGGTGGCAGTTTGCCAAGTGCCACCTCACCTCAGCCCCCAGATAGAAAAAGAAGATCATAATAAAGAGTTCTTAACCCAGGAGCTTGCTTGAAGGTTTTTGTACACTTTGCTAACAGCAGAGCTACAGTGTTCACTTTTGAAACTTGTTTATACAAAATTTGATTTGATTTCTAAGCTTTCAATAATTACATCTACACAGCAAAATTACTATTTTTTTTTTCAATCCCAACTTAATCCTATTTTTTTTTTTTAAATTTGATGTATAAACAAAAGCATGCTCATATGAAGGATAAATCCATCCGATATAAGAAGTAGATCCACCATTTACTTATAACCACTGTAGGATGCAATTCACGAAATGGACCCTTGAAGTATAGTATAAACTTATGAATTTAGTGTGTTTTTAGGACACAATTCCTACGGTCATCCTAAGTAATTCGTTTCATGCATTCAGGCTTATTAAGTTCACTGTTCTCCTATGGGTTTTATAGTTCCCAATACAAAATACCCATTTTGGCCGATTTGACGCAATTGTATATGTCAAATAACTATTCACAGTAACGTGTAAGGTATTTGATTAGTGTCACACTTTAGCTTTATCGCAAAAAATCGAAAACTTTTACAAGTGTCCCTTAAATTTAAATCGGAGTGAACTTATTCAAGCTTGATCTAAGGATACGACTCCTTTTAGTAAATTGTACGAACATGTCCTACAAGAAACATATATACATACAAGAAAAGGAGGGAGGGAGGGAGGGGGGGGGGAGGGGGTGCCTATCTCACACTATCAATCATTCATTCAAAGGGCCAACGTCAGGAGGACCGAAGTAGGGCTGGTTGTATTACGTAGTCAGGACAAAGTGGGATTTGGATCCCCTTACAGCAGAGGTGATGTCCCCATTGCTGAGAGAGAGAGAGGGAGGAGAGAGAGAGGGAAGATTCCCAAGTGTTCCGTCTCTCCAACCTTTGACTGCTTGCTAATCAAAGAAACAGACGTTAAATGGGAAAACGATTAATCAAGCTTGGGCTCCACGCAGAGTCTTCATGACCACGAGGGGCATCAGTCACCATTGATTCTTGATCTGTTCACACTTTTTTAACAAGGCATTGTTGGAGAGGAGTGAGGACAAATCTCGACTAAGTGACGTTCACGTGCATGCACCTGGCTCATTCAAAGTTAAAAGGGATTAAAGACAAAGCATGTTCAAGCCCAGAAAAAAATCGTCGGGTTTAAGATTCGATCCCAACTTATATATGCATCGATGTGAAAGAATTTATGAATCTGTTATGTACTCGATCTAAGACCATTGTATGTATAAATCTTAGCTATTCATTCTATCGCATCAGTCACTCTTCATCCAACCCAACGGGTCTTAAATGACGATCGATAGTTTTGAATCATGCAATATCATTCAATCATGTCTGAGATCTCTTTGAAAGAAAACAACGTTCCCCTTTTTTGGGCCCTTAAAATAGAATTTGACTTCTAAAATGCAAGCAATCAAATCTCATGACACCTTCCCATGATCAAGCACATCGGAAAGGTGAAATGGTTGATGGCAAATGCTCTTGCCAATGAAATCATTCTTCTACGCGTCCTAAACTCTGGCCGAATCTCTCTTCCTACAATCGTATTGCAAAATCACAAGAAGGCCTCGTTAATTCGTGTGAAAATTATGGGAGATGCTATTTTCACCCCTTCATTTGTCGCTAAAAAGTAGATGACTGTTTATGCCGATTACAGGGTGCCCTAAACTTATTCGGAATGCGCCTTAATGTCACTGGAATATCTACAACGCATCTTGGTTTTAAGGACAATACCTTGTGTTTATGTAAATCCTGTTGGAGAAAAGACATAAGATATAGTATAACATGTCCAATTTATATGGTCAACTTAGCCCTAACTTCACATAGATGATCAATAAAAGAAATATTTATCCTCACATTCTATTATATCTTTTTTCACACCTTCATTGCGCTAAAACGTTTCTGTTTTATGCATTTTCAGCAATAAAATGAGGGCGTCAAACAACACAGAGAGTGTGAAAATGGAAGCTCCCCAAGAAAAAGAAGTACATCATTCTCGTATTTCCTGTGATAAAGTATAACAACTACAGTATAACCTTGCAATATCGCATGAGAAAGCAGATGAGAAGATAGGAGGGAACATAATTAAGTATCTTTCTATTTTTTTGACAGTAACGAGTATCTTCAACCAAGCTTGAACGTGAATCGAGACTAAACTCTTTATGCTTCTTAAGGTTGTGTCCCCCGTCACAGTCGATATCAAAAGTTCAATTAAAAGAACAAACTTCTTTGACCAAGAGTCTCGTTGATGCAACAACACTTCCCCCTCCGGGCTCTCTCCAAAGATTTCCGCAACCAAGTTTGAGCGTGAATCGAGACTAAATTCCCCTTTCTAAGTAATTCCTATCCATTGGTGTCAAGACAAACAGTCAGTCATCATCATTGTCCTTATGTGTGTGGGCCGTGTGGGCAACTATCAGGCATAAGTTTTCATTTATTTCTCTTGGCCCACATCATAGCTCAGTCTTGGGCTTTGCTTCCTTTAGTAAAAATCTTTGGTTTTCGGCTTTTTATTGGGTTCCTGTTCAAAGTTTTATTCACCAATTAAAATTTCAAGAAGAAAACATGCACCGGAAATCTTGTATCCAGATATGTCAAGTTTCCATTTGTTCTAAAAGTTTAAGGCGTTAGAGAATCGGCTCAACAATATTTATCATGTTTTAACATTTTTCTTCAAGTGCAAATGGGGCCCCGATTGCAAGTGGAGAGACGTATCAATGTGCACGATCACCACGTGTATTAATAAACAGTGTATATTGTTACGCTATAACAAGGAGAACCAAACTCTGGTACCATACTAAGTTCACATCTGCTCTAAAGTTTATGTTGTTTGAGGATGGCTTCAAAATATATTTATGTTTTAACAACAAAACCAGATGACATTCATGGAAAGGTATAGTTGTACAGTTATTTACTCTACAACCTAAACTTATTAGAACAAACTTTGGTTGCTACCCCGGTTGTAGGAATTTTCCTCCCACCCCATATATAGTGACAATTAATAGTCACTAAATGTCTCTAGTGGCTTTTCTGTTAAAACTTTCAGTGACAACTCTTAACATCACATTTTTAACATCACTAAATAAAAGTTAATAGAAATATTTAACAACCATTAATTGTCGCTACATGAGAGGTAGGAAGAAAATTCCTTCAACCCGGATAGCAGCCAAATTTTTTCCAACTTATTGCACTTGTTCTATGCCTTTTTTATCTTATGCAGCAGCCAAAGTCTTTCCAAGATAGGCATGATAGCAATCAACTCTCATGAAGAGACTCGGGTTGGTTCAAAAGATAGCCATGCTAATCAACTATAATGAAGAGATTCAGGCTGGTTTTGCTAAGCTTGCCGATCACTGGACTGGCCCAATCTGTGGACGCATCAGTCGCAAAAAAATTTAGCTGTTATCCGGGTTGAAAGAATCTTTCTCTTACCCCTCATATAACGATGTTTAATGGTCGCTATGTGTTTCTAATACCTTTTATTTAGTGACGCTAAAAACAAATACTGCTAAGAATTGTCGTTAAAGTGTTAACTAAGAAGTCACTAAAAATATTCAGCGATTACAAATTGTCACTATATACGGAGTTGGAGAAAGATTTCTACAACTCCAGTAGACGGATACTTAAAGACCCATCTAGGACCGTCGATTTAGGACAGATTGAGGTGGCGCAAACAAATGAATGTTTAACATATATTGTACGGTCTTATATGGTTCGGACCTATGAAAAACTCATTATAGGGCAAATTTCAGGGCTTAATAGTAGCATAGCCTACCAGAGGGGTGAGTTTAATCTTTCTTTGGCTATAGAGTGATAGCTAATCTGTGTTGCTTTTGCGTGTTGGTAAGTTTTTAGTGAAGAAGGGATGTTTATCAAAATTATGCAGGTGGCTGGTTCACAGGCTACATCTTCTCGTGCCAAGAAGAAGGTGCTGCTCAGAGTTTCTCCGCTCTAAGAATGTTCATCTTACGGTCATCAACTTCTACTTGGTTGCAATAGCCGAAGATTATCTCTCCGTATTTGTGTTCCTTCCTTCTTTTTGAGAAGTTCTTATGATCAAAACTGGTCTTTTTTTTCTTCCCTTTTTGGAGTAAAAACAGGTTACTGGATGTTCTTGTTTAAACGCAAAAGTTTCTTCTGAGATGTTAAACAACAAAAGATTTTCTTGTAGCCAAACACTTTTTCGTTCGAAAGTACTTTTGAGGCTCTCAAACGCAAGGCCATGCGAAGGAAATCGTGCTGTTAGAACAACAAAAGATTTCAATTCCGGAGCGTCGTCCAGCTGATTCGGCAGTAGAACGTATAACCGGTGGCGAGGCTAGGAATCCTAGATAAGGTGGGCAAGATTCAAGATCAATGAAAAAAGTTTGTAAATCTAAGGTTGGCAGAGCTTTATATGAGTACAGATTTTCAGTTTTCTTTCTTGAAAAATGAAAGAACGGGATTTATACTTTGACACTTTTTTAAGTTACTGGTCTGCTGCTTCTTGCAGATATCTTGACAAACGTACTCAAATAAGAAAGAAGTAACTCCAAAAATCAGTACAATGTGGAAGTCAATAGAACTGAAAAATCGAAAACTTGGAATACTGCAGGATACCTTGACGCTTTCAGTTCGTTGCTTATTGCATGAAAAACATGGACAAGTGTGGTTGAGACATTGTGAAATAAGCAGGAGATTAGTACAGATAATGGAGTCGATGATTTACGTGCGCACAGGGTACAGAAGTTCCAGCGACTAAGATTCCGTTTATGTATGTTTTTCTGATTGTGATAATCCTGACGGAGCAACTGATCTGCCAAAACGAATACATTGGCTTAGGAATATTGACTTTTTACTCGTTAATCGCTTTCCTTGTACATGCTAATACTTGTTACACAGAAATCAGAGAATCTTCTTTCAGCGGAGGTTTTTCTTGTACGCTTTGGAGAAATTGCCAGGAAAATCATGCATGTAGAGCCCCCGAACTAAAGCTGCCGAAGACACTACCATTGGTACCGGGCCTAACAGCCATAGCAATACGGGGAAGGTGATGCAGAGCAGCCGGTTGCCCAAGGTAGCCAACATGAACCCTCTTTCGAATATCTTTTCTGTGTGCTCTAGAGCTGATGCCAGCGAGAACTCACCCGAATCGGGCGCATTTATCAAGAAATTGGCATCCATCAAGTTTCCAAGTGCTATGGAGCTAAACAAGAAGCTAGACAACAATAAGATTGATGCTGAGCCATACTTTACGACGAGAATTTTACCCGTCTGCAGCCCAAAAATGCTACTCTTGAAGAGGTGGTTCCCGTGGTAACTGTTATTTGTCAGCGCTGCCAATGCCAGTGTAATGAGAAGTGTGATTGAAGCACTGAGTACAGTCTCCATCAGAGTATTTCTCAAGCTTTGGACAGCCAGCATACCCTTCTTATCATCACCCTGCATGATCGTAAAAACAGACAAAAGCTAGGACATCAAGGGAGAGACTGAGCAGGGAAATGAGATATGCAGTGAACAAAAGGATGTTGCAAGAGAAGTTATAGCCGTACAAGATTGTACACTATGCATTGATACTTCTATCATCCTCTTGCAACATCTTTTTCGATGGCAAATCAATAGGGAGGAAATTAACAAGCGCAATGATGAATCCAGAGAACCGAAGGATGTTGCAGGAGAAATACTGCTATATATGCAGCTTTCTACCAAATTCACTAATGCTTGTGGCATTCCGTTGCAGCATACACCTTTCCCTGGAATCATCATTACCGGGTGATTAAGGATTTCAAGCACTTGGACTTTGCCTCTTCCATATTTTGCAACCAAAGTTTCCTCTTTGATATGTTCATTCCAATGGTGGTTTGAGAAGGCTTGTTCTTGAGGTGGTGCAACAGATAGGCATGGTAACCGATCGTAATGAAGAGACTCAAGGGGACCAAGATGGTGTCCATACAGACGAACACTCCCATTTTTCAGTGAAGAGGCTCAGCTAGGTTTTCATATCCATAACAAGGTTCCTAGCTATATCTATGAGGGCTGCTTCATGTCACTTGATTGTTTAAGTTATCCTCCATGGTAGTGGAGTTGAGGTCATCAGCAAAAAGGAGAGGGAGGTTAAGCACTTATTCTTGCTTTCTATAATGGATGAGCTAGGTGTCTCTTGTGGAAAATGTACAATGGGCACTAAGAAGAAATGGGTGTATCCTCCTTTGAGGATTTGCTTCAAAAGTGTGCTGATTTAAAGCCAGGGAATTCTTTATCTTCGTCTTTTTTGCTTTTAGGGTAAACACCCGTTAACGGAGGCTATTCCAAGATAAATATGAAGTGCTGGGAGTCTAGAGATGTCCAAGATAGGTGCTCGATAAGCTTTTACACAAAAGTTTGGTATTCGAGTGGGGGTGTACCGTGTACCACTTAATCAATGTCAAGTTCTTTGTAGGCAGTGAGGCAATATGTAACATCATTGTCTTTCCTTTTGCAGCGAGAAATCTTATAATTTACGCCTGCTCCATCTAATATCATGACGCCCTAAACAAGAAACGTAATATTTCATGGAAAAAAATTGGTTGCTATCTTAATTGTAGGAAGATAGCTACAACTAGGAACAATTAAAAGTTGACATATGCATTGAGTGACACTTCTACTAACAATTCTTAGCGGCACTTTTTAAACGTCACTAAATAAAAGTCACTAAAAATATTTATCGACCATTAACCGGTTCTATACAGAGTTGAACTATCTTCTTACACAGTCAAAAGTTTTTCATCTTTCATGATCTTTTTAATAATCGAAGCTTTAATAACTCTACTGAAAAAAAAAATTAGTACAATAATTAAGTAGAGACAATAAGTCATTAAAGTACGAAATGGCAAAAAAAAATGTTTTTGTAAGTAAACTTTAGAGAATCTGGAGTCCTTTGAGATTTTATAAGCTTATGATAGCTTTTTTATCCAACAAAATCCCCTATTGTGCTCTATAATTTCTAGTTAATAACAAAAGTGTATAGTATCACCGAATTACTGAATACTTAAGGATTAAACCAAAATGCCTCTTATAGCCTTCTTTCTTAAATGCCTCTTATATAAAAAGTCATACCTTTAATGGATAGCTATTTGAGTCTCAAACTTTGATTCTAAAATGACATGGTAGCGTCTATGTTGACCTAGGGCGTACGAAAACCTTTTGCGACTAAAACTAAGATCCTATCGCTATTCAACAACAACCTAAACAAAAATGAAACAGAAATGCGGGAATTTTGGGAGGCGAAGGCGCATGAGCGCATACAATGTTGAGCCACTAATTGACCAAATTTTAAAATAAGCTAAAACGAGGACATACGTTTGTTAAAACATAAATTTAAGTGCCGATTGAAAACTTATTAAGCGCTAAATTTGTTAAGCTGAAAACTTTAAATTTTGTCTCTTTTCCCCCCTTTTACTTAATCTCCTCAGTTGATCCAACGCTTACTGCTGTCCCTGACTTGAGCTTCATCTTGATGGTCTTGGCTTGATCTTTGGATGCGACAACTCCACTTGCTATGGCTGCGACCATTCCACCACAACCTAAAGCAACGGCTGCATTACTCCTTTACCTAAAGCAACGGCTGCATTACTCCTTTTGATCATACGCTGGTCATGAATTGCAGTAGGTTCCACCAAAACTTAGAGATGTCATTTGGGCCGGGCGGCCCGCGGGCCGGCCCGTTTTGGCCCGGTTTTGGCCCGGGCTGGCCCGGCCCCTTGCATGAACAGTAACGGCCCGCTGAAAGAGGGCCTGGGGCCTGGGCCTGGACCAGGCCGAGAAATCTGGGGAAAATGGCCCGGCCCGGCCCGGCCCGGTTTGGCCCGGGTTTGGCCCGGCCCGGGTGTGGCCCGGTTTGGCCCGGATTTGGCCCTTTTTTGGCCCCACTTTTTTTTGAAAATCTAGCTTTTCCCCCCCTTTCTTCCACCCCTTTTCCAAAATTCCACATACATTATTATTTTGATTGTTAGAGTTTTAAGAATAATTTTTTTTCATATATATAAAATAAATTTTTACAAGCAAAAAATATATATTTTAAAAGGAAGGGATAGCATCCTGCATCAAGCATCTTGTCTTTTTGCCTTATATTATTTTCTTCTATAAGACTTGATGACCTTGAGCGATGTTTGGTTAGATTTAAGAGAGGCTTATGCCTCATATTGGCAATCATTTTACCTTAACAGTAGTCAGCCTTTAAATTGAATGGATAAGAGATGGAAGGAAATTGCAGTCAGCCGTTAAATTCTTTTGATCTTGTCTTTTCTTCAAAAGTCCTGCAAAATTACTTAACTACTAAGCCTCTTCTATGAGAAAGGAAATACCTATAGTGGTTATGATCTTCCATAAGTGGTCTGGTTAGAGTTTTCAAAAGGTGCACACTGCATAGGCCTTGGGAAAGAGTCAAAGAAGTTTATACCCATTAAATGAAATTAAAGTTAGACGGAACAACCATTATATTTCTTCCAGATGGGACTACAGCTATAACAAGGCATCGCAACTCATCTGTTTTTAATCCGCACTTCTTTCTTCTTTATAGTTGACGAGGATCGTATAAATAAATTTCTATGTAAATTGTTATGTGTTAAAATTGAATAACATAAGAAAAAAAAAAAAAGGGCCTGGGCCCGGCCGAAGCCCGGCATTAAATATTGGGCTTAGGGCCTGGGCCTGGACCAGGCCTAGAATTCATTGCGCCAGGCCCGGCCCGGCCCGGCCCGTTTTCACCCTCCCTTGGCCCGGCCCCGGCCCGGCCCGTTTGCAGGCCCGATGGGCTTGGGCTGGGCCGGCCCAAGCCCGTCCCTTTGACATCTCTACCAAAACTTGACCCTGCAGTTAGGAGCGGAACCATAATTTATTTTCAGGAGGTACAAAAATTATATCGAATTCACCAAAAAAAATTATTAGTAAAATGGAATGTGATTTCCGGTGCATGCAAGTGTTTCAATTCACCCTCTTCCTTTCCACAAAAATGGAAAGAAGAACAAGCTCACGAATGAACGTAGTTCTCTAGAATCGGTAATCATCCCAAGAGATAAGTACGTACAGAGAGAAGTGATTAGTGTGGAACTCACACCAAAAGCCAAACAACGCAAAAGAAAGAAACAAATTAAAAACACTACCCAGAGAACTTAAATGGTGCAAAACATTTGGCAGGTGGAAAGACAATTTGGCTGTTTCCTTTTTCCTTTGATTTGGCTCCAAAACTTTTGTTTTGCCTCCAAGCAAATCTACTTCATCTCTTATACATGTATATATGCCTCTCGGATGACACCCTAGAACACACACCATCACAGTTCTTCACATCCAAAGCTCTCTCTCTGTTTAGTATTATATCAAACGTCTTTGATACATTGTGATGTTTTAATCCACATATTTTGCTATTATGTGAGCAGAGGAAATCAATAAGAAATTCAAAGAAGTCTTAGATAGACCAGATGTTAAACAGAAAATTGATGCTTTGGACGCTGAAATATAGAAGTCTGGAGGGGAGTTAAACCAGGGGCTGAAGGAAAAAATCATGCAAGTTAAGGAATTTCTTTCATACACTACGCGGGTTCGCCACATATTTTAGCTATCAAATTTTAAAAGTCAGGGGGTGCACTGCCCCCCCCCCCCCCAACCCCCAGTCCTAATGTAATTCAGCCTATGCCTGCAGTGAGCCAATATGCGGCAAATCAGTGGATATTGGAATTTCAGTTCCCACCCTGTATTTGAGAAGAGAAACATGAAAAAACTGCAATGGAGGTTGTAGAGGGAAGCTGTAGCTCACAGGCAACCTTCACAGTCTTCCTTTCCACCTCGTAGGATCCAACTTAGCAAAAAGAAAGTAAAAGATCCTACCAAGTTGGTGAGTATTTAAGTATCAAATGGGAATGCCTCTTCTAGCCTTCTTTATTGCATGTCTCTTATATTGAAATTCACACTTTGCACGGATAGATATTTGAGTCTCAAGTCTCAACCGTTGGCTCTTAAATGACTTGGTACTGACAAGTTTGAAATAATCGTGGTAAAGCAGTAATGTACATTCGTTCTTATAAAGATTCAAAAAATGTCGATCTCGGTCATTTTAAAAATTGGGAAACAGTCTAATCGGTTTAAGTTTAATCGAGGTTCAACCATCAAATTCTCTTAGAAGAAAACCTATACAAACTTAACCACCCAACATAACCGCTCACAATCACCCGACACCACCCAAAATCACCGATTAGCTTTATTAATGCAATGTTCTGGACCACCGCACTAGCATTTCTAATGAACCCAACACTACAATTGTTCTGGTTAACACACTGATGCCAAGGAAAGTGGGTTCGTACTTACGTGGAGGTGCCACAAAGGCTGCAGTCCGTGTCAGCTTCCAAGTATGCAAAGTGAGAGAAAGCAAGGACGGAGTAAGGACTGAGAGCAAGGCTTCCTAGACAGGCCGTGAGGAATGGCAGTGCTGCGAAGGCAAGGCTAAGACGAACAGGGCCGGCAGACGATAGTCCAAGTCAGGGTCCGAGTCGAGGTCCAATGTTACGATCTTAAGCTATGTCCAATTTTATGTTTCTCTCTCTAGAATCCAAGAGCTCTCAAATTCTAGAGTGAGAAAGTGATTTTTGTGAGAATGAAGAAGAAGCCCCTCTTTGAGTTGTAAAGTTCACTATTTATAGAAAACAATGTGCTTATGTCATAAAGTGCCACGTGTCGTCTCCCGGGAGTGACACGTCACCAGGGGGTCCCAAAATACCGGTTCTCCGTTGGACTGTCGGTTCCCAAATTCGCGTTGCCTGCCTCGCACAGCGTCGCTCTGCCTGTCTGAGAAGACTGACCATACCATGACGGCATGGTCAGAGTAAACTCGTTGCCCCAGCCACCAATCCAAGCCCTTACTGAATCCCATGAGGTGCGTCAAGAGATGCGCAGATAACCTGACAGTGGTAAGGGTTACCCCTGTAGCCAACCGCCAGGCGGACTAGGCGCGATGCCCTCCAAGGACCTGCTCCCATCCCGGAGTGACCCGGGGGTCATTGCCCTGGTGGTGTCGAAGATCGATAGTAACATGAGGTTGTGACTGTGACTGTGACGGCGATGGCTATGAGGTTGTGAGCCCATCCCGGTACAAGGGTCGAAGCCCCCTTGTGATTGAGACGGCGATGGCTATAAGGTTGTGAGCCCATCCCGGTACGAGGCCGAAGCCCCCCTTTTGATTGAGACGGCGATGGCTATAAGGTTGTGAGCCCATCCCGGTATGGGGGCCAAAGCCCCCCTTGTGATTGAGACGGCGATGGCTATAAGGTTGTGAGCCCATCCCGGTACGAGGCCGAAGCCCCCCATTTTGATTGAGACGGCGATGGCTATAAGATTGTGAGCCCATCCCGGTATGGGGGCCAAAGCCCCCCTTGTGATTGAGACGGCGATGGCTATAAGGTTGTGAGCCCATCCCGGTACGAGGCCGAAGCCCCCCTTTTGATTGAGACGGCGATGGCTATAAGGTTGTGAGCCCATCCCGGTACGAGGCCGAAGCCCCCATTTTGATTGAGACGGCGATGGCTATAAGGTTGTGAGCCCATCTCGGTACGAGGCCGAAGCCCCCCTTTTGATTGAGACGGCGATGGCTATAAGGTTGTGAGCCCATCCCGGTAGCATACAACATGATTGTGGCGCATGAGCGCGGTGCCTATAGCACGAAACAATACCTGGTGCCTGGGGCACGTGTTGTGAAAGTGGTGCGGCGACGATCGTCGCGAAGCAATACTTGGTGCCGGGGCACGTATCATGAGAATGGCGCAAGGGCGCGGCGACGAACGTCACGGAGCAATATTTGGTGCCAGGGCACATATCATGAGAATGGCACAAGGGCGCGGAGACAATACCTGGTGCCGGGGGCACGTATCATGACGATGGCGCGAGGGCGCGGCGACGAACGTCGCGGAGCAATATTTGGTGCCGGGGCACGTATCATGAGAATGGCGCGAGGGCGCGGCGACGAACGTCGCGGAGCAATACTTGGTGCCGGGGGCACGTATCATGACGATGGCGCTCGGGCGCGCATCGGGTGTCCCGAAGACGAGATGTGAGCTGAGTGTGCCTGTCATAACAAGATAATGAATGCAACATATAGTAATGACAAAGTTGGTAGTTATGGTATGCGGTCGTCGGCGACGGGTCATTCGGTGATAGTGCGTGACTTTGGGTGATGGGCATCGCGGGAGCGGTGTGCGGTCATGGACGACGGACGAGAGACGTCACAAAGTTGATGTATGAACGTCCGTAAACATCGCGGAGGTGCAAAGACTCGAGAAAGCAAGTATGTGGGAAATGGGTGAACCACCGGGGGAAAGTGGCCAAGGCCAAGCCTCCCAGGAGGCCGAGGCCGACCCCTATGGCCTGGGGAAGGCCGAGGCCGACCCCCTGGGGTTGGCCAAGGCCAAATGGCCAACTCTCATGAAGGAGCCCAGGGCCACTCCCCCCCCCCTTTGGTGAACTTCAGGCACGCCGACGGTAGGTGTTTTGATGGGCAAATACAAATCCGAAAGTTGCATCACGACGAGTGTGTCGACGCGAATCATACCTACATGACGAACGAAATGTCAAAGTCACGTGCAAAGCGTACGAAGCGAGAAAAGTGAGAAAATGGGGGTTGCGCGGAGGGGTGAACCACCGGGGGAAAATGGCCGAGGCCAAGCCCTCCAGGAGGCCGAGGCCGACCCCCATGGTCTGGGGAAGGCCGAGGCCAACCCCCCTGGGGCTGGCCAAGGCCATTTGGCCATCTTCCATTTTCGGGGCCCAAGGTCACTTCTCCTTTTGCAAACTTCAGGCGCGCTGTCGGTAGGTGTTTTGACAAGCAATGACGAATCCGAAAGTTGCGTTGCGACGAGCATGCTACCAAGAATCGTACCCACATAGCGATCAAGGTGCCAAGGTTACGTACGAAGCGTACGAGGGGAAAGAAGTACGAAAAAGGGGTATGCAGGAAAGGGGTGAACCACCGGGGGAAAGTGGCCAAGGCCAAGCCCCCCAGGAGGCCGAGGCCGACCCCTATGGCCTGGGGAAGGCCGAGGCCGACCCCCTGGGGTTGGCCAAGGCCATTTGCCCCCTTAACCCCGTTTCTCCAAATGCGCCGCCGGCCGATATTTTTGATGAAAAGGTGCTTGGATGGTCTCGGCGTGACGATCGCGTTAGCATTAGTGACGTCGGCATGAAGATAAGATGTCTAAGTCGGGCACGAAGCGCGCGGAACGAGAAAAACACGTGTCTCGAGCGCGCGGGTGCTGACCGATTTGATGCGTTGGAAAATTGACCGTTTTGACAATGTCCATGTGTTCGCGTGAAATGGGACCCCTATTGGGCCCTTGGGTATGACCAGAATAGGTTGGGAACACACACTAAATCTACCGTCTCTGTATCTCGTCGATGTCGTCAACCCTTGCTAATGTGGCTATGTTTTTATCAGATAAACAATCGAATCAAAGACAACCGGATTTGTTACGGTTGTCACTCCATTTAACTTTGTTATTTTTTTTATATAGTAATAAGAGAATTGCATTGATAATAAAAGTTACACAATTGTCCAAAGGTGGATCACTAAACAGTAGGTCACAACCTTCGCGTGACTCTGATTTGAAAAATGACCACAAAAGGTCAAGCTAACAACAAGTTACCCTATGAGATCTAAAAAACATAGGGTAGAAGACACCGATAACCCATTAGTTGCCGCATGAGACAAAAGTAAACTCATCTTACGTAATCTCAGCATAAAAATCCAAATTCTTCATCACTGCAAGTTCCACAATTTGCTTTTGCCACTTCCATTATCATCAAAACATTGCCGCTAACAAGAAAACAATATGAGCAAGCACACACAATAAGGTTTGGGCTCGGGAGGCACTAATCAAATAAAGAATATGAAGAAGGAGAAATGGGAAGCAATTTTTAAAATAACTAAATTTCATCGGATTTTGCCCAAAAGAATATCATAGTTAAGGGTCTGTTTGAAATCACTTTCAGTTTTGATTTTCTGTTTCAAAAAAAACAAAAATCAAAACTAGTTTAATTTTTATTTTTTACAAAAATAAATGAGTGTTTGATTACCCAGTTTTTATTTTGAGTTTTTTCTTTTGGGTATTTGATTACCCAGTTTTTATTTTGAGTTTTTTCTTTGGTGGTGGTAGCAGTGGCGGTGGCCAACGGGCGGTGGATTTTTTTTGGGAGGGGGGGGGGGGGGTGCATCTCAAAATAAAAATTAAAAATGAAAGTTTTCAAAAACAGTCTTGTTTTAAAAACTGAAGGAAAACGAAAACTGTATGTCAAACGCATTTTTCTCTCCAGTTTACAAAATTGGAAACTTAAATGTTATCAAACGCTACCTTAGTGATGGATTGTCAATTTGTGTTTTGAATTATCTATGACGCTCGTATAAATTTGATTTGATTGTCTTATCACTGAAAATTAAGCAATTGAAACTAATATTTTTATTTAGTTATAATGTATAAAAAAGTAAGTAGATATAGCATGTCGAGTCAAATGTTCGTATCTTGATTATGTTCTTTTTAGTCGAAGACGAATGTGATAATCCAAACAATTTTGTTCTTGTTTTACTTTCATATCGTATCAGTGTTCCAGTTTTGATATTTTTTTATAAAAAAAAAAAGAGACAGAAAATGTTACCAAACGAGCCGATAATGTCAAAACCCTCATGATATTAATTCATCAGCGACAAACCTGTTTTTAGCTACAAATTTGTCGCTAATCATCATCAAATTTCGACTGTTACATCACTTTCTTCTTCTGCCTTCTTTCACTTTACCATGTGCCTCCATTCGTCCACAGAGAGAGAGAGAGACGGAGAGATGAAAAAGAGAAGCTTGTCGTCCCCTGGCAAAATCTGGCTAGGGTTTATAGTGGGTTTAACATATATATTCGATTACTCAATCATACACGTCAATGGTTCAATTCACGAGTATCAAAAAGAGCCCTTTATTCCTCAGTCCAACGCCTTCTTCTTCCATGGCGGTAGCGAGGGCCTTTACGCTTCCAAGGCTCACGATTCATCTTCTCCAGATAAACCCGTCAAGGGAAAGTCCTTTATAAGGTAGGATGCTTGTCTCAGTCTCATAGCCCTCAATCATATTCGCACGCACCCTCAAGTATAGCCCTTCGCTTGTTTTTTATTTTCGTTCTAAGAATTACATGGTGTACGACTTTTGCCTGGTCGGTTCAGTCTTGAATGTTTATCATTCTGGTGATGATCGATAATTTGATAGATGAGTGCATGTAAAACAAACACCCAATGCAAATGTAGCTAGGGATTTCTCGTTTAATGTCGAACTTTGATGCACAAGCCCGTATATTTTAGTCAATAGATGATTTCTTGACTAAATTCAGACCATGAACAAGCAATAGAGCACGACGACTGTGGGGCTTAAAAGAAATTATGCAATGCTATGGTGCTGAATCCCAACATTGACCGAACTTGCGTCATTTCTTTATACGTGTCTGTAAAGCATATGACTACCATAGATTAGCTTCACTTGCCTTAATGAAGTGAAACCCGTGCACTACAGTCGTTGCCGTCCGATCTTTCCTCTGGCAAAATTCACTAATTTACAACAGTAAAATTTATGATTGCTTGCATGTTCGTTTGTATTGTTTTTGGGGTACAAATTGATAGTTTGTTGTAGAGTTCCAATCGAATTTTGCCTATGATGATGACTTCTGGCCATGGGCTGCAATATATATGCGCACCCGTGGTACGTACCTCGAGGTTGTTGATGCAAGGAAGAATGTGCCAACATGCTAATCTGAGGCATTTTATGTTTTCATAACTGCTACTTATCCAGGAAAAAGTTACGTCTCTCGTTAGCTCAAAGTGGTCTGACTGCCGGTTTTGTCTAGTTCCTAAAACGGGGGCACAGAAAAGTATACATGTCTGTTGTTTCGTGTTTTGTTCCTAGGGTAAAATTGTATTAGTTGGCATGCATTGCTTCGTTTGGAAATTTCTGTCAGCAGTATTAATAGTCTTGGAGACATGTCGATGCCCCTGTTCATGTGTCAACTATCCAACAGGGGTACGTAATGCATTTTGAAAAGTCCATATATCATGGTTCAAGCAGTCCAAGGTATGTAATATTGGCCATCATGTAAGAATCTGTCGGCTTAAGTGAAATCAAATTCCAAGCCCACTCCACACCAATATGTTGGTTGTAAGCAGTGCTGCATAATATTTTTTCCATAGGGCCCGTTGCATAAACATTTTTGTTTTACATTTTAATTTATTGTTTTGTCCTTTGTCTTGTTTATTTAGTAGATGAATGATGTGCATAATAATCAGAATATAGGCATTAGGATTCTGAAACTAAAGAATAATCCAAAGTTAAGGGGAAAATAATAAAATGTTGGTTTTTGTTTCTTGCTTTCTCGCTTTACTATATGCTTGTTTATTCAAAGCTATTGATATAATATTTGGTAGCTCAAAAGTAATAGGGAGATAAACAGATAATTTCAGTAATTTAGGGTAATTATGCCTTATATATCTTGTTATGGGATTTCCTATGAGCCCACTCAGTGGACAAACAATTCCTTTCAAGTGTGTGTAGCTGCCTCCTTGTGATGGTTTCCAAATTTACCATGGAATCTAATAGTGACTCACTATAGGATGGAGACATCACAAACCACCACCCACAACGAGAGAGCGGAGTCATCAGGACGATCTAACTAGTGCCTCTTTTGTATGTTAGCATATCTAGTGTCTTTAGAAAAGAGCTCTTTGGTTTACTACTAAATATCCAACCCTTATTTCTGCCAGAGTATGGGATTATATTATCTTCTCTTAAACACACACTTACAAATTTTAACTTCAAAATGACCCATTAAAGTTGAGAAACCAGACCAAGATTATTCTCCTTAAACCTCCTAATTCCAACCGCCACTTACTTTTGGGTTTGCCCAACTAATCGACGGGGGTTCGTGCGTGACACCCCCACCCCCTCCTTCTTTTTTCCCCCAATAGAAGAAATAGACGAGAAAAGAAAGAAATTAAATTGATTCAAGTGATCAATTCAATCTCGAGTAGAATTGGGGAGGGAAGTGATTTGCATATAGTGACTTTAAATCGTAGTGGGACAGACTGGTCTGAAACTTTTGCAAATAAAGGTAAAAAATGCGTCTTGTCAGCTCTTTAATGGCCAATGTTTCTTTAACAAATGATATGCATACCGAAAAATCTTGCTTGATGATTTTATCGTTAGACCTAGACAAATCAAAATAATCATAATATGCCTTAAGAGTAGCAGTTTTTGCTCCCCCACCCCCTTTTATCCCTCATCTTTTGGGTCTATATGTCTGTGCGTGCACTGTCCGTCATTGCATAAAGTAGTGTTCATGTAAGACGTGACACTCACCGAGGGAATTTCAGGTTTGAAAGCGTCATCTTTGCAAGGACAAGAGAGTCGGCTGATACTGAAAATGAAATGCAGAGCAGGACTGGATTAATTGAAGCCATTGTATTTGAGGTAAAAGACAGGGAAAGAATTGGAGGAGCTTTTCTACGATCTGATGCAATATGTTGCACCCCAAAGCTTTCCCATGATGGACTCTGTACAGTAGGAGAGGTCATTATTCAACAGTACTCAGACAACCCTGAGTGGCCAAAACGAATTCAAACCTTCTTTGGAGGAAATAATCAAGAAGCTAAAATGGTTTCTCAGTCTGTAGAAATAAATAGTACTGGAATGTATTATCTGTATTTCATGTTTTGTGATCCACGTCTCAACGGCATGACAATCAGAGGAAGAACTATTTGGAGGAATCCAGAAGGTTATTTACCTGGGAAAATGGCCCCTCTGATGACTTTTTATGGACTTGCGTCTTTAGCGTACCTTGCGCTTGGCCTTATCTGGTTTTTAAGGTTTGTCAAGTTCTGGAAGGACATCATACAGTTGCATTATCACATCTCGGCAGTAATTGCTCTTGGGATGTGTGAAACGGCTCTCTGGTATTTTGAGTATGCGAATCTGAATGATACTGGAAGAAGGCCAATTGGCATCACCATATGGGCAGTAACTGTCACTGCTGTTAAGAAGACTCTATCTCGCCTGCTTCTTTTAGTGGTTTCAATGGGCTATGGTGTGGTGAGGCCCACTCTTGGTGGTGTAATTTCAAAAGTACTGCTGCTTGGTCTGATATATTTTGTTGCTTCAGAGGCACTTGAACTTGTTGAACATCTGGGTAACATCAACGATTTTGCTGGAAAGACCAAGTTATATCTGGTGCTGCCTGTTGCTTTCTTAGATGCCTCGTTTATTTTGTGGATATTCTCATCATTGGCCAAAACATTAGAGAAACTTCAGGTAATCTTTCTGTCTCCGAAGTTCTTTTCTACTCGATACAGTATAAGACATATTATTCTCTTTTGGATTGTGAGTTTGCATTGTGAACTGCTTAAGATTTAGGGAAATGAGCTCACTCCACTATTGTCATCAAGGATTTGGAATTATCACTTGAAATGCATGGATTAGTGTCACTAAAAGGCACTTGGAATTGAGATTATTTTGCATAATTTATGTGTTAGGCTGTTAATTTGTTGTTCAAGAGTTGTTTGCTAATCGGACTTCTTGATTATGGATTTCAATCCCTTTAGTTGAGAAACGACATCCATGACTCTTGAGGATCTCCGACAAGGATGAAGCTCCTAGCCAAAATTACCCACCCGATACAGATAAACAACTCCTCGTTGAGTGAGATTTGTCAAAACTTAGGGTGTCTAATAGCATTCACATAGTTACATAAACAGAATCAACTTCCATATGAAGGAAGCCATATTTACACCTTCAGGTTCAAACACTAATTTATCCAAATGCCCATTATCATCTTCGAATTAATTGAGTGACACTTAATTTTGCCCATTGTCGAACTGCTGCTTCCTAGGCTGTATATCTATGCTGATGTTGAATTGAGGTGCTGGTAACCTCCTTCGTTTTTAGACTGCTGTTGTCGCATCTTGTGCATCTGGGACTTGTTGACTACTTTATTCTGCGCCGTTTATTGTTGGAACCTTATCATGTAAAGAGATTTGAGGCAGAGAAAGGGAGAATAATGGCTGAAAATGAAGGCGAAGACGGCGAGGCTGGAAAGGATGCTGAAAGGGTTGTGATTCACTTACTGAAACTCACTGACTGAAACGAGGTAGTATGTATCTTGCAACTTGCATAGAGAAGATACTGAAGTTTCACAGGTCCACCTTTCCATACAGTAGTCAATAGATTAGGCAATGGACATGCTTTTATTCATTAATGGCTCTGTGCTCAAGTCAAGAGTGTGTCCTTGTGTGTAAGTAAGACAGACCGAAAAATGGATCTCTCACCCCCCAGGCAAGACCAAGCCGAATAACACACTAAGTGGAATAGCCTGACGTGTGTATCGATTTTGGTGCAGGAACAGTTAGAAGTATGTTGCCCAGTGTGCTTCTTTCCTCCGGTCTTGGGTGTGATCCAACTTTGTCTTAACGTTTAAGGAGACTGTTAACTACAACCAGCTGTAGTATTTTCCTGTGCCTTTTTTCTTTTCATATTTGAAGATAGGACTAGTATTTAGTTTTAGTGTGGTCACCCTAACTGAATCGAATTGAATCAGTCTCATACACAAGGACGATCGTATCTTAATAAAGACTTCTTCTTCTTCTTGCCATATGCATTTATACATTACTCTTGCCTCTTTAAAGGAAGAAAACTTGAACAAATTACTGTATGTAATTATTGAATTTCTTTTGACAACTTATTTGGCATATGTTTGACAAATTCTTGAAAACAATTTGGACCTTGAGTTCTTCATCCTGACTTATATTTCAGTTGCTCTGCCAGGAGCTTCGAATTGTAATTTATAACTTCTTGTCTATGTCAAGTGCAGACGAAGAGAAGCATGGCTAAACTTGAACTTTACAGAAAATTTACCAACTCCCTTGCAGTTTTTGTACTGCTTTCTATTGCTTGGATTGGCTATGAGGTACTTCCTTATTTTTCTCACAATCCTTGTGATGTTTTGTCTCAATGGGGATCAAGACTAGTGGGGTGGTACTTATTTCCACAAGAACATCAATAGTGTGTTGTGTGCCTAAATAATTTAACGAAGCTTTGGGTTTCTCATTTTGGCTCAGCTATACTTCAATGCAAGTGACCCATTAAATGAGCTATGGCAAATGGCCTGGATAATTCCTGCTTTCTGGACCCTGCTTGCTTTCTCTCTCTTGGTGGTGATATGCGTGCTGTGGGCTCCTTCACATAATCCAACCAGGTATTTTCACATGATTTCCCCCTTTATTTTCCTGTCTGCAACTTTCTGCGCTATATATATGGATGTTATTGGTATATAGAATTCTGTTCTATGTTTCCCAAGGAGTCAAGCAGTGGCAGGTGCTCATTAAAATATATCATGTATGTGTTAAAGGTGTTGCTTATGTTGATAGTGACTCATGAATTCTTTTGCGGTAACTTGGACCTAGCATGGTTATGGAATGATTTTCCCTGTGAAACGAAGTCAATTCCTTAAATTCAGAAACACAAAAAGTTGTAGATGAACTTTGGGCGGTCTAGACTTGTGTGGATGGCTTATGTGGACGCATAAAGTTGACAAAACAAAATAGTTATGTGCTTCTCATTCTACTTTTCGGGTGATTCTATTAAGAGTTTCACTTGATGTTGTGTTGCTGCTGCTAGTTAGAGTCAATGGTGATACAACTGCAGAAGTATTAATGACAGAAAACTTATTTTTCTCGATGAAATTTGTTGTAGAGTTGTTGGTAGTAGTTAAAAACATTCACAACCACTAACGCGTAGTTCAATTTGTGACTTCTAGATATGCATACTCAGAGGAGACGGGGGAAGACTTTGATGAGGAGGCTATTTCCCTTACGAGTAGTGTGAACATGGTGGGGGATATGGCAACCATGCTCGAGAGGAAGGAGAAGGGATCTGCTTCAACTGATAATGTGATAAGCCTGGGAGTGGATCTGGAGGACGGTAAACGAGAATAGTGTGTGGTTCGCCGTTTGCTCTTCAGACACTCGTTTGCGTTTGTGTATGACAAAGGGATGCGTTAACTGCTGTAAAGTTAGATGGTAGGAACTCTTAGTACTGGGTATACGGTAGTCGGATTGTCTTTAGTAAGGCAATGGAAGAGAAAAATGTTTGTCAACCTTAAAGAAATTTCAGCTGCATGGTTGGAAATGGATGGAAATAACAAGAAAATTTACCAGTGCACAGCTATCATTGTTCAAACATTGCGTGTGGATTGGTGGATTTCTCATAGTTGGTGCTGCCGCTCATACTCTTTCTTATATACAGCGTAGCCTAATTCTGTTTGTAGATCCTAGATTAGGAATGACAATGGGCGGGTCGAATGTGGATGTTATAAAATGCGTATTCGCCTCGATAGTCTTGAAACCCCGCCCCGCTCCCAGGGCATGCAAGTGCAATACCATAACCGATCCTAAGTAAATTCCAAAAATACGTTCCCGCCCCGCCCTTCCTGTAGCACTCGAAACTCGCACCAACCTGCCCTGCCCCGACCCCTTCCGCTTGGTTTGGCAGAACTGTTTTTCACTTTGAATATGTATTACAAAACTTCCACAAAACTGTATCATAAAAAATAAGATAGATAGATATCAAATTAATGTCCAAAAATCCCAAATAAGAGATTAATAGATTACATCATAGTACAAATAAATTACACCACAATTCAAATTAACGTTCAAATAGAGTACACCACATTTACGAAATAGTTTAACTGTAATACAAACGCAGCAAAGCAATTCCTTAGAACTTAGAAACAGCAAATACAAATACAAACGCAACAACCAACAAATGGTTTTCAAAGTAAGCTAGTCCAGCTGGTCCGCACTCCAAATACAAACGCACTCGTCGTAATCTATTAATCCAAGTACTGCACGGTTATCTTCCTCATCTTACAAGTGTGAGTTGACTGAGTTCTTTGACATAGAGAGGCATCAAAGCAGGTGCACAAACTCCATTGAAGGGAGTCATGTCGCAATTTGGTGACAAAAAGTGTATCGCTCTATCGAATGACTTTTGGTTACCTAAATATCCTTCATATGCTTTTAAGCATTTCATACCTCTAGGACAGTCGCATACCACTATCTCTTATTTAATTTAAGACGGCCTTTGGGTCTCTCAAACTCTTCATTCGTTCTTTCTAAGCTACATATCCGAAGTGATTAAAGGAATTAATATTTCTATAGCGTGTTTTAATGGCAAGATAATGTGAATTCTTGACGCGTTCTTAGTCTCATCAGCTAACAAACTACTTCCCTTGAAAAAAGTAGCGGAATGTGAAAATGTGCTCATTCAGAGCCAGAATAACTAAGGACTCCAAATCGCAACCCTTTGTCCTATCTGCAATAATTCAGATGAATCCATCATTCACCTCTTTTTGCAATGTCCTAGAATAGATACCATGTGAAGTTTTCTCAACATGAGCGTGCAACATAATCTATACTACCAATCTTTTAAAGAACGAGTCATTGCTTAGGTTGCCATTTCAAAGTCTTCTCGCTTGAACCTAACTTGTAATATCAACTCTCTCTTTCTTTGGCTCATCTAGAAAGAGAGGAATGACATTGTCTTCAATACCGATTTGAGTTATATAGCTTTCAAACACAATTTGGACTACTTTATCTTTTAGTCATTCCGTCCCACAAAAATTGATCATATTTTTTCTTTGAACCATCTCAGAAAAATTATTCATTCCCAAATTAAGAAAGATTCTGTAGGTACTTTTACATATTTATCATTTCTACACTTTTTTATTTTATTTTATTTCTCTCTTCACATTGAACTCTGCATCAACTTATTCTCTCTCTATTGACTCACTTTTTTTATTCATTTTTCTCTGCATATTTGATACTCTACTAACTCATTTTTCCTCATCTGCCTCACTTTCTTTCCTTCGATCTTTTTTCTAAATGGTAGATTGGAAAACACACAATACATTATTTAAATCTTTAATCTGCGTGTAAAAAGAATAGATCAAATTACGTGAAATGGAAGGAATAATTTTCTCGGATAAAAGCATTCTACTAGGGAGCATTATATATCTAAAAATTTCGTGCTTAAATTAAAAAAAAAAAAAAAGAAGGGAATAAATTGACGTGGCATACATGCAAAGCATCACAGGACCATCAAAAAGACCTGAACTGGAACCCACCCCCTGTGAGGGGTTACCCCAATTTGTATCTACTACTAGCTCCTAGCCCTATGATCAACGGCCCTAAATACTCTTTCACCGAAAAATCCGACCACTCGATGCTAATAACAGTGCTAAGTACTAACAAACAAAACAAGTTTCTAGCTTTTCACGTACATCAACGACAACAAATTTTATGCTGATTAGGACATTGATCAAATTGGCCCCTTAGATCTCCCATTAACTGCCAGAATACAAGTCCTAAATTGCTGTGATTTATACTGTATGTTTTTCCAGTTTGATCAAAGGACGTAATTTACACGCTTTTACTAATTCAACCGTCTTTTTCTTCCCTGCTAAGATTCTTTTCTCCCAAACACCGAACTTTCTTTCCTCTTCACTCTGTCCAAATTCAGCTCAAAACCCACATAAAAATTCATTGTTTATGATCTGGGTCGTGACCAATTTAGTATAATTCGTTAGGTTGGGGCTTGATTCTGTACAAATTTGCCTTTATAATTTGTGGGTTTCTGTGAAAGATGAGGGAAAAGCTAGGGTTTTTGGTCTGTGTATGGTTTCTTCTATATGGGTCTTGTATGGGTAGATTTGTGGTGGAGAAGAACAGCTTGAAGGTGACGTCACCGGATTCGTTGAAGGATGTTTACGAGTGTGCAATTGGAAATTTTGGGGTGCCTCAATATGGAGGGACGTTGGTTGGTGCTGTAATTTACCCAAAGGTTGATCAAAAGGCATGCAAGAGCTTCAGTGATGTGGACGTCTCTTTCAAAACCAAGCCTGGAGGATTGCCCATCTTTCTTCTTGTTGATCGTGGAGGTAAAGTTTTTCAATTTCCTTGAAAAGATGGTGTACTGTTATTTGTTCATAAGATCCTATTTGTTTGTTGCTGGTAAATGCATGCTATGCTTTTGTTGTCTGGTTCAAATGATTTCATGTATGCTGTCCTTTTGTTCATGGTGGAAATATTGGTTTGAAATGATAGCAATATGTTTTTGGTATAAACTTACATCATTACCAAAAATTGGGGTGTCAAATTAACTGGTCATCACTTCGAATATTCGTGAAGATGACACCTCTTTGTACCAAACTATGTAAGTCACCAATCAAGTCATTGACAGGGAGCTGACTGTTGCACATTTTCAAGTTTATTCAGGTCAGTTCAGGTTGCAAGCTTCACATTCAACCCACCCACAAGAAAAAGAAAAAAAACAAAAAACAAAAGTAAGCAATATGGAGCAAGCTTTACATTGGACTTTGGCTGTCTTCCACCTTCGCCCTCAGCACAACCTCTTAAGGTGGGCAATGTTGTAGTTTGACATTGAGGTATCATAGAAGGTCACTTGTGAGGATTGGAGGTTGCTGCCAAGTTGACGGGGGTAGCACAGGAGGGGTAGACTGAGAAAAATATGGGATAGTAGTGTGGTAGAAGTTTATTGCTTATCTGATTTAATTGATTATCTGCCAAGAGGCAAATAGGTATTATACAAGCAATTTTCTTCGAATCACCAATCAAGTCATTGACAGGGAGCTGACTATCGCACAGTTGAACATTTTATTAAGGTCAGCTTTAATCATATGCAGTTGTGAGCTTCACACTTCACCCACCCACAAGCGGAAAAAAAACCATGAACGTAGTAAGCAACATACGGTCTAAGCTTTGGCATTGTACTTACCTGTCTTCCACCAATATTGCAGTTTGTAATCTGTCATAGGAGGCAAAACATGGGGATTGGAGGTTGGTACCAAGTTGATGGGGGTAGCAGGGTAGGGGTAGATCGGGAGCAATACGCGGCACGTAGTGAGAAACTTGACTGCTTGAAGTTAATGACAATATGTGGTTGGATAGGATTCATGTAGTCAACCCCAACCAGTTTGGGAAAAAGGCCCTAGTCAAATTGAGTTGAATTGTGATATAACAAAATTTTTGCATGCCATATGTATACTCTTGCTCCCCCTTCTTCACTCCCTTCCTTTTGGCGCAAGTAGTGAGCTTGTTTGTATTAATGTTATTGATGTGGGACATTAATCATAGATTACTCATTTTGCAGATTGTTTCTTCACTTTGAAGGCATGGAATGCACAGAATGCTGGAGCGGCGGCCATTCTTGTTGCAGATGACAGGGTTGAACCTCTGATTACCATGGATACTCCAGAGGAGGATGATGCACGCGCAGATTACCTACAAAACATAACCATCCCTTCGGCACTCATTACCAAAGCTCTTGGAGATAACTTAAAAAAGGCTCTATCAAGTGACGAGATGGTCAACATCAACCTCGATTGGAGGGAATCACTTCCACACCCTGATGAGCGGGTCGAGTATGAGTTCTGGACAAATAGCAATGACGAGTGCGGGCCCAAGTGTGAAAGCCAGATAGAGTTTGTCAAGAACTTCAAAGGAGTTGCCCAAATACTTGAGCAGAAAGGATACACGCAGTTTACGCCGCACTATATAACTTGGTACTGTCCCGAGGCTTTTATTTTAAGCAAACAGTGCAAGTCTCAGTGCATCAATCATGGAAGGTACTGTGCTCCAGATCCGGATCAGGACTTCAGTAAAGGTTATGAAGGGAAGGATGTTGTTGTTCAAAATTTGCGGCAGGCTTGCGTGTATAAGGTGGCCAATGAAAGCAAAAAGTCATGGTTATGGTGGGACTATGTGACGGATTTCGCAATCCGCTGCCCGATGAGAGAGAAGAAGTACAACAAAGAGTGTGCAGACCAAGTTATTCAGTCACTAGGTATGTTACAAATTCTTATGTCATGACTTTTCTAGTTTAACATGTCCGTTCCACTTTGAATTTTGCAGCTTATGCATGCGTTAGAAAATCTGGTGATGTATCCCAAGTATACTTAGCATTTAGTTGTTGTGTTGAGTTGAGTGATCATGTGTGTTGTTTGCTTGTGCTGCCTTCCCCAGCTCAGGGTCTCTTTTATCTGGACATATATTCATGTATGTTCTATCAAGTTCGTGATTTCTTTTAGCTTAAGCAGAGCCAATATCTAAATCAATTATGCACCTTTATCCAGCTTCTTAAGTGGGAATAATTTGTTTAGTGCACTTAACGGCGATTTTGAATAGAGTTGCTCCTCGCTCGTAGCATCTCTTTTGTTTGTTAATGCTTGCATTTAGTTTTTATGTTGCGGAGTTGACCTTTTTAAGCATTTGAAGATATGTGAAATCTTATTTGAGTTATTTCCTAATCATGTACAGCACAAATGATGTTGGCATGGAATGCAATCTTGTCTGTCTTTTCTTTTTACTTCGTTTTCTAATCTGCTTCTTAAAGTGGTTTCCTCGAACTGCCTAGCGTTTTGTACTAGTTATTTCTGGTTGCAAGTGCCTAGGACTCGGCACATTATGAGCTTTGAACTCTTTTGATGAAAAGTTTTGTGAAGATGTGGGTCCGAATGGCACATTCAGTGTTCCTAATATGCTGAGGTTGCTGCTAGATGAGGCTTAACGATCTTAAGATCGTGTAATTTGTGCTGATGATTAATTTATCTTTGTTCCTTATGATGTGCATTCATAGGTATTGATCTCAAGGAGATAGACAAATGTATAGGAGATCCTGATGCAGACGTGGACAACCCTGTCCTTAAGGATGAACAGGAAGCACAGGTTTGGATGGAAGACGTCCTTTTTCCCGAAAATTTATCTCTTTTGCTATGTGTGACCTGCTGTACTGATCTTGCATTTTCTTGGCCTGTGATTCTAGATTGGCAAAGGCTCTCGTGGAGATGTGACCATACTACCAACTCTTGTAATAAACAACAGACAGTATAGAGGTATAAATTTCAGAGTCTAAAAGCCATCTGACTTGGTCAACCATATTTCTTAACGGTGTGTGTCCTGCTTCAGGGAAGCTGGATAAAGGAGCAGTTCTCAAGGCCATTTGTTCAGGTTTTGAGGAGACCACCGAGCCAGCTGTTTGTTTAACTCAAGGTCATTTTCTTGAAGTTTGGTTTATTAACATATAGTAGTGTAGTGCATGTGCGTAGCAGGTAGATAATGATTTCCAAACAAAACCTTAAATTTATTCTAATCCTCCATGGTTTCTATAAGCCCACCGGCGTGTTACTACAATTTTAGTTGCCACCACCGGGTGGGACTATGGATCTTCTAAAACTGGCGGAACTTTTTGTTTATGATCAATATTATGGCTCTAGAATATTGCTATAAGTGGGAAAGTCGACTGGTCCTCGGCTCGTGCACCTACCTGATTGGGCCCTTTTTGAGAGCAATTTTCGTGGTTGGGGTGCGGTATGGCTCTTTTGAACATACATTATGCAAAACTTTCCAAAACTTTCAAATCAATAATCTAGGTTAAACATTGTAAAGCTGGCAAAAGTTTTGTGGACAATCACCATTATGACTCTAATAGTGTGTGGATATCGATTCGAAATTATGTTTCATTTCAGACGTAGAAACAAACGAGTGTTTAGTGAACAATGGTGGATGTTGGCAGGATAAGGCTGCTAATATTACAGCATGCAAGGTATTCAACATTTGCCATGTCATCTTCAATTTACTTTGATCGAGTATAATCGAATGTTGTATGATGTAAAGAGTGTTTTGATGTAGGATACGTTTCGTGGGAGGCTGTGTGAATGTCCAGTTGTGCGGGGAGTGAAATTTGTTGGTGATGGTTATACTCACTGCGAAGGTAAAATGATCGGTTTATGTACGTTGGAAGTGTTGATTTCATATGCATATCTTGTGCCACTGTACTTTTAGATAGTAACTATGGTTGTGCACTTCTGTTTTACAGCTTCTGGATCGTTGCGCTGTGAAATAAATAATGGGGGCTGTTGGAAGAAAACTCAGGATGACAAGACCTACTCTGCCTGCGTTGTAAGTTGTTTTTTGGTGTAAAGTTCTTATTGATTGATCGAAATTGTTATTTTTTCATAGTACTAAGTTATATTAATTACGCTATCAATCGCTGTTTAAGGATGACCATACGAAAGGTTGCAAGTGTCCGCATGGATTCAAGGGTGATGGAGTCAAGAGCTGTGAAGGTACAGCTTGCTGCCTGTTAGCTTTTCAGTTATCTGCTGGAGTTTGGTTTCTGGACATCATTGAACCTTTTTCTAATTTTGCAAAGAACTATTATTACCTGTTTTGGGCATCCTCCGTCACCTATTCTATGTAGAGACTGGATTAAAATTGTCTAGTAAGTGTCATGTTCAAACTCTTGTGGCGTACCTTTTGTGGTGTTTTGTTGGGGGCGGGGGGGGGACGACTTGATTTCCTGAAACATGCCCATGCGAAATCAGTTTATGCATATAGGTAGTTGGTTGCTTGGTTCAAAAACCTATAGAGCTTCAATTGAGCTAAACCCCTGCAGGATGCTCAATAGCATTTAACAACTTCAACAGAAATGTCTTTTGGGTCCGAGAGAGAGGAAGACCTTCCTGTAATTGAATAGTGTGATAACGGTCTTATAGTTCAGTTCTATGTTTTTGAAATATGAATACGCGTGCATTTATGTACTACTCTAGTATGTAATGCTCTTTCTGTTTAAATTTTGGTACGCTATTTCGACAAACCAGCTACTTAAAAGATGCAACTGGTGTCTAAATTTTGCCAGTGATAATAGACCTCCTTTCAGTTCAAGCATAAAACATTAGTACATTACTATTCTAGTTCTAGGAAAGAGATAAGATTTGAGAATTCATCCCGAAAAGTAGTGGTGAAGGTAATGAAGGAAATGGGTAAACGGAAGATCGGATGTTATCAAAGTGAGGACCAAAATGGGCATTACCCAGCATAAACATAGTGAAAGCTGGAGCGGAAGCGCCAACTTCGAAAAAGTCAGTATGTGGAGAGCGTCTCCAGAACGTGGATACTTGTACTTTTAGTATTTTGAAAAAATTAATAGCGAATTGTTTGTGTCAGTTTAGAAGAAGTCTTTTATATGTTATTGAATTAGCTGTAAGTTAATACAAGGTTAGTTGGTTGAGATGGTCATCAGGTGAAGATAAGAACCTTATTTTTAGTTGGGTTACTTAGAACTAATGTATTGTGTATGCATATGACTTTTGCAATTGTATACCAAATGGTCTCTCAAAGTAATATACAAGTACTTGATCATGTAATTGTTTTCGCAGTATTAGATAGGTCCAAGAAAATGCTCCTGAAAAGGCCTTTATTCGCAGCCCTACCTGTATACCCTCCATTCACAGCATTAAAAGAATCATTCACCGAAAAGAATCATCAATTCGATCATCGAGATTACCCTGGAGTGAAACCTTGGTAAACTTCCTCAGCACGAATCCCTCAACAAAGTGATGGTAATAGATAGAGAATGATGAAGATAGGATACCTTGAGGTTCTTCAATTACCTTCATTTGTCTAGGCCTTTAAGCATTTGGTTGTTGTGGCAAGAGCTATGACACTGGCGTTTGGAGTAGGAATTAAAAACAGACATGTTAGTCGACAACTTTAAAATGTATTAAGACTGCTCTCAAAAAAACCTATGAGAGAGGTTCGATTCTTTCTGGGCTGAATGGATGTGGATGAACCTTTCTAGAATGCTTGATGAGTTCTTTCTTTAGGGAATTTGAATCGATTACTTGTTCATAGTGTTTGCTAGTCTCACTTTTCTTTTGTTTATTGGTTCCAGATGTTGATGAATGCAAAGAGAAGTCAGCCTGTCAATGTCCAGAGTGCAAATGCAAGAACACCTGGGGTAGTTACGAGTGTAGCTGTAGTGGCAATCTACTGTACATGAAAGAACATGACACATGCATAGGTATGAATGAACATCTACATACCTAGTAAATTTAATAAAGGATACATCTTTTTGTCACGTTTCTTAGCAGCAGAATTATGATTCCGTGGTTATGTGGAACAAAATGGTAACAACTTTTCAACTCACCGAACATGCGAATTCATGTTCAATTAGCTTAAGCTTTGGCATATTTTGTCACCTAACCATTAATCAGAGCTTTGAATTTGTGATGTCACAACCTATTCCTTTCAGTTAGTATGACTTTTGGATTTTGAATTTCCATGCTCGAAGATTCCAGAACTTCTAAATAATGTCTTTGGGTTTTGGAGTTTCATGAAATGTGTGTATATTTCCAGTTCATATGTTTATCATACTTCTTTGCTGCTACTGAGCAACTCTACTTGGAAGAACAGGCAAGGATACCAAGACGGAGTTCAGTTGGGGCTTTGTTTGGGTTATTATACTTGGTTTGGCTGCTGCTGGACTTGGAGGTTATGCAGTCTACAAGTACAGGATCCGGGTATGTCTTACATGTTATGCTCATGTTCATTAGCTTGTGTGTCCCTCCCATAATAATACGTAAATCTAACTTGTTTTGTGAACTATTATACAGAGATACATGGATTCAGAGATTCGGGCAATCATGGCACAGTACATGCCTTTGGATAATCAAGGAGAGGTGCCCAATATGGCTCACGGGAATGTTTGAAACTGATGGATCCAGTCTCCCGCAGTTCCTTGGTTATGGCATAATGTTCTCTGGACTGTTTGATGCAGTGTCGTTTCTCACTGTTTATTTAAAGGAAAATCTTTTCGTGGTTTCGTGTATATGTCAAATGTACCAATTGCAACATAATGACCAATAACGTAGAAAATTTTCCTGACATGGCACTTGAGTGAGGATTCAGTGTTGGTGTTGTATTCAACTTTAGGCTGCAATGAAGGTCATCTACAATTGCTGTATTGGCCCTGCCAATAGTGTGTTCTCATGGTTCATTGTTTGAGAATACTGATGAAATGTGTAGATCGCAAAACAAGGAAATATTATGTCCAGCTCTGAAGCGCAAGTGGAGGAGTATGTTACAAATTCGTCCTCTAAAAAGTAGAGAGCAAACTGTCAACCAAGAAAAAACTAGACTCTGAATCATCAATACCAATGACACCCGCAAGCAAATTTGGTTCTTGCTTCTGATTCGAAGTGGAACGTTTTGGGAAGCGGAGCACACTCTTGGTCCAATTTCGAGGAAGCAGTTTATATTCTGCTGTGAACGGATCAAACCCGAACCAGCTGCAGTAATTGGAAAGGAAACTAGTATTCGCGTCAGGCGGCGGAGGTGGTGGTAGGCCTACGAGTCATGGGCGATACACGAATACTTCTTCGAATGAATTGGACTCGCGAGTTTGGCACTACTTAGGGAGGTTGAGGAATTGCATTTAACGAGGTGGAGTAGATGGAGGATGAGACTTTAAGGAACCTTTTCTTCATAATCACCACCAATCCTGATTTTGACTTTTGAGATTGAAAGAGATCATATAATCTCCCTTTCAAAGCTTGTCATTTTTACCCTAATCCATATTTGCTAAACATTATCTATCTTATTCTCTCGTGTAGTTAAGTAACTCTTGGTAAAAAGTACTCAAGTCTTCACCAGTTTTTATCCAGGCGTGTCAACATGTGAATATGTGGCCAAGGTCCTGTGAGATATTCAAGAAAAACACAGCACTTTCAATATGAGGCAAATCCGGATGGTCAATCATAGTTTGCTGTAACTAAAAACTTGAGTAACGTTCGGTATTTCACAAGATCGGAGCACATTCCACGAATCTCTCAGTCCATCTAGTGTAAAACTAATACTCGCCAACAGCAGGTTTTTATGAAGCAGGTTAAATTTTCTGCACTTTACGCACAAATATTACAACTGCCATAAGTATACACTTCCCCTGTCTCTGAAGCCCTAGCACGCCGTGATTATTGATCACTATTCTTGTTAACACATGATGGTCACAGGGAAGATCTCATGAGAAGAAACCCAAAGGAGCCACCATCGTTGCACCTCCTGCACTAGAGGGGGAGAATGTGATTAATTATTCTCTCTGGCATACAGCGCAAACTGTAACCTACGATTCGTCTACAAGTCTCCGATATCGAACAACAGCATCAAGCATTTGGTTCTTCTGTTTGGAAAAGCATTCCTTCCACCTGGATCATAGGAGAGAGATCGGTTAGTTTATTCAGCAAAATACAAAGATCAAACAATCAACCAGGCTGAGGATAATGTACAAAAATTGTTTAGATAGTGCCTATTGTTAAAGTAGAAGTGGCTCTTGCCCAATAAACAAACTACTAGCAGAGTACCAGATCCTACAGTCAGGTTGCTCTCACAAAGCCTCTCTATCCGTTGCTAATAAACTATTTGCCTTTAACTATTTATGTAATAGTCAGTTAGTCACAGATTATCAAAGTCTTAAATTTCTATTCCAACAACAGTTACTTATATAGCATTCACATCATATGCTAGGAAGAAACAATAACAAAAGAACTAGACTCGAAAGCGGGAGTTGCGGAAGTCACAGTTCTGTAATCACCCACAACATCCCCCCACCCAACCCATCATCTTATATCACTGAAAAATAATATCGGTCTTTGTAAAGGCAGAAAAATATGTGTACAAATTTTACTTCAGAAACAAGGCGGTCAAGTTATTACAACTACGATAGTCGGTTTTGTAACAAAATTAACTACACAGCCTCCCATCCGAACTGAAATATTCAGTCCAGTTGCATCTAGATTTGAGAGTACATGGCAAAATAGAACACCAACAGTCCAACAGAGATATTCTTTTTTTCCAATTGCGACCAACATAGAAATGATCCCCTTACTCAATGCAAAGCATGCAAATTTAGTATTCCAAATTTAATCAAACTAACCTTATACAAAAACTAATTTTCAGCTTCAGGTTCCAAGTTTGATCCTTTTGTCTGCTCACCGTTGCATCTGATCCTATACACGTAGAATGCTACCATTGCACCGCTGCACAAAGTAAGCCCGGTTCTCAGACTAACCAAACCTTGGTTTATTGTAATTGTAAGGACACCACAATGTAAAATATACAAGTTCAAAAGTTTGTCAAGTTGCTAAATTTTAAGTATACTGATAGACAGCTTCATATAGTAACCTTATACGTCAGTATACTTCACATAACAATTAACTTCAACCCTTATTTTTTGTGGAGTGGACAGGACCAGAAAGAAAATTTTGACTACTGGGCTGGTTAGGTAATGTGAGAAGACACACAAGTCCTTATTCTATTATCTGTGCAAGTCTGTTCCCAATTCAGTGAAAGAGAATTGGAACTTAAGCTGAACTTTTGTGGAATGCTTTTGTAAAGACCCTTAATAGAACTAACAAATTCTACTTTCAACTATGAGGAGGTACTTGGTATTCAAATTTGAACTCGTAAAAAAAGTCAATGACCTACTGACGTAAATAAATTTTGACCACTCTTTCAAATTGGAGATTCGGTGATGTGTCCTTACTTGGAAGGGCCCTTCGTATACTTAACTCAGAAAGCATGGGGTCTTTCGTTATGCTATAGTTCTTGTTATTCTACGTGTCTATTTGCATAAACCACCTCTTTGTGCCTTCTTCGATGAAATTTAGTTGCCCCAAAAAAAAAGAAAAAGAAACAGGAAAGGACTTTCATATGGCTATGAGATCATTCATTCTCCAACCCACACTATGTCTACCCCTTGGAAACAGATCACACGAGAATAAATGCAGCGTAAAAATCATCTGGCAGCAGGAGAAGCCTCTAACCAGAGACGACAACAATCAGAATCTCATGGACACCCAACAGTTTACCATCAAATCTAAAAACGGCCATCTAAAGATCAAAGATGAATAAAAACCTGACTATGGCTGTAAAAAATGTGGCAATCGATGATCTCTGCAAGGAGATAAATCGTGTCAGGAGTTGTAAAACATACAAACGATGCATCAAGTTACAACAGAAGCATTGATGAGTAATTATCTCATAACTTGACAGAGAGCTCTTACTGTAAACAGCATGCGTATCTCCCTCAAGAATAATATAGTTGCTATTGCTGCAGAATCCAGCCGGATTGAAAAATTAAACAATTAATATGATGGAGATTTTGATATGAATCAAACAAAAAGATCAAGTAAAACGAATATATCCACGTGTTTCGTTGAAATTAGAGTCACGTAACTAACAAAGGTCAATCTGGTCAAACAGGTTATTATGGAACTCTCCAAGAACCATTGTCTATGTTTTACGTTATACAAAGTTACTCCGCATTAGAACAAGTTATCTCCCTCTAACTCATGAGCTCTTTAAGGTCTTCCTCTCATCCTATCAAGGAAGGAATTTTATTACCCCCACACTCCTGTAAACAGATGATATTACTGACTAGTTTCTACAAACTAGAGAAGGCTTGAGAAGAACAAATTGGAGCACAATTCCTAAAAAAGGCTTTACACCTACTTAGGAGTAAATCTTTAATGGACCTGCACCACCATGTGGCAATGGTCTGAATGCTTCGGAACCTTGAAGTCAATCTAATGGTCTCAATTCTCAAAGCATAGGGACCATTGCCACATGGTGGTCCAAGACCTTCAAAAAATTTCTTCGTACTTAAGTCTTAACACTAGGGTATGTAGTGATACCCAATAGAGTTAGTGGTGAAGAATCTGGAGATACAAGGAGGGTCATCATGTTTCTACTACCCTCATTCGAACTTGTAGCATGGATCGCATAGGACTGGTCCTAGTGGGATTGGATCCTCTAAAGCGGTGCACGTTGAAATCACTGTAAAGCCTCATATTGATCCTTATAGGGTAGGTTTGTCACTTCTATAACGATGACTAACTTTAAACCACCAACTTCAGCTCTCTAGTTATTGCAGAAGATTCAGATCAGTTTCAAAACCCACCAGCGTTGCCTTATTGAGACGTTCTTACGACAAACATTGGTTGTTTCATTGATTTCCTAATATTATAAGCTTTCTTACTAACATTCATACCACAGAAAGGGTTGGCCACACCAGAAATTTGGCAATGCTTTCTCAAAACGTCTTTAATGCCTTACGCAAGCCTCACGCCAAGAGATAAGCTTTGAGGCTTTCTGCATAATCCCATTATACAGCCAAAACACATCAAAGTCAATTGGTAAAGAAGTCCTTGCCAAGCAGAAGTTGATAGCAAAAGTTGACTAGTCAGAACCATTATGTACATAAATAAGGGACTTCAACAGCAAATGATTACAGAACAAAGCACTTCAACCGACGAGTTTTTGCACCATTATTAGATGCTATTGTCATCAGGATTATGGTTGTTACAGAACGTTTGTAACTTAGCAGGGCCAAAGAAACAGAGGTTATGCACATATAGTTTTCTAATGTGATCAAGTTCACTTGCATAAGCTTTACATCAAATGCCAAAGGACAAGCAATGTCAGACTTGTGCTAGTTATAATACGTTTTATTGCTATCCAAAAATAACACCAAATGCCTATTACAATCTTTTGCAGTATGATGACTAAGCTGCGTCTGCAGTCTAGCAAATCTCAGTCATTTGCAAAAGTAACATTTTCCCACACATAATGGATGTTCTAATTGCAAAACGATAGTTCTATGAAATACTAACCTGCCTGTCCTTTCAAGGCTAGAGTAGACGACTCTCCTCTTTTCCATGATTTGAGACTTAAGACGCTCAAGGCCAAAAGAGTACCACCAAGGATGACGCCAAACCTAAGGGCAGAAATGCTTCCAGTTAACATGAAGGAAAAAAATCCACCAAAGGCTAGTAAGGCACCTGCAAAGTATAAGAAAAATGTCAAATAAACTAAAAGAATTGCACACCATCCTTTGCTTGTTATTAGAAAACCTAATAAATTGCATAAAACCATTATAAATGAGAAGAAATCATGGAACTGTAAAATACATGAGTAATTGCATCATATATGTCGATCTACCATACTACATACATACCGTAAGGCATCCCAAAGTAAAAGTCACGCACTTTAGAAACATCATTCAAATTACTAGGTGTAGAAGCAAATGTTTCCATAATATCCTTCACTTCGTCAGGGGAATTCTCTGCAGCTGTGGATAAATACTCTTTTCCCTCTTCACTGATTTCCGTTGCAATCACACTCAAATCCTGTCTTGCTTTCTCTGCTTGGATCTTTAATCGATCAGCAGTTTCTTTCAAAATGACCACTGCTTTCTTAGAGTACAGCTCATAAGCTTCTTGTGATACGCTTTGCATCTTCAAGGCTTGTTCTTTAAAAGAAGCTAATGTCTGTTTCCAGGCTTCTTCCGACTCTTCAGCTTCAACTCTGATATCACTATTCTCCTCTTGAATTTCAAATTCTGAAGGCTTCTGAAAACGAAAAACCACATAATAAAAGCTTTAGCAGCTATTTTCATGCAATTCTTTATTATCAGAAAAAAGAACTCAAGAAACAGATGTCTCGCACGAACCAAAAATTTATATATAAGCTCGTAATAGAATCTCTATCCCAGGAATCATGAAGCATGGGGTTCATAAAAATAGCTTTAGGTAAATATATTGTTTTGGCTGCATTCAGTACAATTATCTACTGCATGCTCGATATACAACCCACAGACAGACATATATAGACATATTACATATATCAATACACACAATTAGCTACTGACATGTACATGTATACACACCTACATACACACATGTATGTGTGTGTGTGTGTGTGTGTGTGTATATATATATATATGTGTGTGTGTGTGTATCCGTCCCAAGGTATTATTTCTAATACATCGGTATGTACATATAAGGAGGATTAGGGGTAGGCTCACTATCCCTAGCGGAGGGAGCCGTGGCTGCCATGGCCGAAGACCATGCAACCAAAGAGAGACCCTAATCACCATGGGAGCCTATCCACACCTTGTTTTATATTTATTATTGCAACATACCCTTTTATGAGACAATTTATAGTTCAACATCACTTATAGCTAGTTCACTTGTAATTTTAATAATAAGACTAAGTGCCACTTTGACACAATTAGCAAGAAAAGTGAAGTTAATATGACTTAAATTAGAGCTAAAATATCACTTTCTATTGACTGTCGAGTGCCAATTTAAACTATAAATGCATTAAAAGCGGCCGTAAGAACGCAAAAAAGTCCACCCTCAACCAGAGCCATCTATCTCAATAGGCTTATCTAACCATAAGATAGTATGTTTGATGGGTCAGGATGGGGCTCCTTCAACCCAACCCATCTGGGACCATCCATCAGGGCCATGTAAACGAGTCAATATCACTTTTTAATAAGAACAAACTGCGCTAGATAGTCGATAATCTGGCGCACTGCGTAAAAAACTCGAAATGCCCCCGCAGATCTATTTCTTCTTTTATACTCTATCTTTCCACGCGACTCCCCTTTGGTTTTCCCAAATATTTATTTCTTCTCTATCTTCTGTCTTCTCTCTCGTCCCCCAAATATATTTTTTTTCTCCCTGCCCCCCCTCCCCCCAACCCCGCGGCCACACCGCCACCCACTCTTCACCACGGCATCCCATCATAACCCACCACTGCATCCCATCACCACCCCCGCCGCCCAGCACAAGCCGCACCACCCACCATCGTAGCGCACCACGAAAAACCTCACCCATCAACGCCAATCACCACCCTTCCCACTAGAACCCACCACCAATCACCCCACAAACTGCCAAACACACTCCCGACAACCATCACCAACCGGTGAACACCGCCACCAAACACGCCACTGTAGCACCACCTAGTCAAAACACCTCTTACCACCATCCTTCATGCCATCGTAGCCCACTAACAACGACTTAACCAACCATCATAACCGCTTCCTAAATCCATGCCATCTTCCTCCGATCTTCTCTCTACTACCCTTTATTTGCATACACCCTCACAAACAGATCAGCCACAACAAGATGATCGCCACTATGTGGATGATTGCGATGGTCGGTGGTCGGTGGTCCAAGGTGGCTGATTGTGATGGTCGATGGTCACTACATTTATTTTTTATCCTTTTCGGAGGTGGCAATGGTCAGTGGTCAATGGTGGCTGATTGCGTGTCAGTCTGTGTAGTGTTTTATAGCAGTTGTCAGCCGATGGTCTTTTGGATGATGATATGATGGTGGTCTTGCTATGGTTAATGGTGGCAACTATCCGTGGTTTTTGGTGAAGTTCGATGTGGTGGGAGACTGTCAGTGGCAGCAGCGAAGTTGGTGGTGTTGGTACTGCTGGCAAAGGAAGTGGATTAAAGCCATTCTTATTTACTTGTTTCATAATTTGCCAAAAATCAGTGAAAAAAACTTCAAATGGAATCCGTCTTTTTCTTTTTTGTTCTGATTAAGTAATAACAGTGATGATGATGATTTACTAGCCTAAGTCGGTCATCTGTTCGATCTGGAATTCCATTTCTTGTTTGGTTTCTGGTACCATTTGAAATGCTACGAAGAGCAAAAGATGCATCTGCTTCTCTTGCTTTCACAGTGTGCCAAACTATCTGAGGCACTGGATCTGTTGCAGCTGATATATATAACACGACAAAGAGAGGAAAAATGACGAAGGGCATTTTGGTAGAAGGGCAAAGTGCGCCAGACTAGGAAGCACATACTCCGGTGTGGGTGCGGATACTTCATTCTTTAAAATTACAGGATAGATACAGCGTAAATATGGCAGATATTTTATAAATTTATACTTGTGAACATTTCCAACCAAATTAGTGAGAGTTTGTTAATTTTAATGGGTTGTTTGTAAATATTGAAATTGCATAGTTGAACACCATGTGGTATTACTGTTATTTATTTGATGTATCGGGGCTAGTGTAAGCAATAATTCTTCTTCTTTTATCTCTCTCTTTCTCTTCGGTCTCCTCTCTCTCGAAAAACCCCAATACGCAATCTCTATTTGAGTTGAGAAAAAATTTCAAGGTTCTTTGAACCTGATATCTGGTGCGTGTCTCGGCCATGTCGCTGTTGTGTCCTTGCCGCACCCGAAATTCATAAAATTAAACAATTTTGGACCCGTACCCGCACCCGACGCTTGGTGCTTCACCCACACTGCCACACCCCCGGCTTCGTAGGAGTCAGATAGTCTAGCGCGCACTTTTTCTTTTAAGTAAACTTCACCGTCTCGTCTGCTACATTATATAGCAGATGGTGAAGCTTACTCCCCCCCCCCCCCCAACACCCACACACACAATTCGCTTGTGAATCCCTCCAAGGCATTTTGGTCAAAATCCCTGTCCGCTACATTATGTAGCGGACGACAGGAGAACTTAAATGGAACCATATATATATATATATATATATATAGGGAGATGATCCGTTTCACGCGCCGGCAACTTAAGGTAAGTTGTCAGCGCCATCTAGCCGTCCATCCATTGCGGATGGACGGGCCAAATCTTTGGTGAAATTTACAATACTGCCCCCTATTTGCCTGCGAATCCCTTTGACTCATTAAATACCGTCGAGGCATTTTAGTCAAAATCACCGTCCGCTACATTATGTAGCGACGGCAGTTTTTTTTTTTTTCAAAAAAAGTTAGATCTGGTCCGTCCATCCGCTATGGATGGACGGCCAGATCGCGCTGACAACTTATTTAAGTTGCCAGCGCGAGCAATGGATCACGTCCCATATATATATATATATATATATATATATATATATATATATATAGAGAGAGAGAGAGAGAGTAAAGCAAATACCGTCACCCGAAAAGATTACACTTCCCTCGATCAATAGAAGCTTGTCCCAACTGTTTGCTATACAACGTGCTTACTACTAGTACGCTGACAAGAAGTGTAAGTCGTTGTCCTAAGAACTGTTTATAGCTCATTTATGTTCTGAGAGAACGAAGAGAGGCATAAAAGCAGCATAATCGAACATGAATGTAGATATTAACAGAGTAAACAAGCCACTTTTAACTTGGGCAATCAATCGCAATCTCTCTTTCAGTTGAACGTAGGGCAAAATCAGGACACCCTGCTTGGTTTCATGAGAACATTACGGGTGCATGATACTCCTCAGGGTTTTCTAATTCATCAAACTCCAATTCTTCTTCTGAAACTTTTACACGTACTCGTTCTATTAAGTCAATTTAATCACCATCAAAAACTCCATCCTTTTTGACGAAAAAAACATCTTATAAGAAGCCTTGAAATCTACTCTAATAACAACGTTAATTACTCCCTCCGTTTCATTGACTCTTCCTACTTTGAATTTTTGCAAATACCTGGGATAGATTTAGTACATCTACATATTGAATTAACTGAATGTCTTCATCCTACGTTCACTTGCCAAAAAATCTTGGGATTCTGCAAAATGTCGATCCAATGAACCGGAGGTAGTACTACTATACCGCAACACAAATCACTAGGCGAAACTTTCAAGCAATTGTCACTTGAACAACAGCGGTCAACATTACCGTCAGTAAACATATAAATTAAGCAAAGAGTTTAGAAATGAAATTAAGCTCACCGATTCCTCGTGAGAAGCAGCGAACGACAGAACGGGTCGATTCGGGCGAAGCAAACGAAGGCCGAGGCGGCGTCTCGAAGAAGCCGCGGTATGAGTCAACAGAGAGACTTTGTAGGTGTGGGGTTTAAGGATAGATTCGAACCTCAGGGACACCGGTGAAGGGCACAGCGCCGCCATGGAAGGAAGCGCTCTGTTCAAGGTTACGGTGGAGCTAGGGTTAGGGTTTGCTGCGATTGTGAGGGACTCCATTTGCAGCATATATGAGTACAGTTTCAGGCGAGTTTCACAAAAACGGACACACACACAAAAGGTGTTGCAACGGGGGATGCTTTCTTAAGTGCGTCTGGCGTGACCTGCACGTGAGCAGCCAAATGTTCAGAGGGCCCTACTCAATCTTGTAGATGTTTATTGTTGTTTGCTCTACGGTTTAAGTATCGACTTTTTGTTAAAACCAAAAAAAAAGTTTTAAAACAAAAAAAAAAAAAAAAAAAGTATCAACTTTTCGGACTTAATAAAAAATGGTGCCAAAAAAAAAAAAATTGTATAGCAAAAATTAATAATCGTTAAATATTTTTAATAACTTCTATTGAGTGACGCTAACTTTTAATATGATTTTTTTCTAAAAGTGCTAATGAAAGTGTTACCAAAATATAGTTAACGATTATTGTTATCATTATATGACGGGTTGTACCTATCTTCCTCCAATTCTAAAGATTATATAATTTTACGATGTAATATTTGTGTTGGCCTTTACTTGCCACTAAAAAAACTAACAATTTATAGTTGTTATACTGTAATAAAATGAGGGTATATAACAGTATGCAGGGTGAGAAAAAGAATTGTCCCATACCTTAAAAGATGTAAAATTTTGAAAACAAAAAAAGGAAGCCAAGAAGGGTAGGACAAGCAAGGAATAAATGCAACCTCCTGACAAAGTTTATGCTCCCTTCATCTCCTTTCTTTCCGATTAAACACCGTACCAACACCATTATTTCCCCTTAACCCCCCTTTTTTTTTGGTTTGTAGAGGGTAAATATTTTTTCGAATTGGCATTAGCCTCAATCAAAATTAAGTCTCCTTTTTCGATCAATCTTAAGGGTACACGACACGACTCGATAGATTCAGATAGTATTTTTTCTTTGGATGATGGTCCTAAGGTAAGGTTTATTTTAGGAAGTTAAGGAAGGGGCCAAAATCAACACTATCCTCTGTGATGACATTGGAAAAATGTTGTGATTGAGAGCCAGAAATGGTTGCAAAAGCAAGTCTAGGATAGAAATTACAAGCTTTTACACTATGTTAGGAAACAAATAAAAAAAACAATTGGATTTCGAAATGGAATGTGAAAAGTAATTGATATTGAAATAGAGCCAATTTTTCTATTTTGACACGAGCAATAATTCAAATCCTATGATTTCCTGACTTTTATTTGGAGAATTGGAGAATATGAAATTGAGAAGGGAATTTATTTTTTGACAATAATACTCTTTTAGAATTTCTTGCGTACATCCCTATTTGCGTTATATAAGCTCACATGGAAATGCAAGCTCGTATATGTTATCAGCTAACACAACTTTTGAAGTATAACCTTTAGCGACACTTCTATCAGATTCTAAGAAAACGTGAATAAAACAATATTCTAATTAATACTAGTAAACCATTCTCGAGCAAACCATTTCACCATAGCCCCGTGAATTCGGTAGTGCATATACTCATTTTCTAATAATTGATAGATGCAAGGATGGAATATAAGCAGATCGTAGAGAGAGAGAGAGAGAGAGAGAAGAAGAAGAGCCTTGAGGTATACGTGTACCTAATCGGATCCGAGCTATTTCGGTGGGACTTCGTCCCATTTAACCAAATTCTGTCAAATCCCATTAATTATCATCTTTTCAAATCTAGTTCTAATTGTTTCAAACAAGTTAAATTCCATTCGCTCAAATCCTTCATTCAAAATACACCAATATCATATGGGCCAAATCGGAGGCAAGCCCAACAAATGCCAGAGACCACATCTTTGCTAAAACCACTATCATATGGGCTAAATAGAGGGCAAGCCCAAATAAAAACCAGAGACCACATATTTGCTTTAGCACTAAAGGCTACATGGTTTTGTTATTTAACTCTTGTTTGTCGCTAAAGGAGGTGAAAAGGCACTCTTAGATGTGGAAATAGCATTACCTCAAGAAGAAGAAGAATAAAAAAGGTTTCTTCACGTCTTTAATAGCATGTTTGTGAGTTTTGAGACTAGAGAAAAGAAAAGAAAGGAAGAGAAGGGAAAAGAAGAGAAAAGAAGAGAAGGGAAGACAATTATCCATACTCTTGTTTGTGAGTTTAAGAGAGAAAAGAAAGTATCATTCTTTTCTCTTGTTTGTGAGTTAAGCAGAAAAGAAAAGAAAAGACACATGGTTACGTATATACCCTTATAATAAATTATGATGATTTTAACAAAGATTAAGAATGTATGATCCTAAAAAAAATATGATTTTGTTGGTAAAATAATTTAGTTATCGACAAATCATACAAAATACATGTCATACTGATGTCATAAGCCTTGCATAGTTGATTAATTTCATCATGTAAAAAACAAAAATAACCATGAGATCACGACAAGCATCCCAACATCTAAATATAATTAATGTCACACCAAAAGCAAAATAATCAGTTATGAGTCAACTCTAACATCTAAAACAATCACTTAATTGTAAATAAAGTGATAAGCTTCCATAAGAAACCTTAAAACCTAGAAGTCATTCACAATTTAGTCTTCATTGTCTTAAGGATAATATAGGCATTATTAAAATGTTACTTATGAGAGTTTCCTTTCTCTCCGTTTCTTCCCAATTTTGGGAAGAAAGATTTAGAGACAAAAGAAGCCCAAACTTTCCTCCCCTTTCTCTTCTTTTCTCTCCTTAAAAAAACTCACAAACTAAAGAAAAGGGAGGAAAGTAGTGACTTTCCTTTCTTTTCCTTCCCTTTCTCTCCTAAAAAAAACTCGCAAACGGGCTATAAATGACAGGGTAAGAAAATCAAATTCGAGCATCATTCCATACTTTGATTGCTTGTTAGGATTTCTTCTTTATAAATTTTCCTTGCAACATTCCATACTTCGATGAAGGGATTAGCACAATACGTGAATTGTGATGGGCATTTTTGTTATTAATTGTCGCTAGTAGTATTAGGTCCGCTATTGCTCACTCATTTACATTTGATTGCAGCGAGATGAAATTTTTCAGTGATCCCGAACTATTGAGAGTCGTTGGCAATATCATATAACAGTCTTCCAGCCCCTCTTCGTCTCAGGTCTTTGCCCTGTGCTTCCTTAAATTTGATAGCTCTCAATGGCCTGGACCAATCGTGTAAAACCATTGGAGACCTCCTTTCCAACGAGACGCAGCAAGAACTATAAGGGTGCTTGCTTGGCTCACTAATAACACTGAGGAGATTGTTATGCAATATGCAAGGCGTGTTTAACTAGTGGAGCTTGCAACTCTGATGATTAAGTTCTCATTGATCCACTTTGAATCGCATTTGCTTGATGTTTAACTAGTGGATGCTCTCGAACAAGTTCTTCACCACGGATTTCACGTACCTAGTAGTACTATTTTCCTTTTCATATTGTTTGTGGATCATAAGAGGTTTGTTTAAGCGTGAGCCTTGGTGCAACAATAAAAGTGACCCTATTGTAGCATGAAGGTCACATGTTCTAAACACGAAAACAGTCACTTCACAAGAGCGAAAGATAAAGATTATTGACTATGCAAACACTCAACTGCGTATATTCATTTGGGTGAACTACATATATGTTTATAATAGTTATACTCACGAACTTCACTTCCGTTATCAATGCAGTCCATTCCACTAATTTTGACTATTCCGAGGTCAAATTGAAAAGCAAACATGCAAAGTCACGTATTTTGCTAACTAAAAACAGGTATCAGTGAAGAAAATGTTTACCTATAGTATGTTCCAAATAAATTATATACTATAAATGTTCTAATTTACCATCAAAAGTGATTAAGACTTGATTTTTCGCTAGTAAACAATGAACTTATTCATTAGATGCGCTGTCGTGACATACCATTAATTGTTCTCTTACAACGGTAAATTATGATCTGGAAAAATAAAAGTAAAAAATAAATATATAAACGTGGAAGTCCACAAACAAAAATTTCTCTAACTTTGAACCTCATTAAAGCCTTTCGATCGACAAGGCTGGCGTTGACTCGACTCCATCCTGCACGAAACAAACAGAAAGGTGGGTGGGTTAAAAACAAAGCAAAGCTCTGGTTTTCGAGGACCAGAAGGGCTCAACTTCTGATGCCATGAAATCAGAATATACAACTCTGCATGCAGCAGCAACACGACGCAATTCCTCTGTCTGCTTGGTAACTGGTGAGGAGAGTGCCAGGTTCTAAAATATTTGGACAACGCGACATTCACGCCACTCTTCTGCAATCCGAGTCAGTTGAAATGAAACCCCCAAGAAGCTGCATTGAAGACAAGTAACATTCACTAAACAAACATCAGAATCTGAGCTAAACTTTAAGAGTGAGAAGAGGACTTGTTGGGTGCAGATGAAGTCAAATATAGGGTATGATCTAAGCTCCATAAAAGGTACAAAGAAGCACAACTACTCCTGAGAAAAACTTGGCTAGTTTAGTCTTAAAAAGAAGGCTTCCGGACAAGAGGTCAACAAATTTATCTTCTAAAGGTGGAGTTTGGCTCTTTTGTTTTCGTTTTCTTCTTAGTTCTTACCTCCCTCGGAAGGCTCCCCTTTGGACTTTTATCATCTTTGTTCAGTGCCACATTTCCAAGTCTCCAATCTTCACCTCCAGGGTATCATTTTGTTCGCTATATGACCTGTTGGACGAGGTTAATTCATAAGTCGTTGAATGCTGAAATTTCATCACGGTGACTTAATATAAGACACGCTTATCATCCTTTGACCAACTATCAACACAGCAAAATTAGAAGTGCAGTCGTTCGGGTGACTTCCAACCTACCCTTTGTGTGGTGGTAAATGGAGCCAAACTCAGAGATGCTACGTCTCCTTTCTTTCTACACGCAAGTGAAAAAAAAGAATCAATAGATAAGTAAAGAATTTCTCCTGCACTCCTATAATTTGGCCATAAGGGTCTCACTGAAACTTGAATAAAATTTGACCAAATCTATCCTGGAAAGGTGACTTTCTCGCAAGTACGCTTGATACTTTATTCAGTTTATACGGTTGGTACAACTGTCTTTGGTATATCAAAGCCCTAACTCAAATCTCTCATTAGCCCTACCAGTCTAGCTACTCCTTACGATGATTTCAACCAAAATATGGAAGGAAAAATGTACTAGTATTTGCACTACCCAAGAGATCGATCTAATGGTTGTTCAGTATTCACAGGTACACTTATAAAATGGTTATTGCCTTCTGCAGGTACACTTAAATTCAACACAGATGGCTATGCTAAAGGAAATCAAAGAGGGGGATATGGAGGTGTGCTCCGCGATGACAATGGGCAATGGAAAGGAGGTTTTTTTGGTAACTTGCCCACTGATGACAGCTTGGAAGCTGAATTACTTGGAGTTTATAAAGCTCTCCAAATTATCAAAGACCAACAGCTTCCTGAAGTGATGGTTGAAACAGACTCCCTTATGGCGAAAAATTTACTAACTACACCGGAGTTCGATTATTTTCATCCTCTATCTAATATTATTAGAGATAGCCGCTTTTTGCTCATAGCGACTAAGTCTAGAATTAAACATGTTTTTAGAGAGGGCAACAAATGTGTTGATAAGCTTGCAAATCTAGGATCTAGATATGATGGGGATTTTGTTTACCTCAACCAACCCCCGATAGAAATTAGCTCTCTGCTTCTAGCAGATGTAATTGGGGTGGAATACCCGCGTAACTAAGTTGTATTGTTGTTCCGTTCAATCAAAAAAAAAAATCCGAGCCCCTGCCTAAGGCGTAACTTGCACAGTTTCTAGTTTTATGTGAATGTTACGGTATTAGAGTGCATATTTAAGACCGTATAATACATGACGTTATCCCTTCCTCTCTCGCAGGCAACTTAGGTTAAGTTGTCAGTACGATCTGACCGTCCATCCTTAGTGGATGGATGAACCAAATATATTTTCTTTTAAAATAAAAAAGAAAAACTCGTCGTCCGTTATATTATGCAGCGAACGGAAAAATTTGACGAAAATGTTTCGGAGGGATTCACAGGCAAATGGGGTGAAGAGTATGGTTTACTTTACTGTCAGTTACATGATGGAACGGGCGGTGAAATTTACTAAAGTTGTGTGAGCGATCTCTAATAGATGGACGGTTAGATGTCACTGACAAGTTAGCTTAAGTTATCGGAGCGATAAATTGATCGTATCCCAAATACCTCTATTATTATTATAACAAAAAGTAAACAAGGAGAGATCAAAACAACTGCAGTAACATGCAGTTTTAGCTGCAAATCAAAACAACTACAGTAATATTGTGGTTGTAGAAGACTTTGGCAGGCAATGACCATATAATATAATTCCAAAAATGGACAGCATTTGTTTATTCAACTTGTCCAATCACAAAAAGGTGCTTCGGAGGTTTAGTACTGAGATCTAGCGTTTGGATGTAGGGTTTTGGTAAGAAGTTGGCGTTGCTCCTTGTCTGAAACTGAAAGTTGCTTGCTTCTAAGCTAAAAGTACACTCTTGAATAACGTTAATAATCTACGGTGAAAGAGTACTCTTCAAACTTGTCGTTTAACTGTCCGTAGATTTCACATTGAAGAAAGTGAAGGCTTAGCTGGTCTGAGTCTGACCCGTCAGTTTGCCTTACTATATTGCTATTATAATAAAATAAAATACTCTAATTATTACTTTATTATCATTGTTATTATTGTAGTAAGTACAGTACTCCGTATAATATAAAGACAACTTGGATGGACTCTTCTTATTCTTAGTCCACGTTACATCCTGCATTTTTATATGAGCAGGCACTCTGGTCAGAGTTCATATATGAGTGGTTCTTTGCATTTGCATATTATCAACGGGTTAGCGCGTTTACATCAGTTTTCTTATATGCATGGCGATAACTCTTAAGTTTCGTATCGACCGTACATAGAATTTTGAATTATTATTTTGTATTTGATGGACTTTTTCTGTTTTTAAACATGTTTCTGAATGAAACACCAAATTTTAATAAGTAACATTTATCGACGGTTGATGGATTTTGAGTTTACGGCTCATCCCAGTTTAATTGGAGAATAATGTGTTTTTGCTTTAACTAGTACGCTCCGTCTTGCCATTTGTGACTAAAACGTGAGAAAGTGTTACTAAAAGTAATTTTATAGTGAAAAGTATGACGATGAAATGGAAGTAATTCCTCGAATGAATTAAAAATCTGAAGTGAACTGCTTTGAACATGTTGATGTTGAAGGTTATAATGTCTAAATTACTTATTAAAATTTGTGTTTTACATCGCATCTACTGCAATAAAAAAATCAGACCGAATACATAAAATACATCGGAAAGTATGCGTTTATAGTGAAAAATACATAAAATAATGGTTTAAAGTAATAAATTATCCATAAAATACAGCAATCATGAAAATTATTGTTTTAAAGTGAAAAATTACTTCGGAAAGTATGAGTTAATAGAATTTTTTTGCCGCTAAACACTGCTCTATATAACAGATGAATTTGTGCAACGGAAAATCCCAACAATAAATTGCAGTTCTCACCAAGGGGTGGTGGAGATGACAAAGAGTTTTGAGGTGTGACCTCGAGGTCCCGAGTTCGAATCCTTATACCAAGATGACGATATATAATTGCAATTTTCATGTTTCAATAAAAAATAAAAAAAAATATTCCCAAATTTTAACAAGTGCCACGTAGGTTTGACACCTTGGATTCTTCTTTTGACCAAACAACACATGTTGTTATCAGTGTGTAGAGCAAAGCAGATCATCTCAATCTCAAATAATAAAAGGCGGCAGATCACAGACAAGTGCTCTATTTTCGCCGCTACACACTGCTCAAGTGCTCATTAATTCTGCCTCAACACCAAAAGCAACCCTTCCTTCTCATGCCCACTGACACCCTCCTTTAATGCTCATGTCCCTCGCCACACCATTACTTCTTCTGTCATGATTCTGCCTACTACTTCCCCCTAGCCTTCCCATCTTCTAAACCTGCCTCCCCCTTTCCCCCACCCCCAACTCCGGCCAACTCCCCGTTTTCCGGCGAATTTCAGTTTTTTAAATTTTACCAGACACTCACTCTCTCTCTCACACACACAGCTTTTACTTTTTGCTGAACTTGTTAAGCATTGATTTAGCTACTGACATCATTTATATACCAACTTCTTTGAACCCTTTTCATGTTACTCTATATATCTTCTGGTTTCTTCCATCTTTACCACTCAGCTCTCTGTTCTCTTACTCTCTCTCTCTCTAGCCTTTGATAGCCAATTAATCCTAGTTTTAACCCTTTTCATGGCAGCCTAACATTTCCCCATTCTTCTACTTGCATAGACAGAAGTGGAAAAATGCTGCTAAACCTGTTGTTAACTGTTCTGTTTAGTATACCAGCAGTTTTCTGTGAGTCTCCGGACCCTGCTTTCAACGACGATGTTCTGGGCCTAATAGTCTTCAAAGCCGGGCTTCAAGACCCGGAATCCAGACTAGCATCTTGGAACGAGGATGATGACACTCCCTGCAACTGGGCCGGGGTCAAATGCGACCCACTGACCCACCGGGTCACCGAGCTCACCCTCAACAGCTTCTCACTTTCTGGCCATATCAGCAAAAGCCTCCTCCGTGTGCAGTTTCTCAGAAAGCTCTCACTTTCGGGCAACAACTTCACTGGCGCCATAAACCCGATTCTTGCCCGACTTGGCAACTTGCGGTTACTTGACTTGAGTGGAAACGGGTTATCCGGGTCGATCCCGGGTGAGCTTTTTGGACAATGTTGGTCACTGAGGGCAATTTCACTGGCCAAGAATAACCTCACTGGTCCGATACCAGATTCTTTGGCTTCTTGTTTGACTTTGGAGGGGGTTAATTTTTCCTCGAATTATCTTTCGGGTTATTTGCCGTCTAAAATATGGTCTTTGACCGCGGTTAGATCACTTGATTTGTCAAATAATTTGTTGGAGGGTGAGCTTCCTAATGGAATTGAAAGTTTGTATGATTTGAGGAGTGTTAATTTAGGGAAGAACAAGTTTACAGGGAACCTGCCTGATGATATAGGAGGGTGTTTGTTGTTAAAATCGCTTGATTTTAGTGAGAATTTGCTATCTGGGGTACTTCCCTGGTCAATGCAGAAGCTTAGTTTGTGTACTTCTGCTAGCTTAAGAGGGAATTCGTTTACGGGCGAATTACCAGACTGGATTGGTGATATGAGAAGCCTTGAAATTTTGGATCTTTCAGCTAATAATTTTTCTGGACCGGTTTTGAATTCGATAGGTGATCTTCAGTTCTTGAAGGAATTGAATTTATCTTCGAACCGCTTTACGGGTAGCTTGCCAGAGTCATTGGCAAATTGTAAGAGCCTTCTGGCAGTGGATGTTAGCCAGAACTTGTTGACTGGTGATCTCCCTGGATGGACTTTTAAGTTGGGTTTGAAGAGTGTTTTGCTTTCTGGGAATAGGCTTAGTGGAAGCATAGAATATCCTTCTTTACCATCTGGAGCAGCCTCTTACAGAAGCCTTGAGGTTTTGGATTTATCTTGGAATGCCTTTTCTGGTGAAATAGCATCCTACATTGGGAATTTCACTAGCTTGCAGTTCTTAAATATGTCCGTGAACTCTATGATCGGTTCTATTCCGGCGAGTGTAGGAGACTTAAAGGCTGCGCGTGTTCTCGATTTGAGTCGAAATCGGCTAGATGGAAGCATTCCCCGTGAAATCGGAGGAGCTGTCGCGTTGCAGGAGCTAAGGCTGGAGAGGAACTTCTTGACTGGGATCATTCCAACCCAGATTGAGAAATGCTCATCTTTAACCACTTTGTAAGTACTGTCACCATCTTCATTACTGCTTTAAATTATGTATGTATGTATCTGGAACGTACTGAAACCTTACTCGTGCTTGCCAAAGTTGGTTTGGGGCATATGAAAGTAAATACTTTTGAAGCTAGACAATTCTTACTTGCTCATCTATTTAAAGCCATCGCCTAAATGTCTGTCCAAGTTTTTCAACCAGTGTTTCTTGTTTAGGCTGGGTTCGAATGCCTGTAAATTTATGTAGTTAAAACTGATTGAGAAGCTATTGTCTGTTTCCCCTTTCTTCTTGTTTCTGTTTTAAGCTAGTAAGAAAATCAGTCCTTTTCAAATTCTTCGAATTTGTATACCTAAACGATTTTGGGCCACATTTACACTTCGACATACTAATTCACCATTGTTTATGTGCATAGTGTAAGGAGGGAACAAAGCAGCACATAATTCTGAATAGTTCTGATGATCCTTTTTCTGTGCCCTGTGTAGGATCCTGTCACACAACAACCTTACAGGTTCAGTACCTTTGGCTCTAACAAACCTCACTGAACTTGAGACTGTGGATTTGTCCTTTAACCATCTGTCTGGAAGCTTACCCAAAGAGTTGACAAACCTTTCACACCTCCTCACGTTCAATATTTCCCACAACCGCCTTCAGGGTGAACTCCCGGTCGGTGGCTTCTTCAACACCATCTCTCCCTCATCCGTAGCAGATAATCCATCCCTATGTGGTTCTGTCGTTAACCATTCTTGTCCTGCTGTACATCCCAAGCCCATTGTCCTTAACCCCAACTCCTCTTCTGGCTCCTCCCGTCACGGGTCTCTCTCACCAAATCTCCGCCACAAGAAAATCATTCTCAGTGTTTCTGCCCTCATTGCCATCGGAGCAGCCATTTTCATCGCCCTAGGTGTAATAACTGTCAGTGTCCTCAATTTGCATGTCCGCTCTTCCATGTCACGCTCAGCTGCAGCCGTCACCTTATCGTACGGGGATGATTTCAGCCATTCCTATACTACTGAATCCAACTATGGCAAGCTCGTCATGTTCTCTGGCGATGCCGAGTTTGTCGCTGGGGCTCATGCATTGCTCAATAAGGAATCTGAACTAGGGCGTGGTGGGTTTGGAGCTGTTTACCAGACTGCCCTTCGAGATGGACGTCCAGTTGCCATCAAGAAGCTAAACGTCGCTAGTTTGATGAAGTCACAAGAGGATTTCGATAGGGAAGTTAAGACCCTCGGAAAGGCCAGACACCATAATCTGGTGGCTCTCGAAGGGTACTACTGGACTCCGTCATTACAGCTCCTCATTACTGAATACGTTTGCAGTGGTAGTCTGTACAAACATCTCCACGAGGAACGGTCGAAATATGGCTTCTCTTGGCAACAGAGATTCAACATAATTCTTGGGGCAGCGAAAGGGTTGGCCCATTTGCACAGGATGAACATCATTCACTACAACTTAAAATCGTCTAATATCCTACTAGACGCTTCGGGTGAGCCCAAGGTCGGAGACTTTGGCCTGGCTAGACTGCTGCCTGCTTTAGACCGCCATATACTAAGCAGTAAGGTCCAAAGTGCACTTGGGTACATGGCTCCTGAGTTTGCATGTCAAACGGTGAATATAACCGAGAAATGTGATGTCTATGGATTTGGGGTATTAACTCTAGAGGTGGTGACAGGGAAGAGACCTGTTGAATATATGGAGGATGACGTGGTGGTACTGTGCGATATGGTGAGGGGAGCATTGGAGGATGGCAGGGCCGAGGAATGTGTTGACAGGAGTCTCCAAGGCAACATTCCCGTGGAGGAGGCAATACCTGTAATCAAACTTGGTTTGATATGCGCATCTCAAGTGCCATCCAACCGTCCCGATATGGAAGAGGTGATCAAAATCTTAGAACTGATCCAATGTCCTTCAGAAGGCCAAGAGGAGTTGGAGTAATGTACTTCGAACAAACTTGAGAAAGGCAATACAGAGTGGGTTTATATGGCGAAGAGGAATCCGGTTTGTTTGTTTTACTTTTGAAAAGAAAGAAAGAAAATACATGATAGGTAATATTTCTCAAGTTTGTTGCTGGGTACTTCTGAAATGTACCTTTGCAGATGCTTGTCAAAGTAATATTACCGGATTCAGCTTCACCAGCTCCATTTTGGGACACTAGATGCTGGTTCACTGATATTTCATATTCAATACATTACAGTGACTGAAGCATTTGTCTTATGCTGTATTTTGTTGTGCTTGTTCTACACTGTTGGTTAACTCATTGATGAACCACCATGTCGGTTTGAATCTCACTATCTCTCCACTGCACCTGTTGCTGGGTAGCTACCATGTGGACTGTATTTAAATGCCTTGTTAGGTGCCCCATATTTTTCACAGCTAACAAACAGACTGAAAATGGTCTTAATACCCAGTTCACCAACCACCAGCATATCTGCCAATGTCCATCTTAATTCCTCTGTACCTTTGCAGATTTTGATCTGAAACTTTGCTATTTTATCTACACAATTCCCTTCCAATAATTCTTGTTCTCCAAATTTTCGAACATTCATCGAAATCGGCCTTATTTTGTTGAAAGGTTACGCATGGAGGCACTATTATACAAAAACCAAATTACCTCCAAGGATATTCCCGAAGACCTAAACTGTACATTATACTCTCCCTCCCACATCTAAAACGTACATCATAAATCTTATATCGTAAATCATTTTTCGTTATACGTCGTGTGCTTTGTAGTTGCTTTGTCAGAACTTAACGGATCTGAGGCGTACGAACTCTTTAACGGTATTTGGGAAGACGTGACATCTGAACTGTGCTCCTGCTGTCCCTAAAGATGGCATGTCGAAGGATACTTCTAAAATGTCACCATTAAACTCTTTCTGCCAGGAGATGGTCCAAAGCTTTTTGCATCTAGAATATAAGATGCATTGCCTCTACGCTACTCTTACTCTGTTAATAAGTGAGCCATTGCGCACTCTTTTTAAGTTGTAGGACGTGGTTCAGACATTAACAAAACATCACAGTCTTAGCAAGGCTTGGTGGTTCTGATAATTAATGCTTACATGTGAAGTTCTGTTTAATCAAATGGTTTCAAGGCACCCAAGGGGACCTAATCAATGGGGTTCTAGACATCTATAAAGTACTCCACATGGGGGTGACCCGAGTGCAGTTCTCTCCCTCAAGCAGCATACTCAGTGGGTTGCTATCATTCTCAGTGTCCCAACAGTGGCAGCCTTTAGTGTTCCCCTTCCATTCTTCCTTCTAGTTTACTGAGCATGAAATACTTTCAGGGTGTTGCATTATGAGATTAATCCTGGGAAAGAGCATTATGAAGTGTCAATAAAGTTTTTAAAGTGATGGAGGTGCGCAATGGGAAAAGGTAGTCCATAGAAAAGGAAACCAAAGCTTTCTTGGATTTTGGGCAAGTGTTTGAAATGTTTGATGAAGAGCAAGAAGAATTCTTTCCCTTTTTCCATAATGTTTACTTTATCAAGACAGAATGATGGGCACCATTCAAACTTTCACTAAGCACCCGTAGTGGGAGAGAGAGCACACTTTGTTAAAGAAATTTTGTGGGGACAAGTTAATTCCTTTTCATGACTTAACCCCTCAATTGGTCTGATCATCCTACAGAATAAAGTTAGGACATGCAACTTTATGAGAATAGTTTGTCATCGTGGACTGATGGTTTAAATTACACCTTCCATTGCCCTTTTGTACTATTGCTAGCTAGCTAGTTTTGAATGAAAAGGAAGCACACAGAGAATTTGGTGCAAGGGGAAAATGTAGCCGGCCTCACGGAGATGTTGAACCTATCGTTAAAGTCTGGTGTCTAATTAAAAAATATGTTCATAAGTAAAGATACATGTACTAGGTATATGAATTGATCTGAGTTCCATGCATACTCCATGTAAGAATTTAACACCCACTCTTACGCAAAGCGTAAAATATAATCTCAAGGTTTGATCCAAATGAAGCGGACTATAGTAAGGTGCAATCTGAATATAGTAAGGTGCGACCTGAAGTCCATGAGGGTAACTTTTATACAATCTCAAAACCTGATTTTCAATAAAAAAAATATGCTCATAGGAAAGATAAACTCCCTAAGTATAAGTATCGATTCCAATACTTACGTATAGTCAGTGTAAAACTTTCACACTGGTCAAAGACGAGTACATTCTCTCTGTATGAGAGCACGAAAAGGCGTTGGCATGCTCAATTTCTCTTCAACAAAAAGGAGAAAATAGCTATTTCAAGGTAGCAATGTTATTTGATCGTCTCATATGGTGGACATGCAGAGTCTGTAAGTGTTTTAAGGGATAATCACAGTTGAACCCCTATAATATTATCAGGTTTTGGGTTGATCCTCTCTAGTACTAATTGCAACAATTGACCACCTCCACTTTTAGTATTTTGCTAAGCAAGGACAAATTTCAACTAAATTACTAGTCAATTGGCCATATAAAAGACATAAATGGCCTCAAATTAAAAAATTAAAGATTACTCCGCCGCCGTCGGCTAACCTTGCTTAGCCATAGCCATCACCCACCTCCATCAAATTTGGCTTCTTCAACCCATATCAGACCTGAAACGCTAAGCAAACAAGAGCACCACCACTCACCGCCACGGTTCTTATCTCTGCCTCCTCTCGGCACTTTAGAAGCCGTTGTCACTGCTGGCAAGGACTGACGACGGCTATTGCCACTCCTCTCCTACGCCTTAAGTTAAGTGAAGCACGGGCTTAAGAATGCACTAATTTTAAATAATATTTCAAGTAAGAGCTATCAACTAACAATTAAAGAAAGCTTGTAGTTGAATAATTGAGAGACTTAATAAAAAATAAGAGCACACAAGAAAGCTTGTAGATAAGAGAGAGACGTGAAGTATAATTAAGAGGAAAAAAATTGGTTGCTACCCCGGTTTGAGAAATCTTCCTTTTACCCTCTATATAGCGACAATCAATCTCGCATCTAAATGTTTTTGGTGACGCTAAAAAAGTGCAGATAATAATTGTCGCTGAAAGTGTTAGAAGAAAAGTCACTGAAAATATTTAACGACTATTAATTGTCACTATATACGGAATTGAAGGAAGATTTTTACTACCCGAGTAAGAGCCAAAGTTTGTTCTAATTAAGATGCGAAGAATGTGAGGAGAATGAGTAGATTTATAAAATTTTCAAGCCTTTTAGAAAAGGATCTCAAAGGAGGGGTTATTCGTCCAATGTGAAAGGAGTTCCTTTGAAGCCCAGATCAAGACAGCAACAACCATTTGAAACTCCTCGTCTGGGAAAGACTGACTGCCCTTAGACCACACCTTGAGAAAGAGCAACAAATGTGCCGACTTCCTAGCAAACTTCGGAGCCGACCAACCTGAAGAATTCCTGATATTGGAAGAAGAACCTCTGAACCTGAATCACCTCATTTTGGCTTGGGTGTGTGGACAGTAACGGATTCTTACTTCGTAATAGTCACGAGATGTTATGACTATATTGTTTGTTTATGTTTGGAAAATGTAAAATCAAAATAGGCTGACCTGACAAAAATCATGTAACTCATTATATATCATTGTTATTCTCTCATTTACCCAACAAAACTAAAAATAAAAAAAAGTTGGCCTACAGTCATAATTGAATTAAATTCTCAACTTTGGAAATTTTCTCCCGAAAAGAATAAGAAAATGCCGCGTACCCTTTTTATAGTTCACAGGCATTGGCATCTTCGGCAATCATAGTATCAAAATTACACCATCGTCTGTATGCCAAATAAACACCAATCTTCTCCAGACTTCTAACATTGTAAAAACTGCACACTGTTGTTACATGGCAAATCCTAATCACAAGGTGTCTATGTCTCTCAGTATTGTGTCTGTGTATGTGTGTGTCTGCGAAACCTAAATAAAAGGAACTGTAACTTACCGAAAGAAAGAGTTTATCTGACTAATTTCCACCTTTCTCCGTAATTTGTCTCTACTTCTTCCCTTATTCGTCAGGGCGATTCCTCTGCTTTCCTATTCGTCAGGGCGATTTCTCTTCTTTATCTGAACATCCCAGTTCTAATCATCCCAGTCTTCCCATCCATCTCTCTTAGAAGACCTAGAGATAAGGCCATTAGCCGAAATGCTGCCAACATGATGTCCCCCCGGTGACTTTACTGCATTTTCCTCATCCCAATCATCATCCCAATGCTCATCCCAACCTTCTGCTACATCCTGATCGACAGCAGAAGCAGATTCTGGCAACCCCATTTCAAGTTCCTTGTATGGAACTCCACCCTGCAATCTCCTCTTTCTTAACTTGCAGCAGGCCCATGTCCCAGTAAAAATTAGCACTACGACAAACAATAGGTAGGCACCATAGATTGGGGTCACTTGCTTAGAATAAAAGGTGACCTGCCGGAAAAAGTTTCCTTCAGATTTAGGAGTGCCCATGTGAAGCACACACTCCTCCCCATTTCCAGCATTTAGTACTATTTTGGCGCTTTTTTCCACAGTCGAGATATTGATCTACAACACAAATGCGGAGAAACAGAAGGCACTGAAGTTAAAAGAAAAGAAAAAAAAAAACAGAAAAAACAATGTGGTTCCCCGTATCTGGAACTATAATGCACAATTTACTACTTCTATATCAGACTGTTAACCACATAATAGGATTTAATCCAGTTTCAATGATGGCCACAACATACAAGTGGCCAGATCTCAGCCTTCATCGGCGATCAGAATATCACTACATGCCATTAATTTTATAATCAGTATGTTGTTCATGAGTACGAAAATATAGAAAACAAAAACTAAAAATTACAATTGAAGTATCAAAGGCACATTCTTATATGCTTATCCACACCTCATTTATCGCCAATACACTTTCTAGCTAAAAATAAGACCTTATGCAATCCCTGAAGGACATTTTCTCCTCCACTAAAACGAGTTAGCCAATAATGAGGCTGCCTTCCCATCATCAGGCGACCGCTTCTTTTTGTAACTTTGCTCTATTAGTGTAATATCTCACATTGAGAATAAGTTGAGAGTAAAGAGGACTCGGCTCTCTTGAGAACAAGAATCTTAATATCGATTCGATTCGATACCTGTCCTCAAACATATAAATTTTGCTGTACCGTATTGTTGCATACAAAGATTTTTGGCCTATCAGATTGATTTGAATTTATAAAATCTTGAAGCCCTGGCACTGGTTCAAGAAAAAGGAGCGCTGAATATGGTGAATCAGTGGATCACCCCTTTGTTCACCGTTCTACACTCACCTATAATTGATTGTCAAAAATTGCATTCTTGATTATTCTTGCATTCTTGGGGTAGGTTTTTTTCTCTTTCCCTTTTTTCCTTTTCTTTTAACTTTTGGGGTTGGTGCCACTTCTTAATGCATAGGTACATACTTCTCGCGTACAGCATTGCTCTAGACAAGAACTGCCAGTACTTGTTCAATGTGTTGATTCCAAATTATTTTTAGTTTTAGGACAAAAAGTATTTCTTTCAGCTTCTCCTTTTTCCACGACACATCTTGTCAGCCACAGGTGGACCCTAAACCCCCAAAGTGCGAAATTCATAGATATATGCATGAGGCAAAGTTTAGTTGACAATGGTGTAAGAGTGCCTTTTTTTATGTTCTTGAGCCAGTCATCGACATCATGCTACATTGACATTCCAAAGTCGATCAAAATGCGTCAGAAAGGAGCACAGTTGGGAGTGAGCGAATGACTTAATCATAGAGCTCTACTTGTAGAGTTAGAAGTTAGCTCCTTTCATAAATATACGAAGGTAATCAAATTTCTCATTTCATGTGAATTGTGAAGATTATCTCCAGATATACATGTACATGAGATTATTCGATCAAAACATATCGCTATACATGGCAATCTTTAAGTACTCAAAAGAATTGGTTTCACCGCCATGTAATGCACAGCTTTTGCATCATAAGATACTTTCCATGAATTGACTATCGATACTGATACATAAGATACTTTCCATGAATTGACCCAAGCTTTTTACTCCTACCTTCTTTATAAATTCATCAACACAAACACAATAAAATTCCAAAAAAGAATAAAAAATAGAAATGAAGCAGAAATGCTGCGATATTATAACTCCCAAGATCAAGGAATTGTAATTTTTTCCCAACACCTCTCCAGTGTCCATCTTACCCATAATTTCTGGTGGAAACCCCAAAGGGCGACCTAAACGGGGGTTCCCTTTCAGTGAGTAATGAGTAGGAACATACAACCATGAATAGTGGCTCAATGTCTTCCTAAAAACCTGCAGTTAGGTTCTCATGGTGGTTACACAATTGTAGTAGCCAAAACTTATTGATTTGCTAGTCTCAAATCTCATTCTATGCCTCGATATGATACAAGAGACCCTAAATAACAAGGTAAGTGCACCATTAGTCTACAGTGATTCTAGTCTGCAGCTCATCTAAAAGACTATAATTGCATTAGATTACTTTTTTTTTTTAAAAACTTGTCACAATTCTCATACCAATTGCCTAAGATCATAGAGAAGTAACACACAACAGAGATGAGGGATATGCACCTCTTTACTTTGGTGATTTGATATCTCAAAAGGTTGGGAAAAATTGCCCACAGAACCCAGGGCGGTGAGACTCACGTTGATTGTTACTTCTCCTTCATTTTTCACCAAAAGGTATTCCTCTGAGCCTGCCACAATGAAGAAGGTAAGAGTATAATATCTCTAGAATGATGTTCTACAAGTCCCAAGTGTTGAACAAATAAATCTTAGGAAAAGGACAAAATAACTAGACCACAACCAGAATTAAGTACATTTACTTTTTAAGCCATCATTTTACTGCAAACAACGTGACAAAATACGATGTTATAAAGCGTACCTGGCTTTGAATCCTATTTACAGTGTCTTTCAAGCGAATCATAATTCCATCTTCTGTATATTACCTTATGCATTTTTGCTAATTTCAAGCCGCACTGAACCGGGAGGGGGAGGGGGGGATTTCCAAGTAACATGTTAGCATCTTGAGGGAGTGTCAATGAGAGGCAATGGGCTGATTAGCATAGATGAGAAATTTAAGGATTTTTTCGAGCTATGGATGAGAACCTCACCTACAAGATTTTGACTTTTTCCTCGTATGATTTTATCGTATTAGGCTAAAAAACCCATATTTTCGTTGAACCCCTAGAATCAGAGGATTTTTCTTTGCTTTTTATTGCTTTATGGGTTGATATGAAGTGAATTAGAAGCTATTCACAGCACAATACCTATACCATAAAACTCATATCCGTTAGGCTGCTGAGATCTTTCACTCTACTCGGGACCAACACTCAGATCGTATGGAAATCTGTTGGACAGTTAGGAACATATACACCCACTAAAGACACTGTGAAGACCAACATCATTTAATCTGGCCTAAATTACAACTCATCTGCTACATCCCATTCCGAAACCCTACTTATAAAGACCTAATGAAACATAAACAGAAGCATACAGCTGCAGATCAACAAAAACTACAAAAGGAGACTCTCCTCGATGCGAACATCATGAACCAAAGTACAGGTGGGTCCAGATATCCTATTGTCACAATGCTCTTTGCAATTAATCTGAACAACATCAAATAGATCAAGTGATAGTGATTAAATTACACAAATTCTGAAGAGAGGCCTCCTTTACTAATTTATCATACATGTATATCTATCAAAAACCCTAATGTTACATATCATATTTACTTTCATGACAGGCATGTCAGTGGGGTGTATCATATACGAAGTAAAAGCACAAAACTTCACGTGCTACTCTGGTTGACAATTCCACAAAGTATCTGCATTCCGTATAGTGATGGCCACATCATTCTGTAATAAAGTTGCCAAGATATGTTTCTAATTTTGATAAAGCCACTGCCACGTAATTCTTTATCAACTTTCTCTAACATTTTTTTGTGGGGTAGATGAAAATTTCTACTAAAAGGTGCTAACATATGATCATGAAAGTAACTTTGATCAATATGAATTTGATTCATAAGTGACTGAATTGTTTTGTTATCTCAAATCTCAAAGGGAACAAGAGATCAATGAAAATGTTACTCAAGAAAAAAACAAGACCAGGTCAGATAATTTCAGAAGTGCTGCAGGAATTGCATGCAACTATAAAAGTCCTACCAATTTGAGGAAAAAGTTTGATAAACAACTGCGACGCTATGCTGTATGATTTGATATAACAGCCCTGGTTGTAACCAATAAAGTCGAGTATAAACCCGTATTTGAATAAATATTAAGGTCATGTCAGCATTTTTCGTTAAATTTTGTTGAGATGCTACACACAGGAAATGGAATCAACTACCAACATAAAAGGTTGTAAGCCAATAAATTATTCAAATATCGTTAAATTTTTTAAAGACACGCTAAGGTAATGAAAAAAAAAGACACTTTCCAACTCAGTTGCAAGAAGGGAGAGGTGGAGCAGATCAAACCCCTAAACAAGGATTAGATCAACTCGTTCAAGCGTAAACACTTGGTTGGAAGGTAATACATGCCCAAGAACACTAACAGTGCTAACAACTCATTTAAAGTAATACGGAATTAACGGAAAACATTAATAGGTGTAGATAGGAATTAGTGTAGGACACGTAAGGGTCAAAGGAAGTTCGGAGACTATAGATAAGTGAGGTGCTCACTACAATCCTTCACATCCACTGAATATTTCCATTGAATTCCTATTTTTCATCCTACCTCAGTCAAATTGTCCAAAATGCAAAATATGTATCAGCTTAGCAGCCTTCCAATGGACCAAGTATTGTATTGACGAATAGTAAAACTGCAATGATTTTATAGCTACTGAGGCCCGCATGCATTGTAAATCTGATCCTATAGAACACAATACAATACATCAAGAACAAAGTCATTCATATCTTTTTTCTCTAACATAGACCTTGATATGACAGAAGTACCGTCTGATCTAGATCTCCATTGCGTAAATACCAAGTGAGGGTCAAACTATAAATGCTTGATGGTTGAAATAGGAAAGCTAAAGAAGAGGTAAGGTGAATATTACCATTTGAAGAAGTTTGGAGACAGGCAACGATATTCTTCAGGTCCTTACACCTCTTACTCTTAGATATCCCCTCACAACTTCCATTAGTGCTCAACTCGGAATTGGTTATCTTGTCATCTTTATTTCCCTCATGATTCTTCCCTTTATCATCTTTCTTTCCCTCATGATTATTTCCTTTATCAGTTTGCTTATCTGCCGGTATACTCGTTGAATTCGTGCTATTGTTTCCGTTCAAGCCCTTGGTTCGCTTATCTGCAGCAGGTATACTCGTTGAATTCGTGCTATTGTTTCCATTCAAGCCCTTGGGAACAATAGGCTTCTCTTTTCCGACATCAACTGGACTAGGATCCGAGTTGTTGTTACCGGAAACAGGACTAGGCACTGGTGTTATCTGAAAAACCAAAAACAGTTTTGACTTATACTTCTTACACATGAAAGACACAACTCCCTCCGCCCAAAATCAAAGTCCAGAGTTCACATTTTAGCAAATTCGTAGCTCAGAATTCGAACACCTAGACATTGTATTGAACTCAAATGGCAATTAGAAAAGTAAATACAGATAACTCTAATCCACAATTATTGTCCATTTGACTTTTCGTGAACTCCTGGCATAGAGAGTTTGAACGAGTAAACATCGACTTTATACTTACTGTTTTCGTCAAGTTTTGACTTGTTGAACAATACCTACTTACTCTGTAACAACTAATTAAGTTCAATCAAAGCTTCAGACGTTCAAATCCGATCCTAGAAACTCGTAAAGAGTCAAAAGAACTATAAAATTACTACAGTGGAGTTAATATAATCAATTTTCGGGTGCTCAGTATCAAACCCAGAAATTCGATGAAAAGTAAAGTCTAATTACCAAACAATTCTATGAGTTGAAACGACCTGTTTGGTGGTGGAGCTGTTGTTGGACGTCAGGTCAAGTTCTTTCCGGGAATTCAAGGCAAACGAGGCATTAGAACGACGCGAGGCGAGCATAAAAACGATAACAGTTACTACTATAATCACATGTCTATCCATGCCACCAGAATACTCTGAACTTCTGAATCCCTTAACCCAGTCGAAATGGCATGTAGAAAGGCCTCATCTTTTTAGCAAGACACATGGGTATTGATCATATTTGGATAGCAAGTTGACAAATGAAAGTAGATCTCCAAAGGTGGAGGTATAGGGTTTACAGAGCTTCGATACTACGCAGTCGATTGAACTTGAAGATTAGAAGAAAGATGGTTGAAGTGAAAGACCAACGCTTACCAGATTCTATTTTAAAATTCTATTCTCTTCAAAAACACCAGATTCAATATTTTGGAATTCATCCATTCTTTTTTTTTTCCTCTTTATGAATGTACAAAAATAGTACTCAAAAGATATGGAAGAGTTTTTTAAATCTTTAATGCGACATTTAATTAGTCGCTAATGTTTATACTACACATCCTCGACAAACTTTTATAATCTATCAGACGAGACAAAAAAACAACATATGTTTGCATCATTTTATCGGCAAAAATATGAGTTCCGACAGTTTTAACATAAATCACTCATTACTTACATTTAAAGTGTAATTGTTTTTGTTCGTATGGGCAATTTTTAAGCATCTGAGTCTCAAATACATTTATGATAAAAAAACCTTTCGTGCAAAGAAAAAAAAATATTGCACTCCTCCGAGGAAATTTATTTTTGACAATCTATTTTCATTTTGTGTGTGGGGGATTTCTATACAGAACGGAAATAAAAGAGGTTTCGTGTGTGGGGCTTTGTGTACAGAAGGGACTCAAAGGGGAAGGGTGGGATTTGCGTAAAGATTGGGTAAATAATTATTTGGATTTGATAACCAACACAACTTTATTTGAATATTAAATTCAAATTTACTAATCAAACAATAAAATTGTGATGCTATATAAATTTCAAAATATAATCTTTTCAACAAAATTAAGAGTACAAAAATGAATACCGAAAATTTGCAAGCCAATTAAACTATGTGAATTCTGAATCTGGCATTGAAAATCGTGTGACACAGCTTTGATAGATTTATTTTCAACTTCTATCTTGATTTTAGTTTGACATTCGAACAACTAGGATAGCAACTTGGGGTTGGGATGCTTGGGGATAGGCCTAAAGGGAGTATCCTCGTCTCCATCATAACTCAAATATAATTTTTTGGAGCCTCTATGATCTTTTCCATTCCCATCTTAACCTACAAGTCCACCACCAACACCCACATCCAGAATCATCGATGTCCACCACCTTCAACCACCATCACCGCCAAACACTGACCACCAATGGCGGCAGCCACCTCTAACAAATGGGTCGGGTTGGATCTTAATAGTATAGAGTGGAGCGAGGTGGGGCATATTAAATCAAATACGAGGCAACATGGGGATCCGGCAACTTGAGTGGTTTGGGGCAAAACGGGGTTGGGATCCTCATATTGCCATCCTTAGCTAGACATCGACAATGAAACATAAATTCTTGCTCCACTTTTTGGATGGGTGGTAGTGCCTTAGGGGTGAGCGTCAAATCGTTCAAACCGAACCAATCCAATCCGAATCGTCCAAAGATCTTAACGGTTTGGTTTCACATTTTCCAAACCGACCTTGGTTCGGTTTGGTTCACGGTTCACATTTTTTAAACCGATTTCAAACCGAACCGAACCGACCTATGATATGTTAATGTATTTTTAATAACATTCTATTGATAATTTTACATATAAGGTACTAAGTAACTCCAAAATAAACAAATCTTGAAAATTAAAAGAAACAAAAATATTAACAACACTTAGAATACATAAATTTTGTGACTAATATCTAGTTTATATTTACTCATTCTTTCTCATTCATCAATGATAACTTATATATCGAATGAAATAAGATTATATGCAATTTAGAAAAAATATAACTTTAATTAGTAGTGTGTAAAGTAACAACGACTTTGAGTGGGCAAACCGATCCAAACCGACCAAAATAAACCGTTTAAACCGACCAAACCGAACCGTCCAAACCGATGGTGTTTGGTTTGGTTTGACTTGATTTATAATTTTTCAAACCGAGGGGTAATGTTTCGGTTTACGGTTCGACCCCCAAACCGAACCGTGCTCACCCCTAATGGGTGGATTGGCCCAATTTCAATCTTCGTTAAGAAGTCCCTAGTATGGATCAGGCTTCGATAATCTAACAAGATATTGATTTACTTCATTTTTCACTCCAACGCTAATTTTTTTTTGTCTTGAGGATGCAAAATGAGGTGTGTGAATAGGCATTGTTAAGTCGTAATCAAGTGTTGTTGACTATTGTTACAACTAATGAAAACACGCCATTTAAGCTTAGGATTAGATACTTTTGACCCATTTTGAACTTCTCTTACATGCTTTTATTGAGCAAAAGCACCAAAGCCTCACAGATTGGTTGTTTCTTAGCGTCTCCTAATTCTCTTACCAAAAAACAAGAGTTTTGAGGAGAGTGAAAATTTCCTATATAAACGAAAACGACATTATTTTTGGACAAAAGAGGCAGTTTTATTGAGAACTAGATCAATTGCGTCCATTTATTAGGATGCCGTGCGTTACAAATTTTGGTACCTCGTCCATTCAATTTACACGTTTCTTAACAAAAGACGCATTACACGCAAAAGAATGAGCTACAACATTCCTCACCGACCTTGGAGGAAATTAATTTCTCCGAACTCGCTGTTTGACATCACCAACAAAATGCCCCAGCTTGCACAGGTTGTCGATCTCATATCATATCGGTGAGAATTCGGCTTTAAGAAATATAATAATATATTCTTGTATATTAGTACAAAATATCATAAAACAATCTTGCAACATGCCCTCTAATATTCATACTTTTGTGTGGGATAAGCCTTCTTACAGAAAACTACATTAGGGAATAAAACATAGTTCCCAACTTGCAAGAAAGAATAAAGTGCTCTAAAACAATTAAGAGCTTTTATCTCAGAAGTAATCTACAACAACGTAGGGAATAACACATAGTATTAGTTCCAAACAACAATGTTTTACCCTTCTTTATTTCTTTATAGTTCCTTACCTTATACATATGTCATACCAAAAAAGCACTTGATCATTGTACCATATTTCAGAGAGAAGAAACATTTTCCTATAATGGCTTACACAACTGTATAAGAAATCACTATTTGACATTTTTGTGAAGTCACGATGCCAACTATAGCGAAAAATAAAAACTAACAAATACGAAATGTTTCCAAGGACTTCAACGGTTATCAAGCTATTCACATTCTTTCAAACAAGAAATCTATTTGTTTACTGCTGCAGTCGTGGATTTTTAATTATAAAGACTCCTCAGCCGGATACGCTAATAAGAAGTTTCGAATGTAATAACTTTAATAAGTGGCCACTCTCGGAGTGCATTGTCAAACGAAGAGTTTGCTCAATTAAGCTGCAAAGGGAATTAAAATCTTGGCTGTTCCCGAGGAATCCACAATCGAATTTGTGACATTTACTAGTAACCAGTGCTTTTGGTCGTTTTAGGCAAACTGCCACACCCACTTCATACCATTTGCAGCCTTAGAAACTTTTTCAAAGCCTTGCAGAATACCCTCTGTTCCATCAGCCCACATCATTCTATAATCTAACCACAACACACACACACACACACACACACACACAGAGTCACAGACATATGTATGACAGTGATGGGGAGGAGAATGGATGATGAAATGGACGCGGTGCTAAGAAGGTTTGGAGACGATGATGAGAGCACGCTGATGGACCGGTTCGAAAGGATGTCTTTCGAGGTGCAGCTAAACCAGGCCATACTGGGCAGGAGTCTGTCCGAGCCACCATTGGCTCGTGCCCAGCTGCAGGCACCACCATTGCCGACACCGCCTCTGCTCCACACGCAGGTGCGTCAAGGGCGGCGCCACCGTGGGTTGGGCTTCCGGAAGGTTTTCAGGAAGTTGATGAAACTGCCTGTGCTTGGTGCGCGAATAACAAAGATGGGATTGTCGGCAGGGAGAAAAGGAAACGTCGCAGGTGCTGCAAAGGTTGGTGATGATGATGATATTAGCAGGTCTTGGAAGGCATTGAGTAGATCTGTACGGCTTTGAATTTTGAATGCTCTGGTACTAATTTAGGGAGGTGCCTGTAACGTCTGGTTGCAAATCTCCTTTTCTCCTCTCTTCGTATCATTTTTCACCTTTTTTCGTCGCTAAAAAATACTAGCGATAATAATCAACTTTTTAGCGACAAATAAGAAGAGAAGTAGCGTATTAGCAGGTAAAAATAATGCCTCCCGTTATACCAATGTAAATAAATATTTGAAATGTTTTTCACGTTTTAAGAGGCATTTTTTTGGTCGCACATGATTAGCGACACGCGGGACTATCTTGAAAAAACATTGGCTCTGATTACCTTCTAGATGAAAGGAGTGGTGGATATTTCGCCTATGTTTTGATGTTATGTGGTTTAAGATCGAAAGTACATACTACCCTTTTGATTGGTTGTGTTCTTTGTTCTTCAATTCGCGTTAGTTTGTTCTTTTTATTTTTTGTGTGAATACTAAGGGACATCCCTTTTTTAATTTTTGTGTGAATACTAAGGGACATCCTCGAAGTAGTTTTGACATTAATTGATACTAAATCTCTTGTCTAAGCGATCTTAACAACACACTTTCCACATCGATCTAGTGCATTCGGAAAAATGTTTTCACGCATGATATTCATGGTCTTACAAGTACATGCCATAAAGTGAAACGTTCGTTGTACATCCATTGTCATCTTACATGATATTTTTCATGTCTATCTCAATAGGTTGAAATTATCATAAACACTTCTTATAATCTAGACGAGGTTTAAAACAATTTTAGAGATTAAAAAGAAAAAATTGATGTTTGGTAGATAGTTTTAGCATTTTGTTTAAAAAAAGTTTTACGAATCAATTTTCAAATGGCGCAGTGGAACTTTCAGTTTTTCTTTTAACATCCACCTTTTAACTTTTGTTGGAAGCAAAATCAAATGGAATTTATTTTTCTCAACCTTGTTCTCCATTGACCACCATCTCCAAAACCTTGCTCGCCACCATCATCACCACTTGAACCTTGCTCTCCAACATCACCACCATCAGCATACCGTTGCCACCGGCATTGGTATTACCAGCACCATCGCCAACATGCTAAGCCCACCCCACCCTCTTCGCCTTCCCTTCAACCTCTACAACCATAATACCTACATAATCGCTGCCATGAACCACAACTAAACCCACCCGCATCAACCCAACTTCCACCACCATACAGACTACCTCCACCACCCCCACCATTCAATAAATACCTTAACTCTATGATCCAACACACCTCCACAACCATCACTGCAATTAATTATGTCTAAAGTTAGCTCCACTTCTTTTGAGCTCCGATTCAATTTCTTTGGGGCTTTGATTCAATTTTTTTGGGGTTCTATCTAATTATAGAAGCTAAAATTTCACGAAAATTTTTAGAGTTACAAAAAAATTGATTTGAATTCGTAGAAGCTTCTACCCTGTGGTGGTTGTAGTTGATGGTAATGAGCGACGTTGGGTGATGGAGGATTTCTATTTGTGGTATCAAATAGGGAAGGTGAGAATTAAAAAAAATTGTAAGAGAAGAAAACAAAAAACGAACTACACTCCAACTAAACATCCCACGGTTAAAATTGAAAGCTAAACTGTTTTGACTATTTTCCGAAAAGGCATTTTTTTGGATCACACATGACTAGCGACACGCGAGTCTATCTTGAAAAAAATTGGCTCTGATTACCTTCTGGATGAAAGAAGTGGTGGATATTTTCACCCATGTTTTGCCAACAAGGGTTGGTTCAGCGGTTCTCAGGATCTCAATTCAGGTTTTTCACTTGGGTTCGAATCCTGCCCGCCGCACTTGTTGGTGGCAAACTTACGTCATCGCCCTGCTTGTGCTCCACACACGGGTCCTTGTGCGCTTCGGCACCGACATAGGTGCGGAAATCGGGGGCTCAGATGTATGTGGCGGCCTTGTAGGTTCCCAAGATGCAATACTCCATGCTGGTTGGATTAGAACCTTACGGTCTAGCCTTTTATGTACAAAAAAAAAAGGAAACCAAAACTGCAAAAATATCAAAGAGGCCCCTGATCTATGAACGAGCTTCGTATTTAAGAACCTACAAAAATGTCATGTAAGGACAATTTTTGAGCTAGTAGCTCGTCATAGGTGCGATGCCATCTCCGGATTTGGCTGTTCACTACACTGACATGCGTTGTTCATTTCCATCTTCAAGCCTTCTACCCTCCCCTCTTCCTCACTCTTCTCTTCAATTCATCTCACCCAATCGTCCTTTCTTCTCAACCAACCGCGGTAAGACCCGTGAATGCAAGTTGCTTCTCTTTGCAGCCCTGCCAAACCCTTCACAAAGCACGCCTCCAAACACCCTCCGCGTCGTCAAGAAAAATGACAAGTTACGCACACGAGATGTTCGACATATTGTCGATAGAATCAGAGAATTACCCACTACCCATACAATCAAGATTACTGATTTCGTCAAGAGCAGTGACGAAATTCAGACCATATCCCATTTCAATGACCTTCTCATGGCATTGGTAAGAGCCAGTGAGATCGAAAGCGCATTGAAATTGTACTCCAACTTATCGTCTTATTTTGAGCTTGTGCCAGATAGTTTGACATATTCCATTCTGGTGAAATGTTACTGCAAGAAAGATGATCCCAGTGAGGCCTATAGGGTTTTAGTTGAAATGGTCGAGAATGGGTTTCAACCCAATGTTGCAACTTTTACCGACTTGATGAATTCATTGTGCAGAAAGGGGCGGCTGCAGAAGGCTTTCGAGGTTATTCGGGTCATGGGAAGCGTAGGATGTGAACCAACGATTAACATCTACAACTGCTTGTTAAAGGGGTTGTGCTATGTGGGGAGGATAGAAGAAGCTTATGAAATGTTGATGAAAATCAAGAAATCTTCAAAGAAGCCAGATATTTATACATATACCGCGGTTATGGATGGTTTTTGTAAGGTGGGTAGATCCAATGAAGCAGTGGAATTGCTTGATGAGGCTGAGGAGATGGGATTGATTCCAAATGTGGTTAGTTTTAATACCCTGTTTAATGGGTATTTTAAGGAGGGAAGACCATTGGATGGTATTCGTTTACTGAACCAAATGAAGGAGAGGAATTGTGCTCCTGATTGTATCAGTTATAGCACATTGTTGCATGGGTTGTTGAAGTGGGGCGAGATTCGGGCAGCATTGGGGATTTATAGAGAAATGGTTGGGAGTGGTTTTGAAGTGGATGAGAGGCTGATGAACACACTATTGAGAGGCTTGTGCAGGAGATCTCGAAAGGAAAAAGAGCTGTTACAAGATGTGTATGAAGTGTTTGAGACAATGAAGAATGGTGCTTATGTCATTTGCCCCGTCGCAAATGACCTGGTGATTGAGTCATTATGCATTGGGAAGGAGGTAGACAAGGCTCTGGTACATCTTCAGGAGACTGTTAGGATCGGGTATTCTCCCAGGACGATCACATTTACCAATGTTATTGGAGCACTCTCTGTCGAGGGAAATCTCAAGGAAGCAATGTCTGCATTTTCACTCATGTATGAAGGGAGTAGAATGCCCAACAGAATCCCTTTTGACATTTTGATCAATGAGTTCAACCTACAGGGAATAACATCCAGTGCTTGTAATGTATATGGCGCAGCATTGAAAATTGGGGTGGTTCCACAGCAGAAGCCTAGAGACTATGCTTAGCTGCACTATGACTAGAAATAGAATGAGAGTTACACATTTACATATATGCTAGAAAAGTTAGCATGTCTTGCATCTCCTCATACAAAAGAGCTATTTGCTATGGGGTTTTTCCTATTGAGTACATATATAACCCATGATTTCATTTTTTCAGTATTTGAGACAAGTTTTCGAGATCTACAACTCTTCTATAATTGCAGTCCAGGTATTTGTCGCTTACTCCAAAAGTCAAAGAAGCCGGTTGATAATAAGGCATAGATGTGGAAAATCTCCGGCAGATGACAGAAATGATTCTGAGCAATTTAAGCACGGCTCATGTATTGCCCACTTCTAGTATCCACCAATATCTCTTGGCCTCTTTCGACGAACAATGGAACATTTACTACAGCACCTGTGTCAAGTGTTGCTGGTTTGGATCCACCTGCCATACAGCACACAGAAGTTGATGGCAGAAGGAAGAATTATAAGAAGAGCATTTCAAACCCTACGATAGCACACGCATGTAGACGAAAAAGGTAGTGGTCCACGGATCCTGTAACTCGAACATTACTATCCTATGCATTCCAGAGTGGCATGCATAAGTGCTCATAAGCTCCTAATATCCGAAAGTGAGACTGAACTAGGCGAGCCTTGGGGACACATCTGGTTGAGACTGTGTGATGAGAGCCTACCAACTGAAGAGGTTCGGTTGTACTGTCGACTCGAAAGTCTCCAGTAGCAGACGAGTCTACCTCATTTCACAATCGAGAATCCATGCTTTCTCAACATTTGATTTCCGACCCAATTTCCGAAAACAAAAAAACATGTGCTTGATCAGCTAAGATATTTCTCAGCACAGGGAGGGTAGCCAAGCTGGAACAATAGAGTGCAAGAGTGTTATCATATGTGGCAAGATGATTAGATGACAGAGCTGATATTTTCCCAAGGAAAGTATGGACCAAGAATAGGACGTCATGACAATTGATTGACTTGCCGACTTTGATCCCAAAGACGCAGTTTGATGCGCAAATTCACTGAACTGAAAGTTTTACAAGAATACTGAAGACACTACCTTGTGCTGTGTCACCTCGAAGACCAGGATCAACTTCTACTACTGTCAACTTAACCGTGATGGGTAGATCAAAATCAATAACCTGCAACCATATTTAGCATTTGTTAACTGGTCAGGAAATCGTAACAAAAAGGACGCGAGCAGTCACACGTGATACAAAATTGACAAAGGTTAACAAAATCAGCCTGGAAAAATACTTTTCCGTTCCAGAATAGCAAATTGCAATCCATGCCTTCTTTCAGCCACTTTGTCTTGTCTCCAACATCTGAGGCGTTAAGACGAAATTCTTCAAATGAACTCTGCAAGATTAGATACTTCAAATCTAAAGCACTTTCCCCTTTCACATTTCTTTTGTAATTATGCTAACTGGTCTTCCAACTGATAGTATTACGTAATATAAATGAAGGAGAGTATATGGGTTTCCAGTAACCTTACACCATGTTGACATGAAGAAAATGAAGAGAGTAGGTTTCAGTAACATTACAACATTTTGGCATGAAGAAAAATAAAAGAGAGTCTTCCATCCACTTGGCTGTGACATGCATTCCATCTACTTGACCCCAGTGGCAAATATAGCAAATACTTTCTGATGGATGAGTTGCAGCTCTCACTTAAGATCAAATTTTGCCAAGTGCGGTATATAGTAAACAATTATGCGACTACTTCCGGAAAGTTACAAATGCTTATACAAATTAGGCTGACATTCATTCAGCATATTCAGCGAATTAAATTATCAACCTAATTTGATATTTAGCACATTCAGCATCTATAACTCTTCCCACGAAGTGGGATCGTGCAATGAGCTAGCCCTTTTCCCATAACACAAATGAATCCACTACATACACATCAGATTCTACAAGATAAGGTGTTATTAAAGTATCTTACAATCAGGCATAACTGAAACGCCAAGAATTGCGTATTTGCTTTAGTACTGAGCCACACTGAGATTACCCTTAGAATGTAATGCTTATGTCTCTCAACTGAAAAACTTGGACCTTGACGATAATCCAATTCTAAACGCCTAAAACTTGCTCCCAAACAATTGCAAAACATCGTAAAACGTACTTAAAAGACAACAAAAAGTCCTATAATCTCTCCTCTCTTCCTTCCTTGCTTCTACAAGTACCGCATATCCTTCTCCCCACCTTCCATAATACACAACCCCCACTATTTGTCTCAGGCTGCCTCCAAAGAACACATCAAGCCACCACCCAAACCACCTCAACACTCACATTACCTTCAGCCGGAAGTTGACCCTTGTGGCCAAACTTCCCTTAGCCGCAGAGCATCGACAGCACCTTACCCACAGCTCAGAACCACCACCATCAATTAACATGGACCCCACAGACAATCCCACATACACCAATGAACTCCAACTTCATTAGGCACTTGGTGAAAGTCGTACAAATTTCTCTCTAACTTATCTAGAGCTCGTTGCAACAACTAATGTTTAGCCAACAATCCCTAAATAAAATTTTTCCAATCAAACGCTAACAATGTTTGCCATACTTCACCCAACGTGGTGGCCAATTTGGGCCCCCTAACATGGTTTAAGAACCTACATATGAAACACAAGGTAATAAAATCGAGCAAACAGGGTAACAATGCGAAGGATTTTTCTTTTCCTCTTTGTTCTTCTCTAATGGTTCATCAAGGTTTTCCTCGAGTCGCTTTAATGGTTTCATAAAAACAGAAACAAGACATATAAGAAGAATACCTATCTAATCTCAAAACATACCAGGTCCATGAAAACAAACTGGGCCCCATCCTTGTATGTATATTGCTTTGTCTCCTTCACGATATTTGCAGGTTCTATCTGGAGAAAAAAATAAAACCAAAGTGAAGTGAAAAAAATTTTAAACCAAATATGCAGAAAGAGCATGAGTATCTTCTTTATGCAATTACTCTGTGGAATCTCTGAGAAGTGTGCCTTGATCATCAGGCAGAGTGATGCAGGAAGAATAGGGGGTCCCGAGATACGATATCAATCGGGGAGGTGGATTAAATTGCACCCCTAAATAAGGATTGAATCAACTTGTCCAGGCCTAAGTGCTTGTTTGAGTAAACACCCAAGTGTTCAAAGAAATTCTTAATAATCAGCAGTAATCATCAATTATGAAGAGGATTACAACTGCTTAAATAGAGAAGTTCTTAAACCTAATCTAGAGCTAAGTACCAAAATACCCCTTACAACAGATATTCTAGAATATCATATACTAATATTCTAAATAATCTAAATTACAATTCTATAGACCAATTTATCCCCAAAATCGAACATATAAACTATAAAAAACAATTCAATCTGATCATTCCGAGTTTCCATGCATTACTACTGCATCACAAATGTAGGGGAGATTGGTCAATCAATCAATTTATATTACAAACTTGTTAATAAAAAAATTTCAACAGCATGAAGATTAATGTTTGGCCCACTTTATGGTCATTTTAAAAGGCAAATCCTCTTGTCATGACTCTTTGGGAAAAAACTTGGAGTCAAGTTGTGATTATTTAGGAATTCCAGAGCCCAAGAGATAAGCACAACAACTTCTTCAGAAAGCAAGTTGAAAAAATCGCTTAAAAAGCTTTACAATTGAAGCTACTTATAAATATCTCAGGGAAAGTTACAACCTCCACAGCTAACATGATCAATTGATTCAATTCAATTCGAATACAAAAGGTTATATAGACCATAGGCAGTTTCGTAATAACAGCGCATGTAGCTCTATGAAGGGAAGTTCCAGCCACAGACACCAGGATACAATCCCCAATTGTAACTGTAGGTCCTTTATTATAGAGGATACATTCCCCAAACAAAAATGATACTCCCTCCATTTCATGATTTTTATCCCCTTTGACTTTTTACAAATTTCTAGAATAGGATTTGAACATGTTAAAATTGAATTTAACTCATATGATGGATAAAGATTAAACATGTAATTGTTAAACAAGTCAAGCTAGGTTAAACACAATGAGTAAAGTCGAAGAATCCACAACAAATCAAAGGGCACAGAAATCATGAAATGGATGGAGTATATAATTGCTTTGAGAACTTCATCAATTATACGGCGTAGTATTATAAAAAGAGATGAAAAGGAAGTTGTCAGCTTTCTGTGCTGGGTATTACCTTACTTCCAGCTCGGAAAGTTTTCTCGACTGAATTTCCTGTCACATAATTGCGCATTGTGGTCCTCACATAAGCAGCCCCTTTACCAGGTTTCACATGAAGAAACTCTGCAAAAGGAAAATTTTGGATGAAAATGCAACTATCTGCCTTCCCCCATTACACCCCCAAACAGCCCACTGGTGGGCTCAGCCAACCATAGCGAAAAGCAAAAAAGAAAACAATACGTGAACATTTGGCTACACCATTATTCCTAGGATTCGGTATTATAGTTGGTCCATATAACATGATTCAGTCGTGGAAACTAAAGATTCCAGCATGATTGATGATGCACAAGAACAATGACAAATGACTATAACAGGGTGCCTCTTATATGAATATCACCGACAAAGTATAATATGCACCACATGACAAAGTGAAAACAAAACTTCTTACGAGGATAAGACAAACATTAGAAGTTTAGAAGACCATCGGAATTTTGATTGTAAGTAGGTTTTAGTAGGAGCCAGAGGGCGCATAATCAAGTATATTTCACTTTGAATTTGAGAAACAACAGATCAACAAGATTACGAAAAATTGAAAAGAAGGGTTCTAGCTTCGATCTGAAGACAAAAGAGACTCAGACTGTTACTCTTGCCGTTATTACTTACCTCCTCCCCATTAGAGGATAGAGTATACCTCTCTTTCAATATGGATGATCTGCGTCAAAGAACACATGCACTTTAAGTTTTCCACTGTGTAACTCACATTGTCAACAGAGATAGAAGCAAAGACAATGCCTCCAACTCGTCACACAAATATTACATATTTGGATAAAAATGAAACCTTCATTAATATGGTCAGTCGTTAAACACTTCTCCCGCGCAGATGATCATATAAATGATGACACCAATAGCCGATCATATAATGCCACCTCATGATTATAGTCCTAACTCTAATTTCTCACTGCTATGCATTAATGCCTCCTTCCGAAGTTTTTTTTTTCATGTCTCATGAGTTTTCTCAAATTTAAATAAAGTGGTTTTGTTCATAAACAAAAGAATTTCTTGTTGGAAATAAAGAATTATAGGTGGCGTTCCAACGTGTTATCAGCAACTCTACTCATATGACTACATAGGGTCACTAGAAAAATAAAGCCGACACCCATACCTACTCATCACACTAAGTACATAAGGTCCTAGCTTAGAGGTGGCTAAAGCCAAAAGGCACAAGCAGATCCTGAACCAGGCAGATGAGAGAAATGGATTCCCTCGTAAATGGTCTTATCTTTGTTCATTTATTAAGATAAGTTGACATAATAATGAACACCACATTGGCATTGAAGTGGGCCAAAGCCAGCAACAAGGAGGAAAGGCAAAAAGAAGGGAGTCAGGTTCTGTGTAAATTGAACAGTTCAGTGCAAAATGAGGGATCCAGGGTAGGTAAGGAGAGGGGAAGCGGTGTTATGGTGATTCCTTATAGTGTGCAAGGCCTAAATGCCTCATTCAGTGGAAGTGAAGGAATTCCTCATTGAGGTGTAAAGAAATTTGGAAGCCAATTTGAGGTGTAATAGAAAGTGGTAAATTTCCGGGCATATTCTGGCAGTGAGGGAGGAAAGTGATATTCTTACAATGTGATGGTTGGTATGAAGTCACCAGTGATTACCAGTAGTTACCATCCTAAGAGCTAAGCAAAGAGAAAAGAAAAAAAAAGCAGTTTTTTTAATCTTTTCAGATACAGAAATTCAAACGGTCATAACTTTCTCGTATCACCCTGTTGCTAACTTAAGTACTTGACTTCTCTAATCACTACCCATTTCACTATGTAATGGAACAAACATCTAGATAAAGCATTACAGTACACAATGCAAACCGTAAGCACCAATTTCATTCTGCACTGCACACCACCATATTGCCAATGCCATATCATGAGCCACACATTTTCAAAGGCAATGCTGTTGTTCTTCAAACAGTCCGGTGGAGAAAGAAGAAAAAAAAAAAAGATACGTATCTTCTTATGATCAGTATCACACTATCACACTTTCCCACGGGAATCGCAATCCAAAGGCTCTAGTAAAAGTGAGAAAGTCTAAGAAAGAATCCAACTGGACCATCCTAGCAACTTAAGAACAAAAATGCATAATTATTCCGCCCCGGAATTTGAGTCTGTTCAAGTTTTTCCGTCGTTTTTCGTTCACGCGTCTCTGGAAAAGTGCAATCTTTTTAGTACTAAATTACTTTTTGCCAGTCCAGTCCATTGTACGAATGCACTCGATTTGGAATAATCAAGCAAAGGAAAATGGCACAAACTCCCAGTGCAGCTGTGAATGAGTAAAGAACTACCTACATATACATAACTTTCTCCGTTCACCATATTGCTAATGCTCACTATCCATTTCACTTTGAACATCTACATGAAGCATCACAATGCACGCCATAAAGTAAATGAGTCAAATATAAGAGTCCATGCCACAAGAAAAGAATCCTAAACAATTGCATAGACTTAAGTATAACCAAATGGGTATCAGTAGTAGTAATAGCAGGAGCAGCATTAGTACCTATAACTTTCCAAGGAGCTCCATCCACTTCAATGTTGCTGCCAACCTTTATATCATTGCTAGAGAAGGCATAAATTTCTGAAAAAGAAAAAAACCCCAAAAGTAAATAGGATTAATTAGTAAACGCAAATGTGACATTAGTTCAAGAAAATTCTCATATAGGAAGCTACTTGGGAATCTGGGTCGGCCAGGTTTTTCGGGTAAACCCCGCATTGGGAACGTGAAGGGTTTCAATGATGACGATGATGGCGGGTTGAAACAGGGGCACCGAGACAACTTGAATGTGGCCATACCCGCCATGGCTCTTCTTATTTGCTTTGTGCAGCAGAGTGAAGAAGAAATGAAGAATGAAGGGACTAATTGGGGATAAGGGGGTGCAATTATACTTGCAGGGCTTCAACCCAAGGTACAACCCAGGAAGCGAAATGGTACAACGGGCCTTGGACTGGGCCGGTCCAAGGCCCGTACCAATGGAGCAGATAAACTGGATTGAGCTAAACAGCTTTAAAATCCAAATATTCACAGGCCTCCGAGTATTTTGGTTCTTCCTCGCCCCAAATTGAACTAATATCTTAATCTCGATTGACTTTAAAACTGATTTAAAAATATTTTTTTAGCGTTCAAACCAAAATAAAAAACTATTGCCTTGGTATATCTGTTTGGCTTGTGTGCGTTTTATTTTTTTTTTCCTCTCTCTGTTTCATTGTTGACTTTAATTTCTTTAATGTGTATATAGTTTGGATGAAGTTATTATTGATAATTTTGTCGTTTTAGCAAACAACGGACGTTACTTATTTTTATCATATCACACCAATGTCGATTTAAATTTCAATTCTTTTGAAGGCACGCTAATGAAAATTTTCAATTGCATCGTAATAAACTAGTTTTTGCCTTAACCTATCTCTAATTATTTAGTTTTTCGTTTAAATTAATTTATTCCTAATTAATAAATTAGTTTTTGAATTCGAAATTTGGTAACGTAAGTGGGGGAAAGAGGTTAGGTGGAAGACTTTTGCGGAACCTTGAAGCATCGTGCATGCACTTTATACATTTGCCTCTCCTCTCATCGCCGGCGATCGTATTCCCGCTCACCGGGAAACGAACACTCCAGCTCCGTACCGAGGATCGGTATTCAAAACTTTGACCAGTGAAAGGTAAACACTATTTTTGACCCTAGTTTGACTGATTGATGTACTTGTGACGTAGAACTTCCCTCCGTTTCATAATTCTTGACAGTTGTGAATTTCTAGATTTGAATTCGAACTTTTACTATTGACTTCGCTCGTGGGTTTTTTAGTTTTCCCCTTGTTTACTTATTTGATCTGTAATACCATCTTGAGTTCAATTGAATGTTTATTTCAGTGTAATTGCAGTATTAAGTGCTAGGGCTTTTGTTCTGAAAAAAGATATTGGATTACAATTGTCTGAAGTTCGCAAATTTGACACTGGGAATCGCTTGGGCATAGGTCTATAGATCCCTTAAATTGCTTCGGAACTTTCAAATGTAACCTGCTGTCTTGTTCGGATAGGAAATGTTCTATGTTTAGAGCTTTACATGAGGTTTTTCTGGCTTTTCACGGTGGCCTTGTTCTTTTTCATTATTTTGGATGTAAAAGTGTTTCTTGTTTTGTACCATACACTGATAGGATCTACGTGTTTGCGGAAACCCCACTGATGACACTTAACCTTCATGTTCAATGTCAGCACTTTCATCTCTTTACAGAAGAGAAGTAAGGTAAGGTGCATAATAAATGTTGCTAGCTCGGTCTCGTTACTAAATCAACACCTACAACCTTTAAACACTATATGTTGCTAAAGCTAAAATTCTGGCATCTTGATTATTAGAGGGGTGTGGATTAAGCCCCATCCTCCCATTATAATTATAGTCACTAATAGTGATGACAACACATGAAGATGGCTTTTGGCTATGTTATATGGACTCTTCAAATTGCGTGAAGTACCCGTATCAGACACTTGACACTTGGACATGGGTATGGGATATGTGTCCGACACATCCCATAGGATATGCTACTAAGAACACTATATTATAGTGTTTCTACTAGTTTGTTATCGCTTTAAGATGTTCTCACTTTAAATTAAAACGACATGTGTAACTTAAAACACCATGTAAACTAAGGAAATCGTAAAATACAAGAATAGATAGGAATATGTTGTCGTGTCCTTGTGTCTTGGGTTTAGAAAAATGGACGAATCAGACACTTGGACACGTATCTGACTCAGACACTCGTACCGAGTTCATGTAACATAGGCTTTTGGTAGTGGTCAAAGTCAGTTGTTCCATCATTTGGCACGAGAGGAGTATTTTTTCCCTGCAACAAAACTCACATGTGCATTTATTGTTACATAAATACACATCTATGATGGCTATCTATATATAATTTGAACGTGTTTGATTTTCACCAGCATTTTGAGATGTGGTGAGTAAGTTTGACTTAGTTAAGGTATCATTTCCCCATTCGTCGTGTTATTGTTTGAAAACAAACCATCACATATCATTTCAAGAGTACAAGTTACAAAGGGGATAACATGGAGAGAAGTAGTGCTAGAAGACTTTATTGTTAGGAATTTATGAAAAGAAAAAGATTTATGCTTTAGGGAGTACCGGTATAAACACCACATTAGACATTGACATTGACGGATTAACAGACACTGCAATTTCCAAAACACCAAATTTTGAAGACCATGGGACACCATCGAATTTTTTTATTGTTTTCTTATCTTTGTGTTCACTACGCTTCTATCACATTCCACCTCTAAACTTGCACTTTGAAGTCAAGATTCCTCCACCTTATGCAACCACTGCTACACCTTGTCACAAATCTTCACAAAGGTTTACCTTGGTTATGTGCCCTTGCGGAACTTAGCACACTGCTAGCCTCGCTTGAATCCATTTCGAAATCAAGTAAGAAGCAAATTTCAAAATTAGTTTCAAAAGTGAAGGAAGGAGAGTTGCCGCAAACTACAAAAGTTGTTTTCTTTCTTTTTAGTCACAAAAGAAAGGATAGGGAGAGAAAAGAAATATCAGGAAAGAAATAACAAGAAAAAGAAATAAGTATCAATAGCAATACTCCATTAGAACGAAAAAGAGAAAGAAAGAAAAAGAAGCGCTACTCCCGGCTTGAAGCCAGCGACGATCCTCTGTCTCCTTTGTCGTCGTCTCCCTCTTGGTTTAGCAAGCATTGCAACATCGGATGTCAACAAAGGAAGGGATATACAATCTAGTCAATATTTTAGTTTTGCCAAGTTTTGATCCTAAAAAACCACCACCTTTCCCTAATGTTATATCCCGACTCTTTTAAATATCACATTTCAGCTTCATACATGTCCAACACTTTTCAGGAAGTGTCCAATACTTGTTCAAGGAGTGTCTGACACGTTGTTCGATAATTATGTAAAATGAAAAAGATTCAGGCACCTCCCAAAGGTGTCTGGCATGTGTCTAGAGGTGTCGGCAAGTGTGAAACATGATTTTTCGACCCATAAGAGGTGTCCGTGTTTCATAGGATTGATGTAGCTAACCAGTCTAGTTTCGGACAAGGCTTAGGTGATGATGGGTACAAGTTAGAAAGTATATAATGTGCAGGATAAACAAACTTGTTGTAAGTCTAACTTCACAGATATGAATTACTTCGTTGGGGAGAGACGTAATCTGCTTTGAACTGTCAGTCTAGTTCCTTAACATTTGAAAACTCAAAATGAGTAGAAAAGTGGTGTAGCATAACCGGTGGAAGTTACTCGGTATGGTTAGATAGCAACGCTATGCAGGAAGGTTAACCAAAAATTTTGGAGCTCGGTGTTTGCCATGAGCCTTTCCAAGGATATCTTCTGCCACAGGTGGTCTTTCTTGCTGTTTTTTGTTTGTGGGCTTTCTCATTACCGCCATTTCAGTTGGGTTGAGTTATTAGCTTTGTTGAGCTCGACCAAACCAGTATAGCTTCGCCACTGCAGCTAGATATTGGAGAAAGAACCTGCTTCTGTAAATAGGTAGAGTTGCATGAACCCCCTTTTTGGTCATTTTGCGTCAATGGTATTCAACAGCAAGAGGGCGTTGATCTAGAATCGCCGTCAAAGTTAAGTAACAAAAGGAATAGGGTATCCTTTTTTTATTGTTTCTTCCAGAACAAGAAGGGTGCCAATGATTGCTATTGAAGAATCAAATGAACAACTGCTACTAAGTAGAAATCCAGAAATAAGTACTGCCATGTTAATGGTTGTTGCTAACACAAGAGTCTTAGCTCCTAATTAGATCTCAAAGATTAGATGTAAGCTCCCTAGTAAGTAATGGCGTAGTTCAAAAATGGGCACAATAGTTGTAGTGCCGAACTCTATCCTTCCGTGAAAGGAGGCTATTGTGAGGCATACTGTGGACGATAAGCGTGCATCCTTTAAAACCGGTTCCCTAGTTTGCCATGATCATACAACAAAAGAGTGTCTTGGTTTTGATGAGACAAGAAAGTCTCTATAACACGTCGTATCTGTTGCTTGAGACAAAAGCATAGAACTGCGAATTGAGTCTTATATTACAAAGTTTCCTTAGACCCGATTTGTAGCCACTCTTATAATACTAAAAGCAGACTAATGAATATCACAGTCTTATATGCCAATTGTGTGTCTCCTTTGTCATGCCAGTTATTTGAGATTGATCTTCTTAATTTGCGAAAGCCTATAGTTTCAAGTTATGAGGTGGAACTTTGTCTTACAGTGTACTATAATCGTTGAACAACATGATGCAATCTTGGCATGTGTATCAGCTGCAATGTTGATTCAGGAATAACGATTTATCATAACTTGGCTAGTTCTCTTTGTCATAACTTCGATAAACTAAGTTGTGAAATCACCAAAATTAAACCATCAAGAAGTCAAGACAGATGAATGAAGCCCACTTAACAAAAATGAGCTGGAGGCTCTGCTCTGAGCTACCAGTTTGTGGAATAAAATCCTCCAAGGGAGGTGTCCGGCAAAAGATTGCACTAAACTTTATCTGCCTAAGCCTAGCACCTCGTCAACATGGATGTGGATAGCCAAAGGCAGAAGTATTGATTTGGAGGGTAGCCAACTGCTGAAGATATCCTTTTCGATAGATGTCTGGGTGGATGGTGGAGCACTCATTGACAGCAGAATTGCTAGACTTAGTAATGTAAACATGTCCGCCAAGGTTGAAAGCTGCATCAGTGAGGGAGATTGGAATATTCGAAGCTGCAGACAGATCTCACAAGGCACTTACAGCACCTCTTAAATGATATTCTGATTCGTGGGGAAGATTGTGTGATTTGGGCAAACATCGGCCAAAGGTATATTCTTAACTAAATCGGCCTATGGCATCATTTACAAAGGTAAGACGCTTGTCAAAGACAAAGCGTGCGGCAGAATTTGGACCCTCAATACATGTCTCAAAGCTAATGCGGGTAGGGAGAAACAAAAGAATCTTAACAAATGAAGCGAGGTTCATTAGGCAGCTTACAACCAACTAGAATGCGAGATTGTGGCCATGGTCGGGATGATTGCCTCTATGTGTCTAGGGACTATACAACAGCTATAAAGATTTGGTGAACCTGTCTTTTTGGGTTATCACAGTAGAGCCAAAATTTTCTGGGTGGCAACTTGCGAGAAGATCATAAAAGTTCAGGTAAAAACATGCCTTGGGCTGAGTTTTTTGCCATGGTTGAAGAAGGCCTCTCCATCCCCCCATATTCAAGGCAGTTCTGGCATGGCAGGGGCAGGTGGTATCCTGAGGGGACCCAGATGGTTTTGTAGCTAACGCTCTGGGAGATTCACCATAGCTGCAAGTGGCTTGGGATATCGGATGCAGAAAACTCATGCTCGATACTGACTCTAAGCCCTCCATCCAGCTCATATCAAGCAAATCCAGGGAATCCTCTTTATGCCAGCTTATCAAAAAATGCAAGGAGTGGATTGTAGCAGACATCATCCATTCCCACCCCAAGGATATTACTGTGCTGATTGGCTTGCTAACCAACCTCCTGGTTGTGCCATTGGCTTGTACAAGGCTCTCACCTCCCCCCTTCTTCATGGCTTGTCGATTTGTTGGCGGCAGATTTGACGGGCATCTCTCGGCCACATTTAGTCTCTTTGGACTGTCTTCTAAACACTTCTGTAGCTTAAAAAAAAAAGGAAATCCTTGGAATAATTTGAACAGAACAACCAATTCTTCTATCCCACAACAAACATGGCCAGCACATATCCCGTATCGTTCCAATTTTGTTTTACGCGTGATAATAGAACTTCCATTCTGAGCTTAATAATCTACTTTTTATGACTTTTGTGGACGGTTAGCAAAGAGGGTTAGCCTAGTTTTGACAGCTAAAGTTCTCAAGGTTGATTTTAAAATGGCTTGTCAACTTTGGAATGACTCCAGGATTGCCTATAAGAAACTAGCCTTCTGTGACTTGTTCCACATAAAGGATACTGGTTGGAGTCGTGAACATCAGCACAAGGTTAGGCGTTGGCTTGATTGTTAACAAGATTTTCTTCCTCTATGTCCCCAAGCCTTTCCCTCTTGAAATACTGTGCTCCAAATATATGAGTGATTTTGGTATTGTCAGCTTCTCCATTGCGGATGCGTTTCTTACAGCTATTTACAGTGGTGGTGTAAACTGTATTAGCTGCAATAACTTCTTGATACCACCCTGTATGATGATTCTAGGTCATCTTTCTAAACTAATAGGGAACCCTTCTAGAACTTTTTGTGGGGTTGTTCAGTCATCATATTGAAGTCCCTTTAACGTTCATTAGATGGGCTCTGATGATTAAGTAATAATTCCTACTCTCATAAGTGCTTCCTGTTTAAGGTGCATTAAATAGATTTTGCCTTGGATTTTTTAAAGGAATATAGTGGGATTTTATCTTATCTTCCTTCAGATTTATCCCTGTATTTAGCTTCTTTTGAACATTTATGTAGGCTTCAGATTTATCCCTGTATTTAGCTTCTTTTGAACATTCATGCAGGCACCAGAAGCGACACAATGTTTTGGCATGTCGATAGGAACTAGTGTTGGAGAAACGTGACCCACTTTCGTGGACACCTGAAGGCAACTTCGACAGAATGAAACTTAAGAAGTTGGGTGATAGTTCTGATGATAATGGTCATGAACACTTGTCATCGTCTCAGAATGATGATACGGATGGGTCAGCTAGCTGTCAAATGAAACAGGAAGACGTGTTGCCTCCTACAGGAGAAATTGGAAACACATCTTTACTGAACTTCAAACAAGTATATATTGGATCACCCCCTGATGTTAAATCAGACAAAAATAAAACCAATATGGGGGTCAAAGATGTGTATGGATCACTGGTTCAGACAAATTTGACTATTTCACTTGCTGCCCCTTCAGGAAACTCACCTTTTTTTCCTGGTCCAGTTGGAGAAAGAGAATATTGCAAACCAATTACTTCCTTTCAACATGGGTCTACGTCTCACCATCTACCAAAGGCCCCAAAGTCCATTGTTGCTGTAGGGTTGGACTCAAATACCAACACGCTTTCGCAGATACGGGTTGCAAGGCCACCTGTGGAGGGACAAGTAAAGAATCAGTTGCTTCCTAGATACTGGCCCAGGATTACAGATCAGGAGTTGCAGCAAATATCTGGAGAGTATCCATGCTAATCTCTTTCGTTTGTATTTTCTTTTTCAAGAATTGGTAACTTGTAAAATGTAAGAGCTCGTCCCACATAAGAAAAGTGGCTCCTCCCAAACGAGCATATGAGCTTTATGGGCCACCCGACACCCAAAGCCAATGGGGGTGTAAGTGGGATGCCCTAATATGGTATCAAAGCTATGTTTTGAGGAGGTTGTGGGTCAATCTTTAACCATCTGATTTTTCTGCCAATGCATCTCTGGCTACGTGCAAGCCCGGGTTGCATGCAAGAAAAGGAGATTGTCCCATGTAAGAAAGGTCTCCCGTACTAGGACATGAGCTCGATGCTTCTCCACCCATAGCCAAATGGTATTGGGTTAGATTCCTAATCTGAAATATCGTGCCTTTAGCTTAAGGGGCAGTGATTTCCTTTACTGTGTTATGATCAGCTCAAATTCGACCATTGTGCCATTGTTTGAGAAGGTTCTTAGTGCCAGTGATGCTGGTCGAATAGGTCGTTTGGTTCTCCCGAAAGCGTGTGCTGAAGTAAGTTCCCTGGCATGTGCTTATTTATTATTTATTTTTCTGTTCATGTAGAAATGCGTTTTGTTGATCAACTTATTTGTTTTACGAGTAATAAGTAATACAGAATCATCATGCAGGCATATTTTCCACCTATCTCTCAACCGGAGGGACTACCCCTGAGGATTCAAGATGTTAAGGGCAAAGAGTGGGTGTTTCAGTTCAGATTTTGGCCTAATAATAACAGCAGAATGTACGTTTTAGAAGGTGTAACCCCTTGCATACAGTCCATGCAATTACAAGCTGGAGATACTGGTATTACTTAGAACTTGTTCTTCTATTTGTATCTTAAGTTTTTAATTATTTACTTGAAGCCTGCTTTGCTCAAATAGCCAGTAAAATAGCCAATTGTATTACTTTCGTATGGTTATGATTGACATTGTCTTCACTGTAATTGGTTTGGAGGTGTCCGAGAACATTAATAAGTAAATGTTTTTCAATAATGTCCTCTTTCTCCCTCCCAATCTTCCCTAATACTACCTCCGTCCCAAAATGATTTATCAGTTTTCCTTTTTGGGCTGTCGCAAAAAAATTGATCACTTTCCAAATCAGGAAAGAATATATACTTGTATCTCCTTATATGTCCCTTTAGTAATGGCTCTTTCTCTCTCCTCACTCTGCCTCCCGTTATCTCTAATCCACCCTTTTTTTCTTTTCTCTTTCCACTCTCCTTCATCCACTCACCCAAATCCACCATTTTCAGTACCACCGTCTTTCTTTCTCTACCACCATCTCTACTTTTGACCATCACCCAACTGCATCCCTTTGCAGGATTCACTATTGAGCCGGTGAGTCCTGCCTAAGAGCTTTGCCTTGGAGGAGTATAATACTGGTAGGTCATGAATAGAATATTGGTAGATATGATTTTATGTCATAAGAAGGATTGGAAGAGACAAGAGTGTAAATTTGACTTCTGTAGCCGACCATAACTTCTATTTTTCCCCCCAAAAATCAGAAGGTAAATCGCTTTTTTTGGCATAGAGATAGCAAATAGTTATATGATGCAGCTAACTTGCTTTCCTTTTGCGTAAAACATAAACGAGTAGCATCCAAGGGGATTTACTTAATATATCTTGTCCAGGGAAAGTATCTTGCTGTTCTAGCTTACTAATAGTTTCACTTCAAAAGAAAGTAGCATTCATTTGTATGTTTCGAATTATCCAACTGATGTCAGATACCCCCCTTTCCAGGGTAAAGAAAGCACCACAATAAACACCCCAGAATACGTCCTCTTATTTTTAATATGAACTAACCGTCCTTGCCTTTTCCCATATAGTATAGCGTATTCTTGCTTATACTTGGGAAACTGAAGTCAATGTATAAAATTTTTACAGTAACATTCAGCCGAATGGAGCCAGAAGGAAAACTTCTTATGGGGTTTCGAAAGGCATCAAACACTTTAACTGTACAGGTAGCGAAGCTCTCTGTTAATTTTAACTTTGGGACTTTTCTGAATGGCCTGAGTATTGTAATAATTGCATCTTCTCATTTGGCGAGCTTTTAATCTACCGCATGGATAATAACTTGCAGCCAGCTTCAAATTGATAGCAAATGTGAATGTAGTATTGAGATCTTAAATATCAACCTAAAGGGATACCCATATATCTGACATACTTGAGGGTGATTTTTCAAGAGAATATTTCTTTTTGGATGGTGTTAAAAGTCTAGCTATAATGGTTACTCTGGCCTTCTTCAGTCGCTGAAAGGTAGCACAGATATCCATATGAATGCACTCGCAAAGCATTTCACTTCAACTCGAGGCGATGTCAGCTGGCAATTCTCTGAGAACCGTGGAGGCAAGGCAGATAGCTTATTGCCGCAACATGTTCTGGTTCCAGAGAGGAAAAGAAGTCGAAACATTGGGTCAAAAAGTAAGAGGTTGCTTTTTGATAGCCAAGATGCTCTGGAGCTAAAACTTACATGGGAAGAGGCACAGGATATGCTCCGCCCACCTCCTAGTGTCAAGCCAAGTACTGTCACCCTTGAGGACCAAGAATTTGAAGAATATGAAGTAAGTGTACGCTTTGTTCAATAAGCCCTACGTTAATTTCCATTTTCTAATGTCTATAGAAACATTGGATGTCTGCTGAATCAAATTTCAGTGCTAATGAAGATCAATGAAAGGAACAATAAATCTACATCCTTATACAAGTTCTCTGTTGATTGCTTCGTATTCTTTGTATTGAACAATTCCGTGCAAATGTGTTTACCAACCCACCCCCCCCACCCCCCCCCCCCCACATCCCAAACACCCCCCCGGACCCCAACCCCCAAATGATAATGTAGAATGAAAAAAATGGAAAATGCGTAGAGATACTGCAAGTTAATGTAATCTATTTTGTAAAAGTAACATGCTATTTTCAGATACATCAAGTTGCTGAACCCAGTAGGAAGCAGAGTTGGGTCCTGTTTCCTTAGAACTTATTTAGATTTTTGAGTCTAGACAAAGCAATATTTAATCGTCTTACTGGCTGGTGAATTGGTGTATAAGCATTCTTAGCCAGTTTCTGAGTTCTGACCACTAGCAGTTTTAGGAAAACTAAAGTGGAATGTACGAGTAATTTACGGAAATCCCTGCAACTGAGTCATGGCTTCTAGTTGGCATTTTTGGGCTACATTAGGGTTGAAGCTATATACACACATTTTTCAGTATTTAAACACCACGGACGTATATTCATTGTGAAATGCATGTAAAGTGAGCTTTAGCTTTAGAACAAATAAGATCTGAATGGTTGTGTAAACAGTAAAACGGGTGTATGACTAGTCTCACCCAATACTAATGGTGTTTTACCGTGACTTATTGCTAATAGTCCTGTTTTCTTTCTTACAGGAACCCCCTGTCTTTGGGAAGAGGAGCATTTTCACTGTCCGCTTATCTGGGTAAGGAGTCTATAACCTATTACAGAAAATTGTACTGTTTTTTCAACTGTGAATGCAGGGACGGCTCTGCGTACAAAGGATCCTAACTAAATAATTTTTAGGGAAACTTTTCCCACGTGAGAAAGACTTATGGCCCATTAGAGCAATATTGAAACCTATAAGAAACTTCTTTCACGGATCTATGAGAATGCAATTCCGTTTGGTGTTCCTTGTGCTGAGGATGCTAAGGACGATGCTGTCTTCCAATCGGAACTGTAGGTCACAATTGAGTTATTTATCTTACAGGCTTTGGGTAATCCATAGTTATAAAATGGTGAGGTCTAAGCATAAACATCATATTCAAGATGTAGGAGCCTTCAATAGCATCATTTTCTTAGATTTTTTTTTTTCTGCCAAAGTATACAACAAATGCTATGGAATTCAGTACGTTCAATTATTATGGTGCTATATTCAGTTCAGATGCTGTTTGTTTATCTGATGTAATTGGTGGTTCACTTGATAACTTCATACAGGGAGCAAGAGCAGTGGGCTCAATGCGACAGTTGCTCTAAGTGGCGAAGATTACCACCTACTTTTCTTCTCCCTTCTAAGTGGACATGTCAGGCCAATGCTTGGGATCAAAGCAGGTCAGCCATGACTTCTCCATCCGAGGAACAAATTTATGCAATATATTGTGTGTATCTCTTATTCGTATCATTTTTGTGATCCTCAGGTGCTCCTGTTCTGCACCAGACGAATTGAGCCCTAGGGAACTTGAAAATCTTCTTAAACTTATGAGGGGTATGATTCTGGTTTGTCTCTGTTAAATCTAACCCCACTGATGTTGCCTGGGATGTTGTCTTAGAATGTGGTCTTGTTTATTCGTTGACGGTCTTTATACGTGAGGGTATAAAGAGATGGGTTGGATCTAACATAACCTCTCCTTAGGATAAATTGCACATTTGTTAGGTTCCTGGCTTGATCTGCTATATGGGGAGTGGGTGATATGAGTCTATTAAATATCTCTCTCTCTCCTCCCCCTCCTGCCTCCTCCCTCCCCCTTCCTTTTTGTTGCTATTACGAGATGAAATTGTAGGCAGGACTCCTGTGGACACAAGCTGGGGAAGTCACCAGGACTTACCCCAAAAACCCAATAACCAGGCCAAAATGTAAATATGATTATAACAAATCTATTTTCATGAGAGTGCTCGTTGCAGTGGCCAGAGCCTTGTGCATTGGGCTGCCCTTGCATTCTTTTCCTGATGATGGTTCAGGATGCGCACTCCCGGGCAGGAAGAGAGGGAGAGGAGGGGGGGGGGGGGGTGGCTCAAGAGGGTCCTAGCTATTTTTGCCCCTGAAGTGTTTGTTGTGGTGCATGTAAGGGAACTTTTCTAGCAGGCACAAATTCCATTCTAAAGCTTGTCACTTCCTGCTGAAACTTTGTACCTTACCGCACATGGTTTCTTTCAAGATTCTTGAACTTTTATTATTTTTTGTGCATAGATTATAAAAAACAGAGGCTCGCAGCAAGCAACAGGCCAGCACAGGAGCATGAATCTGCCAGCCTAGATGCTCAGCCCAGTGGTGCGGTTATTGGAGAGACACCGTTGGTTGCGACCACTACCAAACACCCAAGGCATAGGCCTGGTTGCTCCTGCATTGTATGCATCCAGCCACCTAGTGGCAAGGGCAAACACAAGCCTACTTGCACCTGCAATGTCTGCATGACAGTTAAACGCCGTTTCAAAACCTTAATGATGCGCAAGAAGAAGCGTCAATCAGAGCGCGAAGCAGAAATTGCCCAGAAGAATGAGTTTTTGTGGGGTCCTAAGGAGGAAGCGGAAGTGGACAGTATCTCTAGACAAGGAACATTACAACTGGACCCTTTAGAGAATGAAGCCAAATCAGGAAGTGAATCGCAATCCAAGTGTCAAAGCAACAATCAGTTTAAGGGACAACTGGATCTGAATAGCCATCCTCATCGTGAGGAAGACTTGAATATTATGTCAACCCGTGTGAGCATGATGGGTCTTCTTCAAGTAGCGAACCTCCCTTTGGAGACATACCTGAAGCAGAATGGTCTTACAAGCCTGATTTCTGAGCAACAGGCAAGTTCAGGATCACACGCACTGCCTCAAGCCACTGGAGAGAGTGAGGGTAGGCTTCACGATGGTCATTCTCTTGCTCCTGCACTTCGAGAGCAGGAGAGGGGGTGTGATGAGGAGCTCTGCATGCCGGATCCAAGTCAAACTGACCCTTCACTAAATTCTTCCTCCTAGCTTTTATCTTCCATTTTCATATACTTGTTAGCGCTCCTTGATGCCCTTTTTAGACACACTGGGTTGGAGAATACATAGCAAAAGATGAAGAGTACATTTGTCCCAAAGTTTTTAACATAGACACCTCGATTTGTAATTTAAGAACAGCATGTTTGGTTCCGAGTCTTGGCGTGTCAATAGTAAACAAATCTTGTAAATCTCACCAGCCTTTTCTTGCTTGGTTGCAATTTATATGATTCGCGTTACCTCAAATTTCTCTCTCATGAGACTTGGATCATGTGATCTTGGGCACGAACTTAAGGCAATTCAGTAAGGATCGCGCACTTGGGAGATGAAGCCTGAAACTCTGACCAAACTCTGTCACCAAGCATTAAAAATTCAATGAACACTTTTTATGTGATTTAAACTTTGCAGGAGTAACGTAGCTTCTTCCAACCGTGTAGCCTGAACAACATCAACTATCCTTTGTCGTGGAAGTCTAGCATGTCATCAGTAAACCCGGGCTTGTGCCTCAAAGCTTTTGAGGTAATTCTAGTAAACCATGAATATCATTGGATTTAGGGTTAAATCTATATTATAGTACCCTCAAAAAGTACACGGAAACCTCACTTGATGACTCAAATGTTGGATTTTTACAATTAAGGGTTTGGAGTTTCAATTAGGCCATTACTAAGTACTCTCGTCTAAATCCCTAACTTTGGAGACAAAACCGTCAGGGGCAAAATTGTCTGCCTACCTCCTTCTCCTTCTTCAGCCCACCTAACTCCACCGCCGCCACACACCGTCTCAACTAAACCCAGCACTGTCCCATGCACAGCGCCCTATCTGGCCACCGCGACACCCACACGACACACAGCTCACCCCCACCCGCCTCCACCCCCTCACCCCATTAGGTTTTCTTCGTTTGACTTGTTTTGAATCCCTATAATAGACTCAAGGTGAGGCTAGATCCACAACTCAATTCGTCCATACCATCGGTAAAATCTGTAAGACCACGTCATTGCAAGGGCTTTGAATAGTGTCGCTACAACATTTTTTTGGCAACAAGAAGGAGTGAGACTGTAGATTTAACTGTCATTGTGAACCAGAGGTTTTGTTGTTAATGCGATGGTGGGTTTCTCACCAGGTAAAAACATAATTTGCCCCAGATTACAGAAACAGGCCTTTCTTTATTGGACAACTTATTGCTGCGCATATATTTGATGCTAAAAACTGAGATTTCGACGGTGGAGCAACAATATGTCAAGTAAACTGTCAACTATCACTCCGCCGCTTTGAAGTGTTAAGAACTTTAACAAAATGCAGGATAAGATTGTAAAAGTCAGTTTGTATTATATTTTCAAAACCTTCGTTAATCACGATACAGCCATGTACAATGAGCCTGCACAAATCTAATGTACAACAAAAGAAAATGGAGGGCCTTCTTTCCCCTTGCATCGTACAATGATCTGTCATTTATTATAGGTTACCTTCTTGTATAACAGGGTTACTAGTATTCGCATCATTTGCCTTCAATCGTCGAGTACCAAGCTGCTATGCCTAAAATGGCACTCAAGTAAACTAGATATCCCACCTTGCCTCCACGACGACACGCTCGTCATCTAACGGCCTCTGGTGCAGAGTTGCAATAGGATGTGTGCAAGCACACCAACTTTGTGCAAGTCAAGCACACACTAGCAAAAACCACGCCCATCATGACCCCAAAACTGCTCTTTTTCGTATCTAATCTGACTGCTCTCCTTACCATGCTACCAAAACATGGGAGCAATCCCCCACATGCAAACACCATCAAATGGTCCAGACCACTGTAATCGATTCCAGCAAGAATGGCTCCGATTGCGGATAATGGGCCCACAAACCCAATCAGAGCAGCGGCAGCAAGGGACGCGAACCAGCTGTCAGTTGCCCCAAATATGCAACTAGCTACAGCAGCTCCCCGAGGGAGTCCATGCAGAGATACAGGAAGGACCATGTGCCGGCCCATCCCATAAGCTTTAGGTGCGGCAACACCCAAAGCAAGCCCCTCAGCGAGAGCGTGGAGAGCAACTGCTACACATGACAAGAATGACTGAAGGGTCAGCGGGCTCACAGAAAAGCCAGTTACAGCAGACAAGGTATTTGCTGAAGTCCTTTTGCGACTTGCAAGCTTCAAGACACTGGAGCTTGATAGATGGACAAATGCGGACCCCAGTGAAAGAAGCAGCACGAGGGGAATAACTCCCATCTTTGAGGACAAAAGTAATTGCAATGGCCGCCAAGAGCCAAGGACAAAGGCAACACCAGAGGCTACACCAGTCAGAAGAGCATGCTGAAGATGAAAAGCAAGTGCCAATGAAACAAGAACAATGCCACCAAGCAATGGGCCAAGACCAAAAAGTAGTGAAACAAGGAAGCCAGAAGTATCCTCCGAGCTGCATCCAAAAGGTCATTAGAATTTGTTAGTAAATGCAAGAGAAGCCACTGAATGACTTGTCACATCTCTCTGTCATCTTCCATTTCTTGGTTCAAACTATCAACTACGTATTGGCAGGGGCGGAACCAGAAATTATTTTTAGGGGGTGCAAAAATTAAACTAAATTTTAAGAATTGGCAAGCAAATTAATCAAACATATTTTTAAAATCTCTAGGTACAATTTTCGAAAGAAAAAAAAATACATGTGAGTATTCACTGTTGGATGTCGCAAAATCAAAATGTCCACGTCCTAAATGTTCGATAAATACGGAGTCCAACATCTCCAGTTAAGTGGGTCGCGTGCTACGGGCTCATGCCTCTTAGCCTGAAATATAAGCTGTCTAGTGACCAGGGTGCCCAAAACCACCATTGTGGACCAGTGATGAAGAGTTGTTTAGTGCAACAATGGCATATGATTTCTTGTAAAAAAAAAATTTAAACTTCAGGGGGTGCTTGAGCCCCCCGTAGTCACCACGTAGGTCCGCCCATGCGTATTGGATGAAATTGCAACTATTTATCAAAGGCCAGACATGTCCCCCTTTCTATGTAAGACGGAGCCTAAATTGCATTATCCTGGTTGAAAACCCATGTATACTACCCGGTCGATTCTTCTTTTCTTCTTTGTTCTTGAATTGAATTAAAATTCTACCATTTGTAGGAGATTGAGTTTCCTTGGTGATGTAATGTAAGAGCATATTGGGTGTGTAAGTCATTGTCAATTTAAAATTCATACACTGAGCAGCATATAAATTGCTCCAGGCTCATTTGTGAGGTGATTAACAATAACAGCGTAGTAGTAATCCAAGTGAGTAGTTTTTCTACACATAGATACCTCGTACGCGACAAATGATGCTATATATTTCTCTTATTCTAAAGAGCAATTAAAAATAGCAGATAAGATCAGAACTCAATTCACTTCTTCTATACATGAAGCACATAGTCAACGAGTTATGTATGTAAATTAAGGAAGAAAAACCTCATCTTCTCCTTCCCACATATTCTCCAAAATGAGTGCCGCTGCCAATGTACCCCCCCCCCCCCCCCACACACACACACAAAGCCCCCTTTCACCATAATCACTTTTTCGCACAGGTCGAATTTCACAAATTCAATGACACAATGTTATTATTTCAAGAGTTATTATCACTCAATTTGATTGATTGTTATCTTTCTCTAAACCAAACACCAAAAAAATTACTACTTATCAAGCAATTTGGACTCGGTTAATAAAAATGTAACAACCACCACCCTTTGGCATCTCTAATTATGGGCCATGAAGGCAAGAAGATCAACAATTGAATGCAATGACTCGACTATTCTTTGACTAAATCCTTGCTCTTCCCTGTACTTTTACAATTAAATAACTTATCCTAAGTTGCTGTTCCTACACTAAGCTTCCCAAAAGATATTACATACACGTGTTCAAAATTGCACTTTGAGAAAAGAGAGGGAACCAAATAAGACAGAGAAGACAGAGCACCTATGATGCACCGGTGCGGCACTTAGGGTGAAGCACCGGCACCGGATACGCGTCGGGTACGGGTGCGCCTCGGGTGCGGCACCGGTGCGTGTCCACCATTTTTTTTTTTAATTTCTTAAATCCCGGGTGCGGATCGGGTGCGTATCGGCTCAGATCTGTCACCACCGGCGACCATCGGGAACCCCGGCGACCATCGGGAACCTCGGCGACCATCGGGGACTCCGGCGACTACTGAAAATCTGAGAGGAGACACTGGAGAGAAGAAGAAGGAGAAGAAGAAGAAGGAAGAAGAAGAAGGAGGAGGAGGAGGGGACTTACCGGCGACCCACTGCGTCGTCCCCGTGCGCCGAGTCCCGGCGACCCACTACGGCGAGCGCCGTGCGCCTGCTTCCAGAGAGTCGACCGTCGATATGTGAAGTTATCTTCTTCTGATTGACTTGTTATGTTATATTATTTACATATTATTAGTTTTGTTATATTATTTAAGGACCCCAATGTTAAGTTATTACATAAATCAACCAACATTTCATAGAAATAGAAGTGATACCACATAAAAGCTTTATTATGTTCAGTTTTACAATTTTAATATTTATAGAACAACCCATTAAACTTAACTAATTTGGTTGAAAGCTTTAGAATTTACGAAAGAACTCGTTTAACTTAAAAACTCTGTGCTTTTGTTGGAATATTAATGTCGTTTCACATATATCAAACACATATATTATGATTATTAAGATTTAAATTGTTTAAAAATTAAATACTAAGTATATATAATTAAAAAAATATTTATAAAATATGCCGTATCCCCGACGCACCCGCATCTTAAAATTTTCAAAAATGCCGTATCCGCGAATCCGCACCCGCACCCGAGTCCGTGCTTCTTAGGAGAGCACAAATTGCTAGCTACCTATGTGGCCAGTACTCTGTGTGTGTGTGTGTGCACGTACGCGCGTGCGTGCGTGTGAGAGAGAGAGAGAGAGAACCGTTGTTCTATGAATTTTTCAAACTACAGTAATTTGAAGGTGCATAACAGTCATTTTGCTTCCCCCATTATCTCCGTCTTGTCAGGTCCCAATGAGGGAAGTTAGTCCCAAACCAGAAGAGGGTGGGGGGTGGATGGCATCCTAAGTTGCCCCAGAGAGGTCAAAGTGATCAAACATAAAACTAAGCTGGTCTCAAGTTTCTTGGCTCGCACTCACACTGATCTCTTGCTTTCCCTTCCCACTAATTCTCATGACCAGGCAAAGATGGATTGTTAGATGGCTATTGTTAGAATGTCAACTATATGTCTTTCCAATTGCGTCCCCAAGCTCCTTGAGCCAGAGTTTAAGATAAATTTCATGATATGCAACAAAGAATACTGAAAAGTACAAATAGAAAAAGCAACACCGTCCTCCATGCCTTCGTTCTGACTTTAACGGAAACTATATCCGGACAGCTAGCAAGTGCTAAAGTTCAGAGCATCTTCGAAACCCTAGTGTTTGGAGGCACGACCGAGGAGAACGAATTCACACGTCAAAAATTCACAGCAAAAGTTGTAAATATCATCCTAGTAGTTCCATATTACAAGTTACTCAAAATAAAATATACGGACTCACTTGAAATTGTGGCTGAGATTTTGGAAGACGACACTTAGAGCTTCCATAAACGCAACCGAAAGTGTAGCTGCAGATGCAACATGAGATGGAGACGATTCCTATAGCATCCGAAAAGCCAAAAGAATCAAGAGTTCAGTATCAAGAAATTTGAGCATGAACACAAGAAAGTTGAAATATAAAAAACAGACCGGTGGAATTCAAAAGATCAGTATTTATGTTTTTCTCAGTTCATAATCTCCCCACCAAATAGATCATATCTTTGGTCTTTTTCCAATTTATCTCCATCTTATGGTCTGATAGCAGGGGTGGTGGTGAAGGAAAGCAGAGATCTCATCCAGTATAAAATAAACCTCAGAAGTGAAAGCATCCCCTAGACGTTCAAAAACACATCCCAATGAAACATTCTTTTAATGAGTCAACTTCCAAGGTATCAGCAATTTCGAGGTAGATTCGGTTTATCCCATTCCAAGCTTGATTCATTGTAATATCTACTTGCTTTTCGCCATTCATCGTTCATTCTACCACCCCAAACCCCGAAAGTAAACGGGGTTCAATCTACCTATGATTTAAAGTAGCACTCTCTCCATCCACTGTCATGTCTGTTACTATTCTAGCAAATGACATATTTGTCCTTGCTTGTTCTACAGCATTAATCCACATCCAAACCATGTGGCTGCCATAGTGCCATTGCATTACTATTTAAAAATGCCAAACCTATACCCCGAATTGACATATTTGTCCTTCGCTTGCTCTACACCTTTATAGCACCATGTATAAATTGGAATCTGTGAAAAATTTCCCCTTAGTCGAACATTCTAGTTTCACTAAGAGGATCCTTCTGACAAAACCAACTGAACTTTAAACAAAATTCCCGTTAAGTGGAGATACATTAGAGTAATAGATATTTTGAAGGGAAAAAACAAGCTATTCTTTACAATTGGCAAAAAAGAGGTAAAAATCCTTTTGCTGACTTAGTTAATTCGGCAACTATTAGAGTAAAACTTAGTCAACTTAATTCTGAAGCACAGTCTTCATATTTTGTTTAATTTCTTTCTCTTTTTTTGGCTCTTAATCTTCCATACAATATACAGTGAAGAAGTGTTCAATATTAAGGACTAAAGAAAGGAATTGAAGCACATTACCTTGAACCCATCTGGAAGAACCTCTGCAATGACCATCCAGATCATACACCCAGCTGCAAAGCCCGTACAGAAGGGGAGAAACTTGCTGAAGGTATCCGCACATATAAATGCAGGCACTGCTACAATAGGCTGCATCAACATGAATAACGGAAAAGATCAACTAAAAAGCGGATAGTTTTATGTTTTAAAAAGGACACTTCCGCCTAAAAGGTTTCTCATTAGGATTGCATAAATTGAACTAACATGTGCTTGCCATTGTCTTGCATAGCTAAATAATTGGTTCAAACAATCAAGTTAAACCTTATTATCCGAGCGCCATGTGGCAAACATTACGAAGAATTATCTGTAAATCCAGAAGGAGAACGACCTTAACTGCCTTAAGTTTCAAAAACTTATGCAAAGAATAGTTAGCTCCATGAGATCAAATGGAATAAACATTCTTAGACAATAATTATGCAAAGAATTTTACGAAGAATTATCTGTAAATCCAGAAGGAGAACGACCTTAACTGCCTTAAGTTTCAAAAACTCATGCAAAGAATAGTCAGCTCCATGAGATCAAATGGAATAAACATTCTTATACAATAAGAGAAACTAGTAATCTATGGAACTGTATTACCTGGGGCAATGATGTGATTACACTCCATAACATTGCATTCTGCGGAGAAACCCCCCTTGACGCAAGAACTATACTCACGGCTAAACCCTCCGGTATATTGTGCACTGCGATAGCTAAAGTTATCAGAATGCCCTGATAAAGACCTTTAGAGCCAGCAAATGATACTCCCACACCAGAGCCTTCCCCAAAAGAATGAAGGGTCATGATTCCAACAACAAGTATGACTTTAGTTGCATCTGCTCCTTTTATGTCCAACATACTCACCTCGCCATATTGCTCAAGGAACTGAACATCAGAAAAAAGACAAGATATAACAACCTGCAACCAATCATAGGCTAAAAAACAACCTAGGGATCGGCTATCTTGATTGAAAAGGTAACTGCCTCACTGACATGGAAATGAGGGACAGCTAATAATCTCATTTTTCAGGAATAGGAGTGTCGAAGAATATAAGAGAACATGCATTGTTTTGATCAACGTAGAGTCGTAGACTATGTGCATTCTTGCTAGAGACTAGAAAAACGGCTTTCCTTGAAACAAGGGCATGTGAGGGACACCTGTGTTGAAATTGCGTTTGCATGTAGAGACGTGACTTCAAGGGTGATGAGAGAAAATATAGGGAGAGAAAGGTTAACTCACTACTATTCAAGGAAAATTTCAGTCCTTCACTAAATTCTGAAAGAAAAGGATCCTTAATCTAGCTTAAGATAGAAAATAGCTATTGTTTAGTAATGTTCATAAAGTGAGGAAGCAAATACGTAATTGAGATATCATATAATGCTAATGTACAACATAAGCTCGACTGAAGAAGCTAATTAAGGGCCAAGATTGTCAAATTCAGCTCAAAACCAAAACAATAAGGGTATCCCAATAGGTAAAAGAGGTCCAAACTAGTGTAGCATTGTATGCGGACATGTAGGCTGGAATCTGACGGGTGTCAAGAAGTAAAAGCAAGAGCTCAAGAGGTAGGTAAAGAAAGTTTTGAACATGAGTGGAACCTTTATGTGGTGCCACCAATGAACAGTTTTTAGTTTGACACGTATACTTGTTATGTCATTCATCGATTTAATTTCCTCTACTCCAATATGCCAGTTACTAGTTGCTACAACATGATGTCGCATAGTATGTCTACAAGAGAATTTAGAAAGTGAAAACTCTGGATGGGTGAAATTTGTATTCTGGTTTGTCTTTGTTCAAGGTAAAATGTATCTATTTTGCTGATAGGGGTAAATGCAATTACCTCAACATCACTACGTCAATGATAACACAATACTATTGCCCATTTACGTCCAAAGACACAATTGGGGCATGATACTTTCCTACAGAAAGGGAGGAAGAATTTGACTCCATGCAAAATTACAAAGGCACTTTGTTGGAGGGCTTTCATTCTAACTTTCCAAGAGAACTTTTTATCGGTATCCATCTAGCAGATGTAAGATAAGTAATAGCTGCAAATGACTTCATGGCAATAAGGCCTTAACTTACTATTGAAGTTAGAACTTTAAATAGTTTTCATCTTTATGCTGCTGCCAACTAGAACGTTGTCATCTGTTGTCAACGTAACAACATTATGCACAACAAAGGTTTCTTCTCAACTAATGTGACACCAGAATTTGAGAAGTACATGCTATGTAACGTGTCCATAAAGTTGAGGCAACATTCACCTAAACATAGTTAAGAACTTAATGATGTGAGAGTATGACCACAGTGACAAAGTTCATGGGAACTGCTAAGTCATCATCTACTCTACAAGCCATAGTGCTTGACAGGAACAAATAACAATTAAAATGTGAGACAAGATTAGATATTGCACTAGTAAAGACACCAAGTTAAACTAACAAGGGAAATAAAATGAAATTTAAGTCATCACCTTCTTACAAAGCCATATGAATAATCCACCTGTCAAAATACCAATCACAACCCAGTTGCCACCACCATGGTCTTGTCCCTCCTGTATGAGGTCAAAGCTTGCTGCTAACATCACCCCTGCAGCCACTCCATTGCATATCCCAGCCCACTGCGGATCAATCTCCACAAAGAAGAAAGGCACTGCACCCAAACCAGTAACTGCAGCCATTGCAAGAGTGAACAATGCAACCGTGGACACCGAAACTCTGTTATTCCCACGATACCTTTCACCCAGCCCATTAGCCATGCTATCAGAATTTGAAGCATCTTCTGTACCCGTGCCATCAATAACATTACCTCCAGCATCCCTCACTGGAGCTCTTATCTTTTGTAATATTTCGGTTTCCACCTCTGCCGTGGCATAGCCATTCAATGCTACTATAAATAGCAAAAATACCAAGACCTGATTGAATCTCAACTCCATTCCTGATGTGCGTACAGCACCAAACTTATCCTGACGAATGAAAGATTATCTACCCAAAAACACAACCAGGCTAAAAGATTGCTTGCTCTATACCCCTAATGCAACATCATCTAAACCAACTTTACCCAGCGGGGAAACAGACCAACGAAACAAAATTCTTAGATAAACAGCACCTTTAATTGTAGCTTGATCCAGGTCCAATGCAGCTAAACCCCTTTGTACCAGACTAGAGGGAAAGGATATGCAGATATCTCTGCTTACCCTGGACATGAAAAACAGACAATCAAAATAAACTCTTTCAAACAAACAATAGCCTTTCTCGATGTTTGATGAAGTTCAGGATAAAAACAATACATAGAAGCTAAAAATTAGTGGATACTAGCCTATACTTGAAAAAACCCTTCAACACCTCTGCGAAGCACAAATTAAATTGACAAAAAAGAAATGATCTCACAAAAAGCCTCCCAAAAAAAAAAGCAGATAATTTTGCAAAACCCCTAATTCCACAGTTAAAGCAAACACACATTCTTCAGTAATCACTACATGGGATATGCTAATAATTTCGATCAATTGATCGCAAATTGCAGTCTCCCTCCTCCGTTCCATAATTTCTGCCCCATTTCGCTTCTTTGCATGTTCCTAGAACACATTGTGAACGTAGAAGCATCGGCTTTATTTGACTTGCTATGAACTAAAATGGGGCTAGTATTTGGAAACGGACTGTGGTATAAAATCATCCCTATGCGAGGCACGTAGTTTCAGTCGAGTAAAACCAGGTTCAAGCACAATTAACAAACAATCAAGAACTCAAAAAACTGACCTACCAAAAAAAGACAAAGTCGTTAGCATTGGTGCCAAGTCTTGGAAATCAGACAATTAGGGAAATCAAGGATAGCACAATTGAGGATACTGAAGGAATGGTGATGGATCAACATACCAATAGAATGTTTGTTGAGGGTAACTGGCCGATGAAAACTCAAGATGGGGATGAATGGCGGAATAAGAAGCGAGTTAATACGGTGGGCGGAGGTCCGTGCGGTGGCGGAATCGGCTGGCTTAGGGCTGTTTTGGGAGATAAAGAACAATAAACCGTTTCTCAAAAATCAAATAGTGTTTACTCTTTTCGAGGGTCACTTTCTTACAAGTTGGTATCACAAATCAATGCATTCTTGCATCAATGGAAGAAGCACTCTCTTTTGCTTTGTTGTTTGCATGACCAATGGAGACAAAGTTGTCTTTTTTATTGAGATTTCATATTACAAACTATTTGAGATTGAGATTTCATATTACAAACTACTCCATTTGAGAAGTATTTAAAAAAAAATGTTGGATCTAATAAAGTTGGGTTCATATAATAACGGAACTGTTGACAGGCGATTAAAAGTTCCGTTAGGCTATTTAGAGGTTGCTCGACACACTCCAACCCTCAATGCTAGGCATATTGGCGTACGCTACTTAAAACTAGAGCCATTCCTCTGGGTTTTTATGAACTTTATTTGCAACCTTGGTTCTTGCAATGACGGTATGTGCGAGGTTTAAGCATTGTGGATCGCGTCTTAGGCTTATGTTGGTTGAAATTTAGAATTAGTGGGGTAAGGGTAGCTTGTTACACGATTCGCAGTCTGATTATTTTTGTTCTTCCGGTATAGCCAGCGCGAGATATGTGAGATTATGTGCTGCAACCACTTTAGAGAATTTCGGATATTGTGCGAAGTTATATTCTGTTGTTATTATAAGTCACTCTTTATTTGAATGAAATCCTTAAATTTGACACCCCAGAAAACAAAAACTGTGAGTAACGAACCTCAAAAAAAAAAAAATTGTCGTGTAGGTAAATTGATTGAATAGGCTTGGATAGATTGCTTTACAAAATTGAAATGGGAAATGTTGGGTTCCTAGATATGAAGACTTTCAACACGGCTTTGCTGACTTAACAAGGATGGTGTTTCATACGTGACCCATCATCGTTGGCAAATACTCCCTCAATGGCAGAAGTTTCCTTCTTATGCATTGATTGGCCTGACGAAGTTCAGAGACCAGACAAAGGTTTCATAAGTCTTCCACGATTGCATCCCAATTGCTCGAAAGAGTATACTTTTGACAAACCAGAGCTGAAAAACTTCCTTACTCGGGCTTGTTTGTAGATTTCTCGGAAATTGAAAACTAGAAAACCAGAATCCAATCAGCAACATTACATTGTAAAGGAAGGTGGCGAGGAACTATGAATTGCATTGTAAAGGAAGGCGGCGAGAAACTAATTATGAATTGTCTGTTGAGCCTAAATCGACTAACTCTGATACCATGTAAAAACATCAACTTCAAATCTAATTAGTAATGAGATTATGAGAGGAGACGCCTACAAGGCATATATATCGAAATATTGTTTATTATTTATCCGATGTGAGATTGATACTCAATGTGGGGTTTATATCTTTCAACATACATAACTAAATTGAGGAAATTGTACTTATCTTAATCTAGACCTACTTTGCTGCATACATCAAAACCCAAATATCCAACTTGTTACTACCACCCTTTTTTTTTTTTTTTTTTTGGCCTTGGACATAAACCATACTAACTGTATCATTACTAAACACGTACTACAACATGATAGAATACATGAAAAAAAGAAAAATACATATTATCGCACTCTAAACACTGAAACTGCAGACAAAGTGCAGTACTGCTAGACCTCCTTGTATAACTGAGCAGCAAAAAAAAATATCGGCTTTAATGTTAAGACATCTCTACCGATGACTACCTGCATAAAGGATTAATGTGGCCTTACACTAGCGAAGACACTAGCCATATACCCTGTCACGGAGATAACATGACACAAAAATACATGAAGAAAGCACATGACAAGTCAAAATAATGTCAACAACGTACTTCGAAAGATAATGCCAAAAAACATAAAAAGAAACATAACCAAGTCAATATGCGTACCACACAGCAACAACCGATGGCAACAACAAACACAGCTATCCACACTAAACCATGTGCCCCAAGAAGCGCCTTGCTCACTCGTTACCATGCACATCACCACCACCCATCGCCAAACTACAGTCGGCCACCGTGCCACCATCAACCGAACCAACCCCATTGCTAGACACCAACAAACACCAGACCAACCGCCGACCACCCTCGTAGCCAATCTCCACCACATAAACCTCATCTTGAATTATTGCCACCCACCCCAAGAGTCACCAAATCCAACCAACACAACTCCCCTCACGGGCTACACATAAGGACCCCCTAACCGTTCCTAGAAACCCATAACAAACCTAAAATGAGAGATAAGGAAGGGAACATTACTGGGGAAGGACGAGAACAGAATGAGGAACGAACCCTAGCAATAAAGAAAACCTTCCTCGGCCACCTGGTCTACCACCTACCACTATGTACCACCATAAGACTACACACCCTGTGCCCAACCACCATGAACCGCCACAAACCAAACCACCATCAGACGAGGGGATGCCAACCAAATCTCAACACCCAAACCCATATAAGAGTCGAGGACCCAGATCTTAACCACCATAGACCACTTGCAACTCTGACGCCTTACTTAAACGCAGAGAGATGGAGGATAACCGAAGCCCAACCCCTGGTCTCAACGCCAAGCATAACCTCCCAAGGGCTCAAAGGCACCAAAAGCCTCGGTTAAGCCAGGACCGAGCGCCACACACCTATACATGATTACAAAACCACCACCCACCGGGAAAACCGACTATGGTTTCCCCGACAGATGGTGGAAGCAAAACCTAGACGACAGAGAAAGTATTAGAAGTTGTTTGCGATTGATTTTCAAAAGTAAATTTTGATTAAATCATAATCAGTTCTTAAATTTCAGCTTTAATCTATTTTGAGCATAACAAAGTAAAAGTTGTTGAAGGTGTAGGTTTAGTATGGCAAAATGACCATATAATATATCCAGATTCAAATGGATGCATGTGTGTCTCTTTATACGTGATGATATTTTGATAATTGTTTAGGTTAAACTTGATTCTTCAAAACTGATTAAATCAGAATTCAAGAAAAAGAGGATTCTAGATTTAATTAACTTCGAACACATTGGAGTATATTAAATCAGATTCTCCGAGCACGATGCTATGACTTTTGTTAACAAAGAAATACACCAAACATCAACACCCGGCAAACTCAATAGTCACGGCACGGTGTGCCCTGCAGCACACTGCTACAAAAACTTAGTATAGCAAGCCTCTCTTGGTGCAGCTCCCGGCCTTCACACACTCCTTATGTACTCCTTTTCAATATCCAATTCCTATCCAAACACATTCAAAACATACGAGCCATTATTCTGAATAGATAGAGAGATCCTACCATGTCATATTAATCGCCGACAAGTGAGAGCCGATTGACGTGTACCAACTGGGCAAAAAGTGCCTCCCCAGTGGCAAAGCTTAAGTAATTTGGTTTCATCAGAGCTTTTCATATAAACAGCTCACTGAATGAAAAAGCACCTTAAAACCACAACGTTGTTGCAGTCCCTCTTCCCACGAGAAGAACCACCAATTTTGTAGTAGCCAATACTGTAGACCAAGATAACTAGAGAAAGATGAGAAGTATGGAATAGCAGCAGACTAACAAGTTGAACCAGGAAGAAGACTCTTATCTACAAAATATCTACCCCCAAAATCATCTTCCTGGGGAATGGGAAGGTGGAGAATCGACATCTTTATCTTCTCTATATCATGTAATTCACTAAAGAAACTAAAGAGGAAATAAGAGAAAAAATAAATGAAAAAAAAAATACTTTCTATTAACACTCAAAATCCTTCGACGCTGGACCTTCGAGCAGTTGAAGATGATGATCTCCGGCTTTCCTGTCGATCAATTTCCCCTGAAGAGAGAATGGACGAACAACTTCTAGGAGGGAGAGACGTGGGCAGCACAGGTCGCCTTGAGGGCGAAACAGATGGTCGAGGTGGCGGAGACGGAGAGAAACTTAACCTCGGGGCCGGGGTAATAATACCATTTAGGCTTGGTGATCGCCCCATATTTTTTCCGCTAATCGCTCCTGGCTCTTGTAGTGGAAACAGACAAGAATATTTCATGTCTAGTATAATTCTGAGATGGTCTACTATGGTTCTCATGGTAGGCCTGTCTGATGGATCGTTCTGAAGACATCTTTGAGCTATATCAGCCACCGTGCGTGCTGCTTTAGCCGGGAAGCGGCCTTTTAGCTGAGGGTCCATGATAAGAGATAGTCTAGGATCATCAGCGAGGTAAGGCCGGCTCCACTTAAGCAAGTTCCTTTCTTCCTTTGGATGGCGACTATCAAGATTCCTCCTGCCTGTCAACAATTCGAGAAGCACAATGCCAAAACTCCAGACATTGCTCTTGGGGGTGAGTAATCCTCTATCCAGTGTCTCGGCTGAAAGATTCCCCAGTGCCTGAATAAATAAAATTGTAAGTTGTTGCAAGCAAGCAGGGATGAAAATCATGAAAGATGATCAAGGATTGCACTCAACCAAAATGACATCATTACAAGACGGTTTTAAACAAGGAGACGAAGGTAGACATGAACACTATACAAACTAAAAGCACTTACAGCTGAGCTGTTAGAGACGTCGGTCTCCGGAATGTGGCTTATGCAACCATATCCTGATAGCTTTGCACTAAAATCTTTATCAATCTGTATATTGGCAGTTGAGAATTCATGAAACATTGCCTGTAAATGCACGAAAAGCAATCTATGAACACAATGAACTACTTAGACATTAAATTCAACTTCGGGTATATAATATCAGATGAGAGTTCTGATTGCCTGAAAAGGTCCTTCCTCATGCAAGAAAGTGAGACCTTGTGCCGCACATAAAGCAACTTTCATCCTTGCATTCCAATCAATTGGTGGACCATCAGATCTCCCATACAGAAGCCGGTCTAAGCTTCCATGAAAGAGCCTCTCATAAACCAACATCCTCTGTTCTGATCCCTCGCGTGCGTGAAAACCAAGCAGCTTACAGAGGTAAGGATGTTGCAAAGATGTCAATGTGTTCACCTCAGTTACAAATTCCTTCAAACCCTACAAGAGAAGAAAAATGATGAACTTCTTAATAATGATCATCAGGAGCATGGAGACCAGGCAGATTCAAACATGAACTTTTAGAGCATATTCAGGCCAACAGGTTCGTGCCCCCCAGAAAAAGGTTATCTAACAAACCTGAATGTGACCCAGAAAACTGACGTTGTCTTAGCAGAGGACAAAAAATTGGAAGATACCTGACTTGAGGGATGAAGGCGAACGACAGTAGCTTCAAGCTTCTTTGAGCCAGAAGCATCATCCCCAAAAGAAGCTCTATAAATAACGGAAGAAAGTCCTCCTGACATACAACGCTCAGGAGAGAAATTGTGGCAGGCACCAGCAATTTCGTCAAACGAGAAGTTCCGCAATGTTCCTGAAGGAGTCAGCACAGGTGGTAGTGTCGGAGGCAGTGGCAAAGGTCCAGAGGAATTCAGAGGGCCACTGGCGCTGCCTACTTTGAAACTTCCCATAGCTCTAAGAACAGAGGCACTCTGAGGGGATGGAAGAGGCAGAGGCTGTGGACTTGGCGGCCGAAATTCCTTCATTGATCCCACCCTAATTTTGGAGTCTTCCGGTTCCTCGCCCTCTATTGACGAAAGAGTATCTTGTTCAGCTGCATTCAGGCTCGACGGAGCAGATAATGCACGTGTCCTGCTGTTGGTTACTCTCTTGATGGGCTGAACAGGTTTTACTCTGTTTCTAAAACTCGGTGGCGCAGATTGCAATGCATGGGTATGGATTTGCGGTTCTGGCAATGTAGTAGGTGTATGATCCTGAGGGTTAACCCGTTTCACATGAATCGGTTGCTCAGACTTTTTCTTCTTACTCTTCAAAACTGTGAAGCATCCCATTGTATGTTCAGATATTGACCGTCCTGCCAATATAATTTCAAACAATGTCAGATAAACCAGGCCTTAATAAGATTTGAGAAGGCATAAAAACGGGGAAAAGAAAAGCAACTCTATCCCAAAGGCTTCAACATTATCCTGCACTTGGAGATCCCATAATAGGGAAGATGAACTGAATCCAGTGTGCCGTAAGTCAAGTGTAAAGGCATGTAAGGTTTACATGTTAATGGTGCAGATCTCAATACGAGCATTGGCACATTACCATACAAAATACAGATTGCGACATCATAATCTCTATTAGTAGTTTTTTGCTGAATCGCTGATTGCTTGGATTTGTATACGACGGGCAGTCACACTAATGATAATTCACCTAGATGTACTGCTGTAAAGAGATTAAATTAGGGAATCCATATTCCATTTAAACAAATTGCAATTGAGAAACTCAGTTCACATATAACGTTCAACTATATTTCACTACAGTAAGCAAATGGCCATATTTTGTGATAACTTACAAGTCCCCCATCAAATTATGTGAGACAAATCATAATCTACCTGTGCTCTCTACAAATGATTTAAAATGATATGATTATAGCATATGCAGGTAAATTGAGTGCATACATACATTTATGTTGTGTGTATGGCCGTCTTCACTTACAAATCCGTGGACAAAAAACCCTTCCACAGCTGGACTAGCACTCAACCCAGATCCAGATAGACCATTAGTTTAATCAAAAAGGAGAGAAGAGCAGCCCGTACTCCATAGACAGTAAAAATAACGAAAACCAAGTAATTTGCTAGTTGAATTTTCTTAAAAGGATATCAAAAGTGAAATTTCACAAAATTTACCAGATGGGTATCTCCATTTCCATGAAGAGAACGATAAGGAAATAGAAAAAAAAAAAAAGCAGAGTCTCAGACAATCAAAATTGCAAGTAACCAAGAAATCGCAAAATAAACCTGAAGGGAAGACATAGATACCAACCTAATATTTGCAACTTCAACTGTTCTTGGGCTGCTGTGCTCTAAAGACTCGTTCTTTTGCTGATTTAAAGTGGTAAAAAGCCACCAAACTTGTCAGATTCAAGTCTTTAGATAGATTGTGAATTCAACCGCAAATGAAATCTCCCGGTACAAGCCAAAATGAAATCCAAGTAGAGAAAGGCAAAAGGAGATTTTGCAGAGAGAAAATGTGAAGTAGATGAGAGAGAGAGAGAGAGGGAGGGAGGGAGGGAGAATATCAACAGTATTAGAGAAACTGGGGGAATGGAGCCCAAGAAGCAGTAGTCAAACCAACCATAACCCTCCTCAGATTTTTGTAATTAAGAAAAGTTGTCATTATTGTTATCTCCAAACCACATGAATGGCTCTTTCATTCCTTTGTGACTTCTTTGCCCTATGAGCTTTGGTGATTCCAATATTTACTGCTGGAAACAGCTGTTGCTTCAGCTGTGTCAATTACCAGAAGTGCCCAAGGTGGACATGCACATCCTTCTTTTGTTTAATGGAGGGGTTTACATTTATGTGCACTAGTTTAGGGATGATTTTGAGCTTAAAGATATATTATCAGAATCAACCGCAGACACTTCATATCACCAATTTTGCTAACAATTACAAAATATGTTTGGCAAAAGCAGTTAATTGTAGTAGATAGCATCGTTCGTGTTCTGTAATTTCGTAAGTACATTTCAAGCTATCAAAACGTAATAAAAAACTAATTTATAACTCACTAGTCCATTTAAGAGCTTTATTTTTTCAAAAGATAACTCGTTCACAAACCATTGGCTAGAAGACTCGACATCATCTCCACCAGCCAAACCATTCTCCAAACCAAAATTTGAAATTCCGCTCTTACCTTTCTCTAATACAAAACGTTCGACAAAGTGGGTTGAAGTCATCAGATCGTTGAATTTTGTTGCGTAAAAAAGGTTACCGCGAGAGTAGGCGGTATCTCTCAACTGAGAAGGGGCAGGTTGGACATTGTGTGAGATCATGGCCATCAAGAAATTAGAGGGGCAAATGGGGTGTAATGGTCATTTGGAGGAGTGTTGAGGAGCACCAAAAATATTCAACGAAGGGGGGCCTCGAATAAAGTGACAGCCCAGTCAAAGTTGGAAAATTATAATCAGATTTCAGGACTTAAAATAAAAAGCGGGGGGGGGGGGGGGGGCACAGTGTGGTTTTCCCCGTGTAGTCAAAGAGACCCATCAAGATGGGTCTTTGACTCACAACCTGTCCCGTCAGATCTTGTACCGTGACGGAGCCATCGACGGCCCTTATCTCAGCCTATTAAAGCGACTTCTGGGACCCACCCTTTTTCAAACCTCTTTTGTTCCCTTTTGGTGCGCGTGTTCCACGCGCGCTTCCACCTCTTGGGAGGGCCTTGTAGTTATGGGCTTCCTGGTCCTGGCCTTCTGAAAAGGCCAACTCTTCGGGCCCAAGACGAATTTAAACCAAAGGAATTTTTTTTTTTTTTTTAAAAAAAAAAAAGGGGAAGAAGTCTGTTTGTGCTTTTTTTTACCAAGAATTTGGCGGCAAATTGTTTGCTATTTTCTATTTTCTGCAAGCAATTCAAAACTGAACATACAGCAGCTGAGATCAAATGAGATAGAGGCATTGCAAGACAAAGGAACTGAGATCTTATTCGTTGATTATACTATGTCATCGCTATAACAGTAAACTAAACTAAGCGCGGGCAAGTATAATATGTGAGCATCGTCGTCGTTATTATGCTTTAAAATAAAACGCTTCTATACTCTCTTGTTGTTGCAGAGTCCCATCATTGGAAACCAACCTCAAGGGGCCTGACATCATGCAGTAGCTAATGAAAACTTTCTTCTTAGGCTACCACATCAATCATGTTGGCTTACCTCTTTTTGGTTAACCACGAGAACGATGATATTAATATATTAATCAAGTTACAAGAGTAGTTAAATTACTTTCCTGGAGCGCTGCATCTTCTTAGTTATATGAATAACTATGCTGCTTTCTAATAAGACCAAATGAACCTACTCTAAAATAATACTCCAAAGTAACATCAAGAAACACAACTTTTTTTTTTGTTTTTTGATAAAGTTGAGAATAGCATTGATAAGAAAAACGCTTTTGCAGTGATTACAAGAGATGCCATACGGTTAAAAATATGGTCACGACATTTCCGTGACTCGTCATACATGACCAAAAGGTCGATACAAACAACGAACCTAATAAACTTAGGCACATTACAATTGAACTAGAGCAGAGCATATCCTACACTTTAATTCAACTTAAAGTAACATGCAAAATTTACAGGTTTAAAACGGAACAGAAAATGTAACAAAATAAAAGTGGTGACAATAACGCGGGCAATCGGGAACCGCACAACACCCGAGTGAGTACAATGTACAAGAGTCTCATTTCACCACCCAGGGTCTAACATCGCCACAATGTCCATCCTTCGACTACCCCGTAACAAATTCGAAACAAGTTATCATTGTAGAGGTCTTTTCTAGGTTCGAGTATCCTGTGTGTCTGTCTACTTTGGTATGGTAAGTACGGGAAGCGCACAACACCCGAGTGAGTACAATGTACAAGAGTCTCATTTCACCACCCAGGGTCTAACATCGCCACAATGTGGATCCTTTGACTACCCCGTAACAAATCCGAAACAAGTTATCATAATAAAGGGCTCAGAAAACACAATTCATCCACGACTTACCATACCAAAGTAGACAGACACACAGGATACTCGAACCTAGAAAAGACCTCTAACCCCCCCCCCCCCCCCCCACCACCCCCCGCCTTGAACAGATTTCCCCAAAAACCCTAAGACAAATCTCCCCCCCCCCATCCCGAGTCCCGAAACCCCCCCAATTCAGCCCAGCAAAAACTTACCCCACCCCTACCCCCCCTCCCCCGAGACCCTATTCCCCCCAACCCCCCCCCCCTCCCTAGACTCCACGGACTCCTAGAAACAACCCCAGAACCACGGCTAAGCCCTTCTAACCTGAGCTCTCCCGCCACTACTAGGACCAACCAACCAACCACCAACCCGAACCTCCACCACTGAGGAACAAGAAATAGAAAAGAACGGAATTTAAAGCCTGAAGGATTATTCAAAATTGACGATAAAAAACCCGGCGGGAATCCGGTCGCCGCCGGTGCTATTTCGGTTACCTCCGGCGAACAGTGGAAAGAACGTCGATCGAGCAGATCTACCACGATCGGAGACATACCTTGATGTCGCCTGTCTCCTATCAAATTCCTGTGAGACGTCTCGCCATTGTCCTCCCGCCTCTTGTACCGCCGGCCACCACTGATCCCTTCGTAAATATACCACCACCAGACGAAGATAAAGACCTATAAATGAAGCTTCGGAGTGGCTGCCGCCCCACACGCGCGGAAGCACAGTGGGGCGGCCATGGTGATTTCTGTGGAGTGTGTTTTTTTTAGAGAGAAGACAGAATGTTTTAGACAGAGAATGTTTTTTTGTAAGCTCACCTTTGATAGTTCTCTTTTCGACTGTTTTAGACAAGAAACACAACTTGATGGATGTCAAAAATGCAATCTAATTTTTTTTTTCCTTAAATATAATTATTAAATTAAATATATTCTGGAACTCTCTCTCAAAAGTCAAAATGGTAACCAGCTCCCCCAACATCCAAGACTTGGAACCCCAGCGGTGATCGCACTACAGTGAGGGGATGAGTAGCACTTCCTGTTCTTTACAAGCAGCAGCACCCGGAATGTGAACTGATAGAGCACCACGGCTGCAAAATGGGGTGAAGTCTGGAACGGATACCGTCAAAGCCACAATTTTCTTTACAGAAGCCACCGTTTGACAGCTTCAACCAAAGAATTCAATCCCTTTGAAACCCCAACCACCCCCCTCCCCCTCTCCCCCCTTCTCCCCGAGAAGAAAAAATGGCAGATTACTACAAAGTAATCTGATAGACCACACCTACCAACTACCCCGTTCCCCTCGAAACCCCCCACACACACACGCAGAAGAACGGAAGCTAGAAGGGAGAAAAACAAGAACGAGAATAAACAAGAATATACGATAAAATCTCAAACCCAAATTGCTATACTTAGATCAAGCAACATAACCATCTGAAAGAAAAATAAACAGAGAGGGAAAAGGGAAACTACCTAGATCGGAAAAACAGAAAAGATTGGCTAGTGATTGAAAGCCATGGTGGCTGCGATTGGGCTGAGCAGAGGAGCAGAGAACTTACGGCGGCAGCGATGAATGGGATGGTGGACGGCCGGGCTTGTGCTTACGGCGGTTGTTGGCTTGATAGCGGGACGGTGGATTGCTGGGCTTGAGCTAGAGAAGAAGACGGGGGGCTTAAAACTGAAAAGGAGAGAGAGGGGTGGGGGGGAGAGCCGGAGAGGGGAGGAAGAGCATCTTAACCCCCTCCTCGGCGGCAGTTGCTGTTGGGGTGTTTCTCTCTAGTGAGAGAGAAGAGAGAAGGGGGAGAGAATTAGGGCCAGCTCTGAATTCCCTTTGTTGGCTTACTTCTTGTGGTTTCCATATACAGTTTTGTTTGAAAATTCCGTTTAAGAAGCCATGGAGGGCAAGAAATGGAACACAATTATGATATGCAATTCCAACTGTAATTTAATGAAGAACACCCCTATTGATCCCTCCAATAATGTCATGCCTCTCTTGACGCCCTTAGATTCTGAAGGTCCTGTCAATTACCTGAAAAAGGTCGAGTCCTTGAGTGATTAGTACTTCCAGAGAACTGTTTCATAAAAAAAATTAAGGTCTGGGAATGAAATTACCTGAGCAAGTACATATAAATAACCAGAGGAGGCAGCGTACTTGCAAGCTTTCCAGACATATTCTGAAATGTACCCTTTAAATGAATACGCCGTGTGGGTCTTCATATGCACCATAGCCGTGCATCCCACCATTGCAACACTCAAAATCACCAAGAGACGACATGCTTTTCTCCTCGTAATAAAGTTCTTCAATAGAGAAACCAAATACAAGGCTGTGATCGAAGTGTATATGATGATTCCTGTTATATCCTTCTCAGAGATTGATTGATACAACAGAGCCAGGTTCCCTGCTACCACTGGACTAACACAAATTGGTCCCTACAATTATGGCAATGGAACTTGGTAAGACAAGAACAAAATGACTTCCATGCCATGTATACACTGAGTAAACTTTGAGCAACAAATCGGGCACACAAATAATTATGTAAGGGAAAAAAGAGCGGCCTGCTGCTACGTGACCAACATTAGGGGATCAATATTCTTTGAGATGAAGCTAACGAAACGCATACCGTACCTCAGCAAGCCATCTTAACCTTCGTGAAAATGAGGACTTTCCGGCGGAGATGTATTTGTTCTTGGCCCGTCTGGTTCGAAGCTTCTCGAAAATTCCTGTGAACTTAGATTTGAAGGATTTGTGCTTGCAGGAAATGGAAGTTCCGGGTTTGGACTTCACTTTGATCAGAAATGGACAGAGCTTAAGCAGCAATGAGAAACGAAAGAGCTTGCAATTGGGGAAAAAGGGTCTCGTGGCTTTGAGTTTGAAGTCGAAGTTCTTGGCTTTGGCATGAACGTACAGTGTCCATGGCTGTCGCCGATCTGCCATACATTCTGAGGAGAAAAAGCGCAGCAAAACGAAATGGGGAGGGAGCTGCAGGTTGAACTATTACTAGCCGTTGGACCTAACGATCACTCAGAGGGTTTGAACGGACGGACTGGGCCTTCATTTTCTACAGCCCATATGTTAAAGCCAACTGGACCACTGGACCTTAACCAAATGACAATTGGGCTTTGCAAAATGGAGAAGCCTTTTTTTTTCCACTTCTTTTTTTATTCCCCCTCAAAGTTTGGTTAAATTTATAAATTTCTACGCATATTACTGTGATATGTTTGTGCATGAAAAATTGTTCATTCTTAGGCCTTAGTTAAATAAAAAAGAAAGAGAAGAAGTTTTAGATTAAAGCATAAAATTTTTACAAGATGGTATTAATTAATTTTTAGCGGAATCGTTTTTTCTTGGCATAAGCTGCAAAAACACTTGATAAAAATTGCGTAAGATATTTGAATAAAAGTGCTGAAAACAATTTTAATGTGAAAAAATAACCAAAAGAGTATTAAAGAATACACAAGATTCTAAATATTCTATGTTAACATAAATTTTGAATAACTAAGGGTCTGTTTGAAATCACTTACAGTTTTGATTTTAAGTTTTCAAAAAAATCAAAATCAGTTTAGTTTTTATTTTTTGGGGAAAATAGGGAATGACACCCTCTACTTTACACGTTGTGCGTTTTGCCCCCCTCCACTTCAAATTTAAATACTAAACCCCCCCACAGTTTAAGAAAATGGGCACAGTTAATTGACAGTAACAGATCTTTGTAAAATACTCATTTTATCCTTCCATATAACCTTCAATTTTTCGGAAAGCATGCCCAAACCCGTGCCCTTCCCTTCTTCTTCCTGTTCTTCACTCATTTCCCCTTCCCATTCTCTGCATTTCCCATTCCCCGTAGTTGTGGTTGTGATCGCGATTGGTGGCGGTTGGGTGTCTGGTGACGGGGTTTGGGAGTCATGGTCGCTGGCGATGGTGATTGTGAGTCGTGGGTGGCCGGTGTAGGTGATTGGGTTTGATGATCTATTGGGGTTTTGAAGATTGGGTTTGGTTGTGCGGCCACGCTGATGGAGTTAGAGGCAGAGCGGATGGATCGGCGGTGCTGATTAATGTTGATGATTAATTGAGGTTTAGGATTCAGTATGGTTTTGGATGACCGATTGGTGGCCCACGGCATGCGACATGAATGGTGGTTGTGCGGCGGCGTGTGTGGGTGCCTGGTGGAAGGACTGCTCCGACATTGGCCGTGGGTGGGCCAATTGATTGGTGGCCGTAGCATTGTTGGTCGATTGGTGGCGAGCAGGAGTCTGCGACGGACATATGGGGACTCGGGTGTGCGGTGGTGGAGATGGTGACCGGAGCTCCGGCGTCCGTCACTGAAGGCTATTTTGACTCCGGGGCTGTTGCGGCGGCGCGATAATCGGTGGTAGTTGAAGGCTACTTTGACGCCGACACCGTTCCGGTGGTGCCGTGGTAAAAGGTGAAGAGGAAGAAATTGAAATTGAAGAGCCAGGAGAAGGGGCAAAATTGTCATTTAAAAAAGAAAAACTTTAGTCAGCGCATGTGTTGCCCACGCGCTGTTTAGTTTAATAGTTTCCGTCAACCGTGTCCATTTTCTTAAACTGTGGGGCGGTTTAATGCTTAAGTTTGAAGTGGAGGGGGGCAAAACGCATAACGTGTAAAGTAGAGGGAGTCATTCCCTACTTTCCCCTTATTTTTTTTCAAAAATAAATGAGTGTTTGATTACCCAATTTTTATTTTAAATTTTTTCTTTGTTGGTGGCGGTGGTGGCGATCTTAAAACAAAAACCAAAACTGAAAACCCAAAACTCCAAAATAAAAGTTTTAAAAAACAGACCTTTTTAAAAAACTGGAGGAAAAAACTGAAAACTTATACGAAATCAAACGCTATCTAAAACTACACGTTGTGGCTACTTTTTCACCCCATGTTATCAGACCCTTTTAAATATTTTTGAATATTTGCTTAGAGTTCCTTTTTATCAGTATTTTTAAATGTTTTCTCACCCTTTCTTATTAGTATTTGATTGCATGCCGAATAATGAAGCCCCAAAAGAAACGGTCTAAGGAAGAATAAAAAAAAAAAAAGACATGAATACTTCCTTAGCTAGTCAAAGATCACCAATGTCCAAGTTCGAATGCTCTTTGGTCTCTTAATTACATCAAGCCGTACATGAAAACTCATAAGAGACATTCTGGTGGTCAACTTCCCGCATTTGCAAAATCAAACAACACTTCTGGTTTAACTTCGGTAAACACCAACCTCAACAAAACCAACTAAAGCCATAAGCTAGCTTGAATCAGTCGTCTGGCTGGCTACTGCGGCCACACCGCCGGCCGGCTGAGCTCCACAAAACTCCTCGACCCCACGTGAGTCAAGCAGCGAGTGCCGACAATTCGGGCAGGACGAGTGCGACACGAGCCACATGTCGATGCACCTCACATGGAACCCGTGCCCACATTTTGGCAGCACCCGCACCTTCTCTCCCTCCACAAACTCCCCCAAACAGATCGGGCACTCCGTCGCCGGAATATCCCCTCCCGACCCGTAAACCGCAACCGGAATCCGCCTCACCACCCGCCTCTTCATCCCGGTCGCCGCCAGCCTCGCCGCCGCCCCCTCCGCCGTCTCCGCCCCGAACCGGCGGCTCAAGCTTATGGCGCAACGCACGATGGAGTTGAGTCCCAGTGCAAACACCAGCGCGAAGAGCAAAACTGCCAGGATTATCACCATGTTGGTGTCGAAGTTGGTCTCGCTGATGTACGAGTCCAGCTTGTGCTCGTTCGCCGGCGACATGCTTGGTTGGCTGTCGAGAAGGCGGCGGTGGATGGTGACCATTTCTAGCAGAGATCGAAACCCTAGTTTTGAAAAATCGGAAGAGTGGACGATTTGGGTTGATTTGAAGAGGACTTGTTTGATGCTCGAAAGGTGTTTGCGGAAATGCCAGTGAGAAGTAAGTAAGTAGGAAAGAGCATCCGGTGAGCTCTTGCTATCCGGTTTTTGTGCAGGAATCAAACTTACCAATGATAAATGGTCCTCCCCTTCTTTCTCACCGAAATCGAAGAATAAAGGAAATACATGATTGCGACATCCTTGAATTGTAAGTTTGCAGCCTGCCGCTGCATTGGTGCGGCTCCTTTGGCACCGAGAAAACGAATCTGTGCACGCAGAAATGAAAAGAGGTGGCGCTGGTGACAAAACAATTTCTCTTATGAGCGTGAAAGTGGTCATGTGATGGGGGTAAGGAAGGGAGTGGGCTTTTAAAGCTAGCTAATTTAGGTGCCCTTTTTGTCAATATATGGTGATGCCAACGTATGTATAAAGTGAGAGTGGTTGAACTTAACGTTGAAGCTGCCTACCTAACCATGATTATTGATTAGTGTTTTGGTTTATTAGGATTCCTAGTCCTTAGTACCAAATCCAATCACAAATCTTTTTATAAAGTGAGTACTTGTGTGATGAGTAACATGGTTTTCGCCAATGACAACGTGAGTTGCGTAACAGGTAATAGGATAGGTACCACGGTAACTAAGAAATTATCTTTAGACCTTTTCCCCAAAACCCTTTTGCTGGTGGATTTAGCTGATGTTAAGATACTAGGTGGTATGCAGTTATGTTTATGTGACTCATGCAGATCAGCTGAAGTACGTGTGGTAGCGGACTTGGAGAATTTCGTCAGCGAGTATCAAGATTATACTGAGCTATTTATTCTCTTAGGGACAAAGTAAGAAGTTTGGTATATAAATGTCGCAAATTTGGGTGTATCCCACAAATATGAGTTTTCCGCTTTCATTCTAGTCTAGGGCGCTCTAATTTTATGCGATGTCAGAGTGTAGAAAGAGGCTGGAAATGTGAAAGGTGAGAGAGTGGAAATATTACATAACACGAAATTGTTAATATTATTTACTTTGGGGATTTTTATTCCCACGAGTACATGTGCATCCACCAGTTATTTAATGGGTACGCCCTTGAGCATCTCTTAACAGCTTATTGTAATTTGATGAACGAAAATTTAATGAAATTCTTTGGTAGGAACACAGAAATACCCTTATGCCTTGGCGGTTCGCAGTTAAGCTTAGAGGTTACCATTTGAGTCTAGGACAAAAATAGCTCTAGAGGAGCCGGATACGCAACGCTTGTTAGTTGTTTACTCCGTATTTCACTTACTTTATGGTCCCCACATATGGTCAAGAATATATTTGGCGAAAATATTGGTCGTTTTGCCACTCTTGGAACGTTTCATATAATCGTTATATGTATGTGAAGTCCACATGTTCTACCCTTTATTTGTTATGCATTATCTCATGCGTGATGCCTGCGTGTTTGTTCCAACGATTCGAATTCTATTATGAAAGTAGTATACGTGAAAGATAGAGGCGTATTTCGATAGGTAGATTGCTACTGTCAACCGAATGATGTCTCGCTCGTTCGAGGACCCTTGGATAAACTGCAGATCAATATGTGCCAACCGACTATTGATGTTGGCTTTAAAGTACCATCAACGTCCTTACATGAATTCGCTTACTTCCTAACCTCATAATGATGATCAGTTGGAATGCAGGTGGGACGACTACCAAATACAGAAGCTGAAGAAAGGATTGTCGGCAGAGCTTAGAGGTTGGAACATTAATCTTAAACTCAATCCAATCCGTAAGTCTTGAAATGCAAGTTTCGGATCCCGGGCTTTAAACATTTTGGTAAAGACGAAGAATTTCATTTGAATGACTTAAAAAAGTTGTCATTGATCATGTGCAGTCATTGGTGGTGGAAGGTGCATTACTTTTGGCCTAACTAATTCGCAACATTGCTCTGCTTTAGTTTAATTGTAATTGGTTTTGAGTTTATAGGTTCGTTGTTAGTTTCCGACCTTTGTGGTCGTGTATACTCAGAGTCACGGGAATGTCGTGACCTTTACTCGCCGTTGGGCAACTCTGTAACCCTTTTAATTATCAATGCTATTCTCTTATTAACAAAAAAAAAAAAAAATTCGCAACACGATGTGGGTTTGGCTTGAATGCCTGAGAATGGAAGGGTGTGATGCAGTCATTGAAGTGAGATGACCCCTCTGGTCAAGAAAATCAAATATCTTGAAAAGCAGTTGTTGAAATCTTGTCATAAGCTAGCAACCTTCCATTAGACCATAGGTCGTAGTTTGCAACTACGAAGTTGAGGCTTAAGAGCCTAGAGAAGCATACTTTTGGGTACTTCCTGCAAATCTTTCAACTTTTGGAGACTCTTTTAACACGGCCACGGTTCGTAAATCTTGTAAAGAAGTTTATATTTGATCGGATAAGAATAGTGGATGGAAGATGACCTTTCTTTTCTCTTACCATACATTTTCTTGTTGAAGAAATATAGAGGATCTTTTAGCATGCGGACAACTGTGTACATCACGAGAAAAACAACATTTAGCTGTTGATAAAATGTGGAGGATCTTTTACCACGCAAGCAGATCTGTACGCACGAGACAAATATATCACTCCAGAGGCGTGTTCGATGCTTAAGTCAAACAACGGTTATTACGTTGGAGGAATGTCCGATGCCTAAGTCAGTTCTGGAGGAGTGTAAAATGCGTTTGTTTTTGTACAAGGACGAAAGCTAAAAAGCACAAAAAGATTACTGTCTAGGGCATGAGAACTTCTTAAAAGGAAGGTTAATTCTTGTAACAAGATTAGACTACCTCAAGGATAGTTACCATATAAGGTTATGCTATTCGGTCCACATCCCATAGAATCAGAGCCCAAGTCCTTAATAATAATTTATATGGCTAATTACACCTATGTCCCTGATGTTATGGAGTAATTACAGTCAAGGATACAAAATTTTAAAATGTAACATTTCATGTCCAAAAGTATTTCAAATGTATCACCCGTGTCCATCCGTCAGGGTTCCGTTCAAAAAGTGTACTTTTTTATGATGTCATCAATACATATTTTTAAATTGACGATACTGCCCCTTGTACTGTATATACTGAATATTTTTTAAAAAAATTAAATTAAGATTTCAATCTGCAAATTAGGGTTTTGAAACCCTAATTTGCAAATTAGGATTTTGTTGAAACCTTAATTTACAAATTAAGGGTTTCAAAGCCCTAATTTTTCAAATTAGGGTTTCATTTGTTCAAATTAGGGTTTTTTAAATGCCATTACTTCACCGCCAGCAGTTCCATTTCTCGCCGACAGCCATTTTCTCATATCTTCTTCCCCCATCCCACTTCCCCTTCTCCACCTCAATCGGTGACCCAACAAATCCAACTCGCCGCCTTAATCAATGGCTAACGACGACGACCGAGTTTTCGCATGGGAGATGGGCCTACCCACCGTCTATGACCGGAGAATCAATGCACCATGCTCGAGGTCAACCGTGCGTCGCAAAACACTGTCGGGTCTCCGCGGAGGCCAGCTCCAGACGCCGTCGTTCAACAACCACATCAAGTGGTTCGCCGAAGGGAGGGGGACGACAACAACAATAATCTGTCGGTGGAGATCGACGAGGAGCCGGATCCGTCCGATTCCCGGAAGATCCGGCAGACTGACGACGAAGGCGATCGATGCTGCGGCTTGCTCAGTGGGGAGATCTGTTGCGGTGGCGGCGAGGTGGGGCTTGGGTTACCGGCGACATGGGTCGAGGGACGGGGCTGGGCTACCGGCGGCGTAGGGCGAGGGAGGGGTCTTGGGCTGCCGGCAGCGTGGGGTGAGGGAGTGGGCGGCAGATCTGGAGAAAAAGTTTGGAGAGATAAACCTAATTTGAAAATTAGGGTTTTGATAGGGATGGATGGTATTTTATTTTAAAGTCAGGGGCAATCAAGTCTTTTTGTCAAAACCGTTACATATTTTTGTATTCCGTTTGGTCAATGGACATAAGTGTAATTATTGCAAATTATTGTTCTCGCGTGTAATTACCCCCAAACCTCAGGGATATAGGTGTAATTAGCCATAATTTATAAAACATACTGAAAGGTCTATAATATCTCTCGTCACATTTCAAATGTAGTATGCTGTGTAGTCTTTTCCATCCACTCTCTTTTTGTTTCTTCTTGACCAAAGTTATTAGTAGGACAAAAGGTGTCAACACGTGTAAATTTCAAGGATTATGATTGCGAAAATCAAAGCTTTAGAACTAACTTATGAGGATTGGACTCATAATTTAATCTAAACCCCCTTAGTTGTGTGTCAGTATCATGAAGGTTTACTTAGGTTATTGGGTCCTGTTTATGGTAAAGTTCTTATGTCATTAGCACTGAGAGAGAATCATGGTAACCAGAAAGAGTGTTGGTTCCTCTGTATTCCAAAAGCTACATACAAGATAGGTATCAGATTACAAGCTGGTATTTGATTCCTTGCTTAGCAGTGACCACTTATGTGTAGCAAGTCATTCCAATCCTGTTTACAACTCTCCTATTAGATTGTTATTGAACCTGCTCTTGTTCATCATCGCAGGATGGGGTTGTTTATGAGCTTCATGGGAAAAGGTGTGTGACATCCTTACCCTGCTCTTGATTGTTCTCCTCATCTTTTAGTCCCCTCTTTTGTTCCCTCTCAATTAGGAATCATGCGAATGCTTTGCAACTTTCCATTTTTGATCTTGATATTAATCTGGTTATTTTGTGAAAGTAGGGTTGCCAACATCGCAGATGTTAAGCCTCGTAATGGGAACACTCTACGGACAGTTCATGGAGAAAGACATCGATAACTTTGACGATTTCCACGTTGCAATTCTTGATATACTCAAGTAAGTTTTTTGACATGAAAAGAAGATTGATGAACCATTGCAACTGATAACAGACTTCTTGAGTTATTTCTGAAATTTTTGATAGGAAGAAAAAGAATAACAGTCAATACTGTTTCAGTTTCTCATGCCAACAATCTGGTCTTTTGCAGCACTATAAATGCAGCATTGCCCGGTAAACATTATGATGCTCCAACGCCATATGAAGTTCAGGTCTCCCTCTCCCTCTCCCTCTCTCTCTTTGTACGCGTGCGCGCGTGCACGTTATATTCTTCGGGCAAGTAATAATCTCAAAGCTAAAAAGGAGTTTTGTTGTATGCATGTTAGAGTCCAGACAAGGTAACAATGCCAAAGTTTAGAATTTTATTGTATCACTGTAGAAGCATTAAGGCATTATGCAAGTCGTACATGCACAATAATACTTGTTGTAGCTATGGCCTTTTGAGCTCCGGAAATGGCACATTTATCATTAATTCCTAACTCTTTTGCCTTAGGGACACAAAATGTCTTGATTTGGAAGTTGCTAATCATCAGTAGGCTGAAACTTGGGTTCAACCAACTCAACCCAGGAACACGAGAAATACCCGTTCAACCCACTCGACCCAAGAACATGTGAGCGTTTACCTAACACAACCTACATAATTACGAATACAAAATAGTTCAGGATGGGTTGAACCAATATTATATTGAGTTACCTTGGGTTGGACTTTCTTAAAACTCATACTTTTTTGCTAACTTCCATAAAAAATAATCACCACATGCCCTTGCTCCATCATCTGCCGTCACTTGTCACCGTCGGCCGCTAATTGGTTGCCGGCAGTTGCCACCCCGGCCAACTGCAACCCACCTTCTGTAGCTGGCAAATCATCGGCAGCCACCGTCGATCACCACAACTCTATATTTATTTAGATTAGGAAATTCTTCATTTGTTTGATCAACCCATTGAAACCAGAATATACCCGACCAACAACTGAATTAAATTCAAATTTTCATGGGTTGAAACTTGTTGGTTTAAAAACACATGGGTTTCTTTGATTGGATACAAATTCAACCCAACCAATCCAAATTGGCCATCGACATAGCCATACCAACTTGGCGAAACAACGAGTCATTGCTTGTATGGAGCAAATTAGCTACTACTGTCTTTAGTGTGGCACTCAATGTGAAATGACTAGTACAGTGCAATGAGACATATTGAGCACACAAAGTTACTTGGTGTCCTGTGATCGTTTATGTCCATGCCACAATTTGCTAAGCAGCTCTAACGTATATGATTTTAACTCAAGTTTTGCCAAATTAGACATGTTTTACAGAATGGAAGGAAGCAAAGGAGCCAGAAAGGAAGGAAGTGTTCATCAGTTTTATGAAGAGGAGCGTGAATCTCAGCAAGTTGGATAACTCCACCCTCATCACCGGAATTTTAACACCACCGGCGGCAATGGCAGCCAAAAGAGCAGGCGAAAGCTTGCCTCAGCTAAGAGTGATCAAGGCCATCCCGGATGTCATCTTTATACCCTCTGCCACTGTGTTGGCCCTGGTTTCTGTAAAGCTCTCGAGGAGGCTATTCCTAGGAAAAGTTGAAAAGAGAAATGATTCTCTGGCTTGATTGTATTAATGCTAGAATGGTTACATATATATAATACAAGGTTGCTACGATTAAGCTATCCTAAAATGAGTAAGTCAACTATACAATCATGGAAAGGATTAAGCTATACAATCATGGAAAGCTAAAAGAGTAAGTCAACTAATTATGAAATCAAATGAAGAGGAATTTATGCATATTGACACCAAATTTCCTCCAATACTCCCCTTCAAGCTAGCTGGCTCATGGAGATTGGAAATGCCCAGCTTGACAAGCAAATCATGAAAGCGATCCCGTCCTAGTGCTTTGGTGAAGATATCAGCCAATTGGAATTGGGCGGATATGGACTTTGGGATTAGCATCTGAGACTGAATATGTTGACGAATAAAATGGCAGTCAATCTCGATATGTTTTGTTCGCTCATGAAAAATTGGATTGGCGACGATGTGAATAGTTGCTTGGTTATCGCAGAATAAGGAAACGGGCGAAGTACAAGGAACGTGAAGATCCTGTAGCCATGGCTCTATACTTAGCTTCTGCGGAAGAACGAGAAACAACAGATTGTTTCTTAGGGTGTGGTGAAAAGGATGGACCAATGCAAGGAAGCGAGGTAGTGTGACCGGATGCTAGGGGGGACGACTTTATAAACAGGGCGACGCATGGGCGGGCGGAGTGGGTGCGGTGCCGGAGACATGTTAGTGTGACAGAGGGCTGGGGGCGAGACTGTATCAGCGGTGTGGCGCATGGGGGCGCGACGGAGTGTGTATGGTGTCGAGGGCACGGTAGTGTGTTAGAGAGCCAGGGGCGCGACTGTATCAGCGGTGCATGCGCACGGCAGAGTGTGTACGGGAGTCGGCGCTTAGGCGTGGGCGACAGATGTTGCGGAGTCGGCATTCAAGCAGCGGGCGACATGAGTCGCGGAGTCGGCGCACGGGGCGCGAGCGACGAGGGTTGCAAAGTCAGCGCTCGGGCGACAGGCGACGGGGGTTGCAAAGTCGGCGCTCGAGCAGTGGGCGTCGCGGGCACGGGCAATGGGTGTGGTGAAGTCGACGCAAGGCCAAGGGAGAGCATGCGTTGAATGATAGGGGGACCCTTTTGAAGGGAAGGCGGCCGACCCCAAGGGGGAAGGCTCGACAAGGTTGTTTTACAAGGAACAAATGCACGTGACTTGAGTATGTGTCGTTTGACCGGCTTGGGAACATTGAAAAATTGACTGTTGACCATGGTGACGTGTCGCACAAAACGGGACCCGCCGTGGGCCCTTGGGTTTTATCAAAGTAAGTTAGGAACACAAATATTTAACGATTATTAATTATTACTATACATGAGATTGAAGAAAGATTTTAGATAGCAACAAATATTTGTTCTCGAGAAAGGTTACCTCATTAAAGTAATAAAAATTTAAAACTGCCGCCCATCAAATCTTGGCGCGCCTTTGCTTTATTTATATTTTCAAGTGTCAGAAACCAGTGGAGCGTCCCCAACAAGCTTCACCCCCACACCCCCCCTAGGGCACATAAAAATTACAGAATCAATGATATCTCGGGCGTGCCCTAAAACCACAGCTCGTACAAATAAGAAATCAGATGAAGAAATCTAGCACCAGGAAATCTTCACTTGTCCCAAAAGAGGGGCGCAATTCGGTACTACTTCCTCTCTCTTCATGTATATGCATGAATTGCGATTGTATGAATACACTCACAATTTAGGTTTTCGTTTCTGCGTCATCACAGTGGTGGGCTTCTAATTGTATAATATTGGGCACAAACTCGTTGATTTGCCTTCCTTAAGTTCCTAGTTTGTGGCATTGACCGCTAATTGGATGTTTAAGTGTGCCTTGTTAGTCATGACCTTGTTTCTTATGAGTTATGACTCCCATTGTTCCAAAATTTGGGAACCTTTGATTTTTCACACTCTGTTGAAGCGGTTGCTCTATTTAGTTATGGGGGTGCGATCCCTTCGTGCACAAGTAGTCCCGCTGAACTAAACAATCCACAATTTACCTAAGGTCAAATGTATGGGAGGAAATATGATGCAATGTACTTATTATAACAAAGTAAACTCAAAATATACGCTATTATAATGATCCATACAATTTTATGTTGTAGAAAAAATCCATCAAAAGTAGTTTGGAAGGCAAAAAATATTAAAATTTGGGAACATGTGTTGTCAATAGGGAAGGCTAATATTTATGTAGACAAAGAAGTAATGAAAAATAAAGGGAGAAAATTATTTTTAGCAAGACGAGGATCAGTAGATAGAGGAGATGGGCTTTGTATCACCTTTTCAGCAACCTTAGCATGGGAAGTCTCACTCTTACTGAATAGCGGGATGGCTTTTGACGCCTTTCAACTTGAATTAGCACTAGAAGCCGATTGATTTGTGCAGAAGTGTCTAAGATAATCTCATAGTTCTGTGGAAATAGGGAGTTGCTTCCCAGAACTATTAGATAGAAGATCGCCGACTTGCTCAAGATTTGTTTTGATTAAAAGAATAACGTATTTGGCTATGAACAAGGTAGGTGCAAGCTTCGGCCAATGGAGAACTTATTTTTCCCACCGACCGGTAAGTAGTCGTATTGATAGGTAGGGCGTGATGAAATTCTTGATGAAATTGGACTGACTTTTGTCATTTTAGTCAGAGTTCACAAACATATTACTCCTTTGAGTTTGTGAATATATAGGTCTTTGATTTAGCCTAGAAAGTACGGACACTTCTTAAAATGACTAAGTGAAGATCACATCTAGCTGGATTTCTTTTACTATGTTAGCGTCCATTTCCTTCAGGATTGAGACGACATTACAGACTAATTACAACATTAATCATTCCAGCGTCTGGCCTTACCAACGAAGTTAATGAGGGGGGTCACCGTGAGATGGCTTCCCTTATCAGGAAATAGTCGTTGTCGGTGTTACTTTTGCAGAGCAGGGAAAAAAGTCCTAGCGAGTGGATTTCATTATTGGAACAAGCTAAAGTTCAGACCTGGAGGTAATCACATTGAGAGTTCCATCAGAAGTTTTCTTTAAACGGCCTTGTGGATGTAACAGAAACAAGGCTTGAAACTACTTGGAGATTGCTTTTCATTTGTTACTTCAATTGTAACGAGTCAAATCTTTAGACACGATGTATGGCCCGGGTTAACAATCTTGGTTGCAGTGATGAATCAAGGAACATGTATCGGGTGTAAAATAGAATATGGTACAACAACTGAGCAGCAGTGCTTGACCTATCAAGTAATGAAGTTTGTCAGTTTAGGTGCTACTGTGACATGCCATTACATGAGACTACTTGTCTGAATACCTGTTCACATACATTTTCATATTCAAACTCTCAGGGATGTTCTTTTCGTGCAGGTTGCAAACTTCAGTACTAGGTTCTCGTTGCCCTCATTTCTTAAACGAGTGAACAAACTGACTTGCAGCCAAAGAAAGGCTATAGAGAAAACCGGATTTGGTAGTTTGCTACAGATTCCTAATCAAGTTGTACACAAAAATCTTTTAGTGGAATTGATGGAAAGGTGGAATTGTGAGAAGCGTGCTTTTATTCTTCGTCCTGGGGAAATTAGTATAACTCTTATGGATGTTGCCTTGATTTTGGGACTTCGCGTGACAGGCGACCTTGTTATTCTAAAAGGAGATGCTCCTTTTTTAGAGTTAGAGAGAGAATATGGTGCTGCTTTGTGGAATAGGAAGATCTCAATTGCATCAATTGAAGAAAGACTTGAGTCTCTTCATGGGGCAGACGATGAAGTTTTCAAGAGATCTTTTTTATTGTATACTTTTGGGACACTACTTTTCCCAAATTCAAATGGAAAGGTCGACTCTCGTTATCTATTTTTTCTTCAGGACTTGGATAAAGTGAATCATTTTGCCTGGGGAGCAGCTGTTCTCGCGGATGTTATTAGTTGGTTAAGCAAACGCAAGGAGACAAACGTACAGTATGTAAACTTCTGTCTCATTTTTCTCCAAGTAAGTTTTAAAAATTTTTGCTACTTGCTTTTTATTTCCAGGTTTTAACGCCTATAAACTCTTGGATTTCAACATAAAGGTGTATCATCTCCAGTCTTCTGAATGAAAAATTGAAATGCACCTAATAAAGGAATGCTGCATCACCTAAGCACCTTTCTGTGCCACCTCTGACGGAGTCACGGTTTTTCACATTGGAAGTACTAGATATTGTAGGAATCTTTTGGGGGCATCATTTAGTTGGCAAATTAGGCGTACTAACTATTTTAAACGTCAAGTGGTATTCGAGCTAATCTGTTGATGATGTGGGCTGTCATAAATTGCAAGTATAGATTTTAAACATTGTTTTTGTTGCATTAAACAGATATGGTCTTACGAGCATATTGATATGGCTCGGCCTAGTTTGCTAGATTGCCACTTTACATCTGCCCGGGTATGCCGGTGGGGAAAAGTTAAGTCTTATGAGCGGCAATGGTACACTACCAAGTTTATGGAACTAGAGAGCAATCAGGTAACATATTTACTTTTTCCCATTCGGCTCTGTTGTCGTTTATCTTGCAGCACTTCTCGGTTTTGAGAAATGGTGGTTATTTCTTCCTCCTTTGCTGCTTAAAGCTACTTTTTGTAGCTATAAGGAAGTCCTTTTCTGGATTATGTCTGATCAATAACTTCTACTTGGTGTGTAAATGGTGTTTAAGTTTGCGGTACCATCTGCAATTACATGGTCTTTATCAAGTTAGGATGCTGTCAGTATGTTTTTTTCCTGTAAATTAGGTTTTCAAAATGTTATTCCGTTTCAGATACTTTGGAAGCTTCATCCGACTGCTGAAGAGTCGGATAATAGTCTAATAAGGGAGTTGGTTGAGGCCGGAAGTGATAGAATAGAGTTGGTAGAGGCTGGAAGAGATAAAGAGTTGGCAGAGGCTGGAAGTGATAAAATAGAACTTGACATCTCTTCAACGGAAGAGTCTATTGATAACGTGAGTTTTCCTTTCTTGATGATAAATGGAAATTTCATTATTAGTTGCTTTAGAACTAATAACCCCAACTATTACTGTGCATTCTTTCATTTCATGATTTTGCTCAACAGGGGGGTAGTGCTAAAACTAGACCTGCACAGATGGAGCATTGGATTGTTCACCTGGAAAAAAACTCAGAGATGGATAAGCCAGAAGTAGTTGGGACACGAGAAGATAGTCCGATGGAACTGAGTCCACTGCAAAATGCATCAGTGGTGTCAACAGTAAATGTTGATACATCTTATTTTACCATCGAACAAAAAGAGCAAATGCAGCATTTATGTATATCACCAGACACTTCCGGAGCTCTTGTTGTTACTGATGTGAGTAATATTCCTGACCTTCGAAGTTTTTATATCTTTAATTTACTTGAAGAGGGTCTGATTTGTTTATTCAGAAGGATGACCAGGCTGACTTGAGAACAAGAAATTGGATTTTACAAGAGCAGAATATGAAACTAAAGGAGGACATTGATTGCTTGTCAAACCAAGTCAAACTTTTGAAAAACCAGCTCTCGACTAGGCCTATATTGGAAGAACAGAATTTAGAATTGAGGAACGAAGTCGAGATTTTGAGAAGACAGAACCAACTTTTAACTTCCTCCGAAAATAGTCTCGCTGCTCGATTAGAAAGAGTTCTATTTGATGACAACGTGGATGCCACAGAAGAGCAGAGCATTTGAAATTGTAAACATCCATCAGAACAGCATCATTCTTTAAAGTGTTTATCATGCCTGCAATGTGTGCTTAATCCTTTTTTGTTCCCTGGCAGGTCCTGCACCTTAGAACCTCTATGAGGCATTTAATTATTATAGCTATCCGGCTCTCGTTGCCATGCTTGTGATAGTGAGGAGATTTTTGCCGTGACCCACACCTGACCCACTGGAGCTGGTACTTCACGTGTGGAGCTCACTAGTGATTTAACCACTGTAAGTCTAACTAGAAAGATGTCTGTTTGAGTGCACAAGTCTCTTATATAATGCAAGTCGTAGATTAGTGTTCTTTTGCATACATTGTTTGTATATACTGAACACTGCTATGAATAAACATTAAAAGCTTCACTGTTACAAGAAGTTTTTCCATGCAGTGATCACAAAAGATGGCCTCTGCCCTTTTCCCTACTCTTTGTATGTCTTCATTTGCTCTTGTTCTTGGCATATTACTCAAAAGTCTTAAATCTCAACTCATGAAACTAGGAAGTGGTTATGTTAGAACAACACATTGAGATGATCATTGCTTACATTTTCCACCAATCCCAGGCTTCATGTTGTTGGGTAGAAGTACCATTTTGAAGCTTAACTTCGTCATCTTTGGACTGTAGTTGGATTTGTGATGAACAGTGTGCATCGGTATCTGGATCTTGCTTCATCGACTTAAACACTGGTCAATTTACCGAGTTACCAAATAGTTGAACTTGGTTTGTGTACAAGTCTTTAAGGTGGAGTATAACTAGATTGTTACCCAATAGTTTGAAGGTGGAGTATAGCAAGCAGAAGTTGGTTTTTGAACAAGTTTTGGTTGCAGACAGGTTACGAATGCAATAAAGGTTTTTTTTTTTTTTTTCTTTTTCTGCGTAACAATTTACAAAAAGATCATTAGTGAGCAGAATGCTACTATTAGATAAGTGAAAGCTTTACTGTTACTTGAAGTTCCTATGTGCACTGAGCATAGAGCAAACCTTGGCACTCTTTGAGACTAGGATTGCCCTGCAAAAACTCTAATCGTCACTGCCTCAATCTCGATCATTCCCAGGATCCAGGATTAGTGTTATATTGTTGCCAACCAGTACCTTACATCTTGCCTTGAAAAGCCCATGACAAAATAAGCATGTCGAAATCTAGTGATTGTAGAAAATTGCTGAAGCAACTGCATTATTATGCCCTGCTGGTATGTGTTGAAAAAATCTGGGTAAGGGTTTAAAAAACGAAGACCCGTCAAAATTTCTCCCGTATCTGGATTGGCCCATAAATCTCGGTTGGGTTTGGGTCGAGTACGGGTTACCCGGGTTTACTCGGAAATTGATGCCAACTTAGCCCAGTTTTATGGTTTGGAGAATCTCATCTTTTCCTTTGGCTATCCTCCCTTCCCTTATCTTCCCCCCCCCCTTTCCTTCTCTCTCTCTCTCTCTCACAAACACAGTCGCTGCTCCTCCCTATCTCTCTCTCACACAGTTGCTGCCCCTCTAGCCCTCTCCCACTCACAGTCACCGCTGACCACTTCCACATTCACTCTGGTGGTCTACATCATGTCCATTGAATGCCCCATCATAAGAATCAAAGAGGATGGGTCTAAGGTAGTTTCTGAACGAAACCAGAGTGGATATGCGGCAAAGCAGAGCCTCCAGAGGTACGGTAGCTTGTTCCGCCCGTCATTTTTGATTCCTGAACGATCGGTCCCGTCGGTACCGCCCATCCAAGTAAATATATATATTTTTTCTTTTGTACATTATATGAAAATTTGGCCGGATTACCCGTGGGCCTAGGCGAACCGTCTGGATAGGATTGGTATTAGAAAGTGCTATTCCAAAAAAAAATATATATATAGGGTAATTTTTGCCCAGACCCGTTTTATCGGTATTTAGACGGGTATTATCTGTACTATGGGTTGACTCGTTTGCCAACTCTATGATTTCGTGATGTTCTACACAAGAAAAAAGATAAAAAAAGAGAGTTTGAAGTGTCACATCACAAAAGTGGACAAACAATGCAACTAATGGACCCATTAGAGGTTTAGGCTCAACTAACTCTTAAGCTAGCTACAAATGTGTCGTGGTGTACACGGTAGGCGACGTCGGAGAATAAGTCGACGCCGGAGAAGTAGCCCATCGTCGCTGAGAAGGTCCCCGTTGAGAAGAAGCCCAATGCCCGCAAGAAGCTCCCCAAGGAGGCTGGCTCTGCCGCTGCCGGAGACAAAAGAAGAAGAAGGCAAGCAGCGCCGCTAGCGCACCCCCGCCCCATCACAGTCACCGCCACGACAGCTCCTCCGAGAAAAAATCGGTGCCATATCGATTGGAGATGGACTTGGTGCAGACGGTGTTTGTGTCAGATCCGTCAGGGCCCAGGCTCATGCCGTCTCCATCACCGCCGAGCAGACCTGTTCCCTCTTCGAGCAGAAGCTCGCCTCCCTCTCTTCCGAGTTCGCCGCTTTCCAATCACAGCACTCGCGGCTTGCCTCCTTCCTCGAACAGCGCCTCGCTGAGCTTGCCCAGTTCCAGGCGGACAAGTGCCAAGGCCATCTCCAATCGGTAATCCGTGACCACGGTGTTTGTGTTAGATCCACTTCAGATCCTCGTCGTCTAGTTCAGATCTGGTTGATCGTCGTCGACCGTGTGGCTTCGGTGGCAATGCACAACTAACCTACAAGATCTACATCTTCAAGGTCTTGAAGTAGGTCCACCCAGACATAGACATAGGGATCTCGAGCAAGGCCACGAGGAGGGCAAGGGTTAATGATTTTTCAGGGGAGGGCAATTTGAGGATGAAAAATTCAAAAAGTAAGGTGTCAGAGAATCTTTAGACGGAGTTAGGGTTCCCGTCAATTTTGTGGGGCTCCGTGAAATGCGGGTACAAACCTGGGGGAGCAGAGTGTAATTTTCAAAAGATAAGGGGGTCCGTGTGTAATTTAGGGTAAATCTCAGGGGTACCGTGAGTAATTAACCAAAAAAAAAAGAGAGTTGCATTTTTGAGGTCACATCACAAAAGTGGACAAAAAAATGCAAGCAATGGACCCATCAGAGGTTTAGACTCAACCAACTCTTAAGCTAGCTACAAATTTATTAAAAGCATACGAGCGGCATAATAAGTCTGCAGAATTTAGCACAGAAGAAATTGTATACTTAGGGAGCCATGTTTTAATTATCTAAGACCTTAAAATATCTTATGCAATAACTCTTTGTCTCTTTTAGCGCTTTCTTTTATCACATCAACATTTCATATTAAAACAATCCAAAATACGAAAAACATAAAGTATTTACTTACTTTAAGTAATCCGTCACATTAATTTTAAAAAAAAGGTACTCCTTCACTATTTTGTGCGAATAAACATGGTCGGTTGCTCAGAACCAAATGTTGATTCCTTAGGCCGGCCGAGTTTAATCCCCCTGTTATCGAATCCCACAGTTAAACTTTCATGTCAATTAGACCAAAGATGAAGCTTCTACAAAAATTTCTTTGGTCACCATTTGGGAAGAATAGAGGTGGCTACATGTTTATGGCACTTGGGGGGGTATTGGTCGGTATTGCCCTCTCGTCCTTCCCGAGCACCGTACACAACTGTTGATGACACTTAAAAGGAAACCTACCCGTGACAGTTGGAGTATATTGAGCTATGAAGTAGCCTGAGAAAGAAGACAAACGAGTTTAATGCAGCATCATGTTCATATGGTTGGATTGTCCTCGATCAAGAATAAATTATCAGTCCACGTTCCTTTAAACCTTGGGGAGTTAGATGAACCAACTCCTCGTACTTGTTGGTCCATGTCAGGAGCAGGTGTTGGGCTTTCATAAGTCTGTTTGAAAACTTAGCCCCACGTTATTTAAGAACGAGTTTTAGGTTTGGTGCGTAAGCGTAATAGTAAGGTTAGAGTGTGTGTGTGATAGTCCCTACTATGTAGTAGGCGGGGGCATAATATTAGGCGCATTTAACACTTTACACATTTGCTGAAGTTGCAAAAAATATTATTATTTTTTAAAACATTTTATTTTGAAAAATATGTTTTGCTAAAAATGTGTGACTAAGTATTTTAACTTATCTTTTTATGGTTTACTTGAAAATAACTCTGACAGTTATATTCTAAATATATAACTGTTGCAATTGCTTTTTTTTTTTTATCGGTATCCTTTTGACATCTTATAGATGCAGGGTGATTCTGTTTTTCTAGAACACTTGCATTTCAAACTTAAATTTTTTTTTTTACTGTGAAATTTTTTGTAGGTTTTTTGTAGGCAAGACTTGCGCTGCTTCAAAGAGAATTCCAAGGTCAATTTTTGAACTTGCTTTTTACAGATTTTCATTAAGATTTAGCTGTATCCTAGAGTTCGAGTGGGGACAAAGAAAGCAATTACGCACCTAAAAATCTTTATTTGATTTTGTTTCTATCCAATTTTGAACACCAGGTGTTCCTCTGTTGATTTATGCTTCATGGTATAGTCTCACTTTGAACTCATATACGCGCCTAACACACGTTAACAGTGAATTTTTGACGCTTTTTAAATGGTTATACTTTTACTTACCAGATGTTGTACTTTAGGGCATCACATAAAAGTCGTTTTCTGTTTTTAGCAATGATGATAAAAAAGATTCATTTTCTGTTTTTAGCAATGATGATGAAAAAGATTCTTTTTTTGGTACTTTTACCATTTTCTGTTTTCGTTTTTGATAAAATTACTCAAATAGTACTAAAAAACTGAAAACACATTTTCAGTTTTTTTCACTCAAACTTAACCCAATATAAGAAAAAATAGCTAAATTTTTTTTATGAAAATGATAAAAGTACAGGAACAGATTTTCAAACTGAATATAAAAATCATGAAAATGAAAACAGAATATGAAACAGAAAATAAATATGGTAAGCGTACGGGCCTTAGTTTATAAGAGAGAACCATTACAGAGTGCATACAAGCACCAGCAAGTAGATGACATGCATACAAGGATCACTGAAACTCCTAACGCCAGGATATAAGGGGAACGCTAGAGAAGTAGAGGCTCGCTAAGGTGGAACTCCATGCAGACTCCTCGGCAACCCTTTCTTATTCTTATTATGGCTTATAATAATTCGCTTAAGTAGATGATCATGCTGCAGAGTCTTCGTTGTCCATATATAACCTCACTGCACCCTGCAACACAGCAACAAGCACTTGAGCCTTCATATATAACTGCTAAGTGTGTGATGATGCACATAAACAATTTTCAGCAAACGGAACAGAACATATATTGTCCCTCTCGTGTCTCATTCTTAGGCTTTTATATTCAGTTAAGCATATGATCCGGTTCATGATAAGCAGTGCTTTGGGAACTCTCGACAGTTAGTTGTACGGCAGTTAATCTCCTACTCGGAAAGAGCTGCACTCTATTTTGGTCGTCTCCATACAAGCATGTATGCAGACTCCTTCATCTAACCTGGGGGGACGATTTTGGAGTACTTATATATTTCTCCAGCTTTAGGTATGGATTTACATGTTTTACACAGACACAAGGGCACCCAACACGCACACACAAGGGAGAGGAAGAGAGAGGAGAGATACTTGGCGCAGTCAGTGGAAGGGCTGATCTTGTAGGGAATGTTGACACCGCATTTGCCAGGAAGACCGGCAGCGTTGTTGAGGTTGACACCGGCGATGCTGCCGGCAGCTGATTTCAAACACTTGCAAACAGCTTGGCGATCAGGCGTGGTAGTAGCCGCGCTGGCCAGGTTTCTGATGCCGCTGCAGCAGTTGGCAGGCACAGGACCCCCCTTCTGCAGGTAGCCGAGGCACGGCGCCAATTTGCTTGCCACCATACCGCACGACACCGCTGCCTTGGCATAGGGTGCCGTCACCACCATGCACATGACCACAACACAAGCTACCTTGAGCATTCCTGAAACACTAGCCATGTCTAACTATCAAACTTTGTTTGGAAAAAAGAAACTCAAACGAACAGACACGATGCTTCTTTCCTTCTCAGCAAGGAAGACTATATGATACTATGTGTGTGTGTGCTCAATGACTACTCAAGTGTGGTGTTTATATAGAGGTTGTGTGTGTGTTAATTTGAAATGAAGATGAATTTTATGAACTGCTAATTGTTTAGTTGGTAGTTGGGATCAATTTAATGCTCCTATGATACTTCCATGTCTCCCATTGTACTAGGATTTAAGACACCTCACCGTGCAATCTTGGTAGTCAGAAAGAAAACATGCAACATAGTACCTTACGTTTCCAAAAAAATTGCTTATGTAAGTTAAAATAATGCCCTTGTTATTTGAAAATACGAGTAATATAAATAGAGCTTTCAGTAGCGCGCTTGTCTTAATGACACAAAGGAAAAAAATACTCCGTATTAATTTGGCAGCATCTCCATAAAATACTTTTTGTGAGTAAGGTCGACGGTGCTTTTGAGATGCCTGAAAAAGCTTGGTTAGTTGGTTTCTATAATTGATTATCATTTTCTGATAAGATATCTGCTTTTTGGTATATGCAGATGGGAGACTGCTTTTGCTATCATAACTTTTGTTATGATTGATTACTAGAAAACAATAATAGCATAAGCAATGTCAAACTGCACCTTAACGTTGTTTGTAGTTGACTGTAGTTAAAAGCGAAAAGATTAAATCCTTATAATCTTGTTATTTTCTCGCATCTTCAAAATGACTAGTAGATACTTTATTTGATTACGACTCACTTTGCCATTTTTAAAACAACTATAGCGGTAGCCTTAGCAGACTCCTTATGTGACACCCAACTCTAATACTATGTTAAAGTTTTCGATTCAAAACCAATTTGTTCGACATTGTTGTCCACATGGAGTTCATATAATCTCAGTGGCTCAAATGCTCATTATTCCGTATGAAAACTAGCCTCTGTCCCAGTCCATTCTGTCGCAGATGACCCTAATTTAGTTACAATCATCTTTGTTACTCTTTGCACTTCCTTCTCCCAATTTCTAGATTTGCAATTTTCCGTGATGAACGTGGTTGCGGAAAAACAAGCAAGGCAGGAGGGACTAGGGAGGCAGGGCAGTATCAAATCAACACCTCAATTATTAGGCGGTGGAGGGTGGTTTGCTTTTGAATCACACTTCATAGTACAAAATGATAGACATACTGGAACTGCTCATCATTCACCTTCACGTCCTTACTCACTGTCTCACTGACTAGTAAGCACGTGAAGCGTTTGACCATTGTGTACATTGTGATTATCTGCATAAATTGGGAAAACCTTCTTGACATTGACGACCTTTCTTCGTGGTGACCTTTTTTCCTGTGGATTCAACTCGGTATATTGGATGAAGTCCATAGAGGTCAAATTAGTGTGGTGAAGAAGGAGTTTTTTTCTTAATTAATACATATTTAATAACTCTGACAGTTATATTCTAAATATATAGCTGTTGCAACTGGTTTTTTTTTTTTTTTACCGGTACCCTTTTGACATCTTATAAATGCAGGCTGATTCTGTTTTTCTAGAACACTTGCATTTCAAACTTAAATTGTTTTTTTACTGTGAAATTTTTTGTAGCCAAGACTTGCGCTACTTCAAAGAGAATTCCAAGGTCAATTTTTGAACTTGCTTTTTACAGATTTTCATTAAGATTTTGCTGTATCCTAGAGTTCGAGTGGGGACAAAGAAAGCAATTACGCACCTAAAAATCTTTATTTGATTTTGTTTCTATCCAATTTTGAACACCAGGTGTTCCTCTGTTGATTTATGCTTCATGGTATAGTCTCACTTTGGACTCATATACGTGCCTAACACACGTTAACAGTGAATTTTTGACGCTTTTTAAATGGTTATACTTTTACTTACCGGATGTTGTACTTTAGGGCATCACATAAAAGTTTTAGGGGTACGTAAGCAAATGTACCTATTTGGGGGGGGGGGGGGGGGGGGAGAGAGAGAGAGAGAGAGAGAGAAGCTTGGTTTATAAGAGAGAACCATTACAGAGTGCATACAAGCACCAGCAAGTAGATGACATGCATACAAGGATCACTGAAACTCCTAACGCCAGGATATAAGGGGAACGCTAGAGAAGTAGAGGCTCGCTAAGGTGGAACTCCATGCAGACTCCTCGGCAACCCCCTCTTATTCTTATTATGGCTTATAATAATTCGCTTAAGTAGATGATCCTGCTGCAGAGTCTTCGTTGTCCATATATAACCTCACTGCACCCTGCAACACAGCAACAAGCACTTGAGCCCTCATATATAACTGCTAAATTTGTGATGATGATGCACATAAACAATTTTCAGCAAACGGAACAGAACATATATTGTCCCTCTCGTGTCTCATTCTTAGGCTTTTATATTCAGTTAAGCATATGATCCGGTTCATGATAAGCAGTGCTTTGGGAACTCTCGACAGTTAGTTGTACGGCAGTTAATCTCCTACTCGGAAAGAGCTGCACTCTATTTTGGTCGTCTCCATACAAGCATGTATGCAGACTCCTTCATCTAACCTGGGGGGACGATTTTGGAGTACTTATATATTTCTCCAGCTTTAGGTATGGATTTACATGTTTTACACAGACACAAGGGCACCCAACACGCACACACAAGGGAGAGGAAGAGAGAGGAGAGATACTTGGCGCAGTCAGTGGAAGGGCTGATCTTGTAGGGAATGTTGACACCGCATTTGCCAGGAAGACCGGCAGCGTTGTTGAGGTTGACACCGGGGACGTTGCCGGCAGCTGATTTCAAACACTTGCAAACAGCTTGGCGATCAGGCGTGGTAGTAGCCGCGCTGGCCAGGTTTCTGATGCCGCTGCAGCAGTTGCCAGGCACAGCACCCCCCTTCTGCAGGTAGCCGAGGCACGGCGCCAAGTTGCTTACCACCGTACCGCACGACACCGCTGCCTTGGCATAGGGTGCCGTCACCACCATGCACATGACCACAACACAAGCTACCTTGAGCATTCCTGAAACACTAGCCATGTCTAACTATCAAACTTTGTTTGGAAAAAAGAAACTCAAACGAACAGACACGATGCTTCTTTCCTTCTCAGCAAGGAAGACTATATGATACTATGTGTGTGTGTGCTCAATGACTTCTCAAGTGTGGTGTTTATATAGAGGTTGTGTATGTGTTAATTTGAAATGAAGATGAATTTTATGAACTGCTGATTGTTTAGTTGGTAGTTGGGATCAATTTAATGCTCCTACGATACTTCCATGTCTCCCATTGTACTAGTGTGCAATCTTGGTAGTCAGAAAGAAAACACGCAACATAGTACCTTACGTTTCCAAAAAAATTGCTTATGTAAGTTAAAATAATGCCCCTGTTATTTGAAAAATACGAGTAATATAAATAGAGCTTTAAGTAGCGCGCTTGTCTTAATGACACAAAGGAAAAAATATTAATTTGGCAGCATCTCCATAAAATACTTCTTGTGAGTAAGGTCGACGGTGCTTTTGAGATGCCTGAAAATGCTTGGTTAGTTGGTTTCTATAATTGATTATCATTTTCTGATGAGATATCTGCTTTTTGGTATATGCACGCAGGGGGGAGACCGCTTTTGCTATCATAACTTTTGTTACGATTGATTACTAGAAAACCATAATAGCATAAGCAATGTCAAACTGCACCTTAACGTTGTTTGTAGTCGACTGTCGTTAAAAGCGAAAAGATTAAATCCTTATAATCTTGTTATTTTTTCGCATTTTCAAAATGACTAGTAGATACTTTATTTGATTACGACTCACTTTGCCATTTTTAAAACAACTATAGCGGTAGCCTTAGCAGACTCCTTATGTGACACCCAACTCTAATACTATGTTAAAGTTTTCGATTCAAAACCAATTTTTTCGACATTGTTGTCCACATGGAGTTCATATAATCTCAGTGGCTCAAATGCTCATTATTCCGTATGAAAACTAGCCTCTGTCCCAGTCCATTCTGTCGCAGATGACCCTAATTTAGTTACAATCATCTTTGTTACTCTTTGCACTTCCTTCTCCCAATTTCTAGATTTGAAATTTTCCGTGATGAACGTGGTTGCGGAAAAACAAGCAAGGCAGGAGGGACTAGGGAGGCAGGGCAGTATCAAATCAACACCTCAATTATTAGGCGGTGGAGGGTGGTTTGCTTTTGAATCACACTTCGTAGTACAAAATGATAGACATACTGGAACTGCTCATCATTCACCTTCACGTCCTTACTCACTGTCTCACTGACTAGTAAGCACGTGAAGCGTTTGACCATTGTGTACATTGTGATTATCTGCATAAATTGGGAAAACCTTCTTGACATTGACGACCTTTCTTCGTGGTGACCTTTTTCCCTGTGGATTCAACTCGGTATATTGGATGAAGTCCATAGAGGTCAAATTAGTGTGGTGAAGAGGAGTTTTTTTCCCAATTAATACATATTTAATACTTAATTATCAATATACACCATTTTGAAACTTATTTACCCGCATACCACACTTTTAGAAATCGCTGTTTGAAACCACGTTTTCAAGGTAGAAATCGCTGTTTCAAACAGCGATTTCTACTAGATTTTTACCTTAAAGTAGAAATTGCTGTTTAAAATCACGTTTTCAAATAGCAATTTCTACCTTGAAAACGTGGTTTCAAACAGCGATTTCTAAAAGTGTGATATGTGGGTAAATAAATTTTAAAATAGTGTATATTGTTAATTAAGTATTAAATATGTATTAATTGGAGAAAAAACTCGAAGAATTAGATATGCTAGTTGAACACAAGTCACAATTGTTGACCAGATTGGTCTTTCTTATTGTTGTGTTATTCTTATTAAATTATTACTTTTGCTTTGTCGTGAAGAATTAGATATGCTAGTTGAACACAAGTCACACTTGTTGACCAAATTACTCTTATTAAATTATTACTTTTGCTTTTCTGTAAGATTTTTGATACTTAAAAGTCTTAAATAACAGCTTCAGTTCGGAACGTTATGTTTAAGCTTATAACTTCTTTTGGAACTATGAAAACTTTTTTCCAATTTGATCATTGGTAAAGAATTGCCAAACAGTAAGTACAGTATCTCACAAAAAATGTTCGATGCAAAGCGATTAACATCAAGGTATAAAAAAAGATTTTTCTTAAAGAAGTGTACAATTTCAAATACAAATATGACAATTAATGGGTGACAACACTTTCACTTAATTAATGAATGTAAAAATTTAAAATATTGTTAAATTAGTCATACAAAAATTTTTACAAAACTTTCACCGATTGTATTCAGTAATCTAGTCTTCGATTACAATGTATTGCTCTATCAGCATTATAGATAGAAAACTTTATCTATTCTATCTTAAAAGCCGTATATGAGCATACAATCAATCTGGGTCGATAAATATGTGCATCATTCAACTGTATTTAGTTGAAATTAGGAAGACAAAATGTCACCACATTATGATTCATTTTCAACTCTAGAAAGTTTCCCATAGTTATTAGGCACAACGCTTAGGTGAAGATATGCATCCCTAGTATGTCTATCATCTTCAAGTGTGATTGGTAAGGAAGCCACCCTCCTGCCGACTAATAATTGAGGATTCATATCGTTGTCTCCCCGTCTTGCATGAATGCATCAAATCATAATTAAGGTTCACAAGCATACAGTGTCTTTCACTGCAGGACATTTGGCCTATAGCTTGATGTTTTACTTTTACAAAAAATGAAAATTGTACTAGAATACAGTGTATTGTCAGTCGAAGAAAGAATTCTTGAATGATTTTGGACGGATGAACCGAACCATTCAGAAATTATGTCCCCTTTGCTCCCTGTCCTGTCCCATTCGGCCATCCTAATCTATCTTCGTTTGATGGTTCATGAACATTCAAGAAGTCACGAATTTTGTCACCCTATGCCATCCTATACATCAGCTTCACCGACAAAAGGGTTAGGTTAAAAAGTATTTTGTCATTATTGTTAAATTTGCAATTCTAGAAGCGTAGTACTAGTTTTAGGGATAAAAGAATTAGGCTATGTTGTTAATCCCATCCTGGTTACATGCACATTTGGCCGCTCTTGCGACACGTCAACAAATATTCAATGGTCGCAATTCAACATTATTAATCTGGTCAATGCGGAGTGCACACCAAAAGTCACGTGCCGTGCCTCCATCTCCTAAAATACTACGTGTTGGCATCAGTCTGCCAAAAAGCCCACCCCTTGGGGGAGTCGGCCCGAGGCCTTCCCCTTGGGGAGTTAGCCAGAGGCCTTCCCCTCGGGGGTCCGCCTTCGCCTTCGCCTTCGGGGGGGGGGGGGGAGCTCGTTGCTTGCCCCTTGTCTCTCTTCTCCTTAGGGAGATCATTGCTCTATGACCTTCGTCGTTAGGCCTGAGCATCACGAGAATTCGATATTGCCTGAGCGTCGCCTTCTACCATACGTGCCCCGACACTTAGTGACAACATAACACTTAATGACCGTGCCCCCATGCCATCTTCGTTGAGCTTGCCTGCAGCATCGTACGCATCTCATCACGCCTATGTGTCGCGCTACTTAAACTATCGCGTCCTCGGCTCTATGTCACACTGCCACGCCATAGCCTTAGTCCATCTCTTCACCATACCATGCGTACCTCACCTTGGTTATGAAACGTGTTGTGACTCGCTATCTGGAGGTTTTCAGCATCTTCTAGGGTAGACGACTTTTCCGGGACAGTACCTTAGGGAGCTTCGAGTGCCCTGGCATGAGTGCTCCCCCTTGCCAGGTAGGTGACTTCTTGTGGGCATTACCTCGGCCCCTTGGGTAGGTGATTCCTTCGGGAAACTGCCTTGGCAACACTCTGAGTGCTCCAGCATAAGCACTCATCACGGATATGCGACTTCCCCTGAGACATTATCTCTGTCAGGGAGCTCCGAGTGCTTAGGCATAAAGAACCCCCTCCTGCCATGTTGGTGACTCCTTGAGGGCACAATTTCAGCCCGTCAGGTTCCGACTCTTTGGGGCACTATCAAGCTGCGCTCCTAATCTTCCCTCATTGCGGGATAGACGATTCCCTGAAGACACTATCTTCACCAAAGGAGGTCTGAGTGCTTTAGCATGAGGAATCCCATTTCGCCACGTAGATGACTCCTCTGGGACACTACATTGGCATGCACCAAGTGCTCCAACACAAGGATTCATCGCAAGTAGGCGACTCCCCAAGGACACTATCTCCACTAGGGAGCTGAGAGTGCTCCAGCATGAGGACTCCTTCCTACCGGGTTAGCAACTCTTCCAGGATACTAACTCGGCACTATAGGCAACTCATTTGGGACACTACTTTGGCCCTCGGGTAAGCGACTCCTTCGGCACAATACTTGGCGCGCTATGAGTGCTCCGTCATAGGGATTGACCGAGGTATATGCGACTCATCTGAGAAACTATCTACGCCAGGATATCTATGTTACTAGTCTACATGCTTCGATACTGGGGCTCTTCATCGACATTCCTAGGGACCATGACCCCCGAGTTTTTCGGAGAGGGAAGTAGGTCTTCGGAAGGCATAACGCCTAGTTTACCTAGCACTTCTGCGTCGGGCCTTCCCACCGCTGTTAGGTTCTTTTGCAACTCTCGATGCCCTTTGGGGACTCAAAATATGCTTTCTATTGGTGGCTAGATCAAGGGTTTTCTGGCAAAATTTATGCTGTGTGAACCAGTCTTCCTAGTCTAATCAAGTGAAATTGTGCAGGGCAGGCCAGAAGACTTATATTCCTGCACTTCATATTCGCTTAGAGTTCACTCATGGAAATATAGCCATCCCTACCCTCTCACGTCAATCCCACGAAAGGCTGATCTTGAGCCATCATCCAAGCACGAACACCATTCTGTGTAGTTGGGCTATGCAATCCAAGAATCCATGGAGCACCGGCATTTTTGGCCCTCTTGATGAGGTGTCACTTCGACGGAATGTCACGTGTTGCTTGATGACATGACTTTAATTTTGCAACTCTATTATTAGTGGATTTGACAATTTGTTGAACATTGACTAGTTACTATCGTCGCGTATTCATTGCGTGCCTTGGCCCTCGCAACACTACCACTCCTCAGGCTTTGTCTGGAAAGCCTTGGTATGTGCCCTTGTTTAGTCGATCTCTGCTCTGTCTGACATGATCATACTTGACTTTTAACTGAGACTGCATTTTTTGTAATAGTTCCACGTATATTGTCAACCCACTTCCGTGGCATCAGCCTTCACGTACTTTATTATCATTATTAAATTATTATTGACGGTATTTTGTCGTTGAAGTACATTTAGCGACACTTTTGTGCTATAACACCTCTACTGTGATTTACTTACTTTTTCGTCGAATACTCTCACCTTTCATGAAACTCAACTTGCAACTTCGTAAATAAGAAAGCCTTCTGGACCAACCTATCCGGCTAATTTAGCCTTTTGTTTGGAATAGCAGCAATTCAGCTTTCACGTTGTTAACTTATATTTTGCATTTGAGTGATACACTATGGTGGATAAAGTAGCCCATAGCACTGAACCCAGGGAATCTTGGTGGGCAATGAGCTAGCTAGAACAAGGGCAGTATCACATGGTGGGATCTTGGAGTAATACATGTCCATGATTCTTGACGCACCAGTGAACTGGAAATTTTTTCGCAGATCGGAAAATATTGTAACACCACAAACGTATACGTGACTTTTTGTTAGTAAAAGCAGTTTTGTCCACCGTTCTTTTATAGTACTTTGTTGTGTGTAAACTTTTCAGGAGATGACGAAATTTCAGTAAGACCATAACCTTACTTTTGTTGTAGATGAGCGTACGTCTTCAATATTTTCTCATCAGAGCCTTTTTCCTAATTACTAGCAACATTGGTCAGTTAGTCGTCTTGAATCCTAGTACAACAGAGAGATGTCGAGGTATCATAGCAGCATTGAATTGATCCCAACTGCCAACCATACACTCGGCCATGTTACAATCTTTTTTCCCCCACAAACAGGCACACAAATCCTCTCTATAAACACCACACCCAAGTAGCGATTGAATACACCAGCACCCGCACACAAAGACGAAGAGCTGTGAGTTTTGGAACGAAGTTGTTAGTTTAGTATGGCCTCCACTCAGCAATGCTTAAGGTAGCTTGTGTTGAGGTCAAGTGCATGGTTGTGACGGCACCCTATGCCAAGGCAGTCTTGTCGTGCGGTGCCGTGGCAAACAGGGTGATCCCATGCCTCGGATACCAGCGAACTGGTGGCTCGGTGCCGCTGCTATGCTGCGCCGGTGTCGAGTCCCTAGCCAGGTAGCGCGGCCAGCACCCCGGCTGATAGCCAAACCGCTTGCAAGTGTTTGAAATCAGCGGCTGGCAGCATCCCTGGTCTTAACCTTAACAAACGCTGCCAGCCTTCCTGGCAAATGTGGTGTCAACATTCCCTACAACATCAGCCCTTTCACTGATCGACTGCGCCAAGTATATATCTCCCTCCCTGTTTAGATGTGGTTAGATTAATTGGTTGGTCCTAAGGGCAACTCCGTTATACATCTTAGATGAAGGAGTCTGCCCGTTTTCAACAAGATGGCCTCTTTTCATTAGAGAACTAAACTGCCACGCAACAAGAAAATATTCAGTATAACGCTGATGATAGATATGACACGGACTAATAAATGGATGAGATCTAACGAGATATAAAAATTCTTAAAAAATACAGGATCATAAGTTTTATTATCTTCTCAACTCATCCATTTGTTACTTTATCGCCATCATAATAATAAGCATTGAGGTTTACATTTGTGACCTAATTTGTCTTGCCATTAGGCAGGGTTGTTACCCTTTTTGAACACATGAGCTCTAATCACGCTAAAGCAACTGTCCCTAGCCATGGGCCACGAGATATTAAAGACTACCTTACAGATTTAATTTATAGCGTCTTACTCCCTTCCCTCATTTTATGCGACTTTGTTGCTGTGTTGCAGGGTGCAGCTATCGAATAAACTTGATGCCGCTTTAGAGTCCAGATTACGATAAGAATAAGATGGGACGGGGTTGTCTTGGAGTCTGCTCCGCCCTAGCGAAGTACTCTTCTGGACTCTGGTAGTCCTTTTAGAAAAATTTCTAAAAAATACAGGATCATAAGTTTTATTATCTTCTCAACTCATCCATTTGTTACGTTATCGCCATCATAATAATAAGCATTGAGGTTTAGATTTGTGACCTAATTTGTCTTGCCATTAGGCAGGGTTGTTACCCTTTTTTGAACACATGAGCTCTAATCACGCTAGAGCATTTGTCCCTAGCCATGGGCCATGAGATATTAAAGACTACCTTACAGATTTAATTTATAGCGTCTTACTCCCTTCCCTCATTTTATGCGACTTTGTTGCTGTGTTTCAGGGTGCAGCTATGGAATAAACTTGATGCCACTTTAGAGTCTAGATTACGATAAGAATAAGATGGGACGGGGTTGTCTTGGAGTCTGCATGGAGCTCCGCCCTAACGAAGTTTTCTGGACTCTTGTAGTCCTTTTAGAAAAATTCCTAAAAAATACAGGATCATAAGTTTTATTATCTTCTCAACTCATCCATTTGTTACGTTATCGCCATCATAATAATAAGCATTGAGGTTTACATTTGTGACCTAATTTGTCTTGCCATTAGGCAGGGTTGTTACCCTTTTTTTGAACACATGAGCTCTAATCACGCTAGAGCATTTGTCCCTAGCCATGGGCCATGAGATATTAAAGACTACATTACAGATTTAATTTATAGCGACTTACTCCCTTCCCTCATTTTATGCGACTTTGTTGCTGTGTTGCAGGGTGCAGCTATGGAATAAACTTGATGCCGCTTTAGAGTCCAGATTACAATAAGAATAAGATGGGACGGGGTTGTCTTGGAGTCTGCATGGAGCTCCGCCCTAGCGAAGTACTCTTCTGGACTCTGGTAGTCCTTTTAGAAAAATTCCTAAAAAATACAGGATCATAAGTTTTATTATCTTCTCAACTCATCCATTTGTTATGTTATGATCGCCATCATAATAATAAGCATTGAGGTTTACATTTGTGACCTAATTTGTCTTGCCATTAGGCAGGGTTGTTACCCTTTTTTGAACACATGAGCTCTAATCACGCTAGAGCATTTGTCCCTAGCCATGGGCCATGAGATATTAAAGACTACCTTACAGATTTAATTTATAGCGTCTTACTCCCTTCCCTCATTTTATGCGACTTTGTTGCTATGTTGCAGGGTGCAGCTATGGAATAAACTTGATGCCGCTTTAGAGTCCAGATTACGATAAGAATAAGATGGGACGGGGTTGTCTTGGAGTCTACATGGAGCTCCGCCCTAGCGAAGTCTTCTGGACGTACTCTGGTAGTCCTTTTAGAAAAATTCCTAAAAAATACAGGATTATAAGTTTTTTTATGTTCTCAACTCATCCATTTGTTACGTTATCGCCATCATAATAATAAGCATTGAGGTTTACATTTGTGACCTAATTTGTCTTGCCATTAGGCAGGATTGTTACCCTTTTTTGAACACATGAGCTCTAATCACGCTAGAGCAACTGTCCCTAGCCATGGGCCATGAGATATTAAAGACTACCTTACAGATTTAATTTATAGCGTCTTACTCCCTTCCCTCATTTTATGTGACTTTGTTACTGTGTTGCAGGGTGCAGCTATGGAATAAACTTGATGCCGCTTTAGAGTCCAGATTACGATAAGAATAAGATGGGACGGGGTTGTCTTGGAGTCTGCATGGAGCTCCGCCATAGCGAAGTCTTCTGGACCCTGGTAGTCCTTTTAGAAAAATTCCTAAAAAATACAGGATCATAAGTTTTATTATCTTCTCAACTCATCCATTTGTTACGTTATCGCCATCATAATAATAAGCATTGAGGTTTACATTTGTGACCTAATTTGTCTTGCCATTAGGCAGGGTTGTTACCCTTTTTTGAACACATGAGCTCTAATCACGCTAGAGCAACTGTCCCTAGCCATGGGCCATGAGATATTAAAGACTACCTTACAGATTTAATTTATAGCGTCTTACTCCCTTCCCTCATTTTATGTGACTTTGTTACTGTGTTGCAGGGTGCAGCTATGGAATAAACTTGATGCCGCTTTAGAGTCCAGATTACGATAAGAATAAGATGAGGCGGGGTTGTCTTGGAGTCTGCATGGAGCTCCGCCATAGCGAAGTCTTCTGGACTCTGGTAGTCCTTTTGGAAAAATTCCTAAAAAATACAGGATCATAAGTTTTATTATCTTCTCAACTCATCCTTTTTTACGTTATCGCCATCATAATAATAAGCATTGAGGTTTACATTTGTGACCTAATTTGTCTTGCCATTAGGCAGGGTTGTTACCCTTTTTTGAACACATGAGCTCTAATCACGCTAGAGCAACTGTCCCTAGCCATGGGCCATGGGATATTAAAGACTACCTAACAGATTTAATTTATAGCGTCTTACTCCCTTCCCTCATTTTATGCGACTTTGTTACTGTATTGCAGGGTGCAGCTATGGAATAAACTTGATGCCGCTTTAGATTTCAAATTACGATAAGAATAAGATGGGACGGGGTTGCCTTGGAGTCTGCATGGAGCTCCACAATAGCGAAGTCTTCTGGGCTCTGGTAGTCCTTTTATGCATGTAATCTCTTTCTGTGTGTGTGTGTGTGTACATGCGCTTATGCGTTGCATATGGTATTAGAGCGTATAATTGCACAAGGTTTGGTGTTCGATGCTCATCGCTAAGATTTCGTTCTATTTTTGTCTAATCAATTGGACATAACAGATGTTGGTGCACTCATGGGGATGCACATCGAATTTTAACTAACCAAGAAAAATATGAGAAACACAGTGATTGTTATAACAAATTTATGGATTTTATGAGCTTGGGCAAATATATCTGGACACCGTTTAAGGAGAATCGAGTGTGATTGCGTTACATATAACGTGAAGGTGAAACCGCAAATATGTTCTGTTTATACATTTTTTATTTTGTAGACACGAAGGTGAACACATGATGCCCCTTAGCTGTTTCTTTTTCTATTTTTCACTTGGTTTTATTATATATAGTTGATCCAATGTTGAGAGAAGTTGATTAATTTTTTGAGGTAAATATTCTAACATGTTGTGGCACACGCGATGCATGGACAACTTAAAACACCAAAATCTTGTAAACTTTGTGGAGGAAAAATTAAGAACATCGAAATATAATTAATCATGCTTTTAATATAAAAAAAAAAGATAAGGCAAAAAAAACTTACATGATAAAAACGCGAACAACGGGATTAATGATGGTGTATAATTAATGATGGTCTAAGGAGAAAGAAAAAAGAGAGGAAGTTATTTTGGTAGTCGATCGAAGAGATATAAGTAACAGGGATAATCAAAGATGGAAGTCAAGTGAAGGGGAGTAAGGGGGGAAAATTAAAAGTTTAGATTTTAGGTGTGCAGGCAAATTACCTAAATGAACATTACTAAATTCTTTTAGAGGCGGGAAAAATAATTCCAAGAAATAAAAAGAGGGTACAATAAAAAGTTTAAAAAATGTTTCACCCTTGCTCTCCCTTATAATAATAGTATATACATCTTCAAACACATACTTCTTTGAAGTTAATAAAGTGGCTTTGTGAATATTTTTAAATCGAAAAAGATTTTAGATCGTGTTATGCTTTCCTTTCGTTTTGTTACCCATTAGAGGAATTTTTTTTTAATGTGTGGTTATAAATGTAACTTGATGTGATTAGCGGATGAGACGAGACGAGACGGGACCGGTTTAAATTTGACACGTCCATTACATCACGTCATATCTATCGCTCGTGGTTGTACTAAATGTTTCTCATGCCAGACGCCCTCTACTCAAGTCTATTGCCTTGCCTAGCTTTCGTGTCTACCTCTTGTGCACATTGTGGTTGCAAAACAAAGCATTTCTACATTGTAATACTGTCCTCAAATCAATGAGATTAATACATTAATTAGACCCATTTGCTTCTGCATTTACTTTTATCTTTATACATACACTACTGCTTGTGAATTTGATGCACCGTCGCCTTTAAATAGTTAATATTTTTTTGACAAACTCTTCTCGTAGGCGATATATATAATATAAGTAGAATACCGCCACATTCCGGCTACCTTGCCGTGTGTCAGGTGGAGAGATTGATCTTTACTGAAATGCTATGTCCACCGTAACACCAATTATAGGGTCGACAACTGAAGTCTCATGGTCCACCACCCTTACGTGCGGGTGGGATACATAAATAAATAAATTACTATCTTTTTTTTTTGAAGGTTAGTCCTGATTTAATGTTAAAGGTATATGGCCTTTGTTAAATTAGCGGTGTATAATCACTTCAAAACATACATTACTCAATGATAATTAAAATTATTTTCACAGTAAAGCTAGTGTTAATTAGATAATTTGCACGCGGTTCTTAACTTTTATAAGAAAAACATTTGTCGGTAATCATGTGTGTGTGTGTGTGTGAGAGAGAGAGAGAGAGAGAGAGAGAGAGAGAGAGTAGCATAAATAATAAATTCTATGAAGGAGGAGATTGCTACATGCAACCACCGGATTTATGACATGCGACTTACTACAAGATTCTACTATTACAAAACAGAGAAAGAAAAGGGATTAACAGGAAGGAAACAACGAGAGTCGCTCCAAGTGGACTCTTTAAATGGGACAAACAAACCCATTTCAACTCTTATTGCAACAAAGTAGAGTACTAGCTAGCTGTAGATCTTGCATCCGCAAATCCTCGTGTAGTCACGTCCATGAACCTAGCTCACCCTGCAACACAATATCGCATCATCAGTAAATTAGTGTTTTAAGTATGTCTTTTCTTTAGTTAATTAAACTGAAAACTACTGATATCATCGGTTGTCTCTTTTTGTCGGTACGGTCTACTATCGGAGAGAAGCAAAAATTAGTGTGTTTCACGATTTATTTTTGCTCGTGCTCAAGTTGGATTGGAGTAGCTAGCTAGACACCCTTCGAGTCCTATAAAGCCGTCTTGTTTGTAGATTAATGACAGCCTTTCTAGCTAACGAGTGATGCCACTAATCTTGAATTGTTGTCACGTGTTTCTAAAATTGGATATCGTCAAAGAAGTGCACAACTACTTTTTGGGCAAGGTATTTGTTTTCTAATGTCACCCTCTTAATTACTGCACATGAATGCACACCTTGAACGCATGGCCTCAAAATGCTTTATTTTTGTGTGCGTATAACTTAAAGAACAGGCTTGATTGGCCATTCATTGATGATGATGCATATACCTGGAGCAGTCAGTGGATGGGCTGATCTTGTAAGGAATGTTGACACCACACTTGCCAGGGAGGCCAACGACGAGTCCAGGATTGAGACCTCTGATGCTCTTAGAGGCGTTCTGGAGGCAGTAGCAAGCCGTCTTGCGGTCCGCTGGCGTCCTAGCGGCCGCGTTGAGTCCCCTGATACCTGAACAGCATTGAGGCGGCAGCGGTCCGGCACCCCTCAAGTAAGCCAGGCAGTTGACCACGCTGCTCGCCACCTGACCGCAGGAAATGGCTTCAGTGTAGGGTGCCAGCACCACCATGCTGAGTACCATCAAACAAGCCACCTTGGTCAGCATTGCCATTTTCTCCCCAAAGTTAATCACACAGTACAGTACTAGACCAAAATCTGTAACACTACCACTTTTAGGAAAGGGAGCTTGATCGAGTGTAGTTGGCTCATTTGGTATGGGGCATTTATATAGGCAAAAGGCAAAGGGTGAAGTGGTGAGTATGAACATAACTAGTACAAAAAGGAATTGGTTGGCAGTTGGGCTTATTAATTCTCGGTGCTCACTTAATTTCCCTCTTACACTAAAGTCAATAATATATATACACGTACATGGGTTGCCCTTTTCGCTCAGTAACCACGTTAAATGCTCTTTCAAGGCTGGAGCAGTGCATCGTTCATCCTGGATCAGCTATTGGTCCCACTCTTTATGTTGTCACATCTATTGGCTGAAAATTTCGGACCCACTAAGCTGTAAATGATTTATAAATATTACGGACTTTCTGAAAATTAGAGCTAAGGTGAGACCTTATGCTTAGCGTCATATAAGATCCGGATCGTCTCGTCTGCTGTAAATGGTGATGTGCTTTGATCTGAGTCATTCTCTCCCACTAAATTCAATTGGACGGTTGTAATTGGACCTACATCATGTCTGTTGTAATCCTAGTTACACTAGGTGTTCCGGATCCCATCGTATAGGTAATGGAGCCAATACATATCAATGGCATGATAATTGGGATCCGCCATTATTGTAGCGCTCGAAGAAAGAGAGATTTATGATGCAGTTTCTTGGTAGAAGGATAATGATCTTCTGTTATACAACATCTATACTATAATAACTTTAGAGACAAAGATTGTCACTGCAAATATTTTTTTATCGATGCAGCAAGTAATTATAGTGAAAAAAATTCCGTTACTAAATATATTCAGCGACAATTTTCAGTAACATCAGATGTGCTGTACGGCAGAGGATCTTGTTAAGGTGTCTTTGATTTTGGACGCCCTTACTTGGAGATGGCCCCGTAGCTCCACAACAGAGTTCTTCTTTGTGGCACACTTAAGTTCGCTGCCAGATTTAGTTCCATTTTGTAGTTGACAGTTAGAGAAAGACTCGGTACTCAAAATAGGGCGCACTCAATCGACCAATGTCCAGTAATGTTGTGTAGATTATGCATTAAAGATCATGATCACCTGCTTTTTGCATGTAATTAACTTTGCCCATAGGATTTGGTACTCTATTATGGCTACATGTGGAAATGATTGGTCCCCAATGATCATCTGCTGTAGCTTTGTTACATGGGTCACTAACCATTGGAAATGGAAAGGCAAGGTAGGCATTATTCGTAAGCTATCACCTTCCATAGCTGTGTACCACATTTTGAAAGAAAGAAATGCTAGACTTTTCTCTAACAAATATAGGGACCTAAGATATATGAGGATGGATACTCTTTTTTCTCCTTAAAATGAAAAAAAGAAGAAAAATTGCGTATTACCCTTTTGGGCTATTCCTGAATTTGAGATAATTGATTGACATAGTTATATGCAATTCTTAACATGTTACAGGTTAGAAGTACTCCACGGATTTGGCTTAGTATAAGCAACTAGCCCAAGATATTCGCACCTCCTTACCACTGAAAATGAGATATGACGCTTGGTCGTGGTGAGTGCTTGTTAGGAGATGGTAAGCGTTGTCTGCCTTGAGATACTTGGGGAGTGGGATGAGTAGTATTGTATTCATGGGTGACGTTGAAAAGTTGCGATTATCTCCGAGTTGGCGTCTGGGGTAGTTCAGTCTCTCGGTTGGCTAAATAGGTTCGAGGGTGGGGGTGGGTACTTAAGATCACCTTCATTAGTTTCAATCTCTTGCTATAGTTTGTTTAAGTACTCTTATTGAGCAACAGGGCTGCATTGGTGCGTTGATTATATGGTGGCAGGAAGAAAGTGCAACGATGGTGATCGCTTGCTTTTGTCAAGTCAAACCCTAATCTCCCTAGTTACCAAGGGAGCAATAAAGAAATCAGATCGGGCAGTGACAAATGTTCCATCAGTGCAAAGATCACCTCGACCGTCGAAGGAGAACAAGCAACAACCCAAAAGTCTTACAAGAAAATCATCAAACAAATATGAGAAAATCAAAAGCTACCGGGATCAAGGGTGTGGAAGTACGACATAAAGAGAGAAATGGGAGGATGAGTGTCTCTCATCAAAAGGAAAAACACCTCCAAGGTATGACGACTACGATTTTTCTCAGAGAGAAAGCGAAAAGAAGTTAGCATCTTATGAAAGAGAGAAGCATTGGCCATATTCTCACCTTTAAGATTTTTTTTCTTGCTGGAGTTAAATTTCATAACTATATTAAATTAATCATAAAACCAATTGAATTGCGTCATCTCTATTCCGCAAGAGGTCAATATTTGGTTCGATAATGTCCTTCTTGCCAGCGTCTTCACCTTTAGAACTGTCATTTCCTCTTCTCGTTCTTTGATCAAATATCTGTCATCGACTATTCGAAGGCATCTCACTTGCTATTATTATAAGCATTTATGCAAGAGTCGGGTTTTATTATGGATTCCAGTTAAAAATGACACTGAATTTTCTTCGGGGACAAAAACTACAAGTATATTAGTTAATCAAAACTTCTCAATTTCAGGGATCATTAGCGATAAGCCAAGTTAAACAAGCTACTCCAAATCCACCTCAAGATGCCGAACAATCTTTCGTTCACTTTTGAGTGACACTTTGACAATTACTAAATGAGTGGCATCACTCTACCGCTTTAAGTACCACATTACTACCAAAATGTCACTAACGTGTTTAAGGATCATTGCTAAAAAGAAACTCTTTTTTTTCTCTTTTTCCAATGTCATCATAATGATAAAGATGAACGAACGAATATATAGATCCTTTTGAACTCATTGCACGTGGCTATGGCAGCACATAATGGCACAATTTTTTATACTGGTTAGTGCGCCATTTGATCACGTGTCGCTCTCTAAATCAATCTTGGAGTCATATCTTTAAACATAGGAAGGGAGAGGTTTTGTCAATGGAGCTTTAATGGAGGGAGGCTGATGAATGGTATGGGACAAGTGTACATTTTCAGATGAATAATTTGGTAGCACCACCGGGACTTGAATGCCCAAGCCGACCATCTCATGTCCGCGCCATAACTCCCATGCTCCTACCCACTTTTCCATTTATTGAACTTTGTGGTCCATATAAATATTTCTGATAAAAGAGTTTTTTGTGGTTTCCCTTGCCTCTCATCTCACAAACATCCTGTGTTAGCTTTGAGGTTTTCATAAGAACAAAATTAGGTACAACTATTATTAGGTCTTGCCAAACAAAATATTCTTGGTTGATCTTCGGGAGGACATTGAGTTTGTGCGGGGTGCGATATCCCTTTCTTTTCGGTGTCGAAATAAAACGTTGAATGGAGTATATTTTTTTTTTGTCTAATTTGTACGGTCATTTTTAGGATATATGTTATTGGCTCATTTAGTCGTGCTCGATTCGTGTTTTTTTTTATCCTATACTCGTGCTCATTTTTCCTCAGCTTGTGCTCACTAAAAATAGATTTTCAAGTTACAGTCATTTACCATACGAACTCTAATTTTGAGATCAAACTCTATTTGTTTTAGTAAACGAGCATATATAATCTGAACGAACCAATTCGCAAGCATAATCACGAGAACTCGATTTATATAAAATCCTAGTTATGTCAAGGAGGCCTTCAAAGTAAATAAAATTAATCTTTAAGCCAAAAAAGAAAGGAAAAGCCCTGAACAGGTAACCCTAAGAACATTCTCAATCTACATGTACCACTTTTACGGCAATCCTATTTTTGTTTAGACTTTTCTTTTGTTTAAGTTTAAATTTTGAATATGGTTTGGGATTTTTCTCAGCTTTGGATGTATTATCAATTGCAAATTTAGAAAAAAAATTCACCCAACACCTCGTCCTTAGGGTCAGGTGCACTTGGCATCCTATGCTTCAAATTTTGGCACCCAACACATCGTATTTTTAAAATCTCGGTGCCTAGTATTGGACATCAAAATGGTTGTTGATCACACGTCTATCAGTTTTTAGAGACAAATGGGTCTTTTTGAAGACAAATGAATCTTTTGTTCCTAAAAACTAAAGGTACTTAACGACAAGTGCAAAAAATTAATGACATCACTCTGGCAGAACGCATCCTACCGACCAATGTTTTATGCTCCAACAGTGCTGTTAAAAAATAATTACAGTAGAGAGGCATAAGGCGACATAAAATTGTCAATATATTGAAACTATGGATCAATTTTACATTTTTTGTTTTTTGCTAGAATACCTTTTCGCGACAAAAGGGATCCATTTCACTGAGCAATAGCTAGTTTTTCCCCTCAACTTAGGCCCTGAAAAGGCTGCTCCTCTGGGCCTTGATCAAAATTTCACTTACGATTTAAGAATGTTATGGGCATTATCAAAGTGCCTAAACCGAAAGGGCAGCCCCATGAATGAAGCAAAGAACAAAAATGGATAAGTAAAAGGTAGATTGCAACACAGATTATGGTCCACTTACTCCTGTATGGAACTTACTGAACTACAATGCCATCGCTTGGACGGACGAGATTATGTAGGTATAGCTTTTATTGGCAACTCTGAAGCGCATGGGAGGCCCTTAAGACTTCAAAGCTTATGTCCTGGTAGCTTAACCAAGCTCTACCCATTGTAACCTTTTCAATCTGTTGGGGTAATAAGATAATTGCATTAATTAAAAAAAAATTACAGAGGTGCCCAAAAGCGAAATACTAAACAGTAGGTCACGACAATCCCGTGATTCTGATTTGATAAAATTTACACTAGTCCGCACCTCAGCTGGCTGAAGCGTGGGTTATGTTGCTCTATGAAGACAATTCACGCCCTTCGGACTACTACCGGTGCAATAAGCTCTATGTTGCCATATTCCCTTCTTTTTTATGAAGTGTGGCTCCTTTTGGGGTAGAAATGTCACCCACTCTGTGATAGAAACATATATAAAAGATCATTCGGCCATGTGGGCTCTCCGTAATAATTATAGCCCATGTCTTTAGCCAATTTAGCTCTTAATACATGATCATTCAAGTCAGGTTTTTTGGTTATTGGCGTAAGTGAACTCCTATAGATCTATCCCTCGAAGGAACCAGACATCATAAATTTTTTAACATCCGGCTCGAGCAAAAATCAAAAGATCCCTTAGTTCTTATTTCTTTGTAATGACGATCCATAAATATATGAGTCTTCCTAAGGTAGCTGTTGTCATTGTCTTAACTTTCTTAAAGAGAATCGGGTAACCCCAAGACATGCATACATAACAGGTACACATCATGCCTCTCAGTCTCATTTCAGATCTTGTCCTCACCCTCAACGCTCATATTCTGGCTTTGTATCCTTGAGTATATGAGACCAGCCTAGGGTACTCAGGTGGCGCCCTTGGGTAGGGTACCCCGGGATTAGAGAAACCCTAATCCTAGCTAAAGGCGGCAGAACAAAACCGTATTGTACTACTTAGGTAAGCCCTTTTATTGAAAAAGTTCCTCTCTGGCAGACTTTAGAAAAGGGGATGAAAGTCGTCAATGTTGCTTCTCTATTTTTTGGCTCATCATTCCCTTAATGTGGCACTAACTTCAAATTTCTTTTCCGAGTTATTTTAAAAAAAAAAAATTGGTTTAAAAGGAAAATACTACAAACTAACTATGCCTCTCAAAGTCTATTCCACTAATATCTGCAAGCAAAAATTGTTGTAACTCCATGCTGGGTTCTTCAAGGCGGACAATGATTTGTGGTTGATCGACTCCCATGTTTGCTAGGAGATCTGCACATTTTCGAAGAGTGTGGGTTATCTGATATTTGCACCTTTGTATAATGAATTTGCAATCTGCAATCAGTCCCCTCATTTAATGATTTGGGTTTTCTTTCTTTGTTATCAGTTGGATCGCCATTGTAGAATCCGTTTCCAATATCATGTTTCAGATGTTTTGCTCCTTTGCCGGCTTCAATCCTTGGTATATGCCCCAAAGTTCCGCTGTTAGGCTAATTTTTTCTCCAAGGTTTTCACAAAAGCCCCATTGCAAAATCCCACTTTCATTTCTCAAGAGTCCTCCGAAACCACCGTGTCTAGGGTTTCCTCTAGCACATCCGTCTGTGTTTAGTTTGCAATGTCCTACCATGGGAAAGGTCTAAGAAATTAAGCTATGTTTTCAACAATTATTGGATTTCAGATGAGGTTGGAAAGCTTTCACCGTGTCTTCATGGTGGTGGATGATCCTAACTCTTGCTTTGCTGGCATCATGTGGAGTATCATTGACGATTCTTTCATTCATGCTTTTCCATATGAACCACAAAATAATAGCAAACAAGGTGGGTGTTGGGTGATGGGAAGAATCTGCCTCGTTTTTGTGATGTGAACAATACTTTAGCATCCATTCAAGCAAGTTTAAAGTTTTGTCCTCTATCATTATGCTCAGGGGAAGGAAGTGATTCCAGATATCTTTGGCTGCCCGGCAACATCTCAGGACATGGGTGGTGTCCTCCTGGGGATGGTGACAGAAATCGCAGGAAGGGTTGGAACTCCAACCTCTAGTGGCACGCAGAGAATTAGTTGGGAGATGGTTATGTGCCATAGTCCAAAAGAAGAGGTTTATTCTTTTGGAGGTCTTGATTTCCTGATTTTCTTCCAAATAATTTTCTCCTGATGGTTTCTATCATTGCGGGGGCAGAAGATATGAGAGTAGACAGATTTCGTAGAAAAAAAAACCATTGGTCTCCATTCTCCAAATAAGAGTATCAGGGTATGAGATGTAAGTGGAGACATGGGTTTTATGAATTTGATTTATGATGCTACTTCCCAGCTGTTCCTCCCAAAACTCCACATTCCATCTATTATTTTGCAAGAAATCACTGACCCTCACGGAGGGGTCTATGTGGTTATTAACACTATTCAAGGGTTTTTCGCCACACCACCAATCCTCCCCAAAAGAGATGTTCTTTCCATCGCAATCAACCATTTAATTCTCTCAATAAGGCAACTTTTGGTACTTATAATGCCTTTCCAAATATGAGATCCTCCTTTTTTTGGTTCCCAAGTTCTAGGGTTTTTGAAGTTGATATACTTGGCCACTAACACTTAAGTCCAGAGGGGTGTCTCTTTTTTACATAGGTTCCATGAAAGTTTGGTTAAGAGGGCTAAATTATTCTCTTTACTCCTTCTTAACCCAAGCCCTCCTACTTTTTTAGGCTTACAAACTGTTTCCCATTTTACAAGGTGGATCTTTCTTTGATCTTCCGTGTCCCCCCATAAGAAATTCCTTTTAATTTTGTCAAAAGTGTTGCAGATTTCCATGGGAAGGATATTAGTTTGCATACTATAATTGGGAATAGTAGCTATAACCGATTGAATGAGGGTAAGTCTTCCAGCAATGGAGAGGAGTTTCGATTTCCAAATAGTAAGTCTGCTTTGGATTTTTTCGGTTGAAATGACTCTTGGAATATCTTCTGTGTATGAAGGGGGCACCCAAGTACAATCCAAGGTCTTGGGAAATAGGGAATCCACATCAATGGCTTAACTATTTGGCATGACTCCGGTTTATGTTTGGTGATATGAACATTTTGGATTTGTTGGGGTTGAATTTTTGGCCCGATTCCAAACAAAACTGGTTCAAAGTGTCAAGAATGGTGAGGCAGTGATGGGTATCGACCTTAGCAAAAAGGAGAAGATCGTCTGCAAAGAAGAGATGGGTGATATGCGGGTCATTCCTAGAAGCTTGGAGCCCTTTCCAGTCATTATCAAGCACACGTTTGCAAATGAGATCGGAGAGTCTTTCCATGCATAGCGTGAATATGTAGGGGGACAGGGAGTCCCCTGTCTGATACCCTACCAGGTATGAAAGAAGAAAGGGGGCACCATTCCGCAAGAGGGATATCGTGTTACCAGTAATGCAGTCCATGATTAGATCAATCCAATCCTTTGAAAAGTTCAGGTTAATTAGAGTGTACTTTATGAAGTCCCAGCTCGACAAGTTATAGGCTTTCTCAAGATCTATCTTAATATCATTGCTCCACTTTTTCCTTTTCTATTCTTGTGAAGGGAGTGCATAATTTCTTGTGCAATCACAATATTATCATAAGTGGATCTTCCAGGGAGAAAACTACTTTGATAAGGACGTATGAGGTTGTTAAGTTTAGGCCTTAATCTTTAAACAAGGATTTTGGTGATGATTTTATAGCTAACATTGAATAAGCTAATAGGGCGGAATTGGCTTGTGGTTTCAGGGCTATCAACTTTGGGGATGAGAGGTATATGAATTTTCTTAGCATCGGTAGGAAGTTTTTTCTCATGGAAGCAATTTTTGGTGAAAGTGCAAGTATGGGGCCAACCACGTCCCAGAAACGTTGATAGAGGATGGCGTGGACACCATCAGGTCCCGGAGCCTTAAGGGCTTTTATTTTGAAGACAGCTCCTTTAATCTCCTCGTCCGAAGGGGGGTGGGTAAGGTCCATGTGGTCTCTTGGGTTAATCTAAAAGGGAAAGGATCATTTTCGTTCAACTGTTGAGAAATGTCCCTCGTGAAAAGCTTTAGGTAGTGATGTTGGATGAGGTTTTTTAAGTTCTTTCGGATCCAATATCCAGGTTCCAGTGTGGTCTTTAAGTTTTTCGATTTGGTATCTCTTCCTTTTTCTAAGGGTGGTCACATGATAGAATCTAGTGTTACGGTCTCCTTTGGAGATATTTAGGTGTCTAGATCTTTAGAACCAGTACATTTCCTCCTGGCTGAGAGTTTGGTTGTATTAGGTTCGCAGAGTGTTATCTAGCCTCTCCAAATTATGGGAATGGTGCGAACTGAGGGCTTTTTGAATACCATTAAGAAGGAAATGCACAGGAAACGACGCACATAATTTCCAATCATGCATTTATAATTCTTATGATACTTGACGATAATTTACATACACTTGTACACATGATAGTGCTTGCACTTTAAAGCATGTTCGCACTTTACCTTTAATTGGGAATGTTGTAACTATGTCGTTGTTATCATTTTGCTTTTACACTTGACCAATTAGTTGAGATATCATTAACTTCTATACTGATCTTCCGCTATCAACTAGAATGTTTTTGAGGATATTGTATGTTTAGGAAAAACATAAAGGAAGTGCTACAATAAGCCTATTAGCAAGTGCGAGTACTCTCTCTCTCTCTCTTTGAAGGGGGGGGGGGGGGATTGATGTACTTATTGGATCCGTCGGGACTGACGGGGCTCGAACCCGCAGCTTCGGGGGGAATCAAAGTGCTCCTCTCAACTTTTCAAATTACCCATTGTACGAGCAACCCAACATGGCAACACCTTCTCACAGAACCTGTCTCATCTTTTTTCTTCTTGCTGGATAGAGTAACCACCATCAAGAGATTAATATTCGTCCAATTTTCCCTCCGCCAGCATGTATAACTTGCCTATAGAATATAATTCTTCGGAGGGATCAAAGTCACCAAAGTAATGTCGATCAAATAGGAGGCAGAGAGTTTTGCAGCGGTTGTGTATGTTGTGATTTTAGCAATGCCAAAGCAGGTGATTGAGCTTTCGAAGAGGGTTAAACAGTTAAAGGGCAAATCAACATGATGCGTCACAGTTACAGCTATAAAATAATCGTCCTTTCATATCGAAAGTAACGAGATCTAAAGGATAAAAGCACGTTAACACTACCCAAAGTGAGCGTCAAATTCTGCAACATATTATGCGAAGGTATGAAAAGAGACATTTCGCTTCCCAAAACATAATTGAGCTCGACGCATGATACCCGCTTGGGAAAAAGGGGGAGAAATGTCAACTATAACACGTCATGACCTTCCAGTTTGGTTGGTCAACAATACATTTGCTGACCAATTAATCTTCCCCACATGTGACCCCAACCATCCTTTGACCTAAACCGTTGAACGTGTCACTCCCTTGGCAGATGTTTTTCTAGCCATGTGACCAAACATCCCCCCCATTTGACCAATCTGCTGACCTGTCGATTAAAGCAGCTGCCACCTGTCCTTTGTTGACCAACTGATACTGCCATGTCACCACTAAGGTAAAGTAGCTAGAGAGTGTACAAAATTACTAGGGTAACTATTTGCTACCATCATCACTATAACAAAGAGCCAACAATTTCCTATTTAGCCACAGAAATGTCAGTAAATATGCTTAATTACGTTTTCAAAATACAATATTTAGCGATTATTAACCATGATATTTGATATATATTGTAACTAATAGCTACTAGTTAATTCGTGCAAGGGAAATCTTACTGGTGATAATTGGCGTCATTTTGTCCATAAAGAATCCAAACTCAAAAAAATTGAACTTAGGAACTCGTAGCCTTAATTGGGTTTGCATGAGAGAGAGAGAGAGACGGGGATATAATACCCTCTCCCATACCGGTTTTTAAAACTTTGACAAAAGTCTTAAAAGTATATGTACAGTTACTTTGAATGGCCAATCTGAGAGAACCCTTTTATAAGTTGTAAACTTGAGTCATTACAGTGATGGTCATATGTGAATTAATCCATGCATAGACATTCTTCTAATTTGTTTCCAACACACATCAAAAAAAGATTTTCATATACAAGCGGAATTCACAATGCAAGAGTACAACTTATTACGATTTAAAGAAAGCTAACGGCTTCAATGAAGTTACTAGCTATATCGAAAGCCTCTCATGAGAATTGATTAGTGAGAACATTGTGGATAGGAACGACGTTAATAAGCATGTCTTGTACCATTGCAATATATCCATGGACTTAGATCCAGTTTGACAGTGCCCCTGTGAAACTCGCAAGTGCTTTTAGTTCTCAAAAGTAGACGAGTTGGAATTTGACTATAACAAATGCTTTTGTGTTTCGGACTTCGAAAACAAAAATCTACGCTTTTAGATAAACAGATAAGTGGAGGGCTGCTTCAGGCGTAATTATTTCTGCCATAATTTGTTACGCAAAAGTAATTACATCAGAAGAAGCGCGAAACTGGTATTCACAAAATAGGTGGAATGTGGGTCCGCGTAGTACAACAAATGCAGTTTGCATGCAGATGTAAATGATTTGCTTCGTGAATTCAATTGGATTCGTTTGTTAACCCTTTTGGCCGGCTCAAACGTGACAACCCTTCACTTTAATTTCTTTGTTTCACACAAAAAGTAGCTCATCTCTCTCACTCTCTCTATCCCCCACCCAGCCTCTCCTCTCCCCCTATTTATGCTTACCAATATTTCATCGCTTCCTCATTCATACCAACTGTAAGCACACACACACACACAGGCAATGGCCAATAAAGCATTGCAGGTAACACCATTTCTGTCCTTCATATTCACCTTGTACTTCCAATACTGCACGTGTGGACATCACAGCGGAGGCTATGGAGTCTACGGTGGCTGGCAGAGCGCCCATGCAACGTTCTACGGTGGCAGTGACGCCGCGGGCACAATGGGTCAGTCCATGTTTTGCTCTTTGATAATAGTTTGCCTAGCTTTTGTGCTTCAGCAGGAAAAACGATAAATACTTTCGTCGTAACAATGCAGGAGGAGCATGTGGATATGGGAACCTGTACAGCCAGGGCTACGGGACCAACACGGCGGCCCTGAGCACGGCCCTCTTCAACAGTGGGCTGAGCTGCGGTTCGTGTTACCAGTTGAGATGCAGTGAAGATCCCAAATGGTGCCTGCCGGGAACCATTACCGTGACCGCCACCAACTTCTGTCCACCTAACGACGCTTTGTCTAATGACAATGGTGGATGGTGCAATCCCCCGCTTCAGCACTTTGATCTGGCTGAGCCTGCTTTCTTGCGGATTGCACAGTATCGCGCTGGCATTGTCCCCGTAGCATACAGAAGGTATTGTTTCGGGTGCCTCCGTGCTTATCGATACTACTTATAGAAACAATACCCTTTTTTGGTTATCGCTTTGATTGATGTTACAGAACTATTTATATAAAATAATGACACCTGACATTCTAAAAGTTTTTTTTTGAAAACTGACACCAAAATAAAATTTTAAGTAGTTGATAAGTATTTATGAAGACATGTTTAGTTTTTACAGTTTAAATTAATAAACTTGCAAGTTTTTACTGCATTGTCAAATTTCGAAATTATGTTCCTTCACTACAGGGTTCCTTGCGTGAAGAAAGGAGGAATAAGGTTCACCATCAATGGCCATTCCTATTTCAACTTGGCTCTGATCACAAACGTTGGAGGTGCGGGGGATGTTCATGCAGTGTCAATCAAGGGGTCCAGAACAGGGTGGGAAGCCATGTCCAGGAATTGGGGCCAAAACTGGCAGAGCAACTCGTACCTCAATGGCCAAACCCTGTCTTTCCGAGTAACCACCAGCGACGGCAGGACCATCACCAGCTACAACATCGTGCCGGCCGGTTGGCAATTTGGACAAACCTTTGAAGGGGGTCAACTGTAGCCTTGCAGGAATCATGAAATGATACAAATGTAGAAATACATCATGATCTATATATATACACATATATAGGCAAACGCATCCAAGTGTTGGGCGAAATAAGTTGGATATAATGCAATAATGTCTTCGTTATGATGGTATGCTACATCCATTTTTGTCGTAATTTGACTCCTTGAGCAGTTGAGGGCAAACTCTATTCCAGGTCAAAACAGTCGTAAAACAATAATAACCCAGTTGAATTCTTTCATTGAGTGATGCTAAGCCTAGTTATATATCTATATATATCTTGTCCTTTCTTTCTTCTCCGAACAAGCAGAGAGAAAGTTGACATTATCTACAAAATTCCCAAGGAAAAGGAAGATTTGCTAGCAAACTCGGAAAAAGCTTGTACACCAAAACCACCGAGGAACGCATACTTGTACCTCCCATCCATCAAGAACGCGTTTGATTCGCAAGAACCAACGCTACCTGATAGAAGCCGGTGCTGCATATCAGGCGACCATGAATCGTCAGACTCAATAGTTTAGCAAGGAGTACTTCACTCTCAATCCAATTTTCCCTTTCTCCACGCCAAGCTTTCCGCCTGTAACCAACCAGTGACCGGGAAGATCTTGGGGGCCCTTGCTCATCTCAGACATATCAATGAATTTCGCCAGTTTGTTACCAACAACACTCTCATTTGAGCCCGAACTTGAGTCGCTACCATTACTTCCCGTGGTGCCCAGTTTTTTTATCTTGTCATTAGGAGCATGGTCCCACAATGATCTTCGAACAGTGCAGCCTGGTAGCCGTGAATATAGAAGCTTCATATACAAGACATTTCGGGACCCAAAATCCCATACACCAAGCTGAGCTCCAGTGACTACGTACACGCCGGATGGGTTCCCTATGAAGGTATCGGAGCTCTCAATTGGTGCAGTGCTCACATGCGAGAAATTCTTCCACTTCACTGGCTCAAACCATCTGCTGTCTTGCTCCTCAGGACCCCGCCATTTGGGAGCACCAATTGCCACATGAGTGTCCCAATATGGTTGCAAGATCTTCGGAAGGCCAGCCAAATGTTGAACATGAATACATAGACGATTTTGCTTGGATCCTTCTAGACATAAACGCATGCCTGTCACAGGTTTACGTCCAACCGATATCTGCATAGAAATTAAGCCAAGATAAGTTCCAAAACCTAATGGATGGTCACTATTATTCCTTCACTGGAAATTTTTTCTTTCTCGAAATGAGGAAAACAAAAGCTCAGGTCCACATAACAACTAACTCTCCAAACAAGTCAATGTTATTCGGGGCATCTAATATAACCCAGCGTCCAAAAGGACGAGGTACGTCAAAAGGAGGCGTAGCTGCAGCAGTTTAGCTGATGTGAGCTTACACTGACGATAGAATGAGAAAAATAGGTAGCTGAGTTAGGTTCGGTTTGGAAAAAGAAAACTAAAGAATTATTCATAGAGTTTGTAAATGCCAAAGACCCTCTCCACGTCGGAACCACCTGAGCAAAGGCCTTTTTATTCTGAAAATCATTCTCTTACAACAAGCGCAAAAGTAAGATACTTTTGAAAGCATCATTTGTTTCTACTACGACACCAAAACCAGATATAAATGGTTCAAATGCAGCACCCCTATTTGCCACCTCTCTTTACACGATTGAACTCTTGGAGCATCCAAAGGAACTCACATTTCGGAGCAAACCCCAATAACATGTATTCAGGTGTAGAGTAACCAGTATAATATAGAATAAGAAAACAGACACCTACGAACCTGTTCTTGGCTGATGTAAAGCTTTTGACCCATCATGCTGAACTGCAGAGACGGGCAAACGGGTTCCTTTCTTTGATGGCCAGGGAGTTTGTCCTGTACAGGGGCCCATAACCGAGGAACCTGAAATTCTAGGAAATATCTCAGCTCTTCAATCTGAGGCTTGTCTGCGCAAGATTATCCAAAATGAAGTTCACGTTATAGCAATTCAAAGGAATCCATTAAATGAACACAGTAAACGACGAAGTATAGATGTCACACATTCAAGGTAGAGATCTATAGCACGGGTCAAATGATCCTTTCCAGTTACCCCTTCAAGAAGAAGTGCGATAGGAACAAATGACATCTCGATCACATCCGGAGAGTGCTGGACAGTTCCCGCCCATTGAGTATGGCTTTGTTCCAGATCATCACCTCCCCTCCGTCTGAAAATAACTGTGACATCCTGCATCAGAAATTATGAGGAAGCTATTCTGCATTCAAATTTGTGCAATGATACAAAGTGGAGATAGCCCGCATACATTAAATTCAGTTCATAATGCTTCTTTCCCAATCAACTTGTAACGAGAAACCTCAAAATAGTAACAAGTTTCTGTTAACCAAATACACAGGAATGGACAACACTTGGTTTGGAGTAAAGTAGTCAGGACAGCCACACACGCACAAACACTCAAGACATGCACACAGAAAAACAAAGAGAATAGTAAAATCCAGTTACGTGAGATGTGAATCTAGCTAAACCCTTGGTTATCCTGCAGATGGAGAAAGTATAAGCTCGTACAGAATATGTGAGGGGGCCGAGACCGTAAATTAACACAAATGATCGTGAGGCAGGAGAAAAAATTACTTCACCGTTGTTTATACGTACTTATCAAGAAAGAATACTCATTGTCAAAAGAAAGCATCTTCAAGAATCGTAACATTTTTCAACCAAAACAAAGACGAGCAATTTTCATGCTCCACTAGGCGAACATAAATGAATTGAGAATCTATTGTTGCCAGATTGGTGTAGTGATACAAAGGTAGGCTAGACTTGTACACCAGAATATAGAACTAGATAAATTTAACAAGATGCGTCTTGGCCCATAACATGGACTTAGGATGTTAATGTTTGACAGAATAAATTAAACAAGCACAAGGTTCATTTAGTAAGACTTGTTCTACCTAGAAGGAAACCAAAAAAAAAAACCTTTTTTCATTCAAATACACCTAGAACGTGCATATTCAGCGCTTAACTAACTGAGTATACTTGTAGCATTTGCCTTGTCCATGTAGAAAGGTTCAAAAGGTGAAGATCTAGCTCTAATCTCAAGAACTTTCACATTATCCACAGGTCATGTCAAACCGAGCACTTCTCAGATAATACTTCCTCTCGATGGTAATAGAGTGATGGTACTCTGAATCAGATAGTGAATTATTAAAGGAAGTTGAAGCAAGGATAGGTTAAATTTTATTTTAAGGATTAAAACCGATGGAAATATCCTAGAATTTTTCTACACGTATTCCCATGGAATAAGAAATGTGCGGTGGACTTTTGATGATTTGAGGGAAGTAGGCAATAGGCATATGCCCAAAGGACACGTTTACTCATGCTAGACAGGACAGCTTAAAAGTAACATCAATCACATTCCATCTTGACTATTTCTCATAAATCCTCTCTTGCTAAGAGGATGGAGATTGCAAGACAACTAACCAAATTACAAGTGTTTGAAGCTCGCATGAAACTCCTCAAATCTATACTACCTATAAAAGTACGAATCTTGTAAATCATTTTATTCCGTTTTTGTCCTTTGTTATTCACTCCAATAACAATCCTACCCTTTCATAAATACTATTATTAATTACTAATTTTGTAACTATTTCCAGTTTTGCCCTCCGTTAGTTATTCCAATGACAAACCTACCCTTCCCTAATTAATTTTTTTGTAATGCGTTTAATGAACATCAGATCATAAATTTAATCTAAACCTACATTTACATATTGGGAAACAAAATGCGTGGTTGCAAAAAATATATTTATATGTGTGTGTGTGTGTACACTTACACTACCTATAAAAGTATGAATGATGTAAATCATTTATTACTCCCTTTTAAATTTTGATGAAATTAAAAGAACATTGGGTAATAAATCTATTCTATATCTATATATTGAAAAATAAAAAGTGTGATGAGAAAGAAAAACAGGACAAAGAAATTCCTTTATTATTCTCTTTTTAATTTGGTTAAAATGAAATAAACATTAGATATTGAACTGGTTAATGAGAACTGCAATTTTTTTTCTTGCATTTTTAGGTTAGCAAACAATTAACCAATTGAAAAATTGATAAACAAAATAAAGAAATTGAAATACGTGAAAAATCAATTAAGAAACAAAATTTTGTTGGAAAAAAAAACAGAAAAAAAAAACGAAAAACGGTAAAATATGCATAAAAAAAAGGCTTAAATATGGTGCCAATTTAAACTGAAAATATGTTCGGCTATTGCAGTTGAAGACCGGATGTTTTGCATTTCTTATTGATGAAATGCAAAGCACCCGGTCTTGAAAATTACAAATCTTAATCATAAACCAATTTAACAGATTACAAAAACAAAGACGTAGATTCATTCTTTTAATTTTTCCATTTGTTTTTATTTTCAGTAATACCATCAAACATTTCTTCAAAGAATATTTTCAAATATTGAACTGATTACAATTGCAAACATCAAATATACATTTCTTCTAAAACAAGTCACAAAAGAAATAAGAACATAATTGAATTACATTATTTTGATCCCAAAAAAGATAATAATATCACTTAAAATATTACTCTCGACTATATGCACATGCTCTATACTAGTAGTAGTAAGTAACACTAATCAACCAATAGCAATTCCATTCAAAACATAAAAAGTTGTACATACTTCTTTGCCGGTGAGACCAGCTGAACTAGTAGGCTGGGGATGTATTCCTTGGCTGTTGAACAAAGAAGGATCAAGTCCCTGCCAAATTAAAAGGAAAGAAGGAGATGGAAGAGAGAAAATTTTAGTCGATAATCACAAAGTCAAGGCAGATCAGGAAGTTATTAAAAAAAAATCTTTTTTTAGGATCAAGAAAAAAAGTAAATCACGGAACTAGCCTTATCACTGTATTTCAATAGACCTGAACTTGAAGGGCTTTCTGTCCTGGAGAACCTCTGATTTCCAACATCTTGAACATAATTCTTCACATCCATAGTCGACAAAGGCGATGACGGATGCTGTTTAACATATATTACATCTTTACCACCAATAGTAACCGATGTAATAACATGGGTCCCAAAGTTTTCAATGAAGCTGTCCAATAAGAAAATAGAAAATTAAACGGCCATTCATACTTTGAAGTCTGAAAATTTGGAAACGTAGTAGACAGATTCTCTAATTAATTCATTGGAAATTAATACCTTGCTAAGGCAGGTGGGTCCCAAGACGTTGGCACAGCTCTTCTGACATTCTCTTGCAACACTAGAGGGGATATGAGCTGAACCCTAGCAAGTGGTATGAAAAAGCCATCCACACAAAGGGTCTTCGTGGATGCAGTATCCATATGCTTAGAACCAGTAAAGCTAAACGCAGCATTAAAACTCCCGAGAGGAACATGTCCTGATATATTAGCCTTTTTATTAAAATACTCCACCATCTGCAGTAATTGATCATGAAAAGTGTGTAAGAGAACTAGTGACAAAAGAGTGCATGTGAAAGGGTTGACATGACCCTACATGATACAAGAGACATACTTAGTTCGCGCAATAGCCTCCATTGGCTAGTCAGATCATTTATTCAGTTGTTTGTCAAATCGACTTACTCTCTCCCTATCTTTTTATCTCATTAGCAGATAAGAAAATGGCCTAAGAAGATGACCTCTCGAGATATGAACAAACAGGTCAAAAAGATAAATTGGAAGACTATATAAGCAGCTAATAGGGAGCACATGCATCCTCAGAAAGATTTCATAGAAATATTTTAACTCAGAAATGTTTCAAAGAGAAATTTCAAGAAATACAAAGCTTTCAGCCTTGAAGGAGCTTGCCATCGTTCAGATAACTCAAGTAGTTTGGATGAGACTTTATTGAGTACAGTTGGGTTCGGTAGTGATTAACACAAATTGCAATGCTCATGAGTTGATTTTCATGATCAACTTAGTTGCTCAATGATGCTTTTTTATAGTAATTCCAGGTTTCCAACACAGAAACTTGCATGATGCACGACTCTTGCACAAATCAATGTGCTCTGCTGCTGTGTAAAACAAATCCATGATGCCAAAGATGTATGGAAAAGGAGGAGATTAGCGCCTCTTTGTCTATTGTGGTCCTTTGGGCTGAAGAGGAACAGACGCGTTTTTGATAGTGCTGAGCTTCCGCTTCACCGTTTGCATTCTTACTAGACTTTGTCTGATGATTTTCTAGACTTTGTGATTGATTTTGGCTTAAGAATGACAATGTAATTTTCAACGGGGTTTACCACTAGCACTAACCTTCGAAGTGCTCTGATTAACCCCTTTTGCTTGTATTTAAATTGCTACCCTTCTCGAGATCTTTTGTTTGTATCATTATTACTTGTCAAAAACAATAAAAGAGGCACGAAACTAAGTCTTCTTATCAGGAGGACACCTTAGGAAATTCTGAATAGCGGAACAAAAACAGTTAGGGAGGACAGAGATCCTTCACTACAATGAGAGTCACAGGCAATACCTGTTTCAGCTCATATGACAGAAATGGGCAAGTAGCCCAATGCTGATTGATGATATAAATGCACTCCAGCACATACTATGAGATGTCTTGTCCTTTTTATGATCGTTATGTAAATCTCCATTCGCAGGGTGTATGCTTACCAGAAAGGTCAATTACCAGCCCCTATAAAATCCGTAATGTCGCCACGGATAGTACAATTAGCAGCTACATCCCAGCTCCCAAGAAATACAAAGCCACAATTTCTAAAAAACCATCCCCTACAAAATCCAACCACTGCATGGGCAGAAAGAAAACTAGCTAGATCCTGCTCCAGCAATCATCCACAGAATTTATAAAAGCTACCACTAACTTCGGTAATGTCTCCTTAAGCCAGAAGAAGTAAGTACTCAAAAGCATAGACTGAAGGAGATGCAAGGGAAGCTCTACCATGCTGAATGCCCGTCTATTTCTCTCCCTCCGAGTAGGGCACAAAAGACATAAAGGAACCATCGTCCACATCTTTACGCACCCTGCAGAGTACTATCACACTGCTCCAAATCTCTTTGAACAGATCGCGATCACTTAGAAAATGCTCACCATAGGTAAAAACAGATATCCACAAACTCCTGGCAGGCTCACAATGAAGAAGGTGGTGGTAGTGGTGGACAGACTTCCCATCCTTCTAGCATATGAAACATAACCAACATTCTTCCTACTTTTATCACAAAAATAACATCTCCATCAGTCATCCATACCACGAAACCCACTACCAGAGGACCAAGTAATTGTCAAAATCTCCAAAGTAACATTTCTAGCAGTCATCCACATCAGGAAACCAACTACCAGAGGACAGAGTAATTGTCAAAACCTCCTAAGTAACCGCCAACTCCCTCTCCTACTCAGGCCCGAGTAGGAGCGCACAGAAATAACCCCAGCGATATTCTATCTAAGCGTGCCCTCCCTTAAGAGAAGTGCAACAACTCCAGTGCCACCATGAATAAAGGCACTAACTTCAGCTACCAATCTTTACCTCCTGAGTTGAGGGGTCCAAGTCAACCCACTGCCTCAGATATTATCCCAGTCGCGACGTTAGCCTCATCAGTCCAAAACCTAACCCTTCTCTCGGGCCATGTTAAATGACATATGTCTGGAATGCTCTATCATAAGCCCGTCCTTCATGATTTGCGTCATACTTTTAGTTGAAAGTCTGACACTAAAGGATCATAACCAGGAAAAAGTTTCAGGACGCCCCACACGCTTAAAATCTTCAGTGCAAATATAATGAATACTCATCCTTGATCAACAATGCTGGCATGGAGCACCATGACCACTGGCACCAGCACCAACACGCACAACCTCATGCTTACATAGTTTGTGTAGCAAAATTGGGGGCCCAAAGACTGAACAGTGTGTTTCCACGCCTGAATATCTGTGCATTGAAGTTCCACTCTTCCTAGATATCTAGTATCACCTTGATTTCATTAAAGAAACATTTAGTTATTGTAGCTGATGTTCAGTACATGTCCTAGCATCTTCTTGGTGTTTGGAATGGGCAGACAAGACTCTATGTTTCAATGGAATTTACTAAAATTTAGGTTGTGCATGTATACAACCTTACAAACAGACTAGGAGTTACATTGGACACTACAAATATGCAATGTGCTATGAAAGTCTTATGCCTACTAACCATGATAAATGAAAAAAACTATTTCCAATGTACCAGGAAATGCTTTCGGCATTCCATATCAGGTGTGCCGAATGCTGGAACGACATTGGGTGCAATAGTCATTGTTTAACTTTTTTACCTTTACATTTCAGGCATTATTCCTGTCTACCGAACACATCTATCCAACGGCCAATCAGTTGTTGCTCTGATTTCCAGAATATACCAAATATCTTAGTGGAATGCTCTTATAATTAGTCATCACCAGCCGGTGATAAATTTGCCTTGGCAACGGCCAAATAACTCAACCAAATGCAGCCTAAACTCTAAATTCAGCAAGTTGGTGCGTTATTATCCAACAACACATCAGAAAACGTTCAGCTAGAGGGTGAGTACAATGATTCGGGTTTGTACACCAGCAAAATTAAAACCTGAAAAACCTAATGAAGTAATGAACGTAAGTTAGAAGTTCAAGTACCTCAATATAACTGCAAACACCAGAACCATCGCGCCCAATTGGCTCCTGAGAGTTCTTGATGTCCCTTGGAACATTAGGCACAAACAAATTACCATACAACCAGAGATCCCTAGGGTGTTCTTCATCTATTTCCACAACCCTAGAGCCCGCCACTCCCTTACAATAAAGCAACCTGTTATCAAAATTCACATCAAACCCCCTGCCTAATGCCTGTACTGAATTTATAGCAGTATGCAAAGCTGCTGCATTTTCCTCCATCTCATCACAAAATTCTTGCAACCCACCCACCGAGTGGCACTTCCGAACCAAACCCAAAACTGTAGACACCCAAAATCCAGATACCCAATATTTTCTTGGTCAGGGTTTATGTACCCACATCAACAAACTAATTGATTTGACCACCGACGAACTCCAATTTCCTCCAATTCAGCACAAGATTCTTGAAGCCACCAACCCACATCCACATCCACATCCAAAGCAAACCGAAAACTCTGAATACCCCAGAATCCAAATACCCACTATTTTCTTGATTAAAGATTATGTACCCACATCAAGAATTTAATGATTGAAATAGTGATGAACTCCAAAATTGGATCTTGAACCATCCACAAATATCTTTTCAGCCCTCTCTTTTTTCCTTTGAAGCACACACATATACATACGCTAGGCTGTATCTATCTATATTCTGCAAAATTTGTACTCCCTCTTTCTGTAGCTACAATTTTCTCTCTACTTGCTGTCCATACAAAAGTCTACTGTGTAATGTAGAAATGGGGACGATTGACTCTTCAGTCTTTAACTATTGTTGAATTTCTACGTAATGTCCCCATTTTGCTTTCTCAGTCTAATGTTAGATGAGATATTGACCGTCTATTTGTTGTTGTACACCACCTGATATGATCTGACGGTGGAAGAGAAAGGAAAATGTACGCGTGAGTAGACTTTGACTCGCTGATTACTCGGAGATTTTGATGGGATCTGACTTCAGCATTTGTCCTCGAATTTTCTTTTCCCATCTTAAGTTATCTTTCTTTTTTTCAGGCAATGATGTGCCCGAGGCCTAACCCCCCAATATATACGGTAAGTAATGTACTTGTATTTTTGTAAATGATTCTCAAGTTTACTGTGGGTGACATCTCGGCTTCTCGTAAGAACGACAATATCAATTTACATTGATTATTAGTCAAACGCCTATTCGATTAATAATCCAAATTCAATCTTAGTTCTAAAAATTATTTATCAAACCAAGGTGGCTCAATACAGGCCACCGGTTTAACAACGAAGTTACCCTCAAAATTACCATTATCACATAGTTTGAGACTCAACGATTTTGGACTAACGATCCAACCATATTTCTTCCAGCTCATCCCATGCCTCTACCACCAAGCTTACCTCATGATGGGTTCATCTTCAACAATATTATTATGAGATAATTCTAATTATGTTTGGGTAAGTTTTCTTTTGCATTGCTAAAAGCGTACAAAACTTTGGCTAATTTCTACAATAGAGTACTCGACTATCACGGATCAACACCCCCCCCCCCCCCACGGCCAACCCCACCCGTATGACGATCTCTTTATCGGGAGCCTCTCTTTACTTGGGCTACCAAGTGTGAAACGCATTCCATGAACCTCTTTCTCGGTGCTTAATCTTATTTTCTTCAAATGTCATCCCATCGGAAAATCATAGCAGCACAATCACTTGCATCACTCATGACCATTGACCAGCTTAAACACTCGGAGACCATGAGACCAAGGCAACATATCAAATTTGATAGTTAAATGCAGATACTGATGGACGTATTACACGAGCTGGTGGCACATCCCGATCATATTTCATGCTCAGTTGAGTCCGTGCAAGGGCTCAATATGGAAACCAAATCACCTTACTCCTTTGCTTCGCGATCAGAATGTAAGAAAAGCTAATAAATTAACTTTGCAGCAAATTCACTGACCAACAATACAGAGAAAAGAAATCGTTAATATGAACATGAAACTATGGATAATGCCTCCTTTTACAAGGTCGACTAAACAATTTAAGTTTATTTTCCTACTTATTCCTAGATAAGAGATCCCCATTGATATACATTCTAACAAACGGTTTTCGTCATTATGGATCATCAATCACAGGTTTCTTTTGAATGTCTCCTACACAACCCTACTCCTTTAAAGTTCTGGAACAAAAAGAAGCCTCTCACTTATTGTGAATTCCTAGTCTTCTTTGCAGCAAAAATTTGACGAAGAAAAGCAAATTTCCCTCTTGCGCGTGCTGACAACACAGTCATAGTGCCATCACTTGTCGTCACTGCTTCCTCAGCAGCATCAGGGTCCGATAAGGATGGCGACGTGGGCGGGAGAGAGAAGATAAACTCATTAAGCATGCGGATGATCTGGCTAAAGCTGGGTCGCATGTTAGCATCCTCAACCCAACACGATTGTATGATGAATGCAACACCAGGAGAAATATCCTCCGGAATACTTGGCCTCTCTTGCTGCATTCTCGAATTAAAATAAATCTTAGTTTGTGGTCAGTAGTAATTTTGTTGGAAGATATATCTAGTGCAGCCAGAACATGTAGAATCCAAAATAAGTATGGATATTGTGACATCAAGTATTCTTGCAAGCAGGTTTATATTGTAATATTAGAGCACAATACAAACAAAGAAGAAACAGAATTCTGGTTTTCTGAAAGCACCAGAGAATTTCTCCCCACATACCATTTTATCAAGGCACACAATAGCTCCAGATGGCAGAATGACTAAACCTTAAGAACACAGTGAAGTCCACAGGAGAAGAGATGTCAACCTTTTGGGTTGAGTGCCAAACAACAGAAGTCATAAGCATCACTACTTTTAGAATGATATATATTTGCATGTGAAAAATTGTAAAAGATAACTAATTAAAGTCATCTTAACTATTGTGACAATAAACATGCCCTGGGACAGAACATGCACAATGATTCATGGCCAGTTGGAGACTATCAGATTGCCAAGCTCCGGATAAGTGTCTACTCCATGCACCTGTTTTCAGGATGCATCGTCTAGTTTTCTCCGGGATGTTTTTGATACACAATGGCCAAGGAGTATAGTTTGCATATGCCAAGATAAGCCACATGGCTTCGAATAAACGACTTCACAGCCACAAAATACTTTCGTCTCAAGACCAGTGTGATGGAGAACAAAATAAACTCGGTCTCATTTTTGTTGATACAGTCACCCAATCCCTTCATAACTTATGCTCAGGTATTAACAATAAAGGAAGATACATGAGTATACAACAATGTTGTTCAAACTTCATGATGCTTTATTTATCTTTTAATAAGTAAAGGACCTGCATAACGACTCAACAACATAAATGCTGGGCCCAATCCCTTTTGTCAAGTTTTGTCTTATTGTCTGAATATTAACTTTTAGCTTAAAACTCCTGCAATCCATTCAGTAAGTCAAACGACCTTCTAGTGGTTGTTTGGTTCCCGACTTTACCTTCTAGCGGGAAAAGGGCCAGGATAAAATCTTTCTCTAAGGAAAACCTTTATGGCCTAAAAAGCGTTATTTGGTTGTTCCAAGTTGTATTATGCAGCTTTAAGTGCTATGCAATGTTTTTCAGTGTTAAATTCTGCTATCCACTTCTCTCATCCTTTTGAAATCAGTGTTTAAGCTAGTGTTGACTCAACCAAGCTCTCTGGTTCTCCCCCCACTTATTTCTTTCATCTTGCTATAAAGCAACTCAATGCCTTTCAAATATGTCCAGCGTGAGCTTCATAAAGTGCTGAAAAAAGATACAAGATTCTTTTGTACTTCTGATAAAAGGAAGTACTGTTATTCATACTCGACAAGTGAAGAATACAAAAAAATGCACCTTAAAAGCAGCAGCATATGCAGCCTGCAAATTTGACATTCCTTCAAAGGGTAAGCGGTTTGTTAGCAACTCCCATAAGACAATTCCAAAGCTGTAAACATCAACCTTGTTATTGTAATGCTTCTTCTCCCCTTGGCGCAATGTCACAGTGCTATACAACTGCAAAGGTAGAAGCAGACAGTGAAAATCATATAAAAATAACACGCACTGCATGAGCAAAGCACGTGGCTAATGCAGTACAGTAAGTGGGTGACAATGATGATTCACCCCAAGTCAAAAAAGCCCAAGATTTACTAAGATGTGGCCAACTGTTTTATGCTTCACAAGTTTCATAAACAAATATACGTGATAATCATGTAAGGAAGGAAAGAAGACGTATTTAGGTCATTTACTTTCACTATTATCCATCTATTAGGTGCATGGCATAAGGCACCTAAGTATCTAATTTACGTGTACCTATTTGAAGTGGCTAGTGTTTGAGACTCAAACTTAAAGTCCTGGACACAGGAGCTAATTTCTAATCTAGTTGAAAAAACATGCAGAAAATGATAGATGGAAAATAATGTAATTGCATCGAATTAGATATGCTCGCCAGACACAAGTCACCCTAATCCAAGAGGTGGGTAACTTAGTAGATAACAAGAGGTGGGGTAACTTAGTAGATAACACGTATTAATAGAAACACTCTCGTTTTCAACCAGATTAGCACTTCAAATCTGATTACAACACATTGCCTTTTGCTGAGCTCAATAACCTCGCATACGCTATTACCTAGAAACTTATGATCGTATTCCTCAGACATGGAAATGCAAATGGATGCCAAAAGGTACATGGGCTCTCAAATGGGTGCCACCACATCATTTGTTGCTAGTTGTAATTCTTATCATTTAAATGAATAATTAACAGCATGAATAAGATTATAAAGTCTATGACAATTTAAGCAAACAAAAAAGGGTTATATGCTACTATGCAGTATGTACACAAGCCCATGATAGATTATAGATCAATAAAATACTGCATCCAAGATAAGATGCTCCACAGCCTCTCTCAAGCTTCAGATGGATGCTCCTTACCTCTGATTTCATCATCTAAGCACCAACCTTTTGGCTAGCAAATTTGCAAACACTCGTCTCAAATATTATGTAGGGGGCAACCACAATAGGCTTTCACATAAAAGCGGACATATAAATTATGGATCAAAGGATGACACAAACCTCAGGCGCCATCCAACGATAGGTCCCAGTTTCAGCAGTCATCATCTCAGTCACAGACTCTTCCCTTGCAAGACCAAAATCTGCAAGCTTTACAGACTTCTGATTGGCCGTAAGTAACAAATTGTCTGCATTATTAAGTTTTCCACGTGCATCATGTGTTAGTTAATATATCAAGAGAATACAAACACAACTACAATAAGCCCCTAATCTTATCCAGAAGATAGTGGCCCATGTAGTCCCTCTTGTCCAATGAGTTATACAGTAAGATAAATTACAACTAACTAAGTTTTATGGGTAAACAATAACTTTTCAGGAGATAAATTATATTCATGTTTTCACTGTATAGATCCCCAACTTTTTGGGCTTTTCATAAGGATAGCTAAACAACGTTGCGAGTCACAAGACAGTTAGAATAGGAGAAATTAACAATTATAATAAGGCTCACTCAAAATGAACCATGAGCCTTCATGATAGTTGTGTAAGAGCAAAGTAAGAAAAGCTAAAAGAAATAGAAACAGACAGAAAAGATCAAACAATTATTATGTGTAAACGATAGTGGTCTTCAGAATTGTTTTGCATCAAATTCGGAAATAAATGTTTACCTAGACAAGAAGTAGTCAAACAACTAAAAAGAAAAGGTGAGAAAGCAGTAATAATACAAGATTATAACCAACATTGCTATCACAATGCTGTCTACATATTCAGTTATGAAAACACAATAAAAACCAAATAACTCTAAAGGATAACCTTGAAACCGAGAACTGAGACAGACAGAAGGATGTGTTCTTCATCGACATCTTTTTTATATCCTAAATACAGCACGTTAACCTAATCAACAACGCAACACACATTCATAGCCTTAACAACAGCACACAATATTTCGCACTACTAAACTAAGCCGCACGGTACCAGGTTTTAGATCTCTGTGGATAATCCCATTGGCATGCAGACACTCCATGGCTCGCGCAATGTCAAGGGCAAAACTTAGCGCCACATGAAGGTCTAATTGTCCTGGACGAATACTGACTAGATACTTCCGAAGTGACATCCCTGGCAATAGCTCTGTCACTATCACCATCAAAGGATCCTTACAAGCCCCAATAAACTGCACGGGCAAGATAAGAACTGCGCTCAGTACAAGACGCCAGAACATTTGGATAAATAATGGGTGATATATAACTTTCAAGGATGGTACACTCCCAAAAGCTAAATAGTAATAGATGCAAGTGAAACCTTAAGATGCAATAACTAAGTCAAAAGCAAATTAGAAGTTTGCAATAAACTTAAGCACTGACCTAAACAAAGGTTCAAGTACTCACCTTGACAAGGTTATCATGTTTTACTCTTGCCATCATAGTAACTTCCCGGGCAAAACGATCTTCAAGTGCAGCTCTTTCATCAGAATTGCTTCCACGGTTTAGAACTTTTATAGCAACGATACGATCTCCGTACCTGCAAAATTTGAATATTGTAACTCCTACATAACTACACACAATTGCCATCCAAAACAACCAATAAACATTACACCATAAGTATATCAACAGCATTTCAATTCATTTGGTAGTAGCATGTGGCAAAAGATGGAATTGCTAAACAAAATGGAGACTCAAAATTGTCAATAGCGTGCTGCAAACAGAATAATTTTTGCTGTGATGCCTGGGGTGTAGTAGTGAGATGGTGGGTGTGTGCATGTACGGTATGAAATGATATACTCCATCTGTTTCACAATTTTTGTTGTGATGCCTGGGGTGTAGTTGTGAGATGGTGGGTGTGTGCGTGTTCGTATACGTGTGTAGCAGTGTGATGCGCGCATGTGTAATGTGTGGTGGGTGTATGGCTGGGGTGTAGTAGTGGATGGTGGGTGTGCGCGTGCCCGACATTTTTGATCAATCATAACCATATCTCAGCACAACATAGACAGTAAAGAGTTATTGTGGCTAGACAATACTTACTAATATAATACTATGATACTAACAGCAACAATTACAATATGTTCAATTTGAAATTATGTACTCCGTCTGTTTCATAACTTTTGTTCCGTTTTACTTTCTGCAAACTCTTAGGATAGAATGCGATACAGACACATTTAATCGGACTAAGAAAACGTACAAATAGGCATTATTTGAGAAGTCAAATGAGGACAAATATAGTGAGTAAATTCAATCTTCACATATTCAAAATCTACTTTAAGAATTCGCAAAGAGTCAATAGTACAATAGGTTATAAAACGGGGGCAGAAATAATCTTAAAATTAACAATCTGCAATGCACAATAAGTTACGAATTCAGTTCATGCTCACCTTCCTTCATATACTTTGCCATGTGCCCCCTCGCCGATTTTTGCCCCGATAAACAACAATTTCGGGTCAACCAGCACCCTCTCGTCAATCGAAAACGAATTCCCGTTAGCCGATCCGTTCAACGAGCCGCCTGAGTTCGAGCACCGGTCGACCGACTTCCGCCCGCCCGATTTTTCTTCTTCCACTCCCCCTCCTCTGTTGCTATTCCTCTCACTGCAACTCATGTTCGACCCCCTCAAATTATCCCCAACTCCCTCATCTTCAACCCCTGTACACCCCTTACTTACCAGATTACCGCTTCCCAGCACAATATTAGGTCAAACTCCGGTAAAATTGCTTCCATAATCATATCAAAAAAGAATCAGCAACTAAATCAACTACTTCCTCATCAAAATCCACTACCTGTCTCACAAACTAAAAACAACTTCCGGATTCTAACTTGCGAGGATTTTGAAATTGAGCCCCGGGGGCATCGATAGTCGTGCAAATGGAAAAGGTTGATATTCTACCACACACAGTGAGTGTGACGTGCGTGCGGTTTGGCCATCTATAATATTTGTTTTGGGGAGCGGTGGCGTTTCGATGAAGATATTCTTTCTTCAGAGAGTGTCTCTCTCGTCACAGACACAGAGTGTTTGAGGGGTTTAAAAGTGGAGAAATTATAAAGTACGAGAGAGGGGTGTGTTCATGGAGAGATTGAATTGCCAAATGGGTGGTGGACACGTGGATGCCACGAAACGGGGAGGGTGGGGTTTGGAGAGAGTAATAGCCCGCATCAGCCAGATTTGGACGTTCTTGGCTGAGGATGCCTCCACGAGCACTCGTGTGCAGACAAACCAGTCCCCCCTCTCCGCTCGGGCTGGCTTGACTTGACTTGGCTCGGCTCGCCGCTGCTCATATATCATCCTCGCTTCAAACTTGTGTATTTCTTTTTGTTTTAGTGTCAATTGCGAGTAAGTAATTTAATTTATATATGTGAAATTAGTATATCCGATATATCCCAGATGCTCCAAGTCCCACGTACGTTTACTATATTCATTTTCTATTTTCATTTTGTGCTTTCGTTTTCATGATTTTCGTATTCAGTTAGAAACTAGGCTCCTGTAATATCATTTTCACCACACACACAAAAAAATTAGCTATTTTTTCTTACATTGGATTAAGTTTGGAGGTGTTTTCAATTTTTTGTCACTGTTTGAGTAATTTTACCCAAAACAAAAACATAAAATGACAAAAGTACACAAAAAAAAAATCTTTTTTTTTTATCATCATTGCAGAAAACAAAAAACGAATATGGTAAACTTTTAATGAATATGATAAAAGTACACAAAAAAAAGTTTCTACCCTTGAGTAATGTACTTTTACTTAATTTTAACGTTGAAGTGTTGCTCCTTGTATTTTGAAATGATTACCGTGTTATCGAACTAATTCTATTTTTTGAAGATCGAATCAAGTTTGAAGACGATCTCGACTCGTGTAATGTGGAACTGCCTGACATGAAAACTGTCACTTACTATGAAGACCGCTCTTAGGGACTTATATTAGGGTTAATTGTGGATCGGAGTGTACGGAAGGTCAGCATCCGTCCCGCGAGTTCGTTCGACATTGATTGGGGGATGATTGGTTCTAGAAGGCGGATGTGCTCACGACCTAATGGTTTCACGCAGCGTGCGTTCAGATATTTGAAATTGTACGTGTGAAATTGATTGCTTTTTTCAGCATAATTTAGTAGGTTAAGCTTTTTGACTAAACAATAATGATTTTGTTAAAGTCATTGCTATTTCCTCAAAATAAAAAAAGAGAAAAATAAACAAAATTAAAGTAGGTTTAAGCTTGTAGGGTCTCCAATGTCCCAAAAAATATGTATAGTCACTCACGATTTATAAAAGCTATCATTGTGCATAGCAGACTTAAGCACCATTGCATGTGTGTGGAAGGAGAAATGTTAGTGGCATTCAATTCAATACTAATAATAATCAAGTAAAAAGCAAGATGCTTTCCGAAAAGGGCTAGGAGGCCCCTTCTAAAGCAAAGCAAGATGGTCCTTTACATAATTATCTTTTATCAAAAACGATAATTAGCGGAAGAGCTATTGTAACACATTAATATCGACCACTGAGAAACGATAGAAGTAAAAGTTTCTTTTTGCAGAGCGTGTTATTTTTAACAGCACTTACGGTTGACGTTTAATGAAAAATACTTTTCGAATCAATGGAATTGCGATGGATCTTGACTTACACCAGGGTCTGTCTGCAAAATCGGACCTCTCTTGTACTCGTACGGGTGGGTCAAATTTAATTTTACTTTTTTTGTTTTTACATAACAAAAATCCAATTTCGTTCCTCGGAGCTACACGAGCGGCTTTCATCATGGCTGGGCACTAAAGAGAGCCTTCAATGCGTTGGACCAAAGGTTGGGTCTCAGAGTAAGTCATTGTCTAGTGATGGTGGAACTCATCGCACCTGATATTACTCTTCTGATGTATGAGTCTGACAATTCAAAGTTCCAAATAGTATTTATTTAATAAATTAAAGTGAAGTCAACTAATAGTATTGGAGTTAGCAAAAGCTTTTTGATTTGAAAATAAGTTAAAGTGGGTGCATCTTGCTTTTTGCTTGGGTGTTATTATTAGAATAGTGAAATAAATTATTTTGCTAATTGATATTTTACTGCGTATTTAATTTCCGATAATGTCATCTAATGTGAGGAGCAAGTCAAATTGAGTGGTTAAAGAATAAACTGCAAATTGGCACCCTACCTACACTCATACTTTTTAATAAAATAAAGTCTTCGAGCATGCCAACATCAAATTAATTTTACTTGTAAGATAACTTTACGCCGAATAACGAGTATATTTTACTATATCGTAACAGAAGGCCAATGTACTGGAGCACTTGTCGATCCAGTTCAAAACAATACGGATTTTTTGATAAAGTAATAAAAGTATGAAATTAAGAACTCCGAGCATCTTTTGGAGGTGTATTGTGGATCATTGAAGTGGCCACTATCTTTAATTTTTTGTCGGTCTTAATTAAAGAACCATTTATGTTTGGGAGCCTCATTGAAGTTTGGTTATTTGCTTGAATTTTTGAAAAAAAAAAAGATTAAATAAGCATTTTCATTTTTCTATGATAACGTTGTCCAAGAAAATAACAAAATTGGCTTCTTGAACCTGAAAAACATTGTTGGTTACATAAAACTTGTTCAAGTATAATCGAATTAGGGACGATGCTACAACCTAGGTATGAGCATTAACGGCCCATATTGATAACGATTACTTCTATTTTCGCCTTCAGAATTTCACTCACGCTAAAGTATCATGCACATAGTTCAGGAGTTTATAATGTATTTTCTTGTTTGACATAATGTTCAAATTGCCTTTTTAAAATAGGCCCAACTCTTTTCTTGTTTGACAAGATGGTGTGGATCTAGATTTTCTCTTGTTCAGACCTAACAACGAGAGCTGGAATTTTGCCTACTAATGCAACAAAATTTTCACAAACTCCAACTCTTGTCCCCTTTATCGTAAATCCACGCCACCGTCCGTGTAATTAATTACAGGAACCTAAACATTAACTAAAAAGTAAACATCAATCCTTAAAAAGCAAAATAAAATTAAGAAAGAAGGTACGTAATTTTAACTTTCATAACATCATATGTTTTAAGCGTACGCTTCAATTTAACCTTGTAAACTCCCGACTTTGTTCACGATTAACGGTATCTATAATGCTCAGAGCGACGAGCAATAATAATAATAATATATAAGGCATGATAAAACCTGGTAACAGGGCATGCAGCCAACAAAATAATGCGATATAATTGGCAGGTCTGGGGGGTCGAGAGAAAAGGTCGTTATTCTGGTTGCTTCCACACCAGTCCTTGTTGAGAGTTGAGAGAGAGAGAGAGAGAGAGAGAGAGATATAGAGAGCAGCTAAGCTTATCTAAGGTAAGGAAGGAGTTTTGTAGTGGAGGACAAGTCGGCAAAGACCTACCGACCAGCAGTGCCCCATTTGTGATGTGACCAAACTTTGTTCCAAGAGAAAAACGTGCAATCTTCTTTATCAAACTTTGTTCCTCTTTTATTATTGGAGAAGAAAGACTCATAGCTTCCTTCGTAGGCCCCCTCCATGGGCCATACTCCACCATATCATTCTACCACGTGGTGCAACAATGACCATGTTTCTGTCTCTCTGTCTCTGTGTGTGTGTGTGTGTGTGTGTGTGTGTGTTGGGTTTTCAATTCATGGGCAGCCCATATTTTGGTCTTGGAAGAGCCTACTGTCCCGCACTTTTTATATGGAGGCTAATTTTAGAAGAAACGCCACGCAGGCGCTTACGGGACGCTTCGTGGACGCTTACTTGGCAGTTAGAAGGCAAGGCTTCCGGAAGGTTCAAGACTTCTCTCTATTTTGAACATGTGTAAAATATGTAACATGTGGGAATCTTCTATAGTAGGAAAGTATCCTAGAATTCTAGAAGCACAATAGGATCCGTAGGATCGAATGTATCTCCACCGTTCGTTGAGGAGGTGGACTAGTATAAATAGATGAGGCCTCACTTGGCCAAAGACACACAAGTATTCTTGTACACAAGCAATACAAGCATACATTCTCCCAAACTCTCTCTCTTGTTCTTCTTTGTGTGTTCTCATCTAGCATCGCCTAGTCCGAGTGGAAGGCTGACTTAGCACAAGCAAGGGGCTTGTCCGCTAAGTGCCGCACGGTTTCGGCTTAGAGAAGTTCGGTCCGTGACAAGTGGTATCAGAGCTTGGTTGCGACGAGTCGTGCCAAGCAAGGAGCAACAATGGCAGGCAAGGATACTAATGTGGGAGCATCCGGAGTTGTCGAGGAGAATGTCGTGGTGGAACGTGGGCGAGATCTACTTCCACCAATCGGTGGGAAGAAGAGCCGTAGCCAAAGCAAATCAAGAGATGCAATCTCTTCTTTGGACGGCCGCACTTGTGTCTTGGAGGAAGCCATGGGCGATACGAAAGACCGATTGGGCTTCGTCGAGCAAAACCTCCAAACCTTGGAGGATCATGTGTTGGAGGAGCTCGAGTCGCTCAAGAAGGCTGTGATGGGCGAAGATGAGTTGCGCACTCGATTCATGGAGTTGTTCGCGAATCTTCAAGAACAACTCGATGTGGTAAAAGTTGGCGTGGAGGAGACGAGGCAAGAAATGGCCACGTGCAAGAGTGTCATTGCGGGTGGAGCCATCGTCACTTCTAGTCCAAGGGTGGACACGCCAAAGCCGAAGGAATTTGGTGGCAAGCGTGATGCGAAGGAGCTAGACAACTTCATATGGCATATGGAGCGCTACTTCGAAGGTGCTAACATCACGGATGAAAAGGCTAAGGTAAGGACTGCTACCCTCTATCTCACTGACACGGCTACTCTATGGTGGCGTAGAAAGCACAATGATATCGAGAAGGGTCTATGCACCATAGACACTTGGGAAATGTTCAAGAAGGAGATCAAGAGGCAGTTCTACCCCGAAAATGTTACCTACGAAGCAAGGAAGAAATTAAGGGAGTTGAAGCATAAGAGTAGCATCCATGATTACGTGAAGGAGTTCACTACTCTCATGCTCCACATTCCCAACATGACGGAAGAGGACCTCCTCTTCAACTTCATTGACGGCCTCCAAAATTGGGCTAAGCAAGAACTTCAACGCCGAGGCGTGAAGGACCTTGACGAGGCCATAGCGGTGGCGGAGTCGTTAATGGAGTATGCAAGAGTGGGGGACTCCTCGAAGGGGAAGAATGTACAAGTGGCTTCGAAGGGTAACCATGCCAAAGGTGGGGGAGACAAACCCAAGGCGTGGAACAAGTGGAATAACCAAGCCGGCACCAACAAATTCGAGGGCCATGGCAAGCTAGAGGAGAGGCGAGCCAAGAGTAAGCCCAAGGACGGATGTTTCTTCTGCGGAGGGCCGCATTGGGCAAGGGATTGCCCACGACAAGGCAAGCTAAATGCCTTGGTCGAGGAGAACGAGGAGCTCGAAGATGTGCACATGGGCTCGCTCCAAATCCTCAATGCTTTACATGCCAAAGCCGTGGCGAAGGTCCCGATGGGTGAGAGACAAGCTTCTACGGGCAAGGGGTTGCTTTACGTGGAGGCTAAGTTGAATGGGAAGCCCGCACAAGTGATGGTTGATACGGGGGCAACCCACAACTTCGTCACAATGGAAGAGGCCAAGCGGTTAGGCCTCAAAGTGGTTGGCGGCGGAGGATGGCTAAAGTCCGTCAACACCAACGCAAAGCCTCTACAAGGCGCGGCACGTCAAGTGGAGATGTGCCTTGGCTCGTGGAGGGGCTTAGTGGATTTCTCGGTGGCCCCAATGGATGACTTCAAGGTTGTGATAGGCCTTGATTTTCTACGGCAAGTGAATGCCTTGGTGTCGCCTTACAGCAATGCGGTGCACATCATGGAGAAGGGAGTGTCATGTGTGGTGCCTACGTCCGGGGGGACTTCTAGCACCAAGACTCTAGCCTCCATGCAACTGTCGGCGATGCAAATCGTGAAGGGAGTCAAGAAAGGAGAGGCAACCTACTTGGCGGCCTTAAAGATGGAAGACCATGTGGGGGACTCCACCGAACCACTACCGAGGGAGATCGAGGAAGTCCTTGAGGGGAACAAGGACGTGATGCCGCCCGAGTTGCCAAAGCGGCTTCCACCTAGGAGGGAGGTGGATCATCAAATCGAGCTTGAGCCGGGGGCCAAGCCACCATCAATGGCACCTTATAGGATGGCACCGCCAGAATTGGAGGAGTTGCGGAGACAATTGACCGAGCTAAGGGAGGCGGGTTTTATCCAACCTTCCAAAGCACCATATGGAGCGCCAGTCTTGTTTCAAAAGAAGCACGATGGTTCTTTGCGGATGTGTATCGACTATCGGGCTCTTAACAAGGTAACGATCAAGAACAAGTATCCAATTCCATTGATTGCGGATCTTTTCGACCAACTTGGGAGGGCCAAGTTCTTCACTAAACTGGATTTGAGGTCGGGGTATTATCAAGTTCGCATTGCCGAAGGAGATGAGCCCAAGACCACATGTGTGACGAGATATGGAGCGTTCGAGTTCTTGGTCATGCCATTCGGTTTGACCAACGCCCCAGCCACATTTTGCACGCTCATGAACAAGATATTCCATCCTTACCTTGATCGGTTTGTGGTGGTTTATCTCGATGACATTGTGGTGTATAGCAACACATTGGAGGAGCACGTGGAGAATCTCAAGACGGTGTTCAAGGTGTTGCGAGAGAACGAGCTCTATGTCAAGCGGGAGAAGTGCTCGTTCGCCAAGGAAGAGGTGCACTTCCTTGGTCATATTATCAAGGGTGGAACGCTTCGAATGGATGAAGAGAAGGTGAAGGCGATCAAGGAGTGGGAGGCGCCCACAAAGGTCTCCGAGCTACGGTCATTTCTTGGCCTAGCTAATTATTATCGGCGGTTTATCAAGGGCTACTCAGCCAAGGCAGCCCCGTTAACAGACCTACTCAAGAAGGGGAAAACGTGGGAGTGGTCCAAGAGGTGCCAAACCGCCTTCGAAGGGTTGAAGGGGGCAGTGACGGAAGAGCCGGTTCTAGCTCTTCCCGATCATACGAAGGTATTCGAGGTGCAAACGGATGCATCCGATTTCGCTATTGGAGGGGTGTTAATACAAGAAGGGCACCCAATAGCATTTGAAAGCCGCAAGCTAAATGACACCGAGCGGAGGTATACGGTGCAAGAGAAAGAGATGACCGCAGTGGTTCATTGTCTACGCACGTGGAGGCACTACCTATTGGGGAGTCGGTTCTTGATCAAGACCGACAACATAGCTACTAGCTACTTCCAATCTCAAAAGAAGTTGAGTCCGAAGCAAGCTAGGTGGCAAGACTTCTTGGCCGAGTTCGACTATGTGATGGAGTACAAGCCGGGCAAAGCCAACTTGGTAGCGGATGCCTTGAGTCGGAAGGCAGAATTGGCGGCGATGTCGAAGGCAAAGGGAGACATCCTAGAGGGAATCAAGGAGGGCATGGAGCATGATCCCTTAGCCAGACAACTCTTCAAGCTTGCGGAGAGTGGGCAAACCCAACGATTTTGGGTGGAAGATGGCCTTCTCTACACGAAAGGCCAACGGGCGTATGTTCCCAAGTGGAACAACTTGAGGAAGAGGATCATTCGAGAGTGTCACGACACTCCGTGGGCAGGCCATCCGGGGCAACGACGGACAGATGCCTTGGTGGAGGCGTCATACTATTGGCCCCAAATGAAGGACGAAGTGGAGGCGTACGTGAAGACTTGTCTTGTGTGCTAACAAGACAAGGTGGAGAACCAATTGCCAGCGGGACTACTCGAGCCTTTGCCCATCCCCGCACATCCGTGGGAGAGTGTAAGCATGGACTTCATTACATGCTTGCCAAGATCGGAGGGATGTGGCTCGATTATGGTTGTGGTGGACCGGTTTTCCAAGTACTCAACTTTTATAGCATCCCCAGCCGACTGCACAGCGGAGGAAGCAGCTCGGTTATTTTTGAGGAACGTGGTGAAGTATTGGGGACTACCGAAGGTTATAGTAAGCGACCGAGACCCAAGGTTTACGGGGAAATTTTGGACAGAATTGTTCAAACTCCTTGGCTCGGAGCTGCACTTCTCAACGAGCTTTCACCCTCAGACTGATGGACAGACGGAACGGGTGAACGCTCTACTTGAGTGTTATTTGCGGCACTTTGTTAGTGCCAACCAGACGGATTGGGCAAGACTTTTGGATGTGGCTCAGTTTTCGTACAATCTGATGAGGAGCGAGGCCACGAACCAAAGTCCTTTTGAGATTGCCATAGGGCAACAACCGCTCACTCCCCTTGCATTGGCGGGTGACTACAAGGGGAGAAGCCCATTGGCGGCGCAAGTGGCAAGGTCATGGAACGAGCAAGCAGACGTGGCACGCTCTTACCTTGACAAAGCCGGGCGCAAGATGAAGAAGTGGGCGGATAAGAGACGGCGGCCGAAAGAGTACAACCTTGGGGACATGGTGATGTTAAAGCTGCTTCCGCAACAGTTTAAGTCCTTCAGGAAGGTACACAAAGGGCTGATTCGAAGGTACGAAGGACCCTTTCCCATCGTGGCAAAAGTTGGGAAAGTATCCTATCGATTGGAGTTGCCGCCAAAGTTGAAGATTCACCCGGTCTTCCATGTTAGTTTACTAAAGCCTCATTATGACGACAAGGAAGACCCAAGCCGTGGAGAGAGTCATAGGGCACCAACAGCCGTGGTGAGGTCCTATGACAAGGAGGCCGAGTACGTGCTTAGCGACAAGATCGAACGAAGACGAGGTGTTCCACCAACGCGGCACTACTTGGTGAAATGGAAGGGATTGCCGGAGAGAGAAGCTACATGGGAATCAGCAAATGATCTTTGGCAGTTCCAAAACATTGTAGACCGATACTGCGAGGAGGCTGCGACGAGGGCGTCGCAAGATTAGGTGGGGGAGAATGTCCCGCACTTTTTATATGGAGGCTAATTTTAGAAGAAACGCCACGCAGGCGCTTACGGGACGCTTCGTGGACGCTTACTTGGCAGTTAGAAGGCAAGGCTTCCGGAAGGTTCAAGACTTCTCTCTATTTTGAACATGTGTAAAATATGTAACATGTGGGAATCTTCTATAGTAGGAAAGTATCCTAGAATTCTAGAAGCACAATAGGATCCGTAGGATCGAATGTATCTCCACCGTTCGTTGAGGAGGTGGACTAGTATAAATAGATGAGGCCTCACTTGGCCAAAGACACACAAGTATTCTTGTACACAAGCAATACAAGCATACATTCTCCCAAACTCTCTCTCTTGTTCTTCTTTGTGTGTTCTCATCTAGCATCGCCTAGTCCGAGTGGAAGGCTGACTTAGCACAAGCAAGGGGCTTGTCCGCTAAGTGCCGCACGGTTTCGGCTTAGAGAAGTTCGGTCCGTGACACTAAGCTGGAACCCGGCCCAAGGCCCCCACGAACGGCGCCGAATCTCCGTTCAATGAAGTCAAGCAGCATCGGAGGTTCAGTTCATGTGTTTGTCCGACCAACTTGGTCGGATCACATTACCGAGGTTAATCAAATCCCAAAGTCTCACGCTTATTTGGTTTTCATTCTATCTCTTTTCTCCCCTTTCTATGGTGTTTCCTTTTCCTAATCTATACGTCACTCCGTTATAATTCTTTGTTATCTTCAAATTTTTTTGCAAATTTTAGGCTCCGTTTGGTAACTATTATTTTCTCAATTTTTCCTCCAATTTTATAAACTGGAGAAAATAAACGCTTTTAGCACACAATTTTTTTTTTCAGTTCTGAAAACCAGTTTTTAAAATAGGATTGTTTTTTAAAATTCCAAAAATAAGTTTTCGATTTTCAGTTTTGAGACCACCACCGCCGGCAGCCACGCCCCACCACCACCACCGCCACCGCAAACCATCACCAAAGAAAAAACTCAAAATTAAAATTAGGTAATCAAACACCCAATTGTTTTGTTAAAATTTTTTTAACTGATTTTGATTTTTTTGGAAACAGAAAACCAAAACTGGAAGTGTTTGTTAAGAAACGCTACCTTAGAGATAAGATTAGAACATCTAAAATTGCCGATCATATAACTGCTCCTTGGCAAGTTAGATTAGAGCAAAAAGAACGAGTAAGGTCAATGTTTATATGTTTGGGCTTTATTTTACCGACTAGTTTTGATCTCGTGCGTTGCACACGAGAACAATAACTATCAAAATACTTATTGAGAGATCTCGTATTTGCATGCCTAATAACAATTACAAAATTGGTAGTAACAATAAGATAATCAAAAATTTATTTTTACTTTTTTTAAATGAGTTCTCCTACCAATTCTTATTGCTAGAAATGAATGAGAGTAATAATTGTTCGTTTTTTGGTGACAAATGAAGATGAAAAATAGTGTATGAAACAATAGAAATAATCTCTTCTAACTAATAACAATTGCAGTGATAATACTAACAATAATAACTTGTGTGTTGAGATTGTATTACTCAAGACAACCAAGAAAAGATTAATAATACATAATAAATGATTAAAAAAATAGGAGCGTAAACTATATATGAAACTGCAATGAAATAAAAGGAAGGAGATTAGGGTAGTTTAAGAGAAAAAACCGATGGAGAATATTGTGTTTTTCTAAATACTGAAAAAGATTTAAGATTAAAAAAGAATATATAGAAAATTACTTTGGTCAAAATCTAGGAATTAATGGAATTGCAAAAATATAAATAAAATTTTTGAGTGGGGCATGTTGACATAGAAGAGAGAGAAATGTAAAATCTATATAATTGGTTAAATTTCAAATGAAAAGAAGGAATTCAAATGAGAGGGAGATAATGAATCTAAATCATTATTACAAAGATAAGTAAATTTAAAATATTTTAAAATTTCAAAATATGAAAGTCCATGTGGTAAACTAAGAGAGTGTCAAAATAAGCGATGACTGGACAACATTATCTCAGTTTCGACTTTCATATATATATATATATATATATATATATATATATATATAATTAGATTTGCAAAGAGTTTGAAGGTACAGCTACAAAAAATTTGATGGTACTAGTCACATCTTCACTTACGCTTATAGAATATATAAGCGTTAAAGACAACTTCATGTATTACAGGAAATTGAGCTGACTGTACATTTACAGGAAATTAGTAGGCCCAAAAAATATAATGAGAAATAACTTACTATAGGCGTTTAAACTTCCATATCGTTCCTGGGTAGCAAAATTTTTGGGATTGAATTAGAGGCTCATAAACGTGATATTTGTGCTCTGTTTCTATTACTAAAGGTTTTATAATGGAATTAAAGAGCACTATGGCAATACAGTGTCCAGCCCTCGATAGCGGGCTCAAAGGGTTAATATTGTTTAAATGACCGTCCACCCCATAATGAGGCGAATGACGGGGAGTTCCAAAAAAAAAAAAAGGAGGCAATCGATCTATTCCATTCATTTGCGATAGATAAACGTTCGTATCACTGACAACTTAAGGAAAGTAAGGGAAAAAAAGAGAAATGAAGACAAATTTAATTATCTTGTTTGTGAGTTTAAGAGAGAAAAGAAAATATCATTTTATTTCTCTTATTTGTGAATTCAACCCGAAGAAAATAAAAGACAACATCTTATATATATACCCTTGCAGTACATTCTGATAATTCTGACATAGACCATAAAAGTACGATTCTAAAAAAGAACATGATCTATGGGAAAACAAATTAGTCATCGAAGAAAAGTTCATATCACACTAATGTAATAAGTCTTATATCACCTGTTAATGCGACCACAGAAAAACATAGATGAGTCATGAGTTGATTACAAACATCTGGACACCCAAATTTAATTAATGCCACACCAAAAGTAAAACAACAAGCATGAGTTAACTCTAACATCCAAAACAGTCATTGATTTATAAGTGAAACAGTAAGTTTTTGTAGGAAACCCTAGGGAGGAGTAGGACCTAAGAGTCATTAAAAATTTAGTCATTATTATTATTTCAAGGGTAATATAGACATTATGGAAGTATTGCGTACTTATGAGAGTCTTCTTTATCTTCATTTCTTTCCAGTTTTGAGAGAAAATGTTTAGACATAAGGAAGCTCAAACTTTCCTTCCTTTTCTCTTTGTTGCTCTCTTCGAAGAAACTCACAAACTAAAAAAAAGCGAGAAAATGAACCAGTTTCCTTTTTCTTTTCGCTCTCTTTTCTCTCCTAAAAGAAACTCGATCATAAACAAGCTATAGTAATCAAGGCGTTATCTAGCTTGGCGGACAAGTTTTGCAACAATGGTTGCCATGTCCTGCTTCTCTGGAATGGCCGGTGTAGTTTGAGTGGATAATGAAGACATATGCTCTAAATTTGGTTAAACTGTTCTTTTCCTCTAGCTTTAGATTCGAGGATTGCCTGAATTCAGGCCAAGTTTGCAAAGAAAAGTTATCGTCTTCTCTCCCTATAGAAATTGTACACTGTCACATGTCTCGAAAAGGAATTATGCTCTCCAGATCACAAGTTCAAGTTATAAGTAAGAAAATGGTCTGTAACCATGTTAACTGCACGTCTGCACCCCCCCTACATTTCCCCACTCTCCTGTTAGCGATTTACACTCGTTTATATAGAATCCTCACATCTTAAACCAATTGTAATTGGGGAGAGACGGATCAGGGGACGAGATTGGTTTCTGTATCGTCCCTGTCTGTGGCCGCCAATGTTAGCTCCTCGGCCCTCTTGGCCTGGTGCCTCCAATCGGTCTTAATCAAAGTGCAGACCATCATGCAGAAACATGCAGCCTGTGATGCTACTAATCCAAACCATAGTCCTCGGAAGCCCAGTTTCAGTGTAAATGCTAGGACAACAGCAGCCGGCAATCCGATTAGGTAGAATGCGGCAATATTTACATGGACACCCACCTTTGGCTGCGCTGACCCGGTAAGGACACCACAGGCAGCTGTCTGGGGAGAGTTGCCAACTTCAGCAAGCCCCAAAAGTGGAAGCGCTGTTGAGATCATGTCGAGAATTTGCGTCTCATTAGTATACAACTTCCCCCACACAGACCTTAAAGCAATGGCTAAGCCAAAAACTGATAGCCCAAAAGTAAGCGCGACGGAAATCCCAATTATGGCTGCCCATTGAGCACGAGCCGGTTGGCCAGCTCCCAATTCTTGGCCAACACGCTGTGATATGCTTAAGCTCAGAGAGTATGGAAACACATAGATCAAGCCGGTTGTTTGGATCAGGATGCCCATTGCCGCGACACAAGACTCTGGATTGCTCAGTAACCCGCTCAGAAATAAAATGATCTCGTACCACCACCATTCCAGGCACACCGAGCACAAAGTTGGCAATGCTAAACTCAACAATGGTCGCCATCCCTGAAAGGTCGAAATCAGTGTAGCACCGGCCCAGGGCTTTATTGCTATTTTTGACATTGTCACATAAAGTAACAAGCCCAAGTTCATGTTACAAGAAAACCAAACAGATGACATAGCAATGCCTTTCACACCCAAGTTCAAGTATGTTACCAGGAAGTAGCTGATGGGAAGGTGGAGAATCGAAGCACAAGTGGCGACGAACGTAGCGGGAGTGTTCAAGCCCTGGGTTCTCAAAAATGACCGCAACGGGCTGAGATGAGCTTGGGCGAGCAATTCGGGAAGGGAGAATATTAGGTAAATCTTGGCAACTTTTGTGATAACGCGGTCTTGGCCTAGCCTTTGGAAGACAGGTTCAACGTTTAGCCATAGGAAGGAGATGGGAATGGACATGAACAAGAGGAGGAGGAACATTTTTAGGTATGTTTGGCTTATAACTGAACATCTTTTGGCTCCGTAAGCTTGGCAACAAATGGGATCCATCCCCATGCATAGGCCTTTCATGACTGAGAAGCCGGTGACGTTAGCGAAACCAATTGCTAGAGAACCTCCGGCTAACTCAGTCGTCCCCAAGTGACCTAAGAAAAGCATGGAAATGATGGACTTCGAATGTACAAGAAGGGTTGTCGTTGCAACTGGACATGCTATCTTCCCGAGCGATGCTAGCTCTTTTGCCACCTGCATAGAGATAACAAAACATCCAAGTATGCACACGAATGTAGCAAGATATGCATTTCAGCGTGTAGATATTGCTATTCGTAACAAGACACATGCATTCCAGATTTTTAATCCACGATATGATGATCTGAGCTGGTATTTTAAGAATTCTTACAAAGTCAAGATGTTCTCTTTTCTTATACTAAAAGCATATGATTCTGAACATTTGAAATTTGTCTAAGTAAATGCATTTGATACTTATCTTCTAATGATGGCTCCCAGACTCCAAGCCCAGGAATTAAGCAACACTTTAAGTATACAGATAAGCTAGTTTAAGCATATTAAATATAGATAATCATAGAGATAAGCACATGACATACAATCATATGGAAAGTCTTACTTAGCGACCTTGCGGTAGCTGGGAATTATTTAAAACACGGTTGTTTAAGCATATCAGATATCTGGGGAAATCAGTTAGGCTGGCATAAAATCAAGAAACAAAAAGGTTAGGGCTCTGCGCAAATGAGCTGGGTTAGGTCGAGGGAGTCTAAGATTGTTAAAGCTTTGGTTCATAAATCTACCGAGCTTCAAAATAAATGCATATTTGGTTTGTTTGTCACGCAATTTCGAACATATTCTGTTTGATCGATCATATGCTTATCGAGCTCAACCGATAAGTCAAACGAGTTTCACAATGTGTTGAAGCGATCACAAGCTGAACCTAACTCAAGATGCATCCGCAGTATATTTGTCGTCTGAGCTATCACGATATGTACTTCTTTACTTATTTATTCCATGCACTCTATCAAGAATGTGCGTTGTGTTAGGTCATATGCTCAAGCGGATCAAAAGCAGGCGCTCGATGCCTTATCAGACCAACGTGTTTGTGTGATTTCGGGAGAATATAATATACAATACATACAAACGTCTGTCAAATACTGGTACCACTCCACCTCACTCATTCGACCCACTATCCAAACGTACTTATTACATTTGTTTGGCATCATAAGGTTATTTTACAAGAGAGATGGTACGTACATTCTGTAAAGGAAAGTTTTAGGCCACGGGCCACCACCTTAACAGTAGCATGCTCACCAGAAAGCAAGTAAAAAATGAAGAATGCCAAAGCATAACACAAACTTTGGTCCAAATATAGAGACGAAAAGTAACTCAGTAAAATAAAAATCTATTTGAGAACTGTACGAAAAAGAAAAGCCTCTGTATAGAAAACTAACTTCATTCCAAGTACAGAGACAGAAGAAAAGATAAGCTGATAATAATACTCTACTGACATGCATGATGCCAAGGAACAGACAGGCCTTAATTCAAGTGTCATCACATATTCAGAATCGAAAATATGAAGGTAATCAATTAAGTAAGCTAGAGTAGTAATGTTGCTTATAACGAAATATATCTTCCCTTCCACCCTTTTCTCCTTTTGCAGCATTTTTCAAAGCCCATTTTTACAAGAAAGAACCTGTGTGACATGATACGTACATTAAACACTCATTCAATGACAAGAATTTCAGCGCAAGTGCAATTTTCTTCTAAAAGTTTCGAAGAGATGAGAAAATAGTAAAACTTTGACTCTCTATTTATCTGAAGATCACTCCAATCAGTTAATGGTTTTCCAAAACTAACCCTTCTTTCCTACGTTTAAAGAATGTTGCTTTTAGTCCTTTTCTTTGAGGAAAAATGGAATTCAAGCTCACTATAAGTGCACAAGTGAAACCCAAGTACTAACTATAGCTGCCATAATAAGTTGGTATCCGAGTATTGTTGTGGGATAGAGGAAGTAAAGTTTTACCAACTCTTCCCCTCTCACCACAGAAATGGGGGAGAACATGGTGACGCCGAAGCTTTTGAAACGCAGACACAGGCACGCGCACACAGAGACAGAGGCAGAGCGAGAGAGAGCGAGAGAGAGGGAGAGGGAATACCTCATTCAATGGCACTCGTCGGAGAAGCCTATGAAATAATTTGTCTTCTCTTGCTTCTTTTCTTTCTTCATTGTGTGCTCTCTCCTTTGACATGATAATGTCACCAGCATGAACTCCTCGAGATTCATCCATGGCGCACATGGTTGTCTGAGTTGCGCAGAGAGAGAGAGAGAGAGAGAGACCAAAACACAGAGGCAGGGTTGTTTGAGGCAGGAAGAATTTGAACAACTGGAAGAGAGACAGAAAAAAATAACAACAAGATAATAGTCACGAAATCTGAAGTTGTTTTTACGTGTACTAAAATATACCAGAATCAATCAACATAAAAGATACGCCAAACCTTAATATCTTCAAAGCTCTAGTGTTGGTCTTCGTTTTTCGGCCATGGCATTGGAAGTATTACTGGGAGTTACAAGGACGACCAGAGAAAGCTCTGCATTGGAAAATGGAAACACAATTCCGAATGCACATCCCTAGGCCTTTATTTATACACTGAAAACTTAATTAACTTAACTCCTTACCTAATTATGATGCAGCATGCATTATTCCCACTTATTATTTTTTATAAGTAACTCTTTTGCTTTATACAACTAGTTTCAGTCGTGCAGGTTTTGAAAAGAAAAGATAAAAAATCAGTGAAGGTAGCTAAATAATTACTGGAAATAGCGCAATCGTACTATGCATGTAGATTCAATAACATATACTGTGTACCCACTAATTGAGTGCTAGCAAAGAGCTAAGTTCCGCTTAGCTGGTAGTAATGATATCTAAAACTTGCACTTTCGGAAATATCCAACAACTTGTACTTTGTGTCCAATGCCAAGATAGTCCTAAAGGTAACAAAAGGATGTCTGGTATGTTAGTTATGAATAAAGTTTCAATTTTGGAAAAAACTTGGATTTAACCAGATGGGGTCAATCTACTGGTTGGAAGAAGATTTGAGATGTTGCGTTCGACTCTTCTACGTACCGTCGGTTATCAACTATTCATGGTTGCTTGTTATCATGCATATGGCAAGACGAGAGGTGCCACTCGCGGTGACTCCTTGACTGGATGGTCGCTTAGTTAGGGAGATTAGTCTGACATGTGGGTTTGGTGACCAAACCCATTTCCGTTTCCTAGTTTGATCACCTTGTTTTCATAGCAATAAAACAAAAAAATTGACAATTTTAAGCTAGTCCACTGATGGGGGAAACATATATATGTGGAACCTAGTTTGCTATCATTGAAAACAAACACCACCCATGATGTAAGTGCACCGGCTAAAATACTTGTCTTTGGGTTGACTTTTTTTGCAAGTTCTAAATTCGATGAATGAAAATTTGAGAAATTTTAGATTAAGAATGCTTCATCCACCTCACTTTAATTTTTTTTTTCTATTGGGTTGACTACCGGGTTGGGGCTGGCCCTAATTTTCTCTCTACAAAAACCTTTCGCTTTCCCCATAGATAACATCTTCAATGCCGTTGCCGGTTTCCATCGGTGGATGGTGGTGTGATACTTCCTTTCTTTACTTTTGAGTATTATGCTTTCTTGGTTATCCCATTGGCAGGATTTCTCGTTCGATGGCTTGGAAATACTTTTTGGATTCAATCAAGGGTCGGTGGTAGGCTTGGAAGTTTGATATGTGATTCGTCTATCTCAGGTGTCTCGGGGTGGTTTGCAAGGTCGGTAAGTGGTTAGGCTATGGTGGTGGGCATGACGACATCAGTTGGTGGTGGGTTTAATGGTCGAGGTGTTTCTTTCTGATGGTGTTTTAGGGTGTGGTGGGTAGGCGTGGCGACGATGGTGATGGCAGTGGCATCGTTTGATGGTACTTGATGAGGCCGTGAGGAGAGATTGTAGTTTCAAGCTAGGGTTTTTGGCCCCCCCCCCCCCCTCCTAGCTTGGTGCCCTTTCTATTTTAGTTTGCGGTGTGTGATTGGTATGGTTGCGAAGAACGAGTGTAGTTTCAGACTAGAGTTTTGTTGTTCTCTTTCCCCCTAGCTTAACTGGAGCCCGCGCTAGTTGGTTGAGTTTTGTTGGTGGTTTGTGGCTCATTGGTGACGGCCCCAATTTGTTAGGTGTTAGGGTGAGTATTTATCTTCTCATGTGGCGAGTGGTTGGTTAAAGCGGCCTCCGTGTGTTGGTATTGGGTGGGTGGCCATGTGGCGGTGGTGCGCATAGTGAATGGTTGTGTGCTGATGCGGTAGGCGGGTGGTGCTGGTTTGAGCGGACCTGATAGGTTTGACAGTGGTGCGTGATGGCTACGTGCTGTGTGTTGTGTGGTTTAGTTGATGGTTATAATCGGGGTTTTCTTAAGGCGTCTCCAGGTCAATAGAGAGTCCAATTTGAAGGTTTCAGTTTTGTCCATTTGTGTTTTAATTTGCACTTTGGTGCTTGTGTCTTAATCCCTATAGGCCTAAGGGTGTTGGGCCTTTAACTTTGTTGCTTATTTGTCTTATATGTTTTACGCTGATTGTTATTCTGTTGCATTGTAATGCCCGAGGCCGGGGATGTTGGCCTCACATTTAATGATCTTATGTATATCTTTTTTCAAAAAAAGAAAGAAGTACTAAAAGTGAAAATTAAAAATGTTGCTAAAGCGTTTTTAGCTTGTGCCAAGTTTTCCCTCAATCTGTGGTACAGTTTATCTTCCTTCTTTAGTAGTCTCTACTTTTTATAAGCTATGTACATGTACACTCTAAATGCAGTAAACATGTCCTTGGCATGTATCTTGTAGACTCGCAATTATCATACAGGGATAATTAGACCAAAAATCATAAGGTTAGCTGTGAAATTACACGCGCTTTCTTTAGCTTGTACAGATAGTAGTAATGTGCGTTGATCAAATGATATCTTGAAGTACCTAACATTTGTAACAAAATAACTATATTACCCATGACTTAGGAAGATAATTCTTCAAATGCCATCTTTTATCTCTCATCTTACTTCTCATAAACCCGCCATCGCAGCACCACCGGCACGGCACTGGTGTCGCCATCCTCTTCCCCTCGTACGTCTATCATTTTCTTCTGTAGCTCGGTGCTACAGTACCTCCGCCACCGCCGCAATCTGCTAATCACCAATATCATCAATGCGATATTTTTACCCATTGCCACCGCCACCATCAACACCCACGAACCACCACTATTACCAATCTACGCACCAACCAATTACCTCGCCAACACAACTTTACCAACCGTGCTCACAACCAACACTACCATTGCTAACACCCATCCATACCATCGTAACCTATTTAACAACATCAACACCATCATCATGCTCTGCCCACCCACCACCACTGCCGCCGTGAACACCCACACAGCACCTCCACTGCCATCATATGCACCAACCAATAACCTCGCCAACACTATTGAACCAACCCACAACACAAGGCCCATGATAACATCGTCGTACCCGTCTAACACCACCACTGTCAACACCATCCACACTACCATAACCCACCCAACAATACCAACACCATCAACACGATCTTCCCACCCACCAACACTACCACAGTGAACATCTACACACCATCTACATTGCCCACCAACCAATGACCTCACCAACACCACTGCACCAACTCACAAACACAACCGTGCCTACAGCCAACACCACTATACCCGTCCAACACCAGGACTGCCAATACCCATGCGCATCACCGTCACCCGCCGAATAATACCCCCACCAATACCACCGTATCCACCTGCCAAAATTACCACTTCCATAAAATCTACCACCTCTACCTACCCACTATCGAGGCCATATCATCGGGATCCACTGATTAACTTTAATTAGCCAATGTCGACATCGTGACCTACCGACCAACTACCTTGGTCGGCACCACCACTGCATCACCAGTATCCACTGATGAACTCCACCTACCCATGGCTAAAATCCGGCACACTGGTCAACTCATTTGGCAGCCAAGGCCGCATCACCGGACGACCAACCTGGGGGATAATAGTGGTTTTGATTGGTGTGCATGGGATAAGGTGAGAGACTGGTGTAAGGTGATAGGGTTATTAGAAGAAGAAGTGATTGGAGTGGAAGAATGAAGTGATACTATTGACACTCCTTATAGAGCTAAATAACATTGTACATTGTTGCATGAATTGAGTGCACATCGAATACCTTAGCAAAAGAGTGTTAGACCGAAAAGCTAAAAGTTTTTTTTCCTATTGACACATTTGCCCCTGAAAATTGATGGCCGTTTGCCTCCTTTTACTTATGGACCGATAAGTATTTACATACTGATTTGCTACGTTTTAAATGTTGGGCACTAAAGTTATACTGGAGTGATACTTTAAGTTACCAATTTGACATTAGCCCTTAAATAAACGATCTAAGCAAAACAAGTCATATCTTAAAAATAGGTCAAAACTAAGGCACCATTATTTAAATTTATGCGATGAACTCTTAACTTGCAACATTTTATACGAAAGGATAGAGTGAATTGGTCGAATTCTGCAACATTTTATGCAATGAGTAATTATTTCCACCTACGCATACCTTTAGTGACATCGCCCTGCCAGTTTATTTGTTTGCAAAATTTCGTCAGCTATCTGAGTTGCAGGAAGAAAGTTACAACCCATCGTATAACGACAATTAGTTGTTGCTAACTACAGATAGTGACCTTTCTTCTTATATTTTCAGCAATAATTATTAGCAACACCTTTTTAATGTCGCTAAATAAAAAATTATTAAAAATACTAAGTGACAATTGATTGTTATTATACGAGAAGTTGCAGCTATCTTTCTACAATCCACGCAGAAGCCAAATTTTTCTCCGTATTTGTTTAACCTGATATATATGTCCAAGTAGCTGCAAAAGTTTGAGACAAATCACAAAAATCGGGGCTACCAATAAAAAAGCCTGTTATGCTTTACCTTGATAATGTGCTGAAATAGGCCTATCTTGTGGGTTCACTTAAAGAAATCTTGAGGTTGAAAGAACTAAATTCTAATGGCAACTATATGGTTATGTATACATGTTTATATATGATATAAGTGTATCCACAAGTGCACGCACGCACAGAGAGAGAGAGAGAGAGAGAGAGAGAGGGTCGGGGGGAACTATGGATATAATTTAAGGCGTGGTCGTCAAGAGAGAGATAAGAAAATAAGGCGTGGCCGTAGAAGTTGAACTTTTCTACAATTTGATGAGTTTATGGTAACATTTTGAGGAAGTGTTGGGTGCTTCGACGAATACTAGTACATTTTTTCAGTAGTTAAAGATGAGATTTCTATTTGGGAAAGCAGTGTGAATACTGTCTATCTATCAACTCCGTACCACTCTCCAGGACTCACTTACGTAATCAAAAGGGAAATGGAAAAACAAAAAATATAGGGTATGTTTGAAACCCATTTCAGTTTTTGTTTTCAAAAAGATAAAAACCAAAACCTCTTTGAGTTTTCTTTTTTTACAAAACAAATGGGTTGTTTGATGCGATTTTGCATAATTGCTTTTTACTTTTATTTTTTTTCTTTCTATTTTTCTTCTTTTTTTCCCCCCTCTATTCTCTTTTCTTTTATTTTCCAATACTTGAGAGCTTCTTCTTATCTTTTATGTTCAACAATCGGAAGCGCCCCCACCACGACCAACACATCTCCTCTGCTATCGTCCAACTATTGTTATGACAGTAACATACTAGCTTGCAAATTATTGCTTCATTGGTTTGATTGGGGTTTGATTTGGTGAATGATTTGGTTAGTTTGGAATTTATCTGCGCAAGTTGAAGATATGTGTGAATTGTAAGGCCAATGATGGTCAGTATGATGGTGATTTGAATTTAGAGGATTGGTGGTGTCGTGTGGTGACTGATGTTAGAGGGTTTGGTATTCGGTGGTATTGGTAAGTGGCAGTGGTTATGGTTATCAGTGGCTATGTTGGTTGGCGGTATTGGGGATTAATTTTACGCTACACCCCATACTTACGGGTCGGTTGCACCCAGCATCTCATGGTTCTAAAATTGGCACACAACACCAAAAATTTAAAAATCTTGGTATCAAGCACTAATTGACAATCAAAATGGCCTTTGACTAGACGGCTGTTAATTTTTTAAAGGCAAATTGGTCTTTTCACCCGTGAAATCCTAGTCAGCTCCAACCCTTAAGCCACGTAATTTCTCTCTCTCTCTCTCCCTCTCTCTCTCTCTTTTTGACTGCCTTTTTCGTCGCCTTGTCCGTCCCACCATCTCCACTCCCACAATACATTAAAAAACCTTTTACTTGGAGAGAGAAAGTAAGATGAAGAGCCATCCGAACCCCATTTTCCATTTCTGCTTCCGATCCCTGCTCACTAGTCAAAATTGTTTAATCTCCAAAACAAAAAGAAGAAGAAGAAGAAATGAAACACCCATTTCGAAATATGCCTTCATTTGGCACAAAGGAATTGTCATCCATGAGGATGAAAAAAATAAGGATTTCCCGAAATGAATCTCTGAGGCTTTTGAACTGGGTGTTTTAGTTTTCTGGGTCAGATCTTTTTCGCTCTTGATTGGTTCAGCAAAGCGGCCTTCTTCATCTAACGGTTGTTACGTGCTCTGCAATTTTTTTTGCTAGATCTAGCCGTCACGTTTAGTCGATGATTGAGGCGATTTCAATGGCCGTGGCGGATTACGGTGACGAGCTCAAGGATCAGAGGGACGAGATCGTGGAGAGGCTCTACTCGTCCACTGTCGTCACTGTGTCGCAACGAATCGTCGGATCGGAACCACAATCGTCAAGGCCAAAATCGAGAGGGAAGCTCCGTCGGAACTGGTTGTTAAAGCATGAGGCTCGCCGTTGACTCCGCTGTCGGTTCAGAGGGAGAATGAGGAGGAAGATGAGTAGTTCGATCCTTTTGGTGGGCTGTTTTATGAAGAACAAACAACGATTCTTAGGATTAAAGAACATGGGCACATGGTGATGGGGAGAGTGGAGGTGGCGATGGTGGCACACCGGGCAGTGTCTTCGGTCGGAGGCCGTGGCCCGTCGGTCGGGGCAGGCCGTGTGTTGGGAGACCGAAGATGATTAGTTAAGGAGAGAAAAAGGTGCGAGGAAATGACATGGAGGGCTTGATGTTAATTATTGGTGTCATTTAGAGCTGATGTGGACGAAAGGTGGATTGAATATGTAAAAAGACTATTTTGCCCCTTAAAAAGTAACAGACATATGGTCAAAAGCCAATTTGACCGTCATTTGGTGTTGGATACCAAGATTTTAAATATTTTGGTGCTAACTGACCTCTAAGTATGGGGTATAGCGTAAAATTAATCCCGGTATTGACAAGTTTAATTGTGTTGATCAGTGGTGATAGCAGATCGGTGGTTAGTGGCTGTGGTGATTGGCAGTATTTGTAGTTTGGTGTTCAGAATGTTAGTCATTGGTGGTGGTGGTGGCAGTCAATAGGTGTGGTGTTGGCAATATTGGTGGTTTAATATTCTTGATAAGTGTTGGTGATGAAGAATGAAGAGATCGAAGAAGAGAAATAAAATGCTTCTAACAAAAGTTGAATGGTTGATCCCAAAAGGGAAAAAAAAAACTGAAAACTGTAAACCCCAAAATTGAGTTTTCAAAAACAGTCTCATTTTGAAAACTAATTTATAAAACTAAAGGGGAAAAAAAATAAAACTGTCTGTCAAACGGCAAAAAAAAAATTTTAATTTTCAAAACTGAAAAGAAAAACTGTTTCAAACGCTACCATACATAAACCTTACCATTTTTGCTTTTGTTTTGGTGCCCAACTTGTATGATGATATATTTGTAAACAACATTTGGCCGGGTTACTTTCTCTGCCAAATTATTTCTCCTTCTATCTAATATTTGATCTTTTCAATGGAAGTGGATTAATTATCTCAAAACTAATTATAATTAGCTATGAATAGAAACCCATGAGGCTTACATGTTTGATGTAGACACTTGCACTTGTTTCATTGTGAAAAGGGCTTAATTAGCATTTCGAAGTGAGACATTTGCACAAAGAGTAAGGCATTATTTGATGTTAGAAACCAAGATGTCTCACCTTTGATGGTCTGTGTGTTTCAATAATTCACTAAGAATTGACAATAGAGCAACAACATACTTCACTGTGTATATTATGTAACTTGCTTCGCAAACTAACGCTTTGTGCATTGTTTGTCTGCGAGAGATGAACAGTAACTCTTTGTGAAGCTGCTAATGGCTACTCAATTGCATGTATTCTCACTCAAAATATTCAACATTCGGACTTCTTTCTAAGTCATCAAATGCTTATGACCTTGATATATTACACATGAGGAGCAACGTTTGCATCCCCTTTTCTTCTTATTCTCGTACATAATTGGTGCCAACATCATCCCAGGTTTCCCAACTGTTAACGTAAGGGTAGACATGGGAAAATTCTGTCCAACATACTCTGTATATGCTTTCTAAAAGGCGTCACCTTTCTCCCTACTTTACGTACTTTGTTGTCAAAGGACCCAAACCTTAAGACTATTTTTATTTACCAACTTTTTAGGTTTCATGTATCTTCTTTTGAAATTCAACATCGGAGTTTGGACAGCAACTTCACTGTAGCCATCTCTCAGAGATACCTATGTTTCTTGAAAATGCTTTCCAAATGCCTGCACTTGTACTTTAACAGGCGCTCTTTTCATAGTTTAGAAAACATGCATGTTTAAGAACAAAGTGAAAAGGGTATTCACATTGTACGACCATGACAGTTGCTGGTTGTCTGTTCCTTTCCAGGTGCTCGTACGTGATGCCAGTGGATGAATGTGATGGAACCTTGAGATGATTCAGAGAAGGAACTTAAAAGAGAACATAATTTGACAACCCAAAATACTGTACATCCCATACAGTTTTCTAAAAGCATAGACATGCATTCGAGGCCACCCAACAGATGAGAATATTGTGCATCAATGTTTTTCGGATCTTGTACTAGGAGATGATGGTGATAGTGCGAAAAGGTAACAGTCGATTACGGAATGTTGCAACAACAGACTTGTTAATCTGTATCAGCATGATCATTTCAATGCTAAAAGAAGGCAAGGTACAATTTCTTCTTTGAATTGTTTATCCTGTTAGCATCAAATGATTGATAAATTCGAATTGGTGCAGAATGTCTTTGGAGAACTGAAATATTTTATTAATAACTCATGGAAACATTATTCGTCTCGGCAGGGATCTCAAGTGCCAACATCACGGCGGCGGTGACTGACTTGTTTAGGTTCATCTTTAGCTTTAATAAAAACTTTTGGCACCAATATTTTTGGACTAAAGGCAACTGGTGCAGATGGAAAAGAGAGACCTGGGTGTCGAAGCTGTGGGGGTAGCAGTGCTATCAATTGCAAGTGCAAACTAGGCTTTGCCAATCTTAAGACCCCCAAAGATACTACATGATTCCTGAATGACCACTGCCGAAGATTACCAAATTAACCATTGTGGAGTTTTCATAAACCTAATTTCCTTAACTACCATGTTAAAATGAAACTATCGTGCGTCTGATATGTTGTAAATTTCATAGCCTCATTGGTTATTTAGGATGAGGAAGATGTGAATAACTGGATTACTCAACTTGGGCAGTTTCTTGGAGTCTTATCCTTCTAGTCCAATAGAAGAAGCATGAGTTGATATGGATATAGATATCACCCCAAAAAAAATTTGATGACGTCATACATGTTAAGGGTAGCGTTGCAACTTGGGTAGGCTAGACGGACTCAAGGATCAGACCATGCCCAGCCCACTCTAAAAAGATGGGCGAGGGCTCCTAGCAAGAATGTGCCAATAGCGCCTTTATTTACGTCACCTCAGGCGCGCCTTTATTTACACGGCTATGCACACTTTACGCTACTAGAATAATGTAGCATAACACATGGCCAAGTAACGTGAGAATCTATATTTCAACGGGCGCGCGCGCACGCGCACATATATTCTAAACTTTGAAACACTACATCTGCTTCACCTGACTTTTTCGAAAATTATATCTTAAATTGTAACTTTTGAATACAAAGGTCCAATTATTAGAGATACAAAAAAAAAAAAATCACAAGATTTCTCTCTCTACCTCTCCCTCTATCTCACCAAAGTCACCTTGACGCACTTTTGACGAAGTTCTAAGTTGTCACCTTATGACGGTTTCTTTTTTCAATTATGATAATGATAGTTTTCTTCTGGTGCTGCAGGAATTATTGTTGCCCTAAAGACCTCGGGAAATGTTTGAGTTCCACCATCGCAGCCATTATATTAATTTAAACTCGAGGAATAAAAAACTGTCAAAATGAATTTTTTTCTTAAAATATGGAACTGTGGCTTGCACAACCCCACCGTCACCGTGAGGAAGGGGACATTCTAAGCCCATTTAACAACTACATGTCTGTGATTCCAGGGGTTGAATCTGGATGGTGAGTATAATTCTACGCAGGTGGGGTTGCCGGCCCCAGGGGTTGGGGGGTTGTGTGTAGAGCTCATCATTCTCATTAGCTTAAAGACATTGTTTTAAAAGAAAAGGTAAATATGCAGATACCGACAACGTACTGAAAGGTTGTACATCAAATACTATAATATTATATGACATAATACAACAAAACTCATATTTAAGAAGAGAAAGCAGTCACATTCTCTATTGGAATCGCGATAGAATAAAAGAATGTCCACATGGCTATCCATTTCTTTGCAAAAAAATAACTCAATTTTCTTTCTAAATTTGCATGAATTTTCTTACCAATTACAATATGCATATAGTTTTGGTTGATGCTATAATATCCCGCCATGATACCTGGCACTAAACCTGGAAAAGCCAAAGGTACATGAAAAGTTTATAAGCCCTTTATGGCTGCAGACCAATCCCTCCATTCTTTGCCATGTTGAAACCTCAGTGATTAGGATCAGCTTTTGGGATCTTATATATACATATATATACAACTTTTAAAAGTTTTGTTTTCTTGCAATTTTCATTGGTACTGAAGGTACTAGTACGCATTCCAAGGTGGCTCTTCAGTAGCACCGTCGGCCTAGAATCTGATACCGTAGCAAGTTGTGCTCCCATTCTTGACCTTCATCTTTGTTTACTTCATTTTTCTTCTTCGCTGATCTGTTGGTTGCTACGTCTAGTTGTATGGGAATCTTTTGGTAACTTTTTCTTCCTTTTAATCTCCTGTCCTTCTTCTGTGTCATGCACATTTTTAGTTGTTTGTTGTTTGTATTCACATGTGGAATGCAACGCATCTTATGGGTAACACCATTTTTTTTGTTTTTTCATTAAGATGTAAAGTGAGATCGTTCCTTTTCATATAATGATTTGAATACCGTATGAAACATGTATGGAGCAATATAATTTTGATTTCTCTTTTTCTTCTTTCACCGCTTGCTTTGAGGGCTACGTCGCCTCAAACCATGAAAAATTCAACGTTCAAGCATCTAAATCTTGTAGTTACTGAAAACCCTTTTGGGTGGAACTACAGGGGTTGGCAGGGGCCAAATGTTTATTCAAATTTTCTTTTCTCGTAGAGGAAAACTAATATGTTACTATGATATAGAATCTGACGCAGTACTCTTATTTCTGATAATTTACTACAAAAACATGTTTATTTTGAAACAAATCATAGAAAAATTGATAAGATATAGAAACACCGAGATGGAGGGCACTGATTCTCCCATTTTGTATCGTACTAATTGTATCATGTTCGTAGGAATTCTCGAGACCTAGGGGCACGTTCTATCATTATCCTCTCCTACATCTCCCTAAAATGCAAAACTTAGGATAAAGTATTATATCAAAACAAATGACAGCAACTATAGTATACAGGTTTACGCCACATTACTTTTGTTTGGCCGAGGTCGGAGTGCATCTTCCGCAACCGTGTGTCGAGGTGTTTGTAATTGACAAACAAAGCACCAGGCTGGGGGACCAACTATCCTAGTCCTAGGTTTAAATTATTATATATATGTGTTGAAATACTAAGATGGCATTTTACTAGTTTTGGCTAAGAGCCTTTTGACTTCGCGATACGGATCTCATCGGGGTACCTGAAAATCGAAAGATACATTGAATAAAGTCAGCATTCGAGAGAAATAGTTAATCTTAGATGTTGACCTTTTCTTGGCCGATAGAAGAAAACGAGTTATCGTTAATTCTTGTTACTTCGCCCGGAATAGATGCGTGCTTCACGCGTAGTAAATAATGAGTGAAGGTGGGATTAGTGACGCGCATTAAAGACCATCGTATATTATTGGTCTACGAGAATTTCATGACGTGGTGTCTAATACATGTATAGTAATAGTTTTTCACACGTTGCAATTTTTCACATAGATAAGAGCTTTAAGCTACTTTGCTCAGCTTGAATTAATTACGAGCTTCGCCCTAGTCCCCGAAGGAGGCTATTTGTACATTTTAGGATTGATTGGTATATTAAAAGGGGAAAAATTTGGCTGCTACTCCGGTTGGAGGAATCTTATATAACGACAATCAATTGTCTCTAAATGTTCCTCCTACTCCTTATATAACGACAATCAATTGTCTCTAAATGTTTCTAGTGACTTTTATTTAGTGACGCTAAAAAAGTGTTGCTAATAATTGTTGCTAAAAGTGTTAGAAGAAAAGTCGCTTGAAACATTTAGCGACTATTAATTGTTACTATACATGGGGTTGAAGGAAGATTCCTACGACCCGGGTAGAAGGCAAAGTTTGTTCAATTTCACTAACTCTGAGTAGTAGTCAGGAATAGAATAATCGAGGGAAATTTCTGAAGAATATTGTGATGATCAAAAGTGAGTCGCAAAACAAGACAGAAATTGGCTAGTTCTGATTATAAGAAATCCAATTGTTTGGTCAGTAAGGAGCACAAAAGAGAGTATAAAAAAACATCGATTGACAAAAAAGAAATAATTTACACGATATGATCTATCTGAATCGTAAAGTATCAATTTCAACAAATATTGGACTTAAAAAAAAAAGATTAAAAGTTGTCTCTAATGAAAATTTTGAACTCGCTCATCCTTAAATTAAGCTTATCTCTCCTCGGAATCTTATTTGTTTGGAGGGAAGGACGCTCAAACAAAAGACAAGAAGCTAAAGCGGAATTATTCTCCTGGGCAATAGGCATTTCCAGAGATTACCAATTAGAATTCCTCCACATGCATGACTATAGATTTGAGTTATCGTATGACTACTTTAAAGTAAGACAATCAAAGAGCTACAATTGTCACCAACCAAAAAAAAATATTGTCACATAGTGGCTTTTTGTTTGTCGGAAGCAGATCATTTTGTCGCCAATTTTTCCTACATTAAAGGGAGAAAATAAGCATCAAACGGCTTTATTGCGGTGGGAATTAAAACCACTGCGAGATTGTCTAAACATAATTTCATGTGATAATTACGCAACTAAAGTCTGGTATCCTACTCAAAATCATATTCAAGAGGAGGAGAAGTTCACCAAACATAAAAGCCGATCTCAATTTTCATGTGTAGTCGATCGATGTAGAAATTTAAGAGTCATGTACGTAAAGTACTTCTTTACGTTAGGGATGATCGAATCCGCCAAAATATATTGAACTCCACCCTTAATTTAATCGAGATTGGGAGGAATCCTGGGCGGGGGTTTTGTACTTTGTCGTTGCATGCTTATTTTCTATTCCTCGAAACAACAATGCTCAACCCAAGGCATTTGACAAAGTTCTAAGCTGACTGGGTTTTAATATTCGTTTTTCTACTCAAGAGTGTACCGTGAATCTCACTGATGGGGGGTCAAACAAATCGTCCAATCTCTAATAATTAGTCCTAAACTCTCTAGTCTCCCCATAAACAGTCTCCCAATAATCAGTGATTCTTATCACTGCACTTGGAACCCCCATCCCCCCACCCCATCCAGCTCAACACCCACCCACCCACATACACAAACACTTTTTTCTTCTTTTTATGCATTGCGTCTCTTTGTACTTATCCCTTTTGGTGTATATCTTGAGCACTTGTGGTGATTCACAATAATATTTGATAGCACAATCATGCACTATAACCGTTGTTTATCAACCAAGTTAAACATGGAAAACCGTCAATTTTATGTACTTCGGTGAAATATTCAATCTCGTGCAGATCATGATCTTCATGAAACCCCCTCTCATATATTGCCGCCATTGTGGCGGCAATATACGTATATGAGAGAGGGTTCATGAATAATGATATGGTGGCACCATATCGCTGTTGAATTAAAGAAAGACCACCGGCAGCTTAAGCTTGATAATATAGTCTCTACCTTGAGTGTTAGTCTATAGTAATAACTGGTTTCACAACAGACTGCTATGAGTTTAGCCTCTATATGAAGCAATCTGAAACCATAAATGCTTATGAATATATACCTACCGTTTTATCTTGTGGTTGGGGTAAATACTAATCAACTTCATAGCATTCACAACCCCAGATCTTGGACATAAGAATGGGTTTAAATTTACTCAACAGAGGATTGATTTTGATGTAGACTTTTGGCCTTAAACATTAAGGTTTTTCATGCTTAAACTCGAATAGGAACGTCTCTTTCCAGAAGAGAAAAGCTATGCAATTTAATTAGTGGTGAAGCAATCAGGTAAACGTGTACGTAGGGAATGAGTTCCTTTGTTCTTTGAAGAAGTGTTTAAATATGATTTTCGTCTGCAGATTGAGATATCAGTAGCTATGCATGCCGATGACATGAGAAAGGAATTTAATTAAATACGTTAGTTAATTTAATGATCAACTCAAGCAATAATGTTTAGTGTAACAGCATGCTCTCGATCTCTATGCTAATGCTGCTGTAATTCATATGAACACATCGGCTTAATGATTAATCTAAACAATAATTGCTGCACCGTTCAAGTTTAACAAAGCCAAAGGGTGATATAAACCGCAGAACAAGAAACTAAAGAACTCTACTGCACTTGATATTCTGCGACTCCGGGGAGTCCATGATTTCTCTCTCAACCTTGACAAGGTCGAGCATAGATTCAAACTCCTGTCTGGAACAAGGCAGCGTCAATGGCCCCCTATTAGGTCTAGCTTCTTCCTCGTACTTGTGAAGCAAGGCTTCAAGCCATACCGATGAGAAGTACGAAACTGGGATGATGTATTTTTTGCCCTCCTCCCCCACGTACACGGGTACGAATCCACCGGAAGCCGGTTCTCCATGATCACCGGTTTTGGTGATCTTGCTGTACCCCTTGCTACTATGCTCCTTCAAGAACCATCCTCGAGCGTGCTTCATGATTGCTTGATTTGTTGTTGGTTCCGGCCTACGAAGAATGGCAGACAAACAAAGAGACCTGCTAGGGTTTGAGGGAGTCTTGAGAGAGGATGGAATGTTACGACGAGCTGAAACGATTACTTTTGTGTTGCATACGAAGGCTATTTCTACATTGGTAGTAGACTAGTAGTGATCCACTTCTACAAGGTCTATGCACAAGTAACCTATTTCAAGTTGAAGTCCATCTAAATTCACACACCTTCCGGAAAAATAAACAAATAATCCTACTTAAATGTAATTTATCTCTCCTCCTTGAAAAAAGTCACCTCAATTGTGAATTTTGATTAGGAGAGGATTGATATGAAAAAATATATCATGATAATAACAGCACCCTTTTCGACTATTTTCGCTCGCACCCTCCACCATCTCACTTTTCTCCATTATTACTCCTGCAAAACCTGCTTCCCCCTCCTCGGTTCATGACCCTTGGTCACTGCACATAACGATGAAAAATATATTAGAGCGATGGTGGTGTTGGCGCTCATATAAGTTGGAATAGAGAAGCTCTGCATCACTTCTCTGCCCTAGTCACCATGCAGGAACAACCAGACAAGTCATTATTCCTAGGGACCATGAACACCCCAGAATAGTTTTTGTCCATTACCAGACTCGAAAGATCTTCACAAATTTCAGCATCAAGAACACCAAAGTTACAGAGCAAGAACCCACAAGTTGGCAAAGGATCTAAATTGGAGTCTCATCGTGCAGAAATAGTTAAAAAGGGGGCGAAAATAGCCAGACAAAAGAAAAGGAGAGTTTCGTTTGTTGCAAAATCAAGGCGAGAAGGGTTTATTGGTGAGTACAAGGCTTGTACTGACAATCTACACGAAAGATTTTCACTCGTTAAAGAGATGGTTCCCTTGCGTTTCAGAGGTCCGCCACGATTGACTCGTTATCGACGCATATTTGCACGCCTGTTCAAGATGCGAATCGCAGTATTCATTCTTGTGAACCAGATCGATCTTTACATTGCTACAGTTGTTTCTCTTTTGCTAATTCACTCAACTTTGTTTTTCATCTCATTAAAACTGTGTGCATATGATCTTCTAGATGGTAATATAATAAATGTATTCATGTGCACATTTCTTTCGAACGAATTTAACTGAAATCGGTGTTTCAAAAGACTAAAAAACGAAAACAAACTAGCATTTGTTCCAAACGCTGGAGGAGTATGCCTTTATCTCACCCATTGGATAGCATCTTGGGTTATCCGGTTATACTCTATCCTATCTCAGTATCCTGTCTGGCGAAGGGACCGTGAGAGTTCCATCATTCAACTTTTGCCACTACGCTACCAGGCATGCTGCTTTCCGCGACAGTCTCTTGAACAAATCTGGAAAGAACAGCAATATGTCATGAGATCAATAAGGAACTGAATTGCAATGACAGCATCATGTTTTTACACTGAGATAGATGTGTAGGTAAAAGGAGAAAATGACAGCAAACATTAACAAGAGAGAAGAACACCAAATCTGGAATCTCATCAAAAAAGAATGGTAAAGAAAGAAATACCTTGCTAATTTATCTCGAGAGGATTGTAAAATGTAGATAGAGAGTATAAATGACAGCAGTAGTCCTGTTCGCATGCAAGAAAGATATCACAAAACAATCAGAATAATACCCCTCACAATGGCCATGTTGACCATTGCTTATTTCTTTAGGTGATTTAAAAATCCAAGTTTAAAAAGATCTGAACAAACGTCGCTGAATATGTACCAAATTGCTTATTTCTTTAGGTGATTCAACAACAATTCAAGTAGACGATTCTACTAATTACAGAAGCTAGAATTAGCCCTAAATAAATTAGGGGTACAAACTAATATTCTTACTTGAGGTGGGATATGCAGATACAAATTATACAACAAAATGAGTAACTTGGACAAAAGAAGACAGGGGTAGCAGGTTAGCAGCACTAATCGAAGAGAACATGAGGATATTCAGCATGGAGTCACTTTTATGCCGCTTGAAAGTGTGTCTACAGGTTTCAATCTTTCTTCCATTACGAAGCCAGAGCAAAGGAAAGTAACTTGTGCCAAGTTAAAAGGGGTGAGAAGATGTAAGGGAAGATTGACGGTAGCATGGCTAGAAATTTTAAAATATGACTTATAGATATCAGTGAGAATGTGTTTGATAGGAGAGATTGGAAGAGCAGGATTCATGTTGCTGATACCAACTAGTTTGTAAGGCTTATTTGAGATGAATAAGAAACAAATATAGGAGTAAATATTACTTGTGAGACAAACACAACCAGGGCTCATTTTTGTGCCTGTTAGGAGTAGTTCATATATAACATTAATAGAGTGGAATGCAAAGCAAGATCGATAGAGCTGACCACAAGTAGCTGGAACAACAAGACAGTTCGATAATTAAGCAACAAGAAGATAAATCAATTGCCTTACAACTTTGCTTGTCAAGAAGCAATTGACTTGGATCAATTGTGATTTAGATAAAAAGAGGTGATAATTATGTAGATAGAGTAGAAGCATAGCAAATGAATCATATAGCTGACCATAAGTACTTGGGACAAGCCTTTGTTGTGTTGAATTGAGTTGTATCAAAACTTAATGGCAAGAAACTAAAAAATATGGTTCTCTGAACAATTACAAATTGGTAGTATATCCACTGTTTAGAATGAGCATTATAATTTACCTGATCCAAAGAGAACATAAAATCCAGAAACTACATCTATCTCCGACTGCTCCCCCCTGCAATGCAGCAGAAACATTTGAACCAACAAGTATGGGCTAAGACTTAAAACAACCCATACAGCACTTAAGTCATCAAATTCATGAAATCCTTCATAAGAAATGCTATTAATCCAAATCGTTATTGGCTATATCTTACAGATTGTCATGTTCACACGATTAAAAGTTTCAGGCCCAGCCATGTTTCAGGCTTTTCAAAATTTAATCTGTAATTGAAAAAGGTGTTAAAACTTTCATAATCAGGAATCTTTTATCCGGGCTTTGACTGGCTTGTTCACCTTTCCACGGTTCACTTCCTATAGCAACAAAACTTGGAATAGTTCCCCTTCCACCCCCAACCCCTGGCTTATCACAACACAACTTATTAATGCTATCACCTAACAGCTAACTTCCAAAATAACAGAATTGCAGACACACAGAGGCCAATTAGTTTTAAGAAGGTATTAGTATTCATGTGTGCGCGTGCGTGCGTGTAACATCCAAAAGCATAGATAAATGACTGCATAAAGGGGTTTATAAAGAAAGCTTTTGACATGTATATACAATTGGTACTAAAGGAATAAAAGATGTGGTTACAATAACAACTCGTGAATTTCAGTCTCTAACATGGATACTCGTGTGAGACTAACTAATCAGTAAGCATATCATTAGGTTCGCTACAACTATTAAGCTGTTCACCAGTGAGCCACGAAAGAGTGGTAAAGTATAACTGCAATTGCATTACTAACCATGTGTATCTGACAAGCACATGTTTTGGCCAATGTTCTTGATCCCAAAATTGTTTACGAATATCAGGATGAAGATCAACATCTGGTCAACACAAAGACATTTAAACTTCATTATTAAACAAATCAATTGATAAACCAGCATTACAGAATGATAAAATACATGTCACTCCTAAGCAAAATTTCTTAGCAAATTCATTCAGAGAAATTAAAGAATCCCACACAAGCATCAGTATTCTAGTAACATAATTAGTAGCACAGCTCCAGCAACCAATAAGAAAGGCCAAGAAAATGATCAAAAGGGTCTTATAATGCAGATTATTATAGTTATACCTACTGATAAGTAATTCATCCATATCATATTTTTCAACAGACGACAATTTATGAATGGGATCTCAGGTCTCTATAATATCTTCTGTACTTCAATTACTCTGAATTTAAAATATGGCCATGATTGTTGCTGTTTGTTTTCAAGAACAACTAGTTAAAGTTTTGTATCAACACCATAAATAACTGATTGCAACATCAAGTCCTTCCTGTTCTGTCGTTGCCAACCTAATGGAGACAGCAGTCTTAATTATTATATCCTTTCGTAAGTCCTGACCTTTACTTCGTACTGCAGGAGATGCTGTCATAAGGAGTCATCTATTCACGAAGAACGCAACGAGTTGCAAATAAAAGGTTATCCCTGTTAGACTCTTTCAAGAATTGGTTTATTTATTTGTTTATTTTTCTCTCTCTCTCTTATCAATAAGTGATCCTTTCGAGCAAATTCAAAGACTGAAAGTAGATGGCAGGGTCTGGGAGTTCTCATGGGGATGTAACACGCTTTCTCTACTTCACCACTATATGCAAATTTGGAGCAAAAAGGAGGCCACACATTCTGTGTTACTCCAACGAAAAAATCTTTGTATCACAAATTAAAAATCCTTACACTCGAACAACTAAGATAATTGTTTAATCCAACAAAGAGGCTAGTTTAGCAAGTTGGAAACTGATTTTGCTGATTTCAACTCATCGTCAAGTTAGACCATTAGGTATGGGCAGGTCAACTCCAACCCTTGTGGTGCTTCTAGGCCAAAAATAGTTGAAAGCCTCCACAATAATGGGGATACGGCTGCATACTTCGAAACCTCCCCAGACCCTGCAATGGCAGGAGCCTTACCACTGCGGTCACCCTTTTAAGTATGTTTGCACACTCAGTTTTCAGCCCTTTGGGGAGAAGAAAAGGAAGGGGGGGGGGGCGCTCTGCTTGTTTTAGGTGAGATGAGAAAAGTTATTATGGCAGTGAAAAACTGATGAAAGTGCCAGGGAACTCTGAGGTTGTTTAAAACTTGTTGAAAAAGGTAAATGATGGAAGACAATTGCTCCTTCCTAAATATATTTCCAGCATCAATTTTTAGCATCGCAAAATACCAAACTTTGGTGGAAAAGAATGACTTACAGTGATGAGGCATATCTACAACTTCAGCGGTGACACCAAGAAAATCGGTTCCTGAGTACCTCTGTATGACATAGAAGATGATACATTTCCCATCACATGAAAAGATCAACATAACCTTTTTGTAAAACTTTTGAAATGGAAAACTAATCAACATCCATCAAGCACATCTTACTCAATATTGCAAGGTTCAAAATGTTCATACTCAAACACATGCCTTACCAAATGCACAATAATCATTGGAACCTCAGAACTCTTCCTATTTATCAAAAGAAGCCATGGAATGAAAAACTTTTCTCTTCCAACTTGAAATGATCTGCATTTCAATCATTCTGAACATAAGCAACGTATAAAGTTTGATTTACAAGGAGACCAAGAACAAGATCATGCATTAACAATAAAAAGGAGTCAATTTTAGCAAATAAGTTATGTAATGGAACATATATATGGCTACACAGCCTAATCTGCAGACAATCCAATCCAGTTTCGGTGCTTTCACCCGAAAGAATGGCTTTTCCTTCGATGGAAAATTGAAGTGGTGAAGTTTAATGTAAAGTGATTCGATGCAACTTGTGAGCAGATATGGAGGCGTTTTGCTGACCTTTTAGAAAGGCAAACTACATCTACAAGGCGTTGTCTGATTACGACTTAAGTCTGCGTCATTATGTGTATTCTAAAATACTTTTAACCAAGTTCGATTTCACAGCTTTTTATCATGAACTTTATGATCGAGCAAAATAAGCAACCTACATGGCATGCTGCTGGACATGACCATGTGAAATCACTATAAGACTGACCTAGGGTCGGCATTAAATTTTATGTAGGGCATGCGTGTCAACATGTGAAATACTCTTATAGACATAAATGCTTCGACATACAAAAATCTCCAACTCCTCATGATATCAGAGTAACCTTGAGTAATACATTAGTGGGTGACATGGGCCCCGCTTGTTGAACAGAAACCTTATTTGAAGAAATGAATGTGTCACTATTGAAAGGGTGTCATTTTGTATTCTGAAACCCTATCTAAATATGAAACTATCCTGCTTTTCCAAGGGTCACCTGGATTTTACAACACTGTGTCACTAGGGATATGTCCCACTGATATAATCTAGACGAGGTCCAGTACTGAGGTGTTTGGCCAAAAAAATAAACTGATCAAACCAGCTTCGAAACACTACTTTGACTCCGAATGACCCAGAATTCTCATTATTGTGGGTTTTAGATTACACAAATTTGAGAAATGAACCAAGCAATCCCTCTACATTTTGCCAAGGACACGTGAAATCAAAATTTTCAGGAGCCTTCTTTACATTTTACTTAAGTATTAAAAGAGCTTTGCTCATCTTAAGAATATCCTATTTGAATATATTTTTCAGTTTTACAGGAACAAAGATTCCTGAAGATGCTACCAGAAAGCTATTAATCTTTAATCAAAGAATTGAACTCAGTTCTGTGATATCTCTTTCGATCATTTTGTCACAGAAACTTAATTCAGCGCTTCTTACTCGAATAGTCGAATGCCAAAGCTTCCACTGGCACTCAGACTACTGATTCTACTATGACAGATTAAAAACCTTTTTTGGATAACGATTCCAATTTATTCTAAGATATGATTTCCAGAAGCAACCTAAACAGGCTGTAATTCTAAACAAGAGCACTACTTAACCAATTTTTTCAAGGGTCAATGTGTATAGCCTTTTGTCAGCACAAAGAGATGCAACTTGTAAGGCTCGCTATCAATATCTAACTGGTCTCCATATAATGATCAGGACTTGAACTCATAGACCTGCTCTGGGGGGCTTCGTTGAAGGACATTCGGTGCTTTCCATATTTCTTCCTTTCCTCGCCAGGTGTCACTCTTCCCGTGGCAACTTAACAAACAAAGTAATTCGACTAAAGCAGAAACTAGAGGAAGATATTCGGGCGTTATGGTGGCACGGTCTATTAGTATTAGCACAGGGAGGAGACAGATTCGATTGAACTTATTAACTGTATCTATGACTGTTTGAGGAGCTTCTTAACTCTGAGTATCATTCTTAAGAATACTAAGATTTCTATAAACTCCTCACTCAAAGTTTTTAACAAATCAATGAACCCAAATCCTCATACCACAACAAGAAGAGGACAATATTATAAAACTGAAAAATAATTCACATTATGTGGAAGAGGGAACTAACACTTTGTAAGGATCAGCTCCAGTATAACCAGTTGGTTTTGGTATAGGAATCAGCACCTACACAAACAACCTTAATAAATGCCAACAGTAAATACATTCGATAGTGAACTCAAAAAGAGATACGCTCTCTATTCCAAATGTTTTGTCCTCCCCTAATTCTTTGCCAATTCCTAGAACATAACTTGAACACGTAAACAATGCCTTTAATCATCTCCTTCAACCTAGCTTGTGACTTGGCAAACAATACTAATTTGTTCTATACAATCGTTACTCCCTCCCAACCGTAACATTTTTTCCCTTCGTCTTTTTGTGAATTTCTGCAATAAAACTTGAACATCTACATACTGAATTGAACTCGAAATAAAATCAGGCACTGAATGCGTATTGTTCGACAGCTGAAACTATGACAAAAACAATGAGCAAAGCAAATTTGTTCTACATCCAAAGTATAATCAATGAATCAGGAAAAAAAAAAGTCAAAACACTGTGAACTGTTCGAGTTCAATCGTCAAGTAGATGCTTATATTTGAATTGCAACAAACCCAAATTACAGATTCCATGAATGAGAGCTATGACACAATACCTCGCGATTAACAGCAAAGATCGGGCAGTGGCGACCAATCATGTCGTGCCAAACGGTCCTCGACTGTTCGATTAACAAGTCAAAGATAACAAAAAGTGAGCAGATCAAAAGTTAACGAGACATACAAAAGAATAGAGGGTCACATACAGAGTGGTATTGGCCCATTCTGCTCATGGGAACGATGTCGCCGGGCCTGTAGGCTAATGAATTTGATGAGAGTGACAGTAACAGCAGCATGGTTGCTGCCAATTCCAGGGTTGTCGCCATTAGCCTGTAATTATGACGAAGAGAAGCTTCAACGGAAATGAATTTGGGTGAGCAGTGATGAAGGTTTTACGATGTTTTGGGTGTTGCAACTGCGAGTGCACCCGTTGGGCCTTTGTCGGGATAGATCAGCATTTAGCAGGGGTGAGAGCCAAACTGTACGTGACGCTAATTAGTGGTGAAAATTTAAACCGTTCGCATCAATTTAATCGGTTTAACCAAATCGATCAAATCGGCCGATCACAAATTGATTTTAAATTGATTGATTTTTTTTTTTAAACTGTACGGTTCGTGTTTTTTGTTTTTCCTGAAATCAATCTAAACCGAATCGAACTTATATTTAATTAATAATACATAAAGTTTAATCTAATCCTAATCATTATTTAGTTTTTACCATATTTAAAATTTTAACCACAAGATAAATAGGTAAACTCTATTTCTAATTTCAATAAGTAGGTTCTAAAAAGTTGTAAAGCCCCAAAAATTATTTATTCCCGGAGCGTTAACGATCGATTAATCGGAATTCGGAGTAAACCTTAAAATTATCAAAAGCCTCCCAAACGAAAACAGAAAACCTTAAAATATCATAAATCTCTCAAACAGTCATTCAGAGTATGCACTTAAAATTCCCAAAAGTACATCAATATCTGACGTAATGGCCCAAAGCTTTTATACAATCCAAAAAATTCTTCAACACGGAGTTTCAAAACAAAACCTAAGCAATACCAACATGTCTTGATTAAATACATTTAAATGTCAATACTAACTCTGAAATAAGGCAGCTAACTTTTGGTCACACAGCTACCCTTCAAATTCAAAATCACACATATTGATCACCTAAAAAGAAAAATAATAAGGGAATGAATTGAATGTCCAGTAAGGTCGCTCAAATGACCAGTCAAACATAAGTAAAAATATCTGAGAAACAAAATTTCGGAAACACAAAAGTTTCAATAGGACGGATATTAAACCAAAGGGTTAATTACACCCATATCCCCGAGGTTAGGGTAAAATTACAGTTAAGGATACTAAGTTTCAAAAGGTAACAAACCGTGACCACAAACGTTTAAAAGGTAACACTTGTGTCCATCTGTTAGGTATCCGTCCAAAAAATGTATTTTTTTTATACTGTCATCAATACGTAATTTTAAAATGACAATACTGCCCTTGTACTGTATATTTTCATATTAAGATACCAAACCCTAATTTGAAAATTAAGGTTTTCAAATGGTATATGCTATATAAAAATTTCTAAACTTAAAATTTAAAATTTTGAAACTTTAATATCTAATTAATTATATCTCTCTCCAAAATTTCTATTTCTTAATATGGTTTTTAATTTCCTTAAAATACCTTTTCTTTTCAAAAAGATATGTTCTACCCTAATTTTCATTCTCCCCAAATTCTAACCCACGCCGCTACCTTCGCTGGCCCCCCAGCCCTGCCTCTGTTGCCCCTTCTCAGCCCTACCCACCCCCGCCCACCCCCGCCTTCCACCCTGCCGCGCACCACCTTAACCAAATCGTAGCCTCGTTTACCTCGGCGTCGCCGCCTTGATAGCCGGCCACAACCAAATCAGATCCAGCCACCCCTAGCTCGCCACAACCACCATCACCTTCCTCACCCCCCCGCGCCTGAAATATACTCAGCTGTGACATAGTCGGCACCACCACCACCCCCCACAGATCCCGATCTGACCTCTCTCACCTTCATACACCACCGACGACAAATCAACCACCATAATTGTATCTTTGGCCCACCGTCGTCTCCGCAACCAACCACGACCATACCCACGGCCTTCCACCACCATCAAAGCTTTCAGATTTGTAATTTTTTTTTTAATTATTTAACTCAAATCTCGTTTCTGTGTGGGTTCATACAGTGTATTGATCGGCGGTGGTGTTGTGTATGGCTTGCTCCGGCGTAGGGGGCACGACGGTGGTGCGGGAGTGGGTCACGGCAGTGGTGCATGATAGTTAGCTGTGGTTTGTGTAGGTATGGTAGGGTAAGCACAGTCAAGGTATATGGCTCTGCTATGGGAAGAAAGATAGGATAAAAAAATATAAGAGAGAAATTTATCTTTCAAAAGTAAAGGGTAACATGTTAAGAAATTACATTTTAAGTCATGGGCAATACAGTCATTTTGCTAAAACCGTTATGTATTCTTGTATTCCGTTTGGTCAAAGGATATAAGTGTCTATTTTTCAAACTTATGGACACGCGTGTAATTTCACCTTAACTTCAGGACATGAGTGTAATTAACCCTAATATCTAAACAATTTTCAGTTCACTTTTGGTTTACCAAACATGTAAATTTATTTTTTAGTGCTTGAAATTAAGCTTTTAATTTCACAAATTTAGCACTTAATTTCAGTTTTATAAAAAAATCCCTAAGTTAAATGACATGAAGAAAATCCAAAGACAGTTTTACTCTAACCCGACAGTACTTAAGAGAGGGGGGTGGGTTGGGGAAGAATTTGTGAGATACTATTTATGGATACCACATCAGCGATGAGAAGAATACTCTCTTCGCGTGGCGCCTATTAAGGGACAAAATGACAAATGCGCGTTTAGGTCAAAGTGGACATTACGTTGTGTATGCAACAAACAAAAAAGTTTCTCAAAAACTGGAGCCACATGTCGAACAAACCATCTAACTTTTGTTGAAATGGGGCTAGTGTTGTGTGGGTAATCTACGAGTTCGACATTCACATAAACTGAGAAAGATCGGGTTGATAACTCTACTCTCATTACGAGGCATCTTTTAGGTTTTTTTTTTTGGTTAAAGTGGACAATACTTATGTGCATAATTGACTTTTAAAAAAATCAAAAACATAATTAATTACAAAAAGTTTAGAAAAGGTTTGAAATGATACAATTCAAAACAAAGAGCAAAAGAAGAAATAAAAAAAGAACAAACTTTGGCTCCTACCCTGGTTGTAAGAATCTTCCTTCAACCACATGTATAGTGATAATTAATTGTCGCTAGATGTTTCAAGCGACCTTTCTTCTAACACTTTTAGCAACAATTATTAGCAGTATTTTTTTATCGTCACTGAATAAAAGTCACTAAAAATATTTAGAGACAATTGATTGTCTCTATATAAGGAGTAGGAGGAAGATTCCTCTAACCGGGGTAGCAGCCAAATTTTTTCCATAAAAAATTGTAAACCTGCTGTTGGCACCGTGAGAAATATAATTTTTAATTATGTTTCAGTAAATGAGAGAAATGCGTTTCATCACATAACCGAAGTTACTATAGGTTAACATAACCACAAATGTCAAATTGAAAGAATAACTAGTTAATAGGTCTCAGACAAATTAAGATCAAATTAAAGTAGATCATATTTTTTGCTTTAGCCTAACATAAAGTGACCAGTCAAAATCTTGAAGTGTACAGCACCAGAAAACCTGATGGATCCAAAGGAGCAATAAAAACACACAAAGGTTGACCTTAATGGATCTAGATAATCAAAGAAAATTATAGTTAACATTTTATTTTCATTTTTTCTCAAACAGTTTTGAAAACCAAACCATGCGTGAGTTAACTTCCTTGCCCAATCATTCGTCTTCACGGCTCACACTTTTGTTCTTCCTTCAATCAACCCAAAGGGCCTAGTATCCATTTGGTCCGGTATCAAAATCCTTACAGTATCCACTCTCACCCCGATGCGTGCATTTTTCATTGCCACATCTTAACCGGAAGCTGAAGGTCTTCTGCGTCAACAAAGTGCCCATTTAATAGTTATAACTACTACCAAACCACGAAAGATCCAGGCCCGTAGAGGCCAAGAAGGAGACACCATCGCTTAACTTATCTCTAACCCAACTTAAAATCAATCAAACAACCACCATCACCAAACACAACAACCCCGTCAAAACAATCTACGCACGGCCAAAAATTTAACCTATATCCCACAATCCACTGAACAACTAGTACTTTGACAAACAAGTATCAACTCTAGTGAATGAGGGAAAGGGGAAAACCACTTTGGCAGGGAAGAAGGGGAGGGGACGGACCTACTGAGAAAACACTTAAAAACGAGAAAGCCTGAACACATTACAGCCTCAACAAATCATCTAGTCAAAGGACATAAGCAAATAGGGATGGACGCTAGGGGGGAGAGGAGCAGAAAGAAAGAAATAGCACCATCACACACAACACATCAATAAAATTTGATCCCACAAGCATAAACCCATCCAACAACATATGGTGACGCCTAACAACCAGTGTATAGTAACTCATCACCCAAACCTAGGCATCTCTACCAAAAGAGCAAGAGGAACATAATTTCGCCACATATATAAATTACAAAGTAAATGCACTCGCGAAAAATTTAAAATAGAAAAGAACACCTTGTCATGAACACTGGGCCCTAGATCCATTAAAAATAGAATGGCGATCTTGAAATTTGGAGCAGAAAGATAATTCCTGGGAAAACATCGTCAACGAAACCCGACAGCGAAAAAAGGGCAATGGAGACAACACTGGCGACTTCAACCGTATTAAATGAAACTTTTGAGTTTGAAAATGTAGACCAGTGACCCAAAACTTGAAGATCTGGCAAAAAACTGGAAGATCTACAATTCTGCTTAAAATGGACCGAACAAAGCATGGCGAAGGAAGGAATGGAACATATTGATTACAACTACGTTCATGTATTCAAGAAAGTGTTATTTTCTCCGGGTATTCAAGATGAAGGTTGAAATGGCACAAAAGATAATATAAAACTTAAAATCATAAGGCTAGTCCAGTGTTATCAGAAGTGCGCCTAGGCGTAAGGTGCAGCCTAAGGCAGGGAGCGCAATTTGCCTAGGGCTAGGCACAACGCCTTTAAAAGGAGCGTGCATTGCATGCCCAGTTGCAAGGCGGGGGTGAATGCGCAAATAAAAGTCCAAAATTCAAGTCTTTGATTCCTGCTATTGTTGCATCATTTCAACCGTTGAGTATATTTTAATTTTCCTTTCATCACATCATAAAATTAAATATCTAAAAAAAAAACAAAAAATAAAACCCTAAATCCCCAAATCAATCAATTTTCTTACTATTATTCACTGTGCCAGTGCCTCGTTGCTGGCTACTGCTCCCTTTCAAGTAGATCTATTTTTCAGTTACTTTGTAAACAAAAAAGATAAAATTGAGGAGTATTTTGCATCGGACTTGAAGCCTATGATTCTCCTTGAAGAAACCTTGGCCTTCATTGATGATGAGGATGACGGTATCATATTCACTTATGATTAGTTGCTTCTCATTGGATATGAAATTTTTTCTAGTGTTGGAATTTTGTTAAATTATCATGTTCTGAATTTTTTTACGTGATTTTATTAGTTCGATGCACTAATATCTATTTTGTATTTTGTGCTTTTGAAAAGGTGAGCGCCTACGCCGTATGCCTGAGCTCCATGGACTCTTTTGCGCCTAAGATGCACTTGCGCCTTTAATCACAATGAGCTAGTCCTGTATCCAAAATAAGTATGAACATGGCTAAAATGTTTGTTAGGACGGTTGTTGCAACGCTGTTATTGCAACTATACAATGCTCTAACAAAAAGGTATATGCTCTTACAATATGCCTTGCTAAAATAGAACTGTATAAACTGGCACAATCGATCTCTTGGAGAGTAAGTGGTCATGATAGGACATAAGATTACGATGTCAACTAGTGACACTTTTATATTCTCGATGACATTAATGAGATTACTCAATATCTTAAGTATCAATTTCCTTTGCACGATTGCTTCCACGTGATATGTGCAATTATCTTGGGGTGTTAAATTTAGTCAAATATATTTTGTATTGATTAAGAAGTTTGAACAAACTCCTACTATAATTACTCTTAGAACAAACTTCTACTTCTACTATAAATGATTACTAATCTTACGGAAATAAATTATATGCCTATCGACTGTCAATATGCCTTTGTAGTTAAATCTATAACCACATTATGCACAGCTTAACTTGCCATAATTCTTGATAAATAGTTAAAAAGAAGAGGGAATGCCATGACAATTTAGAACACGGAAAGAATGTTGACCATAACAACCAAGAGAAGAGAAAAAGAAGAAAATGTGGTGGATGAAAGAGACGTTTTTTCGCTCACAATCTTTTGTCGCTAAAAATATAGCGATAATGAAATTTAGCGTTTTGTCGCTAAAAATACAGCGATAATGAAATTTAGCGACGGATATGCGATCACGGAAGAACAGTCTTCTACAAATGCAAACAATCAAGAAAATACAGTTTATTAGCGTATTTATGCTCAAACCTAAAAACAGAATCGACAACCTCCTCACTGAACTTTCAACTATAAAAGACATTGAATCCCTATTCGTGTAACCAAACAGCCCTATTTTCATAGGAATCCCCTGATTGACTCTGAAAAGCACCCCCATTTTCGCAGAATCTCTGTTGCCAATCAAAGCTTTGCGCCGATCAAGTTGATTATTGACAGGTTTGGGCAGTTTGATGGGCGATCTGAGGGAGCCAAACGGCGGCGTAACGGAAGAGAGGTCAGCGCCGTCGACGTCGTTAGTGGGCCCGAGTTCGTCGGGTATTGTGCCGGAGAGGTGGGCCCGAGCGGAGAAGGCCACGGGGAGGATTATCTGCCAGGTCCAGCCCACGGTCGTGTCTCAGGAGAGGAGGAAAGAGGTCGTTGATTACGTGCAGAGGTTAATTAAAGGCCGCCTTGGCTGCGAGGTCAGAATTCAATGTGTGTTTTTTTTCACGTTTACTATGTGTTTCCATTTGTTCTTTTTGTTTCCATTTTGAAGCTTGCGAAATTTAATTAGGGCTTACTTGGTTGCTTTCTGCATATTTGCATAAAAACTGTCCGTATTCTATTGAATGACCGCAGTATCACTCATCTGGTCGCTATAAGCATGATGGTGTTACAAGCGCAATGAGCGTGATAGTTTTATTTCGATGCTTTCCATGTATAGTTTGGTGAATTGCCTTCATCATCCTGTTTGAATGCAAAGCTTACGTATTGCCTAAATAGCGATTCAACATGCTCATGTGATCTCATTATATATATTTTGTTTCGTCTATCTTTTCTATGGTAATTGGTGGCTCTTTTTTCCCTTGCTACTTGCTACTTGCTCTAATGGACTAGGTTTTGCCAAATAGTGGTTGCTCAAAACCCTGAGTGTGGCATTTATTACGATGTGGAAAAGTAATGAAAACGGTGGATAGTTCGAGGTCTTAGTATGCTGTTATCAAATAAAAACAGTAAGAATCTCATTATTTAATATAGCAAGACTGCAAGAGCGATGCATTGTGAGTACTGATGTGTTTCTTTCTTGGAACTCCATTAAATGACTTTATACCAGGACCAAGTTGGCTAATATGACTAATTTGTTTCATCATTTGGAGTTGATCCTTAAAAAGATTAGTTTCTGTATTTTAGATGTAGCACCAGATTTAGCTATACTTGCTAGAGTGTACAGTGTAAATCTGGTAGTCATGTTAGCGTAACGACACCATGGTCAGTGCTAGTCTTTGCCCTGAGATTATTTGCTATTCTAGGCAGGTTTCTGCTGTGATTTTTAGGAATTCCTCGCGCTGAATGATGCTCTTTTGGCATTAAAGAAGGTGAGAAGATTTTTCTTTCCATGGACCTAGATATGGAAGTAGTGAAACTGGGTGGAAGGGAGTCACAAAAAGGCAGATAAGAAAGAGCATAATTGCAAAAAGGTGGGGTGGCACCAGTTGGGGAAAAGTTAAACGATAACTTACGTCTTGGATACCATCAGTATTTCTATTGTTGGTTGCTTTTTGCTGCAAATGCCCAAATCATCTACTCCATTTTATCGCGATTTTATTGTCTTTACTTTAAAATTTCACGTATGTGTCTAATAGGATATTTTTACTTTGTTGTAGTATCATGGTTCACACTTAGGTGATCAATATGTTATATGTGTGTGGGGGTGAGCAACAGCGAGAGAGTTGCAGGACATTATTTGATGCTTTAAGTATATCACTTTTGACAAGTATGCCCCCAAATTGTATGAAATGAAGAGGACCAGAGATGGGCGCTGTGGCATGACTTTCTTGAGAGGAGTGGTGGAGAGCAGAGAGAGCAAGTCAAACGAGAGAGAGGGAGGGAGGGACTGGATTTTTCAGTTCTGAATAGCTGGGATGAGATGTATGAGTGTTCTGGGCAGCAATCTTGTTAAACAAGGGCCAGTGTAGTACACTTCCTGCTGGACGAAGCAAAGATGGCGTAAAGTCTATGCTAGAGGGAACTTTCTGGGGACTGAATCTACTGAGTGTGGCCTTTATTTATGAATGTTTGTACTTGTGCCGTTCACTTTCATCACGGAAACCTTCTAAAACTGTGCTGCTGACATGCCAAGAACATAGTAGCCATGGGTTTGGCAAGAACAAGATTCATTCATTTGTCAAAGGGGTATGAGCAAGTACCTATGGCTTCACCTTTGGAGATGGTATGGAGGAGAGAGATGCAGTTTCGAGCCACATAATATCTACAGCCCTGATGATGAAACATCACACCTTAAGAATGCCGAAAGTACGTAATGTGTACGAAGCTCGGTTCATGTTCAGGAAGGTGAGAAAGCCTGCAGGACCAAACATTTGCAAGTGGAAATTTAAATCTAAGAACGCAACTGCCCCTAGTCAGAATATTCTAATAAAAGAAAATTGTATATTTTATTTACTTACTAATGTTAAATAAGTACAGACTAATAAATAACTTAGAAGACGAGCTGTTTCTTCCAATTTTCCCATCTCCATCATTGACCGCTTTCCCCGCATAATGACCAGAATGGCACGTTGGAAACATTAAAAAGTAAGATGATTGCTTTACCTCCACAAATATCTTTTGCAGGGCTACTTTATTTTCCACTAGGGCTTGTAAAAAGCTCGTTCTTTTATTACTATAGCCATTCTGCATCATTAAGTACTATATTGTGTTGTCTCCTGCACCGAACAGCATTGCGACCTCCAACAAGTTCGCACAATGTGGCATAGGATCTTGAGAGGATACCGAGAATGATTAGGTTCAATTTCGTAAGTATTAGTTCAGGAAAGAACTTCATGTGTATCACCATAAGGTCAACTTATCTTCGTAAGTGGCATAATTGAATCCATCAGACTTTATATTTACATGCGCGAACATTTAGAGTTCATACGGATCTTTGGAAGTTGCTCATTTCTTACTGTTTTAGAACTTTTGAAAATTTGAACAAACAAGTTATCCACTTATCAAAAAGGAAAGAGGAAATGACAGCCTAATATAGTTTCCTTGCACTTGAGAAGTTCTAAATCCTAAATATTGTTCTACTTGGGGCTATGCTTGAAGATGAAGTTGATCTGACTTGGCACACGAAAAATTGCGTCAACATTTTGCTATGGTTAATCATTCTATGGTTTGTCTGACTTGTTTCCTTTATTTCTGTACTTTCTGTGTTTTTTTTTGTTTTGCATTTAATACATAACGGCAAACTCTATGCTTTTCATAACCCAAAAAATCTATGCTTTTTAACGTTCTTAATTAACACTCGGCCTTTTATAGGTCTTTCCGTATGGGTCAGTGCCATTGAAAACTTATCTTCCAGACGGAGATATTGATTTGACTGCCTTTGGTGGTGCAAGTGTTGAGGATGCTTTGGTCAATGATATTGTTTCCGTGCTTGAAGGAGAAGATCAGAACAAGGCAGCAGAGTTTGTTGTAGATGATGTTCAATTAATTCGTGCTGAGGTTTTGTTTCTTTAACTCAATAAGACTTCTGATATTGTCTCTGCTTTAATTCTTACTGTACGTGCTGCTTGCGTCTTTCTGTTTTCTTTTTCAGCATCATATATAACGTTGCTTTGGAAGAAAGAAATTGGTTCTAGAATCTTCTTAGAAAGTATTGTTTTGGTCACACGAAGTGGTTTGTGTTGTTGAACTTTAGCAGTTATGGGTATGAAAGCTGGCTGGATCAGCTTAGCGTTGACTTCAACCAGCTTCCTTCCCTTTACGGCATTATATCACTTTATTTTCGCCTTTATAGGTTTGACTGGCTAGGTTTTCATTGTCAACTTTGGTAAATACTTATTTATACTACTTATAAAGGGAATATCATTTGTGGTCTAACACCTTCTATGGTGTTACATAACTACCTTTTTGAAGTTATGACACTTGGCATTCTAAGAAATTCTTTAAAACGTAACACGAGATAAAAAACTTTAAATAGTAAATAGCTACCTACATGGACATGTTTGGTTTTCACGGTTTGAATCTCATTAAAGATTGTAGTTAAAATAAATTTCAAAGGTCAAGCTTGATATTATTAGAATATTATACTGATTACTTAATTTTTCACGAATCGCGTGTTCCACTGTAACTAGTGTTACTTGAAAGCCTTATTTCGTCGGTCTTGGTTTGTACCATCTTGGCTGCATGAATTTATAGTTCCTGTACTGCCCTATGGCATCGGTCTTGGTTTGTACCATCTGTAATCATGATTTGCTTTCTGTTGAAAATTTTGTCTCCTTTGATACTGGTATATCGATGCCACTTTTACCCTGATATTAAGGCATTGTTCTGTTTCTTTAACTTTTTGTGTAGTAAAAAGTAGTAGTGCAATTTAAATGGTATAGCATTAGTTGAGACACCAAGTGTAGGGTTTACTGCTGGGGTACTCTAAAATCGAAGGGCTAAGTCATGGCATACAGAGTGTGATTTCAGTTAGGCAATGATGGAAAAGTAAAAAATGGATGGGAAATAGGTCCCCTTATTGATAAAACATATATGCCCCGTTGATGTCCGGCAGGTTTTGCTCCTTAAAGCTCCTGCTCAGAGGTTCTTGTGGTTTTGTAAGCTGATTTGGTTGGTTTGTGACTTTTCTTCATTCTTTTTGGTGGGATTGACTCAAAACACAGGATCCTGCCTCCCCTGTGCTCCTTTCATTGGCTTCCAATCTTCATTTTGAACCCTAAAAAAAAAAAAAATATCACTTTTGGGCTTGTTTTCTGGACAAAAAGAAAGGGTCATGGTACTATGCTTGCCACAACCACCAAAAGCCACTAGAATACCACCCGCCCGTTGAGTACGAAACTCCATCAACACTCCCCCCTTTCGTAGCAGATACACACACACTTTGACCATAGAATGGATGTGGAGAACTTGTCCATGCAAACCCACTCCATCTTCCAGATCTGGCTTTTGATCACCGTCGTCAAATGCATTTCATAACAATAGTGGTCTTTTTAACCCTCAATGCAGCAGTGCTCATTGATGTGAACTCAAGATTAGCAGAAACAAGCTCATAGAATTTTGTCATCTTCAGTAGTTCCCGGTAATGGATTCCATGGCATGATTATCTGTTCATCATCTCATAGGCAATATAAGTATGGGCCTAGTGACCATAATATCACCGTTGAGTTCACCTGTAGCAAGTGGATGATGCAAAAGGTCATGACTCCCATAATTACTATAGGAGTGATTGTGATGAGACATGCACAGGTGTGCTGCTTGATGAGTTTAGATTTTCAGAAAAATATGTTCAAGGGTGGCTTCATTGGGTAAAACGGCTTAGGTTGTTCAGGTGAGGGAGAAGTTAGTGGAAGATTGTAAGTGCGGTAGTTGGGATTAGAAAAACAAAAGGCTTGATATTGGGAGATAGTTGTTAGTGCGAGCGTCGAATCTTTTTTGCATAGGTTGGTTATCGGTTCTTCCTTTTTGTTTGTGCATTTTTGTATTATTGCAGTATGCAAAGGTGTGAACAGATTTAAGGCGAGGGTTTGCTATAACAGATTTTAAAAGTTTGCCCCTTGAAGCTCTTGGACCACTTCAAGATTTGTTTCTGCATTTCCATTCTAGTGTGAACATATTTGACGTTAGGGTAAATTAAACTTGATACCCTGAGTTTATGTCTTAATAAACTCACTACCCATCCCTAAACCTTAAACGCTCCTCGTTATTAGTTTTGGAGGACCGTGTTACCTTTTTGGTTGAAATGGCTTTATTGTCCTTACATGTACTAACAATTTTTTAAATGTTCACACTTTATATATACCAATTCCAAGCCCTATCCCATAAACCACAACTCCCACCACAAACCCACCACCCCCCATAACACAACCTTCACAGACTGACCACCAAAAAATAATTTCACCACCTCAGACCCACCAGAAACCCACCAAATGATCCCACCACCACAGGCCCACCAAAAACCTGCTACCACTACCACCACAGACCGGCCACCAAGTGCCGACACCACTTCCACCGGCACCACCAACAACCACCAGGACCGGTGGAACCATCCACAACCTCTCCACCTCTGAGAAACTCTTAACACGTATAGCGATATCATTAACACCAACCGTAACCGGAAAGAGACCCAAAACTCGTCGCAGTCATCCAACCATGTGCCCAAAATCCTCAACCACCACCGCACATCGAATCCCCAACAATCACCATTGAAACCCCAATCAACAGTTATAATCAAATTTGTTTGGTCAATTAGATCTGCTGGGTTAATCAAAATCCCCATCAACAGCCACCGTGGAATTGAGTTCTAATTGGTCCCCCCCAATTCGCTCTTTTTCTCACAACACCGACCTATGTTTTGCCCCTTTAGTGTGTGCTTGTGTGTTTGTGTCCGTGCGTGTTTCTGTGAATCTGTGGAAACTTGTGATGGGGCATAAGAAATTGGCTAGTGTTGGTGGGTGGTGATTGGTAGTAAGGATGGAAGCCTTGGTTGTGGGCTGTGGTGGTGTTGATTATGGCGCTTGGTTAATTGCTAAGGTGATGGTAGTAGGAGTATTTTTGGGTTTCAAGAGATTATAGATGGGGTTTGGATACGTGGAACACAATGTTAAGGGATGTCAATGTAAGTATCCAAAAGAGAGGGGTGGCGATTGTGTTTAAACATAAAGTGGAGGGGTACCGAGTGTCATTTACTCTTAATGTTACAAATTAAACACGAATTAGTTGAACAATGCCTATATGGGGCTCTAGTTCAGATTCTTATTTTCTGAGCCTGATCCTATCTGTTCTTGCAACCTGTATCTGTGCCATCTTCCATTTGTTTATCGAGTTCGCACTTCAAATTAAGATTATGGATGGAGCTGAGCTTGTTGAAAGTTTATTAATAGAATCATAAAAATTCATTGTTCTTCTGGCAGGTAAAGGTCGTGAAATGCATCGTTCAGAATATCGTGGTGGATATTTCCTTTAATCAAATAGGTGGCCTTTGTACCTTGTGTTTTCTTGAGCAGGTAGGCTACCATCTTTAAGCTTGAACGTCCTTCTATTCAGGAAAAAATTGTATCAACTTGCATATCAAATATGTGAAGCCTTCAATAGCCTGAACCTGTTTGTGTGAGCTTCTTATGCAATGATTGATATCCTTCAGTGAAGTAGAAACTCTAGCGTTCGGTAGATAAAATCAGGAAGCTAGCAACATCTCTTAGCAATGCTTCTTTTTTTCGGCTGCTCTCTCTCTCTCCCCCCTCCCCCTCACAACACCCCCCCCCCCCCCCTGCGCCCTCTCTCCCTCCCTATTTATCTATACATGGTTTGTTTAGTCTGTTGTTCTTCTGTTGGTTAGCTGGTGTTACATAGCACCCAAGTATCAAACAGCCCTCTTCACATTCCCCTTCCCTTATCATGAGGTGAGGTCTCTATTATGAACACACATTTAGCCAATTACTGAATGAACTTGGATAGGTTCATAAGGCACTTTTGTGTTGTGCCAATTCGAGCCGCTCCACAAGCTGGAAAAATAGGAAATCTTGGTAGAATTACAAGTCCAAACCTTGTTCCCTCCCATATTAGCACACGTTAACATACCATTGAAGAAAACAATATGTTGGTCAATATTCATTCAGGTATGTTTATTTCAGGAGAGCACCCATGTATGGGACACCCCTCTTCGCATTCCCCTTCTCTTAGCATGGGGTGAGGTCTCTCTATCATGAAGACGCATCTAGCCAATCACTGAGTGAAGGTGGATAAGACACTTTTGTCGCCTCTCTCAAAATTCGTGCCGTTCCAGAAACTAAAACACTAGGACATTTTTTTATATATTCACGAGTCCAGACCCTGCTCCACCCCTCATTACGGCATTTTAATTATCGTAGTCCTTAAAAAAATGGTATTTGGTTACTAATGGATATTCAAATATTTCCATATTAGGAATGTAATGGAATTTTAACTCTAATTTACAGCATCTTCAAGAGAAATACTACTGAAATTTCAATCAATGTACGATTTTCTTAGAAATATAAAATTCCTTCTCGTTGGCTAAGTCATAAGTGCCTGACTTAGTCACAGGATCGAGGTATACTATTTCTTGATGATTTTTAAGTTTTGGATCAGAAAGCAGGGACAAAACTGGAGTTTGCCCTGGAACTGAATATTAAGTATGTAGTTTATGGCGCAATTAGAAAACTTTGGGGAAAGCATTGAAGCTTGTTGGCTAATAGATGCCGAAGCGCGGCCACAATATGAAGGTGTTTTTTTGTACAAAATGGTTTTGCAAGCATGTTGTTTAGACCAAGGCTCTTATAGTAAAGATAGATTTGGTAGCTTAGGTTGAGTTGAAGTTATGGCGCTATATGGGAATGGTAAAGGAAGATTCATATAGTCGACCCCAAGCAGGGAAAGAAGAGCTTATTGAATTGAGTCAGATCCACTGAGAAGTTCTGGATTTAAATGGTAATCTAAAAAATCTGGAGATGGTCTTTTAGTGCTTATATGTTATGTTTGTCAAAAAGAAATTACTGCTCTTTTTAAGTTACTGGACCCATGTTATAGAGGGGATATTTGGTTTTTGTATGAAGATTTCCTACTTATCTCCAGTTATTTCTCCTCTTGATGATCTATCGACACACAAACAGACACACACATGCAGACAGACATCTCTATGCATTTACACTCTTATGTAGGCTGCGGGTTACTTTCTCATTTTGTGTATAACGGTGCTGGTTTAGGATTTCATATTTCTGCTGTTGCTTATAACAGGTTGATCGCCTTATTGGCAAGGATCATCTCTTTAAACGCAGCATCATACTGATTAAAGCTTGGTGCTATTATGAGAGTCGAATTCTCGGTGCTCATCATGGACTAATTTCTACCTATGCCTTGGAGACTTTAGTTCTATATATCTTCCATGTCTTTCACTCGACATTAAGTGGTCCTCTAGCAGTGAGTGCTCATTGAATTGTTGTTCATTTTTCGCAATAATTTGACTTGGAAGAGACTAATGATTTTGCTGCTGAACTTTAGGTTCTATATAAATTCTTGGACTATTTTAGCAAATTTGATTGGGACAACTACTGTGTCAGTATAAATGGTCCAATACACTTGTCCTCATTGCCAGATATCGTGGGTGAGCGACATTTTCTTAAATTAGTGCACTTCATTTAGGCTTTTACTACTTTGTTTACTTAAACACACTTTCCTTTTCTCATTTTGCAGCTGAGATTCCTGAAAATGGTGGGGATGGTCTGTTGCTCGGCAATGATTTCTTTAGATACTGTGTAGACACGTTTTCAGTTCCTTGCAGAGGTGCTGACATAGACTCGAGAACGTTTCTGCAAAAGCATCTCAACATAGTCGATCCGTTAAAAGAACATAACAACCTTGGCCGAAGTGTCAGCAAAGGTAGACAACCCTCTTCTTTTACCCATCCCCAAGCAATTTGAAGCTTCTCATTGGCAAGGAGGCAAGACTAGATAGCCCTCTTTTGGTTGTTAAATCTAAGTGGACATTCTTTCCCAAAGAATTAGGACCTTTCTATTGGTGGAAATTATCTAGAAAACTACTGTTATGTTATATTTTCTAAACTTTTTCTGAACAAGATATAGCTTCTGTACGCTTTTGTATGGCACAATCCAAATTTCTCTTTTGTTTTTGCTCATCTCTTCTTTTGGCGCTTTGGAAAACCAGACAGGTTTGGCACGAAGCCTTTGTCTTTCAATTATGCGTTTTTCTGTCTTTTAAAACTTGAAGCTGATTTTACGTGCCTGTCTGCATAGGAAACTTCTATCGGATACGTAGCGCTTTCACATACGGGGCTCGGAAACTAGGACGAATACTTTTGCAGCCAGAGGATAACGTGGCTGACGAAATTTGCAAATTTTTCTCAAACACTTTGGATAGGCATGGAAGTGGACAGAGGCCAGATGTTCAAGATCCTGACCCCGTGTCTAGTAGCAGTGGTTGCGGTCCTGCACTCTCCATGTCAGAAACCAAGTCACATATAGAAGAAAAGGCTGGTTCTGAGTTGAAAAGTGCTGATTGTACTGAAAGTGCTGATTGTACTGGTACAGCTGGAGACTGTAAACACAATCATGATGGATCATCGATGGATGTAGTCAATAGCACGACAGCTGCAGGGATGCAAACGAAAAACAGCAGGACTGCTAATGGACAGCAAATAGGCTCTGGGGAAGCATTTCACCCTTCACTGCCCTCGAAAGCTGATGGTGCTAACCAAGGGAGTGCTCTTTCAGGAATTCGGTTTGCTGGGGATGCAAAAGACCTCGCGACCATTAAGACTCGAGGTCTTAAATTTTCAAATGGTTCATCTGAAGTTTCTCATCTAGGCAGTGAAGAGAGAGTTTCTCCACCAGGTTCAGCACATCATGTACCTCATCTGTATTTCTCCAATGCCATACTGAGTAACGGGAAACATGGAACACAAGGACCTCCTGAAGAACGAGGCTTGATCACTGGTAATAATGGGTTTCCGGCTCCATTCCATTCAAACCATGGTCCAGTTGCTTCCCCTGCAAGCACTTTCGCAAGTCCTGAACCTTTGAATTTATCAGATCTTTCTGGGGATTATGATAGCCACTTTAAATGTTTGCAATTTGGTCGGTGGTGTTACGATTATGCCTCAAGTTTGCATGCTCTTCCCATGCCTCCAATGCCACCCCCTCACTTCCAGAGCATGAGGCGGAATGGATTTTCCAATGGGAGTGCCAATGGAGTTGTGTCAAGTCCAATGTTATACCCTTTGAAACCCATGCTAATACCCGGTGCGGGCTTTGGCTTGGAAGAGATGCCAAAGCCGCGAGGAACAGGGACATATTTTCCTAACATGGTATTCTCACTTCGTGCCTGATGTTGCTATACGAGTCTATGTTAATCATATTCTTAAGGTGGTGAGCCACATTATTTGAAATGGTGGCCTTTTGCAATAATTTTTTGCAGAATCGTAGCCCACAAGGTTATAGGCCTTCAGCAGTGAAGGGAAGGAATCAGGTACCAGCAAGGTCCCCTCGAAGCAACGGCCGACCAATGACATTCACGGAGTCCCCTGTTGATCATGGTGATGGGATATCTGCATCTTCAGAGATCCAATATTCTAGTTCCCCTCTTAAGAAGGTACATCCTAATGCCAATGGCTTAATTTTGCAAACTGAAGGGGTAGAGTTTGGGTCAGTTGGGCCTATCCCCTTGGGAGAACCCTCAACGGAAAGTAGCAAGCAGGCAAGAACTGCTGCTTCACTCCCTCAAACTTCTAGTCAAGGCCTTGAAACGTCCCCGCGGATGCAAAGGCCCAAGCCTGTATTGGCTGTGGATAAGGATAGGTATGTGAGTCTCATAACCCATCGGAAATTTTCTTCAGTCATTTGTGGACCAATTTATTGTCTTGCTGTCTGGCGGTCCTGTTTAAGCTCTTTTCTATCTTGGAAATGTAGGTTTTCGCTTAAGTCGTCCTACCATTTGAAAGACGACGAAGATTTCCCACCTCTGTCGTGATGGGAAGGGATCCTCTATCTACATAGTCATAGAGTATGACTGAGATAGAGCAGTATATGCTAACAAACCAGTATAAGCTCGAACTTGGCCTCTATTTGCTTGGAAGATTTTGAGGAAGTCCTTTATTTTTGGAGCGTGATTTGAAGGCATTTTGTAAATTCAACTAATTAAATGGCCCCCCATCTTGTTATTGTAGCACGTCATTGAGTTGTTGTCTGTGTATAGATCCTAAATTAAGTTCTTGTCACAACGTTTTTGTTCCACCACCGCTGTAGTTAGTCAGATACACGGAATATTTTTGCTGAGTATGTCAGAAATGTACTTAACATAGAGAAATTTAAGGTTCTCCTGTTGCTTGAATGGTAGAACTGTGATGCGTTGCCCATTCTCTCTCCCATGGACCCTTACTCGTGCGCTGAACCACCACCGTGAATAAGAATTAGATTTCATGTCAAGTTTACCACCATTTCCGGGAAGACGGAGAAAAATAAATTCAGGATTTGGTTTTTGGCCTCTGCCATTTAATTAATGGTGACATTGTCACTGGCAGCTTGCTTGTTTAACTTTGATAATGAGGACTGTCTGGCTATCAAACTTTTCAGTTGAAAAACAATAGGCGCTAGATAGTTTCTGTTGTACATGTGATGCACCTAAAAATTTTGTCCATGCTCTTTCAAGTACTTTTACACAGTTTCCTCGGAAGGGTTACCAAAAGTATCTACTTAAGTTTTTTTTTTGGGTTAATTACTCACGGACCCCCTGAGGTTTACCCTAAATTACACACGGACCCCCTTACCTTTTGAAAATTACACTAAGCTACATATTTTTATTTTTTCGTTAACAGAGTTAACAAAATTGATGAAATGACGGTCATACCCTTAACAAACAAGTCAATTTACCCTCGCTCTCTCTCTCTCTCACACACACACACACACGGATCAAATTAATGCCAAGGAAAGGTGGAGGCTGGAGCTCTGATCTTTCGGAATGGATCCGAAATTCGAATTTGATCCTTTCGTCCCTGCCCTAACCCCTAGCGGCTTTAGATTTGAGATCAAAGCCGAGGCAGGTGTTTGGGAGGAAGATGCGGATGTAGAGGGAGGTGAGGGGATCGATGTGGATGTCTTTGGTGGTGGCGCCGCCGTCGCCGATCGAACGACGGGTTTGCGGCGACGATCGACTCCTCCGGTCGCGACGAGATGCCGTTGTTATCCAGGCGACAATTGAATCCTCCGACAGCGACGAGACGCCGAACGAGGAGCCGGTGGTCTTCGATGGTCTCCGTTGTTCCCTCTCTTAGTCTATCCCCTCTTCAAAGATCTGCCGAAGGTGAGGCCCGTCGTCACCGGCGGTCGCCAGAGTTGCCGGTGGTCTACCTCGTGGCTGCCGCCGCCGCTCTCTCTCTCAGTCTTTCCCCTGTTCACAGGAGACTACCCATTCATTTCATTGGGTAGGTATAAGTGTACTTTGGGAATTGATTTGTGAGGAGATTGCATCAAAAATAGGGTTTTTCCTGATGAATCTCTCACACAAGTGAGGTGTAGATCAATTCAATCAGGAAGATGTGGATGGAGAGAGAGGTGAGGTCATGTGGATGTCCTTGGTGGCGACGTCGCCATCGTCGAACGATGGGTTCGCGGTGGTGATCGACTCCTTCGGCCGCGACGAGACGCCGAATGATGAGTCGCCGTCATCCAATGAGAGAGAGAGAGAGGCATCCGTGATGCAGCGTGTTCTCCCTTCCCCTGCTCTCTCCGTGATGCAGCGTCGCCAGTGATGGCGGGCAGAAGTGGCGGCGATAACTTGGCTTTTTCTGGTGAGAGGGAAGAGGAACACATAAGGGTATTTTCGGTATATCGTAATAAACCAATGTTGCCCTATTTTTTTCTCACGGTGCCCTAACGGAAATGGGTCTTATGTAATAAAATGACAAACTACAGGGGGCTTAGTGTAACAAAAATTCTTAGGCCAAGCCGTGTGTAATTTAGGGTAAACTTCAGGGGTGCCGTGTGTAATTTACCCTTTTTTTTTTTTTTTGTTACCATGAAAAGCAAAAGTAATTTCTCTCGTTCTCGTTCTAGTTTTTCTCGCGTGCATGCGATGCCCCGGGTTTGGTAATACGAAAAACTCAAAACTATCATAAATATGTTTATCTTTCAATTATGACATTTATGTATTAACTCAAGAATGTTTTACAAGAAAAGAGTAGAGGGAAGGAGTATGACTGAAGATGATGTACATTGGATTTAAGTTAAACGGGAAAATGATGATATATATGTTTAAATGTTTCTGTATGGTTACACGAGTAGTTAGACTACTCTCCAATCTCCATGGTGATCAAAAGATAGAGAAGTGATTACCACCAGATTGAAAAGTTTATGCTAGAGGACATAATAAATACATAAGAGTGTTAGATATAATAAAAAGTCGGGTACTTCTCTTGAGATTTCTGCAAAGAGTTGCTCTGCTTTGTCTTTAGCTGTCTTGATCTGGTCGTTTGTACAATAACTTATCTGGATGAAATGATATTCTTGTAAAGCAAAACGAATATCCTTCATTAATTCAGTATTCTTAACATCTGTCAGTCTAGAGAGCTGCATCTGAGAAAGAATGAATTTGTCATGAGTATAGAGGGAAACATGAGTAATACATCATCCGCTAATCCGTAGTAGGGTGATAAGAAGGCCTTTGAGGCAAGCTTCTTTACGAGTGTTAGAGTAAAAAATCTTTTGAAAAATATGAAGCAATAAGTGATCGACTGTATTATGTACGAAGATGTAAAGTTCAAACTGGTGGCTTGAAGTATCGAAGTTGTAACCAAAGAAGAATGAAAATGTGGTTGGTTCCAGACAATTGCAACTTAGATTGCGTTGGAAATGGGGTCCAGTGACACTCGTATTATCTGAGACGGATTATGATTGTTTGATAAGTTGAGTGATTTCCGATAAGCTAGCTAGAGAGATCGACTAAGTTGTCTTTGCTGAACCAAAATGCCCTTTGGTTTCCGGTCTAAATTTTGGAAGATCACCACATGAGTCTTCCAGATAAGCCAAAGAGAGATAACAATGATGTTACGAAGCTGAGACAAGCAGGAGAAGTTTGGTGTAGAGACCCGAGCAATAAGCCATTCCCTAAAAGTATCAGAGTTGGTGCATGCTGGGATAGTCATTCGAATGCCAAATGGCGGCAACTTTTGAGCAGTTAAGGAGAAAATGGACAGCCATTTCTTCAGATGAGTGGCAGAGCCGACAGAGTGATGATTCAGTGATGCCTATCTAAGAGAGAAATTTTCTGGTGGGAAGTTTGTCTAGCAAAGCTGCCAGAAAAAAAGAAAGAATTTTTTTTTTGGTAGAATAAGAGAATTGCATTGAAATTTTAAAAGGTACAGTATTTTTGCAGAGCAAGCCATGACGACTTTACATAGAGGATATGTGAGTCCTCAGCATGGTAGAAAGTGAGACCATAAAAAAGGAAATAGTGAAACTAATACAAGCCAGACCTAGACTATTAAATAGAAATAGGTATATTACACAAAAAGGAGAGTTTAGATCTCTTCGCAGCAAGATTCATTAACCCAATCTTGATAGACATCGATGCGGGCATGACAGGCAAAAGCTGCTAATGATCTGGACTCCTTTATATGCGGACCTCCGGCCCTGCCAATACTAAAGTCGTGCATATCAGTAGTAAGATAACATATATCATACATGAGTGGCGCCACCGTGTCCGTGATCTCTTCAGCATTTGTCATCTGAGAAATTAGAAACTTTGAGTAAGTAACGAGGTTTAAATGTAATAATTTCTTCTTTTTTGCCCAAATTAAAACTGTGAGAAGGGCTTTTGCTTGAGCTGTCAACCAGTCAGTAACTAAAATGGTAAAGGCAGCTGATCCACATCTTTGTTGTTGATGCATAAAGCAGCTAAGCCCCACACCAGCTTTCTGTAGGTTTTTGTCTACGCAGATTGCCATACAAAGGGTGATCGGTTGGCTTGTGCGACACATGCATGATTCTGGGTTCCTGTGTACTAAGACAGGAGAGTTCTTCTCAACTGTAAAGGTTGATGGGGGTAAAGAGTTTGGTTTTTTGTAGGTAGGGATGATTAAAGACCATACTGCTTGTCAAGTTTTTTCCGAAATCTCGAGTAGGCTTGATGATTGGTGCTCCACACTCTTGCTTTTCTCTATATACAAATTGTAAGCAGATGACACAGTTAATTTGCTGATTGTACTGTGGATTTGGATAATACGATTACACGCCTCAATCAACCATATAAGATAATGGAGTAATTTAGTCGTGTCTATACTACAGTTTATGTTGCCTTTTCAACTCTCGCCAGTTGCCAACCTTTTTTATTCTTCAATTATTACGTTAATGAGATGAGATTCAATGTACCACGTAGAGTCTGCTGATTGATCTCCAGCCATTAGCCAATTGATGGAAGCCACCTTATATATAGGCTTGGGAGGAGGTAGTTTTTGACCTGATAGTTTTTAATTAGAGTAAGTTACTCTAGTTGGATTATTAAAATTCGTCTCGTCACAAATATTTTTTAACTTTAATTACGCAAATGAGATAGATATATGTATGACACACAAAACCTATCTGTAAAACCGATAAGCTGTACTGTTCAATCTTGAAATGTTAATGTTGTTTATCATCGATCAAATGTTATTTCTGATAAAATTTCTTCTAAAACGCTATCACATTCCAAAGACGAGTGAAAATATAAGCATTCGATCGTTCTTTGACTTCTTCAAACTACATTATGCATGCTTCAAAGAGTGTGCGTGCGTATGCATGGTTGTTAGGATATGACGGAATTAGAGTACATCCTTCTTGTCCAAATTAGATATATACACACGTCTATTATTGCTCTCCAAAAGCAATAGATGACAAAAATTGTAAGGCAAGCCCATTTCTTCCCCCTCCCCTCCCCTCGCCTCCCACCCCAATCTGTCCCGCCGCTTCCACCACCACCCCTCCTCCCAACCGCCCCATCCCGGGCCAATCCGATCCCCTCCCTCGATATATACAATTGAAGTGGTTTACAATATAACCCGATAAACCTATCCATAAAAACTCCAAACAAGTACAATGGACACATAAATTAATCCCCCAAATGTTTGCATCAAGTATTATTTCATAATATCATATGCCATTTAATAGTTGACTGGTATAGTCAACCCTTCTTTTTGTGGATTAATAATCTCACGTTGGGACAAAGACAATGATATCATTACGTTTATATATTCAACCAGCTATAGAGGCCTTACAACTTCAAAAAGGTTTTTAGAGATTAAATAAAGTGATCCAAGACTTTTTATTTACATATAGAGACGACAAGAATAAAATAGGTGGTGGGACTCCTTCTAAACGATTATATTCAATCTTCAATCAAATGAAAAACGAAACCACAGGCTCTAGTTGTGTCAAGCAACAGTTGATTATGGTGGTGGCCACTGTTACCCTAGTTTTGTGCTTCATTTGAATGTTTCTGTTAGCTGATTGTATAAAGAAGCCTCGACGGCGATAAGTTCGTACATATTTATTTATTTAACTTGCGTTACTTGTATTATATGACCGAGCATTAATGGTTGCCTCCTCTATGAGAAGGGACACGACGCCATTCTCGCCTTCTGACCAAACATTTACAAGATACCGTATAGTGTAATCACGTTCTACAATTCGTAAATTGAATTAGTGGAAAAAAATACCAATTCAAAGTTGTTCCAGCATTTCGCAAGAGCGAAAAAGCTTTCAAAAAGCAATAAGATAAACTACGTCCTTTTCTTTATCGTTTGCCGTTTTTTCATTTGATGATCATCGACGAGAGTTGAGTATAATGTTCAAGTTTGTCACCGTTGCTGCATCAAATACAACATAATCTAGACCAATCTGGTACTATTATATTGCTTATTATTCTCAATAATTGAAATGATTATGGCAGCAGACTAACGCCGTTACACATAATGTTGATCGGACTCTGTCAACACGAGTCAGCTCTGTTACATTGGGGACCTTCAAACCGGGACAGGCTTCCATCAACTTGTTTTCTTATATAGATGTTTACATCTCCACTCCACCTTCTCTTCCTACCCTTTTCCTTGCACTTCCCAAAAGCTCTCCAACCTTTTTCTTGGCCTTAGATTCTCGATCAATTTCTATCCGTCAAGAATCCAAAATTTGAATCTCTCTCTCCCAACAACCACAAAAAATGGCACTACCAAAGCGCGGCCACAGATTTTTCAAGTTCAGGAGCCCAATTTCTTGTTGAACAAACGTTTCCTTCCATTTTTTGATCCTTCGATTCCGAAACTTTCTTGAAGAAAACCCACCTCCACAAACTTTCTAAAGTCTACTTTCAACAGCAAATAACACAGGAAAGAAGCTCTGTTAGTGGCTGACACAAGATATTCTCTAGCGATCATTGTCCTACCATATATTCGTCTTATCCGTATCAATCACCTCTCTTTGTAACCTCTCTTTGTAAGCAAATGTATTACCAGGAATACGAGCTCACCAGGAAAGTTGGAGGGATGGCTTGGATTATGCTGAGAATCGATTACTCAAGGCTCTTTTGGCTCTTATTTGGCGTTTTTTCGTACGAAAATCACGAAGGAAAGCCACGGATCTTCTAGCATCAGCTGCTCTTGTCGTTCACGTTCACAAAGATCACTTGCGTACTGTAGTATAAATAAGGTTTCTGCAGTAGTATACATAGTAATAATAATAAGTAATATTGCTGGTAATTTTAGTCATGTATAGAACGCGGTTGGGAGAAGCAGTAAGTGGTGATGGAACAAACTCGCAGTCGGTTTACAGCGAAATGGATCCATCCGGTCGATATGGACGTGTAAGTTCCCAAATCTTGTAAAGTTTGATGCACATTTATGCTTGATTTTTGCCATTGTGATGCATCATGTCATGATGTTGCTTTAGTGAATAATGTCATGGTACATATGATACACGAAGTTAATTATGGGGCAATTAGGTGGGACTTTATGGTCATATATAAGCTAATGTAGCACGACAATATATGATAAGATGCTGTTCTCCAGCGGTAGGTGAGTAGATAAGATGGTTCACTAATCATCTATACAGTTAATTAGTAACATGCAACCAATTGGTTGCAAAAGTGAATTTCAAGGGACAAACTTTCTGAACACTAATATTCATTGGAACTTCAGCGATATATAGAGTTTGAGGGTAAGCAAATATAAGTAGTAGAAAATTGCATCACGGAGACCAGTAGCCAACCAAGCAAAAAAAAAAAAAAAAAAAAAAGGTTACGAAACCTCTCTCTCTCGGGAGTTGACTATCCATCGATTAAACGAGAAAAATCCATGTGAGAATCGCGTTAAGTAGTCTATTATTGTCCTTGATGTGTGAGCCTGTGAAAGAAATGAATTTGGTGAAGTAGTGTTTAAAACTTGGAAGGAGAGGGAAAACGAGATGAAAATGCTTAGAATGCGGATCATATTTCGCTCAAAGGAAAGCTGCTTCTAGGTCAACTGGCACGGGGAATTGCTGGTTTTAAAATAATTAGCAGCAGGCTTTCCAAGACTCTGGAATTGTTATTCTAGTACAAAAACATTGTCTTAAATATGCTCAAGTTGTTGCCTTTGCTGCCCAAATTATTGCTTACGTATGTGTGTATATCCTGTAAACTTTTGCCTTACAGGTTCCTTTTTTAACTTGTCTGGTAGGATAAAATTTGATTTTTCAATCTAAAAAAGAAAGATTACCTAATTACTTCTACGACATGCCAGCCGTTTCTTTCTTATACTTTGGCCACTTGATTTCGTGTTTGTCCACCACCGGTGACTAGACATTAAACCATAATTATCAGAACCAGAGCGATCATTGAACCTGTGAAGGTATCGACTCAAGGTTTATTGGTTCAACCGGTAGTTCAAGTAAATTTAGATACATTAAGATTATAGAAAAAATTACTTGATTAAAAGCACCTAACTACATACAAATTTCAACTTTAACGGTAGTGTGGCGTTAATTTGCTTAATAAGCTTTTCAAGTTGGACAGATCGATCTTAGGTTCAATCTCTAGTGCTAACAATTATTATATTGTATTGAGCATTTTGTCCATGGGTCTTAACGAGGTAGAAACCGGCCGGTTTACGCCATGTCATCCTGATCAAGTGCAGAACTGATCCAAATCAAGAATTGGACCAGTGAAGTCACCGGTTCAGGATTAAATAGGTTCGACCGACCGGTTTAGTGAATTCTGATACCTATGTATTAAACCCTGCATTACTGTACGTAGAAGAAAAAAATCCAAAAGAGTGATGTTTCATTCCCTTCGTGCACTTTGTGCCCATCACACTTCATATATATGAAAAGTTCGCTCGACCTCATGAACTTCCATAAAATTTTTATTTATGCAATCAGTGTAGTAATCATATTGTAATAAAAATTGTTCTCGAAGTGTTAAAAATCATTTCCCCCTCGCAGTTTGAGGAAATTCTTGGCAAAGGAGCAATGAAGACGGTGTATAGAGCATTCGATGAACTTGTTGGAATGGAGGTGGCTTGGAACCAAGTCAAACTCAGCGATGTTTTCCGATCACCGGATGAGTTGCAGCGGCTCTACTCTGAAGTCCACCTCCTCAAGAACCTCAATCACGATTCCATCATGCGATTTTACACGTCTTGGATCGATGTTGACGGAAGAACCTTCAACTTCATCACTGAACTCTTTACCTCCGGCACTCTTAGGGAGTAAGCACAGCCTTTTGCCCTTGTCACCTTGCATGCATGCATATTACATCAAACCCATATTTTGCTTTTTTTTCCCCTCGATATCTGGTTAATTCTGTTGGCGATCTGTTCTTTTCTCTCCTACTATATGCCTGACCGTCTGAGAATTATAAGTAAAAGTAGAGCCATCAAAACTGTATAGGACTCAACGTGCAACTCCCAAAAAGCATTACTTTCTAGTTAAGTTTTTGTACAGGAATCAAGTATGATTGAGTTAGCTGCTAAGTATGTACATAATGCAGCTTTGACATGCTGTATTCTATGATCATACGGCAGATACAGACAGAGGTACAAGAGAATCGACATTAGAGCGATTAAAAACTGGGCACGCCAGATCCTGCAAGGTCTAGCTCATCTCCACGGCCTTCAACCCCCAGTGATTCATCGAGACCTCAAGTGCGATAATATTTTCATCAATGGCCATCTTGGACAAGTCAAGATTGGTGATCTAGGGTTGGCAGCCACCCTTCGTGATTCGCAGCATGCCCACAGCGTCATTGGTAATTCTTCAATCTCACTACCCCTGTGTGCTTGCCTGGAATACGAACGAGTAGATAGATTGGAGAAGAGAAGTTTAATCTAGTTCTGGACAATGACAATTGGGTTGTGAAATTGGGAGACATCCTGTCATATAATATAATCATCACAAAAATGAAAAACTAGCGATGAAAATCAAGTTATTCATGGCTAAGAAATAGACATTTGTACATCGTGCATGTATACGTATCTATGTAGAATTTACATCCAAAAAGGGTACCCGTAGACAGATTCATATGGCTTTCCTATTCTTGAAGTCCTATATGTATATTCGAAAATTAAGGCATCCTATATATATATATTCATACAGGCGCTAAACACGAGTATGCTCGGAATTAGTAACTTAATTCTATGTCAACCTTCATCAGGCACACCTGAATTCATGGCACCAGAGTTGTATGAGGAGGATTATGACGAGCTCGTAGACGTATACTCATTCGGCATGTGTATGTTAGAGATGCTTACTGGCGAGTATCCGTATGGCGAATGCTCCAACCCTGCTCAAATTTACAAGAAAGTGATGTCGGTAAGCTAATTAATTGGCATTCGACATTGAACTCAGTTTTCAGCATGATTTTCTCGTTGAGTTAATATTTTGTGTGACAATAAAAACTAATTTAGCCCATATGGTCTGTTCTGGTAGGGTAAGCTGCCGCAAGCATTTTACCGGATTCAAGATGTTGAAGCACGGCGTTTTGTTGGGCAATGCTTAGAGACGGCTTTGAAAAGGCCGTCAGCCAATGAACTTTTGCTGGATCCATTTCTTGCCCCTCAGGTACTCGAAGATGAGCCAATGTTGTGCATCCTTCCAAGGGTACCAAGTCATGACAAGCCAAGTACTCCAGATAGAACAAGGGCTGTGGAGATGCCGCCTTTGCTGGAAACTGGTTCGATAACGAGGAATACAGACATGACAATCACTGGGACGATGAACCCAGAAGATGATAGTATCTTCCTCAAAGTACAAATCTCTGGTAAAGATGGTACTGCCTCAACTTTTGGCCTCTCCTTTAGAACGTAGTCTTGGATGATTACCAATAACCTTGAAGGCATAAACACTCTCTTCTAAAGTTTTTACTTCATTGCCTAGCCCTACATGAATAGTTGTACGCAGATGCTTGGGCAACGTCATTTATTTCTATGACTTTATCATTTCCTCATAGAAAACTATACTATAATGCATATTACAGAAGATGCAACTGCTGATTGTGATACGAATTTATCAGGTCAAGCTAGGAACATATACTTCCCCTTTGACACTGCGAGTGACACTGCACTCGAGGTGGCCACTGAAATGGTCAAGGAATTGGAGATCACTGATTGGGAGCCATTCGAGATTGCTGAGATGATTGATGAGGAGATTTCTGCTCTGGTTCCAACTTGGAAAAAGGAACGCAACTCATCTCAAAAGTACAATCCTCAGCATAGCTTCAATTACAACGAAGAAGATGACGGAGAGGAAACAAATCACCACCCTTTTGACTCTCTCTCCTCTCATTGTTCCTCCCAAGCTTCTCTTGAAGGTCTTTTCACTTCTTGCATGACCAAATCTCATCAGGAAGACTGTGCGATTACTTCAGGACAAGATTGGCCTCAAGGTAAGTTATCAATCCTTTTTTCTAAATTATTTGACTAGTACTATGCGACTCATCGTAAGCCAAGAATTTATGACATTGGACTTCCCACATGAATTTCTGATGTTCTCGATTTGTTTTTTTCTTATGGGCGTACTGATGCAGATGAATTCCTTATAAACGACGATGCAAGTTCTCAAAGCTCGTGGAACTCCTACAAGTACTCCAACATAAACTACTGCTCGGCGGTTGAAACTGATTTTGAGTTAAGCTCCAACATATCACGCAACTATACAAGGTTCTGTCCTGATGATAGAGCGTCACACAGTTCCAACAAGCATTGCCATGCCCTGCTGAACAGTAGTGAGAAAGCTTGTAATTACCCGAACCAACAGAGGAAGATGGCGAGGATTGGGTCGCTTGTGGATGTGCGCAGCCAGTTGTTGCACCGATCACTTGTGGAGGAGATAAACAAGCGGCGTTTGTTCAAAACTGTTGGTGCTATTGAGAACATTGGGTACCATGAGCCAGCTGGTTACTCTTCCCGGATGGGCGATGGTCATAATGAGGGATATCCTATCAATGGTGGTAAGCAAAGATTTGAATGGTGAGATCTTTCATGAACCGCATGGCATGAAGGGATAACGTTTAATGGTGTGTTTAAATGTTTTGTTTGTTTTGAAAGCTTGTTTGAATAAAAGCGGCTGGGATCCTTGCCAAACTCGTCGGTTTGGTTGTTTATATGATTTAAGAAGAAGAACTGCAAGTGTTTTGTAAGAACAAGTTATGAACTTGATGTATCATGAATTGCGAAACTTCGGATTTGTATCTTTTCTCCCATTCTTGACCGCTGGCATAAAAAATCCACGTCGGGAAATATGAAAAAAAATTGGTTGTTGCCACGGTTGGAGGAAGCTTTCTCCTACCCCTTATATAGCGATAATTAATAGTCTCTAAATGTTTCTAGTGACTTTTATTTAGTAACGCTAGAAAAGTGCTGCTAATAATTGTCGCTGAAAGTGTCAGAAAAAAGTCACTAGAAACATCTGGCGACTATAAATTGTCACTATACACGGGGTTGGAGGACGATTCCTACAATCCGGGTAGGAGCCAAAATTTGTTCGGGAAATATTGCCCTTATAAGCTTCTTTACTTCAATTTGGTCTTTGAGTTGGATATTTTAACATTGTTTTAGAATGAATCAATCTGATTTTACAACAAAATTAGTCGCTACTACGGATTTCGCTTGTGGGTCAGCACCCATAAGAAGGATAGAGATTTAAGGTCAAATCATAAGCCAGAGTACATACTGTGGAAGTGGAAATAAAGCTCAGCAGCATTTGTTGGGACACTATGCTGGAAATTCAGGTTACGCAGAGAAGTGGACCTAGCTCGAAAGCTTAAAAGCTATTAGAGGAAATTTTAACTTTCTGTTGTGTGGGTGCAAATGCATCAGGGTTCCTTGTCTGTTTCGATAATATAAATCCATTCCTCTCGGTTTAAGCCTCATTGCTACACATGAATGTATCCTGTTCGGACTAGCAATGCAGGAGAAGCGTCTATCTACCAAGAAGTAAATGGTTTTATTCCTCATACTGTTTATCGCTAGAATTCGTATATAATTAGGCCTATATATAGGTAGCATTAAACCTTAGTCACTGAAAAGAATACGCATACAAGATAAAACGGATAGCAGCAAAACACAAAATTAAGTTCTGATTTGTAACTCGTGTTATCGTTCGACACACCAAGTATTTAATCAACAATAAGAAGCTTAAAGTACATTAATTATGGCCTTTTATATCAACATTATATCGGCCTTAGCTATGTTGATTAGTATTAATGTTTTCACAGAAGTACAAGGATTAGATAAAACTGTCATGCATGTTCAATAAAACCAACACTATTGCTTCTATCTTCAGTCGTCGTATTAGTTATAGTAGCACATGTCTTCGGTACTGTTGCCTTGTCAGAATTATTGCTCTCATTGTTTGAGATACCTAATATCACTCTTTCTGTTTTTGTAAATTCCATTTCTTCTTTTCAGGAAAAAAAAAAAAAAAGGTTTCTTATTCACAATTGAACAATTTGGCAAAAATCTTGAATAATAAAGCTCACTGCTCACCCACTTTCCAAGGTTGCGTTACGATTCATTGCCAACCTTTAGTTTCTTCGATCTACTGCCTAATAGCGTTCTTCTGTTATTTCCAGAATGAATATTATGTTTGCAGTCAGTATCTTTTATCATAGAAACTTATACGATGCCTTCCTTCCAATACAATAATAGTGGTCGCTGTTTTAATCTTTGAACTAGACTTCGGACAAGGATTACGGTTTATACTAGTACCAGATACCTCTCCTTTAAGCTGCATGTTGCATCGATCTTTCCAGCTTAAATCCAACATTGCATATACGGTTTAAAATGAGCTTCTAATGACTGCATTTTAGTTCCTAAAACGAATCTAGAGGCAGAATTTCGTGTTTGCCATGAAGAGCTACTACACCCCAAATGCTTTCAGAAAAAAAAAATTTACATCCATGAACAAATTTGAATTGATTAACAAAGTTTTAAGAGCTGAACTTCATCAGACGATTTATACCAAACGTGTAGTTACAACGCAGCCAAGAGAAGACCATCTAATTTTGGACAGGGCATATGGTTTGCAGCTATACCAAATTTAATCAACACTTTGTTGTTGGGGGGGGGGGGGGGGGGGGAGGAGGAGAGGCGAAGGGGGGAATCAAGTAACGTGAAAATCACATTGCTTACTATGCGACGTATGCCCCACAGCAAGATAAAATAATATGGAAATAACGTTTAGACATAGATAGGAGCCCTAAGTGTTAACTATGTATAACAAACTGCAAGAGGGGTCACCAAAGTACTTCATCAAAGCAAACAAGTGAAAAAATCAACCAATATGAATCTGTCACTCTACTGACCACAAATCAATATTCATAAGAATCTTGACGCTCACAAATTTGCATCTCATCATCCAGCCGTCTGAATTCACCCAGCAAAAACCCGTTAGCATCCACAATCATCGACCCCAAACCCGCCCCAAAACCACCGTGTTTCCCACCCAAATCCATGGCTTCCACCGTCGTATCCGGCAAGTCATCAGAAACCACGGGTTTAGTCTTTGGCTCCACCTTCACCTTCAGCCTCTCCTCCCTCTTTGCTTCAATCTCACGCTTCCTTGACACACAAACCCTAGATTCCTCACGGGTCCACTTCCTCCTCCGAACATGTCGATATATTCGTTTTATTACTCTTCGAGCCAAAACCCTTTTGCTGAACGCCTTGTTGTTGAGAACAACAGGTTCCTTTGAAGAAAAACTCACAATGGGGTCTAGAATAATCTCGTGAACGATGCGTTTCTTTGATCGAGTTTGATCGAGTTCGTCGGAGGACGACTCGGTGGCATATGGGTCTGAACAGATGATTCTGACTATCCGGGTCTTTCTCTCACTCGTGTTGTTTTTTGCACTCTCCGCCATTTTTTTGTGGGTATCAAGCTAACTTAGAACGCCCATATATATAGGTAAGGGAAAGAGAGGGATTCTCTCTAGGGTTTGATATAAGTTGATATTAGGGTTTTAAGACCAAAATCTTGTCCCTCATCGTTTAGGCGTAGGATTGCGTTGGAAGGACAATAAATGGATAACGGATTACTTAGCCACGGCCCTCTGACTCATCAATTGAAAAAAATGGATAAAACATTAGCATAAACTTAGGGTCAGTATATTTGACTAACAATTAGGAACCTTAATTCTCTTTGATTAGGCATCTGCTTGTGATAGTCCCTTGATATAATTTAGGGTACAACGACAGTGACACACACACACACGGGCGGACCCATGAAGTCTAATTGGAGGAGGGTGGGGACCAAAAAGTCGTAAAAAAAGATTAATGACAAACGTAAAAGAATTTGAGTCATCATTGAATGCGTTAAATGCAAAATATATTACTCAATTTAAAAATCCATCATATATAATTTTAGTATTCATAACGATCTATTTAACAAATTATTAAAGTTGCATGAAAGAAGCTTAACCATTACTTTATATATGCATTACTAAAGTGCGATAATCAACTGTACGAGGACAATAGTCACAAATAAATTAACATAGTATCTAAGAATTTAAACTAAAAAAAAGAACTAATCTTGATCTATTCGTGTTTCTTTGTAATTTGGAGGTTTAAAATTTTGAATTTGGAAGAATGAAAATGAAGCAAGGGAACAAGAAAGACAAAGATTATGACGGTCAGTGACACAAAAATTAAAAAATACAACAAAATAAAATCTTAATACATGTTGTGATATAGTGACATTTTCATAAGTAATTTAAATATTATAACTGGGGTGTCGTGGCCATCCCCTGTCATGGAGGTGGTCTGCCCTTAGACACACCCACCCATGCATGCACACACACACACACACACACACATATATATATATTGGGCCGATCCACATTTACCAGTAGAGAAATAACTATTTTTCTACCACCCATCTAGTTGTACACGTGTAATCACGGACGACCCATATTCACGTTTTTTTTTTTACTGAAACCCGTCTAACCGTCACTCTTAGTAGCGATTAGTCTTTTGGCCCAAAATGTCCCTCGCGCCTCCCTAGGACGTTTAAAATAGGCTAACTGCTACACTTTTCCGTTAACCGCTATTAAGTGTATCGGTTAGGCGCTGCTCCCAAGACCTTAATTGTTATACTTAGTAGCGGTTAGACGACTTAAAGCCCCACCTGCCTTTACTTTCCATTCTCTCTCTCTCTCTCTATATATATATATATATATATATATATATATATATATATATATCTACCCCTAACCCTTTCTTCATCATCCATAAACCCTAAGCTTCCAATTAAGTGTTAGCAGTAGTTAACCGATGGAGAGATAGTCGGGCAGATCACTCCAGGGGGTGCTAAAAATATATCGAAATCAGTATATTTTCTTATAAGTAAAATAGCACACCAAAAAAAAAAAAAAAAACAAAGTGCACTTTTTTATAATACACAAAAAAAACATACAAAAAAGCATCTAAAATGTCTTATTAAGTTTCATGAGAGTCATTAAAAACTCTTTACAGTACAAAAGAAGCAAATACAAAGTAGATATTTCAGTGTTTACAAACGAAAGCACTAAATAATTACTCGATGAGGCGCCGAATTCTGCATCTTGAAATTCACTAGTACACAATTATCTTAGTACTGAGCCTTGTTGGTGACAGCTTATTTGTGTTATTTTCATATACCGGGAAATTTGATGATTTGTGAACTTTCTATTCTTAACGAACCTACCTGTATCCATATCCAACTTTGTCTGGGAATCTCATGCATATACATGCTATAAAAACACAAAACACAAAACACAAAAAGAAAAGGCTCAAGTTTCCTTCAAAACTACAAGAAAGAACCAAATTCTAGAGGAAAACCTACAATAACACTCCCACACCACCATTCCTATGAAGGTAACATAAATCTGATTCTCAGCACCCATCAAACTGAATGCTCGTACAATCTAAATATGGCCTCACTACAATTCTTGAGCCTGATTCAACCATATGCTACGTGTTCGGATATTCCCAATTCCATGCAACCCTTTTGTTACTCCATCTTCTTCAAAAGATTTGACGGAGTACATAGCCTACCGAAGAAATGCTATCTCCTTAACAAAATTCTGCCTCCTGAAACTTGTTTTTACTGCAATTCTATATATCTCCGTCATAAATAAACCGTGCAGCATACCGCATTGGCAAACGTAACTGCAAAGCAAATTGAATCCTTAGTTTGTCCATTCACAATAAATTAGCTGCAAAACTATTTTTCCCATTACGAGATAAATTTGCTCCCACGAGTATATATATATCAATGAAGGTAATTATGAATGTAATCCTAATCACATTGAATTCATATCCATAATTAAAAGAAAACATTCAAAACAGCCTAAGTATCTTTACCACTAACCATAATTGTGCAACAAATACAAGAATCAAGTTAATTCAATTCAGCTTCCAAATTCAAAGCAAACAAATCTACGCTCATATCACAGTTAAAACATGCAATTTTACATCGACAAAATTAGAGACGGGCTCAAAGAGTAAAGAAAAACGTACGTTGATATCATCGCCGACGGAATTGAGCTCCTTGTTGGCCTGCTGGCTGAACTAGTACGATGAGCGTGTCGTGGCCACCGTGGCCCATCTACGATTTGCCGGAGTGAGGCGCCCGAGGCCGTGGCCCGTGAGACGGTGAGAACTGAGAGGAGAGAGAGAGAGAGACTCGTGGCCTGTGGCTGCCGTCTGCGATTTGCCGGAGTGAAGCGCCTGTGGCCGTGAGAAATGAGAGAGTGAGAGGTCGTGAAAGTTGAGACTGAGAGGAGAAGAGAGAGAGTCTGCGACTGAAAATCTGAAGAAAAAAAATTCCAAAATTTGAGGGGGTACATCCCCCCCCCCCCTCCCCTCGTACAACACTAGCTCCGCCCCTGGGCAGAGAGACAAACCAGATGAATTTTTTTTTTGGAAGTTCAGGGGGTACATTAGCCCCCTGTTGACCACGTGGTTCCGCCACTGCACACACACAAGTGTTTGCTTATATCTTCGGCGCCTACACATGTAAACATAAGAAGTTTTTTTTTTTTTTTCTGGTGCCAAGTGCTTTGCGGGAAAATGAGCTCGAGGGACTTTGTTAAGGAGCCTCTTTAGATTGCTACATCTTACAACAATTTGGTAACTTGGACTCAGTACCTCTAACCTTCATTCTTCAAAGACGTGCTTACTACGTCTAACTGGAACCACCCCCACCATGGGCCATGCATTGTTATAGAGCTGAAAGTGCCTTCGGACCTAAACAAACCAAACAACTTTTCTAGTCTTACTCTCTTCTCTTCAATCATGGCTATCACAAGCACACAGACTCGGTCACATTCATCTGCACGGGTGGAGCCACCATCTCCGATCCCAACCGGAAAAGGTTCGCGGTCAGCCGCAAATTCCATTTTCTCAAACTACGTCGATGAATCAAACCGAATTCCTGAACTAACCCTCCCTGGCTATGGGCATCGGTCGGTTCTTCCCGATATTGATTACAAATCCCTTGTATCGGGGGATCCCGATTATGTTGATTTGCTTTTGAGGTCAGTTCTGCAATTCGGAGCGTTTCGGATTAGTGGTCATGGCATATCGGGAGAGGAGTTGCGGTTGGAAGCTGAATCTCTCTTGGGGGCGTCATCGGAGAACCGTCTGCGTTACGGCGACCACAAGGAGCTTGTTTTGTGTAGCTTGGATAATGAGATGGCGGCATCAGTCAAAGACATGATCGGAGCTGAAAATTATCGGAGTTTAAGGTAGTAGCCGTAACTTTTTTCTCGTTCATTTCGGTCGTGCTGGTACGATGAGTTCTAGAAAGAATTTAAAGAAGGATTTCGGGATCCAAAAAAGTACCTTCAAAGATTCAAAACTTTTTTTGTGTCACATTTTTTCTACTTTTCCAACCGTTCATCACTCTCTCCCCTTCTTTTTTTAATCTCAACCATCTATTTTTCATCTTTTGTTTCAGCAATTCATTAATATATTACTTATATTTCATGATTAACCAATTATTGTTACACAATAACCTTTCACTATTGTTGCCAAACATTAAACTTTATGAATTCAGAGATTTCAAACCGTAAGAATTTTAAAATGAAGAGATTAAAATCAAACCCAATTCGGAGCCATTGCGCCATAGCACCACCACCATTTCCAAAACCAAAATTAAAATCCTAACCTAACCCTAAACCAAAGCCGTGACACCACCACGCCACCGCATCGCGACCATCTCCAAAAGCCAAAGTTAAAATCCATACTGAACACTAAAATCAAATCGATGGTTGGGGTTTTGGAAGAAAGGGCAGAGAAGTTACGCTAGTGGTGGTGTTAATGTTAATGGCAGTGGCAGTAGTTGTGGGCTTGGTGTTGGTAGTGATGGCTTTGACGATAGTGGCGACATTGTGGGTTGGTGTTTGGCGGTGATGTTGGTGTTGGCGTCAATGATGGTATCAGTTTAGTGTTTGGTAATGACAGAAGTGTTGGTCTTGTGGAGCTAGCGACAGTAAAACTTGTGGTGGGTTCAGTGGTGGCTAGTTTGGGGGGTTTGGTGGTGGTACGAAGGACATTGGTGGTGGTGGGCCTGTATGAGGGAAGTAGACGAGCTGACGTGACTACCAAGTGAATTAGGAGGCTAATGGCTTTCGGGGGGGTGGGGGGAGGGAGTTTTGGTTCTAGCCTTGGAAGATTAAAGGACGTCCAAAATATGGACTTCAGCCGGTTAATTGGTACATTAAGCACAATTAAGTTGGAAAATTTTAGATGAATTGTGCTAAAATTGAAACATTAAGATGAAATACTCACCCGCCTCTAAACTTTAGGGTTTTTATGCGCAAATGATCCTAAAGACAATTTAGCGAAAAAGATTCACCGCAAAATGTCTTTTTGGTTATTTATTTGAACGTAAGAACAAGGCAAATGACTTAACCAATGGTTGCGTTAGGTTTGGTCAAATCAAGAAAAAGTATTGCTCCGTACTTGTCATAAATCAAAATAACCAACAAACCTTTTCTTTCTTGCCCTATAGGTTGAGAGGTACTTTTCCTATTACACTAATGTTGGATATCAGCTCATAACTTTAATGTAAATCAGCTCATTTGATACACAAAGGTATTCTACGTTGCCTTCTTATGTTGATAGTTGTCACATTTCTCATTTGCAGCCTAAAGATAGAGAATGTTGCCAAAAATCTTGAGGAAATAGCTGAAGAACTAGCTCAAGTAATATCCAGTAATACAAGGAAAAAATGCTCAAACAAAATTCAACCAATTGAATCAGCATTGAGCTTATATAGATGCAATCATGCTACTCTCCTCGATCAACATATGCATTGGTGCGACAAGCTGAGGAATGAGTCACGTAAATACGCTCTAAGCCTCCACCTCTCGGTAGGGCAAGGTGACTTTGTTCTCCGGTCAGAGAAACGTCACATGTCCTTCAACAAGAGCACAGACGCGATCATAGTTACCATTGGAGAAAAGCTTGAGGTAAGTTTGTATCCAGCTCCTTTTGATTACCCTAGTCGCATATCACCTTTGGATAGCCATATATGTGTTGTTCCGTCTATCCTCTTGTGCCCTCTCGTCTACAAAACGGTATAACTTTCAGCGTAACAGTTTTTGGCCAAAAGTTGTCTATCTATTCAACTATGTAAAGATTAGCTTAAGCAGTATACTAGGGTTAACCCCAATAGTGGTATATGCTGTACAGTGGACAGCAACCTGTTCAAACTCGCAGTCTCATGGAAACCTAATGGGAACCAAATACGATCATGAAGTTTTGGGGGCCTATCATATGCGAATAGAGACTTGCAGATCATGAAATTTTCTGGAAGCTAGCGTAAAGATTCTGACATTGTCTTGCTGATCACTGTAGGAATGGAGCCTTGGAGAGTTCAAATCATTTCCTGGGAAACTAAACCTCGAGCAAGACCCAAAAGGAGTCCATACTGCTTTCCTTGTTGAGCTTAAGTGCTCACCTTTTAATTTGAATCTCGGTGTCGACAACTGCAATTGTAAGACAATGTCCATAACCGATCAGATCTTGATTGTAGTCATCCTGTCTATCGTATACACCATTTTTGCGCTTATATTTTTGTGATGTTAACAATGCTTGCTGTCTTACTGATTGGATTGGTGTTCAAGATTTTTAATTTTCTCCTTTATTTTTATTTTTTGGTGGGAGAGATGCTTTAATGTATAGTATTGATTTCTCTTTCTCAAATTTACTTATTTTTGTTGAAACTAAAATATAAAGATTCCTGCGATCCTATATTGTTATCATGAATGTAATAACTTTCTACTATTGCTTCGTTTTGATTTTTCTTTTTCTCTTTTGGGTTTGATGACACATAAATCAAACTAGGCCGATACACATAATTGCAGGCATGATACAAAACTGCACCGTTGAAGTTGGAGCAATTTTTTGCCCGCCCGTCAAGCCGCTTCATAATTATCCGATTTAATCAACAAAAACGCTACACTATATGTATCATTTTGATGTATGTTTAAAGCTTTTCTTATTATAATTTGATGCTTTAAGAACTTTATTAAGTTGTTGTAGTAGTTGGGTTCATTAACGGTCCACCAAGTAGGTAATTATAAGTTTATGGGTAGGGTTTTAAAGGCTAATTATAGACTATTTCACATCCGATGTAGATATCACAGTCTTCCATCTTAATACCTTAACGTCCGCGCTAAGGTCCCCTCTCAACTTAGGCACATATGGCCCATAATCTCTCGCTCTCTCTCTCTCTATTGTCATATAATATCAGCAACTCAATCGGATTGACTAGATTCGAGTATGCCTTCTTGATCTAACTACCGGCAACCTGACTGAAGAACATAGCTGGACAGAGCTTTTGAGAGTCGGTTTTGATACCTTCTCTAATTACTGAGTCCACCACTTCACCACAGGATAATGCCCTCCTCAAAAAGGGGTAGACAAAGTAAGTACTTATATTATGAGTTCATGAACATGATCTTAGAAAACTAATTTCAAATTGTCTGACATCTGCTATTGGATATCACACTTTGGCTGGAGACACGTTATACAATGAGAAATTTGCTTTTTTATTTTTATGGTGTGACTGTAAACGACGTACTCTGGACTGATTCGAAAGTGAGTTTTCATTAGTTCACTAAAATTTCATGGCATTTGTATGATTTTACACCCAATAATTATCTAAACTAATTGATGCCAAGGAAAGTGGGTTCTTACTTACGTGGAGGTGCCACAAAGGCTGCAGTCCGAGTCAGCTTCCAAGTATGTAAAGTGAGAGACAACAAGGGTGGAACAAGGGCAGAGACCAAGGGCTTCCCAGACAGAGCTTGAGGGTGGCAGTGCTGCGAGGGCAATAGCGCAGGATGAATATACGACGACAGTCACAGTCCGATGCTTAGGTCCAAAGTCAGGGTCTTGTATGTTTCTCTCTCTAGGATTCTAGAGTGAGAAAGTGAAATGTTATGAAAATGTCCAAATGTTATCCTCCAAATGAATTCTCAAGACCTCTATTTATAGAGATTGAGATGACGATGTCATTAACCGACACGCGGCACTCCCCGGGAGTGACGTCACTGGGGGGTCCACGAGTGCCGGTGCTCCATGGACTGTCAGATCGCATATTCAACCGGCCTGCTCCTCACAGCGTCGCTCTGTCTGTCTGGAAAGACTGGCTCCCACCGCATCGGTGTGGCCAGAGAACCCCCTTGATCTAGCCTCCAATCCAAGCCCTTGCGGAGTCCCACAGGCCTGACAGCGGTGGGGAAGACCCGACGCCCAACTGCCAGGTGAACTAGGCGCGATGCCCTCCGAAGACCTGCTCCCGTCTCGAAGTGACCCGGGGGTCATAGTCCCTAGGGGTGCCGACGCAAGCCCCCAGTGCCGGAGCACGTAGGCCAGTCACGCAGGCACCCTGACGGAGATAGTGTCCCGGAGGAGTCGTCTATTCCGCAGGCCAAGGTAGCATCCCGGAGGAGCCGTCTACCCGGCCGGCCAAGGTAGCATCCCGGAGGAGCCGTCTACCTGGCGGAAGGGGAGTTGAAGAGCTCCCTGGCAGAGATAGTGTCCCGGAGGAGTCGCCTATCCCTGCGGGTGAGTCCTTATGCCGAAGCACTCGGAGCATGTCAAGGTAGCATCCCGGAGGAGCCGTCTACCCGACTGGCCGAGGTAGCATCCCGGAGGAGCCGTCTACCTGGCGGAAGGGGAGTTGAAGAGCTCCCTGGCAGAGATAGTGTCCCGGAGGAGTCGTCTATCCCCGCGGGTGAGTCCTTATGCCGGAGCACTCGGAGCATGTCAAGGTAGCATCCCGGAGGAGCCGTCTACCCGACTGGCCGAGGTAGCATCCCGGAGGAGCCGTCTACCTGGCGGAAGGGGAGTTGAAGAGCTCCCTGGCAGAGATAGTGTCCCGGAGGAGTCGCCTATCCCCGCGGGTGAGTCCTTGTGCCGGAGCACTCGGAGCATGTCAAGGTAGCATCCCGGAGGAGCCGTCTACCCGACTGGCCGAGGTAGCATCCCGGAGGAGCCGTCTACCCGACTGGCCGAGGTAGCATCCCGGAGGAGCCGTCTACCTGGCGGAAGGGGAGTTGAAGAGCTCCCTGGCAGAGATAGTGTCCCGGAGGAGTCGCCTATCCCCGCGGGTGAGTCCTTGTGCCGGAGCACTCGGAGCATGTCAAGGTAGCATCCCGGAGGAGCCGTCTACCCGACTGGCCGAGGTAGCATCCCGGAGGAGCCGTCTACCTGGCGGAAGGGGAGTTGAAGAGCTCCCTGGCAGAGATAGTGTCCCGGAGGAGTCGCCTATCCCCGCGAATGATGTACACTCCGGAGAGTGGGTTGAAGCATGTTCCATGACCAAGGCAAGGTGCGCATGGTGTGATGAATGAGTGTGGTGCCCGGGGGCATGATGACATGATTGTGGCGCATGGGCGCGATGAAGTGAGCAAGGTGCCGGGAGCACGTCTATGTCAATGGCGCGGCGCATGGGCGCGACGGAGTGCGTAAGGTGCCGGGGGCATGTTTGTGTCAATGGTGGCGCATGGGCGCGACATAGTGCGTAAGGTGCCGGGGGCACGTCGATGTTAATGGCGCGGCGCATGGGCGCGACAGAGTGCGTATAGTGCCGGGAGCACGTTGGTGTCAATGGTGGCGCATGGGCGCGACAAAGTGCTTATGGTGCCGGGGGCACGGTAGTGTGACAGAGAGCCTGGAGGCACGGCTGTATCAGCGGCGCGGCGCACGGGCGCGGCGGAGTGTTGGACTGTGACGCCCGGACGTCGGTGACGGGGGTCATGAAGACGACGTCCGGGCGACGGATGATGAGCGTCGTGGAGTTGTGTCTGGGCGACGGGGTCGCGGAGTTGTGTCCGGGCGACGGGGGTCGCGGAGTTGATGGACGACGGACGTCGTGAAGTTGATGTACGAACGGATGTCGGGAGGTTGTTGCAGGACGGACGTCGCGAGGTTGATGTACGAACGTCCGTAAGGTGATGCACGACGGACGCGGCGAGGTTGATGTCCGGATGAGGGGCGAAGGGCGTCGCGAAGGATGCAAGGCCTCTTGAAGAGAAGTGAGGGTGCTAAGGATAGAGGCCAAAGGCCAACCCTTCGGGGAAGGCCGAGGCCGACCCCAAGGGGAAGGCCGAGGCCGACCCCAAGGGGAAGGCCGAGGCCGACCCCAAGGGGGAGGCCAAGGCCGAGGCCGACCCCAAGGGGGAGGCCAAGGCCAACTTCCTTGGGCAAGTGTCATGGCGCGTCGTTGGGCGACAGGCGAAGTGCGACGGTCGAAGTGTCATGAGGCTTGGTTACGTTACTTGAGCGTGCATGCTTTGACCGGTTGTGAGCGTTGAAAATGTATGTTGCTTGTGCGGACGTGTCATGCAAAGTGGGACCGTAGTGGGCCTTTGGGTGCGACCAGAATGGGTTGGGAACACTAATGTATTATGAAGTCAAGCAATAAAAAAAAAGATTTTTATATAGCAAGATTGCATAGTTTTTCCTTACAAAAACCGTGACCTCTAAGGGTCCACTTGGGTTGGCTCAACATACCCAACCCAAGAAAAGGTATCAGCATTAAGAAACAAGGAAAAAGAATCCACCCAACGCAAGAATTCAAAAAATGGTTTGAGTTGGGGTTGATTCAATTCGAATTGAGTTGGCGAATTCCTTACTTTTATTCTAATAATAATTATTGGCAAACTCATGACATTAATGAACTTGGCCACAATATCGGAAAAAACTTATTAAGGGCAGTTACCACTACCTACCACGGGCCAGTTCGATGCCACGATCTCTAGGCTATATATCCCCCCATGAAACATTCCCCCCGTTATCTCCACTCGCCCCCGTCAAAACTCGTAGCCAGCGGGCCAGTTCGATGCCCCGGTCCGACTGAGAGAAGGGTTATCACCGTCAATGGTTTTGTTGTATGGTCTCTCCGCTTTGGACTAGGTAGATGGTGACGGGGATTCCTTTGTTGGCTCGGGTGATGACGGGATCTCCAAGGTGGCACATATTAATGCGATTTGTTTGGACTGTGATACAGCGTCAGCAAAGATAACGTGATATCACCGTTGTAGTGAATTTTTTTCCTATACAACCCAAGTTGCACCCCTAAATAAAATACTTACTCCGTGACATGCCTGGGACACTAGGCCTCGCATATGCTCATGCTGGGCCTAGCAAGATGATACTTGATAATACAACAAGTTTCTTGAACACGAAAAGAATAAGCTATAAATACCTTCTGCGCCACGAAGATAACAAAGAGTTTCTCAAAGAAAAAAAACCGATCATCTCCCATGGCTACCAAAACTCTTCTCCTCACTTTACGCCTCTGCAAATACATGCTCCGATCACACTGTGAACCTTCAATTTCAAGAGTATAGCTGTTAAGAGGTAAAGGGTAATTTAAGATTCGTCAATTTAGTGTATTCACTGAAGCTAACGGTTATTCTTCTACCGTAATTTTTGTACTAAAGTAGGGATCTTTTTATTTTTTTTAGTTACGAAAGTTTGATTCTTTTTAATTCCTCATCGCTCCAATATTTGAGGCCCTTTGAGTTCTTAGGTAGGATAAATTCCGAATGTACCAGCATAAGATTTAATTGGACCATATTACCCACCCGGAAAGTCTATTTGCACAATATTATGTCACTAAAGTTCAATAGCAACAGAAATATCAACATTTTATCGACGGAATGAGGTACGGACAAGCAGTGAAGATAGAAATTCCCAACCTTAATAGAAGTTAAAGTTATCACGCTTTACTGACAAAACGAGAGTAGATAAAGATGAATAAGGGTATTGCTTAGGCGTTCAAAATTTGCTAAATGTGAAAGGGAATCGCATTATGAAGGTAAAAGGAGGATATTTTCGGACAGGTTTTGAGTACGTACAATCGAACTAAACGAAAAGTTGAATAACATCGTTTGACAAATCAAAGAAAGATAAATACGGCTTGCTAAGGAATCAAGTGGGATGATCTTGAGCTCACTGCTCCACCTCCCTCGATTAGGTTCAAATATATATATATATATATATGAGGCCAGGGGGATAGCACTACTCGGAGTTCAGGAGAAGGCCTTGAAAATCAAATGGTCTTCACTAAATGTAGGACCTAAGACAACTTATGCAGTACGAATTTGACGAGGAGGACAGCGAGCAATGGTGTGACTGACAATTTATTGGTAAGGGCTGCCCACAAAAAATCTCATTCAACAACGAGAGATGACCTGCAGGATGTAACCCAACAGGATGAGAGAAAGTTCGATGTAATGGAGAAGTTTAAGGAGTGCTGGGTAATGATATAATACGGTAAGACGGTTGCTGAGGCCAGCTATCCTTTCTTGTTCAGCATGTTGGGCCAGTAAGAGCGCACAGTCTGTAACCAAAATGCAATTGCCTGGTTGTGGCTTAGCTTCATCAATTCAACCAGTAGCATCAGCTTAGTATCAATACCACAAATTTGCATTTGCCTTGTCCGTGACGGAACCCATACTTCATTTTTCGTGGATAGGTGTAACATATGATCCAATTTTATATTAAAACATAGAACATCGGGATATGGGTTTTCCCGATTTCAAAGTTGGCATAGACAGCATTCCAAGTTCTGAATGACTATCAGGGATATAGTTTTTCAGTGTACTTGTAATAAAGAGAATTCGCCGGGCTTAATTTTATTGACACTAACCTGTAGGTGATGATGTAGCAGTACTGGTAACCATCGAGAAAATGAAGAAATCGAATGTGTTGTCTGCAACTCTTAAATGAGGTAGATGCATAAACATGATGGAGAGGATGATAAGCACATGATGTATAGAGGAAAGAACAAATTTTGGCTCCTACCCGGGTAGTAGGAATTTTCTTCTAATGCTGTGTATAGTAACAATTAATTGTCGCTAAATGTTTCTAGTGGCTTTTTTTCTAACATTTTTAGTGTCAATTATTAGCAACACTTTTATAGCGTCACTAAATAAAAGCCACTAGACATATTTAGAGACAATTGATTGCCGCTATATAGAGAGTAGAAGGAACATTCCTCCAACCGGGATAACAACCAAATTTTTTCCTAGAGGAAAAGATCTGCTTTACAGCTTCGGATGCAGGAGTAAGCCACCAGGTAAATTAAGCAGACGGTGTATCACTACTACCTTTAGTTGATAGGATTGCTGCAAAAATGTCGAAAGAGTGATTCAAGTTTTGAAGATGCTAGATAGAACAAATGCCCTCAAGTATACAAAATTTGCAGCCGTATTTATGTTGCTTATTTATATCCAAGAGTAGGTGCGTGACGCCTTGCTAGATCTTCCTCAATTGTGCTACGCTGTTTAGCGTAGGTTACGAGAGTGTAATTACTTCTTCTGGCAAACTTTGTTGCTTGACCAGGACAAGGGAATCCCCTGAGTCTCGTACGCGTGCATGGGCTACGGAACAATCAAACGTAGAAGAACTTGGGGAAGGCACTCTACTTATACCCAAAATGGACGCTTAATGAAGTGCAAAGACGCCGTGATATGATGCCAACCCTTACCTGACACATTGCACTGCCTCAATATCCTGGTGGACATTGGTCTTTGAGTATTTAGATTTGACATGTATATAGTTAATCACGATAACATTGTTCGGTTCGGTATCTAATGACTTAAATTTTTAGAGTACACGTTCATTGTTTACCTCAAGGAAAATGATCTTCTCTAAAGCCTCAACATGCCACGTCACCAATGAATTGAAAATTGGGCCCAAGGACAAGTCTCCATTAAAAGCAGGATCGTCCTAATGCAAGTTGGTTACTGTTATTCAAAGTGTCAAATTAATGGAAACAATGGCTAAGTGACATGACGTCAGTTCTAGGCAAAGAAAGGAGACATGACTTACTTAGACGGGGCGTGAAATTTTCACTGTGCAACGCTTTATCATGGAAAGAAATGAAAAGAACGTGATAATGGCGGCTGACAACATAGGTAAAAAGGTATAATAAGGTCTTATCCAGTCTCAATACGTCGCAAGCTGAAATCAAATTATTGAAAATTGTGTTTACACCTGATTTGATCAGAACTTGGCACGCCTGCACAATATAAACAATACAAAAATCCGCCTAAGGCACCTGCCAAAGCATTTGAAAAGCAAACAACCACTTAACATATATAGTTAACTATTCGATTGACTAATGTACTATTAGACAAATTCAGTTTTGGTTACTGGACATCGATATCAAAGTGACCACTAAATTCTGAAAATTCGGTTCAATCAGGTCAATACGTTCAATTAATGTCCAGTGGCCAAAATTAAAATTTCTCTAATAGTACAGTCCTCAACGGAGTAGTTAACTGTAACATATATAGGAGGGCCAAAACTTGCTCGCTTGGAATTTTTGTTTGAATAATCTCAGTTCTTCGAGGAAGCTTAATGATATAAACTTGGAACCAAATTGCAGTTTCGAACTTTATTATGTTCAACTCACTTCTGGAAAGAATTTGGTTCAGTAGGAGTATAACCCTTTTACTATACATGGCCTGCTAAGGGCCCAATAAAAGGTCCCAAACTCTATCAACCTGGCAATATCACAAAAAACTGAAATCAATGACCAGTGATCGTTTCAAATCCGCTGACAGCACCTGCCAAAGCTTTCGAAACGAATTTCAAAGTTTAGTGATCATTTTGACACAAATCAATGGTCAGTATATAAAGTTGAATTTATTTAATAGTACAGTGATCAACTGAATAGTTAACCCTAACGCATAGAGGAGGGCCAAAACTTGCTCGCATGGAATTTCTGTTTGAATAATCTCAGTTCTTCAAGGAAGCTTAATGATATAAACTTGGAACCAAATTGCCATTATGTTCAACTCACTTTTGGAAAGAATTTGGTTCGGTAGGAGTATAGCCCTTTTACTATACATGTTCTACTAAGGGCCCAATAAAAGATCCCAAACTCTATCAACTTGGCAATATCACAAAAAACTGGAATAAGAAAAGAAAGCAAGATGCAGAAAGTCAAACTAATTAAAACATAGAGAAAGAGAAGGAATCGGTGCTTAGTATCTTGTGTTAGATGCCGATGCAATTAAAAAATCTAAATCGATTCAGAACCCTACTGTTACATCGGGTTTACGTACAGTAAAGGTCACTAAAATAACTTTGACCATAGAAAAATCCAACTCATCACTATGTACTAATCATTTCAATACGATAAATTGTCGGTCTTTTATCGCTAAAACTCTCAAAGACAATAATATCCCTTCTTTCATATTATACAAGAGCTCTATTTAAACCGCTCTTGACACCGCCAACCGATACGGGACTGTGACCTCCATCACCCAAATAAAATGAAATAGGCAAAAGAAACCAACTTTCAATATTTTATTTTTGTTGTAAGCAAGTTCAATTCAGGAGGTAAAATAACGTACAACACAGTCTAGTTTCCCTCGTCCTCCATTAATAAAAGAATATGGTGGAGGATGGTGGACCTACACCCACAAAAAGGTTGAAATCTGCCCATTTAGCCAACTTTCAATTAGTTCTGTTAGGGAAAGGACTCACTGTGGATGATGGTGCATGGAGTTGACCTCATTACGTGAGTTTATAATCTTGGTAATGATCAAGCAGGGAATGATTTATTAAGTTGAGATGTCACACTTGAGGCCCTACGAATCTATTGACAAAACATCTAGGATTTCATACATTTGAATCGGTCACAGTAAACTGTACCTTGTTTTGGCGGAAAACATCCAGTGACTAGACATTAGACCATAAATTTTCTCTTTATTCGTAGTTGTTTTTCTTGTCTATTGAAAGTAACCTAACATCCAACAACCGTCTATAGTAGTATTAGATTTTAGGCACAAACAATCAACAAAAGTCTACCATGACAGCAGGCAGCCTGTCAATTAGTTTAGGAATTTTCCTTTTAGCTTGTTAGCTTATTGCCTGTTTTCTCGTTGCTTGAGTAAAGAAAAGGCTTTGCGTCGATTGGACATTTTGTAATTAAGGTGTAGCGGCGGAAGGAAAATAGTTGCGATAGCGATACTCTTCATGCGTACTTGTGGTCGTAATTTTGTATAAAATTCCCACATTTCTTTCAAAGTAGAAAATATTGGCTTCCCTATCATTTACATTAAATGAAGGAAGCCTATTTAGTAATTTTCTTCAGATCATCGAATATTAAGTAAGTAGTTCTTGGTACTAATTAAACTTGAGCAGTAGTAGCCGATTGACGGAGCTCTTGGCATTGCTTTGTTTTTCTCTCCTTCCTATTAGCGAGTTTTGACCTTGGGAGCTTAGGGTTTCATGTTGTGATTCACTCCTCAGTAGGAGTTCTTTTAATCCTTTCCTTAGGATACTGCTTTGCTATTGTTCACCTAGGAGTGTTTAGAAATGCAAGGTGGTCCTTGATGATGCACTTTGGATTCCACGACCAATAATTCCAACTTACTGGAACTATCGGATATATTGTCGAATAACTTAGCTCTAGACTCGCTTAGTCTCTATGTTTATGACATTAATCCTCAATTATTCGGCAGCTCTTAATCTTCGGAACCGGTAATCGAAAACCATATAGTAAAAGCCCTTTTTACCTTTGTGTTCCTCGATTAAGACAAAAAGGAGACTAACGACCAATAAAATGATAATGTGTTTCAGGCTTTTAAAATAAATTAAAATCTTTTTACCGGGAAGGGAGGGACTATTGACCAGATTTATAGTGAGTTGATTGTGATGGAGCATTTTGATTGGGATGCTAGCCTGGGCCAGGATGAGTATCCATCATCAGCTAACAATAACTTGATTGCAATGGCAGACACAAATATGATCTGGTTCGTACGGAACTTCGGAAGTTAATGATTAAAGACATTCACATATCATCAATTCATCATAATCCCCTGCTAAGTCAAGTTGGCAAATCCTATATTGAGAAGTCGAAAATGTTTTATTTAGAAAAGACATGTTATTTATGATTTTTCACATTGAGAAGACATTTTACTAGCTCCCGTTTTTCGTGATAAATCATTGATTGGTATAATGTTTCTTGACATGTATACGCGTTTTAAAAGAACGAAAATGATATATAACTTCTTATCATATGTAATATTTTTTGTACAACGGAGTAGTATCTTTTAGCAAACTACGTTATTGTGCAATTTATTGTTCTACCTTATACTAATAACTTTGACTTGCATAAAAATATGCAGATTTCACGACCTGCCCATGCCAATCTAGATTCTCTTACAGCCACACGAACACAAGCACACATGTGTGCCGAGACAAGAACACCCGTCTTTAGGATCCAATCAATCAGGTTGCTTCCGCTGTCCAAAACTCGTACTGCAGATCCAACATCTTATTTCTTCCCTCCCTTGCAATAGATGAGCTCGTGATGTATTGACGTGCCTTGTACTTTGCTGCTCACCCTTTTTCTCTTTCAGCTTGTTGGTGAGTTTTTGGTGAAAAGAAAGGAAGAGGAGAGAAATGATTTGCCCTTTCTTTATGTGTGTTCGCAAAATTTTAACACGGAAGAGAAAAGTAGGTTGTGAGGTAAGATAAATTTTTAGTTATCGTTTACAAAAATGATCTTATATTTTTGAAGTGGTGTTATATTTGTGTTTAGGTTGAAAGGAAACATCGGTAATCTAAAACTTCTCAATAAAAAATCTGTAAGACCACATGGTACTGCCTTACTTTAAAGAGCTAGCCAAGTAGGTACCTTTAAAATCATATAAACTGTCTTATAAGAAGAATCTCATAGTATTCCACGTCAGATTTGAGATATCACAATATCATTTGCTTATTCTACATTTCTTCTCCTACTTTGAGAAGAGAGAATTTGAGAGAAAGAGACTCAAGTTTTCTCTCAATTTGTCTTCTTTTCTCTCCTCGTAGTAACTCACAAAGTAAGAAAATGAGAAGAATTAAGTCTTTTTCCTTTCTCTCTCTCCAAATTGAAACTCGTAAAGGGGGTGTTTATGCCTTGGTTGGGATAGAAACAAAAACAAAACAAAAAGATAGAGAAAAAGGTGATTCCGACTTGCAGGGTCTCTAAATTAATACAAAGAAGGAAAGATACGCTAAGTTGTATTTACTTGAATTAAAAGCTTAAACTATAAGAGATTGAACATAATAATGTTATCATGCTTATCACTCTATTTCACGTGCAAGCTTCTAATTGTGCTTTGAGAAGACAAATGAATGAGAAACAAATCAAGCTGCACCATTACCGAAATGCATAGAAAACAGAGTGCAAATTGCACTCTTATAAAGAGGAACAAGTACGAAAGCAGGAAGAATTGAGTAAAGACAATACGCAACGAAAGCTCTGGTACTTTGTTTAATTTGTTGAGATATAATCCTACATCGGTAACATAATGAGTAGTGATTCAATATACAATTCTTATGAGCTTCTCTTCGCATTAACAATCGATTTTGAATCGAAAGTTTTCACATAATATCATAGCAGAATTCGGGCCCAGTAACACAATTCAAAAGTTAAATTTACTGTCACTTAAATTAAATTTCACGTGTTTAACCTGCTAAACTATCAAAAAATGAGGTTAACAACATTATATCGTTCCTAACAAGAACTTCCATACCAAATTGTTTTTATGGAAAATATTTAGATTCCCAAGATTTTCTTGTCTCCCTTACGTTTCCACGTGCACACACAGAGACCCATTCATTTTGACATTCATAAGTTTCGTCACGAAAATGACCCTTTAAAAATTCATGCGGGGAACCAACTTGCAAGGTTGAAGCTTGGAAGGCTTGTTGAATCTTGGTGCTACAAGAGAAGCTGGACAGCAGTCATGTGAAGTAAATTGTCATTATGAAAGCAACTCAAAGGATACAAACATACGCAACAAAAATCTTTCATTTATGAAGGGAATAAATTTGCGTCTTGTTGTATGAAAACGACCGGGTTTTATCTCTAGCTTGATCGTTTACATAAATCTTTGATCGATAGAATCTTCAAAACTCACATAAGTCAAAGGGTGGAGATTGCAGAATGGCCCAGAACCCATAAACGTTGTACTATATGGTAATAATTCACATCAAAAACTCCAACGGAGGAAACTTCTTCCCAAGTCCAACCCTGACAAACACCGTTGCCAATAAAGTCTTTGTTGTGTTTTTGTAACACTTTAGTCGCAATAATTAAATTGGTAACAACACATTCTAGCTAACAGTGCGTTAAACTAAACGTGTTATCAATGAGCTTTAACCACGGTTTTTTCTCTAAAATTCAAGTAATTAATAAGATGCTAGGTAACCCTTTCTGAAACATTATGAGACTCAACTAATGTTTCGTAGTATTGATCAGATCCTAACTGATGTTGCCAATTCATTCTCCATTGGTTCTCCTTCTGTTTCTGTTTAAGCAAATATTCAAACATTTGTCCTTAAAGTATAGGGCAGGGACCCCTAAAGATATAGGGTACTATCTCAAGACTAATGAAGAAGAGCTCGTGTGGGGGTGCTTGTCCTTATGCAATGTATATTATCATAAGATTCAGTGACTCGGGCCCTGCCTCAGGGCATGTTTTTCTTGCAAACCAAAAGCCAGAATCCACGGTTTATGTTGGTGGAGGAGGGGAGTCCCTTTCCTCGTGCACATTCTTCTTCTTGCTCTTTGTTTGACTCGGTCCCTCCTTGCGGCCCGCCGACACTGACCTAATTTAATACCGTCTGTCCCCTTGATTGTGACGATTCCATATTTGTTTAGTACATATGGAGATGGAGAAAATAGAAAAAGGAGTCCTGCAAAGAAGGCCATGCCGATCAGTTCTCAAGGATCTGTTGAAGGAAAGGTTTTGGCGGTGCAAATATTGCGCCAAATGTAATGTATGGATTTTTTTGTAAGGTAAGTGATAGTTATAACGTGATATAATTAACAGATAAGATGTGAAGATAATAAAATTTTGACACTCTGTTACATCTCATGCATCTATTACATCATATTATCTTTGTTTGATGATATATATTAATATGACAATTACATTTTTTCCATTGTCACATGTGTAGAACATTCTAAAATTCTCTTAACTTATATAAGATTTTTTTTTTCTGTATCTGGTATGATAATTTTCTCTTACTTATATAAAAGCCTCGCTCATTGTACTCAGTTTTATTAATACTTTTTAATATCATTATATTTCCTTTCACCTTTTTTATCATGGTATCAGAGCCATACGATCTACCGGTTTGAGAGTCTTTCAACTATTTTGCAAACTCCGGTGAACGGCCTTCTGCCATTCGTCCGGTCAATTCATGTTCGTTTGTTTCTTTTCGTGCTCATCTGTCTTCTTGAGTTCAAATTTTTGATCTTTTTTCCTACTCTTTTTATACAGTGATCTTTATTTATGCTGAAACCCTAGCCACCGCCCACTCTTGCTGTTCATCAACTCTAACTTATCTCTTTCACTAAAAAATATATATATAAAAAAATTGTTTCCTTTTTCAGTTACCTCTGTCGATTTCCTTTAGCCCAAACCCTAATCCAACACCCCCATAAGATTATGTTCCCTCCACTGATCACAACACTGCCAACCATGCCATAATGCCTCTCGTTCGGTTCTTGCAATGGATCTTGCTCTTGTCTTGTTCTAACTTCTACCTTGTTCTTAGTTTACGGACTTCGTTCTGGGACTCTTGTCTTGTTCTTAGTTGCTGGACTTCACCCCGAGACCTTTATGGTCGTTGGACCTCGCCCCAGGACTGTTGTTCTATTTTTAGTCTGCGGACCTCATTCTGGGACTTCTGCCTTGTTTTTAGTCGCCGGACCTCATCCCGAGACCTTTATGGTCGTCAGACCTCGCCCCGGGACTCTTACTCTATTCTTAGTCTGTAAACCTCGTTCTGGGACTCCTGCCTTGTTCTTAGTCGCTGGACCTCACCACGACACTTTATATGATCGTCGAACTTCACCCTGAGACTCCTGATCTGTTCTTAGTCACCGGACCTCGTCCCAAGACCTTGATGATTGTTGGACTTCGCCCCGGGACTCCTACTCTGTTCTTGCATCACCAGACTCTACACATGGAATTCATCTCAACTTGGATCTCAGACTTAACCTCCAAACTCAAGCTTGTTCGTTCTAGCTTTACCAATTTGAGTTTGAGGGGGGGGGGGGGGGGATGTTTGATGATATATATTAATATGGCAATTAAACATTTTTCCCACTGTCCCATGTGTAGAACATTTTAGAGTTCTCCTAACTTATATATGATTCTCTTTTCTATTTCTGGTTAGATAGTTTTCTCTTACTAATATAAAAGCCTCATTGTACTCAGTTTTATTAATACTCTCTAATATACAATTATCTTTCCCTTCACTTTTTCTATCAATCTTTATCACCGTACGTTAAAAATTTTCTCGTGATATTCATTTCATATACATGTTATTCGTTCAAAGTTAAAAAGAATTAGAGCCTATCTGGGATTGACTATAGTGCAAAGAAAGCCACAAACCTCCCAATTCTTTGAAGCGATACGAAATGGGTTTTAATGCGGCAAATTGTGTGTGTATGTGTTGTGTGCTTGTGGTGGGTGTTGTATGTGTCATGTGTATTGTGATGGTGGGTGATGGTGGGTGATGCCTGGGGTGATTGATGATGGGTGTTTGGGTGTTGTAACGGTGGGTGATGGGCGGATGGTGGTGCGCCAAGTTTGGTGTTTCGATATGTGTGCAAATAGGGATTAGGGCGAGGATGGCGGACTCTGTTTGTGGGTTTGGTTTTGTGTGTGTGTGTGGGGGGGGGGGTGATTAGAGGTGATGTAGGTTGGGTGGTGGGAGTGGGGGGAAGGGGGAGAGGGGCACCACTTTGTGTGGGTAGTTGACAATTTGTGTTTGTGGGTGATGCATGGGGTGATGGACGGTGGTTGTTGTGTGTGTCGTGTATATTGTGATGGTGGGTGATACATGGCATGGTGGATGGTGGGTGTTGCGTGTGTATTGTGATGGTGGGTGATGCGTGTACAAATGATGGTGGTTGTTGTGGTTGTTCTGATGGTGAGTGACGGGTGGATGGTGGTGCGCAAGGTTTGGTGATTCGGTGTGTATGCAGATGGAGGGTGAGGGTGACAAACTCTGTTTGTAGGTTTGTTTTTTTTTTCTTTTTGGCCCAAATCGGCCCTCAAGGTGGAGGCCATCCACCTCTTTTTAGATGGAAAAACAATTTTGGATCCAGATGGAACTAATTCTAGATCTAAGGTGTTATGTGCTTAAAGTGAAACCTCAGAGTCTTAGGTGAGAAACTGAAGTAAAGTTCATCAGGGGATTTAATACAATTTACCCTAGCTAATATTTTTTACTATATAACAAAGGTGTTCAAAACGCATGAACCCGATATATATATTTATAAAGCTTTGCAATCTCATAGCTTACCGCCACAGGTCATTCATTTTTGGCTTTTGACAAGAAATGTCGGCGTTTGGTAGGTTATGAATTGATATCCATAAGACGGAGCAATATGGTCATTTAAATTACTATAGATGTCTTCTTAGAGAATAAAACTGCGTAGTGTAAAAACAGGGTGTAGAGGAGCAAGGGCATAATGCAATAAATACATGCCTTTTCTATGCTCGTCGACGATATCAAAATGGACAATATCATTAACCTCTATGAGTTTAGGGCTAAATTATAGTTTAAGACTGTATTTTAACATAATACACTCATGCCCTTTCACCATACGGAATGGTGACGGCGTGACAAAATCTAATGAAAAGACACATATGCCCTTTTTCTTCTAAACTGCCTTTTTTTTTCTCCTTTCTCTCATACGTAGATGACCACCATCACATCCTCCACCACCAATAACCACCAACACCCTGACACCACCAACCCCAACCACAACCACGGCACCACCCCAACCATCACAAAACTACCACAAATGACCCCTTTCTAAGCCGCCACCACCACCACGGCACCACCCCATATACATATATTGCATTGCCCCCTTCAATGCCAACCCCATCATCATATTCTCCTACATCTCACAACCACCGCGGCACCATCGCGACACACGCAACCATCACCAGCCACCACCACACCATGGACCATCGACGCCAGTAACCGCCATAATCCACCACCACAATCAATAACGTCCACCTCCACAATCAGATTTAAGGCACACACGCACTTGTAAACCCACGAATTTTGCAGATCTGCACACACGCACGACACAAATCTTCACACGGCATCAAATTTTGTCGTCGCTTCAAAAATTCATCCAATCATTTAAAAATCTCTTAAAATACATTGATGCTTGCAGATTAGGGAGAGGAGAAAGAAAAGTGAGAAGGGAGGAAAAGAAAGAGTGAAAGAGAGAGGAGAGAGAGAAATGGAAAGAAAGAGATACGTCTAAAATACGTAATTGGTGTCAAATACATATTTAGGGTACTATTGATATTTAAAATTAAAATGATCATGTCACACAAAATTGTTAGTTTTAGTCACAGAACTCTAACGTAGAAAAATTTGATAGAATTTTCATATTGAATACGGGTGTCCACTTTGTAAAAAATATATTCGACTATTATTTACATTCAAACTCAAAGACTTACACAGTATTCTTCCATATTAAAATGACCTATTCGAGCTAAAAGGCTTCCAAGTTAAAAATAGATCATTAATGTTTTCATCCCTTATATTTTGCTTTTTGTCTGGAAAGATTTTATTAGTGTCATTACAATCATCAAAAAGTGTCACTAAGAATCTTAAGCGACCAAAAATGGAGCGCAACTTCTATTTAAGTTGTACATGAGTTGATAAATACTTACTTGTCATGGTATAGATTGGCAACAAATCTCTGGAAAACACGGAGACCACACTGAATTTCACAAGATTTATGCTTTATTTTAGAAGTTCTAAAATCCTTTTTAAGACCAAAAATAAGTATAAATACAACCGTATGGTATGAAATTGAATTTTTTTTTTTACAAGCTAATTTTTCTTTGTCTTTGCAAAATAATTGAAGCAAAACTAGAACACCCATGGCCTAACGCCTATCTTGAATGTTATCCTTTACCCAGTTGAATAATTTTAGATGAAAATGTAAGATAACAGAAGATAAAGAAAGACCAATTTGCTAAGGGTTGGTGACTTGGTGTATGGATGGTCCATAGAGAAAGCATTTTGTCCCTTTATGGACTCGATAAAATATATGATTCTGAGGGCAATTTCAAGAAGCAATAAAGTTAAGAAGTCCAATCATCTCTAGGCACCTTGCTCTCCTAAAAAGCCTAGACTTTATAGAGTACGTATGAAGCCAAGCAACGAGACAAATCAAATTTTGGTCGTCTGTTGGAACTCTGTTATAAAAATGAATCAGGAGGGCTTGTTTATGCAGTGCCATTGTGCATTCGTTTTTTTTATTTTTTTAAGTTAAACATGAGAATTATGGTATATACAGGGGAGGGGGTGAAAAGTCCATGGATACAGGAGTAGCGGAGCTCTTTCCATGGGCAGAAAAATTATAGTCAAGTAATGCAACCATATCGAAAGATTTGAAAGTTAGGAGTACTAAGAAAGCTAAAAGGAGAGCAGTAAAAGATGAAAAAAGCAGGATTGAGGAGGCTGTCAGGAGTCTCTTAGTCCTGCAGACGAGGTCAAAAGCTATTCCGCTGTATCCTTTGCTGTCTGGATCTGATCATTTGTACATAAGCATACCTGGATAAAGTGATATTCCTTGAGGGCAAAATGAATATCCTTCAAAAGTCCAGAGTAGTGAGCATCAGCTGCCCTATGGGACTGAATAACAGAAAGAGTAAAAAGATCATGGATAAATAGGGAAATATGAGTGAGTTCTAATCTGGTGAGCCAAAGTAGACAAATAAGCAGGCTTTTAAGACCAGCTTCTTTATGGGAATTTGCATAAAAAATTCTATGGAAAGAATTAAAGGGGGTGGAGGTGAGAGAGTTATTTACAACAGTGTAAAGGCTAAAATTGTGGGAACTGGAATCGTAGTGAAAACCTAGAAAAACTGAGAGGTTATTGGGAGCAGGGCAAGAGCAAAGTTGAGAGGAGAGTGGGGGGGGGGGGGGTGCTGGCATAAGGGATGAAGTGGTGTTGTATGGTTACGGAAAGCCTGTCGATACTGAGTGTAGAGAACCTTGCGTTGATTTAAAATATCTATAGGAGACCAGACCAAGTTTTGAAAAATAACAGAATTTCTAGATTTCCAAATAAGCCAAAGAGAAATAAAAATTATATTACGAAGCGAAGTTAAGCGAGAAGAGTTAGAGGTGAAAATCCAAGCGATAAGTCATTCCCTAAAGGAGTCGGAATCGGCATTGTCTGGGATAGACATGTTTATCGAGGGCCAGACCGGGAAAACTTTAGGGCAATTTAGGAAGGGAGTCTGTCAAGTAATTTTTGGGTTGGGAGTCTGTCAAGTAAAAGCTGTTAGAGAAAAAAGATTAATTTGGAAGGTAGATTTAAAGACTAGACTGCTTTCCAAATTTTTTCCGGGAAGAAAGGAAAAAAAGGAGTGAGAAGACGCAAGACAGGAGAGTTTCTTGGAGTATAAGGAGTTATAGGCTGATGAGACAGAAAAAAGAGTAGACGGGTTTAGATTCCATAACGGGGTATCTGGGGTTAAAGAGAAAGGAATATGGATTCCCGCAATTCGGTTTGCATTCGGTTTGAATAGGTCATTTGGCGTTTACTTGTATTAAGTTTTATGATAGAAAACTAAGTCAATAAAATTGATGTTATAGATATAGTGAGAAAAACGTACTATTGGAGAATAAAATAATTATTCCCAAAGAACAGCATGCCAGCCAAAAAGAAAGGATCATGATTTTCAGCAAATCTGCAAAGGTGGTGCTGCATGAGTTTTGGCTATATTTTTTAGTCACTAAAAATGTTTTGCTACAATAGTTAAAATTTATACCGACAATTAGTTCATTGCCAATCAAATTTAGGGGTATTTGTGTTTTAGCATCTCTAGATTACAATGGATGATCGTTGTCTGAAAAGAAATTGTTCACACGTAATTAACTGACTACTCGTTGGCGGGGATTAGGGGCTGATGGTTGTTGCGAGAGAAGAAGATTCTCTCTTAGCACATCCATCAAAGCACCCTACTTTAACCATGGGTTATAACAGGATACCGTTGGCGGAGTCAATTTTATAAAATTGTACTTTAAAGTAAACATAAATACTTGTTCATGATGGTGAATTTCTTGTGACTACCGTCCATTGATTCAACTAATGGTGTTCTGCTAACGGTAATATACTACTCTGTACATGATTGTCCGTATATGATTAGCCTGCTACTGAACGTGCTAATACTGGACCGTGGTCATGATTATTTTTGAAAAGTTGTTTATTGTTTTTGGTAATGATTATTTCCGAAAGAATTCCCTTGAGATAGCAGCCATGGAGCTGATCCATACATTTCTTCAGAAAAGGTCAATTTTGTTTATAAACTCATAAAATACTTTTCGGAAGCGGTTAAACGAAGCATCAAAGCTACTCTTAAAGGGAAAAGAACCGGGCAAGAAAGTCGTTTGACCGTTAAAATCTCTAACCTTCCATCCCACCTCTTTTTTCAACCAAAAGAATTACCTTCGGTATCTAAAATGGACCAAACTTATGCAAGAATACATCACGCCAACTTTTCGATCTCCCATATCAAAAGAAAACAATTCTTCTTCTACTATAAAACTCGCCGAATTCAAGCCGTGAACGTGCCTTCTTGTCACAATAGGCTCATTGGCTACATCGTATTTCTCAAGATCCTCAATATATCCCACTTAACAGAATAAAACCTTGACAATTCAAATTTAGTAGGCATCAAGGGTATATGATGAATGAAATACTTTGCCGCAAAAAGGTACGACACTCACAATCATTTCTTGGTTTTTCAAATCATGCTACAAGTACTAGGCCACATGAATGTACATGTTGAGTCATATCTACAGGTTATAATAACCTAAGATAAGGGTAGTACGTATAAGCCCTAGCTACATTGGAAAATTTATATGAAAGACAATCTATAACTAGAACACATGATCATCCCTCCAAGTACACTGTATCTTAGGTTAAAAAATGCTTACAACTTTTGTAATCTTCGAAGCAACTTTTGCCTACTTTAGACAAGATCTATGAATATTTTCGAAGCTTTTCTTAGGCCCCCCATGGATCTCACTGTCTTTTTAATCACACTATTCAGTTTAATTTGAATCTTACTGGCATGGTTTCTATCTTGTTTTCCTCACTGGGTAGAGGGATATGCAGAGTACATAAAGCTGCAGATGTTGCACAAAGGAAACCTGTGAAATAACTGCAACTTGTCCTTAAAAAGGTATCTTCGTTTAGAGTAGATAGTAGAAACTGAGAATTGTACATGTGAGGGTCCTTTTTGTTAAAACAAAGACTTGGTAGTGTTGTCTTGCCTGTCACTCCCAATTTACGTAACCTGTTTGACGTCTTGAGGTAGAAGATGACAAGGAGCTCAAGATAAGGAAAACCCACCTCACAGTAGAGAGGCCAAAATACACTTGCTCAAGAACCATAAAATAGCCGATTTTGCCCAACCTGATGTTATAGGGTGACATGAAAGGACTTCAACTTCTTCTTGAAACATCATAGCACCTACAGTCTTTTCATATATTTCACCGCAAACATCCAAAGTTGGACAGCAAAACTAGAAATCAACAGTTGTTGTACATGTATTACCAAAAAAAAGAAACAGTTGTAGTACATGAAGATGAGAAAATCTGGGACACCATCATGTCGATTGTTTATTACTAGTAGCATCGAAGGTTACGTGGCATTGTATATTTATGCTGACAAAAATTTGCACGTAACGTCTGGATTCGTGCACGTGGATGTACATCGTTAAAGTTATTTTATGATAGTTAGCTTGGCAACCGACTACTAGTCAATCTGTTTCAGAATGTTGCAAATTAAATTCTCTTTAAGGCCTATCCAAAGTTGGAAAGCAGGGTATCAGATGAAACTAGAAATCAACAGTTGTTGTACATGAAGATGAGAAAATATGAGACACCATCATATCGATTGTTGATTACTTGTAGCATCGAAGGTTACGTGGCATTGTACATTTATGCAGACAAAAATTTGTACGTAACGTTTGGATTCGTGCACGTGGAGATATATCGTTAAAGTTATTCTATGATAGTTAGCTTGGCAACCGACGCGGTACGCTCATTATTACTACTGGTCAAATTTGTTTCAGAATGTTGCAAATTAAATTCTCTTTAAGGCCTATTACAAAATTCTATATAGAACATCCATTTTATTGTGATTTTTAGTTCAATGGTGTACACCGTACACCTTGAATGATAATTCTATTGGTCTAACACCTCTTTGAAGTATGATAAGCTTAGTTGAAACAAATTAATCTCTATTAACTTGAAGTACATTACAATTCATTATTTGGGTTTTTATAAAGACATGGGCAGGGGCCTTGGCTCCTTGAGCTTGTTTATTCATACTGAATTTTGGTGGTGGTGGTGGTGATTTCTGTAAATTTCGAATCAGCACTCATGCTATTCCAAGCAGAGCATTTGGAGTCCCCAAAGGAAGCTCCAGTTTCCGTCCTTACCTCGCATTCAATTGTATATGCTCAATCATTTGTGCCTTGTAATATTGTATTTGCAATCCACTGAGTTCGTATGCGTAACGAATCATAATAATCGGTGTCTTATAATGAATAAAATAATACTAAAAAGTGATTGCACGATTTGCTTTATCAACCCTATTCCTTTCTGACTTTCACTTTTAAATGAAATCGAAAACATGTTGGCGCAATTTCGATTCAAGTAAATCGGAGCTGACGAGAGTCTAAAGGAAATAAACATACATTTTTATAGATAAGAGTAGGACGCCTACCCTAATTCAAATATTTACCAAACATGGCACCAACATATATTATTCTAAAACCATACTGTACATAGGGAAAGATGCTCTCTCAAATATTCAACTAAAAGAGACAAAAAGTCCCATTCAAGGACTCCATGACCCAAAACATGAAAGTTAAAAATGTACAGCTTGAAATTTACTGCAACTTAATGTCAGTGATGTCAAACCAGATTTGCTTGAAAACCTTGATAATCAGCTCATGATACTCATCCGAATTCAGCAAAAGATAACAAGCAAGAAGGTCTTCCAAGTCCTTTGATGCCCTTATGTTGTTCTCCATTATCATCTCCACCATTGACTCCTTGAAGTCCCTCTGTGGATCCTTGGATGACTTCACCACTGCACAGCTCTCTGATAAGCTCCTCCGTGAACTCGAGCTGGAAACTGAGGACACACTTCTCCGGCCATTGGCCTGATTAAGCTTCTTGTTTGCTATCCTTGGAGAGTTTGTCCTGAGCTTCAACCCTGGTGAATGCAATGAAAACCTGCGAATAGAACTGGTCCTCTGCTCTTTGGAAGAGTCACTTTTCTCTCTCTGATCAAGCTTGGTTATGATAGGAGGGAGGTCCGTTTTGGAAACCGTATCGAAACCATCAAGATGCTCAAAATTTGAGTCCGCGATAAAATTCTGATGGACATTGCACTTACAAGAAGTGGATAAAGAGACCATGTTGTCGGATGAGGTGAATTCCGGTAACAAGGATTCTTGTTCGGAGGAGCTTGTTGAGTATTCCGCGCTAGCCCAGACGGACTTCATGGTGCCGTGGCAGCTGCAGCCGGCGGAGAAAGAGGAGGTGACTAACCTGGGAGATGCTCTGTTCTTCCTTGTGCTTCTCCTCTTCTTTGATGACTTTCTTGGTGGGTCTGGGGAATTATGGTGGGATGTTGGGGGATTTGTTGGGGGTGTTGTAGCGAGATCTCTTGGAAAGTGATATGACTTTCTTTGGTCGGAGAGTTGGGGTTGCTCTAGTTTGGGTGGCAGAGATGGTGGTTGTGGTGGCGCAGTTAACAATGATGAGGATGATGATGATGTGGGCTGATGCTTTTTCTTTGTGGGGTGTGTTGAATTTTGGTTTCTGGATTTGCTCATGTCTTTAAGCTTATAAAACCAGGCATTTGGGATCATGTCTGCTAACTTGAACCTGTATTTACCCATTCAAAAGCTTCCTCTCTTCTCTCTTTCCCACCCACACACACTGACTAAAGGTGTTCAACTTTAATGGCTTTGGGAGTGAGTTGTGGAAGATAAATAGGAAAGGGGAGAGGGGGCTCAGGGGGAGGGAGGAAATTGGGTTGGGGAGGGGAGAGATTTTATGGGGCAATGATGGGCCCCACAAATGAAGAAAAGTTTGCCTAAAAGCAAATGAAGTAGGGTAGCGGTGGGTGGGTGGTTTTGCTAGTTGATGATGACTTAATAGTCATGGGTACCAAAAACATGAAAGATGACTCAATACTTAATGGGCATAATCACCATCTCGAAACAGAAAACTTTGTTTAGTTCATGCCAAAACACAGCTAGGAACCAGATGAGGTTTGGGTAGTAATGATGGTTCGATGGCCCCTAATCACCTGCTCAAACAGATTTTGTACTCTTGTCATGACTACTCTTTTGCCTTTTCTATTCAAGTTTCGGTTTTTCCACAACAAGCATAGCATTCGCTCTACAAAATATTAATCCACGCCGAACTCGTTCGGGATGACTTTTCAGGTTAACCACAAGTGCGCTCTTTTGGCCGCGACGTGGCTGCGTGGGGTGGCCCCAAACCTTATCCTTGACCTACACGTTGAAGAAACATTGCAGAGATGGATCCTGTCTGTGCAGGGGTGCTCTGCCTTTACTGACACAACCTCCTGACTTCCTTCTTAAAGTCTCAACACATGCCCAACATTCAGCTTATAGTCTAGTTTAATAGTAGCATTTTGCCACTCCTTCGGTGTTCTCTCTGCCCCTTACCTATATGACTGATTCAACACCCCCCCCATATACAGACACACAAAAAAGAAAGAACAAAAACACTTTTATGTACGTGTGTGTGGGAGATTCAGCAAAGCTAATGGCGTGGGTTAGAAAATTAAGTTGCTTGGTTCTGCAAATCATAAAAAACTGAAGGGTGAGGTAGAAACATAATAGAAATGTTTCTTGCCATCTTGGGCTGTCCTCTCATAACAACTGTTAAAATGATCATGATCGAGTTCATGATTTTCAGCTATACTTCACGTCCTTGTGCACATGCATATAGTCAAAGTAGCAAGAATGTTGTTGCGCGGGAATAACATATACTTCCGTCCTTGATATCCATGATTCCAGATCAATCACGGTCTGCATTGCAAGACAAGTCATTGGCCTCGACTGCATGGACTTCAGAATGGTCCAACAAGCTTCCGTGATTGAACAGTGAATGCAAGTTCATCTGAATCCGTCGAGCAATCCCACAAGTCCATATATGTTCCAGATGTTTAGCTTCAGATGGTTTCGCATTCGTGGTGTGGCAAAATCCGCGTCATCCGTTCATGGAAATAATCGCTCTTAAACAAAAAATGAACTGGTTGATGAACTGGTCCCCAAATTGATGCCGGACAAATGATGGTGAATGGTCTAGTCATATGCAAGGCCACCAGTGAACTCCCATGGGGACCAAATAAATTTTTTCCCTCGTGTAGTTCAAGGCGAGGAATCGCTTGTGAAATGTGAACTTGCTAAAAAGTGAAATTTTCTCTAGACGGTGCCACAAAAAGTTTTGGTTGCGCCTAAAATTAGGTATTTTGCTCATGTACGATGTGAATGTGTCATCATTGCATGAGATCCCACACTTTAATCTCAGGAATGTGCAAATTAAAGGTGACTACTTGGAGAGAGGAATCAGGCTGGAGGTAGTTGGAAAGGACCATCGCAGGTGTAGTCAATTTTGCACATAAAGATGATTTTAAGCGGATCAAAGTGTAGTCAATTCTATACAAACTGTCAACTGGGCTGGGGGTTGAGGTGCTAAGCGCAAAACATGTACTTATGGCAGGCTTTGTGGAGAAGGAAAGATCATTTGTCTTGGTGACGTGGGACAATTGACGGGTGAGATAGAAAGAACCCTTTCTCGTTCTCTAATCCCTTCGACTCGTTAAATTCCGTTCATTGATCGTTACACGTAGGTGCAACTGAAAGCGAATATGTCGATCCCATGTTACTGTTGTAGCGTTTACTAAATTAAGGCTGTAGTTACTCCCTCTTTCAGAATTTAAGTACATCTGACATTTTGGTCAATTCCAGACAAATTGGCTACTAGACTGGGTGTGGGCGGGCTGAGGTGCCTAGCTTTTTGGAGAGTTCGGGCCTTATTAGGAAAAGATCCAAGCTCCCAGCAACAGGCTTTAGGCCTGTCTGTCACATGTTATTGTCGCAAGGGCCCGAAATTTGCAAGAAATGGAAGTTGTACAAGGATGTTTTTCCCTGTTGAGGCACCCCTGCGGATCACATATAACTTTTGGTTAAGATGCATCAACTGTCAGGTACGGTACTTTACAATGGGCATGACTAATTGTTCGACTCCAAAGGTTCATTTCAATGGACCAAGAACAGAAGGACTCGGGCTACTCTTGCCACAGAGTATTTCATTAGGAAACACATATACAACTTGACTCTCGAACAGTGTTAGGTTCTAAGGGTATGAACTGAATTGGTTCACCTCGTTTGGAAGTAAAAGAATTGGAATAGAAATTCGAAAAGAATAGCGGTATTGTTCCTCTAGATATAAATGGGGAGGTGGGCGTTTAACGAACTGGGCAAGACAACCAGACCTCTGCCGAAACAGGACTGTAGGCCTGAAGGTTTCATTAAGCAACAGTGCATTCTCAGAGGGGCAAGCCTCTGTACAAGATCAGCAAGCAAGGTGCAGTAAACATTGATAAGAAAAAGAACACAACCACTACATATGTAAAGAATCAAAACCTAAACTCGTATTGGTTTTAGCTTTTGATGGCGGTTTGAGCCTGCGGTATCTTGCAGCTTCATTTTGCATTTCTACTAAAACATCTCCAGTGTCTGGATAGAGAAGAATATCACATTCCATAAGCCCACATTCGAACTGAAATAACGGGAAGTTCCAGGTTTGTGCATATCAAGATGGAAACATATCCCATGTTCATGCTTAACCCCTTCACTGTAGCATCTTCATTTGTACGTTGTTAACGTACGATGAACAATTGTGGGTTGAATCGTGTCTCCACGCCACAGTACTATGCCTTCCACACTTTGCAAATGCGTATTAGCATTTGTCACTTCTATAACTCCAGTCCAAATCCACTTTTGGATAGCAACAAGTTTGCTTCTTTTTGTAGAAATCAACTACGTCTACGCTTGATGTCGTAAAGCTGCAGAATTATTGTAGAAGATACGGGCCAAATGAACTTAAATGAGACAATATTGCCTCCTAACCAAACCTGCATATTTTAGGATACCTCCCCTTATCCCATCGTGCCAACAGAGATGATGTACTCTGGACGCGAATGAAGGATTCAACATTAACATCATATATGTAAACTTGACCTTAAAAGTGGAGTTCCTAGATACATCATTTGAACTGCTGCTTTGATCTGGCTTACTTGACATGGGCTACAAGGCTGGCATACGAAAATTGAAATTCCCCAAGTTCATGCTCAACATTATGTCCGTGTTTTAGTACTCCAAAGTACGCAGAAAAACGTGCCTTCTGCTTCGGTACTTGTCCACGAATATTTGTGGTGTCAATGCGCGTCATTCTGATTTTACGACGTAAACTGCGCGCTGGATGCCCACTGTTCCCTTTTCGTTTTGCAATTGGATAGCAGGCCATGAGAATATTTGCGCGGTTAAGCTGCATAATGAAGGGGGAAAGATGTTGGCTAAAGTATACTGAAATGAGACGTGTCTTCTGCCCATGTTGTGATCAACTGGCATCTGAGTTTTGCCTGTCTCGTTCAACTCACATATGAATGTCTCAAATTTCTCGTTCAACTCACATATGAATTTTGCGAGCGCGATGAGACAGAGAGAAAGAAGATATAAGGACTCTGACCAGAGAAATGAGTGAATCAAATAACAATTTCACTTTATATATGGCCTTTGAAACAACAAATGAATCTATCAGAGAGAAGAACATACAATTACAATGAACAAAGAAGAATTAGGCAGGAGGTTACACTGGCAGTACAATTCTTGTTGAAGCACTCACATTTGCAACCGAGTACACGGTCGTCGCACTGCCATCCAATCCAGCCGCCCATCTTCGAAGAATTCTCAGGAGTGTGGCCGCCTTCCGTCTCCCTCTCCCCGTCCCCATTCCCATAAATTCCCATATCACTCTCTCGATCCCCGGTATCGAAGCTAGCTCGGCCACCACTTCCGGACCCCCTTTTCTGCATATGTTCACAAGTGTTGCTGCTGCACTCTCTTGAGCCCTGTCCGTGCCTTCCCTTAATACCGTAGCCAATCTCTTGATCACATGATAAGCCGCCGCAATCGCCGCTAATCCGCCCTTCCTAACAATCACCTCGAGAATCGTGACCCCTTCTTCCGGCAGCCCTTCCATGATTTCACTAGCCATCTCCACCACCCCTCCCTCAATCAGCTTCCCAACGGTATCCCTATCTCCCGCCAAATTCAAAATTGCCACCAAAGCATCTCTCCTTGAACTTATTGGACCATCCCTAGCCAAATCCATCAATCCCTTTATGACACGTGCCTTTCGGCCTAGCTTTTTTCGATAGGCATGTACACCTGTCATGCTAAATATGGTTGCAGCGGCATTCCCCTTCGCCTCCCACGTGGCACCCGATCTCAACACCTCAATAACGCCATTCAAGACTCCGTCAGTCTCCATTATCCTCGTTTTGTTCGCGTCAAGTATAGAAAGGTTAAGAATAGTAGTGACCGCGTTAACTTGTAGGTTTGGTTGCTCCCCGCCTAAGAACTTAACGAGCAGAGGCAACGCTCCTGCCTCGGCAATGCATGCTCGGCTATCCGAATCCGTCTTGGCCAGCGCGCGAAGCTCGTGGACCACACGATTTGCCGTTTCCGTTGACTGCGCGACGGTCAACTTGTCAACCAAAAACAACACGGTCATCTTGGTAGCCTCCAACGCCGTCTTGTTCGCAGCCATCCCGTTACATCTCTCCCTAGGCTCCGTTGACTCGAATGGTATCCTCTGCTGGCGGCACCACATCGCTATCAAGTTCTTCAAAGCATGATTGGGTATAAAGTCCGTGTGGGCCAGGATCTGACCTGTTTTAGGACACGTGTTGTGACCTGATTCGATCCAGAGACTAATTGAGGCTCGGTCGTACGTCTGGCCGGTGGACACCACCACAGGATCTTTCATCAGGTCAAGAGAAATCGGACACCGGAAGTCCGCGGGGAAATTCACATCCGCCGCCGATCTCCGCCGCCTGCTGGTAGTTCTCGGCGTCGAGGCTCCGTACAGCACACATTTCGCGTAACGAACAAGTCCGATCAATGCAACCAGATGAGCCTTGGATTTCTCGTCCGTTTGGTTCCTTGCTTCGTCTTCCAAGCACTCGATTTCGTCTCCGCAAATAGCGGAATCGCGTAGCTGTAACCGATCAAAAATCTCCTTCAGCTTCGAATGATCGGGCACGATCTCTCGTTGGATCGAAAGCAACAACTTATTCACGTCGGTCTTCAGATCCTCGTCGACGGGATCGACGAAAGCCTTTGTTTCGGAGCAATGTTTTCTGATCAAACAGACTAATTCAACGACATCTTCGGTTAAATTCATCTCTCTGACCGGAAACACGTCTAAGACAGTCAATAAATCGGCGGTGAGTTCGTGGAAGGAGCTGGCGACGGATTCATGCAGCATGAGCAGCCACATCTTGCTTCCGTTTTGGCAGTCTTCTATCAAAGTTTTAATTCTCTGCAAGAGTATGTACAGTTCTTCGAAGCACAAGACGGCTGTAGGCGGAAGACAAGGCACAGGGTCGCGGAGGAGCTCTTCTAGTAACAAACTGAGGAGTTTCGTTTTGCGGACAATCGAGGAAGAATTTTGCTTGAGGATAGATTTCAGGGGTTGCAGAGACGAGGTTTCTTGAGAGAGAAGCAACAGGGATTGAAGCAGCCGGTGGTCGGAGAGGCTGGGAGATACGAAAGACCCGGCAGACGGCCGTCGCTTTCTCGCCGGAAAAGCCCCAGGTGATACCGCCATCAACGCATACAATTCAGCCAATTCTTGAAGGAAATTCTGAGGGAGAAAAATGGGAATTTGTGAAGAGCGTGCAGAAAGTCTTAAAAGAATGAAAATCAAGTTGGTTGCATAATACAGAGTCAGCTGCAGATTGCTGCTTTCTTGACGGGTTCTGCTTGGATTATAATATAAGTAAGCCGCGTTGATTGAGTGGGGCTTTTACTGGGCAAGAATTCCGTTCCAAAGTTCGCTTTACTGACCAGGAAAAAGCGCCTCTCGAAAGAACAAACTTTGGCTCCTATCCGGTGGTAGGAATCTTTCTCCAACCCTGTATATAGCGACAATTAATAGTTGCTAAATATTTTTAGAGACGATTTGAGCTGTTCAACTCGACTATATATGCGATGGGAGTTTCTGGGTGGGTGGGTGTGCCAAACCGCGAGAGGTACGTTACCCGGATGACGAAATAAGTTGATGCCTCGATGGGTATGGTTCAACAGCCGCCGGAGGAGGTTAGACGGCGTGCCGTATGAGAATGGGATGGAAGATTCTAGCTTATGTACTTCTATTTAGAAATTACAAGGAAGAGATGAGCTGGTGATAACGTCTATAATAGTGCATAGTGCTAATTGGGGTTGGCATTGGACTTGTTCTTATAAATTATGGTGAGCTGTGGTCAGCTGAATCATATTATATGTATGGAATTTGTTTTGGCCAACCTGGTTACATTGCCAATCATTATGGTACTTTCTAAGTATTTTTTATCGCCAAGCCTTGAGGTCTTTCAGCGACGCATGTCGATGGCGACGGTAAATTGAGATTCCCCTTTCAGCACCAGTAGCAACAACATAAGGAAGAATTAAAGAGACTAATATTGTCGTGGCACCAATTGTATTGCCATTGAAACGCAAAGTCGCGGCCCCAATTGTATTGACGCTGCCTTTCTCATCGGCCGGTTCAAAGTCTAAATCGCAGTCCCAATTGTATTACCTATGTTTATTTAACATAAAAGATGGAAGATGGGACTATTAGTGGTGGGTGGTGGGTGATGGGTGATAGAGGTTGGTGGCGATTGGTGGTTGTGGGCTCCCTGGCGTGGTGGCGTGTTGATGGTGGTGGTGATCGGCGTCCTGGTGTGGAGGTGTGTTAGTGGTGGGCGTCCTAATGTGTGGTGTGTTAATGGTGTTGGTGGTGTGGTGGTGGGTTTAGGGTGGTCAGATAGTGGTTGTTATTGGTGGCAAGATAATTCTATTTGGCCTATAATCTGGATTTGGTCCAAAGTCAGAATGAGATTTGTAGCTTATGCGGGCCTTATCCGACACGTTGTTATCTTGACTCATCCGCCCTTATCAATAATTTGGCGTGCCGAATGCAGCCTACTAATTTTCCATTGGGAAGAAGTGTTGACTATAGGTCAAAGATCAAACCTTTGACAAAAGGTTCTCTAATCACTGGTGGCTTTGTGCATCAACAGCACAAATGGCCCAAAAATTTGTACTTTCTCCTCCATCAAACCCACATGTTTCACATCTCCTTTAACAACTCTAATCCATTTCCCATTGTCAATGCTTCAAACCCAATTTGGCATCTGCTATCTTACTGTCTTACCTTTGAAAATCTTGCAAAGTTCTACCAATCAACTTGTTCTTGTGTGGCCAGTTGAAGAGGACAGACTCGTGCTCGGAAGTGTATCAACGTCACTCCCTAAAAGGGTTGGAAAACCTATGTCCTACATTGGATAAGGCTTTCCCTTTTAATAAAGCTTTCATTTAAGAAATGGGATAAGGTTTTGTCTTTCCAACGTCAAGAGGGCATGGACACTCGGTATCATAGTATTGATCCCATCCCATAGGCCATAATAATGCTGCCAAATCAAAGGCTAGAGAGCATCGAGGTTGTTGATGTCTTATCAGATGATAAGCCTTGCAAAATATCTTGTATTTTCTAATTATACATACTTGGGCTCTCTTTGACAAAAAAAAAAAATTAGTTTTCAGTTTTTGGAAAAAAATAATTAAAGAACAGCTTAATATTTTTTTTTTTTTCAAAAACAAGTTTTTATTTTTTTGTTTTTGCAGTTTTTTTTGTGGTGGTTTGCGGTGGCTGGTGGTTGGGCGTGTTGCGGTGGCTGACGGTGGGCGGTGGTGGCTGCCGGCCGACGGTGGTCGCCGGTGGTGACTGCCGATGGTGGGAGGGTGGTGGTGGTCTCAAAAAAAAAACTCATTTTTGGAGTTTTTTTTTCTTCTTCAGTTTAAAGAAAAAAAAATTGGTTACCAAACTTCCAAAACTGAAAAAAAGGCTCCGTCAAACGGGGCCTTGGTTTTACCTATCTTCCTGCAGCTTCATTCCGGTCATTTTAATGAACCGGTCAGACTTGTGATTCGATAGGATTCAAACGGTTAGGAACAAAGAGTTACTCACTTATATTTTCTACGTTCACGTGTATGCTCTACGCTTACATATATAAAGCACGTAATGGAAAGTAGATTGAGTGAAAACCTTCGGAAATTTATTGACTTGATTTTCTTACAACTTCGTTTCTTTACATCTTATTATAGAGAGTTTTTACATTGCTTCAAGGTAATTAGTTGACAAGCAATTAAATTAGCGCTTATTCACTGCTTCATACCTGACCATTATCATTAACAGACATCAGTAAGCAACATTACTAATAGATTTGCAACTTATTTCACCATGCACCACTAACATTGTTTGATTCACTGACTCATATGTGATGCAACTTAGTAATTAAATAAATTAAGTTTATTTTTCAACAAAAGCACAAGAGTGTTTTATTATGCGGTCGTAAAGGTATCAAACCAAATGAAGAGAATGTGTGGATTAGCACAAGCGACACGGCGTGTATGGATGGATAATACACGCAAAAAATTCACGTGATAAATTGTGCTTAGCACGGGACATGACTATAATCATATGCTTAATGAAGTTAATACCTAATAAATGGAACTCGAGTGATAGACACTCGGATAACACAATTTTAAATGTCTTACTGTGCTTGGGGTGGAACGACAGAGGTTTTCAAGAAAGCAATATGTGCTTAAATGCCCTCAGGGTCTGAAAAGGGGCTTCGAGAGTTGAGAATAACTAAAGCCCTTCAAGACTTGATCTTTGATTAAAAAAAAGGATAATAAGAAGCTTGGAAGAAGCGGGTTTCGGATAAAGCGAGTCTCGGAAGATGTTAGCCTCGGAACATATCCACCCCGATAGAGATTTCAAACTCGATGGAGCCCACAACGGATCGGATGTCTCAAGCACGAGGAAAAGGCTGTCGCGAGTCAGGCTTGAAGAAGAAAGCCGTGTCGAGTCAACTAGCATCGATTAACGTATGCAGGTTTTCAATAAACACGTTGCCCGTTAATCTCTCTGTGCAAAAGTAAGTATTCATTCATGATTCTTTCAGGCCACCAGAACATACTGCATTTTCCTTTCACGTTATTAATCCGTTTTCTTGTATCTTCATGGAGCTAAACTTTCTCTCTCACATTTCCTCATCCTCCTCTTCCTCCAGATCCACTTACTTGGTTGGTCGGTCTATTTGAACCTAATACAATAATATCCGTTGGTGGAGCTACCTATCTATAGTTACCAAGCAACATAAAATTTGTAAAACATGAGTTCAAGAAGAGAAGAAATGGTAACCAAATGGAGTATAGTGTTCTTTCAGAAACTTTGGAGTATGAAACTCCACAAAATTATGCCAAAGTGGTCAAGGGATTAGCTTGATATCTCGAATATGTTAGTGCCTTTTCGAGAAGGTTCAAACCTTTCATTGAATTATTAGAAGGTATACAAAATGTGTTAAACAATTAAAGACGCCTACCACATAAAACGTAGTGAGTTCGGATACTTCGTACGGTATGTTTCCGAACTTATTACGTGTTACGTGATAGGCATCTTTAATTGTTTAACAAAATGATTAACACCATCTGATATAAAAGAAGGAAAGAAAGGAACTAAGGAAGCAAGCGTACAAAGCGTTGCTTCCCAAACTTATCATATCTGACATCATACAGCAGTTTTACTTCATTTTCAGCTGCCAGCAGATGCCCACAGGTTAGGTCCATATGGTTTTCTTAATTAGCAATGCTTGCAGAATTCATGTTGCTTAACAAATTGGCGTCCATATATTGAAATATTGTAATACACTCTGTAAAGTATAATAATCTGTGTACATTATATGGTTTGTTACAACCACTTCCATGATTAAAGAGAGACATGCTGGCCTTAGCAAGATAGGAATTCTTCAGCTATCCACCAAACAAAAAGGCGTACGTATATATGATTCCTCTATTTATGTACTTGTTTTCCTTTTTTTTATACTAACAAATATATGTACGTATGAAAGACTGCAAGCAGTCAAGTTTATAACAAGTCCACAAAAGACATATATACATACACGGATAACAACTTCATCTGTTAGGTGTCACCGTAAGAACACATAAAAAAATTTAGACATCTGACGAAAGCCAACAGTCTTTGGACGTCCGATAAAAACAGTCTGGCTTCACGAGACATTACCGAAGTTGGACCAAAACATACCAACAAAACAACCAATATTTTTTCATTCCTTTTTTTTTTTTTTGGCGCTCGGTGAAGTACAAAACAAAAATAGACCCGAAGCGTCTATTTATGTACTTGGTGAAGGAATGTAATGTGTCCTAACATGAACTACCCTTTCAAGTGTACATTAGTTAGACTTTAGTTCTGAAGCTATGTGCCAAGTGCTAATGCTTTCATTCTTCTTGTCCAAAAAAATTAGATAAACAATTTTGAATTTATGGTTCAAAGCTCACAATTTTTATTTAGTCAGGAGGCAAAACTCACACACTTGAAATATTTGTACATTATCTCTACTATAACAGCTTTGGTGTCAAGAGATTGCTATTAAAATATTTTCACGATGCTGCTAAAATTTAAAGTGAGTCACTAAGGCTAGGTTTGACAAAAAAAATTTCCTCTTTTTTTTTCAGTTTTTAAAAACTGAAAAAAAAAGGAGCGTTTGGTAACCATTTTTTTTTCAGTTTAAAAACCAGTTTTTAAACTCAAGAGTAAAAAAGAGTAAAAAAAAAAAACTCCAGAAACTGGTTTTTTTTTCTTAGACCACCACCACCACCCTCCCACCGCCGGCAGCCACCTCAAGCGACCACTGCCGGCCGCCGGTGACCACCGCCGGAGATTGCCGGCAGCCACCTCCGGCCGCCGGCAGCCATCTCCGTCCGCTGGCGACCACCGCCGGAGACTGCCGGCAGCCACCTCCGTTCGCTGGTGACCAGCTCCGGCCGCCGGCGACCACCGCCGGAGACTGCCAGCTGCCACCTCCGGCCGCCGGCGACCACCGGCGACCACCGCCGGCGACTGCCGGCAGCCACCTCCGGCCGCCGGCGACCACCGCCGGCGACTGCCGGCAGCCACCTCCGGCCGCCGGCCACCACCGCCGGCGACTGCCGGCAGCCACCTCCGGCCGCCGGCCACCACCGCCGGCGACTGCCGGCAGCCACCTCCGGCCGCCGGCCACCACCACCACCACCGGCCACCACCGCTGCACCCCACCACCGCCACCGCAAACCACCAAAAAAAAAATGTCAAAATAAAAAGGGTTACCAAACACCAAAAAAAAAAACCTAAAAAAAAAAGGGGTTATCAAACACCCACTTGTTTTTATAAAAAAAAAAAATTAAGCTGCTCTTTAAAAACTGAAAACCAAAAAAAAAATTTTGTCAAACGAACCCTAAGAATCTTTTTTTCTATTATAACAGAAGTGTTGTACCGTAGGTGATCATAGTCCGTGTCAAAAATCTCGGTCAGATATAAGCCTAGCCCGAACAATTCTTCTCTTTTCTTTCTTTTTTTTTTCTTTTTTTCTTTTTGATTTTGTCGTTTAGAAATAATACCTTGAATAAATGGCATGGGCTTCGGCTGAGAATCCGACTTACAACACAGGTTCGACTCTCATGGGCCAAACATAATAAAAGTCCGACTTGAATGGATATGAGGCCAGCTTGGGCCTGATTTTGCCAGGATTGAGGCGGCCCAAATCTTGGCTTAAGCTCTTATAATGATTTGGGCCCCTGAGGTTGGGGAATCTCGGACCCGGCTCACATGGGTTCATTATCAGGCCTACTCTGGGTTAGGCCCGGCAAAATGGGTGGGTGGGTTGGGCTTGGATTTGGATTAAATGAGGTTTGATCAAATGGGTGACTTATCCATATAGAGTATATGTAGACCAATTTATTTATGGGTTAATTGGATCAATTATTAAATGGGTTGATTTCGCCCATTTACTTAAGAATGTCCCATTAATATTTTTGTTACAAGACCCAATACAATACATCTCCTTCTCCTTCATCTCATCTTCATTAACCTATTTTGCTCCCCAACTGGCGGCACCATTCCAACAACCGGGTGGGTTTGGGTGAATTTTAAGTGGCGGTTAAATGCGTTTGGGTCTTAATTGTCACCCATGCTCTGGGTCTTATGACAAAGCTTGCTCGCTACTATTGGGTGGGTAACTTTATCGGTTGATGTATTCTAAGTGCCACTAAAAAGGCTTTAAGTGACGAGAATCCGATTGCAAAAATTCGTTGCTTTTTAGTGACAAAATCTTGGCCTGACCAATTCGGCAAAGCACACCATTTTTCTCACCCTTTTTTAGTTAAATTAAAATTAGACTCTATGTTTCTCTTCAGAAGAGTGAGATAAATTAGAATGTGCGTAACATGCTCTAGCAAATCCTGGACATGTATCCCAAACATAACATTGAAATAAGTAAATAGTTCATGCTCTCAAGGAATCAGAGAGACATACGGTGCTCAAAAGCTGGCCAGCTTAATAAAAAAGAATAAAAGATAATAAATAAAAGAGAAAGGAAGACATTAGCAAAGACTTTTGTTCTAGGAATCCCAAAGGATGAAGTATCAAACTTCTTAAGACTTGGGGCTGTTTGGGGTTGATCTTCAAAATTAAATTTCATATTAAATAGTAATCAACTTTTAATAATTCAATGCAGCAAAAACACCAATAATTTAGTGTTGAATAAAATGTGCTAGGGGTCTTTGTAACTAACAGGGATACTCTTATATTTTACTTAGTTAAACTTGATTAGGAAAAAGTAATTAACCTTATAAGTAACTAGCCTTTTAGCTTCTGAGTAATCAGGGTCTTTCTTTCAAATTATGAATACTCAGCCTTTTAGCTTCTGAAAGTTGATTTAAACAGTTTTGAATTATTTTCAAGCACCTAGAGTAAATCAATCCACACATGCTCTTAAAAGGCGTCTGTCCATGGAAATTCCTTAAAATTTAGTAAAAGAAATCATGGTCGATAATTGTTAGAAATTTAAATAATTTTCACATTGCCTTCTCCTAGATTATTTTTCTGAAAATACGGATGTGATAGTCTTCAGACTGGACATGTCATTTTATTTGGACCTTGTGGGGATTTTGAGGTTGGGCCCGGCCATATGTTTTGAATGTGACAGGGGCACATGACGGTACTTTTATATTAAGCCAAAACTTGATTAGTTTGGTGTAACATATTTTTTGGTGTTACGTAACTACCAACCTACAACGATGACAAATGACATTCAAAGAAATTTTTACACAAAATAAAAATCTTAATCGGTAAGTAACTACTTACAAAAATATGTTTAGTTTTTACAAGTTAAAATTCATCAATAATATAGTCAAAAAAATGTAAATGTTTGGTATGATAATTTTTCTAACTTATTTTTGGACACATGTGACTAATTTATTTTTCTGTTATTTAAAATTCATTTTACTGGATATAACAATAAACACGTATACGTGATGCTTGTACTATTAATTTTATTTTCGCACACGCATCACGTGTGCCACGGTGGCTTGTTTATATCTATACTACTTATAATGATAACACATTTTTTATTTTTGGTATAATACCCTTTTAGTATTACATTGAAAGTGATTCTGGTGACAATATGTGTCCAAAATGAGGGTAAAATCGTAAAACACTTTTTTGGTATTACATAACTACCTACTTACAATGGTGACAAGTGACATTTAAAAAAAAATTCTAAAAAGTGATACAAAATAAAAATCTTAATTGGTAAGTAACTAACTATAAAAATATTTTTAGTTTTCACAAATTAAGATTCATCAGAAAATATAGTTAAAAAAATTTAAATGTCAAGTTTGATACGATAATAATATTTTGTTAACTTATTTTTGGAGCATATGGCTAACTTATTTTCTGTTATTTAAGATTTATTTTACTGAATAATGACAATAAAAATGTATACGTAATGTTTGATATATTTTTATTTTTAACAAAATTTGTACCTTTAATTTCATTTTCGCACACGCGTCGCGTGTATAATGGTGACTTGTATACCTTAATTAGAAGTACAAATTGAAAATTAGTTGCCTATTTATGAGATGCGAAAAAAAAAAAGAGAGAAAAACTCGTGAGTTTTCTTCATTTGTAGTTGCGAGCTCGGAATGAGATCGGGATTATTTTCTTTCCTATTGTTTGTGACTCGGAGCAAAAAGAAAGAAGACAATGATAGTTAATCGTGGATTTGGTTAGGTTTTTATAAAGAGATGATATGGTAGCACCCTAACCAAAAAGTTACATAAAGCAACTTCCTTTCTCTCCTCCTTTTCTCCTCAGTTGGGAAAGAAAGTTTTGATAGGGATAGTGGCTAAGCACTTCTATTGTCTTTTCTTTCGAGCAATCAAACGACGAACAAGAGAATTGCAAAAAAAAAGGACCGGATTTCTTGATTTTTCTTCCTTCTCTTTTATCTTCTCTAGATCGCACAAACACCTTAGCCACACCTTTTGCTTTTTGAATAGAAACGTTTATATTCGCCCTCATTTGGTCTTTAAAAATCAATCAATTATTTGTGGCTGATGCGTTTTTAGCAAAAGTCTAACAAAACTAGTTTTCTGCGCAACAACATCATATCAAGTTGTGGCCGAGGCCAGACAACTCTTTAATACTCATGTGAAACTAAGTTGTATACTTCGATACATTCAATCCTCAAATGTGAATGCAACAGATCCCCAACCCCACCCCTAGAGAAGATAGAAAGTCTGTGGCAGCGTTACGATGCAAGCTTTCATCGTGAAAGGCATGTGGCAAAACCATCTGGGATTTGCATGGACGACAATACAATGAACGGATTCACCAAGTTTTCTTCAAAGTTTGATAGCTAATGAGATGATAATTGCCCCAGAGAACCAAGAACCAGGAGAAACAAGTGGTGAGCTACAAGGAAAAGAGGGCTTAATCAATGACATCTCGTTGAAAGTTAGCCATCCCTTTCCTTGAACAAGGGTAAGGGTGGCCACTCTGGATTTTGGGGTGGTCCTATGTTTGAGAAGCTTCACATGCTATAACAACTTGTTGAAAGCGATCTTGTGCATTGTGCATGGGAAGCCTACATAGGATTTGTTTGGCCTGTGTTTGGAGAACGTATTTTAGCTTAAAATTTTAGTTTGTTTGAGGATTTGAAATTATTTTTAATGAAATCCACCGTGTGTGATAGCTACAAGAGAGAATTTGTGAAATTCTTGAGGAATTTGAAAGAGGGATAATATAGGGGGCCAAGGAATTTACTTGAAATAATCGCTCTACGTTAGTTTTTTTCAAAATTTATGAGGGAACTACCTTCATAATTCAAGTCAATTTTTGTACTATTTTCATCTTTTATTTAAGCAATTCTCTTTTCTCTCTCTCTCTCTTCCCCCCCCCCCCTCCCCTCTCTTAATATTAGCTATCTATTTTTCATCTTTTATTTAAGCAATTCATTTTTGATTTTATTCATTTCATGACCAACGGTCATCATACAATACCCACCCGCAAATCTAAACTTTTTTAGTTTTTTAATCCAAATACACTTCTAGTGTAGAGCGAGAACGACGCCATGGTGCTTTAACATTTGGATTGTCGGGATGAACTTGAAGTTATACCGGTAGATGCCTCATTTAGGCCGCATTGCCTGTCGATTTTACTCTAGTTATGTCAGTGATATTTTAGTTCCGGTAGAACTCACTCTGCCTTTATATAAAAAAATATGGATTCTTAGCTAGTGGAGGGAGATGTCGTCCGACCTGCGTGTGCTAGCATCGATGATGCTCGTCCTCTTGACCTTGTCACATAAATGAATTATGTATTGTTACGTGGTGTGTCGTTTGAATCTTACTTTTGTCCAACATTTCACGCTTAAAGCATGTTAAAGTAAAACAACATCTTGAGGTGCTTTTCACGCCAAAATTGGTTCAGGGATCAGGTTTGAATGGCCAGAAATAACATTGCTTTAGTTGAGGGTACCCCAGAAAGGATGACCAAATCAACAACTTTTGAAGAAGCAATGATTTGGGTACTTTGATCACATAAAATAACACAAAGTTACCGTGCAATAATCTCGAACCAGAATACATATTATAAGAGATAGAGACTAGGTGCATATCGAGAGAATGTCCTGTCATTCCATTAACAAAAGAAAGCGAATCCTCAACTACACAAATTCAAACACTTGGCTAGCTTTTTGGTTACATGATTTCCCCACATAACTTTTTGGTGAGTTCGTAAGAACCAAAAACAAATGGAGTGCGTAAGTTGATGCATCACTGTACCATATGGGATTTGGCATGCAGAAAACCAGTGGATGCATTCCTTTATTTTATCAATTTATATAGTGCGTTCAAAACGTGCTAAAAATTGATGTGGTGGAGATGGAACTTTTTTTATTTATAAAGGTGGAACCAGTACCTTAGCTGAGAATCATAAGAAGAAGCACAAACCTTAGCTGAGAATCATAAGAACTAATACAAAGAAGGTGTTCCTTTATTTTTATTTTTTTTTATTTAGAATTGATTTTGAAGCGATTAAACAAGCTTTAAATTGGTTGAAAGCAGAGTGGTTGGTGTTTGGTCTAAAACGGACTTGAAAACCAAGAGATAGACAAATTAAACCATTGAGTACGTTAAAGATAAATAAGCAAAAGTAGGAAGCAGGAATCAACAACGGTTCAAACATGGGCACAACTTTCCTTACAAATTTGGTAAATTTTTTAGCGTCTATTATTGGTGGATCTCGTAACAGTTTTTCGAAAGTAAGGAATTTATTACAAAGGTATACAAAGAAAAAATCACGCCAACTTGACTCTAAAAATACAATCAGTTGCTTCTATCGGTATCATCAGAAGTCCGAAGCTCCTTCAATCACATGGACTGATGATTATTGCCGAGGTCAGGAGGCCTTGAACATGTCATAGATTTGTAGCATCAAGCATATGGATACCCAGGATATTGTTGTGCCATATTAAATTGCTAAGACTTTGCCATGTGCAAGGTTCCGTTCTTCTACAGACCCCCTCCTAGTGGGTTAACAGAGCTTATCATATCTGATAGGAGCAGAAGAGCTTGACATAGAGCCATGAAGACTGAGAAGTAGTTTCAATAGTCTCATTGCAAACTTGTTTGGTTTGTTGTAACATCTTGGTTGTAAGTTCTAACCAAAAAATTAAATACCCCTTAAAATTCACCCGACTCCCAACTTTGTGTACCGATTCCAACTCATTCCATCCACTTCCGGAAATCGGGGCGCAACTAACATGTAGCGAAACGTGCAGACTATATTTGAATCAAGAAAGGGCATTTGTCATCTCTCTCTCATCCCCCTTTGGGATAGATTACGATCTTCGCTGAAGGCTGATGCAGATGGTACACCATCTTTTGTTCATGTGCCCAAAAAGAATAGAAACAAATGAAGAAGAAAGCTAGCTAATTCAGGCCCACACACTCTCTCACACTCCATGCCAGAGTGTGTGTCAAATTTTAGAATAGCATCAGGGTCGAAATTGTCTGTAATGTCTTTGCTGGGTCCACGGATCACATTGCTGGTTTATTGGAATTTGGAACTTAAAGGGACGTGGATACCCAAATTTTGTTCACATGGACCAAATCCCGTAGCTTGTTTTCGGTTCTAGTTTTTTCTGAGCCAAGTTGGGCAGTCATCCCCATCCCCTGTAGGCTTGGTGACTGTTGTTTGTTGCCTTTACGCATTGCCATGTCTTTCGCTTCGGAGAAACTTGGCACCCCAGTTAAGTTTCTTTCTACCTCATTGATAATCCACCATTCGATAGCGATATGTTCGATGGTAAGAACGCTAGTGACAACGTGGAAGTGAATGAAATCTTCGTTAACGGATAAACATATTGACGAGGATTTGGATCATTGTTAACGTTCTTATACTTCTAAGTACGTCGTGAAAGTGTTTTAGCAAAGAAGGAGCTTGGCCAAAAAGGCTTCAAACGTAAATATTGTATGGCGATAAATGTGTTACTAAAGCACTAAAAACGATGCTGCACAAAATTGGACGAGGTAAAGCTCTTTCCTTTAAATAAAGGAACTTTAATGCACGTAAAGATTTTGCATATCCTTCGACCAGTACTGTAGAGCTTAGAATAGCTGACAGTTTAATGCCCGAAATAAGTAGGGTTCTTTAATTTGCTTTTACAAAATCTGTGGAAAGAAAACCTAATAAACACGAATATGTAATATTTAACAAATATTTATTTTTTGAGTGAAGAGTAGAGATATATACCAAGATTAACAGAGAGAGAGAGTTACAAAATATGCTCAAATAAACAAGTAATACAAATGACATCCTCATTCGACAAGAATTTTAATAAAATAAAAGATAAGACTATTTTTTTTGGGGAGATACACTAACCCGCTACGTGCAAGATAAAATCTACTAAAATAGGATAACAATGAACTAAAACAGGATAAATAAATAAAAAGACAGCCAATCGACAAACAACAAAATCTACCTTCACCCGAAGCCTATCACAGCCCAATCGTGGAACCTAGATTACCCCAGGACCGCGGTAGCTTACCCTTCATCAATCTATAACCAAACTTCGGAGCTTGAAAATATGGAACACACCTAATCAAAAACAATCTGTCGTGATGCCGACGCTCATCCAGCTCTCGGCAGCCACCAAAATTCCATAGAAAGCCCGAATCGATCGAGCACCAACTATTCTTACCACATCACCACCGCCCGGGAAGGTGGTGGTGACGGAGACGAAGTTGGAAGAGAGAGAGTTTTTTTGACAAATATATATTTTGTCAAAATATATATTTGTCAAGTATATATTTTTGGAGATATATATTTGACATTTAACAAATATATCTGGAGAAGTCACTAGTACAATTTAACATAATTAATTACCCTCGTAGTTCTTGTATACATAATTATACTTTAACTATTCACATAAAAGTTAAACAAGTTTATTTGTTCATAAACAACCTTGTCATTTTCAAGCTCGTCTCCTCTATTAAACAATCTCAAGTACCAAACTTGTAAACTTCGCTTGTTTATTATACAAACGAGCTAGTTTCGTCTAGGGCATGAGACGAGAGTAGCCGAGCTTATCCACAAACACGATCATGAACGACTCGGGATTGATTACAATTTTGTAGGTATTGGCCAATACTGATATACAATAAATGAAGATTTTTTTTCAGTGGCCTTTAGAAGACATCATAAAAGCAGAAGATGTCCACTTCCATTATACCGCATTAAAGTGCTACCCCAAACAAGGGATGCAAGTGAGGGATACCTTCCATAACAAGATCTAGTTGTAGAACATGTGAGGGCTATTAATACTTTAATAGCATGATATATATACTGTATATGAAAAGATAAACGTGTCAATGTATATAGCAACTTCATGATGAAACATTGAAACCGCACTTCAAATTCTTGGACAAGACCCCAAAGTCACAAACTTATCGAGTAGGTGATCCTAAAGCTACACAAGCATATTGCTTCCAGCAATAGCAACAACTCTTGGTTAGATAGTCCTTATTCCAGAGGTAGAAACTAAGGGTCTAAAAGCACAGCACATTATACACCTGAGTTTTGTATTTAAATTAAGTAGGAGTAATTCGTCTCAAATAATAGACGAAATTTACAATGCTGGTATCTGAAGGATCAATCAAATTGTACGGAAATTGAACTTAAACGACTAACGGGACACGTCTAATTTAACAAACATATTGTGTCCACGGAACAAAATTTTAAGCTAGTACCGGAAATGGGTTGACCTCGTAACTTGGATTGGTTTGTCTGGTTGACTCTAATTACCTCTTTGGTTAAGACACTTGAATTTCTTGAAAGTATATTATAAGTAAGGGTTAATTACAGCAATATTCCTGAGGTTAGAGTAAAATTACAGTTAAGGACACAAAGTTTCAAAAGTAACACACAGTGACCACAAACGTTAAAAAGGTAACACTTATGTCCATCCGTCAGGGTTCCGTCCAAAAAGTGCAATTTTTTATGATGTCATCATTACGTATTTTTAAAATGACAATACTGCCCTTGTACTGTATAAAAAAATATACTGAATAATTTTTAAAATTTTGTCAAACCTTAATTTGAAGATTAGGGTTTTTGAAACCCTAATTTAAAATTTAGGGTTGAAAGTTAACTTCAAATTAGGCTTTGTAAAATTAGTATCCTTGAAAGTTAGGGATTAAAAATTATGGTTTTCAAACCCTAATTTAAAAAGTTAGGGTTTAGAAATCCTAATTTTCATATTAGGGTTAAAAACACACAGAGTATGTCACAAATACACCCCCCCTCCCCCCGGCCGGTCGCCACCACCTTTACACATCACAACACCATGGCACCACCTCAACACCCAGGATCCACCGCTGCGTCGGGCTTTGGGACGGGGTTGGGCTCTGCATTTTCGCAACCTTGTTGCGGCAGGGTTGGGCTCCGCATTTCGACAACCTTGTTGCGGCCAGGTTGGGCTCTGCAAGGTTGAGCGAAGGAGAAGGCTTCGTCAGGGTTGGGCGTGTGAGGGGTCTGCTGGCGGGGTGGGGTGATGCAGGTAGCTGCCGACGGCGTGGGGGGATGCCTTAGTGGTCGGTGCTATGGAAGAGAGAAGAAGAATCTGAGAGAGATTTGGTGAAGATGAATCTGTGAGAATTTTGGTGATAGGGATTATGGGAGATTTTGGAGGCATTTGGTGGGTGGGTCAAAGGTGGCTACATGATGGCGGCGCGGTGGAGGTGGTGTCGACACCGTGCGGTGGTTCTGTGGTGAAAGATCTTGAAGAGGAAGAAGAAAGATAAACCCTTTCATGGGCAAATCAAGAATTGCAATCTTAGTTAGGGGTAATATGGTCTTTTCCTGTAAACCGTTAGGTATTTGGGTATTCCGTTAGGTCAAAGGATATAAGTGCCTATTTTCCAAACTTATGGATACGCGTGTAATTTCACCCAAACCTCAAGGATATAAGTGTAATTAACCCTCTAAGTAACCTATCTAGTAGGTGATCCTAAAGCTATACAAGCAGATTGTTTCCAGCAATAGCAACAACTCTTGGTTAAATAGTCCTTATCCCAGAGGTAGAAACTAAGGTCTAAAAGCATAGCACATTATACCTAGATTAATAAAGTATCCGAATTTTACAACGGTAGCCGGTACCTGGAGGATCACTCGACCCGTACGAAGTTGAACTTCAACGACTAAAGTGAGAATATGCTTAGGGTTGACAGATATAAGAAATGAACTCATGTTGCGTCCATCCAGTCGCCGGAACGAATTTTTGAGCTAGTACCGAAAAATGGGTTGACCTCGTAACCCGGATTGGTTTGTCGGGTTGACTGTAATTACCTCTTTGGTTAAGACACTTGATTTTCTTGATAAGCATATTATAAGCAACTTAAACAGGTAGTCGCTTGTATCTTATTCTTCCCATTGTTAATGTCAACTACTCGGCCGAACAGCCGTGGAGTTTTGACCGCAGACATCTCTTCTCTTGCCACAAAAGCGAATGTGAACCCACTTGGGAGAAGCCACTGTATTAAGTTTACCCAGCTGCTTCCTTTTTCATCATTCATTAATGGCTGCCCGAACTGTTCAACTTCCCATTAGGTTTGCGTCAAGTCTGTCAAACGATAACAGTTTCCCGAAATGCCAAGTAAAAGAACACGAAGAAACTGGGAGATGCTGAGATATAATTCCGCATCGAAAGAATAGTATAACCAACGCTTTAACATGCAAGTCTTGTGGCTTGCTTCTTGGTTGCTAATTGATTTGGATTCGAATACTTTCGCATGATATTAGAGCGGTCAATGTAGGCTCTGCACACAATTCAAAATTATATTCATCGCCATCTAGTTCGATTCAACCACGTGTTAGACCACTAAAACGGGATATGTCAAGATATGATTTCACTTAAAAAAAATAAGTTTATCCGGAAAAACTTGTTAAAAAAATTCAAGTATCATCATGTATATGTGCTTATTATCGCATTCAGGAATTGTAAATTAGAAAAAAAATATAAGTAGTTATTCATTATTTAAACTTTTATATTTTGTGAATTTTTGAAGAAAAAATTCTAAATTGCAGTTTTCACCGTTAGAGATAGGTGGCACCAAAAGTGGTGTTAAACCAAAAGACCTATTCTCTTCATACATAGATATAGATAATACCCCCTCATTTTATAATTAATTGATCATATTTATTTTTTATGCTGTTCCCAAAAAAAAAATTATAACTTCTCAAATTAAGAAAGGTTTCAAACGTTTATTTTTACGTTTACCCTTCTTACACTTTTTTTATTTTTATTTTTATTTATCTCTCCATATTTAATCCTCTACCATTTCATTTTTCTTGGTCCTGACTCACCCCCCCCCCCCCCCCCCCACCCCCCCCCCCCACCATCCACTAACATGGAAAAAAAATTGCACACCCTCTATTAGTATGACTCGTGTCACGTGAAGGCCGCATTATGATTATGAAGTTAGCTTCTCTCTACAAATACTTACTCCACACGATGAGACCTCCTCTTCCATGTGCTTCAGAGCTCCTAGTTAGGTCTCCATTCGATGCGTGACCGTTATCTTATTTTTGTGCCGTACGAATCTCTTCGATTCCTTTCAGATTTTATCCATAATAGTAAACGACTATTCCGATACCTAACGCCATGGACCTCCCCCTTACTGTTAGTCAATCTGGGCACCGCGACTTTGAAGCGCGTTCAGTTCCTCGCTCTCTTGCTACGCAAGATTCCAGCCTCGGCGAGGTGACTGAGAACTGTTCCTTCTCTTGTTTTTTTTTATTTTTTACTTTTAATAGTCAATCATGTGAGGCGAATGAAATGCACGAAATAAGCGTGACGTATAGTATAGGGGCATCTTGGTCATTCGAGGCAACCAACGCGGGGGATACGTTCGTAGAAGCGCCATTCACAAAGACTCTGCTCTGCTTTTAGTCTTTTACGATGATGATTTGCAAAGTGCGGACAGCGACTTTTCAACTACAAGGTTGGACACGTGGGTGGTTGGTCTTATTTTGTCAATAAATCCCAATTTTGCCATACATTTAAATAACGTGTTGAGTATTTTTGTTGTCTTAAACTATTAAAAAATACCTACAAAATACTTTGCTTTTCTGTTATTACCCTTTAAGTACCCGCCAAAACAAAAAAGATGCCCAATCTGTATTGAACTCCACTCTTTTCTACCTAATATATCCTCTCTAATCCCCATTTTCCTTCCGAACTCACCTCTGTTTGGAAGTTTGTACACAGTTTCATGCAATTGCAAAGAAGAAGATAGAGCGAGCGAGCTTTTCTGGGTTGAATGGTGCCGGGGATGAGAGATGACGGAGGCAATGTGCTGCCTTCGACGTCGGCGGACGGCGGGGACGTTCTGGCGGAGGTGACCCTGTTCGGGAAGTACGAGATGGGGAAGCTGCTGGGGCACGGGGCGTTCGCGAAGGTGTACCACGCGCGGGACGAGCGGACGGGGCAGAGCGTGGCGGTGAAGGCGGTGAGCAAGCGGAAGGTGCTCAAGAGCGGCCTCACGGCGCACGTCAAGCGCGAGATCTCCATCATGCGCCGGCTGCGCCACCCGCACATCGTGCGCCTCCACGAGGTGCTCGCCACCAAGACGAAGGTTTACTTCGTCCTGGACTTCGCCAAGGGCGGCGAGCTCTTCACCAAGGTCGCCAAGGGCCGGTTCAGCGAGGATCTCAGCCGCCGGTACTTCCAGCAGCTGGTCTCCGCCGTCGGGTACTGCCACTCGCGCGGCGTGTTCCACCGCGATCTCAAGCCGGAAAATCTCCTCCTGGACGAGAATTGGGACCTGAAGGTGACCGATTTCGGACTCAGCGCGGTCACGGATCAGATCCGACCCGACGGGCTCCTCCACACGCTTTGCGGCACACCGGCTTACGTGGCGCCCGAGATTTTGGGGAAGAAAGGCTACGACGGCGCTAAGGTGGACATCTGGTCATGTGGAATCATTCTTTTCGTGCTCACCGCCGGTTATTTGCCGTTTAATGATCCGAATCTCATGGTGATGTACCGGAAGATTTACAAGGGTGAGTTTCGGTGCCCGAAGTGGATGTCACCTGATTTGAAACAGTTTCTGTCTCGCCTTCTCGATACCGACCCCGGTACGAGGATCACCGTCGACGAGATTGTCAACGATCCCTGGTTTAAAAAGGGTTACAAGGAGATTAAATTCCACGAGGAGCATTTTGAGCTGAAGGACGACTGTGTTGGTGCCGGTACGGGGAAGTATCTGAACGCTTTTGATATCATATCGTTTTCGTCCGGCTTTGATTTATCGGGCTTGTTTCAACAGCCCGATATATCGGTCGGAGGGGAACGGTTCGTATCGGCCGAGACGCCGGAGAGGATCATCGAGAGGATAGAGGCGGTGGGGAAGGAGGAGAGGAACGCGACGGTGAGGAGGAGGAAAGACTGTGGGGTGGTGCTGGAGGGGCAGAACGGTAATTTCGCTGCCGCGGTGGAGGTTCACCGGCTAACGGATAAGCTGGTTGTGGTGGAGGTCAAGAGGAGAGAGAGTGAGGTCGGATGTAGTCTGGATATGTGGAAAGATAAATTGAGGTCCTTGCTTAAAGATCTGGTGTACAAACCGGAGGAGCCGGTCGCCGGTAACTGAAAAGTGTGTTACCTTTTGCGACCAATTATTGATTCATTTTTATGCAGTTGTGGGGACTCGTCTGGACAATGCCACAAAGCTCCACCGCGTGTATTGTTGTGTTTAATTTTGTCTGCCATGCATGTACTATGAAAGAACTCTATCAATGTAAATGAAAAGTTTTAAGCACTACGGAGTATACAGTAAAGCGGGCGTGAATGTCTTGTCTTTGAGTTGTTCGGAAAATTCGAAAGTAAAATGCGTATAAGCAAGAACGACAAAAGAAAACGGGGTGTCGGGCTTTACATATGCCAGTAAAACTTGCTATCACTTTGATTCAAGTCGTCCGTCTTGTTTGATTGGGATTATATTGGACAAAAATAGTAAAATTAGATAATGTTGACGTTTATCATAGAGCTTTACTCAAGGGACAGTATGACATAAGAACTCCTTATATTATTGATAGGTGGGTAAATGTAAACGATAAAGATGGGTTGGTCCCGGTCATTATCAGATAGCTTAAACCAATTAATTATAATGGCACACGAAAAAGAGCAATTATTGTTGGTAGCCAATAATTAACAAACGACGGTCTACTTAGGGCCCACTAATTAATTGATAATCCAACTTGCCCTTGTAACTTTCTGGTGGTACAGAAACGTTCAGGTACAACCAGCTCTTCTGCTCACGTTCTCTGTGTTGGCCAATAATGTAGACATATTAAGTGTTGTACATATGCGTAAACAGTGATTGATAAGTTTGATGCTTAAAAAGATCCCTCTCTGAGAAGAACTGAGATACGTGTTATTATTATTTATCCGATATGAAATTTATATTACAATGCGTTCTTCGCGTGTGAACATAGACGAGTTACGTTAGGTACTAAAATTAAATCAAAAAATCTAATTCAAAACTAATTAGTAACGAGAAGAGAGATTCACGATATTTATGTACAATTAGTAATGAGAAGAGAGACCCACAAGATTTATGTACGAAAACTATTTACTGAATCGGATTTGAAAGTTATACCTCAACAAAGATAGGTGAGGAAATAAGGTGAGGGGATATAGAAAATAAAAAGTGGCGTAGCAACCAACTAGAAAAGTTACCCTAATCCGCAATATTTAGGCATGCCATCAATGACATACCCAAAAATAAATAAAAATCAATGAAAAGTGAATCTAGGCTTGCCATAAACAAGAACAAGCAATTCAAATGATAGATTTTGGAGATGCCATTGGTCAATTTGCATGCCTTCAAAGTGCAAATCTATAAATATCAAAAGTAGATTCTACCATTACATGCGTGGACTCATTGAACGTCCTCCTATTATGTGCTATCTCGGACAATTATGTATGGATTCATTAGAACATCTCGGTATTATGTATCGGCCTGAAACTCAACGTCTGCTCAAGATTTGTATCACGTACAGTGGAATTTGGGTATATAAACGAGTTAACCTTCCTAAAGCAAGCATGCTATATATATAGCCTGCTTCAGAAAATACTCGTACTGTGTCCAAGGTCTAGACCCATTAACTTGCTGAAAGAATCGTTCTGTAGCTAATTTCACAAGTACTCGTCAAAATTACTACAGTAGCCTCATGCGGCCAACCCTAACAAGAGTCTAGAATCTAATAAAATGAATTTCAGAAAGGGGAGCGCTCATCTCCACACCGGTCACATGTTTCTCCATATTGCATTTGCTGCTAAAAGGTATAATGAATGGTCTCCGTGCACTTTATAATAACAAATGAAGGTACCGGTAAAAATAAAGGAGAATACCCTTGTGCAGTGCCATCTCAATTCTTTATCAAAAGTATCTTAACTTCATTACACCTATGAACTTATTACAACACCATGCTATCAGACTCGATCTTTGCTCACGATTGAACTAAAACCATAAACAATTGCGACAAGTGTCTAGACTTATAAACTCTTGGTCCTGCATTTGATGTAGCCACCTGCGGCCTACCCAGACCTTGATGATTCTGGCCGGTGCAGCTTGTCAGCATGCCAACGTTTACCAAACAATCATTCAATTAGGTCCTTATCAAGTTAATTTCTATATTCTTCTTTGTATCGAAAACATGCAGGAGGGGGTTCATTATCTGGGCATCTTGAATTATTGTGGAATCTCTGCATAATATTTCACAAGTCTATGATCACCTGAAACTACAACTACGTAGTAACTTAGCAAATACCCTATGATCTTTCGTGATTCTTGTGCTGGAATAAGATCTGGTTTAAGATTAGCACTAGCTCGCAAGTGGCAATTCACGTGGGTTTCTTCATGCTTAATTAAACCCTTTTAGAAACTCGCTGATCGACATTGGTAACTTGATATGCATGCAATCCGAGGAGAAAGAAAAAAATTGCTTCCTTATTGAGAGCTCACAAGCAGATCCAAACTCCAACCAAATCTGGTAGTTATTTCGGTCATCAGGCCCAGCTATCGGAGTGAAGTTCAATCTTAATTCATTAAGTTTCTCAAACTTTAAAATAGTACAGGGTTTTGGTCTTTATAGAGCAAATCTCAGACAGAGGTGGTCTCCTTATAGCAGCTTTTAAATGACAATGTACTTAGCAAGCTAATTTTGGTTAATTAGGGAGATTTAAAAAGCATTTAAGCTCAACTGATTTCCATTGCAGAGTCTTGAGCCTAGTTAGGGATAGCACTATACTTGGCACTTTGTAAATGATTCCTTCATATTTACTTGTGTAATCTGTATAATGTTAAATTATGCAAAGCAGGACATAAAATGCCAATTTGTGGAACTGTGGCATTGTCAAGTCGTGCAAAGCAGATCATGACTCGTATTTTACTTTTTTTGGGTCAAATTGTGTCGTACTTTAATATTTCAAAATCCGGTGATCGCTTAAAAGTACAACTACAACTACGTAGCAACTTAACAAAAAACCTTAAATCCTGCGATGATTCTTGTGCTGGATGAGATCTGGTCTAAGAAGTGCAATCTCAAATTGCCTTTTTAAATGGGTTTCTTCATGCTCAATGAAACCCTCTTATTAAATTTGCATATCAGCATTGGTAACTTGTTATGTTGGAGTTTTCAAAACAAATTCTTGTTTCTTTTTTGGTTTCCTTTTTTTCATGTTTATGGGAAGAAGAGAAGAAATGTTGTAGAACTTTAAATTACGTGTAAAACAGACGAAAAATGCAAAAATAGATATATAGGTGGATTTTCTACTTATAAGTCTACTTTATGTAATATGCTATGGATGGGTGCATACAATACGAGCCATGGTCCTACTCATCACACGCTTGTGAGCTCGCAGTGAGCTGATTTCTGGTGTGTGTTAAATGGCTGAATCTGCAGCCATTTTACAGACCTATTGGAACATGTTCCAGGAGTCACATCCCACTCGTTTCTAACCGTTAGATTAATAGTCTACTTTATTAAACGGTCCAGACGTGAAAATTGTTCATTGTCAGAAACTGTTCGACCGTTTGAAAGGATCAACAATCACATCTTTTTTTATGGACGGGCTTGTTCAATCATACCCGTTCTTGATCAACATACCAGATGAAATCGGCAAAAATGGAACGCCACCAATCACGAGGAGATCAAAGTGTGCCACATCGTAGTCTTTGCATTTCAGCTTTTCATATAATTTTATTACAAATAAATTCTAGACACTATTCATGCGCTATAACAATGTTCATACATCTTGGCAGGTGTTCTAATTCTGCATTCTTTAGTGCATCTTGCAGGCAGACATAACTCTCTCTCTCTCTCTCTCTCTCTCTCTCTCTCTCTCACACTCACACACACACACACACACCCACCTGCATGGCTTCATTGTATCTTACAAATATGTCAACAACTTACCTGTATACCCAAAGTGGTAGGAATTGAATGACTATTATCTTAAGAAAAGCGTCTAGAAGACGTGTCTTTAAGCGTTTTCTAGCAGCATTTAGTGATCATCTCAGCAGTACCAGCATTTAGTGATCATCTCAGCAGTGCTTCTATCTTATTGACAGCGAACAAGCAACGCCAAACTCCAAATTTGGCAAATCATGTGGCTTTCTAGGCCTGGAAGGTTGCAGTAGCCGAAAAGTAGAGAGTGTAAGAGTAGTTATTTAGGTCATTTAAGGGTCCAATCAAGCCCAGTAGCCTGAGTGGTGTTCAAGCTATTTTCATTAAATTTCTGGAGCGTTAGCGTAATTTTCTGGTTTGTCTTTATGACATCTATCTTATAAGATGGTCTTAAATAGCATCTTTTAAGACCATTTTTTTAAATAAATATTTACTTGGCAAGCTAAGTTTAGTTAATTAGGGGGATTTAAAAAGCATTTACGCTCAAATGATCTCTGTGGAATACTCTCGAGTTTAGTTAAGAGTAGATTGATTGTCACTTTCTTAATAATTAATGACATTTTTTAGCATTATATACACAATTTATACAACACACAATCATGCAAAGCAGAAAATATCAATGACCATTTATGAAATGCCAATACAATTGTCGTAAAATCATGCGACTCACGTATAACTTCTTATCTGTGCTTAAACTCAAGCTTGTGCTTAGATTTCTTATTCGTGCCCCAACTCTTGGTTCGAGCAGCTGCTTCAACCCCTCTCATTAGTGACGAGACTTTGTCATTGAAGGTTTTTAGTGACATTTTTTGTCACGCTGCAGGGACTTGCATAAAGGAATCTACATTAGCAAACCTACCATTTCCCTCCCTAGAAATATGGTGGAGTTTGCAGCCCCAAGGTCTGTGTAAGAGCATCCTAATCTTATGTAGGAGATGGGAATGTGGGTGACATGGATCTGCCTTCCTCAGGCAGTGTCCAAAACTGGATGCATAAGGTACAAGCCTCTTATGCTGAGGCTGCTTTTGCAATGCCAAAAACTTTTTCTCTCCACTTCCAAATCAAAACCTGGCATTGCACACTTACATACACTGGAGATTTTGTCTGATGATGCAAAGTGCGGGCCTTATAGACTGGACCAAAGGTTGGGCTTTAATGGACTCACTGGACCTGATATGTTGTTGGACTAGCTCAATGATGGGCTCTCTGGGAGGTGCCTACTTCCAGACTTGTGGCTTCCATGAAGGAAGCCTGGACCCTGGCTCCATTACATCCCTCCAAGTTCCAGGCAAATTAACGTACTGGGCTCTTTGTCGAAGTGGGTGTAAAGCCCAGGAATAAAGCGCTTTTAAAGCGATCAAAAATGATAATCGCACGTCACTTTACCTCTTACAGCTGACGATTTTGTCTCAAATAATTTTTGTTTACATTCAATAGTTGCACGCGGTCGGCTCCTAATTTCTCTTTATTAGTTAAATTCATAGAGAGTAACTTTTGCGTCCACCTAGCAAAAAGTACCCAAATTAACATCGAAAGTGGACGTAGAGCTACACATACGTAGGATATATTGGGTCGGAATGGATCTAGTCTAGAGAAAGCCGGCCAAAACTAGCTAGCTGGGGCTGCTGCTCTCAGGCAATCAATTCTGGGAGTTTGGCACCTATTAAGCTACCAAGCATCGCCGGCAGGCCAAGCACCAACTAGAACAAATTGTCATGACCAAGAGGACAACAATAACTTGGCGCTACCACACGCCCGCGCAAGTTGATAGGTGATACTTGGTGCATACAAGTTGACGATATTTATACCAAACATGTCTGATAATAGGTCGATCGAAAAAAATAAAGTCCATACAGCAAAATACTGGTCATTATTATCATTTAAATTGAAACTTGGAAATTAAAATATATCGGTACGAGGCCTTAGACTTGGGATGGTAATTATCTACCCTACAACTTCTAGGAGTTCCCTAGGGTAAGGTGGTGTAGCTTATAACCTTTAATTTGGTGCTAACTGTTCTCTCCCAGCTGCTATAACGCTTAGGCCTCATTAGTAAAGCATTACTTCTTCTTTTCCTCTATATATATATCTCTTTAATTGCCTTCAACTTGCAGCTTTAAAACATGTTCTTGGCTACTTTCTTGTCACGACGTTGTGTGGGGCTAAGCGAGGGTTCAAAGTGTCCCTATTGTTGTTGTTCGTTCTGGAGTTGCAAATATTCGTTAGTACTGGAAAACCGCAAGGGTCTTGCTACTTTGTTCTCCGAGACTCGTCTAGCGACAATGGCAATTATAATGGACTTGCAACTGTAGCAAATGCGAACTTCCCACAGGGATATTCCTAAATTTCTTGTGGTTAGGGGGTATTGGAGCACGTGAGAACAAGATAACAAAGCCTCCATCTTTGAATTCAACCTCAGCCTGAACCTTAGCCATATATGTAAATTCAAATATGTAGCCTGAACCTTAGTCATATCTGTAAATTCAAACATGTGATGTATCCTTATATAATGGTGTAAACCGTGCAATGTAAAGGTTACAGAAAATAGATTTTAACAATCTATGTTTGCAAGTTTTGTTCTTTCATGGTATTAGAGCCAATATAGTCTCACAGTTGATTTTTTTTCCTTCCATGGCTACCTCATCTTCTTCTACTTCACCCTCTACACTGGTCTTTCCAGTAAACCACATCCATAACCTTGTTTCTGTCAAACTCACTACTGAAAATTACCTCATTTGGAAGAGTCAATTTTTGCCTCTTCTTCGTGGCTATGATCTTATGGGTTTTGTTAATGGGTCTACATCAGCTCCTCCAAAGTATGTTGATCTTGCTGAAACTGAAACTCCCAACTCTGAAGGTGTAGTTGTCACTCCCATCTCAGGAGATGTTACACCGGAACTTAATCCTACATTTATTCTCTGGCACAAGCAAGATCAGTTGTTACTTAGCTAGTTATTATCGTCTCTCACTGAGCCGATCTTGGCTCAAGCTCTCGGTCTCAACACCTCGGCCGAAGTATGGTTATCCTTGGAGCGTATGTTCGCTTCTCAATCCAAGTCAAAGATATTCAATCTTCGATATGATTTCCATTGTCTTAACAAATGTGATCTCTCTATGCATGACTATTTTCAAAAAGGAAAGAAAATTCGAGATACTTTGGCTGCTATTGGTGAGCCCCTTTCCGATGAAGATCTTATCCAGGCCTTGTTGGTTGGCCTTGGTTCTGATTATCACCATTTTGTTACCTCTATCACTACTTGTGCTGATCTAATTTCCCTTAACAGCCTATATGCCTTACTTCTAACCTCATGTGTATCCACTGACCATAGAGAATATCATATACGTCTCTTGACCAGACGATATATAAAAGAGATAACATATTTTATTTAATGACTCGTTTAATCCTTTGTTTGCCTTGAATTTTTCTCTTACATGCCACCATCCATCTTTATTTTCTTTCTTTCTTTGTTTCTAACAGCCCCTTCCCCCACCTCTCTTAGTCTTCTCCCTTCAAGTCCAACACCACCAATGTTTTTTCCACCACCACAACACCACTTAATCTCTCTCTCTAGATCTAATTCATTCAATTCTAACACCACCACCACAACGCACATTCGCACGCGCACCCATAAATGCACACACATTCAAATATTCCTAAACCCCTTGAGATTATGGGGTAATCTCATGTGTATCTACTGAGTACACAGAATACCAAATACGTCCTTTGCTAAGACAATATACAAATGGAGGTAACAAGTTTTGTTAAATGAGATAACCCTAGGATTCCAATTCTTCAGTCCCATACACCCAGCAACCAGCCTCATCTTGTCCACGAGCTTATTCTGAATGGCACTTGGGATCATCGAAAGATTGATCAGTGGTTTACGGCGGATGTCAGACATAAAATTAAGGCCATCCATGTGGCCACAAATGACTTCAAAGATCAAGAAGTTTGGGGGTACACCAAGGATGGAAATTTTACCATTGCATCGGCATACCATATGTTGTACCGCCAGCAAGCCTACTCACTATCAAGACAGTTTAAACCTCCTTCCCAACCTCCAGTTTACCCACAAGAACTATGGAGACTAAATTTACCACTAAAGTTTAATTTCTTGATTTGGCAGATCTTATGGGACCGCTTACCTCTCGCTAGCAACCTCTATCAGCGTCAGATCATCACTTCCAACCTTTGTCCCCTCTGCAATACGCTACCTGAAGACACAAACCATGTCTTCCTAAGGTGTCCCGTGATTAGACAAGTCTGGTTTGGCATACCCCTTGGTATCAAAACCGCTGATATTGATAAACCTTTCAAAGAATGGCTCATCGCTTGGATCAACCCGATTTCTTACCCCTCTTTCAACTGGCGCTCTGTCGTCTTCTTTTTTGCCACCCTATGGTCCATCTGGAACCATAGAAATAACTCAGTCTTTAGGAATATTCCCTTTTCACCTTGTGGTTGTGATACGCCAATTTTGTCTGTTAACTAACAACATCTCCCAATACTCCCATAATTTACCTACTTCACCTCGACATCTTCCACAACCTAACTGCTCTCCGGATAGTAGGACTTCTAGTTCTCTTACCCCCACCGGGCCAATTTCTTTGCATTCTAGCCAAACACCTTGTTCCTGCTCAAAACCAATCACAGTTACAATGGTCATCCATGCCTGTTTTGATAAAAACAGACTACGGGCTGGAGTTGGTATAGTATGTTATACAAATAATTACTGTTATGGAACGACGTCTTTTTCTACTTCTTCATCTGACCATTATACTGCTCTATGTCATTGATTGCTACTTACGTCACAGTGGGCTTTAAACAATTTTTTTTGCATATTCAAGTTCTAACTACATCTCATTTCCTCTTACATCATATGTCGGGGTCTGAAGACATACTGGATACGGTGGCGCCTATAATCTTTGATATGTGCCATCTTTTAAAATTGTTCCATCATTACAGTCTCAACAGGGCTAGCCCACGCCTACTGAAGGGAGCTCGATCATTAGCTCATTTTGTATGTCAGGCTCGCATATCTGTCTACCAAGATTGGGTACGTGATAACCCGAGTAGCTAACGATTGTCAGAGATGATGGAATGTACCTAATGTATGTAGTGGGATATAGTTTGTACCGCTTTTTTTGGTTTCTTTCTAGCGGTGTTTCTGTCATGAGGCTCTGATTGCCTTTTAGACCTTTATATGTAAGGCCATAAGGTCATACTTCGTTCCCTCTGGGACTTCTTATTTTATCAATGCAATTATCTTATTATAAAAAAAAAAAAAAAAAAAACCCATTGTTTGTCTGTCTGTCTTGAATTTCCTTGTTTAGTGCAACCTTTCATCTTTATTTTCTTTCTTTCTTTGTTTCCAACAGCAACCCCCTCCATCCTTCTCACTTTCCTTTCTTGGTCTTTCCCCTTCAAGTACAACACGACCAACGAATCATCCACCATTAGCAAACACCACAGCACCACCCAATCTCTCTATGGAGATGCCCCCTTCAACTCACCACCCCACCACTACCAATCACAATCATGGCACAACCCTAACACTACCAACCACCACAACACCACCATCGCTACCATCACCACACACACACTCGCACATATATACACGTGCACACACGCAAACACACATCTCTTACGCACGCAAACATGTACTAGCACACACTCACACACAACACATATTTGCCCACACACACATGCACATGCACACACCCAATGCACGTGCACGTACAAATTGGATAAATTTTAGAGCCACAATCATACACACAAATATGTGCCCCCTGCGTACATAATTATTGATATTGATGTTTGGTTGAAAATGAAAATCTAGACTTAGCATCACACAGTGACACGTTTCTATAAGTTGCATATGGCATTTTCCTAACGACGAAATGCATCACTCCACACATAATCTGCTGCATAACTATTTGAACACGCCTCAAGTATGTCATATATCCATTTGAGAAGTTTTATGTACCATTGGTAATTTTAGAGTAGTACAGATGAGATATCACGTTCTACTGCTCATAAAATAAATAATCGTATGTCACCTTCAGAAAATTAATTATACAACGAAAGATACATGCAAAACACACTTCATGGTTTGCTGTACATGCATCACAAGCGTCGTGAGACTTGCTAGTAACAAACTGCGTATTAAATTAGAATATTATTCTCAGATGCACATTATTCTCAATTGACATGTCAAACCAAAAGTAGAAATGCACACACAAGTAGAATTACACACACAATACCAAACATCCCAACACTTCTCTTACATGCACCATGTTAAAAATCTAATCTACATATCTATATCTAACATACAAAAGAGGCATGCATTTACATTTATTGCCCTCACATCATCCTATATTTCCTACCCAAATTAGTGCAAAAAACTTGTTATTAATGCACAATAAATGATTCCTTGCTAGCTAATCAACAATAGATAAGACAGATGGCTTCCAATCTTCATAGCAAAATAGCAATAGCAAGACAACCCTTTTTCATGATTTCATCACTTTTAGGAAGACACCAACATGCAAAATAGAGCATGCAAATGCAAATTAGGAGGGACAAATAGGTGGGGGTCACTTTTGCCATTTAACACCTAATCCAAATATTCTTTACTTAGTCAACATTGACATAAATTCCATCTCAAAAACTTATATTTGACCCAACCTAATCTGCATTTCCATACCCTAGATTCTACTATATTTGTTATCGGATCGCTAATATTCGGTAGCGATTATTAAATTTTAGCGACAAATACAGCGCGAAGAAGCAGTTAAAATCAGTGTCCGGATATTCCCAATACTTTGAACCACATTCGATGCATACCCTCCAACAGCAGAAGGCTTCAAATTATAAGTCGGTTTGACCCTTGAGCCCGGTCTAGAACTCGACCCTCCGGTTCAAAGATGGCTACATAATGCATAGTCCTCTAATTTTCAGATTTTCTTCTTGATGTTTCTCTCTCTTATCTTTTTCTCTCTCATCAATCATCACACCAACGACCACCGTCGCCGAGCAGTCACCATTACCGCCACCACCGCCACCGCCGTCGCCTCTGCCGTCGCGGGCAATATCCCGGTTAATGGACTCCCAATCTGTAAGTTCCTTGTAACCTCTTGGATTGATTGCTGTTGTTGTTATTCGTTTCTTGTTTTACTTGGTTTCGTAGCTGCCAAAACTCCACCGCTTTACAAACCTCATTGACCGGTTCTTGCGGACATGAGGTCATTTTCCTGATTAACCTCCGCTTATTTTGTTTCAAATTAGGTCACACTACGGAAATCGCCTTGCTAGGGTTAGGGTTTTCGATTTGTACAGCGTTGTTTGAGATTGGAGAGCTGTGATTGGTTGACTATCGTTTTTAATTAGGGTTTGGATTTCATTGGTTGAACATTGGAGTCGGGAAGATAGGTGACGGGTAGAGGATAATGTGTATACTGTGCGTGATTACAAAGTGGTCTCGACGGGTTGCTACCATGCTGCCGTGGCTGGTGATACCGCTGATTGTGCTATGGGCGCTGTCGCAGCTTCTGCCGCCCGCGTTTCGGTTCGAAATCACGTCGCCTAGGCTGGCGTGCGTGTTCGTACTCCTGGTGACCCTGTTCTGGTACGAGATTCTGATGCCGCAGCTGTCAGCGTGGCGGGTGAGGAGGAATGCACGGCTCAGGGAGAAGAAGAGGACCGAGGCAATTGAGATGCAGAAGCTCCGGAAGACTGCGACGAGGAAGTGCAGGAACTGTTTGACTCCTTATCGGGACCAGAATCCAGGTGGGGGACGTTTTATGTGTTTGTACTGCGGGCATATATCGAAGCGGCCGGTTCTAGAGTTGCCTTTATCGTCGGGACTGGGTCTCTCGAACTCTGGGATTTTGAAGGATTTAGTTGGTAAAGGTGGGAAGATTTTCAATGGAAAGGCCTGGTCTGACAATGGCTGGATGTGTGGTCAAGAATGGTTAGAGAACGGTAACTGGGTTGCTGGGAAGCCTGGATATTGGCAGAAGAACGCCGAGGGGCTTTTTGGGAGTGACGAGCATTGTTTTGCGGAGAAATCCTATTTCCGTTTTCTTAGTTTTGTTTACAAGGCATTGTCAGCCTTTTTCATGACTATCGTGTGGCTTTGGAGAAGGATTTTTAGGGTTAGTTCGTCAGCAGATGATGACTCAGGGGATGCGATGCATGGAGGGATGATGTCCAAGAGAGGTGAGAATGGGGAAAATTGTCTGGAGAGCAAAGGAGAAAAAGCTCGCAGAAAAGCTGAAGAGAAGAGACAGGCTAGGTTAGAGAAGGAGCAATTGGAGGAAGAGGAGAGAAAGCAGAGGGAGGAAGTTGCAAGATTGGTGGAGGAACGTAGGAAATTAAGGGATGAGAAGATTGAGGCTGAGAGAGATCGTGGCAAAGGGTCCATTTCTGTTAGAGAAAAAGATAGTAAAAAGGAAGCAGAAAAGAAGCGTCAAGAAAGAAAGAAGGAAAAGGACAGGGGTTCTAGTAAAAGCAACTCTGATGTGGAAGAAGTGGAAAGGAGAGCAGGAAAGGAAAGTGAGCGGAGCAGGAAGAGTGAGACTGATCGCCGGGAACATCACAGAACTGGTCCCAATAGCACCGATACAGGGCATGGGTTTAAGGGTGCTACTGCAAACAACCAAAACCGGGGAAATGCTGGAACTAGATACTTAGATCGCATGCGTGGTACCTTTTTGTCATCTTCCAGGGCATTTACTGGAGGTAGATTCTTTGGGAAGGATGCTAATACTTCTGCTACTGTTTCAAGAGAACACAAGTCTAATGATTTTGTTCAAGTTTCTGCCAATAGGAGAGATTTACTGCAGCCTGAGCATGTATCCGGGAAATCAAATATCATTGTGGAGGATAAGACCATCAATCGTCCTGTAAGTCATCTTTCTTTATGTTAGATTCCTTTGTACTGCAACTTGTCCACTTTGATTGGTTTTTGAAGCGGGGCACATAAATGTTTAATTGACTGTTAAACAATTTTGGAAAGTGTTTAGAAATATGTCCATCATTCTCCTATAATTTGCTTTCCTTCCATGGATTTGTATTGCTTGCTTATGTATTAGTCATGAATATGTAAGCATTTTCATTAAGCTAAAGTTTCTAGACTGGACACTATTTCCGAATCAAGTAGGTTGCTCGATTTACATGCACGCACGTGGCAGTGATCCCTCAGCTTTTGATAGTGTCATTTAAGTTCGTTTTTCTTTGGTTCCAGAATGATAGATGTCTGTCTTTATAATTAACATGCATGGTTTACTGCAGGTACTTATTGAACCACAACCTTATGCAGCCCCTAAGAAATCATGGCAGCAACTATTCACTCGCTCATCACCTGTTCCTTCCCAAAATGTCATAAGCAGACCAATTGGAAAGTCCCAAGCAGAAGTTCAAAGCCCTCCTTTTTCTAGTTGTGCACCATTGACACAATCATATGAAAACCCTATAAATTTTGGTTTACCGTCGCCATTTACTTTACCTGCTTTCCCCTATGGATCAATTAGCAGTAGTACAGGTGTTCCATTGTCATCTGAATATATGTTTCCTCGAATTGGAGAAGCGCCTTCTGAATTTTTACCAGAAGAGTCCGATATTTTTGAAGACCCGTGTTATATCCCTGACCCAGTATCCTTGCTTGGTCCAGTTTCAGAGTCGCTTGACAATTTTCAGTTAGACCGTGGGTTTGTAACAAACATGGGATTGGAAAAGCCTCGCCCTTTAAGGAACATGTCAGCATCTTCTGAAGTCAGCCGGCTATCGCCAATCGAGTCTCCGATGTCTCGAATAAGAGTATCTGATGAGAGGCATGCTAATTCTTTCCTTTTATCTGCTACCCCAAAGGCTCAGGATATGCGCAATTTGCCTATGGATGATTCAAGCAATGCAAATGAGAAGGGTACGTGGCAGATGTGGAATTCTTCTCCTCTTGGCCAGGATGGCTTAGGTTTGATAGGTGGCACTCCGAGCTGGCTTTTACCTTCAGAATTGAACAGATTGAACAAGGAAGATTTTGGTCATCCTGGACCTCATAAGACCATGGCGTCGCTTTTTAAAAATGATGATCAAGTCCCTTCTGCCACTCATTCTCCCCAGAGTGTTTTTCTTGGCAATGTTCAGAATGGTGGGACATATAGTACATCTGTGCCTGGTGCTGCTGATGATCCATGGTTACAAAAAAATTTGTTCGGGTCTATGCCAGGTGGCGAAAACCATTTCTCTCTGAAACATCAGGATGGAACTCCTCAGAATGAAATGATGTATGGAAGCCCCAGTGCGTCTGCGAGTAATCATCCATTTGATATGTTACCAGCCAATGGTTGGCCCAAGTAAGCACAGCAACTCAATATCTTTTTTTTTTCTTTAAAGTGACATGTCCTTAACACGTGTACTTGAAGAAATACAGGTAGCTCCTTATTTGATATTGTTAGACTTAGAGGTTAACTTAGATACTTGTACACTTTAGCTTCACACACAAAAAGACAAGTTGTGAAACTGAAGATTCTTTTTCTCGTGAAATACAATAATATCCTTCTCACCTTTCTGGGCTTACTTCATGCTGCTATTCCACTCTTTGACTAGAATCTACGACTACCTTGTGTTACTGATGTAAAACTTTAGCCAAGAAAATGTTATTACCTTAGTCTCTTACGTAATAAAGCCGACTCTTTTTCGTATGTCCCAGCAAATGTCGCTTGACAGCTCGGCATAGTTGTAAGGTGCCGAAACATGTTTTTCGGTAAATTTGTAGAATAGAAAGTTGTTGTTAATTCGTATACTACTGATTCATTATGTAACTTTTAATAGTTCAAAGAAAGTCCTCCTTTGTCGATTTATTATAGAGGTTTAGATGTACCTTGCTAAGTTCCTGGTTACTTTTTGACCAGCGTTCGACTTTCTGGCTAAATTTGCAATTTTTTAGTTTGACAAGTAACGTACTTGATAACAGTCAAATAAAATAGCCCATTTAAATTTCATTGCTAGGCAAAAATATAGAAAAGAGAAAAATGAATGTGGAAAGGAAGGACTTCTGAGTTTTTTTTAAGGTATTAAAGTAAGATGAATATTGTCATACTTTTGACTTAACGTTCACCCACTCGTTACATAATTCGAAGTTTGAAGGGAAGAACGCAGTTAGCGTCCTTCCGATGTTTTGGGTGGTTGATATTGTTTGGTAGTGATTGCAGCGAACCGCCCACCCCCTCCCCCCCCCACCCCAAAAAAAAAACACCAAACCTGAATCCATTCCCCACCCCACCAATTATATAAAACTAGGCCAGATGGAACCTAGGTTATAATTCCTTATTTATCCGTGAATGGTAAATAATTAATGTTGACTTCTGCTGGAACACACATTATTTTCGTAAAGAGATGCTTGACGATGATGTGTATAAAGTGCGTGGAATAAACACCATCTGCATGTGTCCGGAATGTAGATACCCTTTTGCCGGGCGTTGAGCCATGGTGGGGTGGTTGATTTTTTTAACAAGTCGCACTTATCGAAACAAAGAAAAGGAAAGAAAAGAAATTTGGTATTTCGGCAGAGATGCCAATCTGCCATTTCTCCAGTGTTTTTGAGAACAGAAACATATCTGGTGGAAAGCAGTGGTGTGAGCAGTGAGGACGGCGGCAAGCAGTGGTGGTTCAGATTTTCTTACAAAGTAGTGGTTGTTCAGAGACAGGAGGGAAGGAAGATTGATTATTCGAGTATATGAAGTGGTAGCAATGGTTTGTATCCTTTTTTTTGTCTTGATTGTTGAAATTAATACCTTACATAGTGACGGGCTAATTTTATTTCCCCCATTTTCTAAATTCAAGGTTCTAATAGCCAGCAATACAGGCCCTATTCTGACATAGTGGTGAGTTATGCTGTAGAACTGGAAATGTTATAGCCACAAATGTACTTAGTAATATATATTGGCCATGAAGTGAGAAAACACTCTTATTACCTTAGGCTGCCTATCTTTTCTTACTCACTTGTGTCCTTCATTTCATTTCCTGCACATTTTATTTCCTGAAAAAATTTCTCTCTCTCTCTTCCCTTGGGCCTTTTTCTTCTGACTTACTCATCATCCATTACATTTTCTTTAGTATGTCCTGTTTCATGATGTTTTCCACTCAGATACTATAGGTTTGGCTTTGTCAGGGGAAAAGTGCTTCCTCAAGCCACTTTTAGTGGAAGGAGGCAGATTATCATTGGCTTTATTGCCTCTGAACTAGGGATCCTGACTTCTTTGGGATGTCACTAGAAGAAATTGCACATAAACAACAGCAAGATGCATATTTTTTGTGTCTTTTTTTCCTGGTCTATTTGACGTGTCTTGGTTCCAACTAGCCTGAAAGACACAATTGCATTTCATTTTTTTCATTTAGCATGTAAAAACATTTGATGGTCACATCTAAGTGTGAATTTTGAAGTACATAGGCGGAGTTAGCCCAACTCTAATGATGCCCCCTGTGATGCTCACTAGTAGTGACTTTATCTACTTTAGGTAGCTTTGGTTGCCAAGTTCAATGGTATGAAGTACAAGATGGCACCTGGGATAGACAGTTGGCCCAACCTTTGGCTTGGACTATCTCTTGTTCCGCCAAATTCTATGAATCTTTCGTCAAACGTGCAGATTTCTTCAACTTAAATATGTATATAAAAAAAAAGTGCAGATTTTATCCAGCAACCACGAATTGGAAAATGACGCAGGACGAGCGAGAGGGAGAGAGATTAGAGGCTGATTGTGGAGGGTGAAGGTTGGGAGAGTGATGGGCTTGAGGACTAAAGGGGCAAGAAAAGGTGCTGCCTGCTTTAGGGAATATTTTGGTCAGAGGCTCAAGGTGCAGATATTCGAATGAGTGAAGTAAAAAGCCAAGGCAATCCACCTAGGACCATGGGCATGACCCCCAATAGAAGATGGTTCATATGGTCTTTAATGAAAGACGTTTTTGGGTACTGGTAGTCCCTTTCCTGTTTCCTTTTGACCAAAAGGGGAAAAAGCACACATCAGATGAACAGTGAACCAGCACAAAAATAAGTACCTTTTGTCGTCAGAAACAAAGTTTGTACATGCTTGGATAAAAACTAGAGTAAGCATAAAGATACTAGAGAGAGGCTGAATCTAAAGCAGCTATTTGAGTAATTTGCTCAACCGGAACTCTGTAGGATTTTCAACTTTGCACAGCTCATCTAAGGCAGAAAAGTAGCAGTTGGATCTGATTATTATTTTCAGGACAAACTGCAAACAATGTGCAGGTCAGTGGTGGATCAGCCCAAAACTCTCAGCTTGTTTCTGTTCCATCTCGCAAGGCCATATTTGGCCCTCAAACCCAGGCCTTTGGACTATCTAAATGCACCATCAAGACAGACTTAATTGCCATTGCAGGGCCCAGACTTTTCGCACTTCTTTATACTTAGAATTAATTGAAAGCATTGATGTCAGTGTTGCCTGATTCTGCGACAGATGTTTCCAATAGAAGTATATTATCTTTCGTGAGATACATGTATGCGCGTGTGTGCTTCTGTTTTTTTGTATGTATCTATGTGTATGCCTTTGTACGTATGTATATATGTATATTTACAGGAAATAACATATGGGCTCCACCTTTTGTCGCTAAAAATCCAATTTGCCTTCATAAAGTGTAGCTAATACTAAAGGTGGTGCTCAATTGGCTGAAGGTGGACTTCAAGTCCTTAATTTAATTAAAGAGGAAAACTTGAAGGGAGCTTCGTACTGTTGCATTGGAGAGTGCTAATTTGCTAAGCATTATACTTGTATGTTCAGTATCGTGAATCAGTTTCTCTAGCCTCCAGAAATGGGCTGAGGGCCTGAGGTTGCCTATTGAGACCTTCTCAAACACTAATGCTACAGCCTTCTGCACTGGAAACAGTATCCTAAATTATTATCCATTACCGTGTACGTGAATTTAAGGATAGTAGATGCTTTAGAGCACTTACGTTGGAAACTCTCACCGTATTTCCTTCAGATAGATTTGACCAAAAGCTGGATGCATGAGATGGATAATGAACAAATGAGATATTTGACCAGAAGGGTATGGCAATTGCTCAAATTGAATAAATCAGTGGGATATTATCAGGTTTTGGATATCCTGACTAATAGCTAGGATATCCATATCCTTGTCCCCATGGCAACTTGGTTCTATATTTGAGGTTTTGTAAGTTGTTGGTTAGGGCTGCTGCTAGGGCACTCCTTGACAATTATACGGTTCTAATAGCGGATTTGCTGTGGTTTTGGGCTCGGTTTTGGGCTCAAGATGAGGGAAGCTCACATTGCGTTGGCTCATTAAACAGCTGTTGACATTTCCTACCAATGAGCTTTGGTGCATTCGTGAGAATTGTTGACATATATGTAGCCAGTTCGAGGTTTGCCATGATGGAAGAAAGAGTAGATCAGCCATACCAACTTGATATGCATGCATATAAGCGTATGTATTGATGACAAGTTCAAATAAATGAAGATGTTTTGAACCGATGAATGAACCAATTATTATGGATGCCATAATTAAAAGAGATCAACTAAATGCATTTCCTTTCCAAAGTTGTCTGTCCTGTATAACTTTTCTTGATGAGAGATAGTTGATCTTTGTGTATATTATTATGTCATAAATACTTGTATCCATTATTTGAAACAATCCTACCCACTATAAGGTGTTTAAAGCTTAAATATTTAGTAAGAAACTCTTCCAGATACTGAAGTTTAGTTTAAATGGGAGAATAAAAGCAACCTACCCTAAGTTTCCTATAATGAGATTATGAAACGTACATACTTAATGGAGTGAGTACCTTCTTAGGAATTAGGATTCTGTAGGACATCTTTACTGGGCAAGTGCCTCCTTTAAGAAACAATTTCATATTGTTGAGAAAAGAAAGATACTTGAGTAGCTTACATAAGTTCTCATAACTTGGTCTTTGCTTTTGAAATATGACAAAAAATTCTCCTATTTCTAAAATTGTGAAAAGACATGTTTTAGAGTTGTCTGTTTGTGTTGTGGTTTATATTTTTCTTCCATATCGATAACGACAATCTCTGAAAATTTCCCTCCTTGTCGTAATGGAAAGCTAGTCCACTTGTCATACAGAGTATGATAAGAACTGTGCCTCGTGTTTTGTTCAACTTGTTGCAGATTTAGTAGTTCTGATGCTTGTTTTTTCTCTGTATATTGTTCTTCAATCTATGTATTCGATGCTCAAATGGCTTTTGCTTTTCTTGCAGGAAGGAGTGGAATGTGCAGGGTTCAGGCGAAGGCAGTGGGAACTCATCAGGGATAAGGCCCCCTGTTGGTGGACTATATTCCAACCCAGATGTACAGTCACTTTGGTCATATGATTGAAAAGCTACAGATAGATAAAAGGATAAGTGACATAGTATGAGGGACTTAAATACCTGTTCTGAAGAGGGAAACAGCCTCTTTTGGAGGAGAGTTTAGAATACTGATGCGTTGTAACACCCTCTTCTTTATATGGAAGGTTTACTTACATTAGCATGATAGGAATACACGTGGCATGCATGCGCTAGTGCATCAGGTAACCGTTCGACTTCAAGCAATTGTTTTTCCTCTTTTAGTTTTTCTTTATTTTTTCTCCTCTCGCTCGATATGCGTCCATCTTGAAGAAGCCTGGGCAGGGTTATCGTATAGAGGAAGAACAAATCTCTGTAGGGTTGGCTTATTTCTCATAGCTGCATTTTTACTTCCTGCATACACGCCTGACGTGATTCTGGTACTGGCTGGCACTTGTATTCAGGCCATTGATATGGTAGAGCACTGCAGAGGTCCCCTATTGAATGGTAGTTTTTAAGAGATGCAAGCCAACTTTAGGTTTTTGTGCGCATTTTTAGTGTTTACCATGATCATATTCACTGATCGTATTAATGCTTGGCGTATGGATGTGCATGTGCATTGATCGCGTTTGTGCTTAATATGATTTTGGCCTGAGTTATCTCAATTATGGCTTGGCGAGATAACTCAGGCCTAGTTTTAGATCCCATAGGATTTAGCTATTATGGACGCTGGACCAAGGGGCTTTGCGGTTTGAGCTTTCCGTTTCTTGTTTGCAAGTGCAGTTCACCTGTTTTGAGAGTGGACTGGCATCTTCTTGTGGGAATTATAAGGTGAATTCTACTGATTACAGGACTAGAGGTGATTATTTCATGAGACATCTTGCTGTCAGATACTTTTCTCTGAACTTCTTTGTATCGGAAAAGTTCATTAGCACTTACCAGCAATAATGGAACACAAAGCAGATGCGGATCTATCGGTTCTCCCATTGAATTATTCTTCAGAGGTCCCATTTTTTTCTATTTATAATTTAGATACGTTGGGCAACAATCTTTCGTTAACTTAAAATGGAGTTGATTCACAAATAGCGCTAGCAAAACTCTCATTTTTTCAGTTGCGATTGGCCGTTCACGCTACTGGGTGAATGGTACAAGTTTTATGTTTTTTCTCAAGTTTCGTACAAGTGCTCCTCTCTCGGGCGGTTAGTCTTCTTTTACCAAAATCCACTTCTCACTCGAACAATTACATCTAATCATGTTCGAACCGCTTAGTGTGGTCACCAGAGGGGCGTTGTGTGTCCATTATAGCCGGTGCAGCTCTCTTCTTTTTGCTTCGGTTTTCATTATAGCCGGTGCAGCTCTCTTCTTTTTGCTTCGGTTTTCTCCTTCACCCAAAATCATTCACTGTCTGCCAGCACAAAAGCACCATAGAACTACCATCACCACAAAATCCAAACCAAGCCAACCACCAGAGCCACCTTCCCGCAAGATCAGTCGTCCCCGAACCTGACCATTGCCGTGAACTCCCCCAAGCAATCTACCACTTTAAAGTTCTCTATTGCAACTGCCACCGCGCGATCTCCCACCTTCATAGTATAACAACCCAGAATATACAAATAACAGCGGGTTATGCAAACTCGAATAAAATTGATCACCACCGTTTGGTTCACACGATAGGTTCTAATATGGATAAAAATGCACGTCCAATCCACATGAGACGCCTGCTATGCCGGGGATCTTGAGAATCCTCAAGGATCCCCTTCGACTATGGTATCACCAAATAGGTGATCAAACCTTACTAGGAGAAGCTAGCCTCCTCTCACACCAACCCTAGGAGCAACTAAGCTTTTTGACCCAGCCTTATGTTCTCTTTTTCATATTTGTGCTGTGCAAATCTAATCGTTTGCAGTTTGAAATGTTTTGCAACTTTAGAGTTTGGTTAGTATTGAAAAGGGGGGCTCAAACATACGATCACTCTAACATGAATAGTGGCCCAAGTTCTTAATCTACTATGCAAAAAACAGTTGATGTTCTTAGATTAGATTGCTTTCAGTTTGTATTAGTTACCTATCATGGTTCTGAGTGTATTGATACGCCAGGAAAGTAAAACAACTTAGAGGCAATCATGAATGTCTGCAGCTGTTACACATTGCTGCCAGATAGCAATCTATGGTGAGGAGGTTGTGGGGCCATTACCATTATTGGACTTGAAATGAGACTACACTAACATGGGTGCAATCCACCAAAGCCTGTATCTGATGTACCTAGTTCATTTTTCTTGATTGGGAAGATATTTTGGTGCCAATTTTTCCCTAAAGTCAAGTACAAGCCAAACAGGTCTCGAGTTTATGTTATTTACAGTGTATTTATGCTAGGATGGATCCTTGAAATCAGTCACAAAGAGTATCCACAACTAGTACCTTGCTGATTGAAGTGTTACATCTCAGAATCAGCTAAAGACAGACAAATTACAAGCAATTCCTTTCTTGAGGATTCTGAGGAGAGGCAACCTGCATCTGGACTACTTGAGAAGGCTGCAATTCTGGTTGCTCGGGTTGCACCGGCTGCGGTTGCGGACGATCACCTTGCCAAGTCCAAACAATGTCTTTCAGAGCTGGCCTTATGTCTTGCTTCATTGTCTTCTGATACTCCAGAGTATCTCCTCCAGACCTCTTCACCTCAACCAGATGAAAAGTTGGAGTAACCTCGAAGATTTGTGTGTCAATGGACAAGACACCTTTTCGGCCTTCCTTGGATCCTTCCAGCTTCAACAACCCTCTGTCCTTCTTCACCACTTTCAACTTCAGACGCTTAGCTATGTCCTCCAACTTGGTGATGATGGTCTTGGCAGGCTGAATTGATGTAAACCTAACTTCTTTCTTTTGGTCATTTGCCTCGAACAGACCAGACAGGTCAAATCCTGCCGATAGGGAGATGATTTCAAAAGCATTTAAGTTGCTAGGATTGGCCGATTCTTGTTTTGGTTCCGCTGATGTACTGCTATTCTCATGAGGGCCAAAAACTGCATCAGTGTCAATGGTGGCCAAATCTTTCTCTTTGATATCAGTTCTTACTGCGTTTAGGCTAAAACCCTTCCGGAACCAAGAGTTATCCATGATTTTGGCAATGGATATCCTGGTTTTTGGGTTTGGATCCAATATCCTTGATATCAGCCTGCGAATGTCTGGCGGGAACCAGTTGGGAAACTTGAACTCTGCCTTGCTAATCTTCCTATACATCTCCATAAGATTCGAATCGTGGAACGGGAGATAGCCAGCCAAAAGGACATATAAGATCACACCACAGGACCAGATGTCAGCTTTGGATCCATCATAACCTCTTCTACTGATCACTTCCGGAGCAAGGTATGCAGGCGTCCCACAGGTCGTATGAAGCAACCCATCTTGACGCGTAGATTCAGCTAGCGCACTCAATCCAAAGTCTGAAACCTTTAGATTCCCGTTATCGTCCAACAGTATGTTCTCCGGTTTCAAATCCCTGTGGTACACACCTCTACTATGGCAATAATCAACCGCGCTGATCAGCTGTCGAAAGTATTTCCTCGCGATATCCTCCTTCAGCTTCCCTTTTGACACCTTGTTGAAGAGCTCCCCACCTTTGACATATTCTAGGACAAAGTAAATCTTACTTTTGCTAGCCATAACCTCATGTAGCTGCACTATGTTAGGGTGCCTAACCAGTCCCATTACAGAAATCTCTCGCTTAATTTGATCTATCATCCCAACCTTCAAAATCTTCTCTTTGTCAATGATCTTAATGGCCACATGTATACCAGTTCTAAGGCTCCTTGCATGGTGGACCTTGGCGAAGGTTCCTTGTCCTAGCAGTTTCCCTACCTCGTAACGCTGCATCAACACACCCCCATCGTTTTCCATTCCGAATTATGAAAGTCGATTCACAAAATTAACAGTACTTTCCCCAGCTATCGGTGTGTATGCAATATCAATATTGGCAGCACAGGACTTGATTTCCTACTCTGCAAGAGCTCAACCATCTTGACAGAAGTCGTGGTATGATACAATTTGTCCCCTAAAGTATATTGCCACAGTGGGCATTTCACCAAAGAATTTAAAAGGGAGGTAGTCTATACATCCAATCTCATCATGTATAACCAAGGACCGCTCAAATGGAGCTCTGAGCTCATGAACCTCAGAGAAAGACCTCTTAGTTGTAACCACATCTTCCAGCATTCCCTGGTTTTAACATGAACTAGAGAATACCAAACGAAGTTGAAAATTTGAACCTTTGGCAGATCATCGGAGAGGCAGGACAGAATAATCCGAGAGCTTTAATATCTTTAGCAGCAGATTTAAGAGATCGACGATCACCTGAAATGGGATCGAACAGCGTAAATATTACAAACTATAAATGTGCTTAAGTTCAATACATGGATAAAGGGAATTTTAGAGAAGAATTACTGGAAAGCATTTCAAGACACTGAGAGTGCTAAAGTTATTAGGATCCTCATATGCAAAAAAAATAAAATAATAATAATAATAATAAAAGAGCATGTAAAGAAGTAACATAATATGCTGCTTCACTCTAACAGAGCATGATCAAATCTCATGTCAAGAAATACTTTTAGAATATACTGATTTTTGGGCACAAACCCACATTCAGAAATTCTGCGGATACGCATAACATGTAATGACAGAATCAGATTTTCCAGAGGTACAAAACCATTGCAACTCGTAGTAATAAGAAAGAAATATGTATCCAGAATTAGGAACAAAGGAAAGGTACATCAGGAAAGAAGAGGATCACAAAAGAAAGTGAAATTGATTGGGTTGAGACATCAGATTAAGATCTGATGAAGCAGCCAAACAGAGAAGTAATTTGATCTTCTTGGCACAGAACAGGGATGCATTCAGAAAAAAAAACAGAACAACAGGAAAGTGAAAAGGTTCAAGAAAAAACACATTTAGGCACAAAATTCTTGAAGGTTAATGGTGAGCAGAGAGATAGAGTTGAACGTGAATGAATTCATTACCTAGTGGAAGATGAAAATTTGAACTTTGAATATGGATCAACAAGAAGAATATGGAAGAACAGATATACAGAAAAGGCTGCCGTTAGCTTTTATACTGCTAACTTGCTAAGAGCTAATTATTACCAACTATACGTTTGATTAGAGACCTCATTTGACTTTCCATTTCCTTATTTTCTTCTCAACAAAACAAAAAGCACCCAGGGAATGCAGCAAATGATCAACTCTTTTGCTTGCTTCTCCTTTCGTTGATTAGCAGTCCTTAATTAACCCGGGTTGTAATCATTAGTTGTCATTGATCCAGGACGTGTTCTTCCATCAATGTCCCCCTTCAAGAAAATCATCCAGTTAGGCCAACTATACACGATTTGACATGCCATTGGCACGGGGCAACCAACAAGCTGCAGTACAAACTTCCTTGCAAGAACCTGCAAGGCAGTCTTGTAGCGACCATTAATCCACTGGCAAAATTGACGCGTAACTAAGGGGAAGCTTCCTTTGGGATGGAGGTTCTACCTTTGGTTGGGACACACCTCTAGGCATATGGGGTCAGTTGAATTTCTTACCATACACGTCTCCATCTCTTCCATGGTATTATGATTACATCATCACAGGGCCAAATAGTTTGACGTTTCTTTCTGTTTTCGAAGAGGTGAAATGTTTTGGAAAAGATATGGAACTACAACTCTAGAGCGTCGAATTTTTTTGTTTGAGCTCAACGAGCGACGCTTTAGTTCAAATGCCTCGTGTTAGTGCCATGCAAAGTAAATTATTTCAGCGCTTGTATATGACGATGTTTTTCAAACTTTTTTTGCTGAAATAGTTAGAATCTTCTTGTTGTCGGTAGATTGATTTGACGCCATTGTGAGCATGCAAGCAACGCGCTATTTTCCCCGACAACTTGCGAACGGATGAGTGATCTTAGGGTTCTTATGAATCATGCGATTCATTTGGGCGAGATGTCACTCTCATACATGACTTCAAATGAGCAACTGCCAAAGATTATTGCTTGTGGTATGTCTAATCCACTTACTGTGTCAATGCCTATCTCCTAAGAATCATTATGGAAGTCTCTGGCTTCAATATAATCCACCTAACTCATCATGACCCCTAAGAATAACAAGTATTAATCATCCCTTTCTGAGGTTTTAGAAGGCCTCATGCATGCTCATATCACTCTATTTTAGTGGCTTCTTTTAATCAATAAGTACAACTCAAGTTGCTTGCTAGCGGTGACTTGCTTCTATTCTATCTTATCTTCGTTTTGTCCCGACACAAAGGTCGAAAACTGTCTTATTCTGAATATTATTCCTCTCCTACTGCCTGAAGCTCAGACGTGTCCCCTTTCACGCAGAGGTGTTGATACGTCTTAGTTCATATATTTGTACAAGTACTTGTTCGGTAAAGGCATTCCATTTCTAAACGCAACAACGAAGAAATTTCTATGAAATTACATACGAAGGGGATAAGTCAGTATCGACTCTGGTGGATTTTTTGTACTGTAGCTTTGAATACATCATAGACTCTTTCTTTTTTACTATCTTATAAGCAGAAGTTACTACTCATACTAAATTACAACATTCTTCTAACCAATGTTTAATGATACGTTGGGTCAAGTAGAAAGCGCTCATGGTTATCAATTTCCATACTAAAATCATTTCATTTGATCGTTTTGTAGGAACATTTGGTTATTTGGTAGTAGATTTTACTCGTTTGGTGTAAAGTTCACTAAGAATATATGGTCCATCCCAGACTCTCTGAATGCGACACTACAAGTTCTTGGTATCATTTACGAATCCTGCAAGGATGATTGCACGGTGATCGGTGTTAACCAGTCACACCTCTTAAAATGGTTCATCGACTCCATCAAACGAAATAATTCTTTCAAGAATAAGTAAAACAACTTATTACAAGAATCTCGACTGTTAATTTTACAATTTAACATTATGCACACATCGTGGAAACAATAATCGGGTGTATATTTCCCAGCTCGTGAAAGTATCAATCTCGTATATCTTTACTGCCTTTTCTAAGATTGACCGGAAAGCTTGCTACTAGCTGTAGACGGATTACAAGCATGAAGCACGGTGCATATGTCAGTTGTTTCCAGTAACTGCTCTGCGTTGGCTAGGATCAGAGGCGCATACTCGAAAACCATTTGCTTGCACTGCCAAAACAGTTGTAATTGTGAGAGAACTAACATTAGGATAACCATCATTGACAGTATTGTTGGGTATGCAAAGCAGAAAATAGGTAATGCCTCCAGAACCACGTATGCTTATCCTAACATAATTTGTTGTTGAAGCTACTTTTAGCGGAAAATGAAGTCTGGACAAGCATATAGGGTGCGGATTTTGACTTTCGACCAAAAATTTTAGTATGCAAGCGTTGATTTTCCTTTCTGCAGCAACAGGCTAGAATCATGCCTTCATGACACTCAAAATGTGGAGTGTCTGTTTGTCTTATAAGAGCACTTCCTAATATATTAATTGATGCACTGTCAGGGTCCGCCAGTGATAAACCCAACTTGATGCAGGACTAACAAGGACAGAGAGAGGGTGAAGCAGTTCACATGATCATCATCTTGTAAAATCAAGGGTAATTCAGAGCTACAGGAACCGGGAGTACTCTTTTTTGTGTTCAAATCAAATAAATCCAAAAGATATCAATCCTATGACCAACTTGTTCATTAGTCAGCTCTATGAGATGGCGGCAGTGATAAGTGGTATGGTCCTCTGATGGAAGCGGTTTGGACAAAGCACTCAACAGAATCACATTGAGTTCTCATTGTTATGCTGTACGTATATCATATCTGTACACAGGCTCCAATAAAAAACATTCACATACTGGAGAATCTCATCATTTCTGTGTAATCTCTGAAACTTGAGCACTTGGGTGGAGGCAACCGTATAGATGCAGAATAGAATTTTTGGACTTCTTAAGCAAGGTTTAGATTATTCTAACCTTTTTAACGTAGCTCTCCACAGCGTCACAAGCCTTCAAAAGCAGCTCAAGTATTTCTAACTGAAAAAAGCCAAAAAGAACACAAGTCAACTCAAAATTAACTAACCACGCAACATTTTTAAGACGTCATAAGAGATTACAATGTTGCAGGTCATGTGAGGGACATTTAAGGCCTAGACCAAATACACGTGTTTTTTGAGATTCCAAGTGGTACTTGTATAACATCAGCAGGTAGTACTATGTCATTTTTCCATTCAGGAACCCTCAGTCAGAAATTAGACAAAGAATATAAATTGTTCAGGTGGGCTGGCAAAAGCAAAGGAACATTTTTGCCTCTAATATGGAACTGACTTGAATAGAGACACCCATAATATGATAAACATCAAGCAGGAACTTTACTGTCATGATCAACATAACCATTAAATAGTATCCTAAACAGCAACGGAATTGTGTTAATCATTTCACGTCATATTTGTGGCCCCAAAGATTCCTCCTGGTGGGAAGAGGGCTGGGGGCCAAAGGGGGGAGGAGAGGAGCAGGAGGTGCAGGGTTACAAAGATAACCGAAAGAAAAGTGGACAACACAAGTGAATACATAGAAGTTGGGATTACAGTCTCAACTTTGTGAATTATTCTAGATTGATGACTAAATGTAACTAGAACCATGGCTACGTAAGTAGCTTCAAAATCCAAAAAATGACAGGTGCCAAAATTGCAAAAAATATCTACTCATTGGCTGATGATAAAAGAAAATACCTGTGTGTCGGGATCTTTCAACTTCAATAATGCTTCTGCGACGGCATATTGGCACAAACTACAGCTATCCTCACCAAGGTGCCGAACAATGACAACCGTTTTCTCGCAGAGGTTGACCTTTTGACAAAAATTCCCAGGCTGCATAGAGGAAACCTCTAAGAAGAAAAGAGGGGCATAATAATCCACCAAAGTGATACACTGCCAAAAAAAAAAAAACAGCACATCAATGTCAATCAAGTAACAAAAAGAGTGGCAAAGTAAAACATCCCTGTTATTTAAGTATACCAAGTTGTTGCCAGCTCCTGTACATTAGCCTATTTACCAAGCATTGCAGCCTTGCACTAATCAAATGCAGGCCACCCTTGCGGTAAAGTATGTTATTCATAACATCGAGTGAGCTTCATCACGTTGAGGGAGCTTTCTAGTTTGCAATGCACATATATATATACACACAGAGAGAGTGAAATACTAAAGCAATCTAGGTATGTCCAGGCTAGGTTGATAAGACCATTGGGCACCAGGGTTTTGATACTAATAACAAAAGAACCAAGTAATTTTAGGTAGAAAAATCCCTGCACCGGTCAAATGAATTGTTAAGGTACTCGTTGGGTTTCAAGAACGAATTTATCTGTTGCTAAAAGTAGATACTCACCTCCTCCTTGAAAGAAAGAAGCTTAGAGCAAGACTTGTGAAGGGTAGCCATGATCTCTGTTTGGGTTTTGTTCTCAGCAAGGTAATTCAGCGCCTCAGCAGCATATTCTTCACACAACGTGCAAACATTTTCGTTCCTGCCAAGTTTAGAAGCTCGAATTTCCTGGCGATTTAACTGCAATACTGAAGACAGGGAAGAATACAAAATATTGGCTACAGCTGGAAGGTCAAAAGGACTTCCATCTTAATGACTTCAGAAAAAATTTGTTATCCTCCAAGCAAATTGATAGCGTATTATAAGCTATTATAATGAAGCTCAACAATAAGCCTCGACAAAAAGGGCAATGAGTATGTATCAGCAACCATACAAGGCCCCAGCAGTTGAAAGCATCTCTAAGAGATACCAGCAGGATATCTAATTCGTACTATAAAACAAGTAAGGACATCTAGATGGCTAGACCAAGCAAGCACGAACTGCTTAAAGACCTACAGACAAATATGTGTAGCTAAGAGTCTGTTTGGAACCAAATTTTTAGGATTTGAATTTCAAATTCGGAATTGGATTTGGTATTCAATTCATTTTTTCTTGTTTGGAACCGAAGGGAATTCAAATTACAGAATTCCAATTTTTTGTTTGGAGAACAATAGAAATGGAAAGGTAATAAATTTTTAGACAAATATATCCTTGACTTATAATAAAAAATGAACTACAGTAAGTGATTTCAAGTGTGCTAATGCCATCACATGATGGCGATGGTGGTAGGGGTGGTGGTGACGGCGACGGCGATGGTGACAGTAGTGGTGGTGGTGTGGCGATAGCGGTGGCAGTGGTGGTGGCAGCAGTGGTGGCAGCGGTGGCAATAGTGGTAGTAAAAGTGGTGGTGGTGGTGGCGGCGACAGCGGCGGCGGTAGTAGTGGCTGCTACGGCAGCGGGGGCGGTGGCGGCGTGGTGGTGGCAGTGGTGGTGGTGGCGGTAATAGTGGTGCTGATAGCAGTAGTGGTGCCTGTGATAGTAGTAAAAGTGGTGTGGCGATAGCGGTGATGGTGGTGGCGGCAGTGGTGGCAATGGTGAGGTAGTGGCAGCAGTGGTAGTGCTGGCGATGGTGGTGGTGGTGACGGTATTGGTAGCGTCGGCGGCGAGAGTGGTGGCGGCGGCGGTGGTGGTAGTAGTGCTGGCAACGGCGGTGGTGGTGGTGGTGGCAGTAATGGTGGTGGCGGTGGTAGTGGTGGTGGCAAATGTGGTGGCAGTAGTGGTGACGACAGTGGTGGCGGTGGCAATAATGATGGCGGAAGTGGTGGTTGTAAATGTGGTGTGGCAGTAGCGGCAGTGAAGATGGTGGTGGTGGGTTAATTGTTGGAGAGATCCAGAAAAAGGGTAAGATAGGTAAATAATTACTTTTAATTCAAGTAAATTCAAATCCCACGAAATCTAACCATTTTTCATCGGATTTCACACTATAGAAACAAATCCAGTCAAATCCCATGAAATCCAATTCCAATTCCTTTTTTAAATGTTCCAAACAACAAAATTTAAGTATTTGAAATGAAATCCCATCAATTCCATGGTTCCAAACACACTCTAAATTGCAGGCTAGGTAGACTACTAATCTAATTAAGCCAAATGCTAAAATCACACTTGTAGAGCACACTTTTGTACAGTCTAAGCATTTAGCAATAAATCTTCAGTATTCGGTGAGCTGAATATGCATAAATAAGTTGAAAGAATACCTGAAACATCAGCGATCTCAGTTTCACTTGCAAGAAGATTAGTGGTCATGAATTCTCTAGCATCAGAGGACCAGCTAGCGCCCAACACGAATAAAATTAAGAGACCAACTCTCACACCCATGCTGCCAAAGGTGATGATTTTCGTGAATCCACAGAAAAAATTAAAAGGAAGAAAACCAATAAGAAAAATTGATAAAGATAATCATCCTTCCGAGGCAAAAGTAGCAGAGAATCACAGTTGTGCAATAAAGTTGAAAAGCTTCACTACTAAAGCAGAGCAGTCACAGGATCATCCTAAATGAGACTCCACATTTCAAATGCATCTGAACTTTTAAGAAGGTACAAAACCCAAATAACAGACAAATGAATTTCTTTTTTCTCCCTAAATGTAGACCTTACATCCCCCAGATAGTTGATTAAAACTTAGTCAAGAACTATAAAGATTGGGCTAAAGGCACAAATATACTTTTTCTGGGGAGAAACACGGGGAGGAATATAAAACTAAAGAATATATTTGCAACAGAAGTGCTTAATTCAAAAGAAGGTATTCTTTGGTATATGAAAGATAGCACATAGGTGAACACCAAATGCATCAAGATAAACATTAAAATAATACACTCGTCGTGTTTATAGAAGCCTACATGTGAAAACACAATCAGATAGTCATATTGATGTACACTATTTCAGTAAAAGCAATGGTATTGCACGTATAAATATCTCTTTGCTGGTGTGGTAATCATCTAGCTATAGCAACATCTTCTACTCTGGATATAAACAATACGCCGTTTCTGTTACTAGCCACTTCAACTAATAGGTTGTCTGCTACTACTTGATTGAACTTGGAATCAAGTGGAACTTAATCTAAGCTTAATTGGTGCTTACAAACTTGGTCATGGCGGTTTTAGCTAACCTTGAGCTCATCCACAAATCTACCAATCAAAACCACCTTACTGAGCGTTTTCAATAGGATTAACACGCCCACCATCATCAAGCAAATTACTTAAAAATATTTTCATGAGCAGACTCACAGGCTTTATACGACCCTATAACTTCTTTTATCAAAGTCCCTCTGAAATTTTAATACTCCCACCCTTACTAGGCAAAATATATACTATTAAAAGCAGACTCACAGGCTTTACACGACCCTATAACTTCTTATATCGAAGTCCTTCTGCAAATTTTTATACTCTCTCCCCAACTATGCAAACTACTATTATCTCGAAAGCAGACTCACAGGCTTTATATTACACTATAACTTCTGTACTCTAGTCCATTTTTCTACGCTTCTAGGACCTGCAAAACCCTGCCACAATCACTGTTGCTCAATTATACCTTCCACAACTATCGACCTTTGAACTTCTACTTAAGCTTTGCTTGTTAACAAAGAAAGTAATGACAACCCCTAACAGAAGGCCTTCCATCTAAGTCAACCTCTTGTACGCTAATCCCATTCATAGTCGGTTAATAGTCGGTCAACAAGTTTCAAATCGAAATGGGTATTTAAACCTCAGAGACATACAAGTAGGCCCAGTTTTTCCCCTATGATAACCCTCTAACCTTTATCTCACGTATTAAAAGCAAAACTAAAATCCCAAGAAAGGCTTTTACCATGTTAGTAACAAGAGATCTGTTCAAGTGGACCAGAATCAATAGGACACTGATAATCACATAGTTTTGCAGTATCTACAAACATATATATAGCCTCTTTTAGAAGAAATAACACATATGTAAAGCATAAAACCATGGAGCAAATCAATACTGATATCTCTATCTATGTGTTCACATGAACTATTATGTAAACAGAAAGAAACATCTAAATCAATTGAAAAAAAGACCAAGAGAGAGATATACAGTGAAAGGAAGGAAACCCTAACTTCAAAATCCAGATTACATCAACCTAATGAAGCAAAGATAATACCTTGTGCTAAAGTCTTTAAGGAATTGCTTATTTGGGGAAGAGGAGATGAGGGCTGCTGGTTCCTTGAAAAGGGGTTGAATTGTAGTTGGCTCAATTTAAACTAAAAACGTCCAGTAAAAGTGGGTTTTGTTCTTCTGCGACATCTCCTTTTGAACAACGTTTCCAGGTAAGCAATAATATTTTGACACGTCAGCATCAATTGTAGCTAGTGTTTTGATGCTGACAGAAGAGAGAGGGAGAGAGAGCAGAGGATCCTAATAATTGGAGCTTCTAACAGGTGACGGCTTATTCAAAGATTGCCAAGTACAATAATGGAAAGCAAGCACCTAAACAAAAAAAGGAATAAAGATTAGAAATCCATTTTGAGGATGTTTATTGATTTTGTCATGTTTTGTCAATAAAGATCTTATCGGCTCATTTTGAAGTCATTCGATTCGATCTAATTTGTAAAAAGTTTGTTTTACGGTGTTTTGTAATATTATAACTTTTGAATTTCAATTATATTCATTGCAGACAAGAAAATTGCAAGCACAGTTTCACCGTTCTACTCCTTAACGACCCAGACCAGATTCTGAATTGGTCGAAAGTTGAGATTATCTTATTGCTCATAGTCATAGGTATTTATGTTTCTCTAATTATGTTTTCGATGTTCTCTCTTTGCCTGTCTCCGTTAGTTAGTCGATGAAGTTTAAAAATTTTTGTTTGTTGTACTATTTGGCTTCATTCATGTTTGTTTGACCAAATGCACTGCAAGATTGCTTGGTTTTCTTGGTTACACGCAAATTGGGTATGGGAAACAGTACAAAGTCTGGGGTTAGGTAGGAGAATCTTGTAGTTTATATAATCAGAAAAATTCACACGTTTGATTTTTCTTCTTATTTTTATCTTTCTACATTCAAAGGTAGTTTAGTTTGTGTTTATTTCAAGTGTCTAATAAAGTTTCTCTCTTTTGACTTTTTTTCAAAATGTTGTAGTAAAATTTCATCGTTTTAAAATAGCACTTATTTCACATTTGTAGGTATGCCGATAATCGCTACTATGTATACCGAGGACCTATATATTGTCTATCAATTTCTATTTTTTTTTTAAACCGAGGACCTAATCGCTACTATGTATACCGAGGACTTCCTTATTTGAAAAATATCAAAGTGTTACATCCTTTAAAGGTCGAGCATAACAAATGACGGTGTCTCTTCCCTCCTAAATACGACGGATTCAATGTAAAAATTGTGTGATGTAGAGCGTGCAACTCGTGCTTAAGTCCCGGCTGCCCCCGTGGAGTCTGGCAAAAGGGAGAGAGATTTGGTGTGACGAATTAGAGCTTTTGCCGTCCAGATGCCAAAACTGATCTAACTACTGTCGAATCGATAGCTTGAAGGTGTTTGGCAAGATGAGAGACATAGCCGGAGACCGCCATTGATGCCATGCCACAGTTCCCAACTCATGAACCTCAGACTGCCTTATATCAAGCCACAGGTCAACCAACTGGCATAAAAACCTGCTGCAAGTATCTCTCTATATATAACAAGGACATCAACCAAAAACTTTCCACGGAAACCGAAAGCTTGGGAAAGTAGATCATTCTGTAATGCTTTAAAACGGTAGAAGGTAGGACATAAATAGAACTAAGTCATGGTGGTTGCGATGAACACAGATGAGAAGAATAATGGTGCAATTAAGCCCAAATGGATATACAGATTTCCCAGGACTTTTGTTTACCTTGATGGATTTAAGAAAATGCATTAGAACTTCTCTGTTAGGTGAAAGTTAGCTCAAACCAAACTTACCATGTACCATTGGAGTAGTAGTAATTCACATAATTAAGATCATCAACCAATACACACTAGGCCAAGCTACTTGAGATGCTTCCATGGCGAACAATCCCTTCGCGGAATCAGTCAAGGCAAAAAACATCAAGTGAGAAAACATTGGCAACCCTAGCAAACATTCATAATCTTACGTGCTAACCACCATCGCCTGAGATAAATAAAACCAGAAAAGAAAAGAGAAGAAATTTCGGGAGATGAGGGGGATAGGAAAGAGAATAGAAAGAAAGAAAACTTAGCATAGAGAAGTTAGTTAGTGAAGCATATCAACTGATCCATCAGTTGATCTACCAACTCGGCCTTCGTGAGCTTGTGGTTTGTTTCTTTTTCTTCTTCTTACTTTGCTTTGTCACGAGGAGCGAGATACGACTGAACAACTTCTTTCTCTTTGCAGGAACTTGCTTGTGACTGCTTTCTCTCTCACCCTTACGGCCAGATTCTACTTCGTCACTTGGTTTACTAAGCATTTGACCCAACGAAACATTGCGTCTCATGGTACGTTTTTTGACCTGCATCCCCTTCTCATATTCTTCAGTTAGAAGCAGCTTCCTGCTCAGGATCTGTCCTATCGACAGAGTTGGCTTCAACACCGGAGTGGACTCATCATTAACCAAATGAATACCATTTACATCAAGCAGACGAGGATCTTTGCGATGGTGAGACGGGAAAGAATTCTTAAACTTAGTAGAGTTATGAACAGATCGTCTTTTTTGACCATGCTCAGATCGCCATTTACGCAGAGCCTCTTCCACCACTAACTTTCCTCTATTCGCAGCCTCTACTCTGTTCAGAGCCTCTTCCAAGACCTTTTTACAAGACTTGACTTCTTCTGTAGCTTCCCCTACGCTCTTTAATATCTCTGTCTTTGAAACGTTAGCTTCATCAACTTGAAGCATGGCATCAAATACTCTCCGCTTGGAAGCTTCCTCTGCTTCTCGAGCTTTTGAGGTCAGAGAGGAGTATTCCTCAAACGAAAGAGTTACCACTTCAGCCTTCTGCTGAGAAGCTCCAGATATGCTTTGACTGTTTGACAGGGCCTTTATTTCTGCAAGAGCAACAGCTTCAGTTGCCCTAGCCGCTTCCTTCATTTTTTTGGCTGCTATCAACCTGATCTCAGCGGTCCTTATCCTGGTTTTCGTCTGCTCAATCTCAGACATTGCTCTCAAAACTTCAGCTTTTGCTGCTTCTCCCATTTTCTTAAACTGCTCAGTTTCAGAACTCAACCGTTGAAGCTGTTGCGAAATATTTAGCGAATGATCAGAACCACCTTCAACCTCCACACCTTTGGCCTGCTGTAGTTTCTCTTTTGTTTGGCTTAGCTCTTCCTCAAGAGATAAAACTTTCAAGGAATTTGAAGATAGCCTCTGACGAGTCTTCTCAAGAGAAATTCTTTCCTTCTCTATTTTTTTACTAAACGATTCCACAGTGCCTCGAATGTCTGCAAGGTCATTTGTAGTCCTCGTTAAGTTCAACTTGGCCTGTTTCAACTCCATTAAGATAAAACCAGGAGCTGAGGAAGGACACAACCCCAAACCGCTCATTGGAATGTTTTCCTTTTCATCCACAACATTCTTTGCATTCTTGTCATCTGCATTCGAGTTAAGGGCTACATTGACTTCAGATGCTTCCTTCTGTAGCTTTACTTTTAGCTCCTCTACAACCATTTTAGTCGTTTCCAGTTCCTTTAAAACATCAAGTGTTTCTCTTTCTTTCAGAATAAGATCTTTCTCCAACTGCGTAGCCTGTTCCTCCACTTTGGCAAGGTCAACCACTTCAATGTCATGCTGCATTCATGGAAGCACAGTGCAATCAACATCTTTTGTGAAGATGAACAAATATTCATAAAGAAAGCAACATGCAGAGAGATATTACAAGGTGCTAGGCTTGACACTACATCCAGTGAGTGTTCTAGCAATGACATGTCAAGAGGGTTCCCTTGTCCAAATCAATATTAGTGAGAGTGTTGTTTTAAGGCTTGTTTTCTGCTTCCTCAATGGGCAGAGACCTAAAAGTACTAGTAAAAGAGGAGCAAGAAAAATGAAAGGCACGGAGGGTCCGCGAATGTATCACCATATATGAAACTACATACAAACTTACTTATGTCACAATCTGCAAGGAGTGCCTTATTAGAAATGAGGAGGACTTCACCTTCTGACATGGCAGGTTGTCTTGAGGTTTGACTTGTTCCATCAAAAAAGAGTTACGAAAATGAAGGACAATGGATACAAGATGCTCCATGCAGGTGCTGGAAATACTCTGCTGTTTTTGCAGTTCCGTATCACATCCATCAGCCTCTCCATTGATGGGATTATAGCTGCTTATTGGAAACCTTCCTAGAAACCGCAAGAGCCGTAAAGCGACATCATTGTGCTTTATCTTGGCCTTTCCTTTTTAATGGTCTAGCAATTAATACAGACCAATTCTATGGGTGGTTCAGGAACTAAATCTCTCATACTGTTGATCACAGAGCTATTGGAGTTCTCATGAGTACCAAAGAGTATTACATTTTATGTCGTTTGCATCCATTTATCACACCAAAAATTAAGTAGGGATTCCAGCAACCGAATTTGAGAAGACGACCCTCACTAAGGTTATCATTAGGGATCCCACTCGCTACCATAAGCCACAAAAGCAAAAGAAAATAACAGCTATAAGTTTGGTAGCTGGCTGTTTACAGACTATTGCAATCCAGCATATATAGCACATGCTGCATACTCTATATATGGTTCCATCGAGAAAGCAGACCAAAACGGTAAATGGGTGGAAGCTGCTTCTTATCACTGCTCTGTGTCCCATAAGCAACTTGCCCGTGGTGACACGCAGATTCTACTATCCATAAACTCTCAAACACTGAAGCAGCAGCATCCGATCATTATCAAACAAAGCAGCCATTTCAGTTACGTACATGATACTACTAATATAGGAGACAAACTAGATCAGAATCGTTCTAAATGAGCACGTAAAAAAGATCTTTGATAGAGCAGAACAACATTTGCTTTCGTAGTTATATGGCCCAATATTGTTTAAAATGCAAGTTTTCCCCTATCTGCTTGTTTTACGCTACCAAATATCAAGTCAATTACAGAATCCAAGAGAAAGTGAGGAGCAAAAAAAAGCAAGGCAATGGTCGCTCAAACTATTCAATTAGTAAATTACACCATACAATATCAAAAAAATGCTACAAATGCAATGAAAATTTAACATCATATATGCCATCACAATGAACAATTTTATTAGTTTACCAACAATGTTACAGAAATTTCAACAAACAAAGCCTAAAATAAATAAAGCCTCACTGTGAATACTAACACAATGTAGAGTTGTAGACACACACAGACACATTACAGAAAGAGTGAGAGAGTACCTCAGAAGCTTCGGAGGGCTTGTACGAACTGGGTTTCCAAAACCCGATTCCACCGAACCGACTCACTGCCTCCTTCACAGACTCAAACGGCGCCGAAGTGTCGATTTCGCCTCTCACACCCTCTTGCTTCGTCTTCTCCGAATCCGGGTCACCTTTAGACCTCAAAACAGACCCTTCCACCTCTAGGGTTTCCGCTGCTTCGCGATTGGAGCTCTGTAGCGCCATATAAAGACAAGACCAGTACCCTAAACTCAAAAATGGCGAAATGGGTGGACCAGAAAAGATAAACTTACGTTGTTCACAAACGTTGTACTTTAGCAAAGAGACATTATTAAACACACAGCATAATAAGTCTGCTTGTATGTATACAGTGAAGAAGAGACAAATAGAGTGTGGAAAAAGAGAGAAATGGAGACGAAGAGAGTGGACAGAGAAGAGAGTAACGTTGTGTGGTGATGTATGTACTTTGAGAAAAGTGCAAGTGTAACGTTCGAATTTCCTGGAAGCCCCAAAAAGGTGGAAGGAAATTGAAGAGGGTGAGTGGGAAAAAATTTCAATTTGCTTGCCCTTGCTCGGAATTCACTTTCCTTAGTGGGAGGAGACCCATAACTTCAAAGACTTGCAGCAAAGTCTTGGCACTTCTGCTCTCGAGTCAACCAAACTATCCCCTTCTATGGGGCGAGAGGTAATCCCAAAACAATGGACTGGACTTCTTGGGCTTGTTCGTTTATATTTCTAATTTTTAGTTTTTAATTCTTATTTTTGTATTGTGAATTTTAACTTTAAAAATAAAACTCTATGCTTTTTTTATGTTACAAGTTTTTTCACTAATATTTTTGATTTTTTAAAACAATTTTCCTAACTATTGATAATATGGTAATTCAATGTACTGCCCTTAAAAAGTCAAAAAAGTTCTAACAACTTGCCTAACAGGCCCGTCTCAAGTCAATTTCCCTCATCTAAATTAATCTAGTCCGTCCATTTTTTGCAAGAAAAAGACGATTTATCACAACATCTACCAAGCCCAGCATCACCACCGTCTCTTCCACATCCGCACCATCGGCTCTACCAAACCAGTTACCACAACCACCATCTTCTTGTATTACTTCCATTTGGTTGTAGTAAAATTTCAAACTGAATAAAGGGTGTGGGGATTGACGGTTGAGGATGGTGTTGTGGTCATTTAGGTGGCTACTGTGGGTGGCGATTGGTGATACATGGTAGTGGTCCGGTGGTTAAGGTGATTTTGAGATGGCTTTTTAGTGGCTGCTGTGCGGGACGGAGGAGACGAGATTGAGGGAGACTAGTGGTGCCCATGGTGGTTATTGTGGCGAGGGATGGTTCTTCCTGGTGGCACAACGGTGGGGTGTGTTCCTCTGTGGTGGCACGACAGTTGGACGAGGTTTTTCATGGTGGCAAAGCGGTAGGGCCTAATTTATTATGTCAGCGGTCATTGATGTCCATGATGTCCATGATGGTGGTGGTGGTGGTGGTGGTGGTGGTGGTGGTGGTGGAGGTACGAAAAGAGGGAGGGAGAGAGAGAGTGTGTGTGTGTGTGTGTGTGTGAGAGTGATGATCTAGGAGTTAGGCAGAAAAAAGGAAAAAAATGCCTTTTTTGCTGACAACAGAAGGCAGTCATCACTCTTGCTGACAAGAGAAGTCGTTGATCCAAGCCTTGAGAAGCTCCTCGACTGTGTTCAAGTCGCATGGGCTACTCCTGGGCAAGCTCTTACTGCCTTGTCTGTTCAAGCCCACACCCGCTCTTGCTTGGCCTTGGCATTGGCTACCAAGGCTAAGGCGGTCATGGCCTTCGTTTTGGCTGCCTTGGCCTTTGCATTGACCATTACTTTGCTTGGCCCTTGGGTCTACATAAGAGGCTTTAACGCAGTTGTTTCTCAATCAAGACAAAAAGGAGGTGTCTAGTCACCATCTCCTCTTACATAGGAGTTTGTGGTTTCATAAACAAAAATTTTATGGTAGACCTTGGGTTTTATTTTAACCCTTCACCCAGAGTAACCACGTGCCCTCTTTCCTAATGCCACGATCACCCATTTCTATGCCTCCTTCTCTGACCATAAACCCCTCATACTTCACACCAACAAACAAAACCCTCTAGCCCCAAATCATTCCATTTTGAAACTAAACCTCCCACAAAATTGTTCGACACACTTAAAGAATCCCGAAACCCAGTCCTATAACGACCCGATCTACAGCCCCACCACAAGACAATGTTTTCCCTCAAAAGAGCTAGTTAGGTAGGTACTTATGAGTTCACATGCAAAGTCTTATAAGGCTAATTACAAATCACCACACATCCAATATGGGATATTACAATCTCCCCACCTTATGCCTTAGCGTCATTGCTAAGCCTCGATAGCACATAGCTCAAAATCTTCCTCTCTAGCCAATGTGAGATATACCCTGATCACCCTTCGTTGCCCCAACCATCCTCTTGATGTGGGATATACCTGGGCTTTCCTTCGTTTCCTCTAAACATTGGCAATCCGACAGGATAGCCTAACCCGAGCTTTCAAAAGTCAGCTCTAATGTCATCTGTAATGAATCAAAATTAACCCTAATTAGTCTCAATTAGCCCTAAGTAGCCAGAATTTGCCTGAATTAATCATTTAATAACACTAATTGAGTATAATTAAACGTAATTAACTGTAATCAACCCTAAAGAGCTCGAACTATCCTAATTGCCCCTAATTAACGCATTAGCTCTGTATTTTTACCTTAATTAGCTATTATCTGTTTAGGTTCGGTACAAAATCATTAGGTCAGAGTGAACTTGAGCAGAGAAAATCATCATTCCTAAATCCTTTAACATCTAACGATCCACCAAATCGGGGTTCTCAAGTAAACCCGGTGCTTTTGGTTGGTAAGTTATGGACTAAAAAATTTCTCTTAGCGCGTCATGTTGAACCATTTCGTCTAAGATCTTATCTTCTGAGACATCAAATAACACTTTTGGTTCGCAACTCTCCATGTCTATAAAAGAGAAGACTTTCTGAGACAAACGATCTTTCTCAGTCTGTCGAAGACATTTCCTGCCCTCCATTGTTCATGAGGTAATTAGATGATATATATACACAGTTTTCTTCAGACCGATCCCGTATGCCTGACATATGGCTTGCCTTTCAACTGATAGATTGCAACACAAATCTCGACACCCCAACCAAATTTATGTCCCACATAGCTTGCCTTTCAAACCTCATTTCGCTCTCATTAGCCCTCATTAGCATTAACCCTAATGAGCTCGAATTAGCTCTAATCGACCCTGGTTGGGGTATCGATAGTTATTTTTGCTTAATATTGGTTGGAACCCATCAGTTGAAAGGCAAGCCATATGTTGCGCATACAGGATTGGTAAGAAGAAAACTATGTATATATACCATCTAAGTACCTCAGGAATAATGGATGGCAGAAAATGTCTGCGACAGGTTGAGAAAGACCTTTAATTTGTCTTAGAAACTCTTCTCTTCTGCAGACGTGGAGAGTTGCGAGCCAAAAGTGTTATCTAAAGTTTCGGAAGATAAGATCTTAGACGAGATGGTTCAACATGACGCGCTAAGGAAAATTTTTGAGTCCATAACTTACCAACCAAAAGCACCGGGTTTACTTGAGAATCCTGATTTGGTGGATCGTTAAGTATTAAAGGATTTAGGAATGATGATTTTCTCTCTCTGCTCATGTTCAGTATAACCAAATGATTTTGTACCGAGCCTAAATAGATATAGCTAATTAAGGTGAAAATGTCGAGTAAATGTGTTAATTAGGGGCAATTCGAGCTATTTAGGGTTGATTACAGTTAATTACCTTTAATTAGACTCAATTAATATTATTGAGGGATTAATTCGGGCTACTTAAGGCTAATTGAGCCTAATTATAGCATATTACAGTTAATTACCCTAATTAGGTTTAATTAGGGGTTGTCTACGATTTATCAGGACAATCAGGATTTAATTAGGTTAATTGATGGTGATTAGGGATAATTAGAGATTAAATTAATAGTAAATTAGGGTCAATTAATGTTAATGAGGGTTAATTAGTTTTAATTAGGGTTAATTAGAGCCGATTAGGACTAATTCGAGCTAAATATGGTTAATGCTAATAAGGGCTAATTCGACCTAAATAGGTTAATTGGGTTTAATTAGACTTAATAATTATTAACTAGTGTTTAAATAAGAGCTAATTAAGGTTAATTAGAGTTAATTAGGATTGAGTCACTTTAGAATTCGTTGAGTAAATTCGCAGAGTTGAAATTGTTCCACTTGTGATTGAGTCCAGGGTTTAAGTATATAGTTAGGGTTAGAGAGTATTTAGGATAATTAGGGTTAATTAGGAATATATTAATAGGGTTTAATTAGAGTTTAGTTAGGGTTACCTAGGAATGTGTTAGGGGTTAATCGTGGTTAATGATGTTTATTTAGGGTTAATCAGGGTTATTTAGGTTTAATAATAGTTAATTAGGTTTAATTAGGGTGAATCAGAGTTAATTACAGTTAATCGGGGTTACTTAGGGTTGATCGGGGTTAACTAGGTTTAATTATGTTTAATTAGGGTGAATCATGATTAATTAAGGTTAATTAAGGTTACCTAGGGATGTGTTAGGGGTTAATCGGGGTTAATCAAAATTATTTTTATATGGTTACCCCTCGTGGAGGAATTTAATTTTCATGTGACTCCTAACTACCAATCAAAGGGGCTAAGGTATCAATTTCTAAAACTTCACATTACAAATAATTCTGGAAATCAAAAAGAACACTTCGACATCAGAATAACTTGAAAAAATAATAATTATAATTAACTATAATCAGAATAATTCAACAAGTCACAACAGATGCCAAGAATATAGCACTATGAAGGGCATGTGGGATTGATGAAACAGGGATACTACAGATTAATTTAGGGTTTAGTGTATAATGTAGAATGTACATAAACATAGGCATGTAAGTATTGTATTTAATGGAATAAAAGACCTTTCACAAAAAAATTAAAAATTCCAACATTTAATTAAAATAATACGTACAAGTGGGAGGCGGCTGGCAGTGCGGTGGCCGGTCGTCGGGGTTACAAGCGATGGCCGGTGGGGCAATGGGTCAGTGGGGCATGATGGAGGTAGGGGGTCGAAGGGGATCGCGAGTAATTTGGATGTACTTAGGCTTAACTAGGCTATTTCGGATGCAATTCGAGTAATTGGATGCACTTAGATTAATTAGGCTTTATTAGGTTAATTAGGGTTTATCCAGACTAATTAGGATTAATCAGGGCTAATTAAGATTTATTGGTTCAATTAAGCTAAATCGGGATTACTTATGGCTAATTGGTTCAATAGGGTTAATTACAATTAATTGGTACAGTTAGGGTTAATCGGGTTTAATTGGGGTTAATTCGTTCAATTAGGGTTACGCGGGGTTAATTATTGTTAATTTGTTAGATTATGGATAAATAGGTTTAATTTGGTTCAATTAGGGTTAATTGGGAACAAATTAGGGGTAAGTAGGGTTTAATTGTTACAATTACGTTACAACCCTAATTTGGTTCAATTAGGATTGTGACCTTACCAGATTACTCTGGATGTCCTCGCCCCAAGACTTCAGGCCGCCACAAAAAGTGCTCAACCGTCCCCAAACAGATAGAACATTTTGAACCCTCCTGGCCTAACCGATGATAACAAAAACTCATACACTCTTATTGTTGCAACTCTCTTTGACATTCTTTGGCTTACCAGAAACATAGTTATCTTTGAAAGCCTCAGTTTTAATCCATTAAGGTTTCCAAAAATGATTAACCGAAGTTTCCTCAATTACCGCTCTTCCCTCTTCTAACCAAAACATCCCACTCCCTCGTCAATTTGGCAACCTCCGCCCCTTGGACAGTTTTAAATTATATTTGATGTTGCCTTTTGCCCAAAAAAATCCTGCATTGCTGCAATCTGCCAAAACTCTGAAGGCATTATTACCTCTGCTCGAACAGATTTTTTCCCATTCCCCTAAACTTGAAGTGCATAAGCATTCCCTGCCCTATTGGCAATAAATTTGGCTTTAAGAACAAATATATTATCTTCGTAGTTGACACCAACAACATCATCAACAACCCTTTCTCGGACCCAATTTGGGCGGCGAGACTAGCCATCATCGACACCAGAGTTGTTATTCAACGTCTTCACTTCTTGAATGTTACTTATGGCTCTGGACAAACATGGTGGCCCACATTTAGCTAGGGCCCTTTAGATGGGCTTTGTTTCCCCCTCATCGATCCACTCTTGTGTTGAATGTGGAAGATAGTGCTAACAATGATGTACTATTTTTTTTTATTGGTAAGTGGAAATATCCATCCCTCTATGAGCTCAAATTTGGCTATTTTTCTATCCCATTGTTTAACCGCAGTCACGTATTTGAAATATTTGAAAAATACCCCTGCAACTTAAGCATAACTTTATTTCTTTCTCGATAGACTCTCTCAAGCCTTATGAAACAGTGGCGGAGCCAAAATTGTTGGGCGGGGTGGGTACTTGATATATATTTTGATTAAGCAATTAAGATATGCCTAAACTCATGTCTTGCCCACGCTTTCTTTCGTCGCCAAACGGTGCCGCTACAAGAAAGCGTGATAACATTGTTGAGTACGTTATCTACTAACTTAAACTTTTAGAACAACCGATTACATAATAAATTATCTCATTGTGCAAGGTCTTGATTTTGATTATTCTCGCTTGCATATTTGACCTCTCCGGAATAGCAGTGTAATTTACACTCGTTTATTAGCGCAACTTGGTGATGGCACACCATTGTTTCTATCTCAATGATTTTTATCACCGCGTCTAATTGGAAGTTTGTATGCGATGAAGAATGTCAAACATGATAACATTATTGAATTTATTTTCTAACGGCTTAAGTTCTTAGCGCAAGTAATGACACAAAATTAACAAGTTATTACTATTGCTAATAGATAACAATGTGAATAAAATAATAGAGCATGGAATCATTTCTCTGATGCTGGACATGACCATGAACAGGTGAGGATGAATGGACGTGGAAAAGTAATAAAACTTCTGGCAACAAAGTTCGACACATGCACTGTAAAAAGAAGTTGTCAAACTTGCAAGAACCCTTGGTTTCGTGGACTCTTCTTCTTTAATTTTGACACACGTGTGCTACTGAACGAGGCACCACTTATCAGCCACCACAACAATCGTTACAGTCGAGGCTTGGAACTGGTAGATGGATATTTAAAGACCATTCCAACTTTCAAGAGTACAAGAAGAAATGGACTCACCGTGCAAGGCAGATGTATTGTGAGGAAACTGGCGGTGGTTCAAAAATTGGGTTTGACATCTCCAACTAGTTCAACAAACACGGCGCCTTCGTTGCTACCATGGGCCGCTGCAAATCGTCATCGACTCGCTCTCCAGTCCGTCGGTATTTAGATTACTCTTGTAATTTGTTGGCCACTAGTTGTTTCCATGGATTTTCAGAGATGAGTTTTACCGTTTACTAGCACTAAATTGTTCTTTATATTTTGTGAATGGATTGGCTTGTGTTCTGCCTTTTTGGTTGGATTATCATTTCCACCTCCATTGGTCATAAACTATTTAGTTTCACTACAAGAAAAATGACTTTTAGCGATGGACAATTCCGTTGCTAAAAGTCTGATATTCGTCGGAAAAAAGGTTTTAGCGGCGGACACCCCGTCGCTAAAACCCAAATACCGACGGACTGGAGAGCGGAGTCGATGACGATTTGCAGCGGCCCATGGTAGCAACGAAGGCGCCGTTGTTTCCATGGATTTTTAGAGATGGGTTTTTACCATTTACTAGCACTAAATTGTTCTTTATATTTTGTGAATGGATTGGTTTGTGTTCTGCCTTTTTGGTTGGATTATCATTTCCACCTCCATTGATCATAAACTATTTAGTTTCACTACAAGAAAAATGACTTTTAGCGACGGACACTTCCGTCGCTAAAAGTCCAATATCCGTCGAAAAAAAGTTTTAGCGACGGACATCCCGTCACTAAAACTTTGTTGCCTACAACCCCGTCTTTAAAAGTTTTGCGACAAAATTTTTCAATCCGTCGCCTAAAGTTACCTTCAACGACGGAAGTACAAATACAATTTGCGACGGATATTCCATCGCTAATTCTATTTTCCGTATTAAATTTTTTTTTCAAAAATAATTTATTACCTAAATATTTAGCGATGAAATTCCGTCGCTAAACTTTTGTCGTTTAAATGTTTAGCAATGGAATTCCCGTCGGTAAAAGTCATTCGTTTAAAATTACTTAGACTTTGAGCGACGGAATCTAGTCCGTCGCTAAAAGTCAAACTAAATTTTATTTTTTAATACCTAAATATGTATTCACAATCCAACAATCACAATTCAATGTATACAAAATTTAGGAGGGCACGGGAGTTGGGTATATTAATAGAGTCGGGGAGGGGAGTACAAGTCGAGGGGCAGGGGGGGCGGAAGGGGCACAAGAGCAGGATACAAAGAGTTAGGAGGGGAAGGGCTGATTAGGGTTCAGCGAGTCCCGGATCTGATGGGTCCTGCTAATCGTCCTCGTCCACGGGGGCACTGTGATCCGGATCCGGCTCGGCATGTCCAGCAACAGTGCCCTGCATGTAAAGGCACAGACGCATTAATCTCGATAGCAATCGTATAGTGTTCACTAATTAAACGTATATAATGGTTGTACCTGATTATGCTCTGTGATCCTCCTAAACCTCCGCAGCAATGTGACGAACCTCATCCTCATGTAACGTCGAGCGCTCCACGGTCGGTGTCTGCGTCTGTGGAGATGCAGCGGGGGGTGGGGGTGCTCCTATCACGGCACGTGCATGCAGTCATACCGGGGAGGCCACTTACGCGGCCTTATTAAAACTGATTAATCCTAATTAAACTCTAGTTTATAGTAATTATTCCTAATTAAACCCAACTAACAAATTAAATACAATTACATTACAACAAATTAAATACAATTATATTAAAACAGATTAAATTCATTTACATTATAACAAATCAAATACAATTACATTACAACAGATTAAATAAATTACATTATAACAAATCAAATGCAATTACATTATAACAAATGAAATACAACATTACCAAATTAGGATTCAAGTACACTATAACAAATCAAATTAGACACATATCGATCGAGGATGGGCAGTGGCCGTGCGATCGTCGGGATTGCAGTGGCAGTGGGCGACGGCTTGGCCTGTAGTGGGTAGGCGGTGGGCCACCGAGGTGAGGGGCGGAGATAGAGGAGAGGGGTGCATGGCGGGGGAGGGGGAGAGCGACGACAGAGGAGATCGAGGGGCGACCGAGGGAGGGGGAGGGAAACGGCAAATGACAGAGGCTGCGGGGGACAGGGAGGGCAACGACATAGGACAGGGGCGCCAACGATGAAGAGAGGTGATGGAGTGAACATCGACGGCAGAGGACGGGAGGATGAACGGCGACGATGAGGAGAGAGAAAGAGAGAGAGAGAGAGAAATAAGGGGAACATTTCGCTTGTTAGGGTTCACTTTTAGCGGCGGACTATGCTGTCGCTAAAAGTCCGTCGCTAAACGTATTTTTGTTTTTTTTAAACTTTTAGTGACGGAGAAGACCTTTGCTAAAGACACTGTCGCTAAATATTTTTCCCAAAATATTTAAAAAATTTGACCGAAAAATACAAAATTTAGAAAATCCTATTAGCGACGGATAATCCGTCGCTCAAAACCCGTCTTCTAAAATCCGTCGTTGGTAAAAGTTTTGACCGACGGATCTTAGATGACGGGTTATTCTGTCGCTAACTGTTACTTTTAGCGATGGATTTTTATCGACGGACATAACTAAGTCGCAAAAAGTCTTTTTTCTTGTAGTGTTCTATCTATTCTGCAATCTGCATCGTACTCTTGCAAGCCTCACAGGAACTTCAACCTTCCCTCTCATCCTGGACACTGGTGCACAATGCTTCTTCCTCCGCCCGTGGCGGTAACACACTATTGTTGGTGTACTCTATAAAAAAGAGAAAATATTTAGTGGTTGTCTAACGTCACATCATCAGCATACGTGGTGCTAGACTACCACTAATATCACGTCAAACAAACGAGGGTGGCAAGTTGTGGGCCGATGTCTAGCTGGATCTAAATTCTTAACCATGGTTTATAAAATTAAAATTGATTCGAAAAATTTTGAATTACCCGCCCATCTTTTTCATTTTTCAGGGTAAAACATTTGAATCCATTTTATTTCTTTATTCTCTCTTTCTTCTCCCATTTCATCTCTTTCTTGTCCCTCTTTCATCTCCCCGGCTATATGCGGCGCCGACCTGGGAAAAGGCGGACGAGTATAGGAGTTTATCTTCTGGCAATAAGAAAGCACCATCAGCAATTCAACTTGTGCCTTCAACTACTCATGTTGATGATCCTCCTATGATGGGCATTGGGGGCTCAGACCCTGCTGCGACTGTAAATGGCTAGAAAATGGGAGTGAGTGGTTGGAGACCTGAAGATCCTATGCCTCCTGACGCTAGCAGTACTCTGTTTATGGAGGGCTTGCCCGCGAATTGTTCACGCAGGGAAGAAGCTAGTATCCTTTTATGGTCCATTCTTTATGCTATGGCTCCAGTATTTAGGGAACATTTCATAAGGAAGAAAATATTTCCTTGAGATGAAAGTACTCTGATATTTTTGCTAGTCACTTTCATATTCAAGAGTATTAGTATTCAAGTTTGCAGCAATTGCTGGGGAAATGTAAGGAGAATAATTACTTAGGATTTTCCTGGTGTGGAAAACGGGGCCAATATCATTTACAGGAGCTGAATTAAAAACCTTAAACCATTCAACTTTTTGCTTCTACAAAGAAAAGAAGGAAAATGAAGTGCACTGTGCTCAGTTTCACGGTGACCCCCTCTGCTTTGGCAATCATCTTTTTGTGTCATGAACTTTGACTAATCAACACGTTCCTTAGTTGCATGATGGGTTCTTCTGCTGCTGTATTAGTAAGGTGCAATAGTCATTCACTCTCTTTCTCTCTGAAATGGGATGGTGATGGACAAACTTAGAGATGCAGGACCTAAACAACCAAAAGGGTAACACAGACCAAGTGGTACTTACCGTGGACGGTGGAAACCCTAAATTTAAACATGTTCAAGAAGATCTAAACATCCCAATCTCCAAACTGATTTATTGCCAGTTGAATTGCTGATGAAAGAGAGACCAGAAAGAAGTGAAATGGGAGAGGAAAGAGAGGAGAAAGAACTGGAAATGGATTCAAATGTTTTAACCTGAAAAATGAAAAAAGGTGGGCGGGAAATTCTTTTTTTTTTTTCCCGAAAATTTCAATTTTAACTTTATAAACCATGGTTAACAATTTAGATCTACTTGGATATCAGCCCACAACTTGCCACCCTCGCTTAGTTGGCGTGATATTAGTGGTAGTCTAACACCACGTATGCCGATGATGTGACGTTAATTAGACAACTACTAAATATTTTCTCCTATACAATGGGGAATACAAAGGCAGTAGGTGGGCACGTGCCCCCCGCTGCCTCCGCTATGAAAGACACCTTGGGTTTTAACATTCTTCAATTCATTTGTAGCAACGTTTGGGACCAGAGAATGGCAAAATGGCATTACAAAAGTTTTGGTAACCAAAATCCAGTTATCAAATCTAAAATGTTTCTTGGTGTAAGAGCAATTTGCTTCATATATGAACTCTTTTAGTCAGGTTTGCAGAATTGCACAACCCACCGACAATGCTCCAAGTACATTTTATACAGTGAAGGGAGTATGCCTTATGTCCCAGACAAGAGTATCAAAGCCTACACATGAGCATCACCCGTGGCCAGAGGACCCATATGACCGTGTATGGATATGATGGTGTCTCCCACCTCCCCCTGCAATTCTCGTTCCAGATCAGATTTATATCCGATCAATTTCTTACAGATTGGCTAGCTAGGGTGAGGGGAGGGGACCTTTGATCTGCTCGGACAAATATTATACTGTTAATAAGTTGTCATTTAGTTCTGATGACATACCTCATAAACGTCCGATCATCATTTTAGGAAGAATAATTACATGATTATGACATGCATTGGAGGAGGATTATAAGATCTTTAAACTATACCTTTACTGTCTATTTCTGCAATATGGAAGCATGATGCTAGCTTGCTGGAAAGATAAACTATTCAGTTCTAACGTAGCAAAGGAGGAAGGACGTAATGCATCACGCATGGCTAACTATCCAAGAGTCATTTGCCATGCCTATTCTCAGAAAAAGGGAAAGGAACGAGTGCATATGTGTATTAAATGTTTTAAGATCATTAGAAGCTCTTCGAATATCACGTTATAACAAAAGTTTAATCCAATTAATAAAGTTTTTGCGTTAAGTGACTATAACGACAAACAGTGTTAGAGAGACTCACATATATATACATTATATGAGTGTCATATCAAGTACGCAAGAAAGTAAAAAGGGCTATGTCTAGGGTTTTATCCAATCCAGGACTACCCTGGAGACTAGTTGAGACTTCGGAGTAGATTGAAGAATTATTGAGCAAGCCACCATCTGGAGCTTATTTCTCTACCACATACCATGGTGTGTCAGGATGTATGTAAAGATATGATTGCTCTCATGACAGTTCAAAAGGTATTGTAGTGTCCAAAATTGCCAAAAAGAAGAAAACAAGATGGACATTGTGGTGAGTGTCATGATCCATCAGCCCTAATAACTGGTTACTTTGTAATTTGAGACAACTACTTGATAAAGCAAGCATGAGGTCCAGGCAACATATAATTTGAGTTATATAAGCCACTTTGTTTTGGCACGTCCGTGTTTAATGAATCATTTAGACAAAGAAGTATGAGGTGTTTTAGGGGGTAATTGCTAATTGTTTGACTTGGTTCAGGCCATATATAGTTACATATCCTTTTGGTTGTTTTTATTCAGTCATTTAATTTTATTTTATTTTTTGCAAATTAACACATTCAATATAAAGAAGAAAAACGAAGAAACTTGATTCACGATACTCACCAATACGCCAGATAATCGTATTTTTTTTTCGCACCTTTGCAACGTCCTCGAAGCATGGCCGGCGCCAAGTTGCGGTTCTACTATTCTATCAATAGTTTACAGTGCAATATTCAAAGTCTCACTCTTTTGTTGTTCTCATTCTATCACGTGACTCTCTCGACCGAAAGTACAAGATATATACGGGACACGAAGAGCGTCAAAACTACATATTTACCAAGTACAATGTATTTAGGGACCTTCAAGGTTAGGACTAATGTGCAGTACTTTTTGCTGACAATATGACTTTTTAAAATCAGGCTCAACATATAACTGTTTGCTATTTTTTCAAACACACTCAATATTCCTATTTACCGGTTCTGCTTTTTGAATACACTTATTATTAAGAAAGAAACCTTTTGTTATGCTTGTCTAGAAAAATCAAGTGATACCGTCTGAAAAGAAACTTAAAAGTGAATTTCGCACGACCAAAGGAAAAAAGTTGAATTTTGTTTAGCATAACTTTTTATTTGTCGCTAAAACGATAAGCTTGTGACACCTAAGAACTCCGTCTTAGTATTTCCTCATTCCAAAAACATAAATATCCCTCTTTTCGCACATTAGGGGTCATGTCACTTCACCACAACCTACTAGAGAATGTATGAAGGACCACTCTTCCCACACTCATTTATATGTTCATACCAACCCATGAGGACCATGCAATTTAATTCTCATCACCCCTTTTGTAAGCTTGTTTTCCTTGTTTAGATCACCGTCCTTGCCCTACTGAGCCCAATTTAGTAGTTCGTACCTCACAAGTGATGTACATTAATGTAAAGACGCCTCTGACCTAACTCCCTTCACCAGAAAGGTATACAATTTAATACCCATTCATGAATATATTCTAAAGTTTTGAATTCTCTCCCTTTTATGGTGCTTCCCTTCTTGAAGTAAAATGATACTAATAACAGATAAAGTAGGGAAAGCATAACCTACCTAATAACAACTCAGACCCAATTTTGGGGGCCAACAATTCGATGCTTTGATCACTTGATTCAGAAATATTAGCCCTATCTTGGTTGCCCATCAAAATTCACTTGAAGTTTCCCCCTCACCCCATCCGTGGTAAGCAGGACTTAATCCGAGGTGAAACCAAGTTATATTCTGTTTGCATCAAGATTAATAAAGTTTCTCTGTCCCAAAAAATAAAAATTAAAAAAGATTAGTAAAGTCACCCAATTCATATTCATCATAGATAATCTACTGGTTCCTTTTTGGGATTAAAATAGTTTTAACATTAAACATATGCTATATATACTTTTATTCGAGTTTATGCTGTGCCAAGTTTATGTTGTAATATAAGGTTCGACTTCGAAAAAAATGCTTAGACCAAGATGCATGGCATGATTTGTGATTCCACTTAGACAAAATTCTAAATGAACTTTGGCTGCCAGGAATAATGTTATTCATGTTGTTTTCTCTAACCCATGTCGCATGAGAGTTACTGCAATAAGTTCAGGCAGTCCGTCAAGAACATAGCTGTATGGTACGAGCAATCCTAGTCTAGACTTTTTAAACCGTTAAAAAGCACATCAGATGGTCAAAGTGGCCTGTGCATTATTAATCTGTCAAGTTGATGACATTAAAACTTTATATGGATCTTGACACAAATCCTAATGTAAATAACAATAAATTTAACATGACCCTTGTAGATATATATATATATATATATATATATATTATACGACTTGAATGCTCAATTGAAACCCAAGCTAGAGCTAGCTCCCTCACCCTTTATTCTCTCCATCTTCACTCTCCTCTAAGTGAGTACTTTTAGTGGTACAGGCCATATCTGCAAAGCCATGATGCAAATCAAGGAAGATGACCAGTTCTTCTCTAGGGTTATGTCAAAGGAAAGCTCCATGAAAAACCCTTCATTCAGAGTCTACTATGGAGGCGTAGCTGGTGCAGTCCCGTTCACGTGGGAGTCTCAGCCTGGTACCCCAAAACACAAATTTTCTGACCACTCCCTCCCTCCGCTCACCCCTCCCCCTTCCTACTATTCCATCAACAATGAGAAACACACCAAGAAACACTTCTCGAAATCCAAGCAGCTCTTGCACAATTTGTTCCTAAGGATCAATCTGAAGAAAGCCAGCCAGGCGATAATGCCAACATCACCATCTTCTTCTCTGGGCTCATCTTCATCATGGTCGTCGTCGCGCTCATCAATGTCTAGTGTTCCAATGACACCATCCAAGGCCTATCGGCGACGAAGGCGATTCCTGAGCATGGGATCACTTGATGATAGGATTATCGTGGATGACGAAGAACATGTGTCCCATGGTTCTCCTGACTCAATGCTGTGTTTTGGTGTCAATCACAGGGACAAGGAATATGGTGGATATTCGGTTGTGATCATGAAGAAAGCTTTGTTGTCCATGGTTGGCCGTAGATCTGGTTAAGGTATTAGTACTACATGCTTAAGGAATCAATCTTCCGTCCTTGATATCTTTCCCTTTTGATTTCATGTTTGGAGGTTGTGGCTCTTGACTCGTGGGCTTTTTTTCTAGTTTTCTTTCTGTGGTAGTGTGACTTCAACTGCCAGGACTGGCAATTCAAGTGTTTGGTGTTAGCTGTTTGTTGGCTCCAAAAAGAAAAGAGAAGAAAGAGAGTTAATTTTCAGCAAATGTATATGATCTTATTAGTGTTCAGCATCCTTTTCTGTTCTTGATTTTCTTACTATTTTTCTTATAGACTTGCATAAAAGAAACATGGGAACTAAGTGAATAAACGATGAAATTCATTGGATCTAAAAATCATATCAATTTCTTCATCTACTTCTTTGGTTTTGTTCAAAGGCAAGAGTACCATCTTTACTAACTCCGGCATGAAGGATGAACTAATACAAGTACCACGAATGCACCTTCTAATTAGAAACCTTCAATTGTCCAGCAACAAACTTCTTTTTCGTGTTTATGATTAAATTTTGAACTATGTAGCTAAGCTCTTGCAACTTAACATGAAACTGCAATGACCGGCCTTCTACTTGTATGATCTTGAAAATAATATATTCATCGGAGGCTGCTAGTAGATGATCTGATAATCTTCGACAAAGTTATACCTACTGTACTTAACAAAGTTTAAGATCTGTTTAGAATCACGAGCAGTGTAGATGCACAACAGTTTGCTCGTCTTTTGATAAACTTCAAACAAAAATGCGTACTAAAGTGTTAAAGAATACCAAGCACTTGAAAACTGGATTTTGATATTGCCTATGCAACCATTTTGTCTCCTAAACTTAGAGTGACATACAGGTGGGTAACCTGCGACCTCAAGTGACATTTATCAAACTCTTTCGTCGCTAAATCTTTTTTGTTGGTATTGTTAGAAAATCAGGATCCACTGGGAGTAGTACTCAAGTCAACTACTGGCCTGGACATCCTAACCACTGCACGTCTTTTTGTACAAATTATCTCCCATCTTTTCAGTATGAACCACAGCATTATGCAATTACATTACCCTACATAGATATCAAAGCTTGACAAAGAGATACTGATATTTGTTTGTACACACTGCCAATTTAAGGCAAAGCCTTGCCCTTTTTAAGAAAAGATCAAGGGAGTTAGCTCGGAGCTAGTTTGGTGGTGGCATTTAGTAGGTTGATAGCTCTAAGACATTTATATATTATCCTTGGATGGCTCATCACTCTGTCTCTTCTATCCGACTATTTAATGAAAAGAGGAAAGATGGTTACAGGTTCCTATCTCCTAATTTTATGTATTTCTCTGCTGAAGTATCATCGGAATCTTTCTGGCCTGGCCGTGTCTTGTGCTTCTCGCGCACATGGTGAAGGCATAGGGAAGCTTCTCTTTGTATTTACTCACTTCCTACCCTATAAATGCGTGGCCAGTGTGCATGTGTGGTCACTGGCATGCCAATATTAAAGGCTTTTGATGTTAAAAGATGTTAAGTAAGCAATTCACTTAGCATCTGTGTTAAGAGATTAATTATAAGCTATTAATTATTAAAGTGCACCATGAATATAGTAAAAAGAGAATACTAAATATGCAAGTTAGAAGAACCAGAGTCTTGATACTATGTTAAGTTACCATTTACTCTAAAAACTGAGTTGTTAGAAAATGAACCCAACAATATATATCATCTCTTAACATTACAAAGGAATGGGGTAAATTTTATGCTATTTGTATTTCTAGTAAACCCTACTTTAGTATAGAATAATTTTTATGCGTAAACTTAAAATCAAATGTTTTCGTTATCAGGACGCCATTCTCAAAAGTACCTCAGAGGTTTGACAATTTACTAAGTCTGGTAGGCAAACACGGAGTCGCATTTGTATATAAAAACGAAAAGAAGGAACTTTTCAACAAATGGTCTTGTAGCATCGAACATTAATTCGGCAACAAATAGTCCCCTTTGCTTCTCTGCAACGTACAGACAATTTCACTTCCTTATATCCAAATTTATATATGTGGTTGGTTACTCAGACTTGATCAACATCTTTCAGCTCTATTTTGTTGTCAATATCAAGTGCACTGGCTTGCAAAGTTGTATTAATGGGCTATTTCACGATCTATGGAATTGGTTGGAGGAGTATATTTTGTTAGAATTTTTTTTTGAATTGTGACTGTCATTACTTGTGATATTTTGAATTTTTTAAAACGAATTGGACGTGTGATTGAGATACAAATATTGAGTGATCATTAAAGTATGTGGACGACTATGCCTCATCTTATGTTATTTATTATCATGTGGTATGATAGAAGTGTGTAGCATGTTTAATTATGTGGGTTTCCTAAAGGGTGAGCCCATATCATTGGAATCCTATTAAGGCTAGGTCCCGTCTCCCATCCTAATGTAAGTGATAGCACACCTTATTATGTGATACATGATTTCAACTCTAAAAGAAGAGGGAGAGGAAGATCTTGCCCTAAACGCATAAGTGCACGCGTCGATAATTGTTCTAATTGATTATACTGAATCATGGCTTCGATCGGTAGTTTATATGATGTTCTAGATCTCTAGCATAAAAGATTGAGCTAAATTTGATGAGTGGTATCAGATCAGGTTATGCTAGAACTACAACCTTAGTTATGCATCAATGAAATTTTTTTTGTGCTTAATTCTTTAAAGTTATCGACTGCTTTTTATTGAATATTTTCGAATTTGTCTAATTGCTTTTTATTTGCACAAAATTTCATTGAATATTTTCTACATGACTTCATATAAAACCAATTAATTAGGGTTGTCTTTTTTTAATCCTTTAATCGTTTGTAAGATTCATTAGTTCAAACTAAATCAATTTGTTGACGGCTGCCCTATTTTCCAATGGCTCTCAATCAGGATAATTTGCTGCGGCTGTCCATTAGGGTTTATTTGCAGTTGTTGTCGATAAGGGATAAATTGCAGATTTATCCCAACGTATTATACAATTGCAGATCGATTTTTGAAGTTTGAAATATTTGTAGATTGACCTCTAAAGTTAATATAATTACAGACATTCAAGTCGATCAGATAATTCATTAGCCAAGTTCAGACATTCAAGCTTGTTGTTATGGAAATTCTTCAAGTGTTCACGACGAACTCAGTTAAATTCGTCGTTTGATCAGAAAACAAGTTATCAAGCCTTCTACCAAACCTTACTCAAGAAAGGGAATAATTTTTTTTGTGTAAAGATTTATTCAAATCAATACAAATTTAGTTTTTTTTTTTCCAGTATATATTGACATATCATGATCACAAGTAAAATAAGTCAAGAATCAAAATACCGTAAGAAAACGATTAAATGAGAAAATAGCCAATCCAAGCTTTTACAACTCATTTCAATAATTATTATCTGGCATTACAATCTTACTTAAATCTTTGAATGAAAAATATTCCGGGCCTTGCCGGATCAAGCAGCTAGTAAGTAGTAGAAGCTGTCCTTAGCCGGCCCAAACTTAATAAACCATCAACTCATGATGGCGTAAAGCTGGCCCATATATCGCCATAGCCCATACACTTCGCTGTAGAAGCCCAAACAAATGCTAGCTGACCCAATTTCCATAACTATTTTTAGGACTAACCAACTTGATGGAAACAAATATTTTAGGGGTGGTATGGTCCGTAATTAGTTTCTTTTCAACATCATGCGTACCAAATGAATTAAAAAAAAAAGGATGGTGATAGATAACGATAGCTACTACGCAACAGAGCACCTATGTAGGAGTATCGCAAAGAATATATCCGAAGAGTGAGACACGAGACGTGACATGAAAGTGCGAGGCTCTTAATTAATAATGACCATTTGAAAATTCGAACAACGAACGACCTATGTTTTATTAAGAACGCGAACGTAATCGTTTGATACAAATCTTTGCACAAAACTATACAGTTGCCGCTACTTCCTCTCATAGAAGAGAAAATGAATGTTATTTCACAAATTGCTTTCACTCAGAAACACAAAAGTTACGATTGAATATAAAGGATTAGCAACAACTTAGTTGACTCTCCTGCAGTTCAACCGAACTTGACCGTTGTTGCCAGTTAATGGCTTAATGTTACCCATCTTAATCATAGAGTTAGCAAAATCATTCGAGAAAGAGTCCAAATTTGTGCTATAGCTCTTGACAAGCCCATCAGTTTGGCCACCAAGGAATAGTGCCTGATCAGAATGCAGAAGCCCCTTCTTGCTCACCAAGTTGTTGAAGTATTTGGTGTCAAATGCCGCGGCTGTTTGGTCTAGAGGAGCGAGGTTCAAGTCACCCCCAGTACGAGGACAAGTAGTTTGGCGCTGCCTGGCGAATTTGGCATCGATAGTAGTTTCGTTGTAAATTCGGTTTTTGAAGAGTTGACACTTTGCAAACCCTAGGGTGTGGGCACCGGAGAGCGCGACTAGGTCCTTGGCATTAAGCCCTTGCTTTTGAAATGTGCTGATTAGTGCAGGGAGGTCCATGAAGGGTGAAGGAAGGTCACTGTTGGCTGTAGCTCTGCTGGCCGTCGTTGAGTCTCTCCTGCCTAGCGGCACCTCCCATGTTGGTCCGCCCAGCTGTTTATATAGTCACAAAGGAATCATATATATTCAGCGCACAACTTCTGATAAATATACAATGGTCTAAGCTTGTACAATGAGCTTTAAAAAAATAAATAGGTAATTGTAAGGGTTTTCATATCACATTGTCGTCAAACAATTTCAGTATCTTTAGACTTTTCAACAAGTTTTTTGCGGGTTTGAATCAGTTTCTGTATTTACTCTTTGGCATGCGAAAGAATGAGATACAAAAGTAGACTTAGAATACATTCTCAATTGTTGTAAGCACAAAGAATTGATGTCTACGCATTGCTAGCAGTAAATTAAATAACTAAAATAAAAGTATATAACGAAGATCGAAATTTTGAGATAGAAGGTAGTACGCACCGCAACCACGGAGTCACGAGCTGCGACGGCTAAAATGTCAGCGCACGACACTAGGGGGCGTCCACAAGCTTTGTCCACCTCGGCCTTGATTTTGTCAATGACCTCAAATCCTCTTGCGGAGTTGACATTAGGTAATGCGTTCTTTTCACTGTCAATTATTGATGTTTGGTCCAGAAGAATCGAAGCATCGCAACCCTGAATGCATTGATAAACCAGGGTTAAGTATTAAAACAGTTCCACTACTAGTAAACTGTGACATGTATAAACATGAAAATGAATTGCCTCAGCCAGTCTTACGTTAACAAAGCAGTCATGGAAGTTTAGACGTAGTAAAGAAGCGCCCATGCGACGCTCTTGCTTCACTGCAGCCTCAACAACACGTTTAATGGCCGGCAAAGCGCCGGGACACACTTTGTTATAGTAAGAAGCAGAGAGAGTCGCAGAGAGAGCTGCGGTTGCAAGAGATAACATGACAATGACGAAGAGAGTGACAAAGATGCTGCGTGAAGCCATTTTGATGGATTGTGCTAAGTAAGAACACTTTGTGGCTTGTGTTTTATGCTTTAAGAAGAGGAACCTCCTGTGTATTTATAGGAGAGGAATGTATGGACTTGGGCAACCCAAGAGCGTGTCTAGCTAGGGTTTTGTTTAAAACTTAGACTTAGCCAGCCAACTGAATTGCTTAAAGGAAATTTACTCGTGTCTTTCCCCAGCCAACAGGCAGTCGATCCAAAAGATTGGTTAACGACTTTAAAGCTTCGAGAACTGGTCATGAAAAATAAATTGCGCTCTTAATGTGCAATGACTATAACAACCCTACTATTTTCCCATGTCAATACTAGTTCACTTGGTTAGGGCTGAGGAGATGAGAGTCATAAACCTAGATAATGAGGGGAAACGTTTCCTAATTAATTATTTACGTAAGTCGTAAGAGTACAGTCAAAGCCATGTTTGACAAGAAACCTTTGTTGTGGATTAATCCACGATTAGGTGACAACTAACCACTCTGACCTGGTTTTTGCAGAAGCCACAGCCAGCCAACAGCCGTCTCATGCACAAAATACACAGAAAAAACTATTGCATAAACCTAAAGTCAAAGGTAAGGAACTTGTAAATGCTGGACGCGGCTGGCTACGCGAATGAGCCTCATGGTAGATTAAGTATCTGATATAGGATAATTCTATCATTTAATTTGTACAAGAAAAGTGTTGTGTTATTGCAACCTCAACGATGTCAAGTAAAACACCATAGTATAATTGAGACTCCTTGTCTATTCTCGCTATTTAATTCCCTTGGCCCAAGCAATACATAATTTGTCTCAAGCACCTAGGTGTGTACGACCAAATTTAAAGTTTTCATTCTAAGAAAGTCTTCAAAAATTAAACACTGCTCCGAAGTTCTAAGAAGTTGATAGCATAGCCCAGTACTAGCCAGCACACTTTGTTGAATTTGACTAGTTGGAGCTGCTCGGGAAGCTTTAATAACATGCAAGTAGGCTTGCCTTTGATTGCGGTCGATAATACCATATTGGCACCGGAAGCACTGGGCTTCAAGAAAACAATGTTTAAACAAGAAGTCTACCCTAGTGTTGTGTACCCCATACATGAGAAATGCTAGAAGCTAATCTTTTGTTGTTGGTTTAAGGGCAGTTGGTATCACAAGATCATCCACTTCAGAATTTACAAGACATTATTACTTGCGGCATGCCTCCCATGGATACTAGAATTATACCTTGAGACTTTACGTTGAGCTACCCCTAAAAATTTAGAGGCTAACATGCATGAAAAATGCTCTACGTACCAAAATAAGCACATCGAAATTTGTACTATCTGATATGGTTCTTTGTTACAGACATTAGTGCAGAAACCAAATCTCCATATCCTTATTTTTATCCTCTGCCTAGAGGATTCTGATATTTGTCTCGTGCACTTGAGCGTACCAGCACAATCATTGAAGTCCAGTTTTTCATTTGAGAAAGTCTTCAATCACAAAGCAAACAAAGCTATACAATTCAAAGAAATTAATTAATTGTGTAGCCAAGGACTGATTCTTACTTGATATATAGCTGGCAACTGCTCGGGAAGTTTTTGTAAACCTTGAAGCAGCTTTGATTGCGGGCACTTTGACCCCGGAAGCAAGTAGGTGTTAAAAGATAATCTTTATTTCATTAGCTAGCATTTCTTAGCAGTCATGCACCATCCAAACAACCTAACAATTCGTAGTTCATATATCGTTATAAGTTGACAACTGCTCACGAGTTCTTAAATCAATTTAGCCCACATGATATATATAAGAGTTAAAAACACTTTAATATTCCGAAAAGTACCCTCACATGAGGGGTCCAAATGTTTATTTTTTGCGTATGCAAAAAGGTCTATAGTTTCAAATTCACAATAAGTAAGGACTTCTGTTCAAATTCCTAACGATCTAGCCAAAACCGTCAGGGGCAATTTTGTCAAGCTATATTTGCTTTGTTTAAACCCTCGTTTAAAATCATCTACTTAACGGGAAAAACCTTTTAACTACCTCAAATCAAACTCCAATCTTGTAACCTTAATTCCATACTGCAAAAACCCCAAATCGTGATCGTAACCCTAATCCCGTACTGCAAAGACACCAAATCACAACAACCTGTAATCCCACTAATTTCACCCAAATCACTATGACTTCAGCTACCCGCTACCGCTTCATCTCGCAGCACTGCCATCACCACATATCAAATCTACACCAGATCGGCATCACCACTGCCGAACTACCACCATGTCGCGGTGTCGCTGTCATCAAATGACGGCATCGTCGTAAAAAAGTCGAGCAAAAAATAAAAATGAAGAAACGAGGAGGCAGAAGCAACCCTGATGTCTCTAGCGCCAATCGGCGCAACCGCTGCTCGCGGTCCACCGCCATCAACGGTCACCAGCACCGACCAACGGCAACGCCACTCCGTCGTCTAACTCCCATCAGTAGATTGAGAGGGTGAATAGCCCAGCCACCATGGGTGAACAGCCCCATCACCACCGTGACGAGCAGCCGCGCCATCGCCACCGATCTATCACAAAGGACCTGCGACGACCGCCGAGAACCAGATCCTCACCACTGCACCTCCGTCGTGCCGTTGTCCCTCAGCTTATCGTCATAGAACACAAAAAAGAAGAAGGCTATTCAAGCCAGCCACCCGATTTGCCACCGTAATGGCACCTTCTCTGGTGACCGATCGACATCAACCACGATCCGTACACCTATCGCGGGCGACTGCGCGCCTCTGTTTTTCCTTCCCCCTCCCGCCTTCTCCCCCTCACACATCTTAATATGTTGCAGAATATGTGGTTATACTTTTCAAGAATACGTGAGATTAAATTAAACGCGGGTTTGAAAAAAAAAAAAAACTGACTTGACAAAATTACCCTTGCGGTTTTTTGCCGAAGAACGTTAGAAATTTGGACGGAAGTCCTCACTTATTGTAAATTTAAAACTACGGACCCTTTTGCATAAAAAAAAGATTTAGACTCTCAAGTAAGATTTTGAGGTACTTTGAGGGTACTAAAGTGTATTTAACCCTACAAATAAATTTCACTTGATGTTGAGATTACAATTAATGCTTTAAGTGAAACCCTCACTCTAGATGCACGTTATAGTAGTAGAATAAATATATTACCCTTACAGTAATAATGCCCTAATTTAGAATGTGTCATGATGTCCACGTCGAGAATTAATTTGACAAGAAAGTAAGGCAGAAAGGAAAAGAAAATTGATGTCGATGTTGCTACTGATGCATATGCCAGTGCTAATGCCATAATATTAGATGTCTGAGTCTCACGGGATGTGGCTTCAAAGGCGTAAATTTTGATGTTAATGATATAGCACCCTGAGTTACAAGCTGGGCTAGAAGCAGGATATATAGTACATCCAAATTCCACATACTGAACTAAAAACGATAAAAATTAGACGCCCAAAATTCACTAAGTGGACCAACGAAGTAAAAAAAGGTGCATCCAGATTCACGTATTAGATGACACCAAGATGAGCGTCCAGATTAACAGACTGAACTAGAAATATTAAATGAAGTGTCCAAATTCACATATTGAAGAAGTGGAAAAAATATGTGCATGCAAATTTAAAGACCAGACGAGAAATAAGGGCGCGCCCAATTTCACTATCAAGGATAACATTGAGACGAGGTTAGTTTGAGATAAGGTGCAACCTTGTCAACAGTTTAATTTAATGTTCTATGTTGCTATATGTTATACACCTCTATTGTAAACTATGGCTGTGGAGAAATAATAAAATCGTTCCCCTCCCATGGCGCGAGTCCATGGTCAACCGTGTAAGTTTATGCAATATTCTTCCTTCATCATCTCATTTTCTAATGGTTCAGTGCAATCTGTTGATTCATTGTTCACATGCAAACTGGCCGGAGATGAAAAGCGTTCAGATTCAGGACTGACTTTACGTGAGAATAGAAAGAGAGGTGTATACAAATGTTTACAGAAATTCAGGAATCTCCTCTCTCTCCCTCCCTCCCTGCACAGATCTACTTCCCAGTTTCTGAATAGCTTAAGATCTATCTTCTATGATCAAATCTTGATGGAAGAAATGTGAGATGGCTACTCAAAGAAAATCTAGCAGAATGCGGGGCCCTCCCAAAGATGCATTTGCTAAGGATTACATTGGGAAGCAGTGGTCCAATGCGCATAGCACTAAAGGCACAAAAAGTAGCATAGATCCTCAGGAGAAACTGACTGTGGAACTAGGATCGGAAGTGTGTGATGTTCGGGATATACAGCCGGGAAAGATTCCAGTCACAAGCTCGGATTCCGATGAAGAAAAGGAGTTAAGAGAGTTGATTAATGAACTACGGTCAAAGTTAATGGAAATATCACATGAGAATTTGGAATTGAAGGAAGCAGTTAAGGCGTTAACTCAGGAGAAGGTCATTAATGGCGTCTCTAGCCAGACCAACATTACAACAGAAGAGCAATTGACAGCGAAGGGGGCACGTGAATTGAACGCGAAGGAAATTGGAAGGACACACGCGCTATCGGAATTTGGCGCGCAAATGGATTTAGATTTTCCAGGCCTAATTGGGAAAAATCTTGAAGACAACGGCAATGAACAGATTCAAAAAGCAAAATTAGGGCATGGGAAAATCATGGAAGATTCAGGTAAAGGATCAACTCAATTTCCAATTGCAAAATCATATGCAAATGTGGTAAAACCTAATCGAGAATTTACACAAGAAAATCAGTTAAACTTCATTGAACCTCAAGAAATTGAAGGAACGAAAGGTGTACAATACACCATGGAAGATGTTGAATCTGGATTGAGTCAATGGAAACATGCAATTGTGGCCTATATCCTGGGGGCTAGACCCCCAATCCAAGTCATGCAAAGGTTCCTTGAAAGAAAATGGGGATGTTATGGGAGTATAACTGTTAGCCTGCTGAAATTGGGGATGTATCTAATCAAAATTGATAATGCTGAGACACAATCAATGATCCTGGAGAAAGGACCATGGTCTTTTGATAGCAAACCCTTGATAGTAAAGCCTTGGACTCAAGAAATGGCTCTAGAAAAGGAAGGAGTACAATCTGTACCTGTATGGATTAAATTGCCCCAACTGCCTTTACAATTTTGGACAAAAGCCATGCTAAGCAAAATATGCAGTATAGTGGGTAAACCACTTTTCACCGATCAAATGACTGCATCCAAAGAAAGGCTAATGTATGCGAGGGTTTGTGTGGAGATGGATATCAATAGTGAATACCCTGAAGAAGTCCCTATTATGGGACCTAATGGAGTCTGCCACAAACAAAAAATAGTATATGAGTGGAAACCTGCTAGGTGCAATCATTGCAAAGTGTTTGGGCATTGGGAGGCTTCCTGTTATGTGAAACCAAGGGTCCAACAAATATGGAAGGAAAAAATACAAACAGGAGCTACAATCTCAAAGAATGATGCGAGAACAGGTATGGATGACAATGGAATAAGTGGCAATGGTCAAATGATGAACCCAACAACCACAGTTCTGCAGAATAGGTTTCAGCAATTAGATTCAAGTATAGGGGATGTCTCTGAAGAACAAACAGGAGGTGAACATCTACCTACACTCCAACAGAGTGAGGGTAGGACTACTATTGCAGCAAACAAGACAAGAAGAGACAGTACAGCTGGTTGGAAAGGAGGAGGTAACCATTCTACTTAAATCATGATAGCTAGTTGGAATATACGAGGTCTTAATACCTCATCTAAGCAGTATGAAGTGAGGAAAGTAATAAAGAGTCTGAATATTGGACTTATTGGATTAGTTGAAACCAAAGTACAAGTTGAGCAGATTCCTGCTATTACAAGGAAATGGAATAAAAATTGGCAGTTCACTCATAATGCCAATAATAAAGGTATCTCAAGAGTTTGGTTAGGATGGGATACACAAATTTTTCAATGTCAAGTGATAGCTTGTGACTCCCAAATTATCACTGGGAAAGTAAGCAGGAAAATCAATAATGAGCAGTTTTACTTGTCATGTGTGTATGGGAACAATCAGGGTGTAAAGAGAAGACTTCTATGGGATCAATTATACCAAAGTAGGGAGATCATTGGCAGAGCCCCTTGGATTATCATGGGGGATTTCAATGTAGTCAGGAATTCTACTGAGAAGAGTGGGGGCACCAGTATAACCCAGAGGGATGTTGAAGAATTCAACCAGTGTCTCAATCATTTGCACCTGGAAGATATATCCACTGTTGGATTGTTCTATACATGGAGTAATAAAAGGGGTGATGACTTGATTAGATGTAGACTGGACAGAATGATGCAAAATGAGGAATGGATGGAAAAATTTCCTTATTCCCAAGTCACTGCACATGCCCCTGGGATCTCAGATCACTCACTACTCACAATGCAACATACTCAAAGGCAGGATAAAGGTAATAGACCTTTCAAATTTTATAATTTTTGGATGATGCATAGGTCCTTTAAGGACATTGTAAAGGCAATATGGGAGAAACAATATCCAGGGACCAATTGTGCTATTTTGTGCAAGAAGCTAAAAGCCTTGAAACCTGAGCTCAAGAAATTGAATAGAGCACACTATAATAACATTTCTCAAAGGACTGCAGAGGCTGGTGCCCAATTGAATGAAATTCAAAGGAAAATACTTGAGGAGGGGGATGCTAGCCTAACTATACAAGAAAAAGAATGCCAAGCCTCTTATCATCATTTAGTTATGGCTGAGGAAAGCTTCTATTATCAGAAGTCAAGGGTGAAGGATATTAGGCTGGGAGATTGCAACACAACCTATTTCCATAGGAAGGTAAAGGTTCATAGAGCATATAATCAGATATTGGCTATCTTTACAGAAAATGGAGACCAAATCAATGGTGTCAAGGCTGTCCATCAAGAGGCTATCAATTATTTCTCTAAGTTCCTAGGCAAGCCCATTGAAAAGCACAAGAATACAAAGGAGAGACTGAGCAGAGTATTAACACAAAGAATCTCTACTTTAGATCAACAGATGTTAGCAGCACCTATTACTTATCAAGATATCAAGGAAGCTGTCTTTTCAATGAAGACTAACAAAGCTCCAGGGCCAGATGGCTTTACAACAGAATTTTTCCAACAGAACTGGGATATGGTTGGAAAGGATGTAGAAAATGCTGTCCAAGAATTCTTTTCTAAGGGTACAGGTATTCACTTTTTCAATAACACTGGGCTTACACTAATACCCAAGATCCCATGTCCTAATACAATGAAGGACTTTAGACCCATTGCCTGCTGCAATGTGGTCTATAAAGTGATATCCAAAATCCTGTGCAAAAGAATTAAGGAGGTTTTACCAAAAATAATCAGCAATAGGCAGTCTGCCTTTGTAAGCCAGAGACATATTGCTGATAATATTTTGTTGATGCAAGAGCTTGTGAAAAACTACCACAAACAAGGGGGTAAGGCCAGATGTGTGTTGAAAGTTGATATACAAAAGGCTTATGATTCAGTTGGCTGGGATTTTCTACTTAGTACTTTGGAAACTTTCAATTTTCCTCAAGTGTATATTCAGTGGGTTATGAAGTGTGTATCCACAGCTAAATTTTCTATTAACATGAATGGTGGTATGGAAGGATATTTTGCTAGCTCAAAGGGGTTGAGACAAGGTGACCCCATTTCACCCTACCTGTTCTTGCTAATCATGGAAGCTTTGTCTGGTCTACTTGATGACTGCACTACTAAACCAGGGTTCAAGCATCATCCAAAATGTCAAGAATTGCAGGTCAACCATCTCTGTTTTGCTGACGATCTGTTTATTATGGCAGCTGCTGATCAAACATCCCTCGGATACATTAAGCAAGCCCTTGATGAATTTGGCCAATTATCAGGTTTGTTTCCAAATCTGGCTAAGAGTTCTATATTTGTGGCTGGGGTGAATGAAGAAGATGTGGCTCTTCTTGCTCAATCTATTGGTATGTCCTATGCTCAACTCCCAGTAACATACTTGGGTGTGCCTCTTATCTCCACAAAGTTGCATATTAAGGATTGTCAGGTGCTTATTGAAAAATTAACTAAGAAGATCAGTAGCTGGACTACCAAATGTTTATCATATGCAGGGAGAATACAGCTAGCAATTTCAGTATTAATGAGTATGCAAGTGTATTGGTGCTCCATTTTTATCTTGCCTCAGAAAATCATTAAGCAAATAGAGGCTAAGATTAGGGCATTTATTTGGCATGGGAAGGATACAAAGTGCACAGGGGCTAAAGTTGCATGGCATGATGTCTGTGTACCTAAACAAGAAGGTGGATTGGGGATCAAGAGATTGGCTGAATGGAATAAAGCTGCAATCTATAAACATATATGGGACCTAGCTCATAAGAAGGATTCTTTGTGGGTGAAATGGTGTCATATTTACATCATTAAAAATCAAAATTTATGGACCTTTAAACCTCCTGTGGTTTTGTCTTGGACATGGAGTAAAATTGTTAAATTCAGAGGCATGGTACAAAAACATGTGTGGCACATCATTGGGAATGGCCAGAATACATGGCTATGGTATGATAATTGGATGCCTTACGGAAGCTTAAATGTCAAGTATGGAAGTAGAATCATATATGATTCTGGGTTGAGAGCTGATTGTAAGGTCAGTGATATCATAGCAGGGAATGAATGGCAGCCACCTCAAGCAAGATCACAAGCACTTAGAGCATGGCAAATGGAGCTAGCACACATAAATAAACCTCAGGTGGACAAAGAGGATCAAGTGGTCTGGAAACTAACAAAAAATGCAACATTTTCTGTGAATTCTGCATGGCAAGCTTTAAGGACAAAAAAGACTATAGTACCTTGGGGGAAGTTAGTCTGGTTTAGTGGCCATATTCCCAAATGTGCAGTGATTATGTGGATGTTATGTAAAGGTGGATTAAGGACAAAGGATAAGCTACTAAAATGGAAGTATACTAATGATGACAGATGTGTATTCTGTGACCTGCAAGAAACTGGGAGCCATCTATTCTGGGAATGCTCATTCACCAGTTCTGTGTGGAAGATTGTCCTAGGAAAATTGATGATATTGAATCAGTGGCAATCATGGGATCAATTTCTAAAATATGCTTCCAGGGAATTCAGAGGCAAGAGCTTTCATGCAAAACTGTGCAAGCTAGGAGTGGCAGTGACAGTGTATATGATCTGGACAGAGAGGAATTTGAGGATCTTTGAGAAGCAGCAAAAAGCTTATGACATTGTGTTCATGCAAATCAAGCAATGGGTCCAATGGTGTGTTAAAAATTGGAAAAGTGTGCCAGGGCATAGGATAAATAGAAGACTATGTAAAGGATGGGAAATTGACGAGGGAATCCTGTTGACTTGAATGTCTACCATGGAGCATATATGGGGTACTGTTGTAGATGACAATGGGAATGTTTAGAGGGTAATGAGACTATATCTGTAAATCATTTGTTTGGTAATACAATTTTGAACTTTCACCAAAAAGAAAGAGAGGTGTATTTAAGTTCACGGTTTGAATTGAAAATTAAAAAGATGTGAACCCAGATTAGAAATTGGTTTCAAAGTAGGCAAAATTGGATATATGGTCAACGTGCATAAGACATTGTAATGGGTGCAAGCAAAACTGCAGAGAGGACAAATGTGCTGGAAGCATGTGTAGACGGTTCTACAAGAATGAAATGAAACACAAAATTTGGATTGATGGTACGGTGGATCGAGGTTGTAGAGAATTAATCGTTAAAAATGAAGAAAAATGTTAGGCGGCCGCGCAGGCAGCGTTAAGCTGTCTACTGGAGTTGCGAAAAGTAAAAAAGACTCTTAATCTAAAGCGCTCAATAAGATGCCAGAAGTCTGGTGGTGGGTTCAGGATGATGGTCGTTGTCAGTGGTGAAGGCGGCAAGATAGCTCTATCCTGCCCTTAGTCTAGCTTTGTTCCAAAGCGGGACATGATTTATAGCCTACTTTGCCTTATCCGACTGAATATGTTATCCCGACTTATTCAGTTATATCTCGACCTATCAGATTGAATAGTCTTGTGCGCCAAATGTGGATCCAGATCCCTTACTGTAACCATGAGTTACAGCAGGGGTGCTATCCTCATTGCTGAGAGAGAGGGAGGAGAGAGATAGAGGGATCCAAACCATGGTTACTCTCTCTCTCTTCCTTCTCTCTCAGCAATGGGGACAGCACCCTTGCTGTAATCCAGGGGATCCAAATCTGCCAAATGTAGCCTCAAAGTAAGATTTGGTCCATCGGCATATGGGCTACATAATGTGATATGCCTCCCTTCACTTACCCCAAATATTCGATCTTGTGACAGAAACCACTGGACTCTCACCTTATGAATTATACGGACATTAAGGATGTTGGCTTCAATTTGTTTATGTCTATCAATCAAGCGGAAAAAAGAGAAGAAATTGTCCATATCACGTGAGGCTAAGCCAAGCCTAGACCTGGCAATAACATGCATGTACTTGCAGATCGACCCAACCCACAGACAAAAGATGGGTATGGGCTTATCAAACAAAAACCCGTTTGCATTTGACCTGTACTCGAACTGAATTATAAGTCCCAGATCGGTTAGGGTCGAGTACGGGTTATCACGGTTTACCCAGAGATCTACAATATCAAAAATTTTAAATCACTTTATTAGATTAAGTGTAGGGTTTCACATTTTTCTCCGCTTTTCCTTTATCACTTATGTCTCATTCTCTCGGTTGTCGTCTCTCTTTCAAGTCACAAGCTCCACACTTCCCAATCCACTTCCACCGACAGCGCAACTTCGCCATCCACCTTCCATAGTCATCGACTTCCATCGCATCCATCACTGCAGCTCCATTGCCGACCTCCGCTGTTGATCGCTTGAGTATTTGACATGATTAATTTTTAAAATCAACTTGAAGATATAAGTAATATAAGTAACAAGCAATGTGCCAGTAAATAGAAAGAAGGAAAAAGGAGAGACTATAGCAATTGCCAATCAATGAATGAACACTGTTAAAAAGAAAATATTGTCAAATAGCTGTTGACCCGTTGGTCAACTTGAACCGCCCGGGTATGGCACGAGTACATGAAAGTACTACCCGAAAAAATGGGATAATTCTTACTTAGACACTTTTTACCCGTACCCTTCCGGATTTTATGGTTACCTGGTTATTCAACCCATTTTCCTGGTCTACCCAAGCCCAATAAGACAGAACCAACTTATGATTGCAAAAATAAAAATAAAAATAAATAACTGAAAATAATCATTTGTGTAAACGTTGTTTAATTTTCACTTAATTTTCTTGTCCAACTTTTCACATTTTGTAACAAAATAATTGGCTATTCCTTTTCTCATAGTCAATTAGTTCTGATTCGTTCGAAATTCTTGGGCTATTGCTGGAAACTTTCTGGTATTTTCTCGTCCTGAATCTGGGTGTGATCTGAGCTCTTAGGTTTTCGTTCCTAAACTAAAGAATCTATGTGTTATTCGAAGAAAATATGAACGCATAAATTAAGTATATTTCTCATAGTTATGAATACTGTACCGGAGTGTGTACCGTTTTTTTCCGTAAAATGGTATGTTTCGGTACAGGTACCGTCTCAAAATTTTCATCAATATTATACATATGTAATATTCATTTATTGTCGAATTAACAATATATACATATATTTCCTTCCTCACAGCTCCTATAAAATAAAATATTTGTTCTATAGAGCTTGAATTACCTTAGTTTTCAAATAAACTATTGGTTCCCAAATAAGTTGTTTATTTGGCTGTTTATTTAATAATAACATGTTTTCCTAGGTAAGAATAAATTGTTTGTTCAATAATATCATCTTTGAGTTCAAGAATAAGATGTTTTTCTGGGTGTGCGCGTGCGCATGTAGATGAAAGAATATGATCAAAGCTTCGGTTGAAGTACATCAAAGTTAAGTGAATATTAAAAACTTATCAGGAAAGATTTTACAAATTGTAATGAATATTATGAATAAGAGGTTACAGAGGCTTTGATTGGTATAATAGAATTTAGATCGTTTTTCTATTTAGTCTTTATATGGTCAATTTATAAATTTTCTAACAAAATTTGTGAATTTTATATTTTCTAAGGGACCGGTACAAAACACACTATCTCGCCCGGTACGCCGTTCTCGGCCGGTATCACCTATACCGGCCGGTACAACCAGTACATAGTGGTATTTTGACCGGTACAAAATGTAAGGGATACCGTACTAGTAAAAGGTAAAAGTGGTACGTACCGGCCGGTACGGCCGGTACCGGTACGTTATTTATAACTATGATATTTCTACATGCAAGATTGACTTCGACAATCCCGTCAATTCAATGTACCGCGTTATAATTTTCTTACCAAAATTAAAACAAAATTGCCCGATTGACTTTTTGTACAAGGCAAGGAAGACCCTTTCGGGAAACAAGTAACCATGCATGCAACCTTATACATGGCAACCTTTTTCTCCTTTCCATTCTGGCGCAAATACTCATGAAATCAGAGATTGTCATCGTACAAGAATTAAAATCTCTATGCATTACTTCGGATCTTACTTCATTTACTAGCAGGCCTAATAAATATCAATTTATTACCTTTATTATGGAAGATTTTTTCCTTCTTTATAAAGCCTTCTTCCTCAATTATACCTATGCAGTGTTTCGACGGCAATCGCTACCGTGCTTTGATTGCAGAAACTCGATCACGCGGGTATTGTTTACTTGCTTTTACTTCCTACATCATCTTGTTATGACTTACCGATCTATATCGCCGTTACGTTAATCGACTGCTCACTATTTTGTGCATCTATGTCAACTTTTTCTTGTTACTTTATATCACTTTTGCTGTTTCTTCTTAAAGTAATACTCCATATGATCTGGAACAATATACATAGTGGCGGAGAAGTTGATTCTGTAGGTGACTCATTATTAGTGGGATTAAAATTTAGGTTTGCACAGAATTTGGAGTTAGCAACATCTACTTAATTTGAGTTATTGTCATCTATATACATGCATGTCTTAGATTCAATATAATTTGTATGTCTGCTTTAATTTTGCGTTCGTGAATGAAAAGAGCACTTTATAAACGCAAAGTACGTTGTTTGGTGCCTGAAGCAAGCCCACATCGACCCTTTTCAGGTTGCTCCTAGTTAAAGTATATATGTTGTAATCCAAAAATCACTTCAATTATATGTTGGAAAGTGAGTCACACTAGTAATTTTCGTGACTAACATAAGAATTTTGGAATTGCAGGAACTAGGAATAACACCAGAATTTCTTGTGTTCATTAGAGATCATGATCACAGAGAAGGAAAATTCTTTATTTCGGTTTCCAGAATGGTGTTCTAAATACGTATTTGGAAGCATGTTTTAAGTCGGTGCAATCCTCACAACAGTGTTCCCTTCATAGACGTGAAAACTCTTCAACTTTAGTTGTGACTTGGTAGTTTTTGGCTGAACATATGCGTCAAATGCGGCACAGAGGCGAAGTCTATCATTCCAAAGAAAAGTGTATAAGCTATAAGTTAATTTCGGTACTACATCTACTTTAGTTCGGGTAGCAGCTATCTTGAGTAATAAACTTGATTTAGTTTTTTTCGAGTGGTTATTAGTATGCAATGTTAGTGGGTTATTAAAGTGCGTTAGTGGTGCGCAAGCTACAAGGACATTAGTTATATGTGCTTATTGCAAGTAGTAGGCTATTATGTTAATGAAAGAGCAGATTAGTGGTAGCTTAATTACATGTCTAGGAGTTACTTAAAAGCACTATAAACAGATGTAAGTGAAAGAAGAAGAAGAAATAGTATGAAATAATATTTTAAGGAATATTGTGTATTCTCTTCGAGTTCTCTTCATGTCCTCCTTCTCGTATATTTGTGAGTGTATAAGTTTGAGTGCAACAAAGTGCTTTTGAGTTTAAGTGATCATTTGTCTCCAACAATTTGAGCATGTTGATTTCTTGATCAACAGACTCAACCTGAGCTAGCCGTTGGTGTGAGGCCTGTACCAACTTTTGCTTAGTAGTACGCTATACATCCACTAGAGCCCTAAAGTTTATGCCCTGGGTTGTGTATGCGAACAATTTGCTGAAATAAAGAAAAAAAAGTAATTATTATGTTAATATCAAGACTAATTAATATATGATTCTGCCTGTGTATCATTAAGAGAATAAGAGCAACTCACGTCTTTGAGCTTCAGCAGTTCAGCTCTATTATACTTTTACCTTTTTGGGTACTTCCATTGACACAGTTTGATCTTAGAGTCTAAAAGCAACACTGACTGTATTAATAACTTGTGGCTTAAGGAACTTCACCTGTCAAACTCTCATAAAAGGCTTTTAAATGACACTTATTTTTGCTATTAGCTAACATGTTATTTTTTTGTTATTTGTACAGATATCGATCTATTTTTTTAATATCTATGTGCATGAGCTCATTTTGGTTGGTATACAACTTACCTTGAATATGATATTTTTCTGTTTCTCGCCATGATTTACCATTTGCAGTTCAGGAAAAATGAGCAGGGATTCTAGTTCTACAACAATGTTGACCAGTGAAGCATCAGATTCGGACAGCAGCAATTTGTGCCCCTTCCGTACGAAGCGTCCAAGACATGAGGGAAATTTCTCTGCTTCAAGGTTCAAAGGAGTCGTGGAACAATGGAATGGCCACTGGGGCGCCCAGATATACGCCAATAACAAGCGTATTTGGCTTGGAACATTTGAATCTGAGATCGAAGCAGCAATGGCATATGATAGTGCGGCCATGAAATTAGGAAGAGGGGATTCACGGAGAAACTTTCCACAGACCAAAATCAATTCCCAAGAGCAAAACTTCCAAAGTCAGTTTGGATCTGAAGCAGTCCTAGACATGATTAGAGACGGTTCCTATCCATCTAAGTTTGTAAATTATCTGAGGTTGCAGCTTGATGTAGGAAAAATAGAGATTCACTGTAATTTGGTGCCAGTGCAGAGCAATGGTGCAGCTTCATGCAGAGAACTTTTCCAGAAGAAGCTCACACCTAGTGATGTAGGGAAATTCCATCGACTTGTCATTCCGAAGAGCTGTGCCCTGAGATACTTCCCTAGCTTTCCTGATGGTGCAGATGACATCGAAGTTGTTTTCCATGACAAATCAATGATAAAATGGAAATTCCGCTACTGTCACTGGAAGAGCAGTGAAAGCTTCGTTTTAACTAGAGGTTGGAATAAGTTTGTGAAAGAAAAGGAACTAAAGCCAAAGGACGTGGTAATCTTCTCTCTGCGTGCTTGCAAAGATGGATCGAATGAGGTTCGCAATTCCTATGTTATCGACGTAAGTTATTCCGATAGGGTGGAAAGCAAGGATGGCAAGGTCAAGGAAACCAGTGAAGATGAAGATACCGATGCATTCCACCAACTTGATTTGGAAAGTAACGTGGATGATGGCAAAGTTGAGGACGAGTTCGAGGAGAAGGCGCAGCTTCTTTATGATGGAGAAAATGATCGTGAGAATCAGGATAGCAAGGAGCATGAGGGAATTGAATCTGTGGATGCACATCAGAATGGCTTTCGGCTTTTTGGGGTGCAAATAATGTGAGAAGTGTTTCACAAAGTTTTGGTCATTTTATGTAACGTTCTTCGGTAGGTAAATTTTGGTCGCTCAAGGGTGGGTGATCGTTCCCTTGTCTGGGTTATACATCCTGTTAGAGACATTTTTTTCGGTTGAATTGTCATATGCCGGTATTAGGACCTGGATATTCTTTATCTTATTATGGATAAGTTCCGCTTTGCTAACATTATTATCTTATGCAAGAATAACTCTGTGATCAAGATGACAGTAATGTTCAGCAATTATTTGGTAGGCATAATAAAACGACTTTGCAACTCACCATTACTCTTAAAAGTGCTTGAGTCTTTCGCGTTTCATCACTTACTTTGTTCTAGTGTGTGGTCTCTGATTTCAAGATCTAACAAGTATGTTTCAGTTCTTTAACCAAGCAAATACTCCTTCTGTCAATATGATGGGTGGATGGTGAGTAATATAGGGCATTTAGATGCTAAGATGCTTGACATTTGTGTTGCCAAATCATAAACTTGCGAGATCGGACATTCTTCAGCCTCTATCTTTGGGTATGTAGTTGATTAAATGATTCCAAGGAATTCTATCAACACAACATCTTCCTAGTTATGCAAAGCTGCTTACCAAGAGAGATTCTCATATTAGTGTTAGACAGTTTTAAGAAAAATAGCATTGACCCGCTCTTCATATGCTGCAACATAACGGAACGGCCACTTGGATAAAGCTAAAAAGAAACTCATATGACTTGAAAAGTTTTTCATGACAAACTATTGCTGAATTTGGAGCAGCTCTGGCACCAACTTAGTTCTGTATGTGCTATATGATATACTTGAATCACTTGTATGAGATGTGCTGCAGCCTTTCTGCAGAATATTGTACCACATCTCACTACATTCTTGGCATGTCAGCATGACCTCTAGCCAGGCCTGACACAAAAAGTCCATTTCTAAAGCCGTAAAGTTCGTTCTAGTCTAAAGGATCAAATACTGCTTAAACAATGTAATTTAAGCAAATGAAAGTCTGTCAGAATACAAAAACACACAAGTTACACGATTGAGAGTTTTCTTCACTCTTATTTTTATTCAAACAAAAGCAAATGGCACTACTCTCGTTCTTGATGTGTGGTTGACTCCATATAGCGTCATTGTAAAAACAAATGCAGCCCATCCTATTTATTATCGTCGTAAATTATACATTCAGCGATGAATAATTCTTTAGCACCTGATTTGTCGCTAAAGATGCTTATTTATGCATGTAGTGGACGACGAGTAGGGCACGCTGGTGTTGGAGAAGAAGGGCTAAGTTTACGCCGAGGTTCATGGTGTGATGTGCGATGGCCGGGTGTGCGTAACCAAACGGTGCATCGACGATGGCATGTCCTTTGGTCTACGAGACTCGATGCAAGTTGACTCCCATCAGCCACAATTTTGTCACAACTGAAATGGCGCGCGACTTCCTCCTTGCAGGGAAAAGGTTTAGGGTTTAGTGTTAGGGTTTCACCCATGCAAACAACGACTGGGGGAGCTAACGCCAATAGAAGAGCGGGCCAGAGTTGGGACTAGCGATGGAACTGTAAGAGGTTTGAAGGAGGATTCCAAGCTCTTGTTGAAGGGGGAGGGGCTTTCAATTTTTTTTGTGCATGCAGCCGGAAAATTTGCATAACCAAACCGTGCAGCAACGGCGACAAGTTGATCTGCCAGAACCGCGGCAAGTTGACCTAAATCCGCGCCTATTTCGCCAATCACGTCCCAATTGCACTCCTTGTGAACCTCCAGAGGAAGAGACGGAGTGGCTGGTGGTGGACGGCCTGCTGCCTTACGCGCAAGCCAGAAGGAACCTGACCAGAGGGTGGGTCGAAGAGGCATTCAAGGACTAAAAGGCTCAAGGACTTGATTAATTCCTTCATAGTGTGAGATACTCCAGTCAAAAACTTTAAGCCCCGTTATTAATAAGGTAATTTCTTTTGAAGTTGTTATGTGGTGGCAAAATTGAACACAACAAATCGTTTGTTTTTGCTTGTGGTGACAATTCGTTATAGTAATTTCTTGAATTATTTTGTGAGATACAAATATGTTCTTCATGGTGGCGAATTGAATTGGATGAAAATTTCATATGCTCTTGTTTTTTATGCTTAAGAGCATGTTGTTTGTTGAATGCATAGTGTATCTCCATTCCTGCAACCTTTGTATATCCTCGTATTGTATCAGGATCCTCTGTTGTACTGCATCCCTGTTGTAACAGCTTTAATGATAAAAGATTGTCACTAAAAGTATTTGTCATTGTTACTATCCTCATGTTCCATGCAACTCTTGTTTTTGGGTAAGTGGTTTTGTTATTTCTAGTAGTGAATGACAAAAGATTGCCACGCACTGAAAGTATTATGCGCTGTTGCTATCCTCATATTCCATGTACATCTAGTTTGTTTTCGGGTAATTTCTAGTAGTTGCTATGGTGGTTGTCACATGCTGTTTCTAATTATTACTATGATAACTTGATCCTAGCTTTGTGCTGCTTTCACATTCTGTTTCCTAAGTGCGTTGTACTGTGATACCTTCTTATTTTGAGCCTCTTTACAAAATTTGAGTGGTAGTTGAGTCAAGGTTGAGAACAACTATATGATAAGACAGAGCAAGGGGTTTACCAAGCCAGAGGAAGATTGTTTCCAGACAATCCAGCAGATGATTAAACATAGGGTGCTAAGCTGGAAGAAATCTCCTGCCCACAGCTTAAACAAGCAGCTATGTCATACATGAGGACTCCCTGAATACATCCTAACAGCTTAACAGATAAGTAGATGATTTTTTTAAAAATACCTTGTAATCATGCTACAGTAAATAGCCAAGACTAAGATGTATACTCTTGTACATAACAAAGTGATTTGAGCTTTCATGGAATAAAAGGACATTTTACCCACAAAAAAAAAACTATATGATAAGACAAAAGGATGCCTTATAAGAAGTGCAGAATCACTACAAATAAGTTAAAATCACAACCATTTATTTACCGAAATTCCAAGCAGATCTTTAATTGATCTGACTTAAAATACACTTTTGGGAATACCAAAACCCAAGCCTTATAAGACAATCTCTAGTTGGTTTTCCTGCAATTGGTTCTGATCTGGCCATTTGAACCAGTGAGGGGGCTAAGGTTGCTCATCTTCACCATAGCATTGGCAAAGTCCGTCGAGAATGTAGCAGAATTGGAGCTATATGTGTTAACTTGAGCATCTGTTGAACCCCCACTGAAGAGCTGTTGGTCTGAGTGCAACAGACCCTTTTGGATCTGCAAATTCTGGAAGTAAGCGTTGTCAAAAGACGTTGGGCTGGTGGCGTCAAGGGGAGAGAGAGTGTTATCACCTCCACTGCTTGGGCAATTTGCTTTCAGCGATGTCGCCAAGGAGGAATTTACGTTTTCATTATAGAGGCGGGTTCGGAAGGTTGTGCACCTAGCTTGGCCTATTGTGTGAGATCCTGCATATGCGAAAAGGGAAAGATCGCTGTTAGGGAGAAAAAAATCTGAGAATACGTGAAGCAGAAAGTAGATCTTTAAATCTGTCATAAAATCAAACACTTCGTATTATTTGCATCTTTGCTAATATTACACCATTCTAAGAACATATTTTCCAAATTATATTTCAAGAAAGCTGAATTTTTGGTGTCTCCTTAGGCTACATGTTTTTAGATGTAAATCAATAAAGCCAACTTTCATCTAGGCTCATTTCAGGTAAAAGAAAATCGTAGTCTACGATGTCGCCTTCGGGACTTTGTCGATGTTCCCATAAATAACAGAAAATGATAGCCTTGTTCCTTCACTATCTATGTAACAAGTGGATTAGGTAAGTTTTGTCGTAGAATATAAGTTTTCGAACAAACTTTGGTTTCTACCCGGGTTGTAGAAATCTTCTTCCAACCCCGTGTCTAGTGACAATTAATAGTCACTAAATGTTTCTAGTGACTTTTCTTCTAACACTTTCATCGGCAATTATTAGCAGCACTTTTTTAGCGTCGCTAAATAAGAGTCATTGAAAATATTTAGAGACGATTGATTGTCGCTATATAGGGAGTAGGAGGAAGATTCCTCCAACCGGAATAGCAGCCAAATTTTTTTCTAAGTTTTCATAGTATTATCTGAATATGAGATAATCTATGTCAGCTGATGTTGTAATATTTACTTTCCATTGAAAACAGAGCTGGTTGGTAACTTAAGACTGTTAGATGGTCATGATCTTATGAAAAATGTGCTGCACTTTCGCTATAAAGCAGTTTACATCACGCATTCCAAGCTGTACACTTACCAGAGAGGGCAACCATTTCGTTGGCGTTGAAACCTTTGTTTGAGAAGGCGGTGATGAGGCCACTAAGATTCAAAGCTGGGCTGGGGATGTTGGAGTTTGCAGCACTCAGGCTTGCGGTTGTCGAGTCCCTTCTACCTACCGCAACATTCCAGCTAGGGCCGCCGAGCTAAAAGTCAAATTGATGAAAGTTTGAAAATGTTATTAGTCTCTTAGATCAACAAACAGTGGCCAAAAGATGATCAGAAAATAGGTTTGCTTGCTTACTGCAACGACTGCATCTTTGGCAGCAACAGCCAAGATATCAGCACAAGAAACAACACTTTTGCAAGAAGTCTCTAACTGAGATTTGATGGTATCAATCACATCGAATCCTCTCAGTGAATTATTATTAGGACCGGCTGTTTTCTCTCCGGTGAAGTTCGCCGTGTCGTCCAACAGCACTGATGCATCACATCCCTGAGTTTTCGAGGCATACACCCTTGTTAATTTTGGTTTATGTTAGTAAAATGGAACGTGTACGTAGCAAAACAATTTCATGTTGTAACTTCCGCGAACAAAGGCAAAGTTAGAATCTTTATAGAAGTGGTTGATTTCAATCAAATAAGATGGTGGTATCATTTCCATAAAAAAGTTTCCAGCTACCAAAAGGTGATGGGAACAAAGGAAAAGCTGAAGCAATGTCAAAAAACTATTATTGATCAAGGTGGCAATCTTACCAACATAAGGTCCTAGTCAGTCTAAATATAATGTTAATTTTCTCTTTCTTACTTGACATATATATCATTTTGCAGTTTGAACTACAATCAATCAATGAATTTCTTAGTTCTCTTTCTTTCGTGCACATGCAGAAATAGAAATATACGTACAACTTATGGAATGGATGACAGCCTACGTATGTTGGTCTGTGGCTAACGCGCATAGGTGTTTTTTTTTATTGTTATTGAAGGTTACCATCTTATGATGGAACTTTTCAAAGGTATATGATAGGGTTGACTTTGTCACGCGGCAAATAATTATTATAAAAACTATGCCCTATGCTCTTTTCAAACATGCAATATTTTTCAGAAGAAATAATCTGCATACGTGTACTAAATTTTGACGAAAGATGATGGGACTACCTTGTCTCCAACTTATAGACCAAAAAGTTGAGATATATGCTCTCTTAAAATGTAGAAGGCAGATGAAACTGCATCTCTATTAATTGTCAAAACCATGTAAGAATGGATGTTGAAAAATATGAACTACTTGTGTTGCATTCCTAGTTGAAAAAATTCGACTGCCGCACCACCAGTACATAGTGTAAGTCACCAGTACATGTGTAAGTTTTCGCACCAGCAATATAGATTATCACGTAGTTAATGATGCACAACAACAAATTCGAGACAACTCCACTCCTAAGAAAAGTTTACACTTGCTAAGCTACGGATCTAAGGCATATCCATGCATGCGAAATAAGAATTTTGAAAGGGTACTCAAGTATGGGACGCAAAAGGTAGTATATGTGTAAGACCGTAAACACCTAGTTTGATCGTACAATTCAAGGAAGGAAAGAACTTCATATGCAAAGAGGAAAAAAAGAAGAGAACAAATAGATTATTTTAAGCATGTAACTAGAAATGGATTTGCGTGCAGTAAAGTAGACAAGAGACTTGCATTAACAAAGCAATCATGGAAATGAAGACGAAGCAAGGATGCCCCCATGCGACCTTCACTCGACACTGCAGAGTTGACTGCCGTTTGGATAACAGAGCTGAAGTTAGGGCATGTTTGTGCGTAAAAATTGTTCGTCAACTGAGCTGAGGCCATTCCAGTGAGGAATAACCACAACCACAATGTAAAATTGGGGAAGCTCAATGAGGAAGAATATGATGAAGCCATGAGAACTCTCCTTCTATATATCAGAAGAAGAAGAGGAGTTAACTTCTTTTTTGGGGCTTCCTTAGTGAAGAATACTTCACGTATTTATAGCAGGAGAGAAAGAGAGCTCTGCCGCGTTTGCATGTCTAGCTGGTCTTCCTCAACGTCGTAGGTTTCATAAGGGGCGGAGGAAATGGGGGGCACAGGTGGGCCAGTGCCCACCTCAGTGAATTTTCTATTCTATATGGCATATTTTACCTTTAAAGAAAAGTGCCTTAAAAATGCTTTAAAGAAATATATTTTGTCACTTTATATGTTAAGATATCTGAAAATTCTAAATTTAGTTATAAAAAAAATGTCTTTTTTGCCATAAAAAATGCTAAACTGACACAAATAAATAAATAAAGGTTTGCACTTAAAGTCGACATAAAAAATTCTCTTTACTCTCTATTGTTTTCAAAGTCTCCCTGTTTTCAAAGCCTAAAAGCCACATAATGAAGAGACAGTATTGTCTCCGTAGTCCCCTCACCGGCCTTATGCCCTCAACGTCACGGCCCACTACCTCCACTGGCAAGTCCACCTCCGGTGACCGGCATAGTTGCGTAGATGTAGATTCAATCATGGTAGAATGGTTGAAGTCATGGTGTATTGCTGGAATCAGCGATTCATTTATTCCTCTAGCTTTGTCGATTCGTCATGGTGTATTTGCAGTGACGCTCTCCTCATATTTTCTTTTTCCAAATTATCAATATCTTACCTAATTTCTCCACGACAATCTCTTTAGCTTAAAAATCATGAAGAACCCTAACTTTTTTCACCAAATATTAAGCCACCATCCTTGCACTGATTACTGGAATTGCTCCACCGCCTCCATGCAAAGTCGCAAATGCTGACCTTCCACTTTGAAAGCAAGGTAAGATCTAGACTTTCGGTGTTTATTCTTAGAATTTCTAATCCCTTGAACTTGAACCCTTTTCTTTTTGTTTCAAATTAGAATTTGATAATTGAGTTTTGGAACTTACAGGTGCCAATTGGGAATTGGGGCTGCTAATGAGATCCTTTATTTCAGATTGAGATTTTGAATTTTATTTTTAGATTGCAATTCCTGCTCGTGGGTGATGGATGTATATGTTTCAAATTGAGGTTTGTTGGGATTTTTTATTTTGGATTAAGAGATTGGCAATTATTGTTTTTGGTCGCAATTAGGAAGTGGTAATTTAGCATTAAATTTGGCAATTGAGGTTTGAGAATTTGGATTTTTAAGTTGAATATACTGCCCACCTGACGAACTGGGAAATTCGAATTGCCGAATTGGAGTTATAGTTTTTTGCCCCTTTGGCCCACGTTCATAAGTTTGTTAGGTTTAACTCATTGAGCGAATTTTTTTTTTGGCTATGAGGTGCCCACCTTAAACTAAATTTCTGGCTCCGCCACCGGTTGCATTTGTATGTTGGTATAATTGGCAAAACACATCAAAGGGCGATAAAATACATATTCAAGGCACATAATGGTATACACGAGGTTATTTAGACTATTCTAAGGGTGAAGTGGTGGAGGTTGAGGCATTATTTAAGGGTTTGTCGGCTATGGTCAAGATGTATAAGTGCCTCCAATAAGTAAGTTATTGCCGAAGTTGTCATGGTTATTATATAGCGAACCAAACTACTCGAGTTCAGTCGGTGTTAGCCATTTTAATGGTTGGCTCGAGATTGGTTAATATGTGGAATAAGCGAATCAAACTTAAATTCGTGTTGAAGCTCATTAATTGAACGTGTTGAAGTGTGCTTCATAAGCAAATAACTATACAAAAACACTTGGTTCGGATTCATTTAAGATTGGCTCAATACCACAAATTAAAGGACAATTGAATGAACAAAGTTTCAACAATCCTAATTAGACCAGCTACGCTTGGCTAGACCTGTATACAACTTTAGGTGGAACAGCAACTAAACCAGCCAGTGACACTCGGATTGTCGTCATACATTTTTATCTAGTTGCATTTTTATCCCAATTATTATGAAACTAATTCCCAAGATGATTTCGCATGGATTTATTGATCTCACCACTGCTAGTTGCTGATTTCATATAGTTCAAAAAATTCCATGTGAAAACAATTATTTTCTTGCTGAAAGAAGTAGAGACGTAATTAAGAAGATTTTAGGTTACTAAGTTCATCTTCAAAATAAGCTGTCACAGCTAGAGGGTATTTCCTGAAGGGGAAGATTCAGTCCCTCAACGTTAAATTGGCTCATTTATATTTTCACAATTTCAACTTAATGAACTTAGTCTGCATGCAGATCTCATATTAGTCATACGAGGACCAAGTGTAAAGTTTATTTTTACAAGTAAACTAATGATTGAGTTATATGATAATGTTTAGTTATCCTTTAAGCATGTTCACATTAATTAAAGTCCAAAAGCAACTTGGCCTTGGCGTCACTTGTTTTGAATTTTGAAGGTTCCAGGGTGGCACCCAATCAACACTTCTTTTGGGCATTACTCGGTGAAGCTTAGGATCTGATTCAACTTCTTTGATCTTTGTGTGAACGTAGATGCACCGAGAAATCATGCTTTGGTCAACCTGAAAAAAGGGACGTGCCTAACATGTTAAAATGTTAGAGGTTTTGGCTTCTAGACTGAACCAGCAAGATTCCAAATACTTTCTGAAAAGGCTCCTCTTTTTCTTCCACCGCGTGGGTCGTCAATTGTTTACTTCGCTTTCAGCGCACTAAATATCAATTCTAAGTGATGCATGCTCGAGTCAAGCTAAGGTTCATCCTCTAATTAAATGATCATCACATGATTGTGCTCCATGGGATAATAAAATTGTTGTGCTGAAACCAAAGTTAAGGTCTGTATTAGCTTGGTTCACTTAATTAAGAGGATTTAAGTTGTACTCAAGTTTAACTTGTTTATATCTCGACTCAATACCAGAAGAGTATGAGCCCAACCTCTCTCTAACTATTTTGTTGTGAAAATAGGCTCACAAAGTTGACGAGCTTCGAAAAGTGTTCAAGTTTCGTCCTTCAAATGCACGAGTAACCTCATTTGTGCCCGGAAGGAAAACTTGCGACAATGATTGACCCTGTATAGCTTTTCAAATTGTCGATCTTTGAAATAATGAATTTTTAAGCAAGAGGAGGAAAGATACAAGTTCCCGAAATTCTAGCAACATGATGACCCCAAATTTCAAGCTTGCGAGTTGCGAGAGACATTATCTACAGTTGGTTTGTAAGTAGCAAAGAATTTTTTAGCCACAACAAAGTACTGGAGTTTTTATTGCTACAATTTCTTTAGTGATGGTTTTCGAACCACACTCCTTTTCTAGTAGAAAAGGGTCCATCATTAAATATGAAGCATGTTTACTCTAGGGATAAGGATCGTATGTTGTTCAGCAACTGCAATAACTTTATTCTTTTGTCATAAATGTATCGTGTGGTTATTGCTAAAATTTAAAGTGACAATCTTTTGTTAGAAAATTCATTCAGCAACGTATTTTTGTTACAATAGTGGCGTTGTAAAGCGGATGATCGTAGCTCCATCAGGGGATATCACACCCCAAGTTATTTTGCCAATTTAATTCATAGAAATCTTGTTGCTCTCGGTACGCAATCCTCCACCACAATAGAGGTCGATCTAGAAACAACACCAACTAAGGTAGCGTTTGAAATCACTTCCAGTTTTGATTTTGTATTTCCAAAAAAACAAAAATAAAAACCAATTTAGTTTTTATTTTTTACAAAAACAAGTGAGTGTTTAATTACCCAGTTTTTATTTTAAGTTTTTTCTTTTAGGTTTTTTATTACCCAATTTTTATTTTGAGTTTTTTCTTTGGTGGTAGTTTGCGGTGGCGATGGCCGACAGCCGTCGGTGGTGGCTGCCGATCGCCGGCGGTGGTCGCCGACGGGCAGTGGCTAGTGGCGGTGGGAGGGTGGTGGTCTCAAAATAAAAACCAAAACTGAAAATCCAAAACTCCTAAATGAGAGTTTTCAAAAACAGCCCTGTATTAAAAACTGGTTTTCAAAACTGAAGAAAAAAAAACGAAAAATGTGTGTCAAACGTGTTTTTTTTTCTCCAGTTTACAAAACTGGAGAAAAATTAGAAAATGAAAAGGTTACCAAACAGAGCTAAGCCTCCGAGTTTCCTGGTCAAATTGTTCATGTCGCTCTCTGTTTATTTGTTAGTCAAAGCGATTGCTGAATGAAATTTCATAAACTAGTAGTTGTTTAACGGCTAACAATGTCAATTTTCGTCACTATCAGAGATTAACATGCACTTGATGATTTTATCTTAGATAGTTGAGAAAGACGAGTAATGTATAACATATGAAGTGGATAAAAACTAAATTCAAGACAATGATAGGAAGATAGACCAAACAAACCATTTGGTCAATAGAAATCTGTATTTTAAAGAACTTAGGCCTGGTTTGACACTTTTTTTTTTGCTCTTTTTAGGCCCAATTTTTAAATTTTGGAAAAGAGCAAGAAGTTTGGGGTGTTTGGCTGGGTTTCCCTTTTTAAAAAAGGCCTAGGCCTTTTTAAAGAGGGGCCGTTTTTAAAAAGAGCAAAAAGCTCTTTCTCTTTCTCTTTTTTTACCGGTTTCACGCGGGCCTGAGGAACACATTAATGAGGTCGAGGGTTCGAGCCGAGGCAGCAACAACAAATGCATAAATTATTTGCTGGTATAAAACCCAAAAAAACTAGGGTTTCTTTCCATCTCTTTCACCTTGCTCGACCGGCTGCACCGTTCACCGTGACTCTGTAGCCCAACGCCTCCATCGCCTCCATCGGCCACCGGTCACCGCCACGATCTTGCAGCGCATCCATCTCGCAGCGTCGCCGCCGTCATCTCCTTTATTTGTGCCGGGTATTAGCTAAAAGAGGACAACTTTCATCAAATTCATGTTGCTCGATCGACCGCACCGTTCACCAACTAGCCCTGCAGCCCACCGCCTCCATCACGTCTACCGGCCACTCTTCGGTCCAAGATGAACACAACAGCCATTGGAGATGGTTGCACCCAATTCCTGGGAATCGGTACCTTCCAAAACTGGCGGCCTCTGCCAATCTGTCATTGGAGATGGGTCTCGTGGGTTGCCGTAGGTTGTTGTGGTTGTGCTGGATTTACATCGGCAAATGGTTGCCTTCGTGGCCGGCGGTGGTGGGTTGGCGTGATGGACATATTTGATTGGTGCGGTGGTGCTCTAGGTGGCGGACAGATTTGTGGGTTGCCGTAGGTTGTTGTGCGGTGGTGGGTGTTGCGAGTTTGCCGGCGGTGTTGCTGATGGGTGATGCCGACGGGTATTGCCGGCAGGGAGTAATTGTATATTTTAAAAAAAACGCTTGCTCTTTTCTGTTTTTTGAAAAAACAAACTCTGTTAAACGTTCACCAGTTTTTAAATTGGTGAAAAAAAAAACCACAACTCTTTCCAGTTTTCTTCCAAAAAAAAACTGAAACTGAAAGTGTTACAAAACAGACCCTTAATTTGTAGATTTTTTTTTTTGGGTGAAATGTCCTTTCTTTCTATGCCTTAATTTGTAGATCTTGCAAGTATAGAATGCTACCAATGGTTTTCCCCTGGGCTCGAGGGCCGTAGGTGAGACGAGTAGTATGTGTTTAAATTGTGACACAAGAAAAGCATCGGGAACGGGGAACTTCATTTTTTTATATTTGTAGAAGTGATTATAGTCAAAAGCAGAAAACACAATTCTTGAGCAAAAGTACTTTTTATTATATGTCTATCAAAGTTCTAATAAAAAATAAATAAATTCAAGCTACATTGCACCGTTTGGTCACCACCTTTTTCACTTTCGTGATTTCAAAAATATGAAAAATATTTATTTTAAAAAAAATGAAAACATGTAATTACTAGTATTAATACAAGCTTCAGAATTATAAAAAAAAATAAAGATGTGTTAAAATAAATAAAAAAAACACACAAAATGTTGATTGGATATTATTTTCCAACACATTCACACATTAAAACCAATTGCACTTTTGCCTTCGGGTATGTCCACCATCTCCCACGTTCCATTCTTTTCAATTGCAGTCAATTCTTCCATCATTGTTCTTTGCCATTCTTCTTTGATAGCAAGAGCAAATTGGCAAGACTCATATATGTCTCTCAATGATCTAAACTTTCTTGGTGGAGTCTCATCAGAAGACTCTTCATGAGTAGATGAAGAGTTTTGGCTCGGAGTTGTAGAAGAAGAGCTTGGTGATGCGGTGACTGATGAATTTGGTGACGCAAAAGTGGAACCAGCTGGCGAATTTGTAGGAGTTGGCTCTTGACTTTCACTTGAGGAGATTCTATTTGGCCTAGGAATCAGCTGTTGCATTTTCACATCACTAACATGCCAATCCCAACTTGCATTTTCATCAAATATTACATCCCTTCGTATGAAAATCTTGCCACTAAGAGGGTTATATAATCTATATGCTTTGGATTGTGTACAATAACCAATAAAAACACATTTTTCATCAAGTTTATGACAAACTTGAGAATTTACCAAAGCATAAGCAATACACCCAAAGACTCTTAAGTGACTTACAGATGGTTTTGTGCCACATCAAGCTTCAAGTAGAGTTTGATTCGTGACAGCCCTTGTGGGATAGAGGTTTAATAAATACACTGATGTTGCTATGGCTTCAGCCCAGAATTGATTTGAAAGCCCCTTCGCTTGTAACATGCTTCTTGCCATCTCCACAATAGTCCGATTCTTCCGCTCGGCAACGCCGTTTTGCTCCGGAGTGTAAGGAGCTGTCAACTCCCTATGAATGCCATTTGCTTCACAAAAAAGATTAAATTATGTGGACAAGAACTCTCCACCTCTATCAGTGCAGAGAACTTTGATATAAGATCCACTTTGTTTCTCAACCTTTAGCTTTAACGTGCCTGAATTTCTCAAACGTTTCTGACTTGTTTTCCAAAAAATAAACCCAACTCATACGACTATAATCATCAATAAAGAGCAAGAAATAACGACTTCCACCAAAAGATTTCGTATGCACAGGCCCGCATAAATCAGCATGAATTAATTCAAGACACTTTGTAGCCCTCCAAGCCTTTCCAACTGGAAACGACTTTCTAGTTTGTTTCCCATGGATGCACCCTTCACATAATTTAATAAAGCCAATTTTTGGTGGTCCAAGAACCATACCTTTTTCACTCAACAATTTTAGGCCATTGATGTTTAGATGCCCATATCGCAAATGCCATAACTTTGAGTCATCCATTCCGCCCGTAGCAAGAACAAAATTCTCCATTTTCGAGACTTCCAATGAGAACATTTTGTTTTGAGTCATGTTGATATTGATCATCCTACAACCTGATTGTTTAATTTGTCTTTAATAACACATGCACCATCATCAAACAAAATTGAATATCCACCGGCCATTATTGCCCGGCACTTAAAAGATTATATCCCAAATCAGGTACAATTGAACATCATGCAAGAGCTTTACAATGCCATGGTTAGTTTCAATACCCACCGTACATTTTCCTTCAATTTGCATTTTTTTACCATTTCCAAGCTGCACTTCAACTTTTGTGTCTCATAAAGCTCTTTAAACAAGGATTTCATGTATGTCATATGATTTGAACAACAACTATCTACAAACCAAACATTGCTTGACTTATCGTTAGTATCAAAATGAGCCATAAAAAGCTTATTTTCTTCTCCATTTTCTGCTGCATAATGCACTTGTTGATCTTTGAACCAACAATCAGCTTTTATATGACCATATCTCTTGCAATGATGGCATTGAACGCCATTCTTGTTATTCCGTTGCTCACTGGACTGCCTTTGCTCACCAAATTGACTTTGTTGCCAGTCAAGTCGTCATCTGCCATTTCCGTTACCAGGACCACATAATCCTCCTCTTCCACGGCCACTAATTGTTGCACTTTGAGCTTCTCCAGTGTTGGTGATTTTCTCCTTCACTTGAAATGCCTTTTCTTCGTTCTTTTCAAGCGATCTATTAATTCTTGACTCATGAGCTTGCAAAGACCCCATTAGTTCATCAAATGAAAAAATTGACAAATACTTAGATTCTTCTATTGCAGCAACTACATGATCAAATTTGGGAGTCAAGCTTCTCAATACCTTTGCAACAACCGTCTCATCAGAAATCTTCTCTCCATAGGATCACATTTGACTGACTATTGACATTGTTGTAACGCCCCCGGAAATTCGGAGCTCCGTCGCCCCCAAACTCCCGGGTCGTTAACCTACCGGATCACATCAAACCTGTCAGATTTGTTCACTAACACATACTTCAAATCATCTAATTCTGCATCAACTCAAATTTCTCAAAATACTAGATCACAATTGCTTAGCTTAAACTATTACAGCTTAGGTTCTTCGCAATTCAAATTCTCTAAGATCAAATAATAGTACCGACCCACGCAGGGGTCTTACTATACCGTAGTGATGGGCTCATCGGAATCTCACTCAGACTCTAACCCATTCTCGAACCTGCTACAACTTATCATCACCTGCAGAAGGAAGCCAAACGAAGGGTGAGCTTTTGAGAGCTCAGTAAGGTCGCTTAAGGACCAACAAAAGAATTACAAGAAGATTCCAAGAATCCAACTGACGGAGATTTCCATAATACTTCAGATGGTCAAAAACTCAATGATTTCCAAAAGGATCAAAAACTCATCAGAAATAGATACCAAAATAAATCAGAACAAACACGACGGATCCCAAAAACCATCAATAATAGATCATTTCTAGAGTCATCATTTCCAAAATATAATGAAGATTTTCCAAAGGATTTCAACAGAAGCACAGATCATTTCAGATAATACTTTTCACACAATTCCGTAATAGTCACAGCAGTATACAGAGCAGATAAAATCGAAAATCAACGTTGATCCTGGGCAATAGCAATGCCATTCCGGCAAGCTAACAGAATGTACACATGCATGATGTACCAGAATAATTACTAGTCCACTTGGGTACTAGCCTGCTTTTCCTGCAGGATTCAGACCAGCCTTATTACGCCTTCCCACAGAATGGAAACTCAGGTCAACACAGAAAATCAACAATATCAATGAGCTTTAATCTAAGCTCAATCACCGAAATCAATTCGAATTCCAATAACAATAATCATACTGACATAAAGTCAGCATTCAGAATTTTCAGAAGAAAACAGAATTTTCACCAGAATCAGATCAGATTTCAATAACCATAACATATCAAAATGAGTCATCATTCAAAATTTCCAGAAGAAAATCACAATAAGTAGCAAAACGATTATCGGAATTAGGCTTAACAATTCAGAAGAATGGGATACAAACAATTGTCAAATCTGCTCAACACAGAATAACAGGCGAGCATCAAAAGATTTCCAAATAATCGATTCAGGTTCAATATTGGGGTTTTCTAGGCAATAACATGCTGATAGCAATACACAATTCAGAGTTCGGCATTAGCCATAAGTAAATCAATGAGTACTTACGAGTACGAGTTATCAAAATAAGGGTTCAGACGAAAGTCCTTACCCAGGGTTCAGATAGAATCCCTTACCTGGATCCGCAGCTAAACTATCTAACCGGAAGTCTTTAACATTAACCTAAGCGGAATAATCAAACCATTAGAACACAGACTATAACAAAATATTATAACTTAATACAGACTCACGCATACTCCCCAAAATGAACCTCCCCTCACCGGGTATGTAAAATTACCGAAACGCCCCTCTCAGACTTAAATTATCAAAATGGTCTTCCCATAAGTAGAATCACTGAAATAAGCTTCCCATATGTAAATTTATGCAAAAATTCCCTTCTTAGGTCAAATTACCAAAATACCCCTTCGGGGTGGCAAATTACTAAAATGCCCCTAGGGGTTTCCGGCACCGGAAAAATCTCAAAAATATCTTAAAATGCTATTTTAAGCACCCTGATATCATTTCTGGTCTAAAAAGCATTTTAAAAAATTTTCGTCCGAAAATCCTAAACCGGTGTCCAGACCGAGCACTAAAAGGCCAGTTTCGCGAAAAATACCTATCGGCCTCAGAATGGCCCGAAATTTTAGAATATGAATCATATCAGTAAAATAAGGTTTCAATAAAATTTTCAGATTAAAAATGTTTGGTTTGCTATGCTAAATAATTCGATAATTGTCTTTAATCGATACCCCAATTTAGCACCCTTTGTGGACACCAAAAACTCCCGAAACATTCCAGAGTGTAGGTCTTGTAAAAATATTGGGGTTACAGTTTTGTAATTTGTCCAAATAAAATTTTAAACATGTTTTAAAAATTCGTAAAGAAACTACTGGGTTAAAATTATCTTTAGCGACAAAAACATGTACTATTCACATCATGGCACACACTAATGCACCTTAGTTGCACACACTCGTCTTCCTCCTTCAGTCAGCCGAGACCCACTTCATACATACAACCCACAACACACTAATTCACTACTAATTCACTCCAAAGCACTAAATTCATTACCTTATCTTAATTACACTCACCTACACACAATTATACATTCAATTTACACCATATACACACACGAATCACCCTTTACACACACTGAAATTCTTCCTTCACGCACATACCCATTACTTCACTTCACACATTCATTACACTCATTAATATATCCATTAACACACTTAACCATATATAAACACCAATTTCCTTCTCTTCCTTCTCTTATTCTTTTTTTCCTTTCTCATTTTTTTTTTCTAACTTCTGTCGAGTCTACTGTTTTCATCCCCTTTCATTTTCTTCTCTCTTTTCCTTTCCTTTTCCTTTTCCTTGTACACCAACAATTCCATACCCAATATACCATCAACCTCACTATTTGCAAACATACACATACACACTGTAAACTCACATAGCCCACTGCCTTAACCCACGCATGGCTGAATTTCCCTCTCCCTACCCCTCGTAAGCATGCAAAAGATCACCAACAACACATGATAACCCGAGGCACAAATATCCCAGAAACTATCCCGCTTGAATGGCCATGCTCATGGTTTCCATACTCGCTCCACAGTCACAAGAAAACACACACAAAGTTCCCAAACACGCAGTAGAACATGCTCACTAGGATTTTGGAGGTTTACCTGTTGAATTTGGTACAATCTTCCTCCTTTCTCTGATTTTCCCATTCTCTGTTTCTCCTTCTTCTCTGTTTCTTATTTCTGTCTAGGTTCTTTCTTTCCCGAAAGGGAAAGATTTCCCTTTTTGTTCTTTTTTTCTTCTGATTTTGCTCCATTTACCCGAATCCCCTCTTATCCATCTAGCCTTATTAAATAATTTAGATAGCTTAGTCATGTTAGATTAAATAGGAGGTGGCACTCCCAGAATTTTCCTCAAATTTTCAAATTAAACCCCAAGATTTTCCAAAATTATGAAAATACCCCCAAAATTTCAAAAATTATATTTTTGTCCAAAAATTCTTTTAAGCTTCAATGCTTTACTAGTACTCGAACGTTACTTAAATTTATCGCCCGTTTATTTTTTCGGAGCCCGGATGGTTATTTAATCGGCTCTCGAAGTTCGGGATATTACAATTGCTCTAGACAAAAAATCAGCAATTGATTCTCCACTTTTCTTGTACAAGGTTTCAAAGTCACGTCGGAGCGATTGCAATCTCACCACAATTACTTTTGAATCACCTTTAAACTTCTTTCGCAGAATTGACCAAGCTTGCTTTGATGTGGTTGCCGCTGCAATTCGCAAGAAGACAGTATCATGGACAGCCTGCTGAATAATCACTAACGCCTTGGAATCTTTCTTCTTGTTCTCCTTCAATCTATTTTCTTCATCAGGATCCGGATAACCGTGCTCTACCAAGTCCCAAAGATATTAGGATTTGAGTAGAGTTCGCATTCTAGTACTCCAGAACTCATAGCCTTCTCCCTTAAAGATGGGGAATAAGTGGCTGCGTGGCACTCATTGCATTGCCATTACTGGCCATGGTTTTTCTCTAAAGTGCTTCTCTCAACTCACTTTTATCCTCTCTACTCACTCAATGAACTTGGCTTTACCTGGCTCTTGATACCACAATTTGTTGGATAAAACGGAGACTTAATATCTGAAGAAACAGACCTCTAATTGCATTACAAATACCGGAACAAACACACCTACTTATAGACTTAAACTCAGAAACTTTCTGCCACTAACAGGCCACTAACATAGTGCTAACAGAAATTTACTCAACCAGTAACATAGTGTTAACTAACTACTTCAGAAAAATCTGGACACTAACTGAAAGACTAAAAGACCAAGTCAAACATTGAATCATTGTTCAACAATCCCTTCATAGTGTGAGATACTCCTGTCAAAAACTTTAAGCCCCGTTATTAATAAGGTAATTTCTTTTGAAGTTGTTATGTGGTGGCAAAATTGAACACAACAAATCTTTTGTTTCTGCTTGTGGTGACAATTCGTTATGGTAATTTCTTGAATTATTTTGTGAGATACCAATATGTTCTTCATGGTGGCAAATTGAATTGGATGAAATTTCATATGCTCTTTGTTTTGTATGCTTAAGAGCAAGGTGTTGTTTGTTGAAAGCATAGTGTATTTCCATTCCTGCAACCTTTGTATATCCTCATATTGAATAAGGATCCTCTCTTGTACTGCATCCCAGTTGTAACAGCTTTAATGATAAAAGATTGCCACTAAAAGTATTTGTAATTGTTACTATCCTTATGTTCCATGTAACTCTTGTTTTTTGGTAAGTGGTTTCGTTATTTCTAGTAATGAATGACAAAAGATTGCCGCCGAAAGTATTATATACTCTTGCTATCCTTATATTCCATGTACATCTAGCTTGTTTTCGGGTAAGAGATGGTAAGAGATTTTGTAATTTCTAGTAATTGCAATGCTGGCTGTCACATTCTGTTTCTTAAGTGCGTTTTACTGTGTTTTGAGCCTATTTACAAAATTTAAGTGGTAGTTGACTCAAGGTTGAGAACAAACTATATGATAAGACAAAAGGATGCCTTATAAGAAGTGCAGAATCACTACAAAGAAGTTAAAATCACAACCATTAATTTACCGAAAATCCAAGCAGATCTTTAATTGATCTGACTAAAAATACACTTTTGGGAATACCAAAACTCAAGCCTTATAAGACAATCTCTAGTTGGTTTTCCTGCAATTGGTTCTGATCTGGCCATTTGAACCAGTGAGCGGGCTAAGGTTGCTCATCTTCACCATAGCATTGGCAAAGTCCGTCGAGAATGTAGCAGAATTGGAGCTATATGTGTTAACTTGAGCATCTGTTGAACCCCCGCTGAAGAGCTGTTGGTCTGAGTGCAACAGACCCTTTTGGATCTGCAAATTCTTGAAGTAAGCGTTGTCAAAAGACGTTGGGCTGGTGGCGTCAAGGGGAGAGAGAATGTTATCACTTCCGCTGCTTGGGCAATTTGCTTTCAGCGATGTCGCCAAGGAGGAATTTACGTTTTCATTATAGAGGCGGGTTCGGAAGGTTGTGCACCTAGCTTGGCCTATTGTGTGAGATCCTGCATAAAGCGAAAAGGCCGACAAGATCGCGTTAGGGAGAAAAAGTCTGAGAGTACGTGAATCAGAAAATAGATCTCTAAACCTGTCATAAAATCAAACACTTCGTATTATTTGCATCTTTGCTAATATTACACCATTCTAAGAACATATTTTCCAAATTATATTTCAAGAAAGCTGAATTTTTGGTGTCGTCTTAGGGTACATGTTTTTAGATGTAAAATCAATAAAGCCAACTTTCATCTAGGCTCGTTGGAACCGCACCGAGTTCAGGTAAAAGAAAATCGTAGTCCACGATGTCGCCTTCGGGTCTTTGTCGATTTTAACAGAAAATGATAGCCTTGTTCCTTCACTATCTATATAACAAGTGGATTAGGTAAGTTTTGTCGTAGAATATAAGTTTTCATAGTATTATCTGAATATGAGATAATCTATGTCAGCTGATGTTGTAATCTTTACTTTCCATTAAAAAAAGAGCTGGTTGGTAACTTAAGACTGTTAGATGGTCATGATCTTACGAAAAATGTGCTGCACTTTCGCTATAAAGCAGTTTACATCACGCATTCCAAGTTGTACACTTACCAGAGAGGGCAACCATTTCCTTGGCGTTGAAACCTTTGTTTGAGAAGGCGGTGATGAGGCCACTAAGACTCGAAGTTGGGCTGGGGAGGTTGGAGTTTGCAGCACTCAGGCTTGCGGTTGTCGAGTCCCTTCTACCTACCGCAACATTCCAACTAGGGCCGCCGAGCTGAAAGTCAAAATGATGAAAGTTTGAAAATGTTATTAGTCTCTTAGATCAACAAACAGTTGCCAAAAGATGATCAGAAAATAGGTTTGCTTGCTTACTGCAACGACTGCATCTTTGGCAGCAACAGCCAAGATATCAGCACAAGAAACAACACTTTTGCAAGAAGTCTCTAACTGAGATTTGATGGTATCAATCACACCGAATCCTCTCAGTGAATTACTATTAGGGCCGGCTGTTTTCTCTCCGGTGAAGCTCGCGGTGTCGTCCAACAGCACTGATGCATCACATCCCTGAGTTTTCGAGGCATACACCCTTGTTAATTTTTGTTTATGTTAGTAAAATGGAACGTGTACGTAGGAAAACAATTTCATGTTGTAACTTTCGCGAACAAAGGGGAAGTTGGAATCTTTATTGAAGTGATTGATTTCCAGCTACCAAAAGGTGATGGGAAAAAGGGAAAAGCTGAAGCAATGTCAAAAAACTATTATTGATCAAGGCGGCAATCTTACCGACATAAGGTCCTAGTCAGTCTAATTATATAGATAGTAAAGCTGATTTAAATATAATGTTAATTTTCTCTTTCTTACTTGACATATATATCATTTTGCAGTTTGAACTATAACCAATCAATGAATTTCTTACTTCTCTTTCTTTCATGCACATGCAGAAATACAAATATACGTGCAACTTATGGAATGGATGACAGCCCTACGTATGTCGGTCTGTGGCCAACGCTCATAGGTGTTTTTTTTATTGTTATGATGGAACTTTTCAAAGGTATATGATAGGGTTGACTTCGTAACGCGGCAAATAATTATTATAAAAACTATGCTCTATGCTCTTTTCAAACATGCAATATTTTTTAGATGAAATAATCTGCATACGTGTACTAAAATTTGACGAAGGCAGATGAAACTGCATCTCTATTAATTGTCAAAACCATGTAAGAATGGATGTTGAAAAATATGAACTACTTGTGTTGCATTCCTAGTTGTAAAAATTCGACTGCCGCACCACCAGTACACAGTGTAAGTCACTAGTACATAGTGTAAGTTTTCGCACCAGCAATATAGATTATCACGTAGTTAATGATGCACAACAACAAATTCGCGACAACTCCACTCCTAAGAAAAGTTTACACTTGCTAAGCTACCAATCTAAGGCATATCCATGCATGCGAAATAAAAATTTTGAAAGGGTACTCAAGTATGGGACGCAAAAGGTAGTATATGTGTAAGACCGTAAACATCTAGTTTGATCGTACAATTCGAGGAAGGAAAGACCATATGCAAAGAGGAAAAAAAGAAGAGAACAAATAGATTATTTTAAGCATGTAACTAGAAATGGATTTGCGTGCAGTAAAGTAGACAAGAGATTTGACGACCAAGAAGATGGATATTAACATCAAGAGAAACGAAGAAGCTAGTGATAAAGTGGAGACTTGCATTAACAAAGCAATCATGGAAATGAAGACGAAGCAAGGATGCCCCCATGCGAGCTTCACTCTTAACTGCAGAGTTGACTGCCGTTTGGATAACAGAGCTGAAGTTAGGGCATGTTTGTGCGTAAAAATTGTTCGTCAACTGAGCTGAGGCCATTCCAGTGAGGAATAACCACAACCACAATGTAAAATTGGGGAAGCTCAATGAGGAAGAATATGATGAAGCCATGAGAACTCTCCTTCTATATATCAGAAGAAGAAGAGGAGTTAGCTTCTTTTTTGGGGCTTCCTTAGTGAAAATACTTCACGTATTTATAGCAGGAGAGAAAGAGAGCTCTGCCACGTTTGCATGTCTAGCTGGTCTTCGTCAACGTTGTACGTAGGTTGCTTTTGTATGTTGGTATAATTGGCGAAACATATCGAAGAGTGATAAAAGACATATTCAAGGCACATAATGGTATACACGAGGTTATTTAGACTATTCTAAGGGTGAAGTGGTGGAGGTTGAGGCATTGTTTTTGTGGTTATATATTTAAGGGTTTGTCGGATATGGTCAAGATGTATAAGTGCCTCCAATAAGTAAGTTATTGCCGAAGTTATCATGGTTATTATATAGCGAACCAAACTACTCGAGTTCAGTCGGTGTTAGCTATTTTAATGGCTGGCTCGAGATTGGTTAATTTGTGGAATAAGCGAATCAAACTTAAATTCGTGTTGAAGCTCATTAATTGAACGTGTTGAAGTGTGCTTCATAAGCAAATAATTATACAAAAACACTTGGTTCGGATTCATTTAAGATTGGCTCAATACCACAAATTAAAGGACAATTGAATGAACAAAGTTTCAACAATCCTAATTAGACCAGCTACGCTTGGCTAGACCTGTATACAGCTTTAGGTGGAACAGCAACTAAACCAGCCAGTGACACTCGGACTGTCGTCATACATTTTTATCTAGTTGCATTTTGATCCCAATTATTATGAAACTAATTCCCAAGATGATTTCGCATGGATTTATTGATCTCACCACTGCTAGTTGCTGATTTCATATAGTTCAAAAAATTCCATGTGAAAACAATTATTTTCTTGCTGAAAGAAGTAGAGACGTAATTAAGAAGATTTTAGGTTACTAAGTTCATCTTCAAAATAAGCTGTCACAGCTAGAGGGTATTTCCTGAAGGGGAAGATTCAGTCCCTCAACGTTAAATTGGCTCATTTATATTTTCACAATTTCAACTTGATGAACTTATTCTGCATGCAGATCTCATATTAGTCATACGATGACCAAGTGAAATGTTTATATTTGTATTGTAAACTAATGACTGAGTTATATGATAATGTTTAGTTATCCTTTAAGCATGTTGACATTGAAGTCCAAAAGCAACTTGGCCTTAGCAACACTTGCTTTGAATTTTGAAGGTTCCAGGGTGGCAGCCCATCAACAATTCTTTTGGGCATTACTCGGTGAAGCTTAGGATCTGATTCAACTTGTTTGATCTTTGTGTGAACGTAGATGCACCGAGGGATCATGCTTTGGTCAACCTGAAAACAAGGACGTGCCTAACATGTTAAAATGTTAGAGGTTTTGGCTTCTAGACTGAGCCAGCAAGATTCCAAATACTTTCTGGAAAGGCTCCTCTTTTTCTCCCGCCGCGTGGGTCGTCAATCGTTTACTTCGCTTTCAGCGCACTGAACATATTCTAGGTGATGCATGCTCGAGTTAAACTAATTAAGGTTCTTTCTCTAGGAAAATGATCATCACATGATTGTGGTCCATGGGATTATAAAATAGTTGTGCTGAAACCAAAGTTAAGGTCTGTATTAGCTTGGTTCACTTAATTAAGAGGATTTAAGTTATACTCAAGTTTAACTTGTTTATATCTCGAGTTAATACCAGAAGAGTATGAGCCCAAGCTCTCTCTCTAGCTATTTGTTGTGAAAATAGGCTCGTTATGTTGACGAGCTTCAAAAAGTGTTCAAACTTCGTCCTTCAAATGCACGAGTAACCCTACATTTGTGAGGAAGGAAAACTTGCGACAATGATTGACCCTGTATAGCTTTTCAGATTGTCGATCTTTGAAATAATGAATTTTCAAGCAAGTGGAGTAAATATACTAGTTTCCGAAATTCCAGCAACACGATGATCCCGAATTTCAAGCTTGCGAGTTGCGAGATGGATTCTCCACAATTGGTTTGTAAGTAGCAAAGAATTTTTTAGCGACAACAAAGTACTGGAGTTTTTTTGCTACAATTTCTTAAGTGATGGTTTTCGAACCGCACTCCTTTTCTAGTAGAAAAGGGTCCATCACTAAATCTGAAGCACTTTTACTCTAGGGATAAGGATCGTCTAGCTATTCAGCAACTGCAATAGCTTTAGTCTTTTGTCATAAATGTATCGTGTCATTGTTGGTAAAATTTATAGTGATAATTTTTTATCGGAAAATTCATTCAGCAACGTATTTTTGTTACAATAGTGGCATTGTGCGGCAGATGACCATCAGCGGATATCACACCCCAAGTTATTTTGCCAATTTAACTCATAGAAATCTTGTTGCTCTCGGTACGCAATCCTCCACCGCAACGGAGGTCTAGAAACAGCACCAACTAAGCCTCCGAGTTTCCTGGTCAAATTGTTCATGTCGCTCTTTGTTTATTTGTTAGTCAAAGCGATTGCTGAATGAATTTTCATAAACTAGTAGTTGTTTGACGGCTTACAATGTCAATATTCGTCACTGTCAGAGATTAACATGCACTTGATGATTTTGTCTTAGATAGTTGGAGTGATGTATAACATATGAAGTGGATAAAAACTAAATTCAAGACAATGATAGGAAGATAGACCAAACAAACCATTTGGTCAATAGAAATCTGTATTTTAAAGAACTTAATTTGTAGATCTTGCAAGTATAGAATGCTACCAATGGTTTTCCCCCGTGCTTGAGGGTGGTAGGTGAGACGAGTAGTATGTATTTTAATTTGTGACACAAAAAAAGCACCGGGAACGGGGAACTTCATTTATTTTTGTTTGTAAAAGTGATTATAGTCGAAAACAGAAAACACAATTCTTGCGCAAAAGTACTTTTTAACATATATCTATAAAAGTTCTAATAAAAAAAAAAACAAATCCAAGCTACATTGCACGGTTTGGTCACCACTGTTTTCATTTTCACTTTGTGATTTAAAAAATATGAAAAATATTCATTTAAAAAAAAAGGAAATCATGTAATTACTGGTGTTAATACAAGCTTCGGAATTATAAAAATAACAAAGATGTATTAAAATTTAAAAAAAACGCACAAAATGTTGATTGGATACTATTTTCCAACACATTCACACATTAAAACGAGCGGGTATATTTCAATTTGCAACAACATATTTATAAAGACTTGATGATTATTATTTAGATTAGATTTTTTCAAAAACAGGACGTAAAAATGTACACGAACATAAAATTTTCCCGAACACAAACGTGAAAAGGAAGAAAAAGTATCCAAAGGGGGCCGGGCGGTGGTGAGATAACGACGAGATCCATCATTGGAATGTTGATAATTACAAGAGTCATTTTCATTTATGGGTTTATTATCCTCATTTGATTGATAATTTGTTGACTTTTTGATTGGCTTCAAATAAATTAAAGTAAAAACTCGAAGGACTAACGCGGTTTTAATTTGCCAAAAATTTCCACAATCTTCTGCCTTTAATTTGTTGATGACCCCCACACGCCACATTGACATAGAAGTTTCTTCTGCATGCAATGCATGTAATTAGTCTACGATTAAGATAGGAAACAGCCTACCCAGCCTTGTCTCTCCAATGTGAAGATTGTGGAAATTTTTGGTGCAAATCTTCGTAAGAGAGCCTTTGACTTCTTTGTTAACAATGATTGTGTTATTTTTGGTTCAAACACGTAGCTAAACCATGAAAACAATCATAAACGGATAAGTAAAGGGTTGATTATGCCTATGCTCTTGTGGTTAGTGTGAAAGTATATCTGGTGAATGACATAAAATTTTCAGATGAAACAGGACGTGACCAAAGATATAAAATCTGTGTTCGTCGTGTCCATCTCTCATTGATCCGTTAAGAAATTATATTTCGTTGCTCATGTCATCAATACGTATTCTTGAAATGTCAATACATACCTTAATTGTATTTGCAGTATGTATATAGTATATATTTTTGAAACCCAATTTCCAAATTAGAGATCATCTTTCCTTTCCCTTAATTTCTATCCATTTTCGATTTTTTTTTTTTAAAACGCTATTTCCAAAGTAGGGTTTTCTTTTCCTTTTCCTTATTTTCTCTGTGGCGGTAGTAATGATGTAGGTGGAAACGAACTGTTGAATTGAGAAGATATATGGAAAGGTGGTGGCGGTGCTGGTGTATGGTAGTGATAGTGGTTGTGGGTGATTCTGGTGGGCTTGACAATGTTCAATGGTGTGGTTAAGCTGAATTTAGTGTTGTTCGATGGTGGTGGTTGTGGGTTTGCGTTTATGGTGGATGAAGGGTGTTGATTGTCGTAGGCTTGATGGTTGTTGTGGGTGTACTTGTGGGTGTATTTGGACGGTGGACGGAAAGGGAGGACGGTGGAGGCGATGGAGGCAAGGATTGCTTTGGGATGTGGTGATGGTTGTTGTGGTCTGCGGTTGTGAGGGATACGGAATGCAGCGGTTGGGGGGGGGGGGGGGGGGGCAGATGGGGAGTGTTGTTATAATAATGTGGTGGTTACTGTGACATACGATGGTGGGGGGTTATGGAGGTGGTGGCTGGTCCATGATGTAGAGTTAGTGGTTGGTCTGTGATGTGGAGGGAGCGGATAGTCTTACTGCTTGGTGGGTGTGATGTGGAGGAGGCACCTATAGTGGTTGGTTCTCCAAAAGAAAGACAAGAGATAAAGGGCATTTTAATAATACCTCTTAAGTCATAGGCAACATAGTCATTATGTCAAAGTAGCGGCATATTTCAAGATTTCGTTTGGTCAAAAGATATCACTCGATTTGTCCAAACAAATATACATGCGTGTAATTTTTCCATAATTTTTGGTAACTAACTCATATAGCAATTCAGGGGTTCAATAAGACAGTTAGTACAACGCACTTCAATACAAACTTATTACTGCTCCATAAAAGGAAAGTTTTAATCGATATAAAATTACTCCAATTAAGAACATTACTTCTACATGTCATGTTAAGACCAGACATCTGTTGATGAATGATGATGATATGTTTGTCAGAGTAATCTGAGGTTGTTAAAATGTAGTTGGTATCTGTCCACTGTCCAGCACTATACTATAATATAATCATTCATGCCTCTGTATATTCTGTTCTGGCAAAAAGACAAGTTTGAATCACTTATTAAGTTGCTTGTCTTGATTTCAAACATGCAATCTACTCTAAGCAAAAGATATAATCATGAAGAAAGCTCAGCAGCCGGCCTCCCCAATCTATTTTTGACAAGTCTTCGAGCACCAAAGCTTCCTTTTTCTGCATCCTTTCTGTCATTTTTTCAAGTTAACAATTTCTTGGGTTTTGCCGTTTTCTTCACTCAAACATAAATGGGTATTGACCTAGCTTGCAGTTCTTATCCTGTTTGTTCATTTCAGAGGGGAGACAGATAACAAGCTGAGTGGACTTAGATTTCCATCAGAATCTCTCTCTCTTTAACTGTTTTTCCTTCTAATTATATCAGGCACCGGCCTGTTGCATATTTGCTGGTATGTATAGCTAGGAGGACTTCTTCAAATTTGGCTTGACACATAATGATGGCGACAATCGACAAAAGATAAACTAGCTGCAAAGCTGGCGATTTATTATTGTTTTTTCACTGCAAGTTCGAGCAAACTCTTCTAAGCTAAGCATCATCTCCAGTTGGTCAAGTCTTGCTATAGCAACTATGGTCCATGGGGCATCTTATATTATGTACCTTTTGAATCATTCTATAGAACTTTTACACATGTTGTCTAAAGTCAACAGCACCTCACGACTTTTGGACTTCTAAATTATTGTTTCGGTTTCCTCGGAGCATGAATTCCGAATATGTTAAGATGTGAGATTGTAGACATTAAATGGCAAGAGTTCTTGGGAGACACATTAACTGGCCCTTGATCATTTAATAATTTTGGTTTTTTGGGTAGACGTATTCCTTTTTATCTCATGTTCTTTGGATCAAAATAGAATTCTATTTTTTCAAATATCTCACCGCCCATGGGACTTGGACCTGTATTTTTAAACAAAAAGGGAAATGCTCTCAATGGGTAGGTTTATTATATCAATCACAACATTGAAACAAAAATATATACATAATATTTGCTTTTTATTTGTTAATTTATTGTACCTTGGTTGCGCTTTGATGTGGTATTTCATGTCAACTTGCACGAATCATACTAAGTTCACCTCTCCGGAGGAGTCAAAGGATTGTCATCCATACATGACCTCGTAAATTTGCAAGGAATTAGTGTTCTTTGGACCAAACTTCAAGCATAAATCTCAGCATCTTTATCAGCTACTCCTTGAGAATGAGATTTTGTAATTCGAAGTGATGCGATGATGAAATATTCTTCTTCTATCCAAGATGATTTATATACTCTCCGTGGAAATCATCCAGAAACTGAAGAGCACCTTTCCTTGGATGCTCTTACACCAAATTAGAAGTTTGGAACAAGGTATTGGAGAAATTGCAGTTGGATATTGCCTTACTTTCATGCAACCAGTTCTTTCAGTATGTTAGTTTAGAAGTAGAAGTTTCAAATCAAGACCTTGCAAATTGACTCTAACAGTTACTGTTTATGGTGTTTGGAAGGAGAGAAATGCTAAAATTTTTGGTCAATGGCAAAGTAATGTCTAAGGATGCTTGCACTTTATTCAGCAATGGATTTAATTTCGTGTGGCAGAAGCCAGTACCCTCCAATCCAAAAAATAGGGCAATTAGTGTCATCATTGCTCTGATATATAGAGGCTGCTCTGAGTGCTAAAAGAGGTGTTCTTAAAAGGTTAGCTCCTCAAGCCCAAGTTTGCAGGCCACATTGTCCTGCCTTGCTGCTAAAAGAAAACAAGTTTTCCGGGCCATATTCCTTCTCAATCCTCCAACTTAAGTGATAAAGGCCTTATATGTAGGAGTTAACGATGAGGGCATCAATTGGAGTCTTCCTGAGATTAGACTGCGAGGAAGAAATAAAATCCTTGCGACTTCATTAGGCCATGCGTGGATTTTACGGCTCGAAAAATTGGCTTAGCATGGTGTACGCAAGCTGCCTTCTAATGCCACCTGACTTGTTGAAGCATAGGAATTAGTAAACTTTTATTGTTGCCCTAAGAACTTAATTAATATCGTTCTAAAGTTTGAGATCTTTTAACCTTTTAAAGAAGTTTTATGACAAAATCGAACGCGCACATGAACTTGCTCTCTAAGAATTTTTTGTTCATTATTTTTATATGGATGTAATAGATAATGATGTAAACGACCCAAGAACTCAGCTCCATGAGCTGTGGCTGGACCTGGGCTTGTGTAACTATGCTCGTATTCAAGTTAGGTGTTAAAACCCCGAGGGGTGGTGGAAATGGCAAAGGGCCTCGAGGAGTGACCTCGAAGTCTCGAGTTCGAATCCCCATACTGACGGGCCATATATAAATTGCAATTCTGACTATGTCAAAAAAAAAAAAAAAAAACTAGGAGTTAAAGTCTAGTGTCCAATCCAATATTTATAGAAAAGATAAGTCCACTAGGTATAAGAAGAAAATTCACAACTTGTTTCTTCCCGTTGCCGATGTGTGATATAAGTTAGTACCCCCCTCTCCCTTCTCACATGAACGTGGGATTAGGCGATGATTAAGAACACTTAAAACCTCGAATTAAATAGCGGACTTAACTCTGTTACCTTGTTTTATTCAGCCCAAAAACATGATTTTATAAGATCAGCCCACCAGATAAAAAGGCTGAGCCACATATCTTGTTATCTTCGTGAGAGCTCAAAACTTACAATTTGTTCATTAAGGTTCGTGAGAACTCTCCGCTAGTTTTGCTCAAGATCTTCTTTCTTTTCAAGATTGCGTTCCGAATTGAACTCAACTCACCTTAAATAAACGGATATTTGGAATAGGGAATTGCTGAGTTCTGAACTACGGAATAGGCTAAATGAGCCTATTCTTGAATGGCTGGGTAAAGTTCATGCTCGGTCCGGCCTTTTATCAAACGCTTTACTGAAAATCAAGCTCAATCAGATCTATTTGGCAATCAACAAAGGTGAAGATATCTATTTTATAAACAGTTCGAGTCATTTACAGCTTTCTACATAGTTAAAAAAAAAAAATTATCTCTAACCCAATAGCCCAGAATCAATGGAAGTTTGATAGATAGATAGATTAAGGTTGCGGAAAAGTGCACAATCATGTTTTGAAAAGTCTCATTTTTCTCACTACTCCACCGTAGTGGCAGAAGAAGCTATGCAATCCTGGATGCAAGATTATTGAGTGTAAATGGTCTAAGTCGATGCCCCGGCCTCCTCAAAATATATGCCATTTGGCCATGGTCTGGAGAATCGAAATCTACAATGAGGAATGAACCAGATTGCTCCATGGAAGCCCATCTCTGTAAGTCCCTTGTTGAATTCCGTTTCTTAGCATCCAGGATTTCCGAGTTAGCATTTGTGATGCAAATACCCAATAAATAGTGTATAGGGTTAAATACACGTTAGTACCTAGAAAGTAACCTGAAATCTCACTTGAGGGTCCAAAAGTTTATTTTTTTACAAAAAGAGTCTGTAGTTTCAAATTTGCAATAAGTAAGAACTTCCGTCCAAATTCCTAACATTTTAGGCAAAACCATTAGGAACAATTTTGTCAATCTAGCTTTATTTTTTTTTTAAATCCTAGTTTAATCCCAATTTACAAATCATAGTGAGCCTTTTTCCCAAGCCCCAACCACGGCCGAAAAACAAAGGCGTCGGTCACAGGCGACAAGCAGTGACAGCGCCAGAAAAACGACCAAAACCGTTGTCACCCATTGTCATCTCCACATCCTAGCCTCGTCGCGACCTCGCCAACCCCTAACGTACCTAGATCCGCCACCACCTTGCCAACCCCGTCACAAACCAAAAGTCACACCGCCAACCACCTTGCCAACCCCGTCACAAACCAAATGTCACAACAATTCCCGACGGCGATCCCGTCACCCGCTGTTAAGTCCATGTTTAACAGAATCGTCCTCGTTGCCCCGTCGTCGGCCTTGACTTTGAAAAGTTTTTAGGTATTCGATTGAACCACGATGAGGTAGCCCTTGCTGATGTAAGCAATCCCGTTGAGCCCATAGGAGCTGTACGACGTGCCGCGCTCCACCGAATTGGCCGTGAAAAGCTGGGATCTGGAGAGAATGGTGGCTTCGCCTTCAAGGTTGACTTTCCAAATGAGGTTGCCAGTGGAGTTGGTGACGTAGGCATTGCAGGAGAAGTCGATTGCAACGTCGTTGGCGCCTACAACGGAGTCGCTGGCATTGGGCTTATGGAGGGGGTTGAGGAAGAGGCAGTGGCATGAAGGGAGGTCGTAGGCAACAAGGGCGGAGGGGGAGTAGTAGGGGGAAGGAGGGGAGTGGACGGCAGCGAAGAGACGGTGGCGAGGATGGTCGAGGGCGAGGCGTAGGAGGGAGGAGCTGGGGGGCAGAAGGGGGTCGGAAACAAGGGCGTCGACGACTGCAGCATCGGAGTCAGAGAGAAGGGTGTGGTGGCGGAAGGAGCCGATGACGAAGTGTTGGGCGGAGGGGTCCCAGGTGAGGGACTCCGGGTAAAGATTGGACGGTCGGAAGTTGATAACGTAGGGCTTTCTAGCGAAGGATGATGGGCAGAAAAGCGTGGTGAATATGGTGATGAAAACTAAGGAGGTAGTGATGGTAGGGTTTTAAAAAAAACAAAGTTGGCTTGACAAAAGTGTCCCTGACAGTTTTGCCTAGAACGTTAGGAATTTGGACAGAAGTCCTTACTTATTGCGAATTTAAAATTACAGACCTTTTTATGTAAAAAAAAAAAAAGTAAACATTTGGACCCTCAGGTGAAATTTCGAATTATTTTCGGGGTACTAAAGTTACTCTAGTGTATATTATGTGGTCAGTAATATATCTAGCAGGATCATATGTACATAGAAGATATGGTCCAAGAGGCCCTTCTTTGAACTTTTGGTAGTTCTTCTAGAGCTAGACCATGATTGCACACCTTTAAGCTTGCACTGTTCGTTGCCATCTCTCCTCCTGAACTCCCTTTTTGGATCTTTTAATCATCTTAATTACTTGTACCTAACTACATTTCCGCGTTTTCCTCTTACTTCTAGGATTCCTACATGTGATTTCCATGTCAGGTCCAAATTTTGGGAGTAATGATGTTTGCCCAATGTGCCATTTAGAGCCGATTCGTGCTCAGTTAGAAGCTCTAAATCAAGAGTTCATTCAGGCCGTTCAAGCAAAAATGCAACTAGTGAACATCCGTTCTTAACGGGACAGCGTATTATGAGCCAATTGAAACTGATCTACTGATGATGAGGATATCCGATAGATAGCAAGGAACGTGAGTGATAATAGGGGAATGGAGAAGCACACAGCTGGTGGCCTTTGAAGAGGCGTTAGTACTCGCTCATTTAGAATCTCCATTTCCCGAGACTAGACCAAGGTTTAGGGTTCATAAAGATTGCAAAAAAGATGTTGGACCAAGTTGCGGAGAGCCAGAGGTACAGAGGAACATGTTGCTAAAAGTGTTGCCTATGATAGATCCACGTTCAGCTCCAAAGGATTTCGGGCCTTCTGCTTGCTTTTACCTTGAGAAAAAATGGTAAGAGTTCAGACATTTAAGGTAAGTGAATGATTTCAAATGTCGTTTTGAACATGGTGATTCGAGTTTACTCACAACCACGGGTCTGAAAAGACTTGAATGCGAATTTATGAAGATTTCCAATATGAATCTAGTGTTTGGGAGAGACTCCTATTACACGGGGTGTACGGCAGTAACACAATACTAAGCATTGAGTGTGTGGTCAAAGTGAGTCCTGAAGAGCAGTTTCAAATAATCAAAATTGAAACTTGTTAACTATAATACAGATTGGACAAAAAAAGATGCAAAAAAGTAAAACAACAGGAAGCAAAATTAAGAAAGAGAAGACAAGGACTGAGAGATTAGTCTCGCTCACTTAGCTACTTCCGCTACAGTTCCTGATAGCTTCCAGCACTGCTTGCTGTACCACTTGATCATCTATCATGCTATCAACTTGTCCTTCGTTCTGCGAGTAATATATAAAATTTCACTTTCCAAGACATCAAATATTTCAAGAACAGAATGCATGCCATTGTTTCGTCTATTTATTTAGTGTACGTGACATGCATCCGCTGATTACAGTAACGAACCACAAAGTTAAATAATTAGACGAAACGACTGCATCGTAATGCTATCCACTCCCCATTTTGTCAGCACAAAAATGAGAAGAATCTGAAATGCCTGATTCAAATCATGAGAATAATTTACGTAGATATTGTCTTCAAAGTATTGATATTGCATCACGAGATAGTTGTTCGATTAGTAGAAACTCACTCGTTTTGGGAAAGTTCAGTTGGTTTGTTCATTCCAGAAATGGAAAGCGTTCCAATCATTCAGAAAGGTGGAGCGCTTTCGTATCGAAACTTTACTCATAATTGACATAAGCTTTGAGATATTCTGATGCTTTTGTAATGGATGAAAATCTTACCTCTCCAACGGCTTCTAGACTGAAATTATCTGAAGAAGAAACCCTAGCATCAAGCACGTCAAGGCCGAGCTCCTCAAACGCTTGCAGAATGGAGACGAGCAAACCGGGGTAGTTCTTTTCAGAGAACACGTTAATCAGGAAACCTTTTTCTAGGGTTTCCACTGTAACTTGCTGATTGTTAATATAATAGGTGACAAAATTAAGCATATACACTTATACAAACTGAATTTGATCATGAAATAATGATGAAGCAGCAAATGGCAAGTACTTACCATTGGTGAAGAATTATGATCACTTGATGCTTGCGAAGTGTCAACATCTCGATGCAATCTTTCGACTTTTTCCTTCAACTCCCCTATATATTTTGATGCATCTGCTACAATTGATGTTTCGTTCACCTTCAACACGGAAGAGTTCAATAGTGAGAATTTTTTCTTGGGACGACATCGCGATACGGTTTCAAGTAATGAATTAGCTTCTACTGAAATTTCACATGGCACATAATACTATCAAATTAGGGGAATGGATCTCCTCAAAGTCCCTTGATGTGAGTGATCAGGTGTGTGATGAGGCCATATCTGAGACAAGAAACTCTATTCTATTCCTCCCTTTTTTTGGTCAAATGACAACAAAGAACATCCAAAACAAATCAAAATAAACCCTCGATGAAGGGGAGCAAGTGATGGCAGAGAAAATCCATACCATCTACAATCATGCAGACAACAGTATATATACAACTTTGTTTGCAAACTTGGTAGCATACTTTTTGAGTACACCACTACACCCTATCGATATTTGAATAATCTTTCCAAGAAGGGAAATCGGATGAACTAATAGAACAACCAATCTACATGCAGGATATACGAATGATGACACACATGTACAAGAAAGTAAGATCGAGGTTGTGAAAGCCAAGTGAAGCAAAGTGATTGAAAAGGAGAGAGGCAGGGTATACAGCGTTGGAGTTGGTAACAGAACGAAGTTGTTGCAACTTTTCGTATAGAGCAGCTCTCTTTTGCTCCCTTGAACCCATATATAAACTTATGCCTATTTGATCTTAGTTTAGCATAAATCTGCTCTCTCCCTCATATGCCCGATTATATGCATTCATATGTCTTACAGCAGGTTTTGGGGGCTTTTTAAGTTAAAGAGAAGATGAGCTCTCAAAACCAACACGATTTCTTTGTTTGTTTCCCCAATGACCACGCGAGGCTCACAGGAGATTATGACCTTATACAACATAAGACAGTTTAAATTATTACAATCAACCCTTCTCACTTATTAGTTGTTCGCCCTTTTTTTTTTTTTTTTTCGTTTTATGGTAGCCCAATTGATACTACGTTATGCTCATATACAACCATGCAAAGCGGTGGAGTGGGTGCCGTTAGCTGTTGAAAGGGTACCAATAAAGCTACTCTATTTTGTACTGTCATGAATGGTGATCAATTCTCTTGTTGACCTAAACGCTGGAGAAGATTGATGAGGACTTGTCGAAGAAGTAGTGTCTGCTCAAGGTCTTATTTTCACAAATGTTAAGGATTGGAGCAAACTTTGGTCTAACCTTACTTTTTTCAGCAACAAAATTATTCATTCCTTTAAGTTAAATGATTGCACTTTTGCTGGTACTTTTAGCGACATAGTACTATTGCTAATTTTAGATTGTTACTAAAGAAGAGGATGGTTGGACTAGCTATAGTAACTTACTCCTACCCTACTTGGGTCATAGCAAGAGACAACACCTCTCATATAGCGACAAGTAAGCATCAGTTCACTAAGTTTTCGTTTCTGCTATATGGGGAGTCGTAGCCTCTTCCTGTGGTGGGAGCATAAAAATTCCCATTTTTCACCTGGCATTTCCTGGTGAGCACTTGGTTCAATTTGTTCTTTTAATTTTTCTTTCTAGCATATAATGAATGTGTCTTAAGTGTGTAGAGCTAATAAAAATTTGAATCAGTACCAAAAGATCTGGATGCGGATGTACCACATCTTTCCTTCTCTTTTCACCATTCTATCTCTTTTTTTTTATGTAAATCCTTCTGCTTCTGCAAAATTTACTTTTTCCAGAAAAAAAAAGTTTTGCCCAAAATTAGGGTGTGACTACAAACAGATCCTTTTACGGATAACGATTAGCACAATAAATTGCATCATTTGTTTGACCAGAAAAGTCAACTGGACTTAAGGCTTCTACCCTTTTAATCATTTACAAAAGCCTAAAGATCTGCCTTCCTAAACCAGGGTTCGCATGCCTCATGACTTCTACCTTCATAGTGTTTTGCAAAAGTGCATGGCTTTAGGGCTTTGAAGTCTGTCCCGTGCATGAAAAGCACGACTTAATGCACAATCAAATTGAATAGTATCATGTCTATTTTGAGAATAAGTAGCTTTTATGTTGAAGAAAGGAAGGGGGCAAAAGAAGCATCAAAAGTGGCATGTGGCCTATATGAAAGTGACGACTCAGAGAGTCTCAGACTGAACGACCTCTACGAGAAACTTGTAGACCAGTGCGCTTTTGAGCCACTTAGAGATCTTGTTTCGTTTTCATTCTAGGGGTATTTTGTGAAGAGCAGATAATCTCCTTGAAATTACATTAAACTTGTCGATGGTCACTATCACTCTAGTACCTACCAAATATTAGCAGACAGTTAGGTTATTTTGTTCAACGATGCAACTCGAATTTGCTCGTATTAATTCGATCACTACCATCTCGAGCTGAGTGATCAGCTCTAACTTTGTCAGAACCACCTACTGTGACTAGCTTTATCACCACTGCTATTCTTAAGCTTTTATTATGGCTAGATCTTGACCAAAAACATTACTGTAAAACATGTTGCATGGGCCAAATGTAGTCACACACACACACAGAGAGAGGCTTAACGCGTAAAAGGGAGGAATCTGGCTCGTGAAGGGGAGTTAGAGTCGTGGGACTTGTTTTGTGGTGTTGGTGGGGCGAGAGGGCATCGAAATGAGAGAAGGAAAGTGTTAAAGATGGAGTTTGTTGTATACAAATTGGATGGTATTAGCTGTCAAATGGCTCCAAACACTTCTCACGGGAGATCTCAACACTCTCTCCCTCTGTCCACCTCTCTGTGCAGTATCTATCTTTATGCTCGCTACTGTGCCACTACTATCTTCACCCTCATTAGATTGAGATTGCTGATATAGATGTGATATCCAAGTGTATCTATCCATGTGTGCACGTGCACGAATATTTGAACATCGTGAGATAAGACATGTCAATTACTCATCTGTTATCATTTATTTCTAAAGTCGACGGGCCGGTTGTATTCAAAAAGTAAAAAAAGAATTACTCCGTTATAAGATAAAGGTATTATTCATTATTTAAATAAACCTATCACTAATAGACTTATATATGAAGAAATCATTCTCGATAAGTCATACTCCCTCCATCTGGAAAAAAAAAATTGATCATATTTCTTTTTTGAATTGTCCCAAAAGAATTGATGACTTTCCAAATCAACGAAGGTTCTGTTTGTGCTTTTCCATGTTTACCATTTTTATACTTTTTATTCAATTATTCTCTCTACACATTTAATCATCCACCAACTTATTTTCTCTCTCATGTCCCAGCAGCACGTTCAATGGAGATGTGTGGACGCGGTCACTAAGTGTTGTGCGGAGGCACATGCACAAGGCGACAGTGCACGGGCACTGCTGTAGGAAGGAGTGCCAGGGGCTCATAGAGAAGAAGGCGGCGCTTAGGCGTCGTTTGGGCATTGTTTTGCTCGTGCAGTTGTGGCGACGGATGCAGTATCAGGGGTACGTAGCACGGAGACAAAGCTCGGGCATGATCGGTCGTTGCAGCGCGCAGTCAAGGTGAAGGTTGTTGTATCGGAAGCATGTAACATGGAGACGATACTCGGGTGCGGCGACGGAGGTCATGGAGCATAGAGCTCCCAAGCAGAGGAAAGAGCAAAGAGTGAGGCAGGGGAACCTCAAGAAGACGAGAGACCAATGAGTGAGGCAAGGAAGGCCCTAAGGGGCAGAAAGAGAGAGACTCCAAGGACAAGGAACCCCCTAGGGACAAAGAGGGAGGACCCTTAATTAAGGACAAGGGACCCTTAAGGACAAGGTACCCTATGGAGCAAGGAGGGAGGACCCCTAAAGAGCAAACCCCCGAAGGAGGGCTCAGGCACACTCTAATAGTGGGCTTAGGCTAGTAATCTTGTGAGTTGAGACTTCTTGAAAGTTGGGCACAACTGACGCTACAGTAGCCTTCTTCTCCATCAGACAGCTTGCCGGGCTGTGAGGGTGGAAGGGGAGGCCTTCTCACTGCTATTTCGCTTCCTCCATTTCCTTCTGCTCCTGTTTTTCACATCTTTTGTTCATCCTTTCTGGGCATTCCATTGCTGCCTCCATCCGGCCGCACCCTCAGATCGGCTTCCCTTCAGCCATAAAATTACTTCCTCCCATTCGCTACCCTTAGATCTGACAGGTTTGTCCAGACAGTCAGAGTTGAGGATGCGGGTCCGACTTATGGCTTGAAGATAGCGGATCTAACAGAGATGGAAGATGTTGGTTCCCTTCGAGCTGCGGTTCGTTCAGATCCGGCCTTGGGAACATCTCCTTTGGTTCCGATATTAACCGCGACAGTAATGTAAACTGTTTTAATGGATTTGATGCCTTCCGGCATCTCCTACCCTGACTTGATCTGGATTTTCAAAATCCAACAGTGGTAATACTTATCGTTACTGTTTTCCTCCAAGGCCATGTTGGCCAAGCATATGTTGTTGTTTGTACTCTTTTTCTAGTACTTTTTGTACTCTGTTTTCAGAGCCAAACGTTAGTTGGTTGTACTTCTATGTTTTTAATTAATGCAATTATCGTTTATAGTGGGCTTAGGCCGACCCCTTAGTCGGGCGACGCACCGTTGACTCCTTTGTCTAAGGGAGAGGAGGAGCGCCGAATCTAACACTTGGGATTTTTCCGGAGAAAAGGCAGAGCGCACATGACTTGATTCTGCACTCCTGGTTGAATTTTGACCGTTATATATTTGTTGTCATGTAGCGAAGGTGGGATTTAAGAGCAGTCAAAGCTGCGTAGGCAGAATTGGCCAACAACAAACTATAGACACAATTTTCCCGTTGTAGCACACATGTCACATGCTTTTCATTTTATTTAAACAAAAATTCAGAACCGTAATGCACGATTCTAGCTTGTAGGTCATATAAAATTTTTGATTAGCCCATATGAAGGACTCTCAATAACTCTTTTCAGAGATAATTTAAAGTATTTTTTCCTCTGTTGTGTGTTCTTATCTAGTTTATTCTAGACTGTGTGCAGGTGTAAAAGTAAGAAAGCAAAGTTAAGAACTATTGGGTTACTGATACCTTTCCATGCAATGATGTTATTCATACTTTAGAGCAAACAAGAGGTCACATGACCCGAGTTGATACTGTTGCTGCATGCACTCATAATAAAATTATATGCATGCATGTTTCTGTCAAGTTAGTATCTTCAGCCTTGTTCCATTATGCCTGCTTTTAAAAATTACTTTATGTTATTAGGTATAGATGAGAAGGGCCTTACAGATACTAAGATACCTGAGCTCCTCCTTGAATTCTTATTCTATCATTCAACTTGAAGAATATGAGTTATGTTCATCTTTTTGTTATATCTTGTTGGTATTATTTTGGAAAAAGATCGAAGAAGATGCCTTGCTGCTGGTACTTGTAGCAGCCCTGAGAGCACTGGCAACCAATGAGATAATTAGACTAGTGACAAGCTTAAAGAAAGACAAGAACGTAGTTATCATTGACTCTGTAGTTGCAATTATCGAAGTAATCACGTAATTATACTTTAGAGATTCCCCCAGTTAGAGGAAATACTTAATAGATGACAAGGAGAAGCATTAACTTAAAGCTAAGAAGAGAGCTCAGGCATTGTCGAAATGGTCAACGTTTGTGTCCAAAGGATTTTTCCATGGCTCGATCCACGGGCAAAAAAGCATAAACTTCTAGACATTACACTCGACATAAAAAATACAGAAACCCTAAATGTCGCAATCACGTTCTATACCTAAAAGATTAAATCTTAAGTCTTAGTATCAGTCCCAATTCGTTTAACAAGTAAGTGGACTCGGGGTATGGTTCCCTGAATGAAGCATGGCACTTGATATTGCTTAAGAGTATCGTTACTATGTCTTGTATTCGTCATATTAAGGCTAAAGCATGGCTCTTGAAATTCTTGACCCGTGTTTATTCCTAGCCTAATTCAGAGCTCTTGAAATTCTTGACCCGTGTTTATTCTTGGCCTAATTCAGACTGTTAGTCATATTCTGTTCCGTAACATGCCATATAGAAAGCGTTGTAGGATTAGATCGTGTAGTATATCTCATTCGTAGTTGTGTGACTTTTGGCTAGTGTTCGTCACATCTGTTTGTGACAGAACACTCTTGTTTGGGCTTTAGCCGAACAATGTCACGTGTTGTGTTCATTTGCTTTTGGAACAACAACTGCTTGCCTTCAGCTTCCCAATCCCGGATTTGTTGGCCTTGTCATAACAGGCATGAATTCGAGATGGTTGGTAACCTGATGTCTTACTCTTGCCCCTTTGGTTCAAGGGCAAGCCTAAGATGCCTACCGAATTCCACACTCCCTAATAAGATTGTACCTGATATCGAACATTGTCTGCATTCTACAAAGACAAATCACAACGTACCCACCTATTCACATGTGTGCCACTTAATCATCACAACAAAACAACCCAACTCACACACTGCATATGTCTCCTCTTCCTGCCTTGTCTGGCCCTAGCTACTTCCAAATTTGTTCTGCACATAAATAGGATCTCTCTCTGGATTATTTGATCCCAATTTCAACAAGACTACTAAAGTGTACTATACAGATATAGCCAACTTCCTGTCATGCAAACTACAGACTGAAATACTCTTTCTCTCAATTCTTCTTTGATAGTGCTAGCTATCATGTGAAGATATGCAAAATTAGCAACCACAAAGTTTGGCTGCCGATCAACGTGGCTTCCTATCTATCAAACCGAGTGAAGTTCTTCTTCCATATAATATGTTATTGTGGTTATGTCACGCTAAAGGGACATTAATATCAGAAGAAGAAGAATCATACTTCATGCCTTTCCCTGGCCTCCTTTACTTTTGTTGCTCTTGCTTCCCTTGGCCACCAGTGGGGGATTTGTTTACGGACCTGATCTTGCATTGTTTATTTCCCTTGAACAACAATGGTTTTTGTCACTTAAGCTTGAGGTGACTTGCTGCTTATCAATATGCTGTAACATTGGACAAAAAACTTCAATGTAACGGTAATAGTGATTGCATGATATGCATGCATCTCTAACACCATTTTTTTGGTGCAACTTAAAACTCAGCCATCTCTTTCTTTTTGTATAGTTGAAAATACCTGATACCTGTATTTTTCTATACAATACTACAAGATACATTGTAAGAAGATAATGGTACACTTAGATATTACCAATAAACTTGCATTGTTTTTGCATGAAGGCCCAAGAGTTTGTTACCATCAACCTAATCAAAGTACGAACCACGGTTATCGTTTCATATATTGAGAAGAAGGAGCAAAATTATTGGAGTTCGGAGTATATATAAAGTGTGTACAATGTGGTTGTCCATGCTTTCTTACAATTGATTCTCGAACAACAGAGATGACTAAAGAAAATGATTAAGGGTCCAATCAAATATGGAATATAGACAATGTTACATTTGGAAATGTATCTCGTGACAAGCCCTAATTATTTTTGTGGACAAGCTCAGAGTACATGAGGTGTCATTCCCTTGCAAATAAAAGAAACGCGTAATCATTCACAACTCGCAGAGCAAAAAGTATGATGTGCTTATTGATTCCATTTTGGCTCCAGCAGTGAGGGAAATGGAGGGCAAGAAAAATCAACCCAAACATTTGAGCAGAAACAGAATATGCAACAGTATGGTTCTGGACAACATAAAATGAAAAGCAAAGGTTGCAGAGTTTGTGTCCTCTGAGCAGAAGCTTCCTGAAATTGAAAAGGATGTAGAATACTTGTGTGACAATTTTTCTTGGATAAAAAACCCGAAAATTGGTTAATGTGTGGGTATCACAGGGTGTCCCACATCGGTTATTCAGAATAAGTCGCAACTTGGCCCTAAGTATATAAATTGTCTTGTTCCACATTGGTTATTTAGAGAAGGTCACTACTTATCTCTAATAGCTTGTTTGCGAGTTTTTTATAGGAGAGAAAGGAGAGGAAAAGAATGGAAAGTAGCTCCTTTCTTCCCCTTTCTCTAGTTTGTGAGTTTTTTTAAGGAGAGAAAAGAAGAGAAAGTGGAGGAAAGTTTAAGCTTCTTTTGTCTCTAAATCTTTCCTCCCGAAATTGGGAAGAAATGGAGAGAAAGGAAACTCTCATAAGTAACATTTTAATAATGCTCATATTACCCTTGAGACAATAAAGACTAAATTTTTAATGACTTTTAGGTTTTAGGGTTTCTTACAGGAACTTACCCTTTTACTTATAAACAAATAATTGTTTTAGATGTCATAGTCAACTTATAATTGATTATTTTGCTTTTGGCATACATATAACTAGATTTTGATGTTAGGATATTTGTAGTCAAGTCATGGCTACTTTTATTTTTTACATTATGTCATTAATCAGTGATGTAAGACTTATTACATTAATATGGGATGTACTTTGTATGATGTTATTGATAACTAATTTATTTTTCCCATCAAAATCATCTTTTATTTTAGAATCATATATTCATAATCTTTGTTAAAATTATTATAGTGTAGTATAAGGGTATATGCGTAATCTGGTGTCTTTTTTTTCTGCTGAACTTACAAATAAGATAAAAGAATGATATTTTCTTTTCTCTCTTAAACTCACAAACAAGAGGAAGGAAAATTGTCTACCATTCTCTTCCTTTCTTTTCTCTTCCCTTCTCTTCTTTTCTTTTCTTTTCTTTTCTCTCATCTCAAAACTCACAAGCAGGCTATAAGTATAAGTTGTCTTATATTATGTTTTAGGGTCAAGAGAGAAGAGTCGTTCTTTGAGAGGGTCTATTAAGAAAGATAGAAATTTGTAATCTCCATTGACAAACATAGTGAAATTGTTGCTACCACCGTGGAGTAGGTTTTCGCCGAACCACGTAAATCTTGTTTCTTATGTGCCTATATTTTTTGTTATTGTTTTCGATTCTCTTCTTTATTTCTTGGTGCAAAATCTAGCATATATTTTAACAAGTGGTATCAGAGCTGAGGTTTATGGTAGATTGAAAGCACCTTGCGATGGCATCAAATACTTCGACGAATTATGATTTGGAGAAGTTTGATGAATCAAACGATTTTAGTTTATGGAGGATGAAGATGCGTGTTGTTCTGATTCAGCAAGGCCGGGTTGTTGAAAGCGTTAAAGAAGAATCGAGGGCTTCCTGAGGCGATGCATGCTGAGGAAAAAGAAGACATGTTGGAGAGAGCCCATAGTGCCCCGTTGCTGTGTTTAGCCGACAACGTGTTGCGAAAGGTTTCTCAGGAAACGACTGTAGCTAGATTGTACCTAAAATTGGAGAGCTTGTACATGACGAAGCCTCTGACAAATCGCCTATATTTAAAGCAACGGCTGTAAAAGCTTCTGATGAAAGAAGGTACGTCGATTAATGATCATCTTGATGAATATAATAAGGTGATATTAGATCTGCAAAATATTGATATCAAGATAGAAGATGAGGATCAAGCTTTACTTGCTGTGTTTTTTTACCTCCATCATATGAACATCCTGTTACTGCCTTATTGTATATCTGGAGGGGGTTGAGGCTGTGATAAATTCTAAGGAATTAAGGAAGAAGGTTTTAAAAATCAAGGAAAAAGAACAAGGTGATGGTCTAATGGCTCGAGGTTGAAGCACAGACCATGCTAGCTCTAAAAATAAAGGAAAATCGAGGTCTCGGTCAAAGGCCAGAAAATTAAAGTGCTACCATTGTCATAAGGAAGGGAATTATAGAAAGGATTGTCCAGAGCATAAAGGAAAGAAAAAGGATAATTCCAAGACGGCTGATATTACTGGAGTAATAGAAGATAATTCTGATGGTGCGGATGTTTTTTCAGTTACTATCAGTTCCTCGAATGGAGGGTGAATTCTTAATACAGGTTGATCCTATTATATGTGTCCCAATAGGGATTGGTTTGCCACTTATTGCTCATTTGATGGTGATAAAGTTCTTATGGAAAACGATGTTTCTTGTAAAGTGGTTGGGATAAGTTCAATTCAGATTAAGATGCATGATGGTATTATGAGAACTTTGACTGATATCAGGCACGTTCCAGAGCTAAGGAAAAATCTGATTTCTATGGGTACGCTTAACTCCAATGGGCGTAGCTATTGAGCTTCAGATGGAGTTATGAGGACAATAAAGGTGCTCTTGTTATGATGAAGAGGTTGAAACAAAATAGTCTATATTTGTTGCAAGGTAGCACATTTACAAGAGCAGCAGCAGCAGCTTCATCTTCTAATATAGATTCTGACACTACCAAGCTTTGGCATATGCGTCTTGGGCATATGAGTGAGAGGGGTATGGATGTGCTGAGCAAACAAGGTTTGCTGGGAAGCAAGAAAATAGGAAAGCTAGATTTTTGTGAGCATTGTGTCTTCGAAAAACAGTGCAAGGTGAAATTCAGTAGGGTTGTTCATACCACCAAGGGTACGGTGGATTATATTCATTCAGATGTTTGGGGTCCTTTCACGGTTCCTTTTAAGGGTGGTGGCAGATATATGTTGACCTTTATTGATGACTTCTCAAGAAAGGTCTGGGTATACATTCTGAAAAAGAATAGTGATGTCATTGTTCAGTAGAAGTAGTTTGAGATAATGATTGAAAAACAGACCGACAAAGAAATTAAATGCTTGAGGACTAACAATGGCATGGAATTCTGTTTGGATGAGTTCACTGAGTTCTGCAAGAATGAAGGCATAGTAAGACATTGATGTTAGAAAAATGCCACAGCAGAATGGGGTTGCAGAACGGATGAATAGGATTCTCTTTGATAGGGCTCAGTGTATGCTTTCAAATGTTGGGTTATCGAAGGAATTTTGGGCAGAAGCTGTTAACACAACTGCATATTTGGTGAATAGGTCTTCATCGGCTATAATTGATTGTAAGACTCCTGAAGAAGTTTGGTCCAGTAAGCATGCTAATTATGAAAATTTAAGGATATTTGATTGTCATGTTTATGCTCATGTTAATGATGGTAAACTTGAGTCAAAAGCGAAGAAGAGCATTTTCTTAGGCTATGCAAGTGGAGTAAAAAGGTACCAGTAGTAGTGTCATGATTCTAAGTCATCCAAGTTCCTAATTAGCAGAAATGTGACCTTTGATGATTCTTTATTGCTTTCGAAAAATGAGGAGTTGATTGATGCAGAGAAAGACTAAGGTGTCAGGGAGAAGGTGGAGCGGGAGGTTCGAGCTCAAGATTCTTTGCCTAAAATTCCTACATATGAGGAAAATGGTTCTCATTCTACCGAGGAGAATGAAGAACCTCAAGAACAACAGTATAGCATTGCTAGAAACATATCGAGAAGAGAAATTCGACCTCCTCAGAAGTATGGATATGCGGATATAGTTGCTTATGCTCTGAGTATGGTAGAGGGTATTGAGATTGAAGAGCATGTTACATATAAAGAGACCATCAAGAGCACGGAATCAGCGCAATGGGTAGTCTCATGTATGCTATGGTTTGTACGAGACCCAATATTTCTCATGCAGTCAGTGTGGGTAGTAGGTACATAGATAATCCTGGGAAAGCTCATTGGCAGGCAGTGATGTAGATACTTTGATACCTGAGAGGTAATGCAGATACAGGTTTAGTCTACCATCAGGGCAGTGATGCGAATGGTAGAGTTGTTGGATAATTGGATTCAAACTACGCTGGAGATTTGGATAGGAGAAGATCTTTGATAGGTTATGTCTTTACTTTTTCGAGCTGTATGATCAGTTGGAAGGCTACTTAATAGACTATTAATTGTTGCCTTGTCTATTACAGAAGCTGAGAACATAGCGACAATCGAAGCAGTGAAGGAAGCCGTTTGGTTGAAGGGCTTAGCTGGTGATTTGGGATTGAAGCAGGAGTCTAGCATTATTTACTGTCCAAAGTGTCATACATTTAAGCAAAAATCAGATACTCTATGAGCGGACCAAGCACATCAATGTCAAGTTTCATTTTATTCACGATGTGATTTCTCAGGGTACTGTTATGGTAGAGAAGATTTTCATAATTGAAAACCCAGCAGACATGATGACAAAGCATATTCAAGAGATCAAGTTTAAGCATTGCTTAAATGTGATCGGTATCAGCAATATTTGAGGTATAACCCTAAAAGGCAGGTATGGTAGCAGCATATGGTATTTTCAGGTTGTTTGTGACTTGTTTTATTTAAGCCAGGATAAATATTTGTGACAATTTGTCTTGGATAAAAACCCTGGGTGTCCCACATCGGTTATTCAGAATAAGTCGCAACTTGGCCCTAAGTATATAAGTCATTTAGAAAAAGTCATTACTTATCTCCAGGTATATATAAGTTGTCTTGTATTGTGTTTTAGGGTCAAGAGAGAAGAGCCGTTCTTTGAGAAGGTTTGTTGAGAGAGACAAAGATCTGTAATCTCCATTGACAAACATAGTGAAATGGCTGCTACCACTGTAGAGTAGGCTTTCGCCGAACCACGTAAATCTTGTGTCTTGTGTGCCTATATTTCTGTTACTGTTTTGTATTCTCTTCTTTGTTACTTGGTGCAAAATCTAGTATATATTTCACAACTTGAACCACGGATTCACCACTAAATACTTTATATAATTCAGCTCGTGCAGAGAGATGAACATAATTGATTAATCTCATCATTGGCAGAAGCTATTATCTCCTCTAATTAAAACCCGAGATGTTAGAGAATAGGCAGAATAATGTTTCGTGCTTAACATTCGCCTATACGTGCAACCCCTTGATTACGCACGAAGAGAAATAAATACCTACGAGATCGATAAACCGAGGTGCAACATCACCAAGTGTATACATGATAAATGTACAATGGGGCAAAATGAAGTCGGGGTTCAAAAGTTGAGAACTCTAACATCTCGGTCTCAAAGCTTAAGCTGTTAGATAATAAGTTCAACAATCTTATCGTGCTTAACATTTCTGCCTTGTGCAATTGCTCATGATTGCATGTGGACAGACGATTAGTGAGAAACATATTAAGATGTACCACCACGAAGTACACAAACAAACAGAGTGTTAAATTGCAATGAAGGGGAATAGAACATCATACCATGTTTATTTACCATTTGTTATGAATTTTTTTTTTAAGCTATTAGAGAATGGATCAAACTTGAAAGCATTTGAGAGAAAAGAAGAATGAAAAGAATTTTAATGGCAATTTGATTCACTCGAGCAAAATACAATTATACAAGCTTCCTTTTATTTTCTCCCTTGTAATTATAAATATAGAGGTCGTAAATCTATAGGACTTCTTAATGTGTAGAAGCACCATTGCTGATAACTACCAAAATAAAGTGTAGAAATGCAAAGTTTTATAACTAGTTTTACCAGCTTTACATTTTTTCCCTAGTGCAGGCTAAGCTCAGTTTGCACTGGGCACAAAAGATGGCAAAAAGCTGGGCCAATCTTTCGTCTGGTCCAGCCCACTGGACTAATTAAAGTGCAGGCCAAGCTCAGTTTGCACTGAGCGCAAAAGATGGCGAAAATCTGGGCCAATCTTTCATCCGGCCAGCCCATTTGACTGATTACAGTACAGGCTAAGCTCAGTTTGCACTGGGCGCAAAACATGGTGAAAAGCTGGGCCAATCTTTCATCTGGTCCACTAAGTATTTAGAGCCGAGGGTGACAACTGGCCCGATTTACTCCCGCAACTGGACGAAGTTGATTGTGGACTAACCTCTTTGTCGAATCCTCTATGAGAAATTTTATTCCAACGCATATATAGTCTTTATGACCAAGAGGTTGCCCGTTGGTCAAAGAGGTTGACTTTATTCATTGATTTCGTAAATTTAAATATTTAGGCCAGCATTAAGAAAATTTCATTTTTCCAGTTCGAGACTCTTCGTGTAATCCACCACAAAAGTTTTTATCCCAATACATTGATAGTCTGTCTTTATAGCCAAGGGGTTGGTCTGGTGGTCAATGAGAGTTGTATCACTCATTGATTTCGTAAATGTAAAACTCTAGGCCATCTTTAGGGAAATTTTTATTTTTTTTTAGTACCTCGGTTGATTTGCGCGACGCGCCCTTAAGACGTCCGAGAACGAGAAGTAATATCGATCGATGCATAAGTTGATTCGAATATACTTTTTACCGTACAAACCACACAAAAAATAAGGTTTACGAAGCAAGGTCCAATTCTCCCTTCTCCCGTTGATATAAGCAAAACCTTGCTAGCTAAAAGAAGAAATAAATCCTTTTGGGTAGGTGGAAAAATTGCATCAATTTACACATCATCCCCGCGTGAGACAAGTGTAAGCAAAGGCCAAGGTACTACATGGCATAAAGGGAGTGGCCCAAATTGCACAAAAACATTGCACTCAAAGGGATGATGAAGGTCCCCATCAAAATGCACTAGCAGCTGCTTTTGTGCACTCACTACTGTTCAAAGTGGCAGCACACTCGATCAGCCTGATCAATATTCCACTAACATTATAGTTTTAGCAACTAAATTTGTGTGCTATCATAGCAGCCCAGCCCAAACCCAGCAGGTCTAAAGGCAAAAGGATGGCCTTTTGGCATAATGTCAACCATAAACCAGCCACATTAAGCATCTGGTGTTAACATTTGTGTGAAAGCTCTGGCACTTTTCAGGAGTGTCAAGTTGGAACACTCGTGCCAACATTTTCCTCCAATCTCTTCCAATGATTCCTTCACCTCCCACAAATTCATCCAAGAAGAGTCCCAAAGATGAAGCTTTATTAGGATACAAACTCACCCATGAAACTCTTTGTCTTTGCTCTTGTCATTCAGTTCTTCACTTGTGTCAGTTGCAGCTCTGATGTCCAAATTGGTTACCAGGTCACTCTTGTTGTGCATGTGGCTTATACCAAGGGCTTCACTGGGAGAGCATTCCTAATGTAGACTGACCAAGTGGTGCCCAACTTCTAGATTTCACGTGTTTGAAATATTTGTTTGAGAAAATTATGAAACTACTTGTACAATACAGGACAGACAATTTCAACACACTATTTAGTGATGTCGGTAATACTAAGTGATGTCGGTAATACTAAATCGAGTTGTACGAACTAGGGTGGACTAAGTTGTTGTGACCTCAAACATCAATCATTGATAGGCTCTCCACAAGCTTTGGTTATAAGCACATTTCAGTACGATCTGTTAAACCTTTCCTACTGTATTTGATTTTGAACATAACTTCTCCTCGTGAGTCTGTCTACCTTTTTCCTTCACCGCTGGTTTTTTCCATATATTCTTGCTCTTTCCTATGAATTTATTTATTGGTCGTTCGGAACAATGCACTTCTTTTTTAATCCTTACCTATTGAAGGTGAAAATGTTACTATTGAGCTTCCTACTTCCTAGGGATAAAAGACTTGGTAATAGGCCTATGCCTGTCAGTCTGTCACTTTGATGCAGAATATGCTTTATATATCACTGTTTGCCTAGGCTTCCTTGTCCACCAGTTAACTAATAGTATTTTTGTTTTCTTAAAACATAATACAAAGTTTAATCTGTGGGCTAATAACTAAAGGTTGCTGTCACAGATTACATATTCAAATAACTCCGCAAGACGACAGTTCAGATCATTTTGATAATATTAAGTTTAAAGAAAATTAATGGGATGACAACCACATTGTTCAAACTCTAATAACAACACTACCTCTCGGCTTGATTGATTGCTGCAGATGTAAAGCTGTTCTTCATGCAAAACAACTCAATAAAAAACTCCTGATGTAGTTTTCACTAGTCTTTTGGGTTGATGATAGAGAGTGGGAAAACGATGTATTGATGTGATATACGTTATACTTGTCTTACGTTTATAGTACCGAGGAGAAGAATGGACGAAACACAAGCCTCAAATATGCTTCAATGTCTTTCCTCCATAATTCTCAGAACTTTAGTAAAGGAGAACCAAAGTTGTTCGTCTTCAATGAAAGACGATAACTGATGGATTAGCTACTGGTCAGAACACACAAATAATAGTAATAGTCCTTATTAATAATAGTAGTTATCTTTTATGTAATTCTGAACCCGAACCGTTTGGTTTATCAACTGGGCAACGAATAGGGGCTAATCATGGAAGAGAAAGGGAGAAATGCTCATTCATTTCCCGCAGCAGTATGTTGGGACATCTGGAAGGACAGATGAAATGCAAAAATCTTTCAAAGCAATGTTGAATTCATCTGAAGTGCAGGATATGTCATCCTCGCTAATCTAAGAGTGGCCTAATGTTCGCTTGGATGCAAGGTCTCTGGCACGTTACTTGCAGCCAACAATCGACGTAATTTAGTTATAATGTCAGTGTCTCGTTTATCTTCCATCAATGCGGACAGCTTAGGCACTCAGAGCGACCCAAGGCCAGCCGTCAATACTTGATTGTACGCGGTTTGGAAGAAGAAAAGCAAGCGAACTGGAGTGGGGACTAATCATAGGATGAAAACAACAATTGGGAAACATGCTCAGGACTCAGTAACATGTAGAGGCAATAGCAATCTTTGAAGCTGTGCTACTGCAAGGAATCAGGGAGGTTCTGATTGCACGAATGTAATTACAAATCTGGCCATGGCTGCTCCTACACATGTTTTGGCACCTACATTGCATGATATCAAGTACTTTGCTGGATCGTTTGTATTTTGTTACATTAAGCAGGTTCCTAAAGGCAAAGTGAAGGAGGCTCATTATAGAGCAAGATGAGCCTTGAATATGGACTAATGCAGAGTGTCAAATTTTCCAAACAATTATACAAAACCTAAACCCCTGGGTTGTCTAACTTAGCTTGCTCACTGACATGAGCAGTATCATTGTTTGTTTGACGAATTTACTGTGATGCAATTAACGAGAACAAGCAAAGTGTGAAAGCATTTCATTCAAAACCGATTGATTAACAACCGATAGAGAAGCCCACTAAGTTTGCATGTTGAACTCTTAATTGTTACCTTTCCCGTGTGTATTGTATCTCATTACGTCCCCCTCCCCTCATGTGTTGCCAATAAATCTTTTGAATGCGCAATATACGTGAATATATTAAAATGGATAGAGGTGAACTTTTTTTGACATAAACTTTTGCTGGATCTAAATTCTTTTACGTTCTAATACCATTACCATGTGAAAAGTATTCAACTTGAATCAAGAAAAGAAAGATATAAGAGGCACAAAAGACTTCAAATGATTACATTGTACTATTCTCGTAGTATCCAAAGTTAGAAACCACAAGGGTTTGGAGATAGAGACACGAAACAAACCAATGTATTTAAGAGAAAGATAAGAAAATTAATATTAATTTTAAACTCTTTATCCAATTACTCTAACACCCTCTCTCAAACTGGACCATTTGAACATGATCGGCCACGGATCAAGCACACACAATCCGTGGTGAAGGCCATGCGGAAGCAAAGATGCCGAAGAGTTGAAAAGAAATTTTACAAACGCAAATGCTCTAAGGTATGACGATGATATTATATGAAAGTATTCAATTTAAAATTAATTCACGATGAACGGAAGAGTCCACAAAATTCGTATGCTGAATCGCCAGTTGTTCGTACTTTTCAAATATAAATTGTATCTCAACATAATTGAACACAAAAACACTGCCCCCAACGGGCCACATAATTGTCTATGTTGCCGGTCATAGGAGGGCAAAGTTTTGTGTGTTATTGAGAGATATAAATCTCACATTGGATATAAAACTTCACATCGGGGTGTATACGAAATAATACTTCAATATATAGGCTTTGTAAGCATTTCCTGTCACTGTCAATTATTTTGAGTTGGATGCTTTTACATGGTATCCAAGCTGGTCGATCAAGATTCAGCAGACAATTCAATAATTAATTCATCCACCGCCACCCAAATCAAATTCCCCACGTCCTAGACCCACGAGAAAACAGTCTGACCTTGTATAAAGGAGCGTGTTAAGAGATATAAATCTTATATCGAATAAATAATAAATAACACTTCGATATAAAAGTCTTGTGAACATCTCTACTCATTGTCAATTTATTTTAAAGTTGAATATCTTTCACGTGTATAAAGTTTTACTTTTCTCCGTGCCCATTCTCCACCACCTCTCAAGTATTTTTTTTATGGGCATGAAGTTAAGTGGCATCCACTTATTGGAAATTCTATGAAGCCACTCAACAATCAACAGCACTAATGATGATGAATGTCTATAAAAATGGTGAAGTGATTAGCACTGCTACTTACTTTTATACATTATTATTGTTGTTGTTGTTGGACTTCAATTCTTAGCCACAACTTTAAACTACATGCATTTCTATATTGCATTGTGGAAGCTTATTAAAGACAAACGGCAACTGATGCCTAAACCAACAAAGACAGTGCAGTCAAAGGGATGATGAGGGTCCCCATCAGAATGCACTAGCAGCTGCTTTTGTGCACTCAGTGCTGTTCAAAGTGGCAGCACACCCGATCAACCTGATCGGTATTCTACTAACATTATGATTTTAGCAACTAATTTTGCGTGCTGTCATAACAGCACATCACTAACCCAGCAGGACTAAAGGCAAAAGGATGGCCTTTTTGGCATAATGTCAACCATAAACCAGCCACATTAAGCATCTGTGTTAGCATTTGTGTGAAAGCTCTGGCACTTTTCAGGAGTGCCAAGTTGGAACACTCATGCCAACCTTTTCCTCCAATGATTCCTTCACCTCCCACAAATTCATCCAAGAAGAGTCCCAAAGATGGAGCTTTATTAGGATCCAAACTCACCCATGAAACTCTTTGTCTTTGCTCTTGTCGTTCAGTTCTTCACTTGTGTCAGTTGCAGCTCTGATGTCCAGATTGGTTACCAGGTCACTCTTGCTGTGCCTGTGGCTTATACCAAGGGCTTCACTGGGAGAGCATTCCTGATGGAGACTGACCAAGTGGTGCCCAACTTCAGAGTTGCATTGAGCGTTGAAGCCGTCGACAAAAGTTACTCGTGCTCCCTCGATGTTTTTCTTGGAGACGTGAGAGTGTGGAGTTCTGGCCATCTTTTGCGGTTTTACACCATGGACAAATGTGCTCTCGAGCTGACGCTTGATGGGGACTTGAGATTGAAGGGTCAGAATGACAAAGTTGGATGGCGCACAGGTACATTTGGACAAGGTGTGAAGGTAATTTAAATGTGTAAATAGTAGTAATTTGCAGTTGCGTTGGATAATGGTTTTAGTACTGCCAATATAGGCCTCTGAGGTGCTGATTTTGTTACTCTTGTATTGCTGCAGAGACTAAACTTACTAAAGACAGGTAATTTGGTTTTGGCTGATGCACTGGACATCATTATATGGCAGAGTTTCAATTTCCCTACTGATATTATGGTTTGGGGCCAGAGATTGGTCGTGGAAACCACGCTGACTTCTTTTCCCAAAAATTCAAATTCATTTTATTCGTTCGAGATCCAAACTGACAAGATTGCATTGTACTTGAATTCGGGTAAGTGGAAGTATTCTTACTGGGAATTTAAGCCTTCCAAAAATAGAAACATCTCGTTTGTTGGATTGGCGACAAAAGCTCTGGAGATATACAATGATAGAGGCCAGAAAATCGCGCAAATACCATCAAGAGAACCCGAACCCTTGAGATTCTTAGCAATTGGGAACAAAACCGGAAACTTGGGGCTTTATCACTTCTCACCTGAAAACAGAAAGTTTGAGGCTTCATTTCAGGCACTGAATACGACGTGTGATCTTCCTCTGGCATGTAAGCCCTATGGAATTTGCACGTTCTCGAATGCATGTTCATGTATCCGACTAATTACAAGAGGAGAAGGACTAAGTTCTGATTGTAGCCACGGGATTCCCGAAGGATTTTGTGGCAGGCATCGGGTGGAAATGCTGGACTTACAGGGCGTTAGTAGCATATTGAGGGCCACGCTTACAAAGGTTAACATTACTAGCAAAGAAGTATGCGCGGATTTGTGCATCGATGACTGCGCATGTGTTGCTGCATTACATACCTCCGGCCAAGATTGTGGTGTAATATTTCAACAATGCACTTTGTATGGAGAGGTAAGAGGAGTTAAACAGGTTGAAAGGGGAAGTGGATCGAGTTATATGGTTAAGGTCCTAAAGGGAACTCATGGGGGTCATGGGAAGAGTTCTGGTTTGAAAAAATGGGTGTTAATTGTGGTTGGAGTGGCTGATGGGTTGATTATTATTCTTGTTTTAGGAGGAGTTGGGTATTATGTGATTCACAAAAGAAAGAATTACTCATCAGAAACTGGAAACAGTACCTCCTAGTCGTGACTGCATAGTGCATAAAGATTTAGATTTTATAGTGAGAATTCATAGTCTAATTTCACTGTTTCTGGTTTCTTAGTCTTACTTATAGAGCCAACAATCTTGAAATTCTAAAAGTTCAAAGAGAAATTTCAGTTTAATCAATGGCTATATGATCTTGAGGCATATGCGCCCTACTCCTTTCATCCAAGGCAGACACTATTCAATGCACCAAGTATATGCAACATCCTGTGGCGGAGCGAGAAAGTTCACTCCAGGTTGGTCACTTAATAAAATAGTTAAAATGGTAGAAACACTCGTTGTCGTCAATGCATTTAACAGTATAAATATAAGACCTTTACGTGATACCGTAGTAGTGAGAGGGTTTCTCTTTATTCTCCATTCAAACTTCCACTAAAATTTCAAAAACGCCCAAAGTTTGTCAAAATTACATACATGAGAGGTGAGAGCACTATCATCCAAAAAGTGTAAAAATCTGTAGAAAGAAAGAAGCTCCAACGAGCGGCAGGTGGGTAGGAGTTGTGTATAATATTTTTGAATCGAGCGGTGTTGTGTATAATATTTTTGTTACAGATCATGCTAAAAGTTTACAGGTGAGATTTAGAGTTGCCAACTGGGTAGGAGGCCCAAGGGCCATCTCGGTCCAGCCCAAAAGAACCTCGGCTGGCCCAGCCCACACCATGAACAGTGCAATCAGTGGAGTTGGGTAACTACGTTAGTCTTGTCGCCAGTTCGGCTTCCTCCGACCGACTGACGCTTCGGTTACAGGCTCGCAGCTTACTCAGCACTACAGTACCCAGATTCACGCTTCTTCCAAGATCAAAGTACAAAGCAAGTTAACCCTTCGCTTCGCTTCGATTCGATTCCGGTACACATTCAATAAACCCAAATTAAATCGTCATGCACTTGCACTCGCATGTTACAACACGGTTCCCATATACTGTAATCCGTCATTTTTCTCGGCAATCTTGTACTACTATTATGGGCAAAATGAAGCCTCTCAGTGGTACTACTTCTGCTGCTAGCAGTCAAACAGTGAGTTTTTCCTTTTATCTATGCGCAATTTGTATAAGACTAGTTCATATTACTCCCATCCGTTTCGTAATTATTGTCCGCTTTGACTTCTTGCAAATTCTTAGATTGAAATTTGATGTGTTACTAGCTTGACTTGTCAAAGAATACAATACTCGTATGATTTGTAGTTACTACTAACTTGATTTTCTATAGTGGACACATAGTGGGACTCTGGTGATTTACTTCACTAAGTTTGCAATTTAGTTGCAAGGGATTATGGGTGCAAAGCCAAGTGATCAGTCTAAATTTCTTAAATTTTCACGTTTGCTGTGGATGAGTAAAGGTGAGTTTAAGCTTTAGAGTGAAAAAAATGTTGAATTTAGACTTCTAGTGGTGGTGGTGGTAACTGAGAAACAGAAGCCTAGGCTGATTTGGGTTTTGGGTAACTATGGCACTGCATTGTATTCTGGGTACTCGATTTACGATAATGCACTATGTGTTTCAATTTGCTCAATTGTAACTTCTAGAAACTACCCTTTTCTTAATATATGAAGCATAGCATGATTGTTTCTGGTTGGACTGTTATTCTGTTATTCACCATGAAGCACGCTTTTGATGATTGGTTTTCATCTATGTATCACAGTAGTTGTTGATGCAATACATAGTTGGGGCTGATGCACCTTCACGTGATGTTTGCGCTGGTGCCAAGGGCAGATGTGCAATTTAGCTATTAGGGTTTGCAAGATCCAAAGCCAGTGATCAGTCTTAAATTCTTTATTTTTTCGTATTTCTGACAGACAAGTAAAGGTGGGTTTAAGCTTTGGAGTGGTGAAAGATGTCAAACTTGACATCTAGTGGTGGTTGGAATTGAAAATCAGAAGCATAGGCTACATCGTGTTTGGCAGTTATGACACTGCGCTAGTGTTCCGATTAGTTAAGGCACTATCTTTTTTCTCCTTTGAAACATTGCCATTGCAGCCTTCAGCTGATTTTTTTTTTTCCTGGTTTGACTGTTAGTGTTTTATTTACCATGAAATACATTTATCTATGAGTAGTTTTATCTATTTTATTGGGATACTCATTCATGCACCACTTAGGTTGAGGCTGATGCACCTTCACATGATGTCAAAGAAAAAACTATACTGGGGGACAATATTGTGAAACCATATAGATCATTTGCTGCCACTTATCCTGCGTGTAAGGAGGAGTGGCCTTTTCGTTCTGCTAGTATTAGTTCTTGCCTTATGGGTAAAAGGAGAACTAGGATTGACTTGAGAACTCCGGTGGAGCGAAGACCAGATGGGGGTCCAAGGGACGGTGCTTCAATTCAAGTTAAAACGTCACCAACAGCGGATTCTATTACCCAGCTGGCTGGGTCTTCTCTGCCTACAAGTTTTGGGAAGAAGCGCGCCTCTAGTTCTTATTGGAGACCCAAGCTTAATCGGGCTTATCACGCAGTTCCAAGTTCCAACTGTGCCAGGGGTCCGCCGGTAGTTGAACCATTTGATATGGGTCACTCTGAAAGTAGAAAGTCTGCCAAGTATACAACGTTATTGCATAAAGAGCGTATGGAGAACTGGACTGAAAAGGAGCACCCCACTGAAGATACTGGACCATTATTGAGAGCTCCGCTGGAGCAACGATTAGATGGGGGGCCACAGGATGATGATTCATTGCAATTTGAATCCTCAGCTACAAGTAACTCTAGAAGCCAACAGGATGACTCTTCTCTAACTACAAGCTTTGGAAAGAGCCCTGTGTCGAGCTCCAATAGGAGATGTGAGCACCAAACTTATCCTGCACATATGGTAGGTTTCAGAAGTTCAGGTCGTGGCAGGGGCTTGCCTGTGGTGGAACCATTTGATATCTGCCTCTCTGGAAGGAGAAAGTCTTCCACATATGAACCGTCGTTAACTGAAAAGAACAATGGCAAAAAAATGGAGCACTGCATTAAAGAGACTGGACAGATTTTGAGACCAGGAATGGTTCTCCTTAAAAGTTACGTCACCCTCGGTAAACAGGTGCTGCTTCCAATTTTGCTTGTATTTCCAAGTCTTAGTCTTGCTATTTAAGTGAATGATATCTTCATATGTAGCTAGGATGACGTAACGTTAGAGTACTGGGTCCTCTCGAGCAATACAGCAGTAAACTACTGCAGCATTTCAATCTGTAGATGGAATAGACACAATCTGAATTGGATGACTTGTTGCTATTTATTGTACTCTTCACGTGTTTCATGATAATTAATAGCTCATCAATTCAAATGTTTTAGGTTAATATTGTAAAGAAATGTCAAGAACTAGGTCTTGGTCCAGGGGGTTTTTACCAACCTGGTTACCAGGATGGAGCAAAACTTCGTCTACAGATGATGTGTCTTGGTAAGAGGTGGGATCCTCAGACAAAATATGAAGAGAGATTACAAAATGATTATTGTGAACCACCTGGTATCCCTAATGACTTCAGTTTGTTGGTCAAGAAGGCACTCGAAGATTCTCATGCCCTAATAATGGAACAAGATGGAGCAAGGAATGTAGAGGACATACTTCCTGGCATGTCTCCAGACATATGCATAGTCAACTTCTATACGACCAACGGCCGACTTGGTCTTCACCAGGTTTGTAGTTAACTATACATATTTGTGTTTGAATGCAGTTTCCTTTTACATGGTAAAGTCGTTCATTTGTCTTCGGGCATCCATTTGTACCTCTAATGTCTTGTAACATTCATAAAACACACCAGATCAACTGACATCATATCTCCTATGTCTATTTGTGCATTGTGATACATGGTAAAACTGCATCTGCAGTTTGGCTTGGAGCTTCAGCTTTGTTTTAAAGTCATGACATATATATTACAGACAGACATGTTTTCAATGCTAGTCTGCGTGTAAATTTTAGACAAAAAATGTCACAGGTAAAAATTGCATCTTATGCTATTCTCACCCGTTAATAGTGATTACCTTTTGCAGTAGGAACCGAGTTTTAGCCTATATTGCTGTTATTTACCCTGATCAACTTTTGGGTGGCTGATTACTCAGCATACTAACTTGTTGTGCATGCATAAATATACTTATGTTTCATAAGTATGGAATTGTCTGATACACATCTAAACTCTGCATTTTTGCATAACTTGGTGTAATTTGGCATGTCTTGTTTTTATAACCATAGGATCATGATGAAAGTCCAGAGAGTCTAGATAGAGGATTACCTGTCGTCTCCATCTCTATTGGTGACTCTGCGGAATTCTTGTACGGGGACAAGAGGGACTATGACAAGGCAGAGAAGGTTTTACTGGAATCAGGAGATGTACTGATTTTTGGTGGCAAGTCTAGACAAATTTTTCATGGTGTGAAATCCATTATACCAAACTCAGCTCCACCTGGTTTGTTGCGAAGAGTTAATATCCGACCTGGCCGTCTCAACCTTACCTTCAGACAATTTTGATCAAAGCGATAAATTAGTCACTTGGATGATTCTTTCAGTTCAACTATGCAACAACTTTATAAGGTTTGTTTCGTTTGATGTGAATATATAGTTTACTGTTTACTCTTCAGTTGTATGTAACCAATTTCCAATGATTTGCTTTTTGATTCTAGATTTCACGTGTTTGAAATATTTGTTTGAGAAAATTATGAAATTACTTGTACAATACAGGACAAACAATTTCACCAAACTATTTAGTGATGTCGGTAATACTAAATCGAGTTGTACGAACTAGGGTGGACTAAGTTGTTGTGACCTCAAACATCAATCATTGATAGGCTCTCCACAAGCTTTGGTTATGAGCACATTTCAGTAAGATCTGTTAAACCTTTCTTACTGTATTTGGTTTTGAACATAACTTCTCCCCGTGAGTCTGCCTACCTTTTTCCTTCACCGCTGGTTTTTTCCATTAATCCTTGCTCTTTCCTGTGAATTTATTTATTGGTCGTTCGGAACAATGCACTTCTTCTTCAATCCTTCCCTATCATAACATTGTTCTCCTTTTTTAACTTGCTACAATTGTTTTAAACGAGCAAGAAATCAGATTGATCACAGCAGGCTAAATTTGGGGAACGGACGGTTAACTTCTTTTCGTGACTCCTTCGATCATCATTATTGGTGGGGCTGCGTGTCATATTTCGCATTCTCATAGGAAAGAAGTCCAGTTAAGTAGATTGAAGTTTTTAACAACTTCAGCTGAGGCATCCTAACAGACCGGTAGACTTGAACCTTGTTCCTACATGTCCCCGATCAATTCGAATTCATGTATTGTATACGTCATTAGTTGATCCTTTGTAGGAACTACCTGTAATAACGAAGTTGCAAAATGGATCCATCTATAATTCCAAATTTTGATAAGGTATAAGAAAGTAGGTGGATAGTGGCTTATTTTTGTCAGGATAATCCTAACTCTCTAGTCGTTTTGTATATGTCATGATAAGGTATCACCACCCTGCCTCCCCCACCTAACAATCCTTACCTGGTGATGCAAATCATACGTGGCTTGTAAAATCCAACCGAATATGATTTGCATCACCTAGTTTAGCTGAATAGTAATATGTTATCTACTTATCCTATCGAGATCTAGTTTTGTTTTTGTGAACCAGTTATAGTTAGTCTACCTTAACCTCATACAAATTCCTAGAATCAAAGTTGAAGATGTTACTATTGAGCTTCCTAGGGATAAAAGACTTGGTAATAGGCCTATGCCTGTCACTTTAATGCAGAATATGCTTTATATATGCCTGTTTGCCTAGGCTTCCTTGTCCACCAGTTAACTAATACGGAGTAGTATTTTGTTTTCTTAAAACATTATAAAAAGTTTGAACTGTGGGCTAAATAATGGTTGCAGTCAATGATTACATATTCTAATAAATCCGCAAGACGGCGAAAGAAAATTAATGGGATGACAACGACATTGTTCAAACTCTAATAACAACACCTACCTCTTGGCCTGATTGCTGCAGATGTAAAGTTGCTCTTCATGCAAAACAACTCAATAAAAAAATTCTGATGTAGTTTTCACTAGTCTCTTGGGTTGTTGATAGAGAGTGGGAAAACGATGTATTGATGTGATATACGTTATACTTGTCTTACGTTTATGGTACCAAGGAGAAGAATGGACGAAACACAAGCCTCAAATATACTTCAATGTCTTTCCTCCATAACTCTCAGAACTTTAGTAAAGGAGAACCAACGTTGTTCGTCTTCGATGAAAGACGATAACTGATGGATTAGCTACTGGTCAGAACACACAACTAATAGTCCTTATTAATAATAGTAGTTATCTTTTATGTAATTTTGAACCCGAAACCGTTGAATTAAATCTTTTTGTAGTTGTAGTTTGCAAGTTAAACTTCAGATGGCTTTTGGTTTATCAACTGGGCAACGAATAGGGGCTAATCGTGGAAGAGAAAGGGAGAAATGCTCATTCATTTCCCGCAGCAGTATGTTGGAACATCTGGAAGGACAGATGAAATGCAAAAAAAAAAATTAAGACAATGTTGAATTCATCTGAAGTGCAGGATATGTCATCCTCGCTAGTCCAAGAGTGGCCTAATGTTCACTCGTTGAACCCTACGATGCAAGGACTCGGGCATGCTACTTGCAGCCAACAATCGACGTAATTTAGTTATAATGTCATTATCTCGTTTATCTTCCATCAACGCGGACAGCTTAGGCACTCAGAGCGACCCAAGGCCAGCCCTCAATACTTGCTTGTACGCGGTTTGGAAGTAGAAAAGCAAGCGAACTGGAGTGGGGACTAATCATAGGATGGCAACAACAATGGAGAAACATGTTTAGGACGCAGTAACATGTAGAGGCAATAGCAATCTTTGAAGCTGTGCAGTAGGCAAGGAATCAGGGAGGTTCTGATTGCACGAATGTAATTACAAATCTGGCCATGGTTGCTTCTACACATGTTTTGGCACCTACATTGCATGATATCAAGTACTTCGCTGGATCGTTTGTTTTTTGTTACATTAAGCAGGTTCCTAAAGGCAAAGTGAAGGAGGCTCATTATAGAGCAAGATGAGCCTTGAATATGGACTGTAACTTGGCATTAATCTGGCATTTGATTAATGCAGAGTGTCAAATTTTCCAAACAATTATACAAAACCTAAACCCCCGGGTTGTCTAACTTAGCTTGCTCACTAACATAAGCAGTATCATTGTGTTCCCAACCTATTCTGATCGCACCCAAAGGCTCACTAGGATCCCATTTTGCATAACACATCCGCACAAGCAACAGTCAATATTCAACACTCACAACCGGTCAAAGGGTGCACGCTCAAATCACGTGCACTTATCACTTTTTCTACGTGACTTCGTCACTAAGAAGCTCATTTTTGCGCAAAGCCTCATCACGCTGCGACCGTCGCATGTCGCACTTCGCCCGTCGGCGCGCCATGGCACTTGCCCAAGGAGGTTGGCCTTGGCCTCCCCCTTGGGGTCGGCCTCGGCCTCCCCCTTGGGGTCGGCCTCGGCCTCCCCCTTGGGGTCGGCCTCGGCCTCCCCCTTGGGGTCGGCCTCGGCCTCCCCTTGAGGTTGGCCTTGGCCTTCCCCCAAGGGTTGGCCTTTGGCCTCCATCCTTAGCATCTTCACTTCTTTTCAAGAGGCCTTACATCGTCCGTGACCCTCGTTGTCCGTCGCCTAGAGATCACTCCGCGACCCCATCGCCGGGACGTCACTCCGCGACCCCGTCGCCCGGACGTCACTCCGCGACCCCGTCGCCCGGACGTCACTCCGCGACCCCGTCGCCCGGACGTCACTCCGCGACCCCATCGCCGCGACGTCACTCCGCGACCACGTCGCCCGGACATCATTCCGCGACCCCGTCGCCTGGACGTCACTCTGCAACCCCGTCGACCGTCGCCCGGACGTCATCTCCGCCACCCCCGTCGTTCGGATGTTGCCCGCGCCCGCGCGCCAACTCTGCGACCCCGTCGCCCGTACATCACTCCGCGACCCCGTCGCCTGGACGTCACTCCGCGACCCCGGTCGCCCAGTCGTCACTTCGCGACCCCCGTCGCCAACGTCCGTGCGCCATACTCCGCCGCGCCAGTGCGCCGCACCACTGATACAGTCGTGCCCCTAGGCTCTCTGTCACACAGACGTGCCACCGGCACCTTACTCACTCCGCCGCGCCACTAACACAGACGTGCCCCCGGCACCTTACTCACTTCATCGCGCATATTCGCCACAATCATGTTACATGCTCCCCGGGCACCACACTCATTCACCACACCATGCGCACCTTGCCTTGGTCGTGGAACATGCTTCGACCCACTCTCCGGAGTGTGCAACATCCTGCGGGGATAGGCGACTCTTCTGGGACACAATCTCCGCCAGGGAGCTCTTCAACTCCCCTTCCGCCAGGTAGACGGCTCATCCGGGATGCTACCTTGACGCGCTCCGAGTGCTCCGGCACAAGGACTCACCCGCGGGGATAGGCGACTCCTCCGGAACACTATCTCTGCCAGGGAGCTCTTCAACTCCCCTTCCGCCAGGTAGACGGCTCCTCCGGGATGCTACCTTGACGTGCTCCGAGTGCTCCGGCACAAGGACTCACCCGCGGGGATAGGCGACTCCTACGGGACACTATCTCCGCCAGGGAGCTCTTCAACTCCCCTTCCGCCAGGTAGACGGCTCCTCCGGGATGCTACCTTGACGCGCTCCGAGTGCTCTGGCACATGGACTCACTCGCGGGGATAGGCGACTCCTCCGGGACACTATCTCTGCCAGGGAGCTCCAAGTGCTCCGGCACGAAGACTCCCCTTCTGCCAGGTAGACGGCTCCTCCGGGATGTTACCTTGGCCGGCCAGGTAGACGGCTCCTCCGGGATGCTACCTCGGCCTGCGGAATAGGCGACTCCTCCGAGACACTATCTCCGCTAGGATGCCTGCGTGACTGGCCTACGTGCTCCGGCACTAGGGGCTTGCGTCGGCACCCCTAAGGACTATGACCCCTGGGTCACTCCGAGACGGGATCAGGTCTTTGGAGGGCATCGCGCCTAGTTCGCCTGGCAGTTGGGCGTCAGGTCTTCCCTACCACTGCCAGGCCTGTGGGACTCTGCAAGGGCTTGGATTAGAGGCTAGATCAAGGGGGTTCTCTGGCCACACCGATGCTGTGGGAGCCAATCTTTCCAGACAGACAGAGCGACGCTGTGCGGGGCAGGCCGGGTGAATATGCGATCCGACAGTCCGTGAAGCACCGGCACCCGTGGACCCCCGGTGACGTGTCATTCTCGGGGAGTGCCACGTGTCAGTTAATGACATCATCATCTAAATCTCTATAAATAGAGGTCTTGAGAATTTATTTGGGAGAGGACTCTCACATTTTCACTTTCTCACTCTAGAATCCTAGAGAGATAAACATACAGGACCCTGACTCTGGACCTAAGCATCGGACTGTGACTGTCGTCGTATATTCATCATGCGCCATCGCCCTCGCAGCACTTCCACCCTCAGGCTCTGTCTGGGAAGCCATTGGTCTCTGCCCTTGTTCCACCCTTGTTGTGTCTCACATCAACATACTTGGCATCTGACTCGGACTGCATTCCTTGTGGCACCTTCACGTCGACTGCGAACCCACTTTCCTTGGCATCGCATTGTTTGGTTGACAAATTTACTGTAAAGCAATTAACGGGAACAAGCAAAGTGTGAAAGCATGTCATTCAAAACCGATTAACAACCGATAGAGAAGCCCACTAAGTTTGCATGTTGAACTGTTAATTGTTACATTTCCCGTGTGTATTGTATCTCATTACGTCCCCCTCCCCTCGTGTGTTGCCAAGAAATCTTTTGAATGCGCAATATACGTGAATATATTAAAATGGATAGAGGTGAACTTTTTTTGATATAAACTTTTGTTGGATCTAAATTCTTTTACGTTCTAATACCGTGTGAAGAGCATTCAACTTGAACCAAGAAAAGAAAGATACAAGAGGCACAAAAGACTCAAAATGATCACATTGTACTATTCTCGTAGTATCCAAAGTTAGAAACCACAGGGGTTTGGAGATAGAAACGCGAAACAAACCAATCTAGTTAAGAGAAAGATAAGAAAATTAATATTAATTTTAAACTCTTTATCCAATTACTCTAACACCCTCTCTCAAGCTGGACCATTAAAGAGCAGCGCAGTGTCCAACTTGAACATGATCGGCCATTAAAGAGCAGCAAAATGTCCAACTTGAACATGATCGGCCACGGATCAAAAGCGCACACAATCTGTGGTGAAGGTCATGCGGAAGCAAAGATGCCGAAGAGTTGAAAAAGAAATTTTGCAAACGCAAATGCTCCAAGGAATGACAATGATACGGAGTATTATATATAAAAGTATTTAACTTAAAATTAACTCACAATGAACGAAAGAGTCCACAAAATTTATATGCTAAATCGCTAGTTGTTCATACTTTTCAAATATAAATCGTATCTCAACATAACTGAATACAAAAAACAGCCCACATCAGGCCATATAATTGTCTATGTTGTCCGGCATGGGAGGACAAAGTTTTGTATACTATTGAGAGATATAAATCTCACATTGGGCATAAAATTTCACATCGGGTGTATACGAAATAATATTTCGCTTTGTAGGCCTTTCTCATCACCGTTAATTAATTTTGAGTTTGATGCTTTTACATGGTATCTGAACTGGTCGATCAAGTTTCAGCAGACAATTTAATAATTAATTCATCCACCGCCACTCAAATCAAATTCTCCATGTGCTAGACCCACTTGAAATCAGTCGGGTCACACGTAAGGGGACGTGTTAAGAGATATAAATCTTACATCGGATAAATAATAAATAATACTTCGATATAGAAGTCTTGTAAACTTCTTTCCTCGTTATCAATTTATTTTAAAGTTGAATATCTTTCACTTGTATAAAATTTTACTTTTTCTCTGCGCCCATTCTCCACAACCTCAGGTATTTTTTTATGGGCACGAAGTTAAGTGACATCCACTTATTGGAAATCCTAAGAAGCCACTCAACAATCAACATGCGTGGTGATGCGTCATCTGATAAGCCAAGGGATGTTGAAAGCCAGTTTTGTCTCATGAAAAGCCTTCAATTTCTACATGGTCATTGTACTAATGATGATGAATGTCTATAAAAATGGTGAAGTGATTGGCACTGCTCCTTACTTTGATACATTATTATTGTTGTTGGGACTTCAATCCTTAGCCACAACTTTAAACTACGTGCATTTCTATATTGCATTGTGGAAGCTTAAAGACAAACGACAACTGATGCCTAAACCAACAAAAAAGAGGTTATGTGGTTGTGTATTAGGATTCATTTAGCATCTTGTAAACCCCACATTGGAGGTTGTTCTAAAAATTGGCCAGATACATTTCGAAAACCATAACTGGGGTCTCAAGCTTTCATGTGCCTCATCTTTCGTACTAGTTCTATTTAGACTTGTTTGTAGATCAGATTCGGTTGTCGTTTAACTCTTTCGGGCATGATTTTTCGCAACTGAAGCGACCTAATCTGCTTATGTGGCAAAGTATTAATCTATCTTGAAGTTGTTTCAGACTTGTCGGATCCCTATACGTGCTCCAACAAAGAAGTAATAACTAGGTATGCCAATCACGTCCTCCGTGGAGCCGTTCAAGGATGGTTTTTTGATATGTCTCTCAAGCGACACTAGTAGCACCGAAGACAATATTGTAGATCCTGAAAACTTTAAATTGTGACATGGTTGAGAAGGACCCTAAATGGGGAATTTGAGATTTTCAACAACTTCATACTCTATTGGGCATTAGGTCTTGGCCATGCAGTATTGCAAGTAATTGGATCTGATAAACTATCAAATGTATGCATGTCTCTCTACCTTGAGGTTGTATCAAGTAGATAATTATGGTCAATTTTATTAAGGTTACCTTTTTTCTCCTAAAATGGACTAAATTTTGATCAAAGTTTTTGTTTAAAATGGCACTTTCTATGAACTGAAACATTCCAAAATTATATTATCGCTGTGGTAAAAACAATTAGGAAATATTTTTTCAATAGGCAGCCAAATTAAATCAATTACGTCCCAGACAAAGAAATGTTTATGTTCAACACAATGAGGGCATTGAATCATGACATGCCAACTATGCTAAAATTATTTGAAAGCACGGATTGTTAACTTTTACCAACTTACTTTTTCTGGTAGGGTTTCCATCAATTCTGTAAATCACAGTACTCGGAATACAAGAGAGTAAGAAGGTATTTGGGACCGACTCTGATAGTTAAACTTGATTATATTTAGATTAAATCAGTTTTGAAGCGTCTGATAAAAAAAGATAAACGGACTAAATTTGCTTCAATGTGCTCAAAACTAATTAAATTCAGAATCCTCATTTTCTTGGATTCTGATTTAATCAGTTTTGGAGAATTAGGTATCAAGACAATTACTAAAATATTCTCACAATCCAACAGGTATTAAATATCACCTTTAAATTTGAATACATTATATCGTAGTTTTGTCGTACTAAACCTACTTTCATTAATTTTTTTTTCAAATACCTTCAACAACTTTTAATCTATTATACTTAAAATAGATTAGAGTTAATTAGAATATGAATCTGAAAACCAAAATTTTTCTTTCTTTTGAACTTTTTAAAGTTGTTCTTCCTTTAAACATTCTTAGAACTTCACAATGTACTTTTAAGAATCCTAAATGGCCTCTTAATCTATTATCCTTAAACTAGGCTAAAAACTGATTTTAAGATTCAAATAAAATCTACTTTTAAAAATTAATCTCAAACGACCTCTAAAAAAATGTTTAATAATGATTATGAAATAATCAAACATAAATGTAAACTAAACTAAGGTAGCGTTTGGTAACACTTCCAGTTTTGATTTTCTGTTTCAAAAAAAATTAAAACCAGTTAAATTTTTTTTTTTTTACAAAAACAAATGGATGTTTTTTTTTTTTTTTGAGTTTTTTTTTTGTGGTGGTTTGTGGTGGCGGTGGTGGGGCGTGGCGGTCGCCGGCTGTGGCTGGTCACTGCCGGTCGCCGACGGTGGGAGGGTGATGGTAGTGGTGGTCTCAAAATAAAAACCAAAAGTGAAAATCAAAAGCTCATTTTTTGAGTTTTCAAAAACAGTTTTGTTTTAAAAACTGATTTTCAAAACTGAAGGGAAAAAAAAAATGTTTGTCAAACGCGTTTATTTTTTTCAGTTTACAAAACTGAAGAAAAATCTACAAAAACAAACGTTACCGAACATAGTCTAAATGTGTTTGATGAGTAGAAGTAAACAACTTAAATCACTTTCCAAAAGCAAACTCAGTGCCGCTTTTGTTAAACCACAGCAGGCTTAAGATTGCAATCATGTCACTTCATGAAAGCCAAAAAGGAAATAAATAAAGTTTTTCAGTTTCTAATTATTATAAGTCAATAATTAAAATCCGCAAAGTTGTAAAAGGACCTCCCGCATAATCACAATAATCAAACACCGCCTAAATTTGTCAAAACTTTAACATAATAATCACACCCTAAATCAAAGAACTGTAAATTTTAGATTTAGTTATGATTGACATCAAAGCGGTATTCCATCTTAACTTAATTTCCTTGTATTTTTTATTCATATCAAATAAAGAAATTGCTTAATCTTATTATTGGTGTCATTGTGTCACTAAAATGTCATGAATATATTATATTATAATTGATAAGTTTTTGTCTCCGTACAGGGGAGTTAAGGAAAATTCTATATACATTTGTCCGTGAGAAAAAAAATGCGTTAAAGTTATGAAGTTATTTTGTAAGAAGTTGAAGAGATTTAGGAAGAGGACGATGACTTACACAATAATGAGTTGCGTACAGCGTACGAAACGCGTGTGTGCACAGTAGGATGAGCGTGCGCGCGTGACACAAACTTTACCATTTAATAAATAGGGATAATACCATTTTACTCCCATGAACTATCCACGTTTTGTTATTTTGATCCCTGAACTTTAAAATTCGTTAAATCAGTCCATGTACTTTGTGCCGTCATCAATTTAGTCCCTCCGTTAGCATTTCTGTTAAAACTCGGGGGTATTTTAGTCAAATAATGAAAAAATATGGGATAATACCATTTTAGTCCCCTGAACTATCCCCGCTTTTTTTATTTTTGTCCCTATGCTTTAAAATTCGTTAAATCAGTCCCTGTACTTTGCATCGTCATTAATTTAGTCCTTCCGTTAGCATTTCTGTTATAAATTTAGGGATATTTCAGTCAAGCCCTAGCTTTCTCTCCCCCTTACCTTTCTCTCTCTTCTCCCTTCCCCGTCTTCCTTTCCTCCCTCTCTTCTCCATCCTAGCAGCCACCACCAAAATCATGAACTCCAAATTTCATCCCTTTAAAACTAAACCCATCAATCATCTTCCACTACAATTACATATGACTCACCACATGGAACATCCCTTACCTGATTTAACATACCCTTCCTCCTCCCTCCCAACACCAACACCCCAATTACAGCAAATGAAACTAGGAAGCCCACCCAATTCCTTCCATTCTCAAATCTGCAACGAAAAATGACAAGAATCTGCAAAGGAAACCCAGGAAGGTCACCCATCTCTATGGAGGGCTTATGCATTCCACCAATTGCTAGAGAAAAGGCGGAAGCGGTGATGGTTGATTTACGGTGGTCGCAGCAGATGTGGGGAAGAAGAATGGGGGAGAGTGGGGGGGTTAATGGCAGGTATGATGAACAGGTCTTCTTGTGGCTAAGAATGGTGGTGATCGAATTGCTGGTGGTGATGGTTGATTTATGGTGGTGGTAGCAATGGTGGAAAGGCGGCCGCGGGTGGGGGGGGGGTGGTGTGGGTTGGGGGAAGGCAGAAAGGGAAGAAATATGAAATATTTTTCATTATTTGACTAAAATACCCCCGAGTTTTAACAGAAATACTAACGAAGGGACTAAATTAATGACGATGCAAAGTACATGGACTGATTTAACGAATTTTAAAGTACAGGGACCAAAATAAAAAAGTGGGGATAGTTCAGGGGACTAAAATGGTATTATCCCATATTTTTTCATTATTTGACTAAAATACCCCCGAGTTTTAACAGAAATGCTAACGGAGGGACTAAATTGATGACGGCACAAAGTACAGGGACTGATTTAACGAATTTTAAAGTTCAGGAACCAAAATAACAAAACGGAGATAGTTCAGGGAAGTAAAATTATATTATCCCTTAATAATATGGTCGAAAGAGTGGTAAATTGATATTGTGTCATCGCGTTGTTCGAGTAATACAATGTACGAGTCGCACACGTATCACGTGTGCACCGTGACTTGTTACTATATATACCAAAACAAAATAAAATATTTACAGTTTTTGGTTGGCTGCATTTGAGAAAATGTTGCAGAAGCATTAAAAAAAAAAAGGTGACACGTCATTCCACCCCCCCCCCCACCCCACCCACCCACCCAACCCAACGCCCTCCCCTTTCGTGTCTCCCTCCCTCTATATATAGTTTGGTGTGCTTCCCATTTACCGATCGGCCTTTTGGTAAACTTTCCGGTCGCCGGTCACCCCCTTCGTTCCCTTTCCGTTTTTCCTTATTTGCTCTCTGTCAAAGAGATTCCTGCATTTTTGGAAAACACAGAAAGAACACACACCCACGAACGAAAGAGAGGAGATGCAGAGGTTTGCGACGAGGAGGGGTATCTGCGGGACGGGAGTCCAACGTTGGCGCCGGTGTTTGTCTCAGTTAGCGCAAAATACGGAGGAGAATGAGGTTTACGTCCCCAAAATTCCCTCCTTCGACTACTCTCCTCCAGCTTACAAGGGGCCTACCGCCGAGGAGATCCTGCGGAAGCGCAAGGAGTTTCTCAGCCCTTCCATGTTCACGTTTTACAAGAAACCCGTGAGTCCATTCGATTCTTTTAGTCGCTTAAAAGGTTGTATATTTTTGTTATTGATGCACCTTCAAACGTCAAGCGAATGTGCAAAATGGGGGAGACTTTAAACAAATTTTTAATGCTTTTTGCCGTTTGATAGGCTGAAATTGTTCTTTATTATTTTGCTTTAACTTGCATTTTTTGGAATTGATGTTTGGTGCTCCTCTTTTACTCGTTTAATATGTTTACGCAACAAATAGGGTAAAAATGATTAAAACGGGAAGTAGGTGGTGGAGTTAGAACTCTCTTCTTGCACAGCTGTTGTTGTTCCAAAAATGTCATGATCAACTTTTTCAATTTGGCCTGCATTTATTGTGGGATGTCATAATTACTGTATGAATCTGTTAAAGGATTCTTTAGATGACATGCTTATACCATAATGTAATGGGTGTAAGAAACATGGGGGATGGCTGCCAAATAATTCAGCACAAACTTTTTTGAATTTGTGCTTAGGGGTGGCCTCCCTAGGTAGCATGTGGGTCCGCGTCCCACCCGTCTCAGTATTTTTCTTCCTCGGTTTGCGTATTTCCAATAAGATGTGAGGGATTAAGACATTTGTTTTATCAGAACTATATATATGTAACTAAAGTTGTCAGAACCCAGCTTTTTGTTTTTGTTTTTATTGTCTTTTTGAGTGATCTTGATCAGTTGATGGCCTAAAAATGGGAAGTGTTGTTGTTTCTTTCAACAGCTGAACGTGGTACATGGCAAGATGCAGTACTTGTTTGATGAAAATGGCCGCAGATACCTTGACGCATTTGGTGGGATTGCTACTGTGTGTTGCGGGCACTGTCATCCCGACGTGGTCAAGGCAATTGTCGACCAAACGAACCAGCTACAGCACTCCACCATTTTGTATCTTCACCACGCCATTACTGACTTTGCTGATGCACTGGCCTCCAAGTTGCCCGGTGATCTCAAGGTATCTTGTAACTTTTATCGACGCAGAGGTCCCGATTCTATTAGTCGAGAGTTAATATAGACTCAAATGTTATAAATGCTTATGTAGGTAGTGTTTTTTACGAATTCGGGGACTGAAGCAAACGAGTTGGCGATGATGATGGCACGGCTATATACGGGCTGCCACGACATTATATCCTTGAGAAACGCATACCATGGTAATGCAGCAGGCACCATGGGAGCAACTGCACAGAGTAACTGGAAATTTAATGTTGTACAGGTACATGTGCATTTCTCAAGTATTTTCAGACATGCGCGCACACACGACACAAGTGACCTTCTCATGTTATTTTAAAGTCCATATCCTGCCAATTTATTTTCCCAAAATTGTATGGGAAATAGTTGTCTTACTAGGTATGTAGCAACCTTGTTTGAGAACATAAAAAAAATGTGTTCTTTCATTGGCAATATGTCAGACGAGCTTTGTAGCCTTTTTTTCTCACTTTGCTGCTCAAGTTGTGAATCAGTGTCAAGCTGTTAATAATGGCTGCTTTGCAAAGAAAATTCAAGCATGCATAAGACCCTGATGTGGATTGAATCAACGATGCAACAAATGAATTGCTTTTGTTTCATGAAAATGTTTGTGCATATGACATTGATGTCTAGGCTCGACCTCAGATGGGACTGCGTTAAAGCATTGTTTGTTATGCTTCTTCTCAGGCATAAACATGTGGGATTTCAATTTCGTCGAAGTGGGTTTCCGGGAAAAATATTATTTCATTTTATTTTACCCTTGAAAGGGAGTAATTATTGTGTTTCTATTGATCCCTTTAAAAATTCCTGCTTTAGGCCTAAGACAAGTTTAGGTTAACATTCGGACCCACCCAGTTGCTGTTTTAAAGAAATCACACATCTATATTGAAATGAGAGAGTGACATGAATGTGACATGTTCAGTGCGAGTTTCAAATGAGTGTGACATATACCTGAATCTGGAGTTTAGTCAGGAGTTAGAATACAATTGGGCCACTTAAACTGACTTCTTTATGGCGTAGTTGTGGTACATGGAAAATTCTGTGCAGCCGCCAAACAATCTGAAACTGGAAATGTTTGTACTACTTGGTATGATGCGTTGAGAAATCTTAGGTCATCTAAGGGGACGAAAGAGGAATAATAGATTGGGAAAAGAGGACGGCAAAGCAAATAATGAAAGAGCTTAAGAGACTGCATACATTTGTGGTGTACAAAGGTAGCAAAGTGATTTTGGTTTGTGGGCAAATAAGAAAATTGATGAAGGGTAATGACATATTGACATCAACAGACCGCCTTGAGGGTCGGTTGTTAGTAGTGTTAATGAACAAATCGGCCAAAGTTTCAAGAGCAAAAATAGATTCTATGGTGAATTTCAGATGTTTACTATCTACTCCACGTACCCTGAGATTAAGGAGTGCAATCTGTTATAATTTTGCTAGAGCGAAGTTGTAGTATATACCGACATTTACAAGTGTGCAGTTTGATAAGTAGCATCGTTCCTAGTTTTCGTTTCTTACCGGTTTGGCCAACAGAGTGGAGTTCATCATGCCGTGAACCCAGACCCATACAGGGGAATCTTTGGTTCAGATGGAGAACAGTATGCTAAAGATATTGAAGATCTCATTCAGTTTGGAACTTCTGGTCACGTTGCTGGCTTTATTTCTGAAGCTATCCAGGTAATCTTTTCCTTGTGCAATTAACTTGTTGTCTCAACAATCTTAGTTCAGATAACAGCTTTATACTTAATACAATACAATCTCTTTTCTTATATGGCAGGGAGTGGGTGGAATTGTGGAATTGGCTCCGGGTTACCTGCCTGCTGCATATAGCAGTGTTAAGAAAGCAGGGGGCCTTTGTATTTCTGATGAGGTTCAGGCTGGATTTGGTCGGACAGGAAGTCATTTCTGGGGATTTGAGTCCCATGGCGTTGTGCCTGACATTGTAACAATGGCAAAGGTTAATCTTCTCTTTTTGTTTCAGCTATATCTCATATTTAGTTGCTATTGGTGTCCTCACCCACGCGACTTGAATTTAACCTGCCCTAAAAAAATTTACACCTTAATAGAAATAAGAGCCTTTGCATGTGGAGTTACCATAACATTTCGTCCCCATTTGTCAGAATTCACTCTCAGCTTATGAACTGATTTTGCCTTAGCAAAACAGTAAGGTTCTAACTATATCTTCCACCAAACTAACTAATTCACTGCGATGCAGTTTTGCAGGCACCAAATTTTGGGTCAACTAATGATATTTCTGTCTGACTTGTATTTGCAGGGCATCGGAAATGGGATTCCACTTGGTGCCGTGGTAACCACTCCTAAGATCGCAGAGGTCCTGACTCGTCGCAGTTACTTCAACACATTTGGAGGAAACCCAGTCTGTACTGCTGCAGGACTTGCAGTTCTCAAAGTAATTGAAAGAGAAAAACTTCAAGAGAATGCACATGTTGTGGGATCATATCTAAAAGACCGTCTTTGTGCCCTCAAGGACAAGCATGAAAGTATAGTTACTAACTTCACCTTTTCTTATGATTCTTGTTTCAAATGTTTCGGATTGCAATAGTTGGGGTCCTTGCATCGCCATTCTGATGAAAGCCCAAAAGGATATCTGATGTACTTAAGAGCATATGGTTTTAGGAACTTACACTCCCCACCCCTTATTTCCCCTTGCTTGTGGGTCATTGCTGATGTTTATTCGTGGGTAATTGCAGTTATTGGAGATGTGAGAGGAAGTGGAATGATGCTTGGAGTTGAACTTGTCACTGATCGCCATCTAAAAACTCCTGCAAAGACCGAAATTCTGCATGTGATGGACCAGATGAAAGGTACGTTTTCTATCTTCTCCACTCTATTGGTTTGACCTTCTTTCTAGTTGCAAATTAACCTAAGTTGCTGTAATAGATATGGGAGTCTTGATTGGAAAAGGTGGGTTCTTTGGCAATGTGTTCAGAATTACACCTCCACTCTGCTTTACCAAGGATGACGCGGGTAGGTTCTTAATTCTATAATGTTGTTTATGGTGGTAAACTGCCATTAGAACTGTTGAAATCACATTTGGCTAATGGATCCCTTTTCTATTTACTTCACTAGCTAATGTAGATGCCTTCTTGACTTCTTTGTTTCAGACTTTCTTGTGGATGTCATGGACTACTCAATGTCAAAAATGTAAGTATGCTATCGAGTTGCTGGGGTGAAGGTCTTGTCATCAAGGGACATGAAGCACCTGTCTGCTGCTCTATGTTAACCTGGATAATGTGTATGTTCTATTCTTTCTCAATTAATAGTGTCTACAGCTCTACCGTAATGTATTGACCGAATGGAATTCGCAATGTAAGTAAGGCTATGGTCCAAGTGTGTTGCAGTAAGCTTATAACTCGGTGATGAGTCAACAGCTCGTTGTCTCTCACTCCCCTCTCATGGTTGTTTCTCGTATATGTCGTGGTACTGTACTCGGATTCGATATTCTTGCTATGATAATCTCTGCAGTAATCAATGGTTTGTTTAGTAAGTCCTTGAATATTTGTACCAGATGTCATCAACTCCCTCGTACAATAGTCAAGTAGTGATTCAACAAAGAGGAATACACGAAATCTTCTACGATGAAATGGGAATTTGGATATAAAGAAAACCCTGGACTTCCATTTTGGACCAATAGAAGCCTATGTGGTTCTCTGTTGGAAAAGCTAATGAGTTCTTACTGATGCTATCTTTGATGAGAAAATTTGATTGACCAATTGTGCAATTCCAGTATGGTAATACCCTTTGTTCAGAAGAAAATGTGATGGTGCAATTTTCATAGATCAGTACCAGAAACTTGTGGGTGTCAGCTAATTCAGATCTTCGCCTAACATGGGAAGCACTGTTTTAGGATCTCAAACAGATTGTTCTTGCTCAATTATTAGATCTTACTACTACCAGACATAACACCAAGGGATCTTAGTAGACGCACGGTTTCCTTTTGGTGAAGGCATGTCACAATGTGAGTGTGCGGGCACCAGCATACATATGCAAAGCCACAAGTTAGGCAAGGTGTATGTACTATTACCAACCTTACAACGTTGAAATTTTGTCTCTCTTTTTTTCATTGAAAAATAGGTAAGCATGTGTATGGCTCTTACAGTTCGCTCACCTCATAGATAGTTTCTCAACCTTTCTTGGGTGCAAGATACGTGTAGAATGGTAGATTTTAGGGCTAATTACACCTATGTCCCTGAGGTTTGGGAATAATTACAGTCAAGGACACAAAGTTTCAAAATGTAACATTCCGTGACCAAAAGTGTTTCAAATGTATCACCCGTGTCCATCCGTCAGGGTTCCGTCCAAAAATTATACTTTTTTAATGATGTCAGCAATACGTATTTTGAAAATGACGATACTACCCCTTTATATACAGAATATTTTAAATATTTTAAATTAAGATTTTAAGCCTTAATTTAAACATTAGGGTTTCAAAACCCTAATTTACAAATTAGGGTTTCAATCTTTAATTTCTCAATATGCCAATTAGGGTTTCAAAACCCTAATTTACAAATTAGGGCTTTAAAAACCTAATTTGCAAATTAGGGTTTCAATCTGTCATTTCTCAAAGGTCTCAATCTGCCAATTAAGGTTTCAAACCCTTAATTTGCAAATTAGGGCTTCAAAACCCTAATTTGCAAATTAGGGCTTCAAAATCGGCGGCGTGGTGCGATGGAGCTACCGGCGGCGTGGGGCGATGGAGCTGCTGGCATGGAATGAGGGAGTGGGTTGCTGTGGGGGAGGAGAGAAGAGATGAAGGGGAAGAGTGACGTCGCCGGCGATAGGTTTCGACGCCGGCAGGAGATTACACGCGGTGGCTTGGGGTGGACGGTGACTAGGAAGAAGAGGTAGACGGGGTGGGCGGTGACGGGGTGTCGAGGAAGGAGGAGCCATGCGGGGTGCGGCGCCGGGGAGGGGAGGCAGGCGGGGTGCGGCGCCGGGGAAGGGGAGCAAGCGGGGTGCGGCGCCGGGGAAGGGAAGCAGGCGGGGTGGGTGGGTGACAAGGAAGGGCGAGGGGGATGCAGATAGGGTGGGGAGGGGTGGGGGGGGGGAAGACAATGAAAATTAGGGTTTCATGTGGTCCCAGGGGCAAATCAGGGTTTCAACTTTTATTTAGGGGCAACTTGGTCTTTTTGTCAGAACCGTTAAGTATTTTTGTATTCCGTTTGTCAACGGACATAAGTGTTATATTTTGAAACTTTGTGTCATCGCGTGTAATTACCACCAAATTTCAGGAACATAAGTGTAATTAGCCCTAGATTTTATTACAATTGCAGATTGTCATGTATTTTTTTATTTGTCTTTAGAATAATTATTTATTGACAAATAAGAAGTGACACGTGTTCGCTAAAGTATGGATATGAGTATATGACTAAAAGAGTAGCGTGGCTCTCTGCGCCTTCAATTATTAATTACTTGCTGACATAAGTAATTACATAAGTAACAACAAATCAGTAGGTCAACCAACTCTCGGTTACCACGTAGCTAGGCTAGGACTAGGACCTCTCATTTATTAGATTTTAGAAATAATAGCTTGTATAGTGAATTATTATGGCTGTAATTATTTTTTAGTATGTCGCAGTGACGTAATCTGGCCAATCATAATACATTATGCTTCCTTGAGTTTCTGGCCAACAAGACGATATTATAAATGTGGTATTTATCTCTTTACAAAATTAAGAAAGAATTATCAAGGAGATGCAGCCTTATAGCAATTAAAGAAGTTAGTTTGTTCTCTCAAATTAAAAATAACATTGAGAAATTCTTCCCGTAAGGGAATACATCATTCAAGTTAAAATTTATTCAAATTCTTCTCTGCAAAAAATTCATCAAGTGTTCGTGACGAATTCAGTTAAATTCACTATATGATATGCAACAAACTATCAAGAGTGCGGTCAAGCGTCAGTAAGAAAGAAAGAGAAGAATCGGAGGACTTCTTTGTGTAAAGATTTATGCTCACTGTTTTTTAGACTCGAAATCTGTATGTACAATATATTCTGCCTAAAACATTTATCTTATAACGCGTAAATTCTCTCCGATCGGTAATTCCATGTTCTACTATAAAACAAAAAAAGAACAATTCGGACTGAATTTCATCTATTACTCGGGTGTTCTGTGAGAGATACAGAGATGGTGAATTCATCTCAAACAAAGCCACTGGTTCAAGCACTCTAAAGATGAAACAAAGAGGTTGCTAGCTACAAAAGCGGAAATTTATCAGCACACACCATTTTTCCAGAAACCAACACCACACAAAAAAAAAAATTGAGCTTACAACAAGTAACCATCATGCACGAAGCAAAAACCTGCACCAAGAATGGTGTAAGATCGAGTTACCGATCACGCCGAGAAAACATGGATGACATGGGCGAGTACCGGCCTGAAATCGCGTTGGAACGCCGGAGAAACACGCCAGAGAAGCGCAGCATCGTGTTCAGGATCGAAACGATGTCCACCAGAAGAGAGGCAAGGTCTTGAAAGATGCCCATGCTTTTTCTGAAAGCCACAGTCATGAGAACGAGTGATGCATCCTCAAATCTAGTCATTTTTTGTTTGTTCCTCCTCTATTTTGGCTCTCTTGGCAAGCCAAGAGCCTCCTCAGGCTTTGATATCATCACTTGATTATTTGACTTTGTACTTGATAGTTAATGGAAGTTAGTACTACTAGGCAACCTCTTCAAGCATATTTACTGGTGTATAATGTACTTTACTGATATACCCTTTAACATCGCAGCATTAGTTGAACAACTTTTGAAGTTGCTGTTCAAGTCAAATAACTTTTTGTCTAAAAGTTGAAAGATCACTTCAGAGCCATTTTCAAAGAACTGAAGTTTATGAAATTTTTTCATAATGGGAGATTATGAAAAAATTTCATAATCTCCCATTAAATTCTAATACCCAGTAGCTCCAGTTTTGTATCGTCTAGCTCTGGTCAGGATCCAGCAAGTAGTGCATGGCAAGGCTCGTTAGCACCGTTTAAATCCATTCAAGTAGTCACTGAGGTTCTGATACTACTACACCTGGTCCAATCTTTTAGCTCTCTTTGTTGCAAAATTTCATTTCCTTCGGTACTGTAGGTGATCGTTACGTTGAACTGAGTAAGCTCTGGGATGTTTATCTCTTGTAAAAAAGTTTTGGTTTTATTATAAGAGACTTGGAATCGGCTGTCGCGTGCATTCATGTTTTTTGTTACATGTTAGTGTAGAGCCCTAGTAAGTGCACGAGAGAATTTTTTTAATTTAATTATATATAGTAAAGCTGAAGTTGAGAGAGAATGTTAATCTTCTCCTTTTTACTTGGAAATCTATTATTTTGTTACTTGGAATCCAATCAACCAAATAAATTCCATATATCTCTCTCTTGCATGCTAACCTGCCTCAATTAAAAATTTTGTTAACATTTGTCTCTTTTCTTGGTCACCTTTATAAATACAAGCCTTATTATTATAGCTATTATTATTTATGAGAGATTATTTCTACCATTTTATAGTTTACTTCCTCATTCATTGCTAAAAAGACTAATAATTGTTGCTAAAGGCTGTTTTTTAACAGTAAAAAGTGATTAAAAAACTGGTAAAAAATGTTAAAATAACATTACAAGTACGAGTTTTCTCGACTAGCATTTTGACAATTGTTACTCTTATTCTTTGTATTCTCTGTACAGCGTACATAATTAAAATCAGTTGAAACAAGAGGGCGGCACCGATTTTTCTATTTTTTAATCCTTTGGAGGGTAGCAACGTCATTGTGAAAAATTTGTCAGAGTACTGCGTCATACCAAACGAATGAGGACATTGTGTGCTCATCCTAGGATGGATCTGCTTGTATTAAACCATCCGTACCTTCATTTTCGTGGACTTTACGTGAAAATGTCGACATGCCCACCTATTTGGTTTTCCATCCCTTTCGGGTCGGGTCAATGGATACCTCATGAGGTTGATCTTGTTGATTGAAGATGAAGGTGACGTTTCTTAGTCACTCCTTCAGCTTGTAAGATGATCTTTGTTGAGGCTTTTCTAAGTTAAACCCGAACTAATGGTCTGTTTGAAATCAGTTACAATTTTTGAAAACCAACCAGTTTTCAAACGGTACATAAATTATTTGTTTGTCATTTTTTGCCCATTATTGTTGCTAAACATGGGAGAGCTATTAACTTTTTAGAGACAGATAAGAGGGTGAAATAACATATCGGAGCTGAAACAAGCCTCCCTTTCGAGAATATTAAGATACTAAGATTCACTGATGTAGACAACACGGAAATACTTTTTTCAGCAAATTTTATCGCAGTTTGTCCTCTTGATGCAATTTTTGGCTATTTAATTTTTTTTTAATATAACTGTAATAGATATGACGTGGTATAATCGACTAATATTACATTGACCTGCTATTGTCTCGAAATCATTTCATCTCGTTAAATCACTCCCGTTTGACCTTACATCGTCCTGACGGTTGAACTGAAATTTTTCTCCGACTAGGTGGATGGGCCTCGATCGAAAGTAGTTGTTAACCCCAGACGCAGCAAACCAAAAGTGAGAGCCCATGGTTGGTTGAGAGCCCATAATTGGGTTGCAAAGGATGGATGGGCATGCCTTAGAAAATCTGATGGGCCTTGGATGTTTTCACCATCATAGTTGTGAAGTCCTGTCCTTGCAAAACCCTTCAGTTATGGGCCATGTAAAGCAAAAGTGCTGCTAAAGTTTTGGTTATTTGGAGCCAAACAAATTCATTGATCTGGATCTGGATCTTAGCAGACTCCAAGCTAGTTGGGTTAGTATTTTTAGTCACCAACTTTCGGGCCTTTTTATCAGATGAATTTTGATAGGAAAATGCTAATTTTAGTCCTTTTTGTTGCTAAAAATACTTTAATGACAATTATCAACCTTTAAGTGACAAATGAAATAGTTTCTCCTACGTTTTATGAGCTTATAACAAATCTCACAGTATTCCTCGTATGATAGAATACTCTACATGCATGTACCTAATATTTTATTATACTGCACCCATCCCTTCAAAAGTGACTGACTTTTGTTGTTTTATAATTAGTGATTGCGTTCTTAAATTAACTAATGAAATCTCTTGATGTTTAATATTTGTCCTTAATTGCGTGGTCAGGAGAAACGTTAAACATCCCGGAAGAAGTTCAATATCAAGAAGATCATTTTTTGAGGCGTAAATATAGAAGTCGATAGTTGCCCATCGAAAAGGACGGACGGGACAAAATTAGTTGGTTTCAAGTACTAGATTTATAGTAGTAATTTTCCAACTTATTAATTGTGGGCACACATGTTTGTTAGCAAAAATCATCATCCCATTGTATTGGTGAAGCCTCACCTTCTGCAGAAACCCACCCAAATTATGTTGTTAATACTCATTGTGTTTCTTCAGGAGACCAAGAAACAGTTGTGTTTCTTCATGTTCTGACACAGCCCTAGTACTTGATTCATCCTCTACACCTACAACCAGGACATAAAATGTTGTTTCCTATGATTTCTGATCGTAATTATGCTTCCAGAAACCCATGCAAATTCATCACACTGAAAGAGTTTTTGGGTGTTGTTAGTGCAATCCTTCTCCTCCGAACTGAACTTGACTATTTTGGTAAACAGTGCACCAACATTGGCATAGTTCTAAAGCAAGAGTGTGACTGTTTAATTAGAATTTTGAGTGTTCAACCTTCAGATGACAGCATAAATGCAAAATCATCACGTAACAACGATTGAGAGAGGCTCAGCTTTTGGTCAAACTTGTGCTAGAGAAGATTAGGCAGGGCAGGGTGCCACATGAGTGCAGGCATCTATTGAAAATGTTCCCAGAGCATGTGAAACACAAAATAAATGCAAATAGCCCCACTCTTTCATGTCCTGTTTCATGGCATTGCTGATAGGACCTACTCGCCTCTGATCTAATGGCATTTGAAACTTTTCATTGTAGGGACAACACAGTTGTGCCCTATGGGTTGGAATGTGTCCTCACTCTCTGTTTCTGTGCTTGGCATATATGCTCACAGTCCCTTTAATTTTTTTCTACTGTATGCTGCACAGAAAGCAATGAAGAAAGCTGGACATGAGAAAATGAGATAAAGTTTTCTATACTTTAATAACAAAATGTTCAGATTTCTAGGTCAACCTTTCTGGTCTTGCCACCTTCAACACCTTTGTGTGGAGATTGTTGTCTTCTGTGGGTTGGTGGGGACTGGGGGTGGGGGGGAGTTCTCTCATACAAGTTAGGGTGCTGGAAAGGAGGAGGAGGAGGCCACTCATTCACTTGATTCCCTGGACAACTTTGTATACTTCACCTTGATTCCTGTAGACCCACAGGGCCCATTGGAAAGCTTGGCTTGGTTAACAGGTGAACCCCACAAACTCTCCAAACCATTTCATTGGATCTTTTGTTGGAACATCAAGTTCTTAACTCATTTGGCCATCCTCCATGTGCACCACTCTGTTCATTGCATCAAGGGATCAAAAGTTATGCTTCCCTTTTGCCTTTCTTTATGTTCTGCATCTTCTTCTCTTTCTCTTTTCTCAACATCGAGTTGGGTTCTTGTGCTAGATTTGACAGCAACTTAACATTAATGTCAACTATATGCTAGTTCAGATTACAATACATGATACATATTTAGCTCCACATGCAGTTCCTCGAACAACTAAGATATCATATACTTGTAGCTTTTGGTTGATGGACGTGGCGATTCGTTGTGAACCACCTCATCTAACTATGTACGATAAAAATGATCGGTGTCTTTCCTAAGTGGGAGGCACCTTTTTTTGTATAAAAACAGTTTTATTTATGGAATGGCATATAGCGCATCTTCAATAACCTTAGCGGCTTTGGTGAGACTCGAACTTTGTGTTGAGTTGTTCCGAGATGCTTCTTCAACCACTGAAGTTAAAATCATTGCTCAAGTTTTACGTATCAATTGAGGCAAATGATCGCTACAATATTATTGCGGGTCCACTGTCCATGTTAAAAAATTAATAACTCTAGTCCAAAATACGCTAATATTTGTACGAACGCATCCCTTGCAAACTTTCATACTTAAGTTCAGCTCTTAAGGACAGAGAAGTTTAGGAAAAAGTATCTTTATCTTCTCTTAGTTTTTAGAAACGTTGATAGCACTCCAAACTTAATTCCACATCCATATTTTCGGTCTTTTCTTTGTTCTTTTCTTCTTCATTCAATGAACTAGTTCAAGTCCTCCGGCAATAATGTATATATCCTAGTACTGGTGAATAACTGTTCTTAGTCCAAATCTCTGAACACATCATTTCAGTCACATGTTGCATTTATCTAGAGATTAGGTTTAATTAAGTTTCTTTAGACATATTATATGACCACCATCAATTATTTTTTCTCGTACTTTGACTGATATATATATGTCCGAGAGAACTTGTGTACAGTCGTGCAAATTTATTGTAGATTATGAGACTAAATGAACAAGGAACTACGATTTTTTCACACAAAAGCAGTAGCTTGAGTATTGTTTAAGCTTTATATTTATATCGTTGAGTTCAAATCTCTAGCCATTTAACCTTTAAAGCAGAGGAAAGATCTGACGATGGTACATGAGTTTTTTGTGCGCAAAGTTCCAGAGCTAAGTCCTTTCCGGTTGCATATTCGATATCCTCACTAACGGTCATAGAATTTGCGGTCTCTTACAGCAAGTTGGAGTGCCTCTCGCTGCTACATTGCATAAGGACTCGTCTTAAATGAATTGTACTTCTCAGCACCATAATATTTGTTCTTTCATGCAGCGGAGACACAGTTTTGCCTAAACTTTCATGCACCGAGTACATTTGAAAGACAAATGCGCTTGTTCTTGCACTGTTCCCATCCCTCGTCAAATGCACCTTGATGCAAAGGCTTCAATTTAAAAGGAAAAGAGAGAAAAAAAAAATACTTTGGTGATCTTACTTGTTTAGTTCTGTTGGTTTAAACTTATGTCCTAAGCTTCATTTTGTTTATATTTCATTTCAGTTTTGCAAATCAAAATGCCGTCTAGCTTGCACATATGTCTTAGCCACCAACCACATTACCAAAGGAAGCCACCAGATGAGACGGTGACACACACGTTGACTGCCCATTCATTGCATGCGTGAAGTATAGAGCAGCATATAATATGTTGTTGTATATATGTGTATTTTGATAAAGTGACGGTGTTGATAACTTCGCTGAGCTGTCAACAGTGAGCTGACAGTTCACGTTATCGACATCTACAAAAAAAATATTTAAGTAAATTTCGTCTCCCAGGCATCCATCCCATTATGAGACTGAAGGTAGTTCACGACCTTGCGGACATCCATCCCTGACAATAATTTTTTAAAAAAAAAAGTGATTTGGTCTGTCTATCCGCGATAGTTGTACGACTAGTGAATCAACTCTCTATATATAATAATTTTAAAAATTCTTTTAAAAATTAAGCGATTGATAAATTACAAGACCAACGCTTTCGTCAAACTAACTATAACGTTTGTCCATTCAGTGCATGGACGAAGAATAGAGCAACAAATATATATAATGGTTTTCAAGTTTAGTTTAGAAACCAAGCAACGTGTGTGTGTGTATCTATATAATAGTGGTTTTCAAGTTTAGTTTGTAAACCAAGTGTTTAATCATTGAGTTTAACTTTGTCTGCTCAACAAATAAAGGCCACGACATATGAGCCACAACACATGCTTTAATCGAAGACATAGCCCTTAAACTTTGTTCATGCTTCTTTTTGCCTTTTTCTCTAGATATATTTGTGGTTTGATAGCTAGATTCGAGCATTGACATAAACCTGCCAATGAGTAACAAATAGTGTCACCTTGAGAGTCTTAATGTTGTAAGAACTAACGAAAACAAATGATAATACACTGAATTGAAAAACTCTTGCACCGCTTTTGGCTCTGAGTTGGTATTTATACATCAGTGGATTTTGAACATGTGTTGGTGTCATTCTTACTATAAACAACTGCATGGTTTTGACCATCTAGGACTGTTAGATATATTGATAAACAATAATTTGTTCTTCTCTGTGTCTGTTTTCATCACATCAGTCTACCTTGATCTAACGACATTTCGAGATGGTTTATAATTGAGATCGGTGGTCTAAGATCATATAATGTTATTAGTGTTACCTTCCAAACTTATTTAGACAATATTGACAAAAATGGTATCAATTGTTGTGTTTCATTTACATGTAGCACTATATATATACACTGAAGAGCTAATTCTATGGGCTAAAATGAAGCTGTAAAAGATGAAAATCCTATAACTATGCCCAAAACTTAAGCTATACAAGAAGGAAGTGAAATAGATCATGGCATTTGTTATGGGCTGTCAAGACTCTAAAGTTTAGCACTTATTTAACATGTGCATGGCATTTGTTATGGACTGTCAAGATTCTAAAGTTAAGCACTTATTTAACATGTGCATAAACCCGGTTGATACTCCCCCTTAAGTTGGAGCATGGAGATTTCGAATGCCCAACTTGCCGCAAAGATAATGAAACTGGTGACGCCCAAGTGCCTTAGTGAAGATGTCGACGACCTGCTGTGCTGTGCGAACATGTGCGGTACTAATGTTGCCGGCAAGTAGCTGCTCTCAATGTAGTGACAGTCAATCTCAATGTGCTTGGTCCTTTCATGAAAGACCGGGTTCGAAGCAATATGTAATGCCGCTTGATTGTCACAAAATAGTCTCATAGGACGATCATGGTGAACGCCAAGAGAGAGAAGAAAGGATTTGAGCCAAGTGAGCTCGCAAGTGGTTACCGCCATCGAACGGTATTCTGCCTCAGCAGATGATCGAGAAACTGTCAGCTGTTTCTTGGTACGCCATGAAATGGGGGAATTTCCCAAAACAAAATATCCGGTAACGGAACATCGGGTGAGTAGGCAGCTGGCCCAGTCTGAGTCATAAAAGGCATAGATCTGAAGAGGACTATCAGCCGACAAAAATAAGCCTAGGCCCGGGGTGGCTTTGAGATACCGTAAAACCCAAAGTACGGCATCCCAATGTTGGGAACGAGGAGACTGCATGAACTGGGACAAGACATGGACCACATAACAAATGTCAGGGCTAGTAATGGTGAGGTAGACAAGGCGACCAATGAGTCGCCGATATGGTCCTGGGTCGAAAAGGAGAGGACCCCAACAAGAGCAAGACCGTGGTTCTGTTCCATAGGGAAGGCAGCGGGCTTGGACGCAGATAAACCGGATTCAGAGAGGATATCCAGTGCATATTTGTGCTGAGAGATAAAGAGGCCACGCGGTCCACGTGCTGCTAAGATACTTTTTGAACGAAGAGCAGGCGGTGCTATTATTCCCAGTGAGTATCAAATCATCCACATACACAAGGACAGAGAGAAAGACGTCCCCTTTCCGGTAGGTGAAAAGTGTGTGATCGGCATGGGACTGAAGAAAGCCATAAGAACGTAGGGCGGTGGAGAGCTTTGCAAACCAGTTGCAGGGGTGACTGTCGTAAACCATAGAGAGATTTGCGCAAACGGAGAACCTTATTTGGGCTAGAAGGAGAGAACCCCGGAGGTGACCATATATATACTTCTTCATGGAGATCACCATGCAGAAAGGCATTGTTTATGTCCATTTGATGGAGCTCCCAATTTTTAATAACGACGACTGCTAAGAATACCCGAACGCTCACCATTTTGGCAACTGGGGCAAAAGTCTGGGTATAGTCAAGTCCTTCAACTTGAGTATCCCCTCGAACCACAACTCGGGCCTTGTATCTCTCAATAGACCCGTCGAGAGTTGAATTTAATTTTGTATACCCATTTTGAGCCAATGGGCTTCTTGCCAGGAGGTAAGTCTTTAATAGTCCAGGTATCATTTGCTTCAAGAGCGTCTATTTCTACTCGCATGGTTGCACGCCACTTTGGATCATGGGATGTAGTCTTGTAGGAACGCGGCTCAGAGCCAGAAGAAACTGCATCCAAAAATTGAGTGTGCGCATCAGAAAATGACTTACAAGATACAAAATTAGCCAAAGGATACCTGGGACCGCTAGAGCCGTTGGTGGGTGTTGAAGATGCAGGGGGGGAAGAACTTGAGCAGTGTGACATACATAGTCCTTAAGAGAAGAAGGAGCTTTCTTTTGTCGCTTTCCATGACCAAGAGTGGGAGACAGAACAGTAGGAGAGCTCGATGGAGAAGCCGGAGAGGAGATATCGGGGTCAGGACCCACAGTGATACCCGACAGACCAGGGGAAGGAGTGGCAGCCAGTGAGGGTGGCGGATCTCCCCCTGTCACTGGTGGTGTGTCTCCCCCTATCACCGGAGGGGATGCCATAGGATGTTCAGCACAGTCCCATGCTGGGCAGAAAGTGGTAGTCGCGTGTGTAGGAGAAGGGCTAATAGGTGTGGTAAATGGGAAGACGGCTTCCTCAAACTTCACATCCCGAGAGAAGAAAACTTGATTAGTTTCAAGATCATATACCCGCCAACCTTTCTTGCCCGTGGGATACCCAAGAAAAACACAGTGTCTACTTCTATGGGCAAATTTGTCTGCGGATTTTGTGTGAGCATAGCAAAGACAACCAAAGACCCGAATATGGGAATATGATGGGACCTTTTAGAAGAGGAGTTCATGGGGTGTTTTGTGTTTGAGAATGGCTGAAGAAGTACGGTTTATAAGGTGAGCAACGGTAAGTACACATTCCCTCCAAAACTTAATAGGTAGGTTGGCTTGAAAACGTAAGGCTCGGGCGACCTCTAGAATATGACGGCGTTTCCTCTCAACCCTCCCATTTTGTTTGGGTGTATCGACCATAGATGTTTGGTGTCATATATCGTGATCATTGTAGAATTAGGTCATGGGCTGGGAATCAAATTCATAGCAGTTATCGCTCTGAATTATTTTGACAAGTTTGCCAAATTGGGTATGGACCATATTGCAGAAGTTTCGAAGCAAGGTACCAGTCTGACCCTTATCATGCATTAAATAAACCCTGACAGACCTACTATAGTCATCCACAATGGTCAAAAAATATTTTGCACCAGAAATAGTGCTTACTCGATAGGGGCCCCAAATGTCGCAATGTATCAATCCAAAAATATCCATAGCACGACTAGTACTATCAGGAAAAACAGTCCGAGTGTGCTTTGCACGACAACACACATCACAAATCATTTTAAAGGAAGGGGAAACAACTGAAACTGTAGGAAGATGAATAAGAGGCTGACTGGAGGGATGCCCCATGCGCCGATGCCAGAGCTCGTAGGACTCAAACTCAGAGACGGCGGTCACTATAGCAGTAGAGAGTGGCTGAAACACGAACACCCCCCGATGCATCTTACCCAGTCCAATTGGGCTCTTAGAAGTGCGGTCCTGCAATACACATATATCATGGGAGAAAGCCACAAAGCAGTTAGCGTTAATAGCTAAACATGAGACATAAATAAGATTAACAGTCAAGTTTGGCACATAAAGCACGTGGCGAAGAGTGATGCCGTCTGCCAAGGAGACACTGCCTGCTTTGATGGCATTAGTTTGAAGACCGTCCGGTAAGCCTACCAGAGAAGGTGAAATATCCCAAATACTTGAAAAGAAATTCAAGTTCCCCATCATATGGTGCAAGGCACCGCTATCAATCAACCAAATATGTTTAGTAGGCAGAGATTTACCTACGAGATAGTCTGTACCCGATGGAGAGGATTCCAGAAAAGTGTGAGGCATTGCATCTGCTCAGGTGTCAGGCCCGGAAGTGGCGGCGGCCTGTGCCTGGCTGAGAGAAGGGCTATTGTTTTGTGTCACGGCGGCAGAGGCCTGGAGTGGGCCAGATGATGAGCCGACTGCGTTCTGTGACATGGCAGGCGATCCACGACCCCTCCCTCGCCCCTTACCAGGCGGAGCAATACCAAGGCGGCGATAACATTTCTCCTGTGTGTGACCCACCCGATGACAAAATGTGCACCAGGGCCGTCCTGTAGATGTACGGTCTGGGTCCCCTGCAGTGGCTGAAACAAGGCCAGAAGACCGTGCAGTAGGCGGCCCATTTTGGGCGTGAAAACCAACCGTCGGGGTAGTGTCACGGCTACCTGTGATGCCCCGGTGAGACTCTTCCTGCATGACCATGGCATAGACTCTGTCTATGTTGGGAAACGGGTCCATATTTATAATATGAGTACGCAAAGTAGCGTACTTGTCATCGAGGCCCATGAGAAATTGGTAGGTCTGTAAGTCTTGATACTAATTCATTTTTTCAGTACCTTTGGGACACCCACACGACTTCAAAGGCGACAAAGTCAACAATTCATCCCACATCCCAAGCAATTTCGTGTAATAGGTCATGACAAAGGCCCTTCCCTGTGTAGTCATAGACGCATCAGACCACAATTTATAGATCCTAGGTCTATTGGGTATTGAGTATCGGGTTTTCAAGGAATCCCATATTAATTTGGCCTCATTAAGTCGTGGCATAGTGGCACGATAGGGGGATCTAGTGAGTTACAAATCCAAGAACATAACGTAGAGTTAACAATATCCCAAGCTAGAAAATCTTCAGACTTAGGGTCTGGTTTTGTAATTCTTCCTTCAATAAAAGCAAGCTTATTGTGTGATTTTAGAGTCAGAATAGCCGATTGTTCCCAAGCAACATAATTGTCTCCTTTCAAGGTATCCTTACTAAGGGAATTACATGAGTTTGCTTGACTGGACAAGTAATATTCTGAAGTTGTATCGAGGTGCTTGGGCTTGGAGGTTTCTGCGTCCCTAGCCATGTCGATGAAGATGGAAACACACCGCTCCTTGATTGCGGGTCTGATTGAATGCGTCGACAGTGATTGTCGAGAGTTGTCGGATTGCTTGCACACTAGCAGAGAAGGATACGGGACCTGAGAGTCCGATGAAGCGAAGGCCGATTCTATGGGCTACAGGCTGGAATTTGACGTAGCCGAGTGACAGTGGTCGGGGAAGAATGAACGCCGGACGAGGAGAGAAAAAAAACAAGAAGAAAAGAGGGCTAAGTGGAAATATTAGGCTCTGATACCATGACAAAAATAATATCAATTGTTGTGTTTCATTTACATGTAGCACTATATATATATACACTGAAGAGCTAATTCTATGGGCTAAAATAAAGCTGTAAAAGATGAAAATCCTATAACTATGCCCAAAACTTAAGTTATACAAGAAGGAAGTGAAATAGATCATGGCATTTGTTATGGGCTGTCAAGACTCTAAAGTTTATCACTTATTTAACATGTGCATGGCATTTGTTATGAGCTGTCAAGATTCTAAAGTTAAGAACTTATTTAACATGTGCATAATTCCGGTTGATAAATATACACATTCATAGTTATTTACCTTCTAGTATACACGTTGAGTGAGACTATATTTGCACTTTCTATTTTTTCATTGAGTCGTGATGAATGTAAGTCATTTTCATCGAAATAATAAAAACATCACTTGAGCATAGTCCTTACTCCTTTTCCTTAATCTCACTCATCTATTTTTCATATTTTGTTTCAGCATTTACTTATAATTTCTTCATTTCCTAACCAATCATCATTATGCAATACCCGTCTGTAAAAGTTGTCAAACATTAAACTTTGCAGTTCTGAGATTTCAAAATGCAAGGATTTTGAAATGAAGGGATTCTAAACTTCCTAAATTTTCAAACTTATTCATTTCTGAATGTTCAGTTAACCTTCTTCAGCACCATACACATTTTAGTTCTTAATTTACGTTAGCACACCTCAGTACCCTAGGTAACCAAGTTTATCTTAGGTACATCAATTCAACAGTTCAACTCACGTAAACAATAACCAAAGCTTATTCAGTCTTTGAATTCAAACTCTTTTATTATAAAATTGTTGCCAATTTATAAGAGTTTGATTACCATGAACACAAAGAATGTAAACTGTCTGTGTTTAATGTGTCTATACACTAGGTTTGATTGGGAGTACGAGTAAATTAATTAAGAGTAGTGGTAATTTAAATAGCACTGAAATATACCTAAAACATTTGGCCAAAAGAGCTCTGATGATATTCTTAAGTCCTCATAGATCGTTTTAAGAATAAGATAAAAGAGGCACACCCCCCCCCCCCCAAACGTCAGACCATTTTAACTTATTTAAAATTGTGTTTATACACGGTCCCATTAAGACTTGGCATGCTGCTTTACATAATTTATATAAACCTTTCAAGTGTATGTGCCAGAATATTTTACAAGCAAACATTTTTTGGCACGCCCAGTAAGATAGAGATTTGTGCTAATTCTGCAAAAAATTGTTCTTATTATGAGGAATCCTAATGACTATTTCTGAATTCGGCAGCCCAAGCCCAAACATTGCTTGAACCTCTAACTCAGTGGGGCATATGAGGGTGGAAGATGTATAGGAGAAAACCATCTAAATCCTTTTGGGGATTAAGGGGAGATCTTTCTGGGAAGGAAATTATGAGCAATGAACACATCTAAAAGATGATGAACGTTTTTGAGAGTATGCAAATGAGCGTGTTTGAGAGCACGATAACGTTCACGGACTTTCTAAATGGAATTAGAAACTCCAAGAGACAAAATGCCAACAACAGAGTCTCACTGCAAAATGGGGGACCAGGTCGACCAAGGGGTAAATAGCTATTGGGTGGCAAGTCAAGTTTATGACTTTCAAGGAACATCAACCTAGAAATTTACCAATTTAGACAAGGAAATGACCAGGGTTGGAGGCCCCATGGACATAACTATCATTACATGCATCCCAGACGCCTTCGGCGGTCAACAAATCCTTATACCTATCCTCGTGTTATTACAATCCTTATAATATCCACCTTCTAATCCATAAATGATGTCCAACAGAGAGCAACTGATGGACCTCATTAGAGAGCAGATTGGGCCCTGCCTTAGACACATCGATCGACCTTGTTATTTAAAATCTTATCATGAGTAGATCGATCTGAACTTTCCTTTTTCAAGAGATTACAGAGTCCCTGACTGTACTACCTTTAGCAGCTAAACCAATTAATCAATAACAGAGCATATAGGCTATTTAACAATCCAATGCGAAGAGCTGGCTAAAGTTAATTATTTCAAGTTAAGATTATTCACTAGCTCTATTTCTGATACGACTTTCATCTCATATATCATCTTGCCACTAAACTTGGTCGACTTTTGGACCCAAAGGATGATCTATTCCATGCTCACTTCTATAGAACAGCCTCAGAAGTCTCCATCACTGGTCGGAGTCCCCCTAAGAAAGGCCCAAATCTTAGTTCGGTTGAGGTGAAAGAGGAAAAGAAATTTTATACCTTTGACATCATTAAGGCCAAACAATTTTTTCGTCAACGTGTTGAACGATGGTGTTGTACTATTATCACCTGGCTTGCTATAAGCTTCCCAAATTAAAAATTAAAGGATTGAGGAATAAAGCTTACTGTAATTATCATGATAATTGGACTCATTTAACTAAAAACTATAAATATTTGACACAAAACTGATATGATGTTGTTTAGGCTGAAAACAAATTTTCGAACTGTATTGAACAACATAACCAAAAGACTTAGGTAGCGTTTGAAATCACTAAAGTTTCTAGTTTTGATTTTTGTTTTGAGACCACCACTGCCACCGCTCGCCACCACTACCAAAGAAAAAACTCAAAATAAAAACTGGATAATTAAATACTCAAAAGAAAATTTGTGTAATCAAACACTCATTTATTTTTGTAAAGAATAAAAACTAAGCTGGTTTTGATTTTTTTGGAAATTGAAAACCAAAACTGTGATTTCAAACAGACCATACTTTCTCAAACCAAACACCAATAATCGAGATAAATTGACTAGTACGATTTATTATAGCTTGAATAATGTTGGGATGAAGCTTTGAAGACGAAAAAAAATCCTAATACTAGAATCGTTTTTTTTTTCTTTTTTGGTTAGAATAATATCATTACTTATCGCAAGTCGCAACTACGTAATTGAGCATCAAACGTGAAAAACAATTATCACCAAAATCTTACAAAGTTTAAATCTTACTCTCTAGCACACACATATTTGGTCATTAACAACCTTGACAGAATAAGCAAAATCTTACCATGTGGGATGAAGCATATGCAAACACAGTGACAGTGTACCAAATTTCAAATGTACACTCCCAGAGGTCTTTGGTCAAACACATGCCTAGGGCTTGGTGCAAAAGGTCCTCCCCCCCCCCCCCCACAACACACACACACAAATAAATAAAAATGAAAACTTCTAAAAATGAAAGCTAAAAAGGCAAACAAAGAAAACATAAAAATAATGACAATCCATAAAACAAATAGTTAGAATAAAAAACAAAAAATGTTCATATTTTTTTGTCACAAAATCCACTAATACGGACCTCGCCCTCTCTTTCTCCCTTTGGTTCAGCCGCACTGGGTATACAGCGCCTCCATCCACAACCTAGGGTTTTCACATCCCCCATACGCCGTCGTTTCTGGGTTCACCCGAAGCTGGATTCGCTCTCCTTCCTCAGACGAATCTCCATGCGACGTTGGTTCAGCGGCTTCGTCGATTAGCCCCCCCAACCCCCTCCATGTTCAAAAAGAAGCTCCGATTTTCACTCTCAACAGTCCGATTGGGCCAGGGCTGAATGATTGATCCGTCAAACTGACTAATCAGTCTTGCAGCTTCCAAAAGTTAGGGTCTTTGAATGGCATTGGGCGACCTGATGGCGTCGCGATTCTCGCAGTCGTCCGCCGCCATGGTCGCGGTTGCGCTACCCAACAACCACAACCACCAGGATTCCGACTGGCTGTCGAGCTCGAACTCGAATTCGAACCACGTCGACGAGCTGGAGTCGATTTCGGGCGGGCCGAGGAGCGGTAGGGATGCGAGGGATTCGGAAATGGCGAGCAGCAGTTATGGGAACGGGACGGCCGGGGTGACTAGCATGGCGTACCTGCCGCAGACGATAGTGCTTTGCGAGCTGCGGCATGAGTCGATTGAGGCGTCTGCACCGTCCGGCCCCTCGGAGAGCGGGCTGGTCTCGAAGTGGCGGCCGAAGGACCGAGTAAGTGCTTTCCCGCTGCTTTGATTTGATTCGATCAGTACTGCTGCTTTAGCTGTGCATTTGTTGTAGCTGGCAATTAATTTGCATTTCTTGAATGTAGGATTAGGGCATTGCAGTTTAAAAGTGGTTGTGACTTAATTGCTACTGAATTTTGAATTTGCTTGTGGATTAAGTTGTTGTGTTGTTTAGTCATGAGGTGCTTCGACAGTATTAGTTCGATTAAAGAATGCACTATGGTTTATCCTGAGAATGATACTCTTGGTTGGAGCCTATAACGAAATTGAGGTGAAATTGAAAGTGCAATATGTTTTTATATATACTTGACATGGCTTCAAGTAGAATATCTGGGCCAGCTGGCTAGCTGAAGCAAATTTGAAGTACTATAAGGTTCCGTATGACGCTAGGAGTTTCCAATCTATACGTGGATTGTAGTTCGTAATTAACCGTTAATCTCTTCTTTCTTAAAGCTCAATTTAAGGGTTCACAAGGTTGAAGTTTTATAGGCAATCCTTACATTGGCGAGCAGGGCTGTGAAGTTAAGGAAGGAGACTATGGTGGGCATTTGTCTTTTCTAGTGCATTTCGTGGAAAGGAAATAGAAGTGCTTTTTGGAAAGGGAAACTAAGAGGGGTCTACATGTTCATGGTCATATTTCTTTGCTAATTTCTAATAACTTTGATTTGGGTGGCACTAACAATGAAGTAGGAATGAATGCAGGGTTAGCAGGAATGATGGTATGGTTCGAGGTTCAGCTTTCTTCCAGTACGTAAAACTCAATTTAAAGCCTTAGGGTTAAGGGAATGACCATTTCTCAATTTGATAGTATTTTTGGTAGTGGTCTACGTATCCTATTGGTTTCGACAGGGAAATCTTTGTAGAGAAAATCTCATAGTAGAAGAACGAAGCATGCTGTACGAAAGGAGCTTCAGTAAATGACTAAAATGGCTTTGCCTAGGAATGCAATCCCAGATCATTAGCTCTTTATTAATCAAACCAGCTAGTAAACCTTGCATCCCTTATTAGAAAACAGGGACTTTGGGCAATTTGTGAAAACAGTTTGGCGGAGTTTGAAACATTAGCTGCCATGGTTGGTAGAAAATGCAATGGATTTACCATATGTAGTATGGAGCTTCTTAGAACTTCTAGACAAAGTATGTTCTTTCTTAGCGAGCTCCACCTGATAGCTTGTTCTGGTCCATGTTTTCTAGGTACTTGCAAAACTTATAATGATTTGATATATGTCCCCTTCACTTTAGATCTCCGAACTTCTTTTTGCAGATGAAGACCGGATGTGTTGCTCTCGTATTATGTTTAAACATTAGCGTTGATCCACCCGACGTAATAAAGATATCACCTTGTGCCAGAATGGAGTGCTGGATAGGTATAGTCATTGTGTTGTTGTTTTTGTTTCTTTTCATATCCATATTTGCGTAATTGAATCTATTGTATCTTGGTTTTATGCTTCTGGATGGTATAACTTAAATCTTCCCTGATGCAATATTAACTGTTGTTTAATCTGCCTAGACGTTTCTTTATAAATTTTTCTACAAAATCTTGTTGGTACAGCTTTCTGCACGATTTTGTCTATATATACTGTAATTTTCTGCAAAAATTGTATCAATATATGTTCTGGTGCTCATAATTTTTTGGATTGGTGATTGGTTGCTGGATATGCCTCTTGCATGAAGGGATTTTTTTTACCGATAAAACTGAAATTTAAGTGCTAGAAACTTCAGCGCTAAATTTGAAAAAATGAAAGCTTAAGCGGCTGCATTTTTACCATTGAAAAATAAGTCAATCTGTTTGCTTAACCAAAAGCAGATGTTTAAAATTTTTTCCATTGCTCATTTTGTCCATTTTTACAGAACTATACATTTATAATTTTTATTGCCAAAAACCTTGTTGGTTGTGTTGGTGGTGGTGGTGACAGTCGTGATGGAGTAATAATTGTGGTGGTGGTGTAAAGGTGCTAACGACGGTGGTGGTAATGCTGCATGAAGATGTGGTGTTGGTGATTTTGGTGGCGGCGACATGATGGTCATTGTGGCGGTTGCAGTTTGGTCGATATAGAGATGGTTTTGGCGGATGTGGACGTCGTTGTGGCGGCGATGGTGTGGTGGAGGTGGCAGTTTCCTTATGATGGTGATGGTCGGCAGTGGCGACGGCTAGGCCATGGTAGTTGTTGTGGTGGTGGCAAAAGGGACAGTAATTGTTGTGGTGGCTCTTGTTTCATGGAGGTGGTGTTGCCAGCGAATTGATTGTGGCGACATTATGGTGGTAATTATGCTTTTTGCATAAATCTGGTTTAATAACTTTGGTCATCTCACTTAAAATTATAAGTATTAAGTAATCCACCATGACGAAAATTTCGGTCTATTTTTGGCATGAATTAATTTGTTAAGTGATCCACCAGACTAAAATTTTGGTCTATCAAGCACACCTTGTTTCGTACCCCATATTGTCAATCTTGCTAGTCATACATTCAAACACCGTCCATCCATTCTTTTACAGTGGAAATGATTTTTGACAGCCCCAACATTCTGCATCAAGAGCACTGGTGGCTGTCCTTCACTCTTCATCTGAAATTTGATGCATGAGAAGTTAGTGTCTTGATACCCTTGAGTGTGAATAAGGAACATCATGCTGTTTCCTAGATTTTTAGAAAGGCAACCCCTAATGCCAAAGCTCTAGGGCCATTGCCAGAGCAGTAGTTGTCTTTCAAGTGATGAATTGACAAAAATGACCTTCATTCACCAACGCTCATATATTCCTGCCTGCCACCACTCGCCTCCACCCACCATCCCCACACTTCCAGCGACCTTACTCTGCATCTCGGATCTCCGTCTAGCCAGTGTCCAAATTCCAAAGCCTCACAACACCTGCCCATAAAAAAATTTAAATCCATACCCAGGTTCTTGATTTTTCAAACTAGGGTTTTAATTTCTCTCCACAAACCACAATCAATGATGGTAACCACGTACCACCAACCCCACCATAAGCAGAAACCACCACTGCGACCTCCCACCACGAGAGCATGTAATTTGATGTTGGTAATTGAAAATATCTGATTTTGATTTCGATTTGTAGTTTGGCTGAAAATCTCCTGTCGACCTCCTCCTCTTCAAATCCCGAGTAATCAAACTTAGCTCTCTCAGCCCCGAAATACCCAGATCTGCTTCTCTCTACCCCTCTTGACTCTTCTCATGGTCAATGTTTGTTGTGGGTGGACATGATTGTGAGGTTGCCATAGGTGGTGGTGCATGGTACAAGATAGAAAGCTGAGGGAGGGTATTAGCTGAAGGTGATGCCTGAATTGGCATTGGAGCAGTGATGCTGGTTCTGATTCAGTGAGCAGGAGTGATGGAGAGAAGAGGAAAGAGGCGAAGCTTTCAGGTAGTGGGGACATTTTTGTCTGTACAAAATGTAGTGCTTGTTGTTGCTTTGGCAAAAGCCCTTATTGCCCTAGAAATACATTTCATATCTGCTATGTATAAAGCAAAAGTTAAAGAATCTCTCCTTCAAAGGAACGAAGGGAGTAGTTCAGTAGATTGGCATAATAGATGCCAATCTTAATCTTGATCCAAGTTTCCAGTAAGCGAGGGCTTTTTTGACATGGATGTGATGTGATGTCAACAGTCGACACGATCTCTTGCATATAAGCGTTTAGTTAACATAATAGAGCTATGTGTTTTAGGACATGGTCGCGCAATTAGTGTGTCTAAATATATGCTTGAGGTAATCAAGTCAACTTGTTAGCTTATTTATTTGTGTTTACTTGGGTTCATTTTATCCTTGCTTGTGCAATTTAATGATGCATATTGGAAAATACTCTGCAAAGTTTATACTCTGACATAGCAGATTAATCTTTCATTTGTACGTAGATCCATTCTCTATGGCACCTCAAAAAGCACTTGAAACAATCGGGAAAAACTTGAATACTCAGTACGAAAGGTGGCAACCAAGGGTGAGCAAAAATGTCTTTGCATCAATAATAATTTTTATTTTTATCTCTTACAAAGTTCAGATATCTGTGATCAGGCTCGGTATAAACTCAGTTTAGATCCTACCGTGGAGGAAGTGAGGAAACTCTGTACTACGTGTCGCAAATATGCCAAATCTGAGAGAGTTCTATTTCACTACAATGGGCATGGTGTGCCAAAGCCAACAGCTAATGGTGAAATCTGGTTGTTTAATAAGGTACTAATTCACATCCAAAAGCAAAATGCCTTTCTGTTTCCTGGACTTGATCATCACTTGCTGTGTTTTTCACTGTAGAGCTATACACAATATATTCCTTTGCCCGTCAGCGACCTAGATTCATGGTTGAAAACGCCCTCGATATACGTTTTTGACTGCTCTGCTGCAGGGATGGTTGTCAATGCCTTCATTGAGGTATGACTTGCTCCCCATTTGGTAATAGGATCTGATTTAATTCCCTTAACCTTCTGACTTTTGGATCCAATTCTCTCGCTGTCATATAGCTCCAGGATTGGACTTCCACTAGCTCGTCGGGACCTTCCGTGCGGGATTGCATACTGCTGGCGGCATGTGAAGCACATGAGACTCTTCCTCAGAGTGAAGAATTTCCTGCTGATGTGTTTACGTCCTGTCTCACTACACCCATCAAGATGGCGTTGAGATGGTGATCCCCATTATTGTTACTCCTAAATCCGCGCACATTTTTTTCTGGTGTTGTTCTTTACCCCGTTTTTACCTACATTATTGTTCTGATCAGAGTTTCTGGTACATCAAATCTAGCCAACCAAAAATGTGTAACCATTGGTCAGTAGATGTTAATTCTCTCTTCTTCCCCTCACCTCTCTTGGCAAGCAAAGTGATTTATACATGAATCTTTGTAGTATCTTATACAACTACATACAGATACCAAAGAAGCAAGCCTTAACAAACCACAACCCCAAACAGTGAATCGACTAAGCTTACCCGCCATGTACTGCGCTCCCATGAATCAACGAACAGTGTACTCATACCACGTATGGAAGCGAATGACGAACCAGGTGGCAGGGGTTTTGTTTTGATAATAGATCACAATAGGCTGTGGTGCGGCGGCGGCGGCGGTTGCCATAAATATGTCGAGAAGAGATTGCAGTCTTGATGGCGGTGAGTATGAGGGTTGGGGTGGGGGAAGAGAAAAAATTGAGAGAAGAGAAGAAATCATGGGATGAGAGATAGGATCTAGAAGCGGGGAGGGGGGGTGGTGGTGGGTGTTCGGAATGAGAGTTCAGAGGATAGAGGACAGAGAAAAGAACGAACATGATATGGAATAGTTGTGCAGAGGACAGAATAAAAACGGACATAGAGGGCTATTTTGGACAATTTACACAATGCCAGATTTTCTGGCGAACTGATTTTTTGTGTTTTAAACAACCACGTGGTGTGGTGGGCAACTTCAGATGTGTTGGGAAAGGGGAGCCCTTCCCAAGCTCAGGCAGGGATGGGCTCCCATACATGCATACATTTACATGGGTGTGTGTGTGCTTATGACACACACACACACACACATATATATATGTATATGTGTTTATTAGTTTATGTGAAATTTATACCTGAAGAAAACTGAGTGTGAGAACATATATTTTGTGCCATTGTTTGCAAGTGGGCATGCAATGCGGTTCTTTTCATTTTACAGGTGCTGCTTGTTCTTTTTCTTCTTGAGTTTAATGCTTTAGGCCGCTATGTGGTTATTATTAACTTCATGTTTGAGTTTGCTGATCTTCTGATGATCACGTTCATTTCCAGGTTCTGCACTCGCTCGTTGCTTCAAGAGTCTTTTGACTACTCACTTATAGATAAAATCCCTGGTCGCCAAACTGACCGGAAAACACTTCTTGGGGAGTTGAATTGGATTTTTACAGCAGTTACTGATACAATTGCCTGGAATGTCCTCCCGCATGGTACTAAATCCGGGACACTGAAGTTGTGTGGCATTGTGCAGCATTTCTTATTCTTGCATTAGTTGCTTGATTGGTAGGCATAACTTAATTTTTTCTTATGCAGATTTATTCCAGAGATTGTTCAGACAAGATCTACTAGTTGCCAGCCTGTTCCGAAATTTTTTACTTGCAGAGAGAATTATGCGTTCTGCCAATTGTTCACCAATTTCATATCCCATGCTGCCTCCCACTCATCAGCATCACATGTGGTAGGTGCTTGTTGCAAATCTTAGCACCATGTGGTTGTGTATTATGTACGATAAGATTATAATGCATATTTTTGTGTCTATATTGAAAGGAAATTCTCGCTGACGTATTTGCAACATGTCTATACTTATTTTGGTTTTCCATGTCAACTGTCTGTGTCTGTGTCGTGTCGTATCAGTATCTGGTATAATTTGATTTTGATTCTGTATCACGATTTGTATATCAGGGATGCCTGGGACATGGCTTCTGAAATCTGCCTTTCTCAGCTCCCAACGCTTGTTGAGGATCCTAATGCAGAGTTCCAGGTTTGAGTTCCTTATTTTCTCTTCCGTTGTGATTATTTCCATCAATTGTCTACAATTTCTCAAAACTACCCAAGAACATGGTGCCTATTTGTTTCAAGTTTATTTGTGTTGATATCCAAGCACTTTTCTTTTTGCCAGCCGAGTCCTTTTTTCACGGAACAGTTGACAGCCTTTGAGCTGTGGCTTGATCATGGGTCTGAATTTAAGAAGCCACCCGAGCAGTTACCTATTGTTCTTCAGGTAATGGCTTCTTTCATGGTCCTTATTTGTTGTGTGGCCGGAATAGGGGTATTCTTTCAATGATATGGTGACTTTAAGCAAATTTTCTTGGATGTTGGCTTAATGTTTTCCTTGTTCTACCAAGTCTCGTTTCTTTTGTTTTTTGTGAAAATGTTCATTGAAGATGTTTCCTGTTGTTGCTCTTCATTGGCCAAATGCTAATCATTTGGTCCCTACTGGGCGTCTTCACTTGCTCAGGTGTAATTATCCGTATAGTGGCGTCATCAAGAGTTAAGGTTTTCATAAGTTGCACAGTTTTGGATAGGATAAGTAGAGTTAAGTGGTTACATGCCCCAACTTGATTGGGCCAGGCTACATGCTTGACACTTAGTTGCATGAAGCGGGGGCGGGGGTGCCGGGGGAACGTAGGCACCTAAAAGAATCTAAGTTTGGAAGCGCTAGAGTAGATATATATTGAAAAGAGAGACTGCTATTTAAAAAACCACAGCCGTATTACTGTTTTGTGTATATATATTAGACTCCACCATTGTGTACACCTTTTGTGCTTCCCTTGAAATTACCACAAGTGGCAGTTAATTATTGCTTTTGTAATTGTCACATGAAGTGGTTACCTTGGCAAAGAACAAAGGTAAAAATGTGGTTCGGCTGCTGCTTTTCACTTCTTTAGACATTCTTGGCGGCACATCTCCAGCGCAATAGGGTTATACATGGGGCCAAAAATCAATAAGAGTAAGAGGCTTTGTTCTCTCTAGAAGGGTAGTCAGTAAGAGGCAAGGAGGATTTAAGGACTTGGAGGAAGAGGGAAGCAAGGGATTTAGTCGACAAAGTGGTTGATTTCCGGGTACTCTCTTACTTTTTCCATGTGTCTCTATCCGGCAGATGGGGTTGAATTCCCATGTTACCTTAGGATGCGATCTCATGGAGCTCCTAACTTGGGATTGCAAAAGCATGGTTCTCAGAGAGAGGCATCGCGATATAGGGAATTTCCTGCAATGAAGGCTTGACATGCATGAATGTTACAAAAATATATACATAAACACCGGCCTACAATATTTTTCCTCAAACTTAAGAGGAATATTGCGATCACATTACCCTCAGAAGCATATTTCCTCTTTGACCAAGCTTCTCTTATCATATGGGTATAAAACTTTCAATTTGCTATTTATGATGATTTATTAGCTAAAATTTTGTGTGTGGGAAATTATCCGGCGCTTTGATAAATTAAAGGATCCTGAATGGGCCTTCTACCTCCACGCGGCATTGCTCCAGGCTGAGGAGCAAAAGTAGGAATCCGCCCATTTATTTATGCATTTTTTGCTGTAATTGTTTTGTCTAATGTGTTTCACAAAAATGAAGGATTTGCTTCCATCATAAATTTTGTTGAGCTCCTATTGTGTTGAAAGTTTCGGTGGAAATGAAGGTAGTATACTAGTAGTTGATGTAGTGTTTGCAACATGGAGGGAAGGGAGTGCCAAACTGTTGGTTAATTACTTGTTATATTCACGTGCTTTTTGTGATTCTAAGGTTACTATTGCTGTTATTCCTCGTGTGCTATTTTCTGGAAGAACCAAAACCAAATTACCCCTCGTTCTCTTAGAATTCTGAAGGATGTGGTGGTGTCTCTGTCGAATTCTGGCAGTCATACTTAACTTGCTTAAAGCATTCTTCTAGTAGATAAATCTATAGTGCTTGGAATTCATGAATATTACAATAGACAACACAGAGGACAAGTCTCAACACCGAAACAACAAATAGGAAAGGCACTAGTTCATGAGCTCTCTCTCTGTGTGTTGTTTTGCGCGAGATCTTCACCCTCTCCCTTTCCCATGTCACTAGCAGGTTATTATTTTTGTTTTTCTCTTTGAGTACTGACAATTTTTTAACTGGATCTGTCTTAGGTTTTACTTAGTCAGTGCCATCGGTTTCGTGCTCTGGTGCTTCTTGGAAGATATCTTGATATGGGCCCCCGGGCAGTAGATCTGGTAGTCTTATTAGCTTTATTGTGGCACAACCTGTTTCATTTTCTCCCACTACATGCTGTGTCTCGAATTTGATAGTTTACTTATATGTTTATATTTTCTGGCAGGCCTTGTCTGTAGGGATATTTCCGTATGTTCTAAAGCTCTTGCAAACTACTACTCCGGAACTTAGGCAAATTCTTGTCTTTATTTGGACAAAGATCCTTGCACTTGATAAGGTATTTCTGGAAATGCTTGTGGTTCATCATTTTTGTACCTGTGCATCTCCTGAACCATGTTTATCAGTCTTGCTGTTGTAGACTTGTATATTGATTATTTTTCTTCAAACATGCAAACACCGATTTAGCAGTTCTAATGCTTTTTTGTCTATGTTGAAAATTTTCTGCTCATTCATTTCTTTCGTTTCTTTTTTGGGTGAGAACAGTCATGCCAAGTTGATCTGGTAAAGGATGGTGGGCATACATATTTTATTAGGTTTCTCGATAGCATTGAAGCTTATCCAGAACAGCGTGCGATGGCTGCATTTGTCCTGGCGGTCATTGTAGATGGGCACAGGCGTGGGCAGGAAGCCTGCATGGAAGCAGGTCTGTTACTTGTTTGCTTAAAGCACCTTCAGGCCTCAACTCCAAATGATGCACAAGCTGAGCCCCTATTTCTTCAGTGGCTTTGTCTGTGTCTGGGAAAACTCTGGGAAGATTTCACTGAGGCACAAATAATAGCTTTGCAGGCAGATGCTCCTGCTATATATGCACCTCTAATCTCTGAGCCCCAACCAGAGGTTCGCGTTTTTCTTTTGGCGTAACAGGTTTAGGACGTGCATGTTTTTTAATTCTTCAATGCAATGTTCATTTCATAACTATGTGTAGCATTTTTTTACAGGTAAGAGCTTCAGCGGTTTTTGCACTGGGGACTCTACTTGATGTTGGATTTCACTTATCTAGCGATAGTGTTGGAGAAGAAGAAAGTGATGATGATGAAAAAGTTAAGGGTGAAGTTAGTATTGTAAAGAGCCTTTTGAATGTTGTTTCTGATGGAAGTCCATTGGTCAGGGCAGAGGTTGCTGTAGGTACGAATTACCCACATTGTACAATATTCTATAAGATCTTAATATTAAGGTGTTTCGTGCAACAAGATTTTTATTGGCTTTGTCACTCTCTAAGGCTGGTATAAATATCTTCGTGATTCGCATGTCACTGATGCGTTAGTTTTTGGGGTTTATTGGAGGTTCTGTAGTCTTGGTGTTCGTAGAATTTGATTTTGGATTTGCAGTTTCTTGAATCATTTTCTGATAGTGATATCCTCTGTTTTTCCGCTCAATTTAATGTTTGGTCTAAACGTGTTATGACCAAAATATTTGGCACAATTTTCTTTCTGGGACCTATACCATCGTGCTTGCCTAGATGTTGGCCCAAATGTTAGTGTATTTTGATTATTTTTTTTCTGAATTCGTATTGTTAGAATGCTGGCTTCTCGCGATTTCCCATTCCTATTAGGACACGCTCTTGATTCTTCCTATCGTATTATCTCACTCTCTCCGCGCCCCTATGTTAATGTATATTTGCAAATCTGGGTTTTGGTTAGTGGACAACAGTGTAAATATATTCGTTTGCATTGTTTCATATTTACAGCTCTTGCACGCTTTGCCTTTGTCCACAAGAAGCACCTGAAAGCAATTGCTGCTGCATATTGGAAACCGCAGTCTAACTCTGTACTCAGTTCCATGCCATCTTTTGCCCTCAGGGGTACAGGCAGTGGCTATACAACTCCAACCCAATATTCTCAAATTGGTCCCTTGTTGAGAGTTGGTGGTGACAACCAATCCGCTTCTCGCGATGGAAGGGTGTCGACCAGCAGCCCCCTTGCTACATCTGGAGTAATGCATGGATCCCCACTTTCTGATGATTCATCCCAACATTCTGATTCTGGAATATTGAATGATAGCATTAGCAACGTAGTTGTTAACCATACAAGGCCGAGACCACTAGACAATGCATTGTATTCACAATGTGTGTCAGCTATGTGTACACTAGCTAAGGATCCGTCTCCACGAATCGCAGGCCTTGGACGGCGAGTATTATCTATTATAGGGATTGAACAAGTGGTGACAAATTCTGTTCGGCACACTGGCGGCAGTGTTCGGTCAGGTGAATCCACATCGTCTCCAACCAGTAGTCTTGCTGGACTTGCACGTTCATCTTCTTGGTTTGATATGAACGCAGGTAAGCCTCTTTCTGTTGGTTTTATGCTGTATCCCTTACATAGTCTGGATTTCCATATGCTGAATTCTCGCATCTAGTTTGGCTTCCCACTTTAGTAATTTTGAATGGCTTAGCATTGCACAGTATTCCCTGCTGAGTTTTCTGTTTCCAGATCAGGATCTGTTATGCTGCCTGTAATTTTATCTTGTATGCTTATTAAAGAAAAATCCTTTCGAGCTGTTTTGCCAGGACATTTGCCTCTGACTTTTAGAACACCTCCTGTTAGTCCTCCTCGACCAAGTTACTTGACTGGAATGCGAAGAGTTTGTTCTTTAGAGCTCAGGCCTCATTTGATGATTTCTCCCGACTCAGGACTAGCTGACCCACTTCTAGGTTCTGGTGGAGTTTCTGGGGTTTCAGAACGCAGTTTACTTCCACAATCGACTATCTATAACTGGAGCTGTGGTCACTTCTCTAAGCCGTTGCTTACTGTTGCTGATGATAGTGAAGAGATGATTGCTAGAAGAGAAGAGAGGGAAAAATTTGCCCTTGACCACATAACTAAGTGCCAGCACTCCTGTGGGTCCTCTAACTGATCGGCTTCAGTTCTTCTCCTACTTTTATTATCATGTACTTCATAAGGAAAATTGTTATCAATTCACTCATTCTTCTTTGTCAGCTGTTAGCAAGCTGCACGATCAAATTGCTAGTTGGGATACAAAATTTGAAACTGGTACAAAAGCAGCTTTGCTTCATCCTTTCTCTCCAGTCGTGATTGCTGCAGATGAAAGTGAGCGTATCAGGTAGGTGAAATGACGAGCCAGTAGAATTATCAATAGTAATCGCTAAATTGTTTTTATACTTAGTTCATGACAGTTGTTAAAATTTCATTTTGTGCACTAGAACCCCTGGATATTCATGACAGTTCTCTTTTCTTTGAGCAACTGTCTTTTCCTTTGATGATTTTGAGGCTGAGAATCTTGTATTTCTTTAACAAAACAAAAGTAAATTTTTTTTTTCATTGCACATGCTCATACTTCCAAATGACATGCCCTTTAGGTTCGGTTTGTAGATATCCTCAAATTTTTACCAATGTACCTACCATTGTCCGAAACTAATATGGAGGTAGCATTGTGATTGTTATTCATTCTTCTTATCCAAAACTGCCTTGAAGGGACCTTCATTGATATCGTGGAGATATTTGTTGCCAAATTAGCCTTTTGATTTTGAGATGATATTTTGTCGACCTCTGGCAATTGCACGGTCTTATGACACTTCACTTCACAAGCATCTGTTGTTTCCAAACTGATGTGTTCTCCTCTCTCACTTAGCCCTTGCAATTTCTTTGAAGATTTCGCAATAAAATGCAATAAATGAAAGAACAGTTAGATTCCCTGCTAGCACGATAGAATTGAATATTATTATGTGTGAGTACTCCGAAGCCCTTCTTGTAAAGTCAAATCTAAGCCTGTTCGATACCTTACAATTTGTTCTTTACTCTCAAGCAGTATCATATATATGATCTTTCTTCAGCGCTCTTTCAGACAAGGCACCATCGCTTGAGATGGTCTGGTCATATCCAATGTAGGCCTTTAGATGCCCCTGTAAGGAGGAGTGAAGTGTACCAAGACTGACGAGGTGGGGGTAGGCCGAGGATAACTTGGGGAGAAGCAGTGAGAAAAGACTTGATTGCTACAATATTATTAGAGAATATGTGCTTTGATGGGGGGAATGAAAGAAAAGGATTCATGTTGGCGACCCCTACTAGTTTGGAGAAATGCTTGGATGATTACGATGATCTTTGGCGCTCTGTAAAAAAGTTTAAAATTAAGTCTTAGATGGGAGGTTCAAGCATCACCTAAGATTGTCCAAGATGCCCTTAAATTATGAGCAGAAGCAACACATGCATTGATAAAGCATAAGGGAGGCTGTGTGTCTTTTAGTTATAATATTGGTTTTTCTTTTTTTGGTACATTTGAGCCCTTGGCTCTGCCCCTGAGATGTTCGTAATGTTCGTTTAGCACAGATGAAGCTGATGATTGGGATACCAGATAGGCTAAACCAGTCTGTTTGTAGCGTGATGTCTGATACATACCTCTATATAGGCGCTTGGGATGATCATTACACTAAATTCAACTAGGCCTTATGCCAAACTTGTTGGTGTCAGCTACATGAATCATTTACTTCCATCTCCTTTGTCCATAGTGATTTCTCTTATACATCTCTATTGTTGGTCAAATCATAATATTTTCTTTCGGCGTGAAATTGCACCAAGTCACTTGAAGTACAAAAAAGCTTATGCTGGATATGTCAAAATTTTCAGCTGATTCTCAACTTGAGTCTAATCCACAATGGTTTTAGGGTAGGGATTAATTGACTGATTCACGCGTCAGCATTTTAACTTGTGTTAGAAATTGCTCTTTGGTCTCTTCATTTCTCGTATTTATGATCCACTCTTTTTTAAATTGTACATTTTCAGGGTATGGGATTATGAGGAAGCAACCCTACTCAATAGTTTCAGTAATCATGACTACCCTGACCGAGGAATATCAAAGCTCTGCCTGTTGAATGAGCTTGATGACAGCTTGCTACTTGTTGCTTCAAGTAAATTTCTTACTGCTGTGTTTAATCAGTCTATTCTATGTTTCTATACTTATATCATGTTTCTTACATGTATTTATCTTAGGTGATGGAAGTATTCGGATTTGGAAAGATTACTCCTCGAAGGGTAAACAGAGACTCGTAACTGCATTTTCCTCAGTCCAAGGTCATAGACCTGGTGCGCGGAGTGTGAATGCTGTTGTGGATTGGCAACAGCAATCTGGATACATGGTACGTGGGCTCTCCCGGCTGATTTAATTGACTGATGCTCAGATTAGTGTCCATCAATCTTCAAAATGTTCCAAAGAGTTGGTTGTAATGTCTAAATGAGTTCCAGTTTCAACTGTTCTTTTGGCTGTAATGCTAAGTGTACATACCACATGGTTAAACAATTATCTCGATATATTTGTTAGGATGTGAACTTCAGATGCAACCTATTGTAAGATAAAGATCTAATGAGAGTGGAATAACTTCATCTTGTATTTACAGTTTAAATAGTTTTGTAACTGGCGGAATTATATTTGTCTTTTTGTTCTAGAAAGGTATTATCATTTCCACTGTTTTGATTCGTTCTTTATGCTTTTAGTATGCTTCTGGTGAGATCTCCTCCACTCTTGTATGGGATCTGGACAAAGAGCAGCTTGTTAGTTCTATTCCGCTTGCTTCCGATTGCAGCATCTCAGCATTGGTGGGTATTATATCCTTTTTGCTTCTTGTCCCCTTTTCCTCACTCTCTCTCGCCATATATATATGTATGTATATAGGCGTGCGTGTGTGTATATGCGGGTTACTTTACCCTATGGAATATTTGTTTAAGTCTGCTCGCATTTTGCTTGGTTTGCTCTTTTTCTTTTTTTTTGTCAAACTTCTGTTTGTACATAGCAAATGCGAATCACGGAAAGGCCTTTCTTACAAGATAGACAAATTTGCCTCTAGGAGTTCCAATCAGTAATTGGTGTTCTTTCTCTACCTCACAACATGCACGCACAGTAGAAGAAGACTTTTATTGGCCTTTTGCTTTTCACTTTTCGGGCGGTTCTGGCATTCTTTTTCTTCGAGGGGTTTGACGTTTTATCAGTTAATTAAAAATTAATATGATGAATCAAAAAGAAGATTGCCTATCCTGAATGTCTAGGTGCATTGGCAACATTGGTTGCTAGAGATCTGTTGTCCAAATTTCTTGTCATCAAAACTTTGTGGTTAAGTAATTATCTTCCCATTCCGTGTTTTTATCTTCGCATCTTTTATTTACTAATTGCTATCCTCTTTTAAACTGAATTCATATTTGTTCCTTTGTAGTCTGCTTCTCAAATACATGGGGGTCAATTTGCGGCTGGTTTCGTGGATGGTTCCGTCAGACTGTTTGACATTCGAACGCCTGAAATGTAAGCACTTGAATTTCATGACTTTAGATGCTTCCTTGATCAGGTAAATAAGATTGTTTACTCGTTCAGATAAATGAGTCCAGACGACACCGTTAGTTACTTCGATTCGGCTTGACAATGTCATTTTGAGTCTGAAATTTTGAGTGCAACTTCCTTTCTATGGCAAGCTCCAATCCTGAACTCAGCTCAAAGCTTGAGAATCTATTACCATTTGAGTTTTTCTTATCATGGATCACTTTATGAAGCTTGTCAGTCATCAGCATTTTAATGAGGTTTTTGGCTGAGCCTCTAGCCTTGGGTTTTTATCGATTGTGCTCTTATCAGTATCTTTGCTAAATTGAACAGCACCTTGCAATTTCGACAGTATTGTGAGGTAGATTTCCTCGATTGCTTGTTCGCAAGTATGGTAATCGTCTTTCGTAAATACTTTTCACTGTAGTTTAAGTGGTGGCAGTTTGTCTAATTGAGTTGTTCCTGAAGTTTTATCGATACAAATGTTGAGTTTCTAAACCTTAGTATCATAAGAATGTCAGAAACACGCAAACACGCATGCATACACACTGATGTGCTCCTGCCTGTTTCAGACACTCAGCATATAGGTTTATTTTGTTTTCATCTTAATCTATGTAATCCAGGCTTGTTTGTGTTGCTCGACCGCACACCCAGCGAGTAGAAAGAGTTGTTGGGATTGGCTTTCAAGCTGGACTTGAACCTGCTAAGGTAAATAGAGCACCTATATTCACTGTATCTGTTTACGTGGGAAATTGAGCTGAGAGGTGTGGTTACACAGTCAAATGTCGTAAAATACATTTAAGGCTTGTGATAGTTGAAGTTTGACAGTCTCTAATTCATTGTTTCACATGTTTCATCTCAGGTTGTTAGTGCATCCCAGGCTGGTGACATCAAGTTCCTTGATATCAGACGGCAAAATGATGCCTTTATAACTATTAATGCCCATAGGGGCTCGCTTACAGCTTTAGCTGTCCATAGGCATGCACCCCTTATTGCCAGTGGCTCGGCCAAGCAGCTCATTAAAGTCTTCAACCTGGAGGGTGATCAGTTAAGCACCATCAAATATAAACCCAATTTCATGGCCCAGAAGATAGGATCCGTAAGCTGCCTCGCCTTCCATCCCTATCAAGCATTGCTCGCTGCTGGTGCTGCAGACGGTTGTGTTTCTATCTATGCTGATGATATATCACCACCAAGATGAATGCAGATTGTGTTCTGGCCACCTGAGCCCTTTTTGTTGGCTCTGTTGAGTGTCGTCCGTGAGATATTGGGAGCAAGTGGACTGCTGCATTCTGCTGCTCCAATTTCTCTTTGCAGTCAAACGTCTGGAAGTACAGATTGGGTCCGCGGAATTTCTATGCTATATATTCGTTAAGCCTCCGGTGTAAAGGGTGATACAACTTGGGAAAGACCAGTCCTTGGAGAGGCTTCAGCAAATAATCAATACATAGGTACAAAAGGAAAAGGTGTAAATATATTTTTCTCCTTTCTTTTCCCTTTTCGGCCATTCTTATGTTTAGTGTGATCCCCTTCCCCTCCTCCCCTTAATTTGTAATATCTGTGAATATTTTGTTTGTTCTATTTAAGGCGTTCCTTGTATCTTGGTGTCCTCAATAGTCTTGTAACGTATAGGTGAATTTCTGCACATTTTAGTCACTGAAGTCGTGCTAGCAACAAAATTTAGCCTTCAGCGACAGAAGAAGTGCAAAAATACACTCAACACTGGCGTTTTTGTTTTCCTCAAGTCCACCGGGTGCGGCTTTTAGATGATTTCATCAAGCGCAAGTCTTTAGGTCCCTGATTCCTACAAAAAACGAAAAAGAACTAGGTTACAAGTATCTAAGAAAACTGGATTCTGGGCACGCTGAAATGATTAAGTCGGGTTATAGTTGTACTTCAAAAATGCCTTTCGAGAACTCACAGCAATTTAGCAGATCAGACCAAATCTTGATAGGTGCATAATTCTCGTTTTTTACAGGTTGATATTGCCATGCTTCTGGACAAAAAAGTGTTACTGAGGTATTGTTTTTTGTTCCAAGATCAGACGGTTGCCCTTGACCTCCATAGAACTCGAGCAAGATGAAAGCGAGAAAAACAAATCAATTTGTATTTCGTGTGAAAAGCTTCATCTGTTAAACCAAATATGTTTCTTGTTGCAACCCATTTGTTCTTATCGATCTGAGTCTCAATTTCATGCAAACAAAAGAGACCGTTACACGCCATATTGACATGAATAACAAGAACATCACACGAAGAAGCACTTCATTTCCTTCCTGCCATCATGCATACTGTGGCTAGACGAGTTCCTGACAAGTTGGAACATGTGTTGCTAGTCCCGGACCTCCCGTCGCCATTTCCAAGAACATTAAGATGTTCAAATCAATCTGTTTTGAAGAAGGCAAACTCTTTTGTTCTTCTCCAAGGGAATTTCCCTTGGGGGTAGTACTTGTACTTACCTTTGCATCTCCATTTATAGCTGACCCAGTGCTTCCTCTTGCAGGCAGAGGAACTATACGTCCAGATGAGAACTGGGGATGTTCAATGTTGTGCTTGAGTTTGAGGCTGCGGTTGTGACTGGGCTGGTTGAGGTTGAGGATGTGCGGTGGTAGCGGCTGCGTTTGGGGTTGCTGAGGCTGGGCTCAGGGAACAACATGGCTGTTGAACGGCCCTGGTTTTCAATAGTCTGGGAAGCGTTGGGGTAAGCTTGTGATAGGGTGGCCGAAGCAGTTGCTTGATGCATGTTCTACCTGTGGAGTACTGGTTGCGTGAGGAGAACAGTGGTTGTTGACATTTGTTGGAAAAATCTGAGAAAGTATATGGGTTTCAAAAACAAATTTACAGACCGATACTTGTTCTACGGTCTCTTTTATAGTAATACATGAATATGATAAAATGCAAAACACGACTGAAAAGAAAATTAACCAACTACTTAAGGTCTGTTTGGTAACGTTTATTTTTTCTGTTTTTTCTCCAGTTTTGTAAACTGAAAAAAATAAACGCGTTTGACACACAATTTACGTTTTTTTTTCCTTCAGTTTTGAAAATCAGTTTTTAAAATATGGCTGTTTTTGAAAACTCTCATTTATGAGTTTTGAATTTTTTGTTTTGATTTTTATTTTGAGACCACCACCTTCCACCACCACAGCTACGACCGCCGGTTATCGCAGCCTGCCAGCAGCCCAAAGTTTCACGTTCAACGATGAATTAACTTAAGGGAATATCATATTTCCAAAAGAGAACATAAATAATGTTCTCAACGTCCATAACAACTATTCAATAGCCGTGGTATTGATCATTATAAAATGGTCGAACTCATTCGAATATCAAAGCAATGTATATTACGAAGTCCATTGCTATCTCGGAATTACGGATTTTCACACATTAGTACTACTATGAATGGAACCCTTTTGACTTGGACGCCACTCATATTCCTTAGCAATATAGATGTTGATATGTGTTGACAAGTAGACCATCTTATCACTTGGATGGTTGTATGCAACTGCAGGCTACAGTATTTTGGGAGTTGGTATTGAAGAAAGGTTGTATGTAATTGCAGGCTATCTGTTCTACATAATTACTTAGGTTTCTCACAGGAGTGGTTGTACCTAAGTGGGCAGTAACCAAAACTTGATGACACTCTTTATTTTGATATTCTATATTCTATTCCTTTTCCAAAACAAATAATAGTTAAGCGTGAGAAAACTTGATATTATAAAAATGTTATAATACTAACTTTGTGTTTGTTTACTTTTAAGCCCTTTTTTTTAAAATGAAAAGACTACCTTTTAATAAAATGCACTTAATGAAGATAAAATCAAGATATAAGCCCAAAGTAAAATAAGTTCAACTATCAAGCTCTCTATCCTATCTAGACTCTGACCTATATTAAGCCGAAACTGACTAGAGTGACTAACCGCATTGGACATGGCCAACTTGTAGTACCCTGAACCTAGGTTTGATTTTATGCTAAATTATAACTGGTTATTTATTACTTCGACGATGGTTGTTGTAAGTGATATTAATTGATATCTTCAGTGACGATTTGTATAAGCGATATTATTTGGGCTTTTAGCATTAATTAATAATAACCATAGGTTACAAATTAATGGGGTGCAATAGAGAAATAAATGAAAATTAGGCGGTGACTTGGGAAGTTATAATTCAATTAGGTTTTACTACGTAGTTATAGAATATTTATCTTAGGTTTTAACTCCCAAACTCCCTGTCTTATCCAGACTCTAATCTGAGTTAAGTCCAAACTGACGGAACTGGAACAAGCCAGCTAGACTGGACTAAAAATAAAATAAATAAAGCCTACAAAAATAATAAAATAAAATCTCAAAAAGGGGTCTCTGCACTAACTACCCTTAATGGATACAACTGCAATCCAAGTGAATTCACAAAAGTAAGTATTTTGCTTTAGGTAGCTAATGTTAAAGGGTGAGCATATTGATTTATCATACCAGATTACAAATTATCCAAATTGGATCGAAGATCTTAGATTCGAAAAATCTTGAAAATGAATATCCAAATATATGTTTTTAAAACCAAATCCAAACGGCAATATACTTTTCAAAATTGAACGGAACCTAAACCGATATGTTATTTAGTATTTCGGCCCCAAACCGAAATGTTTTATGAGTATCATAGTTTACGAAAACTTCCATTACAGAATACACATTAATATTTGAAATACTACTCAAATTTAGTTATTTAAGTTAAAACCAAATAATAACTTTCCAAATCGTATCCGATCCGAATAAGCCGAAGGATTTAATTTCGCAAACCAAACAATAGTAACATAGAATATTCTGACTAGTTCGGTTTAGTAAGTTTTGAACTGACATGAATGCAGCTCACTCGTAACCGTAAATGTCGGAATCCAAAACCTACGGAATCTTTTTGTTCCTTTCATGTGTTATCGTATCATAGATGCCGTATCTCAACTGCTATGTCATTTCATTACAAGGCTAGGAATATTTATGACTATAAATATAAATCTATTTATTAAATTACACAGAAGACGTGACAAATAAGAACGATTTTGATACTATATATGCCGTACTGCCCATGAAACTTCACATTCACCATCAAACACTCACCAAACAAAATAAGAAGAGAATTCCAAAATGAAAAACCAAAGGCAAATGTACAAACAAAAAGTTGGAAATAATATTTAGAAAAAAAAAAAAAAAACAAGAGTTTGTCACAAATTATGGCTGACAGACCGATCAACTAACTATTTTCATCGGTCTCGCTAAAGCTGTGAATCGTTTTGCTAGAACTGGGGTTATGAATGGCGTTGGGCGACCTGATGGCGTCGCGATTCTCTGACTCGTCCGCCGTTGTCGTGGTGGCGCTACCGAACGATCACAATCACTTGTACTCCGACTGGTCGAATTCGAAGTCGAACCACCTCGTCGATGACGTGGAGTCGATTTCCAGAAGAGATGTTCGGGTTTCCGAAACGGCGAGCAGCCGTTACGGGGACGTGACGAGCATGGCGTTCCTGCCGCGCACGACAGTGCTGTGCGACCTCCGGCACCAGGCGTTCGAGGCGTCCGGCCCGTCGGAGAGCGGGCTGGTCTCCAAGTGGCGGCCCAAGGACCGGGTAAGCGCTTGCATTGCATGCTGCTTTGTTGGTCTTTCTGATTTGATCAACGCTGCTGCTTTTAGTTATGCATTTAATGTAGTTGGCGATTACTATGTATTTCTCGAGTGTAGGATTAGGGCATTGCATTTTAAAAGTGGTTCTGATACTTGTTTGCTACTGAATTGTGAATTTTCTTGCGAATTGAATGTTTGATGCTTTAAACTGAGAATGCTACTTTTGATTGGAGCCTTTGTCAAATTGAGTAGAATAAAGACTGCACAGCGCGCGCATGCGTGTATAATACATATCTTGAATTAAAGTTTTTGGCGCGTGTGTTGTGTGTGTGTATAATACATATCTTGAAGTAAAGTTTCTGGCCAAGCAGTAACCGAAACATAGTTGAAGTACTCTAAGGTTCTCTATGATACAAGGACTTTCAAAGCTACTGGTAGATCGTAATATTGTATAACAATGATTGGTTACGAAATAAATGAATTATAGATAAATTGGTAAAACAAAAGATGAAAAAAAGATGGCTGAGATTAAAAAAGAAGGGGAGAGGGAGTGATGAATGGACGGAAAGTAGAAAGACATGTCGCACAAACAAAAGCTTGAATTGTGGAAGGTAGTTTTCTTGTGAATTTGGCAAAATCAACTGGGAATTTTGATTTAAAAAATCCCTCTTTCAAATTCCTTCTAAAATTTCACAAATACTTTTTTGTATTTACTGAACACTGGATTCATTAAAGGTAATTTCAAATCCTCACCCAAATTGAAATCTCTAGTTGAAATACCTCATCCAAATACTCTCTTAAGGCTCAGTTAGAGGATTGGAAAAGTTGAAGTCCTATAAGTAATTCTCTTACATGGAGATTAAGGAATGAGACTTTGGGGGTCATTTGTCTTGTATAGTGCATTTGGTGGAAAGGATATTGTAATGTCTTTTTCTCGATTTTTGGTCTGGGAACAGCACCAAGAGGTGCCTTTATATATGTCCGTTGTTAGTATTTTTTGCAAATAATGAACTTTGATTTGGGTGGCACTAACCATGAAGTAGGAACGAATGCAGTATATTGTATGGTGGTTTGAGGTTCAGATCCCTTCTAGTAGTAGAAACTCAAACTCAAGCCTTGGGTTTAAGGGAATTGCCATTTTCAAATTGATTAAGTACCTGTATAATGTTAGGAATACCCTTTTGGTGGTTTAAACTGAAAGTGGTACTTTTGATTGGAGCCTATATCAGAATTGAGGTGTAACTTAAGGTGAAATTTTACTTGAAGGTAGGTCAAATACACGCGCGCATGCACACGCGCCCGCCCGCCTGCGCATGCACACATATATGTGTACTTAGGGGATTGATATATATCAAGTGCTAGATAAATTGTATTTTACTAGCTGATCTGGGCCGTGCATGTGACAACTCGGACTGTCCAGATTGATTTTTTTTTCTTTCTTTAAAATTCTCCAAATCGCTCTTCTTGTAGGTGGTCTATACACAATTACCTAAATATTCCTTATTCTTCTGAACAAAAAAGCAATCAAACAGTGTGGGGGTGGGGTGGGGTGTATTTGTGTGTGGTTGGTGGGTGAGGGTGGGTTGGAGGGGGGGACGTGTGTATCTGTGGATGATGGGCCAGGGGGGGGGAGGTGATGATGTGCATGTGTGCGGGGGTGGGTGGAGTGGTGCGTAGGTGGGTTTTTAAGCGATGGTGGGTTTGAGCAAGAATCATGGGGTGAAAGGTGGGTGAGGGGATATTGGCGCGGCGGTGGTGCTGAGCCTGTATAAGAAGGTGATTGAAGGTAGAAGGAGATGGATAAAGTTTGAAGGTGAGTGGAGGGAATGTGGCAATTTCGGTGAAATGGAAAGAGTGCCTGTCTTGTGGGCGGTTGGGCGAAATGCTTTAAAATAAGAGCTTGATCTCAGCCATTCACTTGTGGCATGAACGGCCTAGATCATCTAGATCTAAGAAGCACGGATTCCGGTGCGGGTGCGGATACGCGGATACGTCATTTTTTAAAAAAATAGGATACGGGTGCGGCGGGGATACGACAAAAATTTATTAATATATATTATTTATATGTAATAAAATTAATGCTATTTTAGACAAATAATAAGGTATTTTGTTAATTTGGAGGGCTACTTTAGAAATATTGAAAGTGCATAGCTAAATATGACAAGTTTGTAAAATTTTTGTTGTTTTTTAAAAATAGTGGGGCTATTTTAAAAGATTGTCAACAAAGTTGGGAATTAAACATAATAAACAGAAACTTCAAAAAACCCTAGCTTATAAGTTAATGTATAACACTGCCGTTACCAGACAAGCTCTGCAAGGATGGGCGCCATCGCCACTGCTGCAGGAACGCTGGTCGCGTCTCTCCGGAAGACCCTCGCCACTCTGGCACATGTTTTTTCTTCTCTCCTCCTCCTCCTTCTCCTTCTCCTTCTTCTAGTCTTTGTCAAAAAACGTTGGGTGCGTGTCTGAGCCGCATCCAAGATCCAGAAAATAAATTGAAAAAAAAGAATAATTTCGGACACGCACCCAGTGCGCACCCATGCCGCAATAGACGCACACCCAGTGCGGGTGCTTCCCCTGGACTGCCGCACCGGTGCTTCACCTAGACTGCCGCACCGGTGCTTCACAGATCTAGATAAAAAGTAATTCATCTAGCACTATATAGGGCACTATATGAATTGAGTTTTCGCCGAACAGTAGTATGTTCGAGCTCGGTTCGTATATTTTCAGGGATGCTTGAACTCGACTCGTGTTCGTTACAAGTCAGATGATTAAACTTGGCTTGAGTTCTTGGGCTCGGCTCATTTGTCTAAAAATGCAAACTGAATTTCTGGACCGGAGATTCAGCCCTTGCTGTTGACAGATTTCTGGATCTTCACAAATTTTGGAGATTCAAAGTCGTAGATGATCTCAGTTTTGATCCGGTGTAGTGTGTATGTGTGTGTGAAAGAGAGAGGGTGTGTGCGCCTGCCCGTGGATGTGCGTGTGACGGAGATGTGTGCATATCTGTGGAGACAAAGAGTATGTGAAGTAGTATGTGTGTGTGGTGTGTGAAGAAGAATGTGAAAAAGAGAAGATAGGCAATGAAAAGAAGAGAGTGCGGTTGTAAGAGTATTATGAGGACGTTTGGGTTTTCTAAATGGAAGGAGAGGAGTTGAGCTCCACCCTTGGGTTTCTGGTTCCACACGAAGCTTAGGGCTTGGGGTGCATATAAGAAATATTTGGCTTAGCTTTTAAGAAAATTGAAACTAGGGCCTCCATGCATTAAACAATAAAATCATGTATAGTTGAAAAATCTTCATGCTTTAAACATTAAAAGATTAATTTATCCTGTAGACGAGCCGAGCCGTTCACAAACACATTTATGGACCCTTTCGAGTGATCATGTTCGGCTCGTTTAGTAAACGAGTTCTTAAATGTTGTTCATATGCGGTTCATACAATATACAAACAGGAACGAGCTCTTTAGGGAACGAACCATGAACAACTCGGTTCATTTACAGCCCTAGCATTATAAGCGTATCTGCCCCCCTCTATCTATATAGGGTGCTGATCCACATTTAGTGCTGAAATTTTCTTATTTTTCAAGCGCATCTTAGCTGTCCATGTGGCGAAATGGATGACTAAGATGCCTTTTTATTTTGAATTCCTCGTCAGCAGTCCGTATTTTTCACAAAAAATTCCACAAATGCCCTCTTTTATCCAATTCTGTTCTCTCTTCTCTCCCCCCACCCCCCTAAAAAAAAAACACCACCACACTCACCGAGCAACAACTCTTTCTCCCACCCACAAAAACCATTACACCCTTTATACCACCACATTTACTGAGCAATAGCACCCTTGACACAACCACACCTTCCGAGCAACATCACCCTTCACACCACCATACCCACCGAATAACCCCCCCATCAAACACCATCCTAATCGTACCCACCCACCAACACCAACATTCGATACCAAATAAAATAAATTGACAAAATTTGAATAGTGAAATGAACTCGAACTTAAAATTAAAGAAACAATTCGATGCTTGTGTTGTGGCGGCGGTGAATTCAGTAGCCCTGGATTTGGGTTTGACGTTGGGGTGGTTGATACAACAATGTTTTTTTTTTCGGGGGGGGGTGGTTGGGTTGGTATAGTGGTCGTGGTTTTACTCGGTGGGTATAGTGGTGTTAGAGGTGGGTTTGTTGGGCAAGAGTGGTGGTGTTGGCGGTGGCCAGGGTGGTCGTGAAGGTGTTATTGGTCTTTGAATAAGGATGATGGTCAGTCCAACTACGAGCGAGAATCTTGCTGGAGTGGGGATGTTTAGAGAAAGAAAATTGTCTTGAAAGGGCATTTGTGGAACTTTTTGCAAAATAAAAGGCATCTCAACCATCCATTCCGCTACGTGGACGGCTGAGATGCGCTGGAAAATAAGAAAACCTCTGGCGCTAGATGTGGATTAGCCCCTAGATATGTATAGGGAGCAAATCCCTTACTACTCCTGGCTACTTAGTCTAAGTTGCCAAATCTGGACGGATGGACGGACCAGATCACTTTTTTTTAGAAAAATTCCCCGATATGGGGTGGATGTGAGCACGGACGGTAAATCACCGTCCGCCCATAATGGAACGTACATCCGCTCCATAATGGGACGTATGTTGGCGCCATAATGTGAAGGGCGACGAAGTTCACTTTAAAAAACAGCGGAACTTAGCCGCCCACGTCAACAACGTGGACGGCTAAATGTTGCCAGCGCTATCATTTTATCAGCTCCTATATATATATACACACACACACACAATATACACACACACATATATATAGAAGCACAAACATGTGTGTGTGTATGTATATATATAGGAGCTGATAAAATGATAGCGCTGGCAACATTTAGCCGTCCACGTTGTTGAGGTGGGCGGCCAAGTTCCGCTGTTTTTTAAAGTGAACTTCGTGTGTGTGTGTGTATACATGTGTAAATATGTGGGAGCCCATTTTCACCTAGTGCTAGGATGAGCTTCTGGATCCCAATTCATATCGGACCGTCCATTCTTGCCTTGTGGACGGTCCAAGATGCCTTTTTTTCAAAAGCCAAAAGACAGCGTGTCAGATAATTTGGCGCACTGCCGATTTGACCACAATGCCCCTCTATCCCTGTTTTGAAAAATGTCCTATAGATCCCATTTGATAAACCCAAGGCCCCCCCAACTAGTGCGCCATCTAACAAAAAACTTTAGACTTGCTCTGGAAATTATTAAGTGACTATTGGTTTGTTTTGAGGCAAATACTCTTTCTTTGTTTCCAAGTTGAAGATTATACTTCATCTTTACACCAATTAGCACAAACTAAATGAACTCCTGATGATTTATAAGCTACCGTAGTTTCACCATATACAAAAAAATCATCACCAAATTTTTCCTAGAACGCACCAATAGCCGTTGTTGGACAATCAAAACGACACCATAGCTATTCGAACAATGGCCCTGAATAGTTTCCTTTTTTCCTTTTTGTGAAACTAAAATTAGAAAACTTCATGATGAACCACAGCTCGTCGCTGGAGGTTTATTCGGTGGTAGGCTTTTCAGTCGATGGCGACGTCTGTAGAGGTAGCGGTGGAGGTTTCGTCGATGGCATTAGTAGCGGAGGTTTCATTGGTTGTTGCAGAGGTTTTGTCGATTGTGGTTGTTCTTTGTCGCAGTCCAATCACCATCATCACCATAGATTTGCAAATCTGTAATTTAGTTGTGGGTGGGTGAGGGGGGCAATGGGGTATGGAGATGGTGGTCCAGGGCGGTGGGATGTTGTGTGAAGATGATGAGGGTGGTGCAGGGGTAGGCGTACATCTGATGGTGGTGCAGAATTTGTGGCTGTGGTGTGATGGGTGGTGGTTTTGGTTGATGTTGACGGTGTTTTTCTACGAGCTGGAAAGTTAGTCAAAGAAGAAAGAGGACAGGAAATTAAATAGGTGGAGGGTATGTGGGGCATTGTGAACTGTGCTACAGACTATCTGTTGTGCTGATTTTTGGTTTTTAAACCAGTGATTTGGAACCGTGCATGTGTACAGGGTGGAGTGCTTCAAATGGGTTTGGATGGAGGAGCTCATCCCAGCGATGGGCTCCCTATGTTTGGTAGGGATGGGCTCCTTGTGTGTGTGTGTGTTTGTGTGTAGAGGGGGCTGATCCACACCTAGTGCTGGGAAAAATTCCCTTTTTCCAGCTGATCTGAGACCATCCACGTTGCACAATGGATGATCCAGATCAATTTTTTTTTCAAAAAAAAAGAAAATCACGTCTAACCGCAATGGGTTGCAGCATTAGTATTTTCCCAAAATATCTTTACTTGTTTTTTTTTTAATAAAGAACAGTCTAACCGCTATAAAAGCAAAAGCCAACGGAACTTAGGCGGAGTTTGCACCACTAGCTGCCATGGATGGTACAAATTCAAAATGCACTGGATTTACCACATGTTTTATGGAGCTTGTGAGAACTTATGGACAAAAATGTTTTCTTTCTTAGCTTGCTCCATGTGTTAGTTTGTTCTGGTCCATGTTTTCTAGGTACTTGCGAAAAAAATAACCATTTGATGCATGTCTCCTTTCCCCTGCAATCTCCCAACTTCTTTTTGCAGACGAAGACCGGATGCGTTGCTCTCGTGTTATGTTTAAACATTAGCGTTGATCCACCCGATGTAATAAAGATATCACCTTGTGCAAGAATGGAGTGCTGGATAGGTATAGTCATCGTTTTTTTTTTTTGTGTTTCTTTTTATATCCCCATTTCTGAAATTGGATCTATTGTATCTTTCTTGGTTTTATGCTTCTGGGTGGTATAACTTAAAGCTTTCCCTATTCCCTATTTTCTGTTGTTTAATCCGCCTAGCTGCTTCTTTATATAGTTTTCTGCAAAATCCTGTCGATAGATGATGTGGTACTCATAATTTCGTGGATTTTGGTGATTGTTTGTTGAATATGCTTTTTGCCCGAAGGTAATATTCAATTGATTAGAATTTCATCTTGTCAATCTTGCTACTCATACATTCAAACACCATACACCTGTGCTCTTACAATGCACATTTTTCAACTGCCGCAACATTTTGGACCAAAGATCACTGCTGGTTATCCTTCATCCTTCTTCTAAAGTCAAAAGTCTGTAAATTGTATGGACTTACTTTTGCGTTGCACGAGTATTTAATGTGTCTTGCTATACTTGAGGGTAATTAAGGGGCATCATGACTTCTTCTAGAGTTTAGAAATAGGTCTCCTTTTAGGTAGGTATAAAAGAAAACAGGAAGGGATGTCTTCTTTAAAAGGAACGTAGCTCAGTAGATTGGCCTACTATCTGCTAATCTTAATATTGATCCAAGTTGCGGTGGCTGACGGCTTTTATGACATGGAGGTGATATGACGTCAGAAGTTGACATGATTTTGCTTATAATCGTCTAATTAACATAATAGATTTACGTTTTTGAGGACATGATTCCGCAATTAGAGTGTCTAAATGTACTCTTAAATTAATGCAAGTCCTATTTTACACAACTCTAATGTTGTATGCGTTGTGTATATCTGATCAATATGAAGTTGTAGCTTTGTCCGCCTGATGTCAACTTATTGGTTTTTTATTTTTTTTTGGTGTGTTTACCGGGTATCCTTGCTTGTTCGATTTAATGACGTGTATAGGAAAATTATCTGGAAAGTCAAGATGTAGATTTTTTAATCTGTTATCGTCTATCAATGTGTAGATCCATTCTCTATGGCACCTCGAAAAGCACTTGAAGCAATTGGGAAAAACTTGAATAGACAGTACGAAAGGTGGCTAGCAAGGGTGAGGAAAACTGTCTATGCATCAATAATCGCCTTGATTTTAATCTCCTACAAAGTTCAGATTTCATTTAGAAATGTGATCAGGCTCGGTATAAGCTCAGTTTAGATCCTACTGTAGAGGAAGTGAGGAAACTCTGTACTACGCATCGCAAATATGCCAAATCCGAGAGAGTTCTCTTTCACTACAATGGGCATGGTGTGCCGAAGCCAACCGCTAATGGTGAAATCTGGTTGTTTAATAAGGTACTAATTGACATCTATAAGTGAAATTCCTTCTTGTTTGCAGGACTTGATTGTCACTTGCTGCGTTTTTAACTGTAGAGCTATACACAATATATCCCTTTACCTGTCAGCGACTTAGATTCGTGGTTGAAAACCCCCTCAATGTACGTTTTTGACTGTTCTGCTGCTGGGATGGTTGTTAATGCCTTCATGGAGGTATGACTTGCTCTACCATTTCATAATAGGATCTGATCCCGTTTTCCTTAAATGTTCTGACTTGTATACAATTGGCTCATTCTCATACAGCTCCAGGATTGGACTTCCAGTAGCTCGTCTGGTCCTTCCGCGCGGGATTGCATACTGCTGGCAGCCTGTGAAGCACACGAGACTCTTCCCCAGGGTGAAGAATATCCGGCTGATATCTTTACATCCTGTCTCACTACTCCCATCAAGATGGCATTGAGATGGTGATCCCCTTGAATGTTATTTATGAAATTTGCGTGAACTTTTTTCTGGTGTTTACCTTCACCCTATTCTTTGATTGTTCTGATCAGTTACTGGTACTCCAAATCTAGCATACTGAAAACGTGTCAACCAAATTCTGGTAAAACTGCTGTTTAGCATAATTTAGATGGTGAGTCGTATAAAAATTGGTTAGTAGATTAGTTCTCTATTCTTCCTCTCGCCATTCTTGGCAAGTAAAGTGATGTATACATATATCCATGTGTAAACTTTTATAACTTCGTATATGCTAGAGAAGCGATCCATAGCAAACCGACCAAGGGTACCCGCCACGTACCGTGCCCCCACGAATTGACAAACCATATACTTGTGCCACGTACTGAAGCGAACCACGAATCTGGTAGCACTGGTTTCGATAATGGATCACAAGTCGATTTATTGTCAATGCGGTAGTTGCCTAAATTATCATACTTGTGCAAGTATTTGGTTTTAGTATAATTATCTTTTTTTATGTTTACCGCACCAGTATATTTGTATGAAAAATAGAAGAATTTTGACAAATGATTTCACAGACAGAGATATTTAAGTATGTTTAATACACATCTATATATATGGATAAATGTGATTTGCACCTGAATAGAACTGAGTGTATACATGCGAATTTACACCTGAATAAAACTGAGTGTGACTATATATATGTTTTGTGCCATTGTTACCAAGTGGGCATGCAGCGTGGCTTTTTTCATTTTACAGCTGTTGCTTGTTTTTTTCTCCAGTTTGCTACTTTGGGCCGTTACGTGATTATTATTAACGTCATTTTTGACGTTGCTGGTCTTCTGATGATCATGTTAATTTCCAGGTTCTGCACTCGCTCGTTGCTTCATGAGTCTCTTGACTACTCACTTATAGATAAAATTCCTGGTCGTCAAACTGACCGGAAAACCCTTCTTGGGGAATTGAATTGGATCTTTTCAGCAGTTACCGATTCAATTGCCTGGAGTGTCCTCCCACATGGTACTGAATGCGGGATACTGAACTTTTGTGGCATTGTGCAGCATTTCTTTTTCTTGCATTAGTTGCTTGATGGTAGTCATTACTTGATATCTTCTTATGCAGACTTATTCCAGAGATTGTTCAGACAAGATCCATTAGTTACCAGCCTGTTCCGGAATTTTTTACTTGCAGAGAGAATTATGCGTTCTGCCAATTGTTCACCGGTTTCATATCCTATGTTACCTCCCACCCATCAGCATCACATGTGGTAGGTGCTGGTTGCCATATTAGCATCATGTGATTGTGTATTTACGAATTATAACATCATAATACCTATTTTGCTTATAAGTAAAAAGTAATTTCTTGCTGATGTATTTGCTACCCGTCCTTGTACTTATTTTTGTTTTCCAATGTGTCTGTGTCGTGTTCTGTGAGTCTATGGTAGAATTTGGTTTTCATGCCATGTCACAATTTATACTTCAGGGAGGCATGGGATATGGCTGCTGAAATTTGCCTTTCTATGCTCCCCACGCTGGTTGAGGATCCTAACACAGAGTTCCAGGTTTGAGTTCTTTGTTTCTATTCCTGTTTGATAACTTGTTTACAGTTTGTCAAAACTACCGAAGAACATGATGCTTATGCAAGTCAAGTTTTTTTTTTAATGTGCTTTATATTAATATCCAAACACTTTCCCTTTTATCCCAGCCGAGTCCTTTTTTCACGGAACAGTTGACAGCCTTTGAGGTATGGCTTGATCATGGGTCTGAACATAAGAAGCCACCCGAGCAGTTACCTATTGTTCTTCAGGTATGGCTCTTTGGATGTTCCTTAGTAGTTGTGGGGCCGAAATCAGTTTATTATGATATAGTGACTTTCAGCAAATTTTCTTGGATGTAGTTTCGTTTTCTCCTTATCCTTTCAAGTCTTGTTTCTTTTATTTTTGATGAAAATGTGGGTGGAGATGTTTCCTTTTTATTGCTGTTCATTGGCCAAATGCCAATCGTTTGGTCCCCAAGTGGGAATCTTCACTTGTCCAATTGTAATTATCGGGCCTCATCAAGAGTTAAGCTTTCATAAGGCGTATAGTTTTGAATAAGATAAGTAAAGTGGTTAAATAGCCCAACTTGATTGGGCTAGGCTACATGCTTGAATGTTACATATGTGTGTGTGTGTGTTTAGAGACAACACACACACACACACAAAAACTGGCCTATTTAATATTTTCTCCAACTTGAGAGGAATATTCAACCACATAACCCTCCAGAAGCAGCATTCATTTTTAGCCAACCTGCTCTAATCACATGGGCAACATGCTCGTCATTCTTAACCTCCATATACTTGGCTAGCAGAGAATGGAAGTAAAGGGTACATGTAGCCAACCCCTACTAGTTTGGGACAAAGGCTTATATGTTGACACGCGCACACATATTTATGGGGACTGATACACATTTACCGTAGATAAACTCTTTGTATATAGCTGATCCACAGGCGCCAACATGTGGTCGGCTGCGATCGTTTCCTTTTTCTTTTCTTTTTTTCTGCGCAATAAAGACGCCGAACCAACGATCTTATGGGCAATTGGTATGATATACCCGAATAACCTTATTTTGAAAAAAATATTTAATTACCTACCAATCGTCCTAGTTTTGGACTGTTGGTAGCTAACAAAATTTTGCCAGTTTTTATCTGTCTCCCCTTCAAAAAAATTTCAATCCCCTTGGCCCATTGTATGTGGTTTGTGTGTGGATTGTGATGACCACATCAATCCTCATGTGATGATGGTGGTGGAGGGAGCGATGGGTGGTGACGTAATTTGGTTGTGCGTGGGGTGATGATTCGTGGGCTCAGGTGGCGGTGGGTGGGGCGATATGACTCTGGGCTCGGTGGTGGTGGGGTGATGGCTGAGGTGGTGGTGAACGGGGAGGTTGGATGTGGGTTCGGTCGTGGTGTGGTGTGGGTTAGGGGCAATTTGACTTTGGGCTTGGTGGTGGTGATTGTGGGGCACTGGGTGGTGGGTTGTGGTTGAGGCAGGGTTGATGGTGGTTGGCAGGGTGGTGGCCGGTCGTTTCGATGCCAGAGAGAAGGGGGAAGAACGAAAGAGGTAGAAGGAGGACTTGCAAAGCGGCATTTTGGTCAAAATATTCGGACCGCCCATGTTATGGACTGTTGGGCGCGATTAAAACAAGGTCTCATCCCCATCGGAGATGGGCTGGATAAAATAACAATTATCTAGCTTTGTATCTAGTAGCATTGCCCTATATACGTGTGGGGTGTGTGTGTGTGTGTGTACTATATTTAAGAGCATAGCACCCATATCTGGTTGACTAAGGATAAACACATCAAGTTGCTATTTTATGATGATTTATTACCTAAGATTTGAGTATGGGAGATTTGTATAAATATGTATGCACTTATCAGAATTGTTCTTTTGGCTTTCAAATCTCAAATGTGTGTTTCTCGGCAATCAAGGTTTTGCTTCCATCATTAATTATTGTTGAGCTTCTATGGTAGTTGAGAGTTCCGATGGTACTGAAGGTAGTAGTTGATGTAGTGTTTGCAACATGGAGGGAAGGCATTGCCAGACTGCTGGAGGGTTACTTGTTATGGTCATTTGTATCTTGTGATTCTACAGTTGCTACTGCAGAGTTTCTCTTGTGTTGGATTTTCTGGAAGAACCAAAACCAATTACCCCTCGTTCTTAGAATTCTGAAGGATGTGGTGGTGTGTCCGTAGAATTCGGATTTAGTCCTACTTAAACTTGCTCAAAGTTTTCTGGTCAAAGGTAAATCAACAGGGTGGTTGTTGCTTCTAATTTCAACTTAGTGTTTCTAATGTACGAAAATTTCATACGAAAGAAGTCATGAATATTACAATAGACAAACAGTGGGCAAGGCCCAACAAATAAGACAATTCAACACCGAAACAATAAATAGGGAAGGCACTACTTCATCAGCCTTTCTGGGATACCTTGACTTTGAATTATTAAAAAAAGTTACCGTTTCTGCCTATTCTCTCTCTCTCTCTCTCTCTTCCCATGTGACTAATTGGTTATGATATCTACTTTTTTTCTTTGAGTTCTGACAAGTATTGATCTGCCTCTGCCTTAGGTTTTACTTAGTCAGTGCCATCGGTTTCGTGCTCTGGTGCTTCTTGGAAGATTTCTTGATATGGGCCCCTGGGCAGTAGATCTGGTATTTTTTTGTAGCTTTATTGTGGCACAGGTTTTTTAATTTTCTTCCAGTACATGCCGTGGCTTGAATTTGATAGTTTACTTCTATGTGTATATTTTCTGGCAGGCCTTGTCTGTAGGGATATTTCCGTATGTTCTAAAGCTCTTGCAAACTACTAGTCCAGAACTTAGGCAAATTCTTGTCTTTATTTGGACAAAGATCCTTGCACGTGATAAGGTATTTTTGAAAATGCTTGTGGTTTATCATCTCTCTACTGTGTATTAATAGTATCACTCTTAAACCATGTTTACACGTCTTGCCGTCTATAGATATGTGTATGCATTATTTTTTTTCAAACACACTAACCTACAGATTTAGCAGTTCTAGTGCTTTTTGTTGGGCCTTGAAGATTTTCTGCACATTTATTTCCTTCGTTTTCTTTCTTTGGGCGAGAATAGTCATGCCAGGTTGATCTGGTAAAAGATGGTGGACATACATATTTTATTAGGTTTCTCGATAGCGCTGAAGCTTATCCAGAACAGCGTGTGATGGCTGCATTTGTCCTGGCGGTCATTGTAGATGGGCACAGGAGAGGGCAGGAAGTCTGCACGGAAGCAGGTCTGTTACTTGTTTGCTTAAATCACCTTCAGGGCTCAACCCCAAATGATGCACAAGCTGAGCCCCTGTTTCTTCAGTGGCTTTGCCTGTGTCTGGGAAAACTCTGGGAAGATTTCACTGAGGCACAAGTAATAGGTTTGCAGGCAGATGCTCCTGCTATATATGCATCTCTACTGTCTGAGCCCCAACCAGAGGTTTGCTTTACTCTTTTGGAGTAATAGATTTTTTCTGGATGCGCATGTTCTCTTAGTTCTTATACGCACTATTCACTTCATAACTATGTGTAGCATTTTCTTTCAGGTAAGAGCTTCAGCCGTTTTTGCACTTGGGACTCTCCTTGATGTTGGATTAGACTCATCTAGCGATAGTTTTGGGGAAGAAGAATGCGATTATGATGAAAAAGTTAAGGCTGAAATCAGTATTGTGAAGAGCCTTTTAGATGTTGTTTCTGATGGAAGTCCATTGGTCAGGGCAGAGGTTGCTGCAGGTACTCATTACGCACATGATAAAATGTTCTTTGAGATCTTACTTTTAAGGTCTTCATATTACCCACCTAATACAATGTCTTTTGAGATCTTACTTTTGAGGTCTTCAATGTTATAAGATTTATTAGTTATCTAAAAAACGAAAGATCACCATATGTCGATGAACAAGTACTTGATATAAACATTCCTCCTAGAGTAGCTGTTAATACGAATAAGAGAAACTCTGTTATAGCCATTTCTGTTCATTCAATATGTTTATTGGAGGTTCTGTAGTCTTGGTTTTTCTAGAATTAGATTTTGGATCATATGCAGCTTCCTGTATCATTTCCTGATGGTGATATCCTTTATTATTATTTGTACCAAAAAAAAAAGATATCCTTTATTATTCAACTAAGTTCAATGTTTTGGTCTAAACATGTTCTGACCAAAATATATGTAATAATTTTCTTTCATGTGACCCATAAACTGGGAAGAATGCACCATCGTGCTTGCCTACATGCTGGCCTAAATGTTATTGTATTTTGGCTCATATTTGCTGAATATGTATCGCATGAATGCTGGCTTCTCCCCATTTTCCATTATTATATCTCCCTCTTGTTCATCCTCTTGCATTTTCTCTCGCTCTTCCTGTCCCATTATTAATGTTTACACGCATATTTGGGTTTAGCTCTGCGGACGTCAGAGTAATATGTTCCTTCCTATGGTGTTAAATTTGCAGCTCTTGCACGCTTTGCCTTTGGCCACAAGAAGCACCTCAAATCAGTTGCTGCTGCATATTGGAAACAACAGTCTAAATCTGTGCTCAATTCCATCCCGTCTTTTACCGTCAGGGGTACGGGCAGTAGCTATACAACTCCAACCCAATATTCTCAAATTGGTCCCTTGTTCAGAGTTAGTGGTGACAACCATTCAGCGTCTCGCGATGGGAGGGTGTCTACCAGCAGCCCCCTTGCTACATCTGGAGTAATGCATGGATCCCTACTGTCTGATGATTCATCCCAACATTCTGATTCTGGAATATTGAATGATTGCATTGGCAATGGAGTTGTTAAGCATACAAGACCGAGGTCACTAGACAATGCATTGTATTCACAATGTGTCTCGGCTATGTGCACCCTAGCTAAGGATCCATTGCCACACATCGCATGCCTTGGACGGCGAGTATTATCAGTTGTAGGGATTGAACAAGTGGTGAAAAATTCAGCTAGGCCCACTGGCAGCAGTGGTCAGCCAGGTGAATCCACATCGTCTCCAGCCAGTAGTCTTGCTGGACTTGCACGCTCATCTTCTTGGTTTGATATGTACACAGGTAAAATTTCTTCTATTGGTTTTGTCCTGTATCGATTACACAATCTGGATTTCCATATGTTGAATTCAACTGTCTAGTCTTGTATCTCGATGTATCCATCTTTGGAACGGTTTAGCATTACGTAGTGTTTTCAGTGAGTTCTCAGTTTGCAGATCATGAGCTGTTGTTTTGCCAGGACATTTGCCTCTGACTTTTAGAACGCCTCCTGTTAGTCCTCCTCGACCAAGTTACTTGACTGGACTACGAAGAGTCTGTTCTTTAGAGTTCAGGCCACATTTGTTGACTTCTCCAGACTCGGGACTAGCTGATCCGCTTCTAGGTTCTAGTGAAGTTTCTGGGGTTTCAGAATGCGGTTTACTTCCACAATCGACTATCTATTACTGGAGCGTTGGTCACTTCTCAAAGCCGCTGCTTACTGTTGCTGATGATAGTGAAGAGATGATTGCTAGAAGAGAAGAGAGGGAAAAATTTGCCCTTGACCACATAACAAAATGCCAGCACTCTTGTGGGTCCTGTTAACTGATTGGCTTCAGTTATTCTCCTACTTTTGTTATCCTTTTCTTTTTAAGGAAAATTGTCATGAATTCACTTGTTCTTCTTTGTCAGCTGTTAGCAAGCTGCACGATCAAATCGCTAGTTGGGATACCAAATTTGAAACTGGTACAAAAACAGCTCTGCTTCATCCTTTCTCTCCAGTCGTGATTGCTGCAGATGAGGGTGAGCGTATCAGGTAGATGATATTCTGAGCCTTTAGAATTATCAGTACTACATCTCAAAATCGTTTGGATATTTTGTTCATATTAGTTGTTGAAATTTCAATTTGTGCCCAAGAACCCTGGGGTTCATCTGGAAAATAAGTAGTGATACAAAGTTCCCTTTTCTTTGAGCAACTGTCTTTTCCTTCCATGATTGTGAGGCCGAGAATCTTGACTCTCTTTTATGGAACAATGGTAAAAAGTTTTCATTGCAAGTGCTCTACTTCCAAATGAGATGCAGTTTAGGAGGGTTGCATGTTCCTGAAGGAGTTACCTACCATTGTCTGATACTAATTTGAAGGCATCATGAAGATTGCGATTTTATGCTTATCTGGAACTGTTTTGAGGAGACCTTCAATGATATCATGGAGATATTGGTTGCCAAATCAGCCTTGTGGTTTTGAGTTGATATTTTGTCGACCTCTGGCAGTTGCACTGTCTTATGGCACTCCACTTTGCAAGCATCTGTTGTTTCCACACTGTGTTCTCCTCTCTCGTTCCCTTGCAAATTGTGTCTTTCTTTGAATATTGTGAAATACGATGAAGAAAATGAAAGAATAGTTAGATTCTCTTCTCGCACGTTAGAATTGATTGTTATCATGTGTTGTTATTACAAAACCCTTACAGTCTGTTCTTTACTCTTCAGCACTCTTTCGAAATTTCAAAATTGAAAACAAAAACCTTCTACCATGATCTCATAGTTACTGTTAGGATTGTCAAAAAATGCATTTAGCACATTCCTTGGTAAGGCACAAGGAAGGGAGGCTGTGTGTTGGTTACAAATTTTTGGTACATATGACCCTAAATGGGCCATAACAAGCAAAGGGATGCTGCCCTGATGTTTGTATACCATATATGAAGCTGACGATTGTGGGCTCATTCAGATAGACTGAATCAATCTGTTTATAGCATGATGTCTGGTACACACCTCTATGTAGCCGCACGGGATGATAATTTAGTCAATTTCCACTAAGCCGCGTGCCCAACCTTATTGGTGTCACTTACATGAATCATTTACTTACACTTACATCTCCTGTCCAAAGACATGTTCTCTAGTATATCTCTATTCTTGTTCTGGTCATACTTCTCCTTTAAGCAGGAATTGACACAACTAACTTGAACTGTAAAAAAGCTTACGTTGGATATGCCAAACTTTGAGCTGATTCCCCCTCAAGTCTAATCCACAATGGGTTTTGGGTAGGGATTAATTGACTTGTAGGTCACTTCATTTTTAGTGTTAGTGATGCACTCTTTTTTAATTGTGACTTTTCAGGGTGTGGAATTATGAGGAAGCAACCCTACTTAACAGTTTCAGTAATCATGACTACCCTGACCGAGGAATATCAAAGCTCTGCCTGATGAATGAGCTTGATGACAGCTTGCTACTTGTTGCTTCGAGTAAATTTCTTATGGCTGTTTTTGATTAATTGCATGGTATTCTATGTTCTAATACTCTTGTTGTTTTCCTTGACATGTGTTTATTGTAGGTGATGGAAGTATTCGGATTTGGAAAGATTACTCCTCAAAGGGTAAACAGAGACTCGTAACTGCATTTTCCTCAGTCCAAGGTCATAGGTCTGGTGTCCGGAGTGTGAATGCTGTTGTGGATTGGCAACAGCAATCTGGATACATGGTACATGTGCTCTCCAGTGTTCTCCGTTTATTTTTGTGCATGTGAAACTTATTATGGAATGCATCACGTGATATTGATCCAAAGCCATTAGAGCTTTCATTGATATAAACAATTGATTCTCAGATTTGTGTCCCATCAATTTTCAAAATGTTTGAAAAAGTAGGTGATAATGGTTTCAAGTGTTCTTTTGCTATTAAAGCTAAGTTTACGAGAATCTTCCATATATGTTGGGATGTGTACTTCAGATGTAACCTAGTATCGTGGCCGGTAGCATATTGTTTAACTTTTTTGTTTTGGAAAGGTGATATCATTTTCATTGATTTGATTCATTCTTTATGCTTTTAGTATGCTTCTGGTGAGATTTCTTCCACTCTTGTATGGGATCTAGAGAAAGAGCAGGTTGCTAGTTCTGTTCCGCTTGCTTCCGATTGCAGCATCTCAGCATTGGTGGGTGTTAAATTCTTCTTGCTTCTTGTGAAGTTACTTTAGTCCATTGCTGTACTGCCACTCTTTCTCGTTCCACACATACACAGACATGTGGTTCTGGTTACTTAGCCTATGGAATATTTGTTTGGGTCTCGTCTTATGTTGTGCTTGCTTTGCTCTTATTTTTGTCAAAATTACTATTTGTACACGACAAATGTCAGTAACATGGCGCGGTTTTAGTAATATAAACAAAATTGCCTCGAGGAGTTTCAATCAGTAATTGGTGTTTTTTTTTCTCTCTACTTCTCATCTCACAACATGTACGCATAGTACAAGGAGATTTTATTGGCATGTTGTCACTTATTGGGGTTTCTGGCAGGCTTTCTATTCAACTGATTTAACATTCCATACGTTGGTTGATATGAATGTCTCAATGCATTCGCGACCTTGGTTACAAGAATTTTGTCATCCAAATTTCTTGTTGTCAAAACATCGTACCTAAGTAATTAGTTGTCCAATCCGTGTTAGTAATTTCACATCTTTTAACTTTTGTGTTATTCTCTTAAACTGTATCCATATTTGTTCCTCTGTAGTCTGCTTCTCAAATACATGGGGGTCAATTTGTAGCTGGTTTCGTGGATGGTTCCGTCAGACTATTTGACATTCGCACACCTGAAATGTAAGCACTTGAATTTGATGACATTAGATTGCTTCCTTAATCAGGTAAATTAGATTGTTTACATGATCAGATAAATGATTCACTCAATCCTGGTAGTTGCTTATAATTGGCTCGACAGTGTTATTTTGACTTTCGAGTCTGCAACTTTGAGTAACTTGTTACCATGGCAAGCTCCAATCACTAACTCGGGTTAAAAGCTTCAGAATGCACTCAAGTTTGACATGTTATTATCGTGGGTGCTTTATCAGGCTTCTTGATTATCAATAATTTTGGCCTTTATCAGTGTGTCTGCTGAATTTTACAAAGCCCGACTTTTGTTTACTACTTTTATGAGCTTTTTGGCTCAACCAACTAGCCATGGGTTTTAATCGACTGTGCTCTCCATCACTATCTTTGCTAAATTTAACAGCGGAAGGCAATTCCAACACTATTGTGAAGGTAGATTTCCTTGATTGCTTGTTCGCAAGTAAGAAAGTCCTCTTTCGTAAATTCGTAAATACTTTTCACTGTAGTTTAATTGGTGGAAGTTCGTCTAATTGAGGCGTTCCTAAAGTTTTACTAATAGGTATTACTGAATTTCTAACCTTCGGTTTCACAGAAACACATGCACACATACATATAGAATACATTTGTGCTTTTATCTTAATCCTTGTCATTGCTTTCATCGTAATCTGTGTGATTCAGGCTTGTTTGTGTTGCTCGACCGCACACCCAGCAAGTAGAAAGAGTTGTGGGGATTGGCTTTCAAGCAGGACTTGAACCAGCTAAGGTAAAATATGTTTGAGGCGTGTGATAGTTGAAGTTTGGCAGCCTCTAACTCAATGTTTCACTTGTTTCGTCTCAGATTGTTAGTGCATCTCAGGCTGGTGACATCAAGTTTCTTGATATCAGACAGCATAAGGATGCCTTATTAACAATTGATGCCAACAGGGGTTCGCTTACCGCTTTAGCTGTTCATAGACATGCACCGCTTATCGCCAGTGGCTCGGCCAAGCAGCTCATCGAAGTCTTTAACCTGGAGGGTGAACAGTTAGGCACCATCAGATATAAACCCAATTTCATGGCCCATAAGATAGGATCCGTAAGCTGCCTCACCTTCCATCCCTATCGAGCAGTGCTTGCTGCAGGCGCTGCAGCCGGTTGTGTTTCCATCTATGCTGATGAGATTGCACCACCAAGATAAATGCAGATTCTATTCTGGCTGCATGAGCCCTTTCCGTGAGCTCGTGTTGACTGCTGTCGTTTAGATATCGGGAGAGAGTGGATTATTTCTGCATTCTGCTGCTCCCCTTCCTCTTTGCAGCTAATACCTCTTGAAGTACAGATAGGACCCAAGTGTGGAAGTTGTATGCCATTAATTCGTTAAGCCTCCGGTGTACAGGGTTGATACAAGATGGGAGGACGTTCAGTGTCCTTGGAGAGGCTTAAGCCAAATAATCAATACATAGATACAAAAGGGAAAGCTGTAAATATTTTACCTTTGTTATCCGGCCTTTTTTTATGTTTAGTATGATCCCCTCCTATCCTCACCTCCCCGTACTTTGTAATCTGTGAATATTTGATATATATATATATATATATATCTTTAAGACGTTACCTGCGTCTTGGCGTCCTAAATAGTTTTGCAAGTTATGGTAGATTTCCTTGCATATTTTAGTAGCTAGAGGTGGCAACAAAAATTTGGCCTTTAGCAACAAAAAAAGGTGCTTGGAAGTATATATGATTTCCTTGAGAGCAAGACTTGTACCTTAGGTTGTCGCTAATTGTTTAGCACTTTGTTTTATACGTACAATTCAACGACAAAGATAGAATGGAAAAGCATAATAAAGCTTGAAAATAGTTACTATATCAATCATTCAATCTATCGGCTGATGTTAGCCTCCAGGACAAATAGCTGCCACCTGACCTCCTAAGAACTTGGAACATGATGAAAACTATGAGAAACAAATTTGGTGAGATGTCATCATCTGTAAAACCAAGTTTGTTTCTTATTGAAACCCTATGATGGTATCAATCTGAATCTCAAGTACATGAAAACCGAGGAGAAACTACTATACACCATATCGACATGTATCCCATACTAATTCCACAAACTAAACTGTATGCTGGACGGTAAGAACATCACACGAAAGCGCATTTCATTTCCTTCTACCCACCATACCGTGGCTAGACGTTCCGGATAAGCTGGAAGATGTGTTGCTAGTCTTGAACCTTCCATCGGCACTTCCAAGAACATTAAGATCCTCAAATAATCTGTATGAAGGAACAAAAGTCTTTTGTCCTGCTCCGGGGGAATTGCCCCTAGGGGTAGTGCTTACCCTTGCATCCCCATTGAGAGCTGATCCAGTGCTTCCTCTTGCAGGCAGAGAGTTTAAGCTCTGCACCGGTGCCGGCCCTTGCATATAAGATGACGTGTCTGCACGTGGAGATGAGTATGTACTAGGAGGCGTAGACAGGTTAATCTGATTGTTGTAGTAGCCTGGAGTTGCTGCCCATGGTGGAGGGGGATAACCAGATGAGAAATGGGGATATTGTGGTCGAGTTTGAGGCTGCACTTGTGATTGGGGCGGTTGAGGTTGTGGATGTGGCAGTGGCTGGGATTGGGATTGGGAGTGGGGTTGGGGTTGCTGAGGCTGGGCCCATGGAACGACATAGCTGTTCAATGGCATCTGGTTCCCAAAAGGACTCTGGGAAGTATAGGGATAACCTTGTGTGCTGGGGGAAGCAGTTGCTTGATGCACGTTCTGTGTTGCTACTGGGGGAGTGCTGGGAGCTTGAGGAGAGGTGGTGGCTGTTGACAAGGTGATACTCAAAAAATCAATCATATCTTGCTCTTTGGTTGTCCTCACAGGTGCAGGTGGATCCGGCAGAGCTAATGCATTGCTCAGAGAAGGCGTGGCAGTACTGTTGCTAATGCCTTCACTAGGGGACCGCATTCTGGAATGCCTGCATTACATACACAATAAGGTCCACCAAATCAGAATACCTTATACGAGATATACTGACAAATTTTAGCCCCGTGGAGAAGGTTTAGCCGAACCCTGACATGTGATCTCAGAGACCACCGTCCAAATAATTATGATTATCAAATATTGCTGTGCACGTGCTGTGACACTGTATATACGTGAAAGTTAAGAATAACCTTCTAGCTAGCTGTGCAAAGTCATCTTCCTCTTCTTCCTCCTCTTCAACTTGGCTCCTTGCCAAAGAAACACAAGGTGCAGAGGGTGGAGCACTTGTTGCTGCCCTCGGTTCTTTAACTTCAGAAGGTTTGAGGCTGGAATCATGAATCTCAGTAGATTGGGGCTTAACACTTGTTACTTGAGTGGGCAGCGGCGAACCAGAAGCTATAGCATCATGTTTTGCAAGTACACTTTGCAGGCTATCATTTAATTCAAGACCCTGACCAAGAAGTTCTTCATCCCTTTACCGCAGACGAGGAGATGGACACAAGAAATTCACACACAATACCATTAAAATTAATGCCAATAACAATGTCAACAGGTTAAAAAGAACATTACTCACCCAGTCGTCGACAACATCTGCATCAGCTTCTTCTGGTTGGCTCGACAGCGGTCGATAAGATCAACTATGATCTCATCTTTTACAGCCTAATGAAAAGATGAAAATTCAAGAACGTTACTGTAACTTGGCCATAGGAGAAACCTGGAATGCATGTGAAGTTAAAAGTAAATGCACATACATTGCTGTCACTGGGGTTTACAGCTTGCAGCATGTCAGACAAGAGATCCAGAACATTCCGCATCGAACTTATGCTTGTTGAACTAACAATGTGAATGAAAATGAAGGTCATACAGCAATAAGATGGGCAAATAGTGTGCAAACTGAAGAGAAATCTTCACCTTAAAGTTTCTATTTCAGATGCCATAGCTTCATCAAGCCTCGTTGAAGTATTGCTTGGCATCCCATAACCAGCTTGAGCATTCCCCATAGTTGGATGAGTAACAGGAGGTGTAAATATAGGAGCTGCATCTAACGAACGTTTGGGGAATTCGACTCCAGAACGCTGCCATGGTTACAACCACCAATAACAATAAATATCCTACCGATTGACATTTGTCATCCACACCATAAGTTTAAAATTAATATCTACAAAGTCGCGTTGCTGATAACAACATACCACACTTTTATACACTCAGTTATTTGATGAAAAAAGGGACAAAGTTTATCAAAACAAATCCCAGCAACACGGTTAACTAAGCAAAAAGCATTGAACCTTACAAATAATTACTTACTCTCAGTTCCTCGTAAGCCCAGTAATACTGAGGATGTTTACCTCCAGCACCGCCAAATGCTTCTTGCCAAGAATCCAGCATTACCAAGATTTTATCCCTTACATGCATGTCTGTCTGGATAAGCCATCCAAAATATTATGTTATTGAGCCATGTAAGAAGTGCTCGACCAAAGCTTGTAAACATCCTAACTACAGACAGATAAAACATAACCAATCTGTTACAGAGAAGATTTAAGACGGCCATAATGACAATACTTCAAACAACACTGCTATGGCCGTGTGTGAACAAACAAAGAAGGAGAAGTGAAAATAAAAAGCCCTAAGATAACTTCCATCACGAAAGTTAACAAGGGGAAGTGTGTATCTGCAACACTATGTTGACTGGTTTTTCATGTTATGACAAGTCATCTTAGGGGCTTTTGATGTTATGAAAAGATAACAAGAACCCCTAAGATAACTTGCAGGTTTTTCATGTTATAGTAAGTTATCTTAGGGGTGTGCTTCTTTGATATCCCTGTGCTTTTATTTCAGAACTATTCTCCACTCCGCTTGACAAAATCTACCCCAGTCAGATCTCATCAACGTATAGCTTTCTTCATAGTCCTCTCCGCGATTCTTTCAAAGACTCTGCTCTCTCACATTCTTTATAAAAGGAAAAAAAAAAAGAACTATAAAGGGGGTTGAGAAGGGAATAGCTTCGCCTGCGCAGGGATCTGCGGCAGCACACACGATCAATTGGCTAAACCCAAATTTGATTAAATTCAACCCAAGTCAACTTTCGGGATTAGATCGCTATTATAAGGAAATAAAACCCATGAACTACTTGTCAAAAAAGAATCCTAAAAAAGATTGTGTCCTTATAATAAGATTAGAACACTAAACTAATATCCAGATAATAGGCATAAAAGATAATCCATCATAACTCCAATTTCCCCAAAAGCTCTCCTAGTCCGTGCTACCTCCTTGTGTCTCTTTTGACCTCGGGAATCCGAATCTTCACATGATTGCCTCTTGTGAGCTCATTGCCTTTTGAAAAGAATTAATGATTTTCTTAACAAGAGCAATGTGTACCAAGGTAATTCTAGCAAAAGGATGATTACTCAAGAAAACCCTAAGGCCTTCCAGTTTGCTTGGCCCTCAGACGAGGTTGGTATCACCTACCTTCGTCGGTTCCGGGTGCTAATTTAGACATATGAATTAGTAGAAAATGAAAAAGAAAATTAGCAACATGAAATGATTAGATCTACCGTCTTCTTACCGATACTTAAGCTAAACAGATTATTCATACGTCTGTATGTAGTTAAACATCTTCTAAATTATGAAAATCTGGTAAACTAAACTTATGCTGACATATACGTTTCATAATTGTCATCATCATCATCATCTAAGTCTTTGTGCCAGATTAGTTAAGGTTTATTCATGAACCCTTTCATTTCATCCTGTACTATTTCTCCTGTGTCATTCTCGGCCTACCCCTACCTTGTCTAACCCCCATGAACTTGGCACAAACCACTTCTCATTCTGGGCATCTAAATGTTGACTTTAGAGTAACCAAGTAATCTAAATTGTGTGTACTCATCTTTTTCCTCTTTTCCCCCAGTGGTGCCACCCACACCTTCTTGCGCATATCCTTGTTTCTTATGCCCTTGTGTGCTGCCTCGGTTCAAATTCTAGTCCGAGAAACTAGAGTTTTGGCGTATGTGTTCGGTTTTGTAAGCCAACAAACCCCGAACCAATTGCATTGAAATATAATAGATCTCACCAAGATCCCCGAGATATTGGTATAACGGGGCAGGAAAAGGAACAAAAAGAAAAAGGAAGAGCAGAAGATGCTGTTGAGCCTATTCCCAAGATCCAGACAGAGAGCTGAAACTGAAACTAAAGAATGAAACAAAAGTCTAAGACTATGAGGGGAAAACATATGCAAAAGGAAACTTGCCTTTTTCTTCACAATTTTGATCATCTCCTGCAATACATTCTTCTCAGCAATTTGGAAATGCACGTAATCACCACAGTTCTTCACCATTGTTTCCAGAAGCTACCGGAAGGAAATACACGTGGTATAAGGAACTATTAAGACATATTTTAGCAATTCATATAAAACATGCACACCGTGTAAAAGTATTTCAAACTGGAACTTTGGTCAAGGTAATTGATTCTATTTGATATACACAATCAACTCAACAAAAATCAATAAGCTATGCAGGACAGAGTTGAAATCATAGGTACCGTTAAGGCAAGCATATGGACTTTAGGGTTTTTGTGCTGCAACCTCTTCTTCACGGCTTTAACAACATCTTTGGCTAACCTGAAGCATCCAACACAAAAGCATCATAAACCATCTAACAGTGTTATGTAAAGGCAATTAAATGACCCATGTCCCTTCCATTAAGCAGCTATTTTGTTACGGAGAAAACAGTTCAATAAAGGGAAATTCAAGGGTTGCTTTCCTTGTTATTTTTTAGCTTCATTCTCAAAGAAAGTGTAGAAAGAGCACTCTCGTGCACGCGCGCGCGCACACATTCACTCTTGACCAGTAAATAAAGTTCTTAACCCAGAATTCGAAAACCCACGACAACATGATTCAAACACACCATACCTTTCATTACTTTTAACTTTTCTTACCCAGAAAGACATATAATTAGGCAAAAATTCAAACTTTTTTTATTCTCTCTTCAATTGAAAACACAATAACCAGTCCAAATTCAACTCACTAAATATCAAGTTACAGCATTTAATATACACATGCATACAGACAGAGGCACTGACACAAAGAAAAAAAAAGCAAAAAAAAGAAAAGTCAAAACGTTTTTCCAGGAACAAAACGAAGTTCAAAGAGTTGGGTTGTACCAATGATTGGAATTGATGGTATCGCAAATATCAATGTTCATGGTCCAATCGGGTCCCATCAAAAACTCACTGGTAGCCTTCTCGACCCGAACCGTAGCTGAAGCAGAACCCGAAGCCGATGAAGACGTCGCAAAGGACGATGATGGCATCATCTTTCCCTCTTCAAAGGAAAACCCAAGAAAGGAAAGGCCCGTTGAAGAAAAGCCAAGAAAGAGAGGAAGAAGAAGAGGGGTACAAATTGAAACTCTGTTCGTTTCCCGAGAAAACCCAAGAGAAAATTTGTGCGACTTTCTGTTCTTTCTTTCTACCTTCTTCTGTTGTTGCTTTTCAGCTTTACAGATTTTTGGTTTCCTTCCAAATTACTCGCTTTGCCCCTTATATATATGGATCTGATTTCAAAGGTTCTTAAAGTTTTGCTTATTTCATCTTGGTCAGTAAAGTCTACTTTCGATACTTTTATTTGGTTAACAATTTCTCCGCACAAGAAGGGCGACCACATATGTAAGAGGGTGTGCTTTTGGCCATCGTAGGGTTTGAGAATTTAAGTCATTTTTACCACTCTAAAGCTACCAAAAAAAATAAAAAAATGGGATTATGGTTCAATTTGCCCACCTTATGTCGTGTGAGAAAAATGTTGGTTACCCACTTACCCGTCATGTCTGAAAATTTTGAAATCAAAGTAAAGTTTCTCGAAATGTTTTTCTTTCAAGCATGTACTAAAAATGTGGAAACAAAATTTACCTGACTATTATTTTTCGTCGACCATATAAAAAACTTGTGACCTTGCCGCCATTTCAGGTAGTGGTACCCTGTTTCTCTAATCTCACGCATTTAGCAAAAAGTCACGTAACGAACTCGAGCCGAATACGGGTTTTGTGAAACGAACCGCGAACGAATTCAAATAAAATTTTGAAGATTAAACGAACACGAACACGAACACCAACATGACATGAAAGTAAACAAACGAGTTTGAACATATCTATATTCGGCTCGAACTCTGTTCGTATGCGGCCTTAAAAAGGACCATCACAAAAAAGTAAGTATAAAACTTTAAGGTCCTTTTAGAAATTAATCTCAAATGTGAGGGGAGTAAATGTAAGTGGCCCATAAGGATTTATCAATATTCCAAGTTTTGTTCGGGGAACTACTTTGCTACGCGCTTTTCAATCGCAAGTAGGAAGCACTCGCCACGTGGAAGGGTTTGGGGGGAACGATTGGCGAGTGGAAGAGCGCGTGTCAAGGTTCGAGAGTGGTTGGCTGGTTTGAGAAACCGTTTGGCCAATTATAGATGGGAGTCGTAATCTGTCTCTTTTGGGCCGGTTTTGTCTGCTACGGGCTGGTCTTGTTCTACGGCCCAAGTCTATATGCATTAATTAAAGTGTAATTAGGGTGATGATAGGGGCATGCCATTTTTTTGACTAATGAATTTGCTCTTTGAATGAATCCTCTTTGGATTGGATCTCTAATCCATTGCATCAGTCAATCAAATTCAGTCTAATTAACTTCAATGTTTTGGCTATGGTTTTTTTTTTTTAAATGATTTGGTGCGATGTTGAGATACAACGTAAACACGAACGTAATGTTTTTGTTATAACTTGTTTACGTTTTTTTTTCTTTTATGGGGAGAGATTTGAAAACAAATTACGTGGTTGTCAAATGCAATAGAATAGCTTCGATAGTTGTTATGTATCTTGATTTTGTACCAATAAATACATTTATTTTTGTATTGACCCCTCCACCTTTATCACCACAAATCACCACCGTTCACCGCTGCCCAGCGCCATTGTCACCAAACACCACCCTCGCAACCTATCACCACCAACACCCAACCGCCATCATTTTCACCAAAATGCCACTAGGGTAGCCTACCCCTTTAAAAGCATCGCTATAGCCCACTACCCACTTCTCTGTTAGATTATATATATTAATATGTCAATTACCTTTTCCCTATTGTCTTATGTCTAGATTATTCTAGAGTTCTCCTGACTTCTATATGATTCTCTTTTCTGTTTCTGGTAAGATAGTTTTCTCTTGCCTATATAAATGCCTCATTGTACTCAGTTTTATCAATGTTATCTTATATAATTATCTCTCCCTTAAACTTTTCTATCATTCTCTTCCTAAATGTCATATAACACACCATGCACGCGAGCGCGCACACATTGCGACCTAGTCGCGACCGCCTCCTAAATCCGCCACCTTCATGGCGCCCACAATTAAGATTTTGAGGTTTTGTGACTAGTTGTGAGGGCATACGCCATGGATGTGCACTATAGTATCAAAGTTTGATATCATAATGCACTATAGTAGACAAGGACGATGTCGTGTTGCATTGGATATACTTTCTATTGCTTCTATCCACCATACAAACTAAAGATGGATGACTGAAGTATTTTTGGTAATGACAAAAAATAAGAACACCAGTGTAAGGCTTGTGACTTGAGGGTAGTTAGTGGATCTAAAATTATAACCAATTAGTTACTACTCTCCCCGTTTCACATAATTTGATCAATTTTTCTTTTTAGACTGTCCCACAAAATTGCTTATTTTCAAATTAAGAAAGATTCTGTAGGTATTTTAATAAATTTACCATTTTTACACTTTTTTTTATTATATTTCTCTCTACACATGTAAATCTCCAACAACTTATTTTCTCTCTCTTGACCTACTTTTTTTTCTTTCTTCACATTTAACTCTTTACTAACATATTTTCTCTCTCCTGACCCACTTTCTTCCCCTCCTATTTCTAAAAGGTAAAATGAGAAATACAAAATATATCACTTAAATTCTTAATCTGCATGCAAAAAAAAAAAAAAAATTGATCAAATTATGTGATGGGGGGAGTACTATTTTTTTGTGGAAAGGTGGTGCGAAAATGATTAACATAATAACTAGCATATAAAGTTCCGTTGTTAATGTTTATGTTAACTATTTATGGAGGAGTTGAAGTAGGCAGAATTTAAAGTTCAAAATTTCTTTACTATCCGCTCTCCCTTAATTACTGTAAAGATACCGGAAATGGACACATTGACTCCTTGTTAGGCTATTTTGCTGCCAAACAAACAAACTTTGGCTCCTACCCGGGTCGTAGGAATCTTCCTCTAACCCCGTATGTAGTGACAATTAATAGTCGCTAAATGTCTCTAGTGACTTTTCTTCTAACACTTTCAGTGACAATTATTAGCAGCACTTTTTTAGCGTCATTAAATAAAAGCCACTAAAAATATTTAGAGACGATTGATTGTCGCTATATATGAGGTACGAGGAAAATTCTTCCGACTGGGGTAACAACCAAATTTTTTCCGTTTGTACATGGCCCATGTTTAGTGGACATAAGATTAGCCTCCATTCAGTGCAAAATGCTTTCTCTACATACCAAACCAGCTTATGTTGGAGACAGTTGAACATCATTTCAAATCATTGAGGTATACCCAGCTGGTTCTACTTTCAAGGGCATCCAAGGCAACCTGAAAAGCAGAGGCTGGGAATTTAAGCTACTTTATATCTAACTATTTCCTGTACCATGCTAATCTGTAAAACCCCCTTCTTTTGCGAAGGAGTTCACAAAATTGAAAGTGGAGGTGTAGCTTTGTTAGTTGACCATTAACCCTTGTGTTGCAAAGGAACCAATTAAGAGAACTCTTTGAGTTGTCCCTGCTGTGAACTAGACAAAGGGTGGTATTGCAGCAAATAAACAAGTATGGATCAGCCTATAAGTTTCAAATGTTGGTTTCAACTTAGAAACGATGCCCTTGAAATGGTAACTTTCTGCTTGTGAGGGCATTTTCTGTTACAAATGATGTGCAAATGAAACATAAAGGCCAACCGAACGAGGAAATATTCACTAAAGTGATTGTGCGAATGACTTTTTATAACGCTAGAATAGAAAGGGAAATCGATACGATACAAAAGTTGTTCATAAATGTTACAATGTGTGCCGCAATACATATTACCGTAGTAATCCAAGTTCTGTACAACACATATATATTATACGCAGACGATAACACGACTGGTGAGACGAGAGGGACTTGGCCCCAACCGTTGTAACGAATGTACAATCGAGCACCGAGCATGCTGGGGAAAGTATATAAAAGGCGAGGGTTTATGGTTATGTTGGTGGATTAATTTTCTGCTCCTTCGCGGTTGATACAATCGAGAATCACAATAAGTGAAACTATGAAGGCATAATCCACATTAGGATACACCGTCACCATGAATTCGTCCATTGCAACTAAGATGCTTTGTGCTGTGTTTTTCTTGTGCATCTGCATGATCAGTCAGTAAGTTTTCAATCATCCTAACTTATTTTATAATGGTCTTCTCCAATGGACATGGGAATTAAATAAGAAGACTATGTTACCTGTGCGACAATTGTGGAAGAGTTTCCGGCATAGATGGTGCAGGATCTGTCCAACCAGCTCGCTTCGACCATGAAATCACACAACTCCTCTACTGTGTTTTCTGCTAAGAACACGTCCAATTTCGTCTTGAGTTGAATGAATGAGGACGTTTTGGCGCTGAACAACAAATCTGCGTCGTCTCTGCTATCACCCCTGAAAACTTGCCATCTGCTATGCATGCTCCATTTCTGTGTACAAAGGGAAATATTATAGGCATATTTTTACGCTTGAATGCTTATAAACTGAGAAATATTAAACCTTCTGCTTTAGAGTAACGATGGGGTTCCCAGCAGCATCAACTAGAAAGCGACGGTCATGAAGAGCTGAGCGAACTTCAATTTTGAGCATAATATTGTCACTAGCATCTGTAACCACGAAGTTGCCACCTGTTAAGACCATAACCTTCCTAACAATTGCAAGATCAAGTGGATAGGGAACACAGAACTGAGGTCCTATGACCGAAACATGTACAGTACTAGCTAACGGTGCAGAGCTCGTTTGTGCCATCGTGTCTTGGAGATCGAGCGGGTGGCATAAAGAGCGAGTTCAGGGAGGAGGTTTCCAGTCTTCGGTTGATTTGCAATTTGAGATGTTTTTAAAGACATTTGAGTGAAACTTGACTTCTGATGTCCACAAGAAATTTCCTTTTCTTAGACTTTTCAATGCTATCTTGGCTTAGATTGATTTCAGCATGGACTTGTTCAAGGGAATGATCTAAGCAGTATAATGCGTGTGAAGCTTTGGTTTCTTTTCCGCTTCCAAGATGCATTTTTTATCCGATCCTTCAAATTATTTATGATAAAGTACCAATCGGCGAATAAATTTCAAAGGGAAAGCAGAACACAAACTAGAAAGAACTAGTGGTTTGGAAGATGTAAACTTAGGTACCATCCTTATGAGTGTTTTTCATCTAGATCTATGGGCACCCCTCATTTGGTTGCTCATTAGCATGGTCATAAGGGATTCCTTCTTACGAACTCACGTAACAAGACCAAGAAGGAAAAGAGAATACTAATCAACCAAGGGAAGTCAAAACCAAATGTTTGGCTTTGCATACAGCTGTTTTAGGCAACTAGTATGGACGACGTGCGTTGCACGTGGATGTGAGCGAAAGTAATTTTTTAAGTCATATCATTATCTCTTTTGATCTGTTGAATGTTTAGGGATCTTGTTTGCAAGATGTTGTACCAAAGAAATGTGTGTTAGTGAAAATAAGAGCCAATGGAGAAATTCAAAGAAGCAATTTAGGTCTCTGTTGTAAACTATTAAATTTGTTTATGGTATATACTGAGATGGATATTTGTTTGGGCTTTCTTACTGATTGAGCGAAGAGTAAATGACTAATGGACATTACACTTGCACATTATGCAATAATGGTTTGGCATTCAATGGTGGAACTCGAGTGCATATGCACTCCTTTTCATTTTGCTATTCGTTATGCTTCCTCTGCTCTTCCTACGGCATGTATGTATGCATATATAACACGTACTTTGGGGCGTATACAATACTCTTTGTTCTTACATGTATAATCTTGCTTCATAATTACATTTCAATGAGTGACATTTCTAGGCATGGGAACAGGTTCATCTTCGAAGTATTTTTTTTCCCAGTTAGTTGGGCCGTAGGTGCGATGATTTACTTCACGGGCGAGGTCTCTGATTCGAGTCCAGAATGTCCCAGCTATGAATCAGAACCCTCAAAGTAGGTCCTGATTGTTTAACTTTAAGTCAGAATCCCATTGGTCGAGTTCTCTTGTTGAATGCGCGATCGACACTACATAGGTACCTGTGCAGGTGAGGCATCGGTCGGTCCTCGTGGATACCTCAGCTTTGGGAGAGACCTCTGTTTTGGCCATTACCCTATTTGTGTGAATCTCCGAGGGGAAACTCTCTTATTAAGCGATAATAGCATATGAGGATGTCACTTTTTTTAATTGAAAAAGGACTTCATGGTCTTCCTTTCGGTAAGGGAGAATTAGGGAAATCCTATTGATTGTAGCTTTCTCCAGATCTCCGAGAAAAGCATGAAAAAAAGGCTCGAATGGTACGATTCCAACCAACAGAGACATTGAGCAACTCTTGGATAAGGTGCTTGGTAATTACAATTTCTTAAGGAAGTCACCGTACAAGGGAACTCAGAAGCTTGGTGAGGTGTCACCTTAATTTGCAAAGATTTCTCTTTGTGGTAAAGATCCTCATAATTTCATTTCAGCTTTAAGAATTACATCTTAGGAGGAAATCTTAACATGGAATCCTAGTTAACTTATAATCATTATGGAATTCTTCAAGTGAGGCATAACAACCAGTTTCTTTATGACAAAGTGGTCTAAGCTTGATCCGTTGTTCAATATCTCCAAGCATAAAAAAAAATACATCAGAAATATTCCATAAACACCAATTCATTATTATAATTATATCACACTCCCATCGCCCTCAACTAACCAAAAACACAAATTACGGAAGAGAGGAAGCCTATTCAACTACCTGTCATTCCATCATTGCACTTAAGATGTGATCATGTATGTTGTTTTGATTAATCCCTTTAGTCGTCCTTTTTATTAATTAGCAATCATTATTAAGAGAAGCATCAGTAGTTGAAGAATAATTAAACATGCAAATTAGCTATGTTTCCATGAAAAGCTTCCCATCTAAGGTTCATAGCAAATACAACACCATGTACACCCAAAAAACGGTAACCAAAAATTCATACATGATGAAGTTATTTTCTAACCATCAACTTTCCAACCAATTCCATCAATTCCAGATTTCCCGGCTCGTAACTAATATGGATGTCGAAAAAGATCGATTACTTTGATTCTCGCAAGTAAAACCGATTTTGGTGTCTTAGAACCCAATAGTGTCCACAGAGGATGATCCCACCAAGCATGAAGGAAAATTCAGAAAACGATCAGCCATCGAAGAACAACTATAAATGCGAAATGCAGAGCACGTGGCCTCCAACTACAATAACTGAACCAATTTTCAGTTTTAATTCGCGCCATATGTAACCTTCCCTTTATTTTTCTTATCTTTTTTTTTGTTTGTTCCTTTTTTTTTTCCTACTTTTTCAATGCCTTGTTTTTTAATGGTTTTTTTGCCAGCATATTTCAATTTCTTTGCTTTGTTTTTTGCTTTTCAGTTTTTAAATATCCTAATTAACTCTTTGCTTTATTTTTCTCTTCGAGTTAAAGAGCTTCCTTTCTTTTCTTTTTTCTCTTTCTCACCACACCTTTCATTTCGCAATGTATAGATTTGGATTACATTCATCACTCAATGTTTATTTAACAACAACCACATTAAAAAGAGAGTAATTACAGAAAGGTAGGACTGTTATTAGTGCAATTAATGAAGGGTATAATCAGTCAAAAATGATTTACAATATTGATACTTTTATACGTAATATAGATTTCCTCCGCACTCTAGACTATTTCATTTCCTCTTTGGTGGGTTCAAAACCAAATGAAGGGAACAGCATCAAAATCAGTTGAAATGGACAGGCTAAATCTGTAAGCAAAAGCTTTGGCAGAACCGATGTATGTAGTTACTAGTAATTTTATGAGTTGCACACCACCTTCGATACAGAATGACAAGAGTCCAGCAACTTTCACAACTGATACAAGAATTATAAGGAGGACAATTAGTCATCTCTATCTTCATTGATTTCGTCGAGAATCACAACAAGAGCAACGATGAAGGCATAATCAACATGCGGATACACAGTCACCGTAAACGTGTCTTTCCCCAGCACAATGCTCTGAGCGGTATGTTTCTTGTGCATCTGCATTTCCATTTCATCACGAGCATTTGACACAGTTAGATTATTAGAAAAGCGAGTAGTACTTAAAAAGGTTAAGCATTGAAAAACAGTTGGCCGTGGCGTAGCATTGAGGGGGATTTCTCTTTGGTTTATCTTTTTCTGAAGCTAAAAGGGTTGTGGCTTTGTTACCTGGGCAACGATAGTTGAAGAATCTCCAAGATAAATGACGCATGATCGCTCCAACCAGCTACCTTTAACTTTGAAATCACAAGCATCTTCTTTTGTGTTGGTCGCCAAGAATATATCCAACTCTGTCTTGAATTGAAGGATTGAAGACTTCTTGACACTGAAGAGTAGATCTTGGGAGTCTGAGCTATCTCCCCTGAACACTTGCCATCTCCTATGTGCAGTCAATATCTGAATTGGCAGCCAAGTAGAGAGTACATATTAGTTTCCGATCCTTCATTTTGTTCGATCTCTACGTGTGCAGTCAAGTTATTAAGAGGCCCAAGATCACATATGGCCACCTCGAAGGGCTAGAAACATGATCTAATGGTATGAGATCAAGTAATTAGCAGTGTTCATCATGTCACAAAAATCACCCATTGGTTTGGTTGAAATCAACGTGAAACAAATTACAAGTGATCAACCTCACATCCTCCTTCAAGCAAACTGGATAACATCAATTGTTTTTCAAATCCTTGAATCCAAAACGAAACCTACAGGGATTGATAATGCAGTCCACTACAGCTACTTGTGCTTTCAGCCAGGATTCCAAGTTCCTTCAATGGCAGTCATGATGACCAAATCGCTAAATTTGGAAGATTCTTAATGTTTATTTTCTTCTTATTTGTGTACGATAAAAACAAATCAAAGGAAATGTAGGACTAGTGCTTCAATTTTTCCCACCGTAAAATCTTATGTGGTATCTATGTAAGGCATAGGATAATAATGTTATCATTAATTAGAAATATTATGAATGATCATTGAATTGCAAACTCCAGATCTGAAACTGCAGGCCGAGATGTACAGTAAAAACACACCGACACACACATCGAAGCAGGAGTACAGGTAGAAGAAGAAGAAGAAGAAGAAGAAGAACCTTCTGCTGGAGAGAGACAACGGGCCTGTCAGAAGCGTCAAGCAAGACACGGCGATCACGAAGGCTCAACAGCTTCCCTTTGACTTTGAACATGATGTTACCATTAACATCCGTGACGGAAAATTTTCCATCGGAGAGGGTCATCACCTTCCTGACAATGATTAGATCCACCGGGTACGGCGCACAGAACTGTGGGCTTATGACTGCCACCGGGTGTCCCGTGGGCACGTAACTGGGTTCCGCCATCAAAGCCAAAGAGAATGGAGCTTCTTCAACTTTCAACTCCCAAGGAAGAACTGATCAAAAGGGTATATAACCCTTTGGTGAAAGGTGACGAGCATGTACGTTAAGGAAAGGTGGTGGGGGATGGGCTGTGAGCTCGACTTTGTAATAATACACGCACAGCCATTCCTTTGTGCTTTGGACGCGGGCTACGGTTTAGACGCGAAGTAGATACTCTGAAGAAATTGCGACGTGCTGCTAAATGTCGCTTATCTGTCACCGAGAAAGTAGAGAGTCTTAACGACAAATTTATCTTCTGGTGACAAATGGATGTTCCTTTTTTCTTTTGCCTTGCAACGCAGTTGTTCGGAGCCCATATGTCCGACTGATATACATCATCACAACGTCATGCATAAATTTTTGCTCCTACCGAGGCTTAGGACGATATTTGCGATATTATATAAGGTGACAATTATGATCTTTAGATATAATCAGTGTCATTTTTGTCAACGCTTTTAGCGACAATTTTTAACAGCATCTTTTTAGTGTCACTAAATAAAAGTCACTAAAAATATTTATCGACCATTCATTGTCATTTTATGGAGGATTATAACTGTCTTCCTACAACCTTGGTAACAGTTAATTTTTTTTATAACTGATTGTTAAGCATTCTCTCAAGTGTCGTCTAGCCTTCACATGTTCTTGATGACATCAATTAATGGCATGACTCGCCCTTCAATGCGTCCAATGAGAATCGTCCATTACGCTAAGCCCATAGATTAGTGACAAATGGGCTTAATAGTTGAAAATTTCCTAGCTGATTTCCAGAAGAAAAAAAATAGTAATCATATATGTATTTGAATTTGGTTGACATCTTCTATGCCTTCCAAAACTCTAATTATATTTGCTTGAATTCTTATAACTCTAAAACATAGCTAAATAGATGATAAATTTTGAATGGCCAAAAAAATAACCTTCAATCCATGATCTCCATTCCCCCACTTAATAATATATAAACTACGTCTCTTTCCGTGCATAGCTTGGAAAAATAAACTTTAGCTACTACCTGGATTGTAAGAATCTTTCCCCAACCCCGTATACAGTGACAATTAATAGTCGTTAAATGTTTATAGTGACTTTTCTTCTAACACTTTCAGCGACAATTATTAACAGCACTTTTTTAGCATCACTAAATAAAAGTCACTAGAAACATTTAGAGATGATTGATTGTCGCTATATAGGGGGTAGGAGGAAGATTTCTCCAACCGGGTTAACAGCCAAATTTTTTCCTTTTAATTATATGTTATATACTGTTTTTCTAAGTAAACAGAATTACAAGCCAAAGTTTGCACGGGATTTAATTTTAACTAGCATGCTATATATTGTTTCTCTAAGGAAACAGAATTACAAGCCAGAGAGTCGAGTAATTCTTTTCCCTCATAGCGTCATGCACGATTATAACTGGACGAAGAATTTTAGGCGAATGAACGATCACATATATAGGAAAGGATACAATAAGATATTGGTTTTGCGAGATTGAGAGAACATCGTTTGAGTAAGAGTTGTGCCAAATTGACTAGCAGGATCTTGTAGAATACTGGGGGTAAGACGAGGTCGATTCTATCGTCAAAGTTTTCATTTCTATAATGCCAACTCTCACAATGTTTATTAGATTAAATAATCAACACCGATGAGATTTTTAAAAATTAAATCCCACAGCGACATGAACTATTATATTTGGCCTGCAGCTTTTTTCCTGCCATATGACTAGATCAAACCAAATCTGTTCCTGCCATATGTATAGAATGTTTATTAGACCACCAAGCCCGTAGGTCAGCTGGTAAGGGGCTGTCCTAACTTAACCAGAGGTCTCGGTTTTGAGTCCTGGGAATGCAGTTGCGTTAAAACTTGGTAGGGAGAGTTTTGCCGCCATGTAGTCCTACCCGGCTCGAAAGGTGTGACACACCTTATCACACTTTTATGTACCAAAAAAAAATGTATAGAATGTTTATTAGATTAAATAATCAGTAAGTTTTGCGGGCGAATACCTAAGTAATATGATCTTGACTTGGAAAATTCTTATTTAGAATCGAGGAAATTGTCGAATGACCAGTGAAAGACTTCAACAAGAGCAAGAAGGGAAACTTCTTGACACTGAAGAGTAGATCTTGGGAGTCTGAGATCTCTCCCCTGAACACTTGCCATCTCCTATGTGCAGTCAATAATAGTTTCCGACGACGCATACCTAGATGTGCAATGATTTTATGGTTACTCTATAAAGGAGGTTTGAGAACCAAATCAAGGTTGAAAGCTTGGAATATAATCCAAGAGGATCAATGTGATCTTTGTTCAAAGCACCCTGAAACTGTGGATCATTTGTTCATACACTGCCCTTATGCAAATGAGCTGTGGAAGCTAGCATTCAGGAAAATGGATTTAAAGATTCCACTCAGATCATGGGATCAATTCATTCGGTATGCTGCAACACATCTCAGGGGGAAGAGTTTGAAAGCAAAGCTACATAAACTAATTGTACCAGACATAAAATATGGGGTATGGCAAGAAAGGGATGCCAGAATCTTTGAGACAATAAATGCAAATGTCCATGGATGTTTTCACATGATACAACAATGGATCATATATAGAACATGCAGCTGGAGTCAGGCACTTGCAACAACTCAGAATCATGCTATATGCCAAGCTTGGGGATTAAATTTGAAAATACTGAGGATAGTTTAAGTGTATTGATAATAAGGACCTTTGATTGTTTGAGCTTAATGAATACAAGGACCTTTGACCCCAAAGAAAAAAAAAAGTTTCCCACCTTCATTTTCTTCGATCTCTACGCGTGCAGCCAAGTTACTAAGAGGCCCAAGATCACATATGTCTATCTCAAAGGGCTAGAAATAAAATTTAATGGTATGGATATCTCAAGTGATTAACAGTATTCATCTTGTCACAAGAATCACACATTGGTTTGGTTGAAATCCATGTGAAACAAAATACAAGTGATCAACCTCACATGCTCCTTCTAGCAAACTGGATAACAGGAATCCAAAACAAAACCTACGGGGATTGATAAATGCAGTCCGCCACGGCTACTTGTGCTCTCAGCCACGATTGCAAGTTCCTTCTATGACAGTGGTGATGACCAAATCGCTAAATTTGGAAGATTCTTAAGGTTTATTTTCTTCTTCATTGTGTACGAGAAAAACATATATATACCTCCAGAGGATGTCTAGGACTGGTGCTTCAATTTTTACCTCCATAAAATCTTATTATGTGGTGTCTATGTAAGGCATAGGATGGTAGTGTTACGATTAATTAGAGGTAAAAACACACCGACACACACATGGAAGTAGAAGTACAAGTAGAAGAAGAAGAAGAAGAAGAAGAAGAAGAAGAACCTTCTGCTGGAGAGAGACAACGGGTCTGTCAGAAGCGTCAAGCAAGACACGGGCGACAACCCCTTACCAACTGACATACGCGTTTGGTGGTGAGGAGCATGTACGTTAAGGACAGGGTATATGATCCTTTCTGCTGCTATTTGCTGCTAAATGTCGCCTATCTGCCACTGAAAAGGTAGAGAGTCTTAGCGACGAATTTGTCCTTTAGACTGGGTGTTTTTTTTTTGTTTCTTTTGTCTTGCAAGCTGACCGATATACATCATTACAAAGTCTATGGACAAATTTTGGCCACTACCCGTAGGAAGATAGCCGCGATCTCCCATATAGCGACAATTAATGAACGCTAAATAAAATAGTGTCATTTTTGTTAACGCCTTCAACGGCAATTTTTTAAAGCAACTTTCTAATGTCAATAAATAAAAGCCACTAAAAATATTTATCGACCACCAATTGTCGTTGTATGAAGGGTTATAGCTATCTTCTTACAACTTGGTAGCAGTCAAAATTTTTCTTTTTGTAGGTGATCGTTAAGGGTTCACGGCAAGTGTCATCGATCTCACGTCTACGCATTGTTATGACATGCATTAACGGCATGACTCGCCCTCCACGCATTGTTATGACTTCCGAACTTGTGACAAATGGGCTTAATAGTGGAAATTTCCCTAGCATATATGCTAAGTAGCTGCTTTCCACCCAAAAAAAATAAAAATGCTATGTACTGTTTTATTAAGGAAACTGAAGTACAAGCCAGAGAATCTAAGTACTTCTTTTCCCTTACAGCATCATGCATGATTGCAACTCGACGACAAATTTTAGGTGAATGAACGATCACATAGGAAAGTATACAGTAGGATATGGATTTAGCGAGATTGAGAGAACATTGCTCGAGTATGGTCTACTGAAAGAAGAGTGGTTTGTGCCAAATTGACAAGCAGGATCTTGTAGAATACTGGGGTATAAGACGAGGTAGAAATAGTCGATAAAATCAAGATTCTATCGTCAAAGTTTCCATTTCTATGATGCCAACTCTCACAATGTTTATTACCACCACGCTTGATCATGTCTACCACCATCTAAATGAGTTCACTCTACTTGCCATGTTAGTGTATGATGCTCGAAACTCACCTGATGGGCTGGTAAAGCTGATATCTCAGTAAGTGTATGAACCTAATAGTTTGTCGCCGAAAGAGGTTCAACCTCATTGTTCTTTGGCACACAGTTTTCACCAATTTCCTTCATCCGCAATCTTATACTACACCCAAGCGTAACTAAGGTGTCCCTTGTACTTATTTGTAGAGCAATCGCGGTTTTATTTGGAATAAGATGAAAGTTTACAAGTCTGTCGCACCAAGCAACAAGCAATACAGTTGTACTTAATTGCAAAGCAACCATGGTCTTACTTGGAAAGCAATAACATTAGGATGTGGTAGAAATGCACAAGATGCAAACGGTGCATCAAAGAAGCAAAACATATCCAAATATCAACTATTGCAGTTCTTCAGGCCACCTTGAACATCTGTTCCAGCAGTGTCCTAAAGATGGATCTCATCTAGGATCACGATAAGAGTAACAATGAAGGCGTAATCCACGTTAGGATGAACTGAAACTGTGAACTTGTCCTTTCCAAGCGTTTCAATCTTTTGCATCTGCAATTCGAAAATTTCGACCAAATGAGTCCTATATACGAAGGTAGCGACTAAACCAATATAGCAACTGGACCTGAAAGACTTTTGAAAGAATGTTTTGAACAGGTAAAGGTTATAACTCTTACATAGGCGATGATTGTTGAAGATTCTCCAGCTTTAACGACACAAGATTTTTCAGTCCCACTTCCCTCAACTTTGAAGTCACAAACCTCCTCGGTCGAGTTATTGGCTAAGAAAACATCTAATTTGGTACTCATTTGAATTACATGCGGTGTTCTGACACTGAAGAGCAGGTCTTTAGCGTATGTGCTGTCTCCTTTAAACACTTCCCATCTGCTGTGTGCTGTCAATATCTACAAACACAATTCAATCACAAAGCAAGAGAGTAATATTGAAAGGGTAGAGAACAATCATAAAAAATGCATTATTTGATTCTTAACAAGTTGCAGAGCTTCTTAATTAGAGATATACTCGAAATCCCGTCTCACAGTTCGTGATGCTGCACAAACGGAGATTGTCTTTCAGAGCACAACAAATAACAAAACGTTAGTCCTTCAATACGAAAGACGTGTTTATTTTGAGCTCAAACGAATTCCGGTTCCTAGCTGATATGGCGTTGCATGCATGCATTGTAGGAACCCTAGAATTGACTAAAATCTTTTGAAGAATCCAAGAAATGGAACTTTGACCAAACCTTGTTACGTAAAGTAACCACACGGTTTCCTGCAGCATCAATCAAGAGACGGCGATCATGAAATGCCAGGAAAAAACTTCGTCCTTTGACTTTGAACACAAGGTTGCCCTCAACGTCGGTGACATGAAAGTTACCCTCGGTTACAGTGAAAGGCTTCTCAACAATCACAAGATCAACGGGGTAAGAAGCGCAAAACTGGGGGCCAATTACAAAAGAAACTGGGTGTACTGCCGGTGCAAAGCGTGGTTTTGGCATTGGCGCATAGCTTGGTTGTGCCATACTTTATGGAAGTGTTTGTGTCCACCCTTTTGTGTGAGAGATGACTTTTCAGGGTGATCAGACCTGTCATATATATAGCTAAATTGCGAAGGGTGAAGTCAGCCAAAGTGGTCATTCGGGGAAATAACGATATGATTTTCAACTGATCAAGTAGAAAAAGATGGATTTTGGGTGGTATATTTACAAGAATGTCGCTTTTTAGAAGCCATCACTGATGCTAAACATCTATTCTTATCCGGTTGCGTTCTGCACAACTGCACAAAAGGAAACATACGAATGTGGCCAACAAAATATTGTCAAAGGCTTCTGCTTTGGCCACTGGGTGAAACTCTTTGCAGAATGCAAGCAATTTAAAATCATAGACAAAGGCAAATAATGTCTGGCTATACCTTCAATATGATCATGTTGATAGCAATTTCATTTGGGATTCAAGATCTGATACAAGAGTCATAGAAATCCTCTCATTTTAGCGCACACATCACTCAATGCCAACATGACCCTGCTATGTACCGATGCAGGGATTCATTTTTCTTCCTCGCAACCACATCATGCTCCTTTTCCAAAATTTAGCTCAAAATTTGAGTGAGTTCTCATATTTTAAACATCATTTGTTATTACCATTTCTAAATTTATATTCCAAATCTTAGATCTCAATTAACAGTTTGTCAATCAGTTAAACCTCACTGTTTGCCCTCTGACTTTAATCACTCTAGTCTAGTGCATACTATTTTCTGAAATTGCCTTCTTCTTTTTTTCTAAGCAAGTTACATTAATTTAAATTACCATTATACAACCTCAAGGCAATACCCTAATAGGCATCCCTAGAAAAACAAGGACAATCGCATCCAAAAGGATGGTTCAAGAAATGACGAATTGAACATGGCCTTTGAGGAAAGTAAGGTAAACATATAGGCTACTCGTAATTAGGAGTATCAAATTAAGAGGTACCCAGATTGGGACCATGCAAGCAATTGCATCATATCCTTAGCTCCCACTCATACTGGGCTGCAAAGAGTGACAATTTATATTACTGCCACGGTCAACATTAGAGCCATAGAAGGTGGAGAGGGATCCTTCTAAAGCCGGATCGAAGCAATCTCCAGCTCAAAGAAAGTGTGCATCATTCAACTCTAGTAAATCCGGCTTCTTCAAGGAAGTGTGCACCATTTCGAACCAACATCGAAGATTTCTGAACAATTTAATTCCTCATATGAGGATCCCCTGCAGTTCAGGGCCTTAAGTATGAAAAACCAATGGTGAGATATTTCAAGTTAATATTACTAGTATTTAGTGGCGAAATCAATACTATAGCTACACTTTTCAAGACTGAACTCCATCCTACGGATCCACATACAATAGCTTCGGTGGATTCTACCACATCCATCCACCCTTTGCTTATGCACATGCTAACATGTCTATAATCTTCAGATCATCCCCAACAAACCCCAGAAGCAAACTCCATAACTATTTTCTCAGAAAGAGAAGAAAATGGCCAATCAAACCATTCAAATCCACATGGCAAGAAGACACATTCGGCCGGCAACAAGCCCTACAAACCCTCAAACAATCAGCCCAAACAACCCCATCAACCCACCTCCTCTCCTCGTTAATCCAATCCTTCACCCTCTACAACTGCGACCCAACTCCCACTGCCTACCTTTTCCTCATCAAAATCCTTGCCAAAACCTCCCACTTTCAAGAACTCAACCTACTTCTTGATAGACTCCAAAGTGTCGAAAAATTTGAAACACCTGAATATATACTCACCCATTTGATCAAGATTTATGGTGATGCTAATATGGTTCAAGAAAGCATCGATCTTTTCTTTAAAATACCGGATTTCAGATGCAACCCTTCTGTGGAATCTTTGAACACTTTACTTTCAGTTCTTCGTAAGAGAAAAAAGGGTCTCTTAGTTGTGCCCCAGATTTTATTGAGATGCAAGGTAATGGGTATAAGGCTTGAGAAATCAAGCTTTGATTTGTTGATTGAAGCTCTTTGTAGGTTTAAGAAGGCTAATTATGCGGTTGAGCTGTTAAAATGTATGGTGGATGATGGGTTTACTTTGGATGGGAAGACTTGTTCTTTGATAGTGTCAAGATCGTGTGAACAAAAGGAAGTGTCATGTGATGAGGTTGTTGGTGTCTTCGAAGAAATGAGAAAGATAGGGTTTTGCCCCAGGATGATTGATTGGAGAAATGTTGTTAGGCTTTTGGTGAAGAGAGGGAAGGATATGGATGCTTTGGATGTGTTAAATCAGATGAAAATTGCTGGTGTTAAGCCTGATGTTGTTTGTTATACCATGGTTCTAGATGGGGTTGTTGGGGCATGCAATTTTGAAAAGGCGGATGAGGTGTTTGATGAAATGCTTGTGCTGGGCTTGGTTCCTGATATTTTTACTTACAATGTGTATGTAAATGGGTTGTGTCAGCAGAACAACGTGGATGCTGGAATTAGGATGCTTGGTTATATGGAGGAGATGGGTTGCAAACCTGATTTGATTACGTATCATTCGCTCTTGAGGGCGTTGTCAGAGAGTGGGGAACTGAGCAAGGCATGGGAGGTTGTAAAGCGTATGGAAGTGAAGGGTGTTCAGCGAAACTCACGAACTTACGAGATAATGATTGGTCTTTTGGTTCGAGAAGGTGAAATTTATGAAGCTTGTGGTTTGTTGGAGGAAATGGTGGACAAGTGTTTCATACATCGCTCTCCAGCTTTTGACGATATTTTATGTGGCTTGTGCAAAAGGGGCTTGCTTCCTAAAGCGCTGGAACTAATTAGAGAAATGGTTGGGCGAAATGTTGCTCCTGGCGGTAGAGCATGGGAAGCACTAATAGTTGGATCTGGATTTAAAGAAAATTTTGAGGGAACCGCTTCAGCGGGCACAGTGAGACGCCTTCAAACCGACTAACTTTGACTGTCAGAACGTAAACTTTCTGGCGAAGACCTGAGCCGCAAGTGGATCGCTTACGTCCACAGTAGGGGATCACTCAACTATAACGTCTAGTGCAAATTTCTGGCGAACAGCTGAAGCACAAGTTGAGCACGGTATGGTAATGACCCAATTCAGAGAGGACATGCTTTTTCAGAGCATCACCCTAGCATAAAAGAGGCAGCTTCAACCTGTCTAGGATAATAGTTCATGTTGCTTGTCCTATTTTTCTTACTGTATGCCATGAAATAGTATCTAATGCTCCTGTTGTCTGTACCATTCTGTGCCTTATGTTGTATTCCAGTTTTCCGTTATAATCCATTCTTAAGTTTAAGTTGAACTTTCCATTGATCAGATGTTTGCCAACCCAACATTCCTTCTCCTCCTCTTATGATACTAGAACTTGGTTTTTGAATGTGCAATCTAACTTTCTGCTGCACGTTGTAAACTGCAGCATCATCAGTGGGACCATCGTGAACAGATAACTGATTTGCTGTGCTAACATCCAGATTGAGTGTTTATTTAGCAAGATGATAGCTTAGGAACGAAGACTCGGTTGCCTAACCTTGTTACCATTCTGCTTTAGGCTTAAGCTATTTAGTCAAACTGTCAAAGTTACGAAGTTGCTGGTGTCCTCCACGTATTCCTTTTGTTTTATTAATTTATGGTTGGTGAACTGCTTGTCTATCACGGAACTACTGTCGAGGATGCTTGTGAGTCCATCAATGGACTTGAAGAGCCATTATAGCCAAACAGTTAAAAAACTAAGCGATTGAAGTACTGCTCTAACCAAACAATGCATTTGGTAGCAAACCATTAGGCAGCGGCGAAATTATGAGATAAACTTTCATTTTACAAGGCGAACCATGCTTGTGAGGACATCCAGTGAAACCCAGTGTTAGTTCTAACTTCCAATGCCCTTACTTGGCGGTATTAGCGGCCTTGTGACACTTAGATACAAGATTTCATTTCTTTGTTTGCCATTTTCTTCGTTGTTTCCTACATAATATTGGTACTTTTAGCGAACAATGCTGGCCATTTAAGGACAGTTGGTGGTATAGGAGAGGACTTTATATCTGATACAATGGTAGTACTCATCTGATTCAGAGATGAGACTTAAAGGTTGTAGTATTGACCATTTTTGCAGGAGACAAGTTCAACTAGAAAGCTGCTAATTTAGCTTATTTTAAAGGTCTGCTGCGGCTTGTTGGTGTTAGTGGTTAGGCACAAAACTTGTGTTCTATTGACTGCTTTAACTTATACCCGATTTGTAATAATTAGACTTGTTGCATGTTAATTTAGATCCATTTTCAATTTATTATCTGTTCTTGTTCCTTTTGGTTCGGTACAAATGCTTCTCGTGCTCATATGCTGGCTTAATGACTTGAATAATGTTGATCCCTGAGAGGACCTGGACAATTTACTACCGTAATGTCATTCGGACTTCGTTATTTAGAACTTCTCGAATTGGATCCGTAGCAGCTCTATCTCAAAATGTTGGACAACCTATTTACCAGAGCTCCCATGTGATAATGGAAACTTATCAATGCAGGAACTTTGTTAGATTTTAGTTCAGATGTCTCATCGTAATCTTTTGACTCATTGCCAGCGTCATTTCAACTTTTGCAGGACTGGAAGTATCCTGAGGATGTCTTCCCAATCTTCTGATGCCTGGAAGCAGATAAAAAATCAAGTTCCTGAATAAACAATGACCCTGTTAGATGAATGGAGAAGGGGGTCTACGTGGATGACAAGTATCATGACTGCTTTACAGCAAAGTAGCAGTGACAGGAAGTCATTTTCTAGATTCAGCAATAATAGACTTTCTGGCCCCATATAAATGACAAGCTTCCAAATCTAGGATTATGGAAAGTGATAGTCTCAAGATTTGCTCTTAGTCCACCCTGATACTGGGATGAGACAGCCTAAAATGGCACCATAGTGTCAATAATACCAACATTTCCAGGGACGTGTCCTCTTGATTTCACCATCTAGTCCTAGGAACTAAAGAAACGCGAAACTCAACATATAGTCATATAACGCGACATGCCGATATTTGATTTGTCGTGCAGAGAGATTGATGGAGTAGAAACTAATATAACATCTGTTTAGGAGATTAGTTCTTATCCATGCCAATGTCCATTTTTTGCCTCAATAATCTGGAAGGAAATTGAATCTCTTTACACTTGCAACTTCACTTTTTGTTTCTTTAGTTACTTGTGGACTTCTTTTTTAAAACAAAGTGCTGCTAGAAGGATTAGTGAACTTTGTTATTCAAACTATGTAGATGGAAGAACTGCAGTATATATACTTGTGAACCATACAATTCTCTCCGTCATTTAAAGAAAAAAATTGCAGAATAGACTCAGTCTGACGAAGGACCGACAAGATTATTCCACTGCAAACTAGATATCTGAAGGTTCATGACTGGATCATGAAGCAAAGCAGTTGGGTAGGACATAGGTTTTTACTCAAACATTAGCAGGATGGCAGAACCTAAGATGGAATACAGACATGGTGAGCATTGATACCTTATTGCTATATATGGTGTACAGCAACAAACTTATGGTACAACGGTATAAATTTAAACTGACACTGCCTTAGCACGTCAGAAAAAGGAAGGGTGGCAATATAAATAGTTGTTAATCACAACATATTACTGGGAAATGCTACTAGCAATTTTGGATTTTGTCAAAGCAGAACACATAAGATTCATATTACTGATTAGTGTCCTTCTATTCCCGCTAATCCGTTTTGTTGACGAGTTTGGGGTCCCATAAGATACATTTAATCCAAGAAAGTACAAAAAGAAGATAGGGCACCATAAAGCTAGAGCAACATCCGCTGTCATGCAGTATGCATAATCCTACAGTACTTGGCTCTTATTCTTCTTGTTATGCCTCCTAGATACCACCAGTTGAAGCCATTACAGAAATAATCAGCACTTTAATGCTATACTCTGAAAATGCAATGCTCAGAGCTCTGTTTGCTTCCGTAATTTGTTGCAGCCTCCCCCTCGGAGTTCTCGCGACTGGTAGCTGGAGTTTTTCTCAGTAGGAACATCACCTTGATGGTATTTGGTTATTTCTAGTAGTAAGAAATGAAAACTAAGAGAGGTTACATCTCGAAACAAGAGCCCGATATTTACTGAATTTAGGACTTCAGAATAAATAAGAACAAGTAAAATCACTTAGGGAGCTTTGAATTTGATGAACTCAGATTTATCATGGCTTGAAGATGAGAGTTATAACAGAACAAAGAACTTTCTTCATTATGGGCGAACTTCTGACAAAATCATGGTTTTAAAGTGATATATTGTCAAAAGTAAAGGGAGGGAATAGATTGACTAGGAACAACCTTCACGGCGATCAGCACAATGGGTATGTGTATATCCTCAAATGCTAATAGCTGGATGCTCCTGACAACATCATGTGGATACAATATTTCATCTAGTAGCTGCAAGATCCTGAAAACGTCATGATGTATGCAATATTTGTAACCGGACATGATTTGCTGTAGTTTTCATTTTTCGGCCTCCCGAGAAAAGCAGTGTTATGGCTACTACACCTAAGCCTCATTGACATAGGCCATCATCGGTAATGGTACTAATCCGAAAAGTATTTGAGTTTGGTGACTCTGGTCTTAGTCACCCTCTTTTCAACATTCTTTTCCAGGGCCTTATCAACGTGAATTGGGTCCCTTGATCCATTGTTAGCAGAAGTACTTTACGGAGTGCGTCTACTATTTGCCAAAAGCTACCAGTTTCAAAGCAGTTTCCTCTAACAAAATTACTGAACTTTACTCCCTCTGTCCCTTTGAATGCGAAACTTTTTCAAGAATCTGCAAGTCTATGCTACTTACTTCCATTATTGCGCCTCAAGCTTTTCTTGTGGTGCATGACATTTTTCTTGTCTTAATATAGGTGTGATGTAAGTGTGGAACATCACATCATCTTATTGTCTATTTCAGAAAGTATGTCTCGTTTTTAAGGGCATGCCTGGAACCAAACAAAGGTTGCCTCGTGCAAAGGATGGAATGATTATCGCGAGGAAGGAGGGACCAGCAATATGTCAATAGCTAAATCAAATTCACCAGTGCGTAGCGATTTTACATATGCAAAGGTAACCCTCCGCAGATGTTCTTTTATTATTGTTTGAAGGTGGTACTTACTGTGAAGCTTACCTGATATTTTGCTAGATGGTTCCATACACAGACCTTTATTTGGAAAATCACATTGATAGATCATAACTTAGACCAAATCGTGCCCTCATACGTGTTATCCTTGACACTCTACTCACAATTGCAGCATTAATTTTCTATGATCCTTATCCTTACAATCATCAAAACGTTGAATTTTTTTAACCTTTCTACTCGTATGACAAAAATGTCAATGCATGTTTAACATGACTCACCTGAAAATGAAGCTTTGCTCTGATATGAAATGCTCGCACAGATCAACGGCGATAACTTTGTAGTAACAAGGTTGAGTGGTCATGATGGGGAAGGCAGGCACATGAATGACTAACTCATTAAGCAAATGGAGCCATAGTTGTGAGAGCGCCAAAACTACAGAGCTGGGCATGTCTGTGTGCATGAGTTAGTAATGCACGTGCCCTGCTTCTCCATCTTGCTCTACACCCACCTTCTCATGCCACAACAAACAGCTTCATCAATATATGTGTGTGTGTGTGTGTATGAGAGAGAGAGAGAGGGGGGGGAGAGAAATAGAGGATGGGGGAGAGATTATAAAAGGGAAAATGGGACACTAATCTGCACTTCTGCTCTCCTTTCTCCCTCATTTATAACAAATGAAGCAAAAACATGGTGTGTGTCCAAAGTTTTGGGTGGGTATGTGAGGAACTAAAAAGCCTAGTTGGGTGTGGACCCCTTGAACTTGAAACCAAACAGGTTGTCACAACTTGCACAGGACCACCCTTCAGTCGGTATGCAAATCGTGTTACTATACTGCCCTCTAGGTTTTCCCTAATGACCTTCTTGTAGTCTATGTTGATGCCACCTGAACAGCACACTCCATTTTTTGTTCACATGGGAGATGACGAATTTTCTTCTACAAACATCTGCAGACCATAGTACAATTGCATTAAGGAAATAAAATAATGAACACCCTTCTTAATGGGAGCACGGGTATCAGATGATACGGATTGCCTGCTAAAATTTTACTAGTATATACCTCTCTTTAGTGCAGAGTATGAGCAACTTTCTGTCAATGGTTTCTTGCTCCAAATCTAATGCTCTCATGCCTGTGCTTGGTTAGCATAAAGTTCACATGAAGATGATAAGGCTGTGTGGTGGGTGTCATCATCTCATCAGTTTGTTAGATCTATATGTTTATTAATCAAGAAGGAAAAACATATAAAATTTAGTGATCTTTAGCTCTCCTTTTCTTTTCTAAATTCAAGAAGCATCAAGAGAAAGGTCACCATCACCGTCATTATTTACGAAAATAAAAGTAGGTAATGGTCTTAGCTATGGCTACTGTAATAGCTCTATCTGCCATCTTAATTAGGCCATCTCTCTGCGAAGGGACATTGAAAATGTAGCAACACTCATCTTTGGCAAGTTTCTTGGTATATCAAGGGTGTCTTGCTTCCTCTTTCCGATGTCAAGTCATTCTTATAGTCTTCCGTAAGTACAGCGTTGTTTGACAGTTAAGCAATATAATCAGACAAGAATCATCTCCCTTGCGAGCAAGGAAAATTTGCTGGGCCGAACGAGGTCTACTTACTTTGATTGTTTTCGTTTTCAGGGTCTTCCGAAAATCATGGTTTCCTAACTTCATTTCTTCCGGCAACTAGATATTTGAATTTTGGCCTTCTAGAATGTGTCCTTAGTTGCTCAAGCCCTTGTTAGCTTGGTGTTCATGTCAGAATCCAAACTGACTTAGTTATGTCTTACGATCAGTCATCTATATCAGTTCTTCAAGTTGTGGAATAACCCTACTTACGTATACAGGTGACCCCAAGAGATGTTACTAATGCCATGTAATCTATCATGAAAGAGAATAATACTTGCAGAAAGATTAGCATGACGACCAATCACAAGAGAAAGGGACAGGAAATGAGCCTAAGGTGCTGGTCCTCTACTTTGCTTTAGGCTGTCACTTGTTCTTTTCATGTCTACATTCCTTCGATCAGTGCTTGCCACAGAACATGCATATTCACAAATGTTGCTGTCTAAAAGTCTTGGAACAAGGCATTTCCAAAAGAGAAATTGTCAAAACATTGCTCAGAGCAACTCAACCAATGTTGGAAGTGCTGGATGCAGTTCGCTGAGTGAAAGTGTGAAGTGAAGACTAAACGGTAATAGTTAGTGAGATAATTTACTTACCTGTCATAATATACTTCAACACAATTCGTATTTTGATTTCGTGATCGTGTGACTTCCTATGGGGGATTCAATAAGGCTCGATAACTGCCTCCAACTTTATAGATGTGACTCTGTATCTACCCATCTCCAGCTTGCAGGATTACACCAGAATTAAGCACATTGGATTCGTAAGCATTCACTCTTCACCCTTCACATGTCATCCGTTGCTAAGCTTTGTACTTGTTTAATTGACAAATCATGTCTTGCAAAAAGTTTGGCTTTATCATTATGGGCAGTTTGCCAGGGAACTCCAGATGCTGAACTTCAAAATATGGACCTATAATTTTCATCTCGTGGTCAGATATTTTGCTAAAGCGGACTTTTAGCAACGAAGGTTTAACAACATTTGATGGTCATAGTCATTGGATGCCCCCTATAGCCTGACTTCACGTCAAAAGTGTTTAACTACTGAAATTCGCTTTACAAAAGGAAAAATGACTTTTGGCAACAGTTTTTCATTTGTACCGATGATTCATTGCTAAGCTAGACTATTAGCAGTAAATCAACGGCACAGTAGCAAACTTGCTGCTAATAGTCATCAGATGGCCCAAATTAGCCAAAGTTCACATCCGCGATTGCTGGGCAAACTCGTACGGGCTGTAATCTTATCTGTCTATCCATGCAGGGGCGGACCTATGTTGTGGCAAGGGGGGCACTTCTGAAAAAAAAAAATTTGGTTTTCGGGAATCGCACCACCCCGTTCCCGAGACGCCGTTCCCCGAGACCACAACTCGGTGCTCTCTCTCTCTCTCTCTCTCTCTCTCTCTCTCTCTCTCTCACTCACCGGTGGACAGTGGACGTAACGACCGGCGACTAGATATGGCATATTGCCTGCGACGCCACGTGACTGAACGGTCTGAACCCACCTTGTAGATCTCTGACCGGCGACCAGATCTTGAAGAAACGGCACTCCGCCGGCGACCAGATCTCCGAGTCTTTGTTCAGCGTCTGACCACACAACCAGTCACCAGATCTGCTTGACGGAGTGCCACTGCTTGACGTCGTCCGGCCACGCAACCAGATCTGCTTGACGGAGTGCCTCACCCAATCACCCTACCGGCTGCCGGCGACCGCGAGCTGCTGCACGGACGATTGCTGGGATTTGCTGCTGGGAATTTGTCTGTTGTATGTTGCTTCGTCCCAATTCGTGGTGGAGCTGCATCCAGCCGTGGTGAATTTGTCTGTTGTCTGTTGAGTGTTGTCTACTTGAGACTTGAGTGCTTGACGGAGTGGCCCACTGCTTTGGTAAATTATCGTTAATTTATTGTTATTGTTTATTTTATATTTGTATGTCGATGCTTATGCTACAGATTTGAGTTATTTTGCATGTATATAGATGTCAATACAAATATATTTGTACATTAAAAGTATCATAAACCTAGAGTTTAATTCTAAAATTTTGAATATCGAAACATTGGTATAGTTTAATTTCAGTGATTATATAGAAATTTAAAAAAATCTCTATATAAATTATTTTACTATATATATATATATTTTTGGTGCATTCGATAGAATTTTTGCACCCCCTGAAATTTTTTTCTGGTTCCACCCCTGTATCCATGCGGTACTTGTTCTTCCAATGTGGTGCCGACAGGAGGTAGAAACACATGTTTTCTTTCCCGTGGCCTCAGTTTTCAACCTTGGTTCCACTTGATGCTTAAGTTCTGTGAAACATTCCCGACAGGAGGTAGAAACATTGACGGAGTGGCCCACTGCTTTGGTAAATTATCGTTAATTTATTGTTATTGTTTATTTTATATTTGTATGTCGATGCTTATGCTACAGACTTGAGTTATTTTGCATGTATATAGATGTCAATACAAATATATTTGTACATTAAAAGTATTCATAAACCTAGAGTTTAATTCTAAAATTTTGAATATCGAAACATTGGTATAGTTTGATTTCAGTGATTATATAGAGATTTAAAAAAATCTCTATATAATATTATTTTACTATAAATGTTTTTTTTTTGGGTGCATTCGATAGAATTTTTGCACCCCCTGAAAATTTTTTCTGGTTCTGCCCCTGTATACATGCGGTACTTGTTCTTCCAATGTGGTGCCGACAGGAGGTAGAAGCACATGCTTTCTTTCCCGTGGCCTCAGTTTTCAACCTTGGTTCCACTTGATGCTTAAGTCCTGTGAAACATTGACCTGGATTAGCAACTAATCTTGAGACAGAATGATAAGGTTATAAGAAACTTTTTTGCAATTTTCCACTGAAGATTTCAAAAATGACAACAATTTCCAAGTGATCATCATGGAGGGATACCAATTCAAACTCATCACCTCCATTGTTGACACTTGACAGACCTATATTTGAGCACATCTTTGCCACCTTTCTAGTCAATTTTAGATAGAAAGAGAAGGGAAAGCAGCTGGGCAACATATTTTATGCCTTGAAAGGCATTTTCCTTTAGGGAGCATCATACAAAGTGCCTATGTAATGCAGACTCAATCAAACCTTTTAGAGATGAGTATGACTGGGTAGTATGCAAATTATTCACCAGAGCCAGGCACTAATACATGGGAAGAACACTGCACAAGCCAAAAGGAGGGGGCAGGGGTTTTCCTTTCTCATTCAACTATTCTGGTTGTTCTTTTTCACTGTGATTGTGTTGAAGAGGCTGTAGGGTCTGAAAGAGAGAACTTCATGATTGTACTGATTGTCTTTTTTACAAGTCCCACTTTTCCTTCAATGGACTACTTTGGCTTTTCCAAGTCCACTCTTCATTATTCAGGTCATATATGCTTCTCATGTCTATAACATTTAGAGAAGAAAAGAATCTTCTTCATTATCTCTTTCAATCACTTTTATTTTGTTTACTAAGTGGAAATGAGCAGTGTCAGAGTTGGATATATATTGTAATGATCACTATATACACACTGTATAATTTGTACTTCCTATAGTGAGTATGATAAACAACTATAAAACCTAATTAGGTTGATCATCCACATTACAAACTTAGATTAAGGGGCATATTTAGTGCTTCATCATTTGGTTAGCCATCTGACTCTGAAGAATGTGTGCACGTGCGCGCGCGCGTGCACGTGCGCGCGCGCTAGAGAGAGAGAGAGATGCACATAATTTTGTGAGTAGACATCCATATTCTCCACAAAAGGATTGCGAGAATCTCAATGGCCTGTAAGAAAACAATGAAATACTATTCTGATCTGTAGCAATGTATGGTCCAGACAGGAAAAAAGTAGAGAGGTAATTTATTAAGTGGATGGTGGATATAAAATCAGAACACCTTTCCATGCTCACTAGGCCCTCCAAATATTTGTCCCAACCAAAAGTTCACAATTAAGTCAAGGTTGGCATGTAGCAGCTAAACAATATTAACTCCTTGAACCCTAATATGGCCTTACATGAAGCGCGCACTGGTCTAGTTTGTCTATTATACATCATAATTTGACCAAAAATGCTACGTTTCGGTTCCTGAATAGTTGGATGATAAATTTAATACCGCCTGAGGCTGGGCTTCTCCCTATAGAGTCAGTTAGCAGTATTTTAGCAAGGTGATGATAGTCTTCCCACGAATGAAAGCAGAATAGCAATTAACTGTAAACACAAGATGCGCATATGACAAGTTTATCACCAATTTGCAATATTTTGAAATGCAAATCTTACTTTCTCCTTCGTGTTGAAAAAAGAATCATTTAGATATGCTTCTCATTGACTGGTTTTCCACTGATAGAGATATGAGTAGGATACAAACATAAACAATGATGTAACTAATACTTAAGAATTCCTAGCACAAACAAGATTCAAATCAGAATGTCTTGCCACTATTTTAGAGATGTCAGTTTCAAAAACTATACTTGACATCACACAATCTAAAAGCAATGATTTTTAAATAATCAAGACCAGGAAAAGTGGTTTTAGTGGTTAATTTGGTGGCGCCCTCATGGATTAAGGGAGGGGAAGGAGTGGGGGAGAGAGACAAGCATGGAAGTAGGTAAAGCTGCCACATTAGACAGTTTAGTATAATGGGCATATAAATCACTTAAAAGCACAACATCTAACAACTGGAAGGCAGGCAAATTGTAGTGGTGTTATGTTTAAGTTTAGTTGATGTGATGTAAGTAGAATATGGGACCTTCACCCTCGAGATTAATCGATGTCCTGTCTGTATAAACAACTAGTAATCTCACATATTTGCCTGGTTGAACAACTGTTTTCAGCAAATGGTGACCATTGCAGCACAAGATATCTGATAGTGGCTCTATAATTAATTCTCCTAGTTAAATCCCTGCGTGTATAATTGTTTTTTTAGGTTCAGGATGCGGAATATGCAGCCAATATCCTAACCTCGTTATGTTTAATGACCCTATATTTCAAGTTTTTCAATTTTTTCAAATGGTGATGATGATTAAGTTGAAGTTGGTGATGTAGATACCTGATTTAATTAACAAAACAATGGGCACTTAAACTTTAGGTGACTTTGTTTATGATTAACTAGACGGCAGGCAATTAGTAGTGGTGTTATGTTTAATCGATGTGATGTAAGTCGAATGTGGAGCCATACCATCGAGATTAATTTTCATTTTGTGCGTGTATTAGTAAATAGTCTCACATGCTTAACTGGTTCGGCAATAATTTTTCACAAATCACAAGTAGTTTGCAGCATGTTGTCTTGTAACTTTGTTCTCCTTGCTAGAATCCTCCCATTTTTTCCGTTCCTTTTTACTCGACGAAAGGGGAAAGCGTTAAGCGTTGCTTCTAACTTTACTAACCAAGAATTCAATTTTGTTCCACTGTTCAAAGGCTAATGAAGATTAGCTTGAGCTGGAGACAGAGGTCGTACCTGATCTGGTTACCAACATAAAGGACATATACAGATTTAGTTGATTGTGTTCTTCATTTAGTTCATGTTGCATTCACATTAGTCAGATTTTGTGTCCTCAGCAGGCTGTATGGTCCATGCATTAAACAACTTTCTAGAAAAGTTGAGTCCTTCGCCCACCTCCCAAGGGAAAAGGGACAAAACAAAGAGGATTTTCAGGCTACATTTCATGGCAAAAACAATTAAAAATTTTGCCGTGGCTAGACACAACTTGACTTATCCTTGCATATGATTAACGTGTTTAGCCAACTTTCAAGTTGAGTAAATTCTGGAATTTTCAGTATATAGTGGGAAACACCTTTAAGGATTTTCACTTTTGATTTCGCAAGTTTAATGCCATCGTCATGATTGCGCAGTGGTTCAGTCACAAATCTGCAAAGCTTTTTCCCTGTTGCGAGTATTTATCACCGGTTGGACGAGCAGCATTATTCAACCCCAGCAGTGACTAGCATGATTGCTAGTTTTTTGTCTAATCGATTAAAAAGCAGATGAGATTTACATGAGAACCTGTTTTTGACTTGCCTAAACACTGTTCTAGAGCATCTAATCAGAATTCTGTAATACTTGACCTCACCATTTTTGACAATGTGCAAAGGATTGACGTGTTTGATAATCAATGGTCTTCGTTTCTAGCCAAACTAGCAGTAACATTTTAACCTCTAGGTGTCCATTGCTCAACTTGATGTCTTTCTGTCGAGCCAGTTATAACTTAGTATGGACTCAAAAGCATCGGTAGACCATGTTTTGCAGTTTCAAGCTGTCAGTTACGGGGTTATGAGAACTACTAGTTGTCCGAGACCATCTGTCACAATCTTTGTGGTTAGGGGGTCGGAGGCTAATGAGGTCCTTAAACCTGCTCCAATAGTTGTTATTTCACTCGTATTGTTCCACGCTTAAAAACAAGAAAAAAATCACGTCTATGTTTTGACAAGTGCATATGGAATAGTGTGTATGTGGCAAGTTATTGTCTGATAGCCTAAAAGCAGATTAGATTGATATGACCTTGTTTATTTGTCTTGCCTAAACCAAGGTCATGTTTGACGCTCTTTTTTTTCTTCTTTTTTTTCAGTTTTAAAAATTGGAAAAAAAAAGTGCGTTTGGTAACCATTTTTTTTTCAATTTAAAAAATCACTTTTTAAATTGTAGAGTTAAAAAAAAAAGAGGAAAAAACTCTTTTTTTTCACTTAAATTTTTTTTTTTTGAGACCACCACAACGCACCCGCCGCCCCGCAGTCACCGACAGCCACCTCTGGTCGCCGGCAACCACCACCGAGCGCGGCGGTGGGCGGTGGCCACCTCCGGCCACCACCGCCGCCCGACAGCCACCTCCGGCCACCACCGCCGCCCGACAGCCACCTCCGGCCGCTGGCAACCACCACAGGGCGGTAGCCAGCTCCGGTCACCACCGCCCACCGCTGGAAGCCACCACCGACAGCCACCTCCGGCCGCCGGCAGCCACTGCCGCAACAACCGCCGGCAGCCACTGCCGCGACAACCGCCGGCCGGCGACCCCCGCCGGCCACCACCGCCACTGCAAACCACAAAAAAAAAAAGTCAAAATAAAAAGAGTTACCAAACACAAAAAAAAAAAACTAAAAAAAAAGGGTTATCAAACACCCACTTGTTTTTGTAATAGAAAAAAAAATTAAACTGCTCTTTAAAAAATGAAAACAAAAAAAAAAATTTGTCAAACGAAGCCCAAGTTCTGGAACATTAGATCAGGACTTACAGTATGCGACCTCACCATCGTAACGAATTGGTCTGCTTGATAGTCAATAATGCCTGTCTTTGAACCAAATTAGTTATGACACCTTCAAATGAATGCTGCAGTTTCAAATTCCTTCCACCAGTTCAGAAAACATGGTTCAGCTCCAGTGAAGGGTTCACTGCAGAGGTTATACCTGACCAGATTAGTGTTAAAAAGTATAAAGCTCAACTCCCAACCATATCAAGACTGGTGGGAGGGAAAAGAACAGGAATGTTGAGGCATGATCAGTCAATTTCTAGCTGTCTATTATCAAGTTGTAGTCCATGTATTGAGCCAGTTATGACCGACTAGTTCTGGGCTGGACAACAGGACATCATTCAGCCAAGTCCTTAGCAGCACTGGGTCAAATTAAATTGAATGGACTATTTTGACGAGGGGAAAATTAAGAAAAAGTGGGTTTTGGGGTTAAGTTTTTTGTAGAAGGTGAGATATATTTCAAAACTTGAGAAAAAGTGAGTTTTTTTTTGAAAATTTCTGAACAGGGCAGCTTTGAAAAAAATGGGTTTTTTTGAAACTTGTTTTTGACTATCCAAACTACCCCTCTAGGTGAAACTAGTCACATTCTGCTGAAACACAAGTCCTTTTATGCAAACGTGCATGTCGGATTCTGCCGACGCTCCATTTAGAGACTCCTTTTACTTCTTGGGCTTGTTGGTCGTAGACTCTAATCAAGTAGAAACTTCGGCCCAGCCACCATAGCTGGGCTTTTCTGGTAATGGTGGCCTCCCCAATCTGGATCGTACAAGTGGTTATATGAATTGGAGGGAGAGAGAAGCCCGGCCCATAATACCTTTGAATCAAACTTCAACAGTTCAACTAAATATCTGCTATACAACCAACGGGACCCCGTGGTCAAAGGAATTTGCTCCCTTCCTCAACTTTCGTAGATTTAAATATTAAAATAAATATTTTAGAAAAATATTTTTTAAAATGCACAAGGCCGATTTGAGTTGGGCGCCTCCATGTACTGATCATGGTATGAAAGAAGACACGTTGTTATCCATTAGGTTTACGACACGAACAATAAAATTCTTGTATTCTTAGGCAGATAGTCACGTCACCTTACCAATCTCATATGATGGAAAAATTGATAAAAGTTTATCATCCAAGCATGAATTTCTAGAATTAAAATGTTAAAGCTATTGTGATGCGAATAGGGCGGAGATATATCTACACCCTTTTTGGCTAACTTTACATTTTTTTTGTCTCTTGAGAATTATAGAAGTGCTTACTGATGCCTCTCTCAATTTCAAAAAATGGATTTAGCCTAACATGATGTAAATTTAATCTACCTTAGATATAATATGGTTTTATAGATTTGCACCTCAAATGGTCTTGAGACAATTTTGTCCAACAATTATGTAATTCTTTTGCACCAAAATGCAACTCCCAATTAACTATCAAGAGCTTATGTTCTCACTCTTAAATTAAACACTTGATTGTATTGGATAAAGAATTTTAAAGTATCGTAAAGTTTAGAATTCTTATATTTTAAAATTTTAGAATTTGTAAAGTTTGATGTTTGACAACTTTTTACGAATAAAAATTATATGGCAATAATTCTTACGAAATAAATAAATTATAAATTAATTGTTGAAACAAAAGATGAAAATGCATGATTGGAATTGAAAAGAATGAGAGAGAAAGCGACGAACGGTTGAAAAAGAAAATTAGAAAATATGACAAAAAAAAACGACTTGAATTGTGGTAAGTATGACAAAAAACTAATTTCACAGTGATTATTTCAACATGAATTTTTGACCCTCCATATCTCTTTTTAAAATCTCTTCAAAAATTTTGAAATACCTCGTTCAAAGACACTCTATTATGTATTTTCGTTAATAAAAGTGTTTACTCGATATCTTTAAAGCGCTTTAGTGATATCCGATACTTATATGATACTTAGCGACAATTATGAACCCCTTTATTATTATAATATATATTAATTAATTTTGACAGAGACCAAGTAGACATCAAACTCGCCAAATCACTTTAAACTTGTTCTTTTCTCAGTTTCGACACTTTTGACATTGGCCTTTCCTCGCCATTGAAATGGCGGATCAAATAGCGAAAGCCGAAGCATTTCAGAGAAAGGCGGAGCACAGGTCAAAAGGCAGATTTGGGGGCCTTTTCGGTTCCGATGACGACGAAGCCGCCGAGTTATACCAAAAGGCCGTTAATTCCTTCAAGCTCGCCAAATCATGTATCGCCACTAAACACCTCCCTCCGTTCTCTCTGTTACTTACTCGCTCCCTTTCATTGAATTTTTCTCCCTTAATTTTTTGCAAATTCGTAAAAGAGATTTTGTGGGCATACACATATTGATTTGGCTTTGTGTTTTGTTCCTAACTTGACTTGTTAAACGATACTTATTTAATCACGGATAGTTAATTCGGTTGATTTGATCTTCACGTCGTACTAAATCCCAAAACGTCATGTGGGAGAATCTAATAGACTAGGGGTAGTATAACATTTACGGCATTTAGCTGTTAGGATCACTTTTTTTTTTTTTTTTGGTTGGACAACAAGGGTATTCTCGGGCTAGCTTTAGCGTGTCAATCGAGACTAAGTCCCTTTCCCTGGTGATCTCAAGGGCGCACCTCCCACATTGGCCGGGTGTATTCAGAGGAATATTTTTCTTCCGGGTGTTGGCCCCAAGGTTTGAATCCAGGAAATCAAAGTAGGGAGCATACCTCCTTGACCACCACCACCAGGCCAACCACTTGGGGTTTATGTTAGGATCACTTTGTTGATGTTAAAGTTTGTTTTTAGTAATTTCCAGTTGGCATAATGCTCAACTCTGTTTAATCTGTTTTACGTGGTATAGGAATTCAGGTTATCAATTTGTGTAGTTGTTTGAGGTACCATAAGCTCATCTGGGTTAGTGGTAACAGGATCTTCATATCATTAGGTCTTCTATATGACGTACGGTAAGATCTTCCGCATGTATTTCAGCAACAAAAAGAGCACAATGAGAATAGATTAGAAGTAAGCTAACTGACCATGTAGCAAATACTATAAACAACATTGTGACAATATGTTCACAATTGAGAAGTATCTTTGCATGTTTATGCAATATATGCGTTTAAGGATCAAAGCGAAGGCGAAGACTGTTATTGTGCATTGATTGCTTCAGCTTTATTTGCTAAAGTGATTGTTGTGGCAAGATAAACTCAAACTAGACCTAATGGTATTCCTGTATGTTGTTTCTCAGGGGATAGAGCGGGCTTAGCCAACATTAAATTGGCTAATTGTTATGACAAGGTAAATGAGTTGGGTGTGATTAAGTCTATCAATGATTCAATCCTCTTTTGTTCGAAAAGCATGACATTGTTAGCTTAATTTGTAGTCAAATAGGAAGTATGAAGCTGCAAGTGCGTATAGAGATGCTGGCAATTGCTACAAGAAAACTTCTACTAAACGTGAGCCTGTGTTACCTTAGAGCAACAGCTTTTGCCAAAACAGTCGTGCTCAGGGAGTTTCTACCCCTTCTGCCTTGTATTTATTGCTTGGCAAAAGCCTGTGTCTGCTTTGACAATTGGTGTGCCTTTATGTACTTGCATCACTAGCTGATCTTAAATATTGTATTGGTGTCCTGTGCTTTGCTTACAGAGGCTATAGAATGTCTAGATAAGGCAGTGAATATGTTCTTGGGCAATGGCAAGCTCAACATGGCTGCAAGATACTGCAAGGTAGATTTTTCAATGTCGTTGTTTGCATTATTAGATTCTGTTAAAATTCTCCAACATGCATCGGATTCTCTCCCCTTTTGCCGCACTACATAGTGGTTTTACCTACTATGTATACTGTAATTTACACATCAATTCTAGATTTTTAGGCGATTTGCCTCTTGCTCTTATTATTTCCCAATGTACTTTGCATTATATACTTATCTATAAGTTGCTATTACCTATATACTAAGCCATTATTATATTAGCAGCTATATCAAGTAGCTGGATTATCGCTTGAGTTAATGCATGCAAATCGGAAGTATGGAAACAAGTTTTTAAGTTTACAAGGAAGACCCAAAAGGGACAGAGCTGACCTAGTTTAACTTCCCATTCAGGAAATTGGTGAATTACATGAGCAGGAACAGAACATTGAGCTGGCTACAGAATATTTCGAGCGGTCTGCTGAACTCTTCATTAGTGAAGAAGCAACAGCCTCAGCAAATCAGTCCAAGCAGAAAGTTGCACAGTATTCTGCTCAGCTAGCAAAGTAAGTGACACCAGCTTGGACTACATATGTTGGGTCCCTCGCGTCTGCTTCTAATTCTTTAAGTTGGACTCTGCATACGGCTTTCTTGCTTTCGTTCAAGATTTGTTTGCAGAATTCAGTTTGCTAAGATTAGAAGCAAAGCAATTGGGGGTTCAGCACGGCATTACTTGATATATGCTTTAGTTGACTTTGAGGAAACAATTTCATTTTCTTACATATGGCCGGGTGGGATTGTGCATGAGCCTTCCTCAGTCCAGAGTCTTAGTGGCTGACACCTGCATTTTAAGAGGCTCTCCCGTGTTTACTTATACAAAATAAGGAGGCTCTTCTATGTATCTAACTTGTGACCTCGAAGTCAAAATGGAGCACCCTCCAGTTTGCAGTCTCGTAAGTATTTGAAGAATTCACTGTGAGAATGGGAAATACGCTTATAGTAAATACAGCAGATATCTGTATTTAGGAGGACTAACTTGGAGCTTTCTATTTATATGACCTCGCCTGATGGCTGAAATATAAAGTTGGTCTATCTATATCTATGTCGATATCTATAGTGGGATCAGAATGAGGCCTTTTCTTCTCAGCCTTGAAATTATATGTTTCTATTCTTGCTTTTATGCGAAGAAATTATGAGTTAGTCTTTTACTAATGAGTAATGGTAGTGAATAGTTATCAATTGGTGGGAGCAATTGTAGTGTATCTGCAAGAAACTGTTTTGCCCAATTGATGTTTTTGGCAATCTCACAAAAACTTTTTTTGTTATTCAGATACCCAAAGGCAATTGCAATTTATGAAGAGATAGCACGGCAGTCTCTCAACAATAATTTGCTCAAGTATGGAGTCAGGGGACATCTTCTTAATGCTGGACTTTGCCAGCTCTGCAAAGGTGATGTTGTGGCTATAACTAATGCACTGGATGCATATCAGGTATAACTTTTGTATTTTCTGTAATAATTAGTTTGTAAATTGGACAGAGAACCCTTGAAAGTTCCCCATTTCTTACACAGGACTTGGATCCCACCTTTTCCAGAACGCGAGAGTACAAATTTTTAGCTGTAAGTGGTTGCCTTTATGAAATTAGCACTTGTTATTAACCTTATATAATAGATAGATAGTTGCATTCTTTTGCCCATTGACTTGATACTGTAACTTCCATGTACTTTGACTATAATCATTTTCTGGTGACTACATAGTTTTGGCTAAATAAGAACATGTTCTTTAAATGTCAGAATTTGGCTGCTGCAGTTGATGAGGAAGATGTTGCAAAGTTCACTGATGTTGTCAAGGAGTTCGATAGTATTAGCCATCTGGTAAATCGTTTTCTGCCACACTAATATCTTCCTTCTAGTGGCTCTTATTGGCATGAAATCTGAAGTGATCTTACTGCTGCCGCCAATTCATTCCAAAAATGAGAGGTTTTGATACTAAAAGTAATAGGTTGATGTTTTATTTATTTGTTTATTATTATCCTGTGAGATCCAATCAAAATAAAAGAAAAAAGATCGTTTTAGAGCGTTGGACATAGTACTGTCATTTTATGTATATATCTGAGGAGGCGAGGACAGTTCCTGATGGATACTTTTCTGGCTTTTCATGTGGTGAATGATACCAATGTTTAATGGGGGACGATGACCTCCTAGTTCTGTTTTTACTTGACCTCAAAGTAATGAAGAGTTGCATGGGGTTATATTATGACCTAGTAGCAAACATTTGTACGTCATGTCAATGTTCGAACCAAAGTGGAATTGAACCTGTGCAAAACGGAAAGATAAAGTGTGGCGAGAAAAATCTGAATAAAGAATTAAGTTGATGGTTAGTTCCGAATTTTACTGAAAATCTATTTGAAAGAGTAAATTGCGTGTCAGATTGAATTTTTCTCTCGGATCTAGATCACCAATTACGTGGAGGTCGTTATCTAGCTTCTGCCGTGGAATCTACCTTGCTTTTGGCACCGGATAAACATTTATGGGACTCCAACTCCTGTAGCACTGGAGGTGCTGTGTTGCAATGCAATCATCCTTTTCCTAACCCCTTCCTCCCCACCCTTCCCCCCCACCCCCAAACCACCCTACGCCATGCAGCGGGGGAATGCTATTTTAACTTTGATGTAGTATCTCCATGAAGGACTACCGAAGGAATTGCAGGGAATTCTTTCCTTGTACGAAAACTATTGGATATTAACTTTTTATATGTCACTCCAGAGTTTATTGTTCTTAAATTTATGCAGTTGAATTTTAAGTCATCTGTTTAAGGTGCACTTGAATTTGATTATTCTTCGTTGCAGGATGCTCTGAGAACAACACTTCTCTTGAGAGTGAAGGACGCATTGAAGGCCAAAGAACTGGAGGACGACCTGACCTGATATTGTGTCTACATCTACAATATATCTGTAATTAGATCCTTCGTGAAATATTTGTCCACAGATTGCACGATTTTTCCTAGTTATCGCATAATAATGAAATAAACTATTGGTATTTCATTGTAATTTCAAGGCGACTGAATTATGTAAGACACGGATTACGAAGATCATTTGCACAGAAATTTATATGAAATTGTAGCTGAGGATTCAGATCATTGAATTCTTGTATGGTTTGTTTAGTTGATTAGACTATATATGATCCATCAACTCTTTCCTTTGTCCTGCTATGTGCCCGTATGCTCATTGTATGTAGTGTTTAACGGGAATAATGATCTTTTTGTGCCCTTTGTTCTATTATATGCCCATTTGATTGATTGATTAATGGCGATATTCCGTCTATCCACCCACATATAGAAAGAAGTTTGGTTTGTCGCTTCCTTTGTTCCCAAAACACTCAAAATTAATGCCATCCTACATGTTTGGTCAAAGTTCTAAGATGTCTCTTCCTGCTTGAGTTGGCTCATTTCGGTTTTTATCTTGAAAAAACATTTTGACTACAACCCTGATAAGAATAGTTTATAATCATTTCTATTCGTCTGCCACTGATTACAATCCAGGTTGATGAGTTGCAGCCAAAGTTTTTCCTTGTTTTGACGTTTTTCTGTGTGAAGGTTGTCCCGGTTCTAATAGTAAGAAGAATAGCACGAGCTTGCTCAATGATTATCCTCGTAATATATCAAATAAGGTAGAACTTATAATACTAGTTTGCTCAATTATTACCCTCATAATGTATCAATAAGGTAGAACTCGTAAGAGTAACTTGCTCAATTCTGACCTATATCATCTTTAACTTCGATTGTTGTAAAGGTTAAAAAATTAAAAACAAATTGTTTGCCCCTCCTGAAATTTGGCTAGAGATATTAGGACAGCGAGATGCTAAAAATCTTCCATTTACAAATCAAATCAAGGTAGTGATTTGTATCTCTTGCCTCAGCGGTGGTATGACGAGATTTATTACGTAAAGACCAGAAGATAATAATAAAATAGCAATTCAATTTTCAATTAGTCTATGTTTACAAAGTGCACTTTGATTAATTTCGTACCTCTTGTAAATATGCATTTTTGTCTTTGGTAGCAGACGAGTTTTTTGCTATTATTTCATTATTCTTATAACGAATATTATTACTATTTTAAATTCAATAATAACGTGGAATTAGGGACTGTATTAAGTCTATCTGTTCAAATAAATCAAAATATTTTATCATGACAAGAAGCAGGACCTAAAATAGTTTGTTGAAACTAAACAAAAAACTCTCTCAATGCAACAAATTTAGAGCTTGCAAGTAATTAATTATAAACAATTTTTTGTACAGTGTTTAAAAAAAGTATAATTACGAATAAAACAAATCAAGCAAAAAGACAACACCAGCGGACAGTGACGAAGGAGACGCACTTCCCCCGCTAAAAAAATAAAAGGCAACAGTCGTCTGCCGTCCCAGCCCAGTCTTTATACACACACACACTCATCGCCATGGTCACTTCACCACTCCGTCACTTGTCACCTACCACCACTCCTCCCTCTCCCTTCCTCCCATGGCTTCCTCTCGCTTGTCCACTCCACGCATCTCCCTCCGCGGCCGCCACGCGCCGCCCACGCTCCTCTCCTCGCGGCGGTGCATCGTCTCTCTGCCGTTGAATGTCTCCTCGAAGGTTTCCTTGCTGAGGAAGCAGCGGCCTTGTGGAGTCGGAGTCTGTGTTCCGCGGGCCGCCACTGAGGTTGTGGAGGATGCAGTTGCGGATATTGTAGGTGATCAGAGCGAGAAAAGCGGAGTTCTGAGAGTCGGCGTGATTTGCGGAGGTCCGTCTGCCGAGCGCGGGATATCACTCAACTCTGCTCGATCAGTTCTCGATCATATACAGGTACTAATGCGTCGTTTCAAAGCTCGGTGCTTGTACACATGCTAAATACGCGGCCGAATTTGTAATTTTGTAATCTTTTTTCGCTATAGAATTCAATTATCCAAACAACATTGAACTGAACTCAAACATCGCTTAAGGATTAAATAATTCGACGAGTCAGATGAAGTCAAATGTATCTGGTGTTGGTTGAATTGTAATCGTTCTCTATAGTGAACTGGTGGTGGTCTCTTCCTGCGGACTTAGAGATACTACATAACCACGTAAAAAATGCTGTCAGATTTTTCTGTTCAACATATCGAGGAGACCGTTTCATGCTCTAGTTATTAGTAGTAGGTGGTGCTAGTAGGTTACACTTTAGTGGGGCATGCATCTGGATCTGTCGAAACATGATACATTAGCAGTTGACTGATTCTTCCTGATTGCTTGTTTTGTGCCAGGGGGATGATTTGCATGTAAGCTGCTACTACATTGATTCCAATCTCAACGCATTTGCAATATCTTCTGCTCAGGTCAGTATGCCCTGCATTAATAGGTAATTCACTATGCTGACTGTAAACTAAATATGCAGTTGCTTAGCAGTACTTTGAGTCATGCTTGGGTCATCAATGACGATAATTCTTTTTGATCTGAAGACAGTTTGATTGGTCTTATATTGCTTACTGCAAATGTCCTAGTTTGAAGATGGACCAACTTTGTTGGTCTTAAGCTGCAAATGAACAGAAGTGTTTGTTTACTGTATAGCTACGTACTGGATCAAAACTCTGGAGGCCTTCGTGGCTGGGGAAAATTTCACAATGTATTTAGTGGGTATACTGTTGAAGAGTACAAAGTATGCGTTTACTCCTAGGGTTGGCTGCAGTTATTCCTTGAGAATCTGCTCTGTTCTTCTGTCCATGTTCTTGACTTAATACCTTGATGTCAAATTCTAGATAGGATTTTCTGGCCCAGCTCTTGCTTCATTTGCATAACCAGTTGTCCATTTGCTAAAGCTCATCAATCGTGCAGGGGAAATGTTTCAAAGATTCATTGTATCCCATCTTTGCAGTAATTGCCAAAAGTCTCAATCTTTTGACAATGAGTTCAAATCCAATTTCTTTCCTAAAACCATCTCGTTGGTCTATCGTTTGGGTTAAGATTCCTTTCATGCCTATGTGTGGTCTTCATTTGTCTGCTGCAACAAGCATGTTCTTAAATGCCGTAAGCTTTAACTGTTGAGTTGTTTCCTGGTGGAGATGTCCAAGCAGCAGTCTTCAATGTTCAAAGAACTATTCTTAAGTTGATTCCCTGGATGTTCTTCTATTTTGGTTACACAAAATACTGTTCTAGTCTTCTAGTTCCCTAACTGCTCATGTTTATGAGTTGAACAGAATACATTGCTGATTAGGAAATGTAAACATATTAGATAGAAGTCTTCTGATTTTTCTTCTTAAAACTCGCATATAGGTATACTCAAACACTCCTGCAGATTTTGATTTCAAACTTGAAAGGTAAGCTGTGGAATTATGCCGGCCACTCTACTATTTGTTGAATGAAGTTTTAAGGATGGCTAGCTCATTTTCTTGGCAGCCTTGCCCAAGGTTTCCGGTCTCTGTCTGACTTTGCAGTACACCTTGCTGCTTCTGTGGACATAGTTTTTCCTGTTATACATGGTCGTTTTGGTGAAGATGGTGGCATTCAGGTGAAAACTTGTAAAATTCATAAATGCTAAAATAGTTGACGCTTAGAAGGTGATAAAATTTTCCACAATTGTTTCTGCATTAAATGGACTTTTCAGGAGCTATTGGAGAAATTCAATATCCCATTTGTTGGCACGCGGTCAAGTGAGTGTCGTGTAGCCTTCGACAAGGTACTCTTCTCATTTTTATCTTTTATCATATAAAACATATTTGTATTATGGAGGAAAGATCTTGCATGTGGACTTGACGACGTGTGTTCCCATGCCAGCAAAGCCACACTCTGCATGTCCAAACATTTACCCCTCTATCCACTTTGAAAAGTCGATTTATAACTTCCCTAAGGTCTCCTCCTGGATTGGTGCTTTTGAAAAGTTTCTTAGCAAGCCATTCCTAGATTTCTGGACTCTTACTTTTGAGTTCAGGGGTACATGCTTGTTGTCTGAGACTCTAATGTAGTTGGAACCTTAAAGATGGACATGCAGGAAAGGATTTAGGGCTATTCTGTCTGAATAAATTGAAGAAAGAACCAGTTTTCCCTTAGACATAGTGTTAAAACTACTTAACAACTAATTATAAGGATAAGAAAATAAGCTAGGCTTGTTGAAGCCTATTCAGATAGATGTTTGAGGCACGTGAAAAACCTGCGCCCTCTGCACCGATTTGTTGGCCTTTGACTCAAAGGATGCAACACAGTCCACAGATTCGTCCGTTCAGCAAAGCGAATCTCCAGAAACTCTTGATTTTTTGACACTGAGTGTCTAGTTTTATTTTTAAAGGTACTAATGGACTCACTTATTTCCTACTCTTGTCTTGTTCAATAGAAGTGGAAGCTAAAATTTTATACTTTATCCTCAAATCAACTTACCTGTCCCTAGCCCTCACCCTCGAGAGAAATGGAAAAGGAAAAAATCAATAACAAGTTAAGATCAAACCTAGAAAGGCAAAGGATTTGATGTTCCCGTCATTGGTAGATAGAAAAGACAAAGCTTTCACCTTTGTACGTGCTAGATTTTTCCTTTGCCCAAATGGCGATTGACATTAGCTTGTGTTTGTTTTGTTTTCCCTTGTAAATATTTCTGGCAGTATGATGCCTCTTTGGAGCTAAGCAGTCAAGGATTCGTAACTGTACCGAGCTTCCCCCTGAAGGTAACCCCCTCGATTAGTTTCAGCTTTATCTTGTTAAATTTGGCAGTTGGTTTTTCCTTTTCTTTGTGTGTTTGGAGAAAGATTCATTGCAAGTATTTGTTCGACAATAGCATGATGCATCTAGATATTTACTGCATAACTTTGTCTAAACAAGTAACGGCATATCTGTTATACAATTAGAAACTCAGGTTGTTTCACCTCCAGAAAAATACGAAGTTTTAGTTTCATATGTTAAGTGATATTTGTATTTGTTTATACAGAATCTCACCCCCCCCCCCACCCCCGAAGTTTAAGAATTGACACCTAGCCTTAGAGCGACTCCATTCTCTCTCTTTTTTGTTTTCTGGATTTATGTTAAAGGTACGCTGATGTTATATCTTAAGAAATAAGTGGTGGATCTTTCTGCATAGTGTTAAGAACTTTTAGGACGATCAAGGGTTATGTTGCCGTATCCTACTTCACGTACACTTCGGTTTCAGTACCGGTTAACTTACTTTATTTGCTAATTGGCAACCTGAGGCAATGCTATGCCTGGTGTGACTATCTCCGCTTGACAAGTCTGCACCTTTGCTTACTGAAGGAGAGTTAATAAATCTGCTCTTCTTACTGCTTCGTAATTGTAATCAATTTGACCACATTATATGAAGTATTCCTTGTTCGTACTGTTCTTGAAAAATTCCAATGGGTTTTCAATGTTCAGTTCAGTTAATATTGTTGAAGCACTCATCTTTATATTGTTTCCAGAAAGTTGTCATTCCAAACTTCCAAATTGTTTTTAGGGAAGTGAATTGGATCGATCTGGTCTATCAGAGTGGTTCGCGAAAAATCAACTGGACCCCGTTTCTGGAAAAGTCGTGGTAAGGCTTGTTGTTAGTATTGTGCTCTAAGGTTTTTTAGCACTGATAGTTCAAAAGCTGACATGCCTCTATTACATGCCAGGTCAAACCAACAAGAGCAGGGTCAAGCATTGGAGTTACAGTTGCCTACGGCATCACTGATTCTCTTAGTAAGGCTAATGAAATAATTTCAGAGGTACGTAGCCATGCTCCCCCACCCCTCCCCCCGCCAAGCCCTTCAAATGTAAAGGAAAAAACCATTTTGGCTCAAAAGTCTTGTTTAATAAGTATCAGTGATTAAAACAGACAAAGCGCGCTAACTTTCAATTCTCCAAATGGATCGAAACTGGGAACTTCGGCAAGATTCGGACTTTGAACCAAAAGGATAAGTTTCTTAAAGGCTAGAAGTTCAAAACTACTAGATATTAATGCAGGCTGAAGTATCTTGCATATGATTATTCCCTGGAGGCTAGAAGTTCGAATTACTAGATCTCAATACAGACTATAATATCTTGCGAATGATTATGCTTTTAGCTGCCATAAATATATTTATGAACTAACCACTTCTTTTCATGGCAGGGAATTGATGATAAAGTTATTGTTGAAGTTTTTCTTGAAGGAGGGAGTGAGTTTACCGCCATTATCCTTGATGTGGGGTCTGGTTTTGACTGCCAACCTGTCGTACTTCTGCCAACTGAGGTAAATACGTTAAGCCTTAAAAACGTTATCTCGCTCCTTGAGATGCACGTCGTAGTGGAGTATTTACGTAACAAAATCGTTTTATATTGGGTTTACTCTTCTGGTATGTCCTGGATCTCACACTATCAAGTAGAAGGTAATATCTAACGAGTATTCGGTGTGTATATAAGCATAGGAGCAGGTTGGACTACAACAGCAAAAGGGATGAAGTGGAAAAGTGTTTCTGGAAACTGGATTGTTATGTGATCTTAATATTTCTATCAAGTTGTATCGAAATTATTTTAGGGCTCCTCCCTATGCTGTATGATTGCAATGCCGGGCTGCTAAATGTAGCTGAAACCTAAGGTAGCGTTTGAAAACCATTTGGTTTTCTGTTTTTTCTTTAAAAAACGCGTTTGGCAAACAGTTTTCGTTTTTTTTTCCTTCAGTTTTGAAAACCAGTTTTTAAAATTGAGCTGTTTTTGAAAACTCCCATTTAGGAGTTTTGGGTTTTTAATTTTGGTTTTTGTTTTGAGACCACCACCCTCCCACCGCCGGCGGCCACCACTGCAACCACCACCAAAGAAAAAACTCAAAATAAAAACTGGGTAATCAAACACCCATTTATTTTTGTAGAAAATAAAAACTAAGCTGGTTTTGGTTTTTGTTTTTTTGAAAACAGAAAATCAAAACTGGAAGTGATTTCAAACAGACCAATTTTTTGGTGGATGAGTTGCTACAGAAGGGAGGATAGACAATGAGAATAATCCCAAGTAGGTGGGATTGGCACCAATCGAGAATACGATGAGAAAGCATTACCTTGAGATGGCTTAAACAGAGATAGACACTGAGGGATGATAGAGATAACTTGAGGGGAAAACTAGGACTGTTTAGAGCTCTGAAACGTTCATGGTAAAGAAAAGTGAAGGGAGGATGACCATTTTTTACGAGTAACGTTGCTGCAAAGGCTTTGTTAGCTTGAGATCAGATACGATGCTTCATCTTATCACTAGATAATGTAATAGGCAGTTACACTGGTCGCAGCACAAAAAGTTCCTAGTACCCTGGCTGGCATACTAAACGAGGCAGTAAAACTGAACAAACATGGAAAAACATTGCCGAAAGATGCTTGTAGTTTTTGTGCTTTAAATTTATAATGTCAGAGCTCTGCATAAACTTGACTCAAGTCATTGCTGGTATGTAGGTAGGGTATTGATTTTTAAAGGAGCTGACCTGGTAGCCAAATGAACATTTTAGATGAATACCAGATTTCAGATGCTTGAGTTACTGATAGTTATAGCTAGCTCTTGTTATAGTTTGGTTCCTTTCTGGGCCAAAGATTAATTATAATATCTTCGTGACTATTGATATATTATGAATTTTATGCAAATAATGGATTATAAGTATAATTCCAGCTGCATTATGTCCTCCTAGCATAATATATCTTGGTCTTTGCATGCCATTTCTGAATATTCTGTGTATAAATGATGTCACAATCATCAGGTGGAACTCCAAACCCATGGTGTAGTTGATGCAAGCGAGAAGGATGCAATATTTAATTATAGAAGGAAGTATCTTCCTACACAGCAGGTATGACAAAAGTGCATCTTAACTGCATCTAACCATTTTTTGGTTGTTTTTCTTGGAATTTATTGGCGTTTACTATCTACGTCCTCTGTGCCTGAAAACTTGTCCGCTGTGACCGGACACATAGCTATATGACTGCGATGAATACCAGTTTTAACTAGCTTTCTTCTTCGTATTTGGAAAAATGTTGGTAATGCTTGATTTTTCATAGTGGGCAATCATTTTGGACATTAGAAAAATGAGAGGGAAATTTTTAGGGAAAAGTACATGCTAGCACTGGTCTGCTTCTGTACTCAAAACTTCAGTTTGGTGGGTTGTCTCCAGAGGCTTCTTTCATTGGTGTGGTGTTTTTTCAGCTGCACTCTTCATGTTTGCAACGTTTATGTGCCATTTGCAGGTTGCTTATCATACTCCACCCCGTTTCCCAATGGATGTGATTGACAGTATCCGTAAAGGAGCATCCTTACTCTTCCAGCGGTTTGGCCTACGTGATTTTGCTAGAATTGATGGTTGGTTTTTGCCATCTTCTGCTTGTACATTTTCTTCTTTGGAGAATAAGTTTGGAAGGACTGAATCAGGGGCAGTGTTATTCACGGATATCAACTTGGTAAGACAATATTTTGACTTTCTCCATGCATGTAATGACAGTTTTCCTGTAATCTTCTATAATATGTTTCTTGTGCTTCACCTTCCTTAGATTAGTGGGATGGAGCAGACCAGTTTCCTATTTCAGCAAGCTTCGAAGGTAGTTTCTCTTCCTAGTTCGTGTTGTTTCCAGATTATAGATACCTTGAGTAAAGAGTTGTCATGATAATGGCTTAACAATAAGTTTTAAGGGCCAATCAATGTCCTACTCTCTTTTGTTTTGATCTGGAGGTGTCCCTGTTCAAGTTGGATGTTCTGTTATATCCATGTTTATGAGTTTCAAACCAAATGAGGAAAAGGGGTAAATTGATGAACTTCCAACATTATATACTCTTTGGATCAGAGTAAGTCATTTGTTTTGGTTAAAGTCTATGTCGTTGTAAGTAGTCCTAACTCATAATATAAATGATTCTATAATGTTACATCTTCCCTATTAGCTCCCTTCCAGATTTTTATAATATGAAATGAAAGGGAAAATTATCCCCCCACACAGGGTTTCAAGAGGCTAAAACCCCCAGAGTTTACCGTTGGAGTTCTTCACTGTATAGAACAGGTCAGTATTTTCAAGTCCGTAATCAACATGTCAGTGATGGAAAGGAGGAAGACAAAAGAACAGGGAGATAAATACGATGATCAATGTTAAGCTTCACTCTGCTCAAGTTCCTTTGTGCTTGACATCAACTGAGTTAAAGAATTAAAAAGTGACAGGCTCCTTCTAATCCAACTAGAACTGAACACCAATAACTTGGAACCTTTGATTCCTTGGACCAATAAGATCATAGAGAAACCCATGAAAGGGCTTAAGAACATAATTGGTACAAGATAGGACCCATGGACTATAAAATTTCCATGTTCAACAATCAAGAATTCTTTTCCATTGGCTCAATAGCTGAATCTAACCTTTAGCAGAGGTTCATGGAATGTCATAATGAAGATGCTAATGCTATTAAGTATAATGGAAATCTTCTTTCAACCCAGAAAATATCTAACTTTGATGCGGTCTATCCTTGTTTTAGGCTTTTACAGGCCTGCATTTATTTCAGTAGTCAACAGAAAATGACATCAAGTATGGAATTACGTACTATGGGAACTTCTTGTTGTCCTCCTCCTTTTTAAGAGCATTAGTTCTGAAAGATTGCAAGTGTATGTAGATATATGCAATATTGGTGATACATCAATGCTTTTCTTGTGACTTTCTAACGCTAAGAATGCCACAACAAGAGTTCATGTGGAATCTTTATTAATGATTGAACTTTCACTGGTAATAATGCTACAAGAAAGTATATCTATGCCAGGCCTGGCCTAATTGTCCATACTAAATCTCATGATCTCTTCCTCTGCTAGGTTGGATTTTCACATTCAAATATCCTTCGAACCATTATCCAACGTGCTTGCTTGCGGTTTCCGGGTCTTGCTTCATTCACTAGTGTATCAAGTCCCAAGCCCAGAAGATCAATTTCACAGCATGCTGAACCATTTACCAAACGTCAAGGTGTTCCAAAAAAAGCTTTTGTCATTTTTGGTGGGGATACTTCTGAACGGCAAGTATCACTTATGAGTGGAACTAATGTTTGGCTCAATTTGCAGGCATCTGATGATGTAAGTGCTCATGCTTAGAACTCTCTTTCTCATATAAATATGCAAATTGCATGATACCGGCCATTATAAACTCTTTTTGGGGTTGCTATTGTCTTGAACTTTGTCAGCGCAATTTTTTTCTTTTTAGCACTTCATCAGTGTGAATAGCAAAACAGGTTTTGTTTAACTTAGTTACTTTCCGGCATTTACGGAAGTCTATAAGATCAGAGCACTGCATGCTGGTGGATATAAGTAGAAAGTCTTAGTCTTGTTTTCTTGCTCATGTTTTATATTCCATGTTATTGGAGTTCTGGGTAAACAATGTAATTATTGATGGTTGTTGGAATGAACCTCAATATTGTCATACTCTATTCCTGTTTATGGATATTTCCACACTTGTTAAAAGAATCTCTTTTCTGAAACTCCAGTTAACATTGGTAACTTTTGATTGTTACGTTTCCTTTGTTTAGCTCATTTATTATGAACGATAGTTGTACATTTTGTTTTTCATCTTCCTGTACTCTAAAAGAAAAATGGACATTGATAGTGAACAATTTGCAAAATGAGAGTGTGGACCTTTTATATTAGAGCTACATAAGAAAAAATTTCAGCATACATATTATAGCTACATAAGTACATAGACTTTGATTTCAAGTTCACATTCCGATCAAAAAATTACAAGAAAATCAAAATTAGTCAAGAGTTCATGTCCGTGACACGTATCTTTGTACGCTACTGGTTTTTAAGAACGCGTGTCTGTGATACTTTTAGCAGTACAGTTAAGTCTTGTAGAATTTTCACTTTACTATTTGATGAGATAGCATCTTTGCATTCGATATATTGAATTATGCTTCTGTCTGTTTCATAAAAGTTTGTTCTGATATTTACTCCATTTGATTGGAAACCTGGTTCAATGCAGCTTGAAGTTACTCCATGTTTGCTTGCTCCTTCAAGTGATTGTTCATCAAATATAAGTTCTGATGACAAGGAAACGGATGTGAGCTTGAAGACAGTTTGGTCGTTACCGTAAGTACAGAGTTTACACTCTTAATTTAGCAATTGGTATAACTACAATAAATGTCACTGCTCTGTACGAACGTTGGTCATACTTTGGCTACAAAATAGGAGATATATCCTTCCCTCAGAGGGAGCATAACCCAAGCACATACAATTAATGAGCAACAACTCAGCCAAAAAAGTCCACAAAATTGAGAGAAACTTCATCGGAGTTATCCCCTTAGCTATGTTACAAGACTTTGGTACAAATGTCCGGGTCAGATACATGTCCAAGTGTCGGATTTATTTAAAACACAAGACACGGGGACACGGCAAAATGTTCACATCTATTATTACTTGTTAGTTATTTCGATGGTAAAATGATGTTTATGTGACGCACATGGTTTTAATTGAAACTCGTCTCATGTCCAAACAAAAGAAATTAGAAGAAACACTATGAGATAGTGTTTATCTCTGAAGCACGGACACCTCTCCTAGGTGGAGTTATGGTGTCCTAAACGGACGGACACCCCGACACCCTCCGGCACCGCCCAACACGGCTCATCGGTGTCGGAATTTTTTTTTTTAATTTCCGACACCGTGTCAGACACTTCATCGACGAGGGTCAGACACGGCGTGGAGCAGTCTTACCGTTTGGGGCCAATTTCAACGGATCTGGTGTTGCCGGAGCTAGTCGACGGAGATACCGAAGCCGAAGCCAACGGATCTGGGCTACAGTCGCCGAAGGAAGAGAAGCTAGCCGTCGCCCGTTGTCGTCGCCGGAGGTCTCGCGATGGTCGCTGGAGCTCCTCCGCTGCCGTCGCTGACCCACAGGTTTCGGCGGTGCTGGAGCTCCTTTCCGTCCCTCCCTCCCGTCCTCCTCTTTTTTTCTTTTCTCCCTTTTGTTCTCCCGTTTCTGTCCTCTTTTTTCTTCCTTTTGTCCTCCGTTTCTGTCCTCCTCTTTTTTCTTTTCTCCCTTTGTCCTCTCGTTTCTGTCCTTTTCCTTTTCCTTTTCTTCCTTTGTCCTCCCATTTCTTTCTTTTCTTTTTTTTCTTTTCTCCCTTTGTTGTTGCATTTCCTGTATATTTACTAAATAAATATTGATCAAATAAATGATGACTTATAGTTTTTCATTATTTTTTGTTATTTTTGATTGTCAAATATTTTTTATATTTCTTATTATATATATATATATATATAATAAAAAATATATTTAAAAAATAGCGGTGTCCTGCGGTGTCCATTTTCTGATTTTTTAGAAATTGCGGTGTCCGGTGTCGGTGTCCGACACCGACACCGTGTCCGTGGCCGTGCTACCTTGGTGTTTATAGTATGAGATGCGTTGGATATATATCCCATACCCATGTCCAAGTGTTGAGTGTTAGCCGCGCGCGGGTACCCTTAGCCCAACTGGAAAGCGAAAAGTCGGACTTCAGCTGATCAAGCAATGCCTCCCCCCCTTCGGAAGCCCGTCTATTTCTCTCCAACCAAATGCTCCCAAAGCTCTCCAAGGGATCCATCCACAAGTATCTATGCCCCGCTAACAGTGATAGTCGATATCTAAGTCACCATTTTTTACGAGTGAGAGCGAGAGCAAAAGCAAAAGCAAAAGCAAATGCTTGAGAGCAGCAAAATTGGCAGGTAATGTGGCAATGAAAGCTTGAAAGCACAAAGCGAAAGAGGGAGCGAGAGCGAGGATTGAGAGCAGGAGCACTGGTACTCGCTTGAGAGTGAAGGAGTGGTGACCCGTTACTCTCACGCCACCGTCGCTCTGTATGGATGTCCAACTCGGGCTCCCTTCTTCTACTCCGTCCCGAAGAGTAACTAGGATAACCTTCTTTTGACACAATCGTTTGGGCCCTGATCCCGGAGAGAGAAACACAATAGCATATACTTGGATGTCAGATCATTCCATAAACAGTTCGGCAGTTTCTCAATTTTAGTCTTTTATTTCGTCTATTTTGTGTTTCGGTTAGCCGTTACTTGTTTTACTCACAAAGTAAATAGCTGTGATTAGCATTCCAACGAGTAGGAATCCTAAAATTTCAATATCCCCTTTCCTCAATTCCATTACCTTGCTATTCTCCATAGATATTTGTACGGTTCTTGTGGATGTTTGAATAAAGCCACTCATCAGGTCTTTGTCGAAGGATTGTACACCTCCTCAAGCGCCTCCACCATACACCCTTGGAAAGTGAGAATGGTCGATTTTAACCAATAAATGGAAGACTTTATAACCAGTTGATAGTCATCTGGTTGCCCAGTTTACAAATCACCCACTTGATAGTGTCACAGGCTGCTACCACATATAGAAAGCACAAGGCTATCCATCAATGGCCTGGCTGATAAGGTTTAATGTTTTAAAAGCATCTTGTTGGAACCATTATTTCTTCTTTTAGATGTTCAGTACTTTGTTATTTCGTCACCTAAAGGTACAGATAGTTGTTCCATCTAATGTGAGCCTAAGACATGTATATGACGTCTATATATAGGTCGGTTGTTGCCCTTACAATCTGGTTATTTGTTCCGTTTTGTCCAACATGATCCCCTTCCTTTGATGGCAGTTACTCTCTTGTACTGAGACATACTACAGAAGAAGTTCTTGCTGCTTGCATAGAGGCCATTGAACCTGCCAGGGCTGCATTGACATCTCATTTACGGAAGCAAGTGATGAACGAACTCATGGAAGGTTTGGGGAAGCAAAGTTGGTTCACAGGGTTTGATATATCTGATGAACCGCCTATGAAATTTGCGCTGGAGCAGTGGGTAAAGCTAGCCAAGGAAGTTCAGGCAACAGTTTTTATCGCAGGTCCTAAAATTTTATCACAGTATGCACTGTTTCAGTATTTGTATTCAGTTTCGGTGACTAGGAATATCTGCTAATACGTTCTGGGAGTTATGCATCATGCATGCCTTCTGAATCAGATTTCGCTCATCAACATTTCTTAAGAAGCCATTAGGTCATCAGTTTGATTTATTTTTAATATTTCTAATTCTAGCAAGAAGCACAACATGCTCTAGGTAAGAGTGTTTGGTTGCAAGTTATCTGTATATTCATCTCACTTGGTTACATCTTCCCTTTGGGTTTACGTTTAGCGTGTAGGATTGCAGACATAGGTAATATAACGTGGTTATTGGTATGTAGATGAAAAGTTCAGTTTTCTTCAACTCTGCGAGTGTAACATATTCACTTGAAGTAGTGCTGTAGTCTGGTTCCATTGTCTCATAATTAACAGGTTTGTGTCATTGTGGGTGATAGACTGTCATACTTTTTTTCGTGTGATTATCTTTTGCAATCTCAAATCTTCTGAAATTTATGTATTTCGATAAAAAAAACGTTAAAAATAGTGAAGAAATTGGTTAAACATATATATGTGGTTGAATTAAATGCTTTCAGAAGTTAGAGCAGTAGTATTAATAGATAAATTGGCTGACACCATTTGTAGTTGGAAGCAATTATTGGATGGAATTTAGGTTTGGTTTAAGTTGGATGAATATCAATTGGTGTGTTGAGACCAATTTTCTTTTAAGCGTAGCATGTCGATACCTTTGTGCAGTGTCTTTTTAATGGTAACCACAAGCTGAAAGCCATTCGGCGTTCTTGTGGGTACCACAATAAGTATCTTAGTAGTAAACGGCTGTCGGTTGCTTGAGACCTGTAAAAATTGAAAAGGTTCAAGGTTTTATTAGCCTTTGCCAAGATTCTCACGTTCATCAATTAGGCTGGCCTTTCTAGTTGAGGCAATTGCACGTTGCGGAGCTACAGTTCAAGGCTTTACCTCTATCCTTCTAAGAAATCAATTGTGGTTGGTTGTCAAGGTTGATACGTAGCAAATGGGCTCTTATCAGCCAAAGAAATATCTATATATTCTAGCATTGACTTGTCAAACTTAGTGGGCATGGCATAGCGACAAAAGGTACTTAGGAATCTAATTCTTGGTAAATATTGTAATTTACTCGTAAAAGGATAGGTCTGACTATAATCCGTCCCCGATATGTTATGTATCTGATCTGGATTATCTTGCAACTCATATACTGAGTTATGGTTCCAAGAATGATATATTGTCACTTGTCATGTGCAGTGCATGGAGGCATTGGTGAAGATGGTACACTTCAGTCTTTGCTAGAGGCAGCAGGAGTGCCTCATACAGGTTTTTCTTTACATTCACTTGACCTTTGACTGTATCAGACAAATGAAGTGACTGATCTTGTATATCATATGATTTGTAGGTCCTGGCGTTATGGCTTCCAAGACATGCATGGACAAAGTTGCCACGTCTCTTGCTCTAAACAATGTATGGTAAATATAAACTCAATGCTCCTGTAGATGAAAGGGGCTTTGCTGATTTCTTCCGTTTGTCGTGACTCATAATACAGTACTTATGGCATCCCTTTAATTATATCAGCTAGGCTATCTGTTTTAGCTTCTGATATATGTTCTGTGTAATACTTGAATTTTGTAAGCAAAAGACACTAGCATCAAGTAGACCTCTGTAAACACTTTAAGAAAGGACTCTAAAGTTGCTATCTTGATGGCGTGTACCTTCAACATCCTTTTTTAGTATCATATCCATACTCACTTTACATGACTAGGGTTGTTTTATAAAATGGTTATAAAATGGTGTGTACCTTCAACATCCTTTTTTAGTATCATATCCATACTCACTTTACATGACTAGGGTTGTTTTATAAAATGGCGTGTACCTTCAACATCCTTTTTTAGTATCATATCCATACTCACTTTACATGACTAGGGTTGTTTTATAAAATGGTTAGGAGTCGTCTATTTTTGTAAGGCCTTCAGTTGACCTTGAATTGCACCTTAGATTGGTGAAGGTATGAGCTCAACCAAAGATGTATCTAGTGTAGAGCTCGTAAAAAGTCAAGACAAGTAATAACTTTACTTTTCGTTACAGTTTCAATATGTTTCATTCAACAATACGGCTTATCATGATAAAAAATTACAGCAAGTAGTTTCCTTCATTCTTTAACCTGCCTAAGCAAATATGAATTTGTGCATTTATCATGAAAGGTTCAAGTATTCCTCCATCGATGACAATTAAAAACAGGATTGTCAACAACATAGTGGAAGGTTAAACACTTAGACAGCCAGTGATTATTGCTGTTTCTGTATTCATCTGAAAATGATTTGATCACTGTTCTATTTCAGAGTTATCCTATATATTTCCTGACAACATAACCTGGAAGAAGTTTGCATAGGCTTACCGACTTTTCAAGTAGTGCTTGTCTATATTTTCTTGTCTCATGTAATCTCTAAAATAGTGCTTCACTGTGTAAATGAACAGCTTTCAAACTTTGGAGTCCTTACTATAAACAAGGATGTTAGGAGAAAAGATGACCTTCTGAATATGTCCATACTAGATATCTGGAATGACGTAACTTCAAAGCTTCAGTGTAAAACACTCTGTATAAAACCAGCTAGAGATGGTTGTTCTACTGGAGTAGCAAGATTATGGTAGGCTTCCAGCTACAATTTTTTGTTGTCGTTTATTCTATTTTGTGTCTACAGATCTCCTTATGCTTTTTGCATTATGGTGCATTGCCAATAATGTGGTCCAAACTTTGTCCTTAACACACAGCTGCTCTGGGGACCTTGCGGTGTATGTAAAAGCATTGGAGGATTGCCTTCTTCGGATACCTCCTAATAGTTTATCCAAGGTAAAGATGAATTTTTCACGACCTTACATTGCGTATGTTTTTTTTCATAAATTTTGCTATCTTAAGGTTCTTCTTATGGAAAATTTTAGTACATGACTCTGTTTTCCATGTTTGGGTGCACATATTGGACGGATTTTTCTCCTAGATTCCATTTATTGTTTCGGTCCAGATATCGGACACCGTTGAGTTATTTTTATGTACAATTTCCATCTTTGTTCAGCTCTTTGATATCTGTAAAGAGTATAGCCTGTTTGCCTGTTGCTTTTGTCAATGATCTCTGATGTTTGGACTTCTTTTTGTTAGCCTTTCCATGTGAAAGATGATCGCTTCTTGCTTGAAACCTATGGTATAGAGCAGATAAGTTCCATGGGAACTTATTGATGTAATCTTTTGGCCTATATATAACTGCTGCACATTTGACTCAAGTATAGTGTTCAACTTGATGCGGAGCATATCAGATGTGGTGCTTATTCTCGTCATCACTACTCCGGTTTCTCCTCCCATTTGTTTAAAATATAAATCCCCCAATACATGTCCAGCATGGTACATCTACAGTTCCTTTTTTTACCATGTCTTCCAATTATATTTTGCAATGTAATCTATTATGTCTGAGTTCCAATTATTTTTACCGAGATTCTGAGAAATGTTTCCTTCTTAACTTTGATCCAATACTTCCTGCTTATATTTCTTTGGGTTGATAGAAAGACCAAAATACCATTTTAATTGCCAAAAGAGAGAAAAAAGAACATAAATCGCTAACAAGTTCTTGTAAAGAGAGGAAGGAAGTGGAGGAATTTCATTAAAGCAAGTATCAAGGATTGTTTTAGTATGAACTCTATGCAGCACGCAAACCCTGTGTCCATTCTCCGACTTCATAGCGGTTCAAATACCAACTTGCTATCTCGAACTGTCATCTTCTCACTACCTTTTCTTAACAAACAATATGTTCCAATGAAGTAAGTGGATGTATTTTTTACTCTGCATCTGCCGTGTTCTATTCATTCATTTGTGGGTCAAAAATATCAGCTTTATCGCATTCTAGTTCTTGGCCTTTAAATTTGTGGTATCCAAGGATCTTCTTCTACTTCTGATCTTAATACATGTTTTCTTCTTGTGTTATTATAGGCACATGGAGTGATTGAGATGCCAAACCCTCCGCCAGAGATGCTCATATTTGAACCTTTCATTGAAACTGATGAAATCATTATTTCCTCCAAATCCACAAATGAAACCGCTCATCGTCTCCTCTGGGAAGGACGTAGTAGATGGGTAGAAATTACTGTTGGTGTTATTGGAACACGTGGATCAATGCGCTCACTGACTCCTAGTATTACAGTCAAAGAATCTGGTGATATCTTATCACTTGAGGAAAAATTCCAAGGTATGTCTTTCATTCAAAATTATTTGCTTTTACCGGGGTAAGATGGTCCTTTGAATATGGCAGTAGTATTATGCTTCCACTTTACGGTTCTCTAGAATTTTCTTTCTGTACATATCAAACCTTGGGTTCTAATGCAGTTAAGATTTGGTTCGCAGGTGGAACCGGCATTAATCTAACCCCACCTCCCTCACTAATAATAAGGTGAGTAGCAACGTAAAACTCTCACCCCCTCCCCTGGTAGCAGGTTCAACCATGAGATTCTGCGTATTCTGAAGTGAAATTTCTTCGCAGTAGCGTCAATATGTGTATACATTACTATGTTGCTTTAGGTTTTCTTGGAAAGGTTTAATTATTTTGTTTCATTTGGTTCTTTGGCTTTCTGTAATGTCAACCCTTTATGTGGGTAATGTCAAATCTTATGGAGATAATTGACTTTTGTGGACAGGGAACCTAATATCATTTAGTGATTTTCTTACATAAAAGATGCCACACTTGAGCATATAAAACATTGATAACTTGTTTAGTGTTTTTTGTTAAGAACTTCTACATGTATGGCATAATTATGGGAAATTAATTGCCACAACCCAGCAGGATGTTGCCAGAGTAGGTGTGGCTTTGGATAATGGCACTAACTGCATTTTGGCTTCCGTGATGACATTGTTTTAAGTTGTGGCCATAACATGTCCATAACTTATCGTCTTGAAAAATGACATACGGTTTTCATGTTTCTACATTTTTTTGAACCTCTCGTCATCAAGAAAAAAAATTCCGGAAACTTTGAAAGTTGTTTCTGAATTTTTTAACTGATGAATCTCTGTGGCGGAGCCTACTTGTACACATTTTAAATTGTTTTTCTGCTTCTCATGCTAGCTTCTTCTCCTTGAATCAGTAATGAGGCCTTGCTGAGATGTAAGCAACGTATTGAACTAATAGCAAACACACTTCAGCTAGAAGGATTTTCACGTATTGATGCTTTTGTTAACGCCGACAGTGGTGAGGTATGTGGATGCACATATATGGTTACATGATCTATATTTAAATCTTACGCTTACAAATTATGGCTTTCAATTAAATTAAGGGACTTGGCAACCATTCCCCAACCATTTTTTTTGTTTATATGGAATGACTCTACCAGCTTAGTATGATAGAAAGCTCATGAGGAACGATATGCATCAGGTTTATATATGTATAGTGTACTATATGCACCTTAAAGGGCCTCAATATTCAATAAGGGTTTCCAAATATATTCTCTTGGGTAATGTAATGTGCGTCAATTTATGGCAAAGCGAAGAATGGCTACGTGAAGTCTTAATGCAAGGGAACTTTTTGAACTGGTCATCCTAAATTGTAGTTGGTTAAAGCTTGATGTAAATGGTATGAGAGTTTCGCTTCGGCATTATCTTGGATCTAAGTCTCCCCTTGCCTATGCGTTGGTGAGCACCTTTCATCGACTCTCCTGTGCAAACGGGGGCTTTGCATGTTATGGGAAGTTTTGCAGTATAATACTTGTATACTGTTGGGAGCATCCTTTGATAGCTTAAGCTCTTAGAGAAACTAATCCATTAAACATGAAGGATACAAGCACTCTAGCCATAACTTCTTTTTATAGCGACTTCGCATGACATCATGTTGATTGCAGATACTGATCATAGAGGTCAACACTGTGCCTGGAATGACACCTTCTACTGTTTTGATTCATCAGGTAATGACCATCTCTTATTCCATATATGCTTTATATTCGTGGATACTAACATGAGATTCATATAAGTTGGTTTAATTAATGCATGACTACATTGACTAGTATGTTGTGTAATGCATGCATCCGAATTCCAAAGCTAGAACTAATAAATCTTATTCGAAATGCCTAGGTGTTGAGTTTCTGTAATTTTCTTTATGTGAACCCTTTAATTATCCCACGGAATATTTAATCTTACCTCTCTGTCTCAGGCGCTAGAAGAGCAACCTCCAATGTATCCTCACCGGTTTTTCCGCACACTGCTAGATTTGGCGTCAGATAGGTCTATTTAAACATTTTTCTTGGAGAAGAAGTATCTACGTTCTTTCGCGCCTTCGCACGTAGTGAACTTTGTACAATTTTTACGCAGAAGAGGTCACGTCTTCGAGCTTGATTCTGTAAATATCTGAATGGTGGATAGACACTGCGGGGCTCCACATGTCATACTTCTGAATATGGAAAGCTCCTTTCATATTGCTTGTAACAATACAAGACTGGCATTTCTGTTGTATTGCGGACAATTGTTTTTAAAATTTGCTATGTTGTATTTTTGTCGGTGTTCTTGCAAGAGTTTGAATTCGGTTCTTCATCAGGGACGTCCTTTGAGTAAAATTTTGCTTTGAAACTCTGCCGATATGGAACAGAGCCTTGTTGAATGTCTCTACTAGCACGACATTATTCTTTATTTTCACCAGCATTTGAGCGAATTGTTTCTAGAGTCAAGCCTATAGTATAACCTTCCGTTGCCTTCTCCGAAAGTAGTTGAAAATTCAGAAGGCACCCAAATCTTGTCCAAAGCGAAGTATTAGGTTGACATCAACCTAATTCACAATACATGGGAAGGTACTTCTTGCAATGGACACTGCCATTTGCTTGTTGCTTGCTTTACAAAGAAGAAAAAACAACCAGACAAACAGAACTGCAGAACTCCGACTTGAAAGAAGGTTACCTGCGATGAAATTTTCCTGGGGATGCTTTTGCAAATGTTAAAAGAGAAAGGAAATCACTCATTCGGGATGCTTTCAACCCGGACAATGTAAATGGCTTTTCCTCGAGAAGTTTACTATCGAAACAGATATAATCTTCGACTCATATGCCTTCTCTTCTTCAAGCAGTTAAATGCAACATTACAGCTTCAGAACTATTTAACTGACTAGATACCGAATCTGCTGAAATACTGAAATCCAGCAACTCTGCTACAGGGTTGTACCTCCACCATCCGACATGAGAGATGCAGCCGCTGCTGCAGCAGTAGGAACGACCCCTGTTGAGACGCCCGGTTTTGACAAATGGACGAGCCTGAGAAAATAAATTGCCGAAAAATGTGTTGGTTACCAAGATAGAAATTAAAGCGTTCAGCTATATTCTATTTCTAATTTTTGTTTTAATGCTACAGTGTTTTACAAACATGCCCAATCTTCCCCCTATAGAAACTAAGATCCTCAACTCTTGGGATGGAGTGCACAATTCCATGCCATATCAACTCTCTAAACTTTGGTTTCCAGGATCCCATACCCAAAGTAGCGGACGCTGTAGTTCTAGGATGTGCAGTTCAAATTACCACTCAACACTAGCATCAAGTTCAACTTCCCAGTTGCTAACCACTGCCGGCCACTAATTGTACAGAGCAAGTTATCAGGTAGGTCACAAGCCAATTGAATGTCGAGGAGGCTAAGTTGGTTATTTTGGGTGGGAGGGTTGCCACAGACAACTAAGGAAAAAGTGAGTCAAAGATGACACAGCAAAAACTTGAGCAAAAACAATGGAAGTACTTACGGTGCAAGATATTCACAGAAAGATGACATTGCAGCAGCAACTTCAGTGTAATTCTCGGACGACGCTTGGGCCGTCACTTCAACCAACTGTATACCTGGTGTCACAGGCACGGCCTCATCTGTTGCGTGCAGTTTTAGCATCTTATTGACTGAAGAGACAGTAACATTTATCTGAGCACCTCTGAAAAAATGGAAGGCAACTCCCGCCCTCAGTAGCTCATAGTCCAATCTGTAGCCAAGTAGGTAAAATAACCTAAGCACATTTTTGCCCACTTTACTTTCTACCATTGTCCTCACCAGGACTGAAAGTTGTTCAGCACCAGAGCCTCTCATTGCACCACCGACATGCCGAACAGTCCTACACTTCATCACTTCCACATTATTAGTTGCACACAATCCCTCAAAAGAAAGTATATAAAAACGTTAGTAGATACCTAAGGCAAGAAAAACTCCATTCCTTACCATGTCGGTTCAGGCTGTTGAAGGTCACATAAGAGTCGAACTTCAGAAGCTACGGCACCTGAAAGTAAGCCAGACAGCCAGCAGATAAACAAATAATCCCATCACTAGGAGCTAACATGGAAGCCAGTGAGATGCCATTCACGCATAATTCATCTTGTACTGTGTATGTTGGTGTAATAGCTTTTGTACTTCTCATAGAAATTGATATGTTCAGCCTAATGGTGGAAACCAATAACTCCAAAATGCATATCTGTTCACTCAAGTGTAAGCATGAAGTTTATAAACATTTGGCGGGAATGGAATTCAAGTACCTAGGTTGGGACCACTCTTTAAATACAGTTCATGGACCTTAAACTGTTCTCTATGAACGCCACAAAGTCCTTGAAGAAGAATCTCGAGAGCTTCAACATGCTGAAAGACAAAAAATAATCACGTTGAAAAAGACGCGCCATGTTGCCATTTGGAAAAATACGAGAAAATGAGGTTCCTCTCAAGGCCTCATAATTCTCTGAATAATTCTGTGCATGTAAAGAGAAAAGAAGTATAACGATTGTGGGGCAATGAACATAAAACTGCCTATAGCATAAATCAATGTTCTCAAGTATACAATGAGATTTTAGAACTACGAACTACATAAGGAAATAGCAACGTTCACACTCATCATGTTATTGACTGAAGAAAATTTAAATTTAACTCTAAAATGATTTATCAAAACATCTGCATATTCACAGAGTTCCATAATGACAACAACACTCTTGGCCGTAAAGTGTAGGCCTTGCAAAACATAATTCTTCTGTCCTGCAACATGTATGACAACTCGATATGAGAAACTCAAACCAATACAGAGCTCAGAAGGCAAGGCATATCCATTCTCATCATAGTAACGTTGCACAGATGACAACCACCAGGAACCGAGACGAAACAGATGTTTGTCCAGAATATTTCACATAAAAGAAGTAGCACGTAGAACACGTTTAGAATGTGCACGGCAGGGCCAGATGATAAACCAAAGAATTAGAGCATCAAAAAACACACCACTCATTATGTCCCTTGGGAGCGCGACCAAATCAGGCACTCAAGCTTACTTAGGGCGACAAGAGCTTAAAGGTGGTACTCTACTCCCTTTTGTCAAAACTCCTACGCCACCACCTATTACAAGAGAAAAAAACCTTAAACGAATTTGTCTTATTTATATCATAGTCGAGAACCAACTCAACAAAGAAATATATGGTCTTCTTGAAACCTCCACTCATTCTTACTCAACGATGAGTAAATCTCACAATTTTTTCTTCTCTGCCTTCTTTACACATTAAAAACAGCATAAACAGAAGATGTTTATTTCTATTGCAAACAACAGGTATACCATGGCAGGGTTGCAAATCAGATCCTGGCATAACACACCTCCCTGAGAAGCAACCACCCTCAACACCAGAAATCCAAAACATGATAATTCGATCTCATACCACTTGATAACTGCCCAAATTCTGGGTCTATTTTCAATACGTAGTCTAGGCTTAAAGAACAATATCCAGGTAAAAACAGCCTTACCATCACATGACACCCACATATAGTGATAAAGTACCAAACCTTTATGTGGGATCATCAATTTGAGGTCAGTCTCAAAGCCAAAACTGAATAAAGCTAAGTCTTACCTACATTAAAACAAAATTGAGCTTATGCTGTTCAGCTGGCATAACTTCCTTTCAGCAAACAATATGGTGACTGGCAACTTTCTCTAACTGCAGACCAAGAAAGAGAATTTCTTTACAAACTGAAGATGCCATGACAAAATCACGGAAGTACCTGTGTTTCTATAATTCCCTGAACCACGCACTCCATTAAAAGTTGCTTCAGTTCCACTCTACAGTTCACCCGTGCCTGTAATAACAAGAACTCAAATTCGGAAAGAACAAAATACCCTGGATATATTATGGTAACATCTAAACAATATTACAACATACCAATGCATCCAGAATTGTCAATTGCGATTAAGATGAGACCGACCCATCATTCAATAGATATTCATGGGAAGAAAACCTTTGCCAGTTGCTAAAGCAGCTCACACAAATGTGTTTCAAAACTGAAAATGGCATATAAATATGGGGGGTTTCTTTAAGACATAAGCATCGGGTCTTCCTAAGGGAGTGAACGGAATTGGATGCATAGAGATGGACTCGTCATCAATTTAAATCATCACAAAGAAACCCACAAATCATCAATGCACAGACGAACATACGGTCTTTGAAAAAAAGAAAATTACGTTAAATCAGGAATCAGTAGAGTACCTGAGTTAAGCGCTTTGACAGACGACCTCACTTGATTTGTACGCTCAAAGGGTTTTTGTGTTTGAAGGGGGTTTATTACTCTGTTAGTAAGGTAAATTACAACAATGATCCTTTATCTTTGGGCTTTAGTTTTGAAAAATCCTTAAAATTTTATTTGTTTCGCTTTGCTCATCTATCTTTACTTCTGTTTTCCTATTTTGTGCTAGGTCTCTAGTTTTTCTTTTTATTTCTTTTCTTTGGACAAAGGAATTTAAAAAAAAAAGGTTACACTTTGATATGGCTTATGCCTTCGGCATCCTACTGTAGTAAATTACCAATTCTTTCGGGGGGTTGATCTAAGCAATTGAACGTCCTATCTTGATTTGCTTCTTGGTTTGCAGGATAATTCGACATATATTCCCTTTTCTTAGCACATGCTATGGATGATTTGGTTGCTTTTGGTAAGAATCTACAGCCTTTTATCTGGTTGGATAGTGGATTGAAGCAGTTAAATTCTCGTGTTAGCAATTCTTTTGCATTATTTGAGTTCGTCTTCAACACTGCCTCCTACTCTCATAGAAACCTCTATCTTTGCTAAAACGTAGTCCTTTAAGTATTTCTTATAATTCGGCCTCCAAAAGCATTCACAAATGTACGTAAAATCCTTCCATCCGTTCTCCTTTGTCATTCTTGATAATTAGTCCTCCTAAGCCACCAGATTCTTCCTGCTTCCTTATGTGTGTGTTTTACCTTAGCTGTGCAAGGAAAGGAAAGGACCATAGTATTAATTTGTGATCTTTATTCGGTGTTAGAATCTGTCGATGTCAAAAAGGACAAAAACCAGAATCCCAATACTTTGGTGGCAAAATACCTCAAAATTATCTTGGTGCAACGGTGGTTTATCGATGAAGGTGGTGGGGTTAATAGCCTTATGGGTGCATATGTTTCTAGGGAAAAAAAAAAGAAAAAAAATGGAGAAGAACTAAATGGGAAATGGAAGCATTAGATGAAGGACCAAATAAAAAAAGTCAATTTTTAAGGACCTTTTCAAAGTTAGGCCCAAACATAAGGGACTATTTCTATATTTTATCCTGCTCGCCCGCTAGTAAGGTAAAAGTACGAAACTGACCCTAATGTTTCTTCTTTTCAAAAGCCAACTTTCCAAAAAAAAAAAACTTTGACAAATAAAAGTTTGGGGACTTGACAAATCGCTTCATAGCTACAAAATGTAGCTGTCAAAGACTTTTAGCCACAAACAACACCACTTCTTGCCTCGTTTTCCTATTCTCCAAAATTTGTTTCATGGCTAAAAAGCCTTTGGATGCATATATAAACGGCTAAACACTTGGTAGTTGTTGGTTGTGGCAAGTCTCATTTTATATAAGCGAGGACTGATAAATGCTAAATGTTGTTGTATATTTTTATTTTTGTTTATATCAACGAGGGATGAAGGATATTGGAGACTTTCATAGCACGGTTGTATTATTCTTGCGCAAATGAACTTGTTCTTGGCATGTATAATATCAACCTACGAGGTAGTACATACTAGAGATGAGGGTAATAATTATTGTACAGATCAAGCTTTTCTAGATCATAATTCATAAGCATGGAAGTTACCAAAAGCAAAGTTGAAGACAAACCTATAAGATGAGAACGGTAAATGCATTTCCTTTTAAAAAAAGCTCTTTTACTCTCTTCTTTAAAACATATTGCTAAATCTAATTAGTGGAAAACTGCTTAGCTTTAGATTATTATTATTTTTTTGCCAGAACATTGTCTTCATTTAAATTTAATTTTTCTTTTCCAAATTCTCGAAGTAATGGTTATAGACATTATGACCGCCGTATAGTAGATAGAAAGGCACAAATAGATCAAAAACGAGTGTACTTCGAAACTTGTCAAATTTTGCAAACTTATTGGTCCAAATCATTGAAAATCAACCGTTCAACTTTTATTTCAATCTTTTTCAAACAAGTTAATTTCCTCGTTCAACCTCCGAACCTAACCAACCAAGTTGCGCTTCATGACTTCATCACCCTGGGTCATACTCTATTATTGACTTAGACTGAAGGTCACACTGTACTGTACCAAGTTGCGCTTCATCACCCTGGGTCATAATGCGTGTATTGCCATGTTACATGATTGCCAAATTTCCTTCTTAGAATTTTGCTAGCTTGATGCCAAATGTTGTGTCGCCATACACTATCACAACCACATTTGTCGCTAAAAGGAGGATATGGACAAAATCCGCTCTTCTCTTCATCCATCGGGGTCTCGACAATATGAGAAAAAATTTGGTGGCGGTCTAACGCCACTCGATTACTCAAAAGGAGAACTCTCCTACAGCCAAAACCGAAAACCCTCCTCCAATACAAAAGAAGCTTTCTCCCAAAATCTCCTCGAGGGAAGTGAGTTGTGAAGGTCAAGGATAACAAGGCGTACAAGATTTTGAGTGATAGCATCTCTTAGGTGCAAAAGGAAAAGGAGAAAACGCATTATCGCTGCTGCTGAGTGCTGATGCTAGTCTGTGTGAGGTGGAAAGTGGTGATGGGCGGCGGCGCCATGGAAGGGTCTCCAGGCAGAAGCAGTGAGCAAGCAAAGGTCCTTCCACCCGAGCTTAAGTGTGCCATTGTCCTCCACCAGCGTGTAACCATCAGAAGGAAACATGCCGAGCAGAAGGCTGGCCTGAGCGGCTGCGTTCCCTGCAAGAGAGACCCCTTTGAAGCCAGACTGCTGAAGCTTGTCCCTCCAGTTGTTGAACTTGACCTCATTGCTCCTCGAAGGACCTCCGACCGCGAGCACGTTCCGGATTTCTCTCGAGAGAAGCTGCTGCTCTACTACGTGTCTCTCCTCGCTCTCTTCCCCGTAGCTAGCCCCCAGCGAGTCGAACAGTGCCGAGTAGTAGTGTATGGCCTCCACGAAGCGACCCAAGAACGAACCTGCATGGCTCAAGTCCTGCTCTACCACCGTCACCACTTTTGGAGCCAATCTGAAACAATCAACCATGCATTTTCATTATCAACTTGACGGTCGAAAACAACAATACGCATATGAACATATTGAATACAGCCATTCTTCACACACCATCTTGGAAACAAGAATTTTGGAATTAACTAATTTGGCAATCCATTCTCTCATCAAGGTGACGGTCCTAACAAAATGATGAATATAACCATGCTTCACAAACCATGTTGAAAACAAGACTTGGGGAAAATACAAGGAAATCGTATCTAACTGTTTTGTTGGACTAATTACAACAAGCACAGTGAAGCTCACAAGAAGAAGTGCCTTGAAATTTCCTTGCAGTCCTATGAGTTCTACCGTATATTACTAGCGTTCTTTAGACGATCTAAGGGAGTTGCTATCATGTCTCCTTGAACAAGTTGCGACGCTAACATGTCCAGGAACTATTCCAGACAGGCATCTATAGTAAGATAACCATGCCAATAATTGAAACTGCGATAGTACCTTAAGGGTGCGATGCTAATTGACTGCGCTTGAACATCAATCTCTTAGTTGCAACTTCAAAGAAAACGCATTGTGCAATCTTACCTTATTAGTTCAATATATTTGTCAATTATATACCCAGTCGATCAAAAAACAAGCTTTTTACCGGTTATGTCAAATTGTGATGATCATTGTCCACTGGTAAATATTACTGTAGTAACAAGGTAAATCAAAATCAACTACAAGTAAATGCTTTTCTTGACCTTAGGAGACAACATTATCATGCATGAAATAACAATGACAATGCAAGTATAGATTAGATCACTGAGAACATGCATTGATGTGGGAGCCAAGAGTCAGAGGGAATCATGTATGGATTACGTTACCTCTGCAAGAGCCACAGTGCATTGGTATCGGAGCCGGTGACATCGTAAAGCGAGTGCTGCAACCAATGGACAGCGACGGCCTCCCTCCTGCTCACATTCAACTTGTCCAGATCCAGATTCCCAACTTTCTCGGCCACCGGTGAGAACTCAAACGGCAGGCCCAACTTGTCAGCAAAATCCGACAGTCTCTTGCCAGTAGCCTCCAAGGCGTCCATTGACGTTCCCAAGCCCGTCAGCCTCACAAACGGAGGCCCACCGGGCCGAGACGCCAGGATGTGAAACAGCCCCGGCCATTGTAGGCCTTGCATGATATCCAAGTCAATAATATGCACCCTGTCCTCTCTTTCAAAAGCTTCTTGTATGGCCTGATTGGCTGTGAAATGTGAAAACTTGACAAACGGGCTTATACCGTTGAAAACTTGGAATGCAGAGGCCATCTTTTGGCCCACTCGTGGCACCACCATTGTCGATGGCAGTGCTGCGTATATGCCCAAGCATGAGCTGACCAGCCTTGCCGACATGGCCTCCGAGAAATAGGCTGCCACGCGCTGCGCTGATGTTCCGAAGGGCGTTGATAGCTCGGCTATCTCCTGCAGCATTCCTCTTGCTTCTTCCAAGTTGTCCGATGACACGGCTTCCGCGCATTGTAGTAGTAAGGTCAGGAGGTGTAGGCCTTCTTCGTCTCGCTTCTGCTGGCGCATTTCTTCCCTTTGCTTCTCTCGGGTTGCAACGGTTGACGTCGTTGGTGTTGTTGCCGTTGCCGTTGGTGTTGTTGCTGTTGGTGTGGTGTCATCAGCTGTTGAAGGAGAAGAGTCCAGCTGCTGCACTTGCTGCTGTTGTTCATGGGTCTGCGAAGGCATTTGCTGCTGTAAATGGGACTGCTGCTGTGAGAAGGAGGGAAGGTTACTGGTGGCGGGGTTGTGCCCAATTAGGTGGGGCGTGGTTGTGGTGGTGCCGGTGGTAAGTTGTGGCGCAAGTCCCCAATTCATGTACTGATGATTCATGGCGTTTGGAGGCAATATATTCAAATTATTGTCCATACTACCCGAGTCTAAGTAAAGTTTGAGACCGGAAGAAGACCCATGCTGCGGTACCTGATTCTGCTGGTGCTGCTGCCTGTGGTGAATAGGAGGGGGCAACAGTAAATCTTGCCCTAATTCCCTGTTTCTCTGAGGATCTGGTTGCGGTGGTGGTGGGTACAAATTTGGAGTGGGGATTGGAGTTGTTAGAGACCGGAGTCTGTATTCCAGGAGGGAAGCAAGATTCGGGTTGCAAGGGTGAATGATTTCCCTTACATTCTGAATGAGCTGGGGTATGGAAACATGGGTGGAGGTATGAATTAGATCCCTCAGGATGCCATCAATCCAGGCCGTAGTGTCATCCATGGAAGAACCTGCAGAAGCGGTGGAAGCCGCGGCTGTTGGGGTTGTGAAGGGGGATGAAGCAACTACAACAGCGCTAGTGGCAGCAGCAGCAGGGGGTACTTGTGCGGCGTTTCGATTTCTTTCTGGGGGAAACAAGGGCAGGCCGGAGAAGACACAGACGGAAGGGCTCTGATGGTGATTAGGTGGGATGAGGTAGTCCATGTAAGAGGTGGAAGTAGTGGTTAAGTTTGTAGTAGTAGAAGAAGAAAAAGCAGACCCTGTTGATGTCACAGTCGCCTTTGTGGAAGGAGAAGATAGCAACATGCTAGTGGAGTAGTTGCCCAAAAGTGGATTAGGGTACTGTTCAATATTTACATTACCGCCTCCTCCAGAAGCACCGCCGCCAACTATGCTAATGTTACTGGCCGGGATTGGGACAGGAAGACCCTGCAGAGTGGTGGATAAACCTCCCACGTCTGTTAGATGGTTGGCCGCGGTTGTTCGCCGGAGGAACCTATTGTTACCAGTATCATAATACTCGCCAGTTTGAAGCTCCATCTCAGAAGCAGCCCTCTTCCTCACCATCTTGGCCTAGTCCAACAGGCTGTTAAGTTTTTCCTTCTTGTTGGTGCAATTTCAACTTGCTAGAAATTGAACATGATTCTAAGCAAAGCTGCCGTCGCCGATACTACTACGATTGTTAGCTTTCACTGCATGCGCAGAGGCCCATGTGGTGCAAAGTAGGACACGAATGCTGGATCTGGTCCTGTTTTGCTCTTTCATCAATGGAGGGATTTGTAATGGCCAATGGAGGCTAATTGAGGTGGTGGTGGTGGGAGGATCCAAGCAGATAACGGTGCAAGAACCGGGACAGCAAGCATTGGGATTCCCTAGTTAGATCTAAGCTCCCCACCTCTTCCCCCCAACACACAAACCCCTCTATCCTCTCCTGTCTCTGTAATTTAACCCTTGACGGCAAGCCTCTTGGACCTTATCTGTTGTTGGGTTTCCTTCACACACCCCTTACAGCGACCGAGTGAGAATCAGCAGGCAAAAAGAGTGGGAGTTGGTAACATGATTAATATTATAGCAACCCGATGCAGGTGAAGTTATTCATGAAAATAAAACATGGGTTGGACGGTTGCGGTTTGTTGTTTGCTCTGTGCAGTGTTAGCGAGAGTGTGAGGAAGGTGGTGGTGATGGCGGGTGGCCAGTGCTTTGAGGGTTTGAATGGAGGGGAAGTACGAGTACTGCTCAAGGATGGAACACCTTTTTTTTGTAGGCTTGCATTTGTTCAGGTGGACTGTGCCTCGTCTTGGCCTGTTTGACTTTGTGCGCGGAGGAGGTACTCCCGACGAGACGAGCATTACGATGAACCACCCCCTCTCTCCTCCTCCTTACCCCTCTTCCCAACACCACCTACATTGTAGAGCTCGAGAGCCATAGGCCAGCCCCCTCCCTACCCTCCCCTCCTTTGTTTCTAGTAATTAAATGGTTTCACCATTAAAATGGGCAATTTTAAATATTTTTTTTGTTTATAAAAAATGGCTCGACCGTAAGATTATGATCTAACTGACATGAATATTACACCTCGGATACCTCAAAAGCTACCACATACATCTGAATTTCCAATTTCTACGCCTATGTCGGGATCAAGGCGTACGGGAAACTCATGTGTGGAGCACATGCAGAATTAGGACGTATGTCTATTCCCAACAAGAAGCGATGAGCAGGGAATTCGAACTCAGGTCGTGTGCGCCTGTATTGAGATCGTGAGATCTGCTAAACCAACTTCTTGTTGGTTTCAAAATGGACAGCTAGAGAGAAAATGGTGGTACAAAATCTACGGATGAAATGTGGCGATAATTGAACAAAGTTTTAAATTGGATGTTTAGAATGTCTCTACAACTTGTTAAAATTTCTCCATTACTTATACTAGGTGTTGCTACAATTGCCGTTACGATTATTTTCTTGATACGATGCCACCATTTCGCGGAGTACGTCAATAGAATTTAAGTTGGGGGTACAATAGGTTCAGTAAATTTTAAGCACAATAATACTAACGAATTTGGTTGCGAGCTGTTATTGATCGTCACCAGATCACTAACTATTACTTGTGTAGAAATTTATGCACCTAGTCAAGCTCAGGCTTGTAATTCGATCATCAATTGACGTACAAGAATCAACTTTATTTGAATTTGGGAGGAAAAATTATAAATTTTTCAAAGTTAAACCAACTACTCAACTCTAAACTGACATTATTCATATGAGATGGCATAAACTAGGCTCGTCCATGTTTGGAGTGGGGAAATCAATTCTCTTGCATGTTGCTATTTATAAATTCTGATTGCAAGACAGAGTTTTTGACATAAGAAGAAACAAAAGAGTTGTTAATGTCAATGAATGTTTCTTTAGCTGCAAATCGCATTGTTTAAGAATGATCAATGTGACAGTTGGTTCTTTCATTTCCCTGCATTTGCATCTTGTCTGAAGATAGACCAACTTAAAGGGCGAGCAATCGAGACTCCCAACTATCCCATACTACCATCTAGACACTTTTCCATTTGCAAGGACTCCATCATACGAAACTCCTCGTCGCGCTCCTAATAAAGGAAAGATTTTGAAGCCTGCAATTCCCTCGTAAAATGCCCGTCAGTAATCACTAAATTATGCATTTAGAAGGCACCTTTATCGGGTTTTTTTTAGTGACTAAATATATGAAACCCGTCACTTGAAAATGCTTCTCAGGGCTAAGGTCCTCAAATCTGATGCAGGAGTTGTAGACTATTTCTACCATCCGCATTACTGTCAAACTTTTTCTTCTTACGAAAAACAAACGACATAAAAAGACAAATAGACGATATGCATTGAGAAACCAGAGTTTGAACTTAAAAGGGTCCGTTTTCATACTTATCGATGGTTACCAACTGCATAAAACATTTTGGAGATAACATCATTCTTGGAACCTTAATGGGATTATACCTATAAAATATGGTGCAAACAATAATATTGTTGGAGAGAACGACGCCTAAGTACTAGGGGGCATGTCTTTTAGTCCCCAAACACTACTTCTTGTGCTTAATTTTCACATGGCTAAACCCTTTTTTTATGGCAATATACGTACATATTCTATGTACTAACATTGAAGCCAGTTTCGTTAGTAGCAATGAACACCCCCACCCCCATCTTAGCCTCGGTAAACGCCCCAATTAAGGCAACCCAACCATGAACTTCATGAGGCATGTTTGGTCTCGAACCTTACACCTAACTCCTAAGCTGCTGCTTATGCTTAGTACCACCTCAGACCTAGATTCCTACTGCAAGTTTTGAGAAAAAAAAATTTGCATTTAGAATGTGTTGGAATATTAAGTCCTCGAAAGCAGACTTTATGTTAACTTATTATCACTTTTTAGAATTAATGTTAAGCTGTTTTCAACAGCATTAGTTTTACATTTTGAATGATTTTTGGATAAAATGTACTAAAATCAATTTTAGTGTTGCGACTTGACCACAAAATTTAAAATTTTGGTGTAAAGATATTAACTCACTACTTCTATAACATATTAGCCCACTACTTGTACTAAGCACACGTCGCTAACGCACTTGTAACTTATGCACCACATTAACACACAACTTAATGACCCACAAGAGTCACACTAATCACCGCTCTAGCTAACAACTAAAACAAGTTTATTTTTCAACGGGAAGGGCTTTGTGAATTATAGAGATATTTTGATATTTTACTTGGTCAAACCCAATTAAAAAAGTGATTAATCAATAATTCTTAATTTCTTGAACTATTGTATTTTTGGGTTGGGATAATACCATTTTACTCCCCTGAACTATCCCCGTTTTGTTATTTTGGTCCCTGAACTTTAAAATTCGTTAAATCAGTCCCTGTACTTTGTGCCGTCATCAATTTAGTCCCTCCGTTAGCATTTCTGTTAAAACTCGGGGGTATTTTAGTCAAATAATGAAAAAATATGGGATAATACCATTTTAGTCCCCTGAACTATCCCCGCTTTTTTATTTTGGTCCCTGTACTTTAAAGTTCGTTAAATCAGTCCCTGTACTTTGCATCGTCATTAATTTAGTCACTCCGTTAGCATTTCTGTTAAAACTCGGGGGTATTTTAGTCAAATAATGAAAAAATATTTCATATCTCTTCCCTTTCTGCCTTCCCCCAACCCACAACACCCCCTTCCCCTTCCCCCCCCCCCCCCTCTACCACCTTTCTACCATTGCTACCACCACCATAAATCAACCATCACCACCAGCCGTTCGATCACCACCATTCTCAGCCACAAGAAGACATGTTCATCATACCTGCCATTAACCCCCCACTCTTCCCCATTCTTCTTCCCCCACATCTGCTGCGACCACCGTAAATCAACCATCACCGCTTCCGCCTTTTCTCTAGCAATTGGTGGAATGCATATGCCCTCTATAGAGATGGGTGACCTTCCTGGGTTTCCTTTGCAGATTCTTGTCATTTTTCGTTGCATATCTGAGAACGGAAGGAATTGGGTAGGCTTCCTAGTTTCCTTTGCTGTAATTGGGGTGTTGGTGTTGAGAGAGAGGATGAAGGGTATGTTAAATCAGGTAAGGAATGTTCCATGTGGTGAGTCATATGTAATTGTAGTGGAAGATGATTGATGGGTTTAGTTTTAAAGGGATGAAATTTGGAGTTCATGATTTTGGTGGTAGCTGCTAGGATGGAGAAGAGAGGGAGGAAATGAAGATGGAGAAGGGAGAAGAGAGAGAAAGGTAAGGGGGAAAGGTTGAGGACTATAAGGCCAGGGCTTGACAGAAATATCCCTAAATTTATAACAGAAATGCTAACGGAGGGACTAAATTAATGATGATGCAAAGTACATGGACTGATTTAACGAACTTTAAAGTACATGGACCAAAATAAAAAAGCGGGGATAGTTCAGGGGACTAAAATGGTATTATCCCATATTTTTTCATTATTTGACTAAAATACCCCCAAATTTTAACAGAAATGCTAACGGGAGGGACTAAATTGATGACGGCACAAAGTACAAGGACTGATTTAACGAATTTTAAAATGCATGGACCAAAATAACAAAACGGGGATAGTTCAGGGGAGTAAAATTGTATTATCCCTTTTGGGTTTTTAACATTTGTCAAACGTCTAACAATCTGAACTGACGTCTAACAATGTGATTCAATTAAAAATCTTATTGGCTTAGTTTTTGCTTATCTTTGATCTATTTTTCAATAGAAGAGTATAAGGTGAAAGAGAGCTTGCTCTTCCTTTAACACATGTTGTATTGTATCAGCCACCAAAACTTGCAACCCAACTAAAGAAGAACAATTTTTTGCTCCTACCCTGATTATAGAAATCTTTCTCTAACTCCGTGTATAGTAACGATTAATAATCGCTAAATGTTTCTAATGACTTTTCCTCTAACACTTTCAACGATAATTATTAGCAGCACTAAAGAAAAGTCATTAAAAATATTTAAACACAATTGATTGTCGCTGTATATAGAATAGGGGACATAGATCTCATGCTGTAACACATGGTTACAACAAGGGGTGCTGTGTTAAGAGAGAGAGAGAGAGAGAGAGGGATTCCAACTTGAAAGAGAGAGATGGATGTAATACATGGGCTAAGATGCGGTAACGTGACAAAATGTGGTGCGTTGGACGGTTAGGATTAGTCATAACACCCATCCTGTAACTATGAATCATAGTAAGTGATCCGTGTCTAGAAATAAGAGGAATGAGAAAGATTCTTCTAATCGGAATAACAATTAAAAAAAAAATTAATGTAAAAGGGGGTGCTCTAACAAAGGAAACTTCATAGTCAAATATGCATAAAGCAAAGCAATACACAATGTAGACAAAACTTTTAGGGTTAATTACACTTATGTCCCTGAGGTTTGGGTGAAATTACACGCGTGTCCATAAGTTTGGAAAATAGGCACTTATGTCCTTTGACCTAACGGAATACCCAAATACATAACGGAATGGTCAAAATGACCATATTACCCACGATTTGAAAGGTTAATTCTTTACCATGCCATTCAAATTAGGGTTCAAAAAGAATTGAAACCCTAATTTTCAAATTAGGGTTCAAAAAAAATTGAAACCCTAATTTCCAAATTAGGGTTTCAAGTCATTCATTTATCTCCCTAATTTTCCAATTAGGGTTTCAATTCTTTTTCATTTGAAACCCTAATTTGAAAATTAGGGTTTCAAGCCATTCTTTTTTTCTCCCTATTTTTCAAATTAGGGTTTTAATTCTTGCAATTCCAACACTTATTATCCAAAATTTCAAGAAATCAGAAGGCATGGGGTAGGGGAATGGAGGGGGACGGCGCAGGGTAGGGTAGGGGAAGGGAAGGCAGCGGTTGACTCCTCAAGAGCAACGTGGAGGGCCGTGGTGCCCGTGTTGTCGCGCTGGGCCACCTGATTGGGGTTCATGAGCTCCAGCAGCCGGGCCAGGAAATGGTTGGACCTGGGCCCTTGCTTGGCCACGAGGATCAAGGGAGTCTCCGCCTCCGCGGACAGGAGGGCATCGACGGCATCGGGATCGACTTCGACGAAGCGCGTGGCGACGTCCCATTCGTCCTTGCGTATGGCTCGCTGCAGCGGCAGGTAGTAGATGAGATCCGTATCTTCGGCGGTTTCTGTTGTCGGAAGGGGAATCAGTGTGTTGTCAGCTAATCAATCAGCTTCTTCATGGTAACCAAAGGTTGGGACAAAATCAGCTTCTTCATGGTAACCGGGATCGAAACCGTAGATGACATCGGATTCTTCTGCTTCTGTTTGCCATGAGATTTGGTTGAGATATCAGATACAGTGGGGGCAGCGGCATGGTGGTGAGTGGTAGGAGCAGCGACTTGGTGGTAGGATGGTGGGGCAGCGGCGTGGTGGTGGGCAGTGGGAGCAGCTTGGTGGTGAAATGTTGGGGGGCTGCCGCATGGTGGCTGAGAAGAGAGAGGAGGCTGTGTCTGATGGAAGAAGAGAGAGATAAGAGGAAGAGAGAAGAGGCTCGTGAAAGAGAAAATGAAAGAGAGAGAAGAGGGTAACAGTAATCTAGGGGGTATGATTGTCATATTTTGAAAATATGTACCAATGACGTCACAAAAATTACACTTTTTGGACGGATATTTGACGGATGGACACAAGTGTTACCTTTTTAACGTTTGTGGACACGGTTTGTTACCTTTTGAAAGTTAGTGTCCTTGACTGTAATTTCACCCAAACCTCAGGGACATAAGTGTAATTAACCCAAACTTTTAACGTTGACTACACGACATGAGAGGAACTCTTCCACTCTTTTAGTTCAATTCAAATTCGAAAATGAAAACTGCAAGATTTTAGAAAGAAATCAGAGTTATCATTGCACATTTGCACATCAGGTTTACACATATGCGGACACTTCTCTAATACAACAGTGACTCGTCAGGAAAGCGGGTTATGTGAGGTCAGGTCACTGCTGTGTAATGATGACACTTGTCCTCTACCATGCATAAGTTCATCATGCCTCACCACTGTCCTTTTCTTCAAAATAACTTGTTTCCATAACTTGTATCCTTCTCACCATTTAAATTTCTTCGATATATATATTATACGTATTATAAAAAATTTATTGCTCTAATATCTCGACTATATTCGTCTTTTATATGCTTTAACAGTATAATTAAAGGTCCAAATTTCGTAAATTATTTGAAAGAAACTATGAGTTAGTATTTACAAGGCTGTACATTTACAATATTGGGGAAAAAAAATTTGGTCCCAAAAGGGTATTAAAGATAGGATGGGATCATATACAAGCAAATTTTATTTTTGTTTGTTATAAACGATAGTAACAAATTGAGAAACTTTTCAAAAAAAAATTTTGTTGTTAGACGGTAAAGAATATCTTCTGACTCGTTTTGACGTCAATCAAAACTATGTTTCTCCGGACGATTTTAAGGGTACACTCTTCATACTGACTTAATATATTCAGAAGAATATTTATTTTCCAAATGCTAATTCTAAAATCTGAATCTAAAGAAGGAAGCAAATTTTTTTAACTGAAATCTTTCGAGTCATTTCAGAATGAATTTTTTTTGGCTGTTATCCCGATTGGAGATATCTTCCTCTTACCTTTTATTTAGTGACAATCAATTGTTTATATATATTTTTAATGACTTTTATTTTGATCACACTAAAAAAGTACTTTTAATAATTATAACTAAAAATATTAAAAAAAGTTATTAAAAATATTTATCAATTATTAATTATTATTATATGCGAAATTAAAAAAAAAAAATCTTACGACATGAATAACGGCCAAAGTTTGTTCTTCCGTAATTTTGTAAGCTAGCATATTACACCAAGGCAAATAGCTAGTTAGCTAGTTTTTGTGCTGAAAGGAGGGGGAAAGCCAGGTGGGGCTAAGGAGAGGACATGACACAGTGCTCTGCGGTCGAGGAGGAGCTGTCAAACCCTCTCTCTCTCTCTCACTCACTCACTCACCAGCACACATTCCCAGAAAAGGGCGATGGCACCTTAGTGTTTGACATTTTGCTTTCAACGGGCATCATTACCCTCATCAGCCCTTCCCCACTTTGATCTCACACGTCTCGGTTCCTTCCTCCGCCCTCTATTTTGACTCTTCCCCCCTCTGCTTCGGCCACCAGCACCCTCTGCATCACAAGTTGTACCGTGGAGTCTAGTCTAGTTTATAGTACTACTACTAGTAGCTTAGCATATATATTGGTAATTGCAGTGCATGGGAGGCCGAGCAGGTATGTCAGCGAACACAACAAAATACTGCAACTTTTTGAAATTTCAGATCAGAAAAGGAAGGGGGAGAGGGGGTGACAACTGCATGCACAGTCTTCAAGGAGAGGAGAGTGAGGCCACCGCTGCGAAGTACATATATTGTTGGTGTGTGTGTGTGTGTATATAATTGTAGGAGAAAGCAGGTTTGAGGTAAAAGTTAAACGTCTTTTACTCCAACGCAGTCAGACTCCTTTTTTACCGATCTCTCGGTTTCCCCGCAACCTACTGCACGTGGGACGATGCCTTGTCCCGAGGCCCCCATTTGTCTTTTTTCTATCATCTCTTTATGTTGAATTTTATTTATTTTCAGAAAAGGCCAAAGAGGTATAATTTTTTTTAAATATAATCACGCAGGAATAGACTCAAAAAGTCTACTTTGGAATAAAAAAAGTCGTAAATAAATAATTATGTTCACATATCTATGAAGACAATAAAATCCATTTTCAGAAAAGCTAAAAAAGGTACAAAAAGTGAAATTGTTTAAAATATATTTTCTTTTTTATTAAAGGTCCTTGTATTTCAGTAAATCTGAAACTAAACACGTTGTCAAAAAATTTAAATAGTTATATAGAGTTTGAAAAAAGAGATAAATCCAACTACTGTTTAATGTAAGAGCGAAAGTAATATAAAGCTGTCAAGAGGTTTGTATTAAGAATCAAGTACAACTTAAATGGACGTAGAAAAACAGTTACAACTCCTTATGTAACGTCAATTCATGGTAGACAAATATGATTGTTAAAAATTTATCGACGATAACTTTTAGTTGTGTGTATTTTAGCTTAATTACATATGTGGCCTTAAATTATTGAACGACCATTAAATGCTGCTATATAGAGGGATTTGTAACCAAACTTTTTTTTTTTTGAAATATCTTCTTAAGCACATGTGTGCTGATAAGAATGCAAAACATCAAAATATTTTTAAAAAAATGAGAAAAATGAATGAGCAAAATGTGCAGTTCGGCTTGGTATATTTATATATTTTATAATAGCAAGGGCCGTGTCGAAAATTGATGCCAACATTTTTAGGGCCGTAAAAAAGTTCATAATTTTGAAGTAATAGAGAAAAGTCAATTATAGCGGCATTTAAAAGTCACTAAAGCTCTGCCATGCTGCTACATCGTAGGGTCCATATTTGTTTGGGTTGTGAAAAGTGAAAACAGCACGTTCGGCCCAATTCTGTCCTCGGGCCTGAAATGAGGTGAGACCCAGGCCCGAGCACAGAATTTGTTAGGGCTGTAGCCCTGTTTAGTTCTTTGGAGACTCGGGCCCAAGAATATACAATTTTAGACTCTTACCGGGCCCAGTTTGGTTATACGACTTTGTTTCGGTTCTATTTTCAAGTCTTTCGATTTTGGAAATGTTATATTCTTAACAAAAATCTAGATAAGGACCAGTAATTAGAGGTGAGCACGGTTCAATTTGATTCGGTTTAGGGATCAAATCGCAAACCGAATCGTTACTATTCGGTTTGAAAATTTGTAAACCAAACCAAACCAAAACATCATCAGTTTGGACGGTTCGGTTTGGTCGGTTTAAACAGTTTGGTTTAGTCGGTTTGGTCGGTTTAAACAGTTTGGTTTAGTCGGTTTGCAGCTACTTAAAGACGTTGTTTCTTTGCACACTACTAATTGAAGTTATATTTTTTTCTAAGTTGCATATAATCTTGTTTCATTCGATATATAAGTTCCTATTGATGAATGAGAAAGAATGAGTAAATATAAATCAGATATTGGTCACAATTTTTTTGCGTTATAAGTGTTGTCAAAACTTTCGTTTCTTTTAACTTTCAAGATTTTTTTATTTGGATTTACTTAGTACCCTATATCTGTATTTATCAAAGGAATGTTACTAAATATAGATTAACATATCATAGGTCGGTTCTGTTAAGTTTGGAATCGGTTTAAAAAATGTGAATCGTGAACCAAACCGAGGTCGGTTTGAAAAATGTGAAACCAAACCGTTAAGATCTTTGGACGGTTCATATTGGATTGGTTCGGTTTGATCGGTTTGAACAGTTCGAATCGGTTTGGTGCTCACCCGTACCAGTAATAGCTTCAGTGACAAAACATTGCCACTAAGCATATTTTCCCGAAATTGCTAAAATTTATAATGATAATCTTTTGTTCACTAAATTGCAATCAGTGATATTTTTCTATTACAGTAGAAGTGATGTATAGAAGCGCAACCTAGTCCCCGTTATCATGTGTGACGATACCACTTACAGACCGACAAAAAAGAAACATATAATTGTAACATTTGAAACAATACGAAACACCTCTACGTTGTTGAAATACCATTTAGGGCTGATTAATATGTCAAATGAATTTGCAAGGAGTTTTTTGAACAGTGTTTTAGTCAGTATTTTTGGAATCAACGTATCTGAAAGTGATGACTAAGCAATAAAACTTGAATTTGGAGAAATTGAATATAGAGAAATGGTAACCAACTGGTTATTTAGGTTTCCTCAGAGATATATATTGTTGTTCGCAAAGTCCAATTGCACATAATCTTATATTTCTAGCGTGGGTCTTTTCATCAAAGTAAAACTTAGAGAAAGAATGAATAAAAGGTAAATCAAGTTCAACTAGGTCTAGAAGTAAATGTAACGAATGATAAAGCAAAGTTCCTTGCTCCCAAAACCAGATTGAATATTGGATTTCTATATAGACATGGATTGGGGGACGTTTACATTGCTTAACTATAACGTCAAGGCAACCCTATAAAAATATGTATGCATGGTTAATTTAGAAGCTAGGGTTCATAGTCACAGGAAGTACCACCATTCTCTTTGTTGTGTATCTCACTTCGTCGCTTAGCTTTATGTTCGTAGATCCGATCCCACCCTTCTTGGAGAGACTTCTCACCAGGCTTATTCAGTTATTCAGGTCTTCTTGTAACCTAAGATGGTAATATTTTCCGGAGGGTTTGCGAAGATGCTCGGCAGCAAAGGATGCAAAAGGTACAGCAAGCTCAACAAAACCGATACCCGAAAACCAGTCCGCGGTGTCGTCCCTGTGTACGTTGGCGAGGAGGGTACCAAGTATGATGTCCCGATTGAGTACTTCTCTTCCTTGAGGATCAAGGATCTGCTGGAACGGCACGAGGAGGAACTCGAAGCTTCAAAGCCACTGTCATTGCCTTGCTCAGAAAAGGATTTCGAAACTGTTATCCATCTTGTGAAGACTGAGATTGAGGGCAAGAAGAAGAGGAGAAAATAGACGTACTTGTTTTTGTTCTATATCTCCTATTGGCTTGTGATGTAATTACAACTCTTATATTCTTGATGATATTTTTATAATTCTTCTCTTATTGATGTAATAAATTTGATCCATGAGGTTATAAATTTGGTGATGATATTCGTATAGTTCTTGAATATATTATTGTCGTTGTTGCATATCACCTGATGATTATAAATTTGCTGGTAATAATTCTTGAAAACGATTAGATGATTATTCTTGAAAACGATTAGATGGTACCAAGTATTATAAATTTGCTGATTATTCGTATAGTTCTTGAAAACTTCTTGCAACATCTAATGACTCAACGATTAGAACAGGATAGTTATTACTATTATCATACTCAATAAAGTTATAGCCAGTAGAACAGGATCCTGTAATAGCCTGGGTGACAAAAAAATTGTGACTAAACATATTTTGTCGAAGGTGTTAAAATTTACAATGACAATATTTTGTCGCTAAAATGCAGTCGGTCATACTTTTCTACAGTGCAACAGAAGCGATGTGCAGTCGCACATTCTAGTCCGAATTATCTTTTGTGGGGATACCACTTTTCGATCGACAAAAAGGGAACATATTACCATTTCAAACAATACGAAACACCTCTACATTGTTTAAATTTATACGTCACTGGCAAATCCAATAGTTATGTTGCAAGAAGTTTTCTGAATAGTGCTTGAATTAAATTAGTATTTTTGAAATCAATATGTCTGAAGGGGATTACTAAATAATAAAAGTGTGAATTTCGAGAAATTGTAACCCAACTGGGTAGGTTTTCTCTCACATATATCCTGTAGTTTGCAAAGTCCAATTGCTGATGAAGGTCTTATTTTTCTAGCGTGGCTCTTTTCAAACATAGAGAATAAAAGGTAATATCTAATTTCAACTAGGTCTACCCGAAAGTTCAGAGGTAAATATGATAATAGTAGTAAAGTTCCTTGCTCCCAAAACCAAATTGATTGTTGGATTTCTATTTCAACATGGATTGGGTTTGCATGGTTAAGGAGCCAGGTTTCATAGTTTCATCAAGTAGCCACCGTTCTCTTTGTTGTGCATCTCGCTCGGTCCTTAGCTTTCTGTTCGTCTCCCACCCTTCTTGGAGAGACATCTCATCAGGCCTATTCAGGTCTTCTTGTAACGTGAGATGGTAATAATTCCCAAAGTGTTTACTAAGATGCTCGGCAGCAAAGGATGCAAAGGGTACAGCAAGCTCAACAAAGCCGATATCCGAAAACCAGCCCGTGGCGTCGTCCCTGTGTACGTTGGCGAGGAGGGAAGCAAGTATGATGTCCCGATTGAGTACTTCTCTTCCTTGAGGATCAAGGAGCTGCTGGAACGGTACGAGGAGGAACTTGAAGCTTCAAAGCCACTATCACTGCCTTGCTCAGAAAAGGAATTCGAAACTGTGATCCATCTCGTCAAGACTGAGATTGAGGGCAAGAAGAAGAGGAAAAAATAGACGTACTTGTTTTTGTTCTATATTATCCTATCGGCTTGGAGGTTTTCCATGCAAAAATTTGTTTGCTTATGTGATGTGATAAACTGATCCACGTACGATCTTATATTCTTGATGATATTCTTGAAATTCTTGACGATCCATGATCTTATATTGGCGATGATATTCTTATAATTCTTGTGTAGTCAACTTTGTTGCTTATAACTTGATGGTTATAGTTTACAAGCTTTAAGAAAAACTAAGCAATCCGTATACATTTTGCTGAGATGATGGTTTCATTCTTGAGCAAAGCGTACAATGAATCAACGATCCAACGATTACAACAGAACAAAGATCAGCTAAAGGCTTTGCCTATAGAGATCAGTTAGTCGTGCATATTAGTTCGCAGATTTAAGGAAAACTGTATCAGCTAAGGTATGATAGGGTATTGATGGATCATAAGAGTTGTTTTTTTCCTCTTTTTTTTGTCTTTTCGATCATGAGAGCGTTTACACTGCGTGCATTAGAGAGATCATGTTATTGAGAGAGTGACGGAATTTCCTGTTGCATTGGATTCGATGAGGGCGAATGAGTTGAAGAGAGGACGTCGGGGTACTAGCTAGGAGGCAGATTCCTAGGTTTAAGTTAGAATGCAACCTTGAGTTTAATAAATTGCACAAAACCCTTTTTAGTTGACTGGTATAATTGTATTGCAAACTTTCTTTTGGAGATAAAAGAGGAACAACATTCAAAGTGGCCGGTCTAAGAATGATGTGTTTCTGTGCTAGGTTAGTAAGTTAGGGTGAAAGTGAATAGGGTAGAACCAAGAGGCAGAGGTTTCCGCGAGAGTTCAATTTCAAGTAACCTTTAATAGGCTATAATAGATATTTTGTGCCGTTGATAAAATACCATAAATTTCATTAAACGCCTTGAGGCTAGGGTTCGTAAATATTATATATGTTATTGAGCGCCTTGAGGTTAGGGTATCAATTACAAGCGTGTCCATCGAATATGAGAAGTATTAAGTATATCATTTGACTGGATGAGATACAGACGGCTTTAACGTATTGGATAAAAGGACGAATCTACCCCTTTGCTTGTCTTGAACTTTCCTTCCTTCATCTTCATTTTACAGCAAGAACACCTCACCCCCTTGGTCTTCCACCGCCCCCCTCTCCCCTGATCTTCACCCACCGCCAACTCCACACACATCATATGCATGTATTTCATTCCATCTTTGGATGGATTTAAATGAAAAAAGTATGTTGCCATGTAACAAAATTACTCCATAATAATGTTATTAGTATCCTTTTTATTGCGTTTAACCGATCGACCATTGCAACTTAGAAGGTCTTACAAATCCATCCTAATCATTTATTTTGCTATTTTTTTTGTATTATATAGCTTCCAATGAATCAACAAGAACATTAGAATAGTTAGACACAGAAGCAGGGTGGTGAATAAGCAACCAAAGGCCTTACCAATTAGGACCATCATTAGGGATCAGCCTCACATTTTGTTGTGAGTTTTCAGTATTTAAGATTATGGTATTAGGAGTGTAAGAGAAGAAAGAACGATAGAGTAGGGCAGAGGAGAAGTGTGTGCAATATTAAGTGTAAGCAAATTACAGAATACCCATTTTACCACTCCCACAAAATTGATAAAATTGTTGTCTTGTAACAGTCCTATCGCGTAGCTGTTATTGAATTATTGGTCTTTGTATTTCCATGTAACTCCTTTGAAGAGCTCCTTCAAACTAAATTTTTGTTTAAAGCAAAAAATAACACTTGGATTTGCGTGTTACAACTTTCTGGGAGCATTTTTTTTTCTTCCTTTTCCCGCATTCAGTACTCATGATCTACCTTTTTTTGTAATCAAGTTTCCTGCACACTTTACTCACACTTATTTGCAGCCTAATTTAGTTATGGTCCATATATCATGATTCTACTTTATAAATATAGTTGTGTATGTTAGGAAAGGTAGTAGTATCCACAACCGAGTGGCCATGGGAGGCAAGCCTGTCTCCTACTTTGTTTGGCTTGCCTCGTGATACACATGCTATAAGACGTTGCTAGGAAGAACCTTCCAATGCTCTTACATATTTACGATCTTTTGAGAGATTGGTGTGAACTAAAAATGTGTATTCCTTGCAAGAATGCTACGCCGTGATTGAAGTAAGTACATATCTCTATGGTTGAAACATCTTAATAAGTGTGCGAGTAAGGAGTGCAAGAAGCAAGTACTTGCCTCTTAACGAATGACAAGCTATCATTCAATCGAAGTGAAGAGTTCATCAAGCCAAACGAAATAACGTCGCCCCTGTACACAAACAAAAGTAGCTGCGGAGTATCAACCTTCAGCTGTACCAGATGGGTGCAGTCTAGGAGGTGGAAGTTTTTAAGTGTTTCATTATGTATTTCGGACTTTCTAACATAGTGCATCTCCTAAGCTTAAGGTCCTCGAGCTGAAGAAAAGTAGAAGCACAATTTTTCACCCACTTATCTGTGACAGTACACCTATCCAGTGACAATCTTTTGAGCGACTCGCAACCTGTCAAGTCAATTGTAGGATACACTATGAAACCCTTGAAAATGAAAGCTTGAAGATTCGGACACTTAATCTCAATTCTCTCTAAGTCATGGCAACGATCCAGCTCAAGTGCCTTAAGTTTAGCACTGAAGATTCTAATTTGCACAAAACAACTTTAAGACCTAAATCAAGAACATCAGGAAAGAATTAAATTAACACACCTGGCACCAGAGATGGATTCCTAATAGGGATTGAAGGTGGCCTTGGCGGTGGCACGGCCGGCAAACCAGTGGCGGCAGGGCGGTGTCGTGGGCTTGCCTACAGGTTCGAGGCGAGGTGAGCTTTTCGAAGTGAGCGGGTTCGCAGAGAAGTGGTCTTCGACGGCGGCTTTACGGTGGTTGGGAGAGATGGGAGGCGCAAATCGGGTAGGAGAAGAAAGAAAGAAAGAGAGAAAGATTAGGGCTGACCGATTTTGACTTTTATACTATCAATTTAGCGACCGCTCCAACGGTCGTTAAAATTAGCGACCACTTTTAACAACTGTTGGAGCGGTCGCTCAAGTTAGCAACTGCTGCAACTGTCACAAAATACGGTCGCTAGAGTTAGCGACTGTCAGAACGATCGCTAAAATAGGTCGCTGACTTCAGCGACTGCTACTGCGGTCGCTAAAATAAGTGCCAACTTTTTTGTTGACCCCGTCAGATTTTGACTACATCTAGCGACCGCGAATAATAGCAGTCGCTAAATTATGAATTGGCGACCGCTTTTTCTGGCGGTAGCTAAATGCGAAAAAGTGGTCGATAAAGGTCTTATTTCTTGTAGTGAGTCGTTCCCGTGGCAAATGTATCTTCCATCGGGTTTGAAGAGGAGATTGAAGTTATGAACCCATAAGCAATGGGTTGTTCATTCTCATTGTTCGAAATTGTTGTGGGTCTTTTTTGTATCGGAACAATGAAGAGAAAAGATTGATAGCGTGGCAAACATTTTGATTTTCATATCATTTATGATGAAGTTCGTTTGTAATCTTCTCCTTGTCTATTGGAAGAAGGACAAATAAAAAAAGTGTGCACAATATACTCCACAGAAAGTATTATTGGGTGGATCAATGTTTGTAACTAGCAATTACAGAGTATGATTCTCTCAGTTGCTCCTTAAGAAAGAAATGATTGCAAAATTTTAAAGTTTCGTGAGTGCCTTTTGTATAAACTAGTAAAGTTCGTGTGCATGCTTTACACGTAAAATGACTATTCAATAACGTGAAAAATTGTCACTTTGTTAGTAAATAACTTATTACATTAGTTGAGAAAACAACACAAAGGGACCTTGTACTACTGGCCGTTGGGAGGTTTAGGCCCCATACGCTTACCATAAACGAATATGATAAACGTACGGGACCTTAGTCTTTGTACTACCAAGTTCGTACGAATAGTCCCTAAACTACGGAGTATTATATTATAGCCTATTCAGCCATTTTTCCTACGTCCATCTATTTTCGACTGTTAGTATGGCCCACAGTTCGGGCATTTTCGTCTTTTCTTTTGCTGACTTTTTTTTCCGATTTGATCAATCCACCACCACCAGCCCCGCACCAGCCTTATACCAACACCAACCCCTCATCCCTGCCATCATAATATCGGTCGCCATCACTATCAGCATGATCACCGCTACCACTATATCCCTACACCCATAAGACTATAACCATTAACAACCACAGACAATGGTGGGGCAGATCTGTATAAATAAAATAGATTGATCTGGGGTAGATCTAGATAAATCAAAGGTGGAAGGTGATGGCTGGTGGCGACATCAATGGTCGATTGTGATGACTTTTGGCAACAATGGAAGCGGTGGTAGGTCTTGAGGCAGTGGCTTGAGGCGGCTGATGTCCTAAGGCTGTTGCAGTTAGGGGTTGCCGATCTCACTGAAACGATGAACTCCAACAAGGTTATGTTGTTTTTAGACATGGGGCTGGTGGTTAGAAGGGTGATGGAAGGCAATGGTGAATAGTGTTGTTGCTTTTGGCATGTTAGTCGCGGTGGGATTCAAAGACATAAGGCGGGATTGTAGGCCTTATAAAACTTGAATTTGAAGAAATTAAAAATAGAGAAGAGGTAACCAACTGGTTAGGTTTCTTCACAGATATATCTTGTTGTTTGTAAAGTTTCCTTGCTGAAAGTCTTATTTTTCTAGCTTCGGTCTTTTTATTAAATAAATCTTGGAGAGAGGGAAAAAAGGTAATATCTAAGTTTAATTTGGTCTAGCTGAAACTTCAGAGGTAAATTTGATGATAAAATAAAGTTCTTCGCTCCCAAAACCAAATTGAATGTAGGATTTCTATATCAACATGGATTGGGTTGCTTAACTATAACGTCAATGCAACACTATATATATGTATGCATGGTTAAGGAGCCGAGGTTCATAATCACACCAGCCACTGTTCTCTTCGTTGTGTATCTCACTCGATCCTTAGCTTTCTCTCTGTCTCCCACCCTTCTTGGACGGACATCTCACCAGGCTTATTCACTTTCTCAGGTCTTCTTGTAACGTAAGATGGCAATAATTCCCAGAGGGTTTGCTAAGATGCTCGGTAGTAAAGGATGCAAAGGGTACAACAAGCTCAACAAAACCGATATCTGAAAACCAGTCTGTGGCGTCGTCCCTGTGTACGTTGGCAAGGAGGGAAGCAAGTATGATGTCCTGATTGAGTACTTCTCTTCCTTGAGGATCAGGGAGCTGTTAGAACGGTACGGGGAGGAACTTGAAGCTTCAAAGCCACTATCAATTGCCTTGCTTAGAAAAGTATTTTGAAATTGTGATCCATCTTGTCAAGACTGAGATTGAGGGCAAGAAGAAGAGGAAAAAAATAGACGTACTTGTTTTTGTTCTATATTATCCTATCGGCTTGGAGGTTTTCCATGCAAAAATTTGTTTGCTTATGTGATGTGATAAACTGATCCACGTACGATCTTATATTCTTGAAATTCTTGATGATCCATGATCTTATATTGGTGATGATATTCTTATAATTCTTGTGTAGTCAACTTTGTTGCTTATAACTTGATGATTATAGTTTACAAGCTTTAAGAAAAACTAAGCAATCCGTATACATTTTGCTTATGGTTTCATTCTTGAGCAAAACGTACAATGAATCAACGATCCGATGATTAGAACATAACAAAGATCAGCCAAAGGCTTTGCCTATAGAGATCAGTTAGCCATGCATATTAGTTTGCAGATTAAGAAAAACTGTATCAGCTAAGGTATGATAGGGTATTGATGGATAATAAGAGTTGTTTTTTCCCTTCTTTTTTTTTTGTCTTTTCGGTCATGAGAGCGTTTACACTGCGTGCAATAGAGAGATCATGTTATTGAGAGAGTGACGGAATTTCCTGTTGCATTGGATTCGATGAGGGAGAACTAGTTGAAGAGAGGGGGTAGGGGTACTAGTTAGGAGGCAAATTCCTAGGTTTAAGTTAGAATGCAACCTTGAGTTTATAAAATTGCACAAAACCCTTTTTAATTGCCGATCTCATCAATCAAATCACTATAATTGACTGGTATATAAAAGAGGAACAACATTCAAAGTGGCCGGTCTAAGAATGATGTGTTTCTGTGCTGAGTTAGTAAGTTAGGGTGAAAGTGAATAGGGTAGAACCAAGAGGCAGAGGTTTACGCGAGAGTTAAATTTCAACTAACTTTTAAGAGGCTACGATAGATTTTCTGTGCCATTGATAAAATACCATAAATGTCATTAAACACCTTGAGGCTAGGGTTCATAAATATTATATATGTTATTGAGCGCCTTAAGGTTAGGTTATCAATTACAAGCGTGTCCATCGAATATGAGAAATATTAGTATATCATTTGACTGGATGAAATACAGATGGCTTAATGTACTGGATAAAAAGATGACTCTACTCCTTTGCTTGTCTTGGATCCTTCATCTTCATTTTATAACAAAAACACCTCGCCCCTCATGGTCTTCCACCCCCTCCCCCCGTTCACCCAATGCCAACCCCACACACATCATATGCATGTATTTCATTCTATCTTTGGATGTATTTCCATGAAAAAAGTATGTTGCCATGTCACGAAACTTATCCATAATAATGGTATTAGTATATATGCTTTTTATTACGTTTAACTGATCGATCGTTGCAACTTAGAAGGTCTTACAAATCCATCCTGGTCATTTATTTTGCTAATTTTCTTGTATTATTGAGCTTCCACTGATCGAATCAACAAGAACATTAGAATATTTAGACACAGAAGTAAGGTGATGAATAAGCAACCAAGGACCTTACCAATTAGGACCATAGTTAGGGATCAACCTCGTATTTTGTTATGGGTTTTCAGTATTTAAGATTCTGGTATTAGGAGTGTAAAGGAAGGTAGAAGCATACAGTAGGGCAGAGAAGTGTGTGCAATATTAAGTGTGAGCAAATTACATAATACCCTTTTTACTACTCCCGCAAAATTGATAAAATTGTTGTCTTGTAACAATCTTATCGCATAGTTGTTACCGAATTATTGTTCTTTGTATTTCCGTATAACTCTTTTGAAGCGCTCCTTCAAACTAAATGTTTGTTTAAAGCAAAAATAACACTTGGATTTGCGCTGTTACAACTTTCTGGGCCATTTTTTTTCCTTTCCCGCATTCAATATTCATGATTTACCTTTTTTTTAATCAAGTTTCCTGCATACTTTACTCACACTTATTTGCAGCCTCAGTTAGTTATTGTCCATATATCATGATTCTAAGTTATAAATATAGCTGTGTATGCTAGGCTATAAGACGTTCACGACTTATGCAGCTAGGAAGGACCTTCCAATGCTCTTATATATTTATGATCTTTTGAGAGATTGGAGTGAACTAAAAATGTGTACTCCTTGCAAGAATGATACGCCGTGATTGAAGTAAGTACATATCTCTGTGGTTGAAACAACTTAGTAAGTGTGTGGATAAGGAGTGCAAGAAGCAAGTCGTTACCGTGACAATTGTATCTTCCATCGGGTTTGAAGAGGAGATTGAAGTTATGAACCCATAAGCAATGCGTTGTTCATTTTTTGGTCGTTCGAAATTGTGGTGGGTCTTTTTTGTATTGGAACAATGAAGAGAAAAGATCGACAACATCGCACATTTTGATTTTCAGATCATTTATGATGAAGTTCGTTTATAATCTTCTCCTTGTATGTTGGAAGAAGGACAAATAAAAAAAATTGTGTATAATATACTCCACATAAAGTATTCTTGGGTGGATCGATGTTTGTCACTAGCAATTACGGAGTGTAATTCTCTGTTCTTTAAGAAAGAATGATTGCAAAATTTTTAAGTTTCGTGAGTGCCTTTCGTATAAGCTAGTAAAGTTCGTGTGCTTTACACGTAAAATAACTATTCAATAACGCGAAAGATTGTCACTTTATTAGTTAATAACTTATTACATTGGTTAAGAAAACAACACAAAGGGTCCTTGTACTACTGGCTGTTGGGAGGTTTAGTCTTTGTACTACCAAGTTCGTACAAATAGTCCCTAGACTATTATATTTTAGCCCGTTCAACCATTTTTCCTACGTCCGTTTATTTTCGGCCGTTAGTATGGCCCATAGTTCGGGCAATTTCCGTCTTTTCTTCTCCCGACTTCATTTTTTCGATTTGATCTATCCACCACCACTAGCCCCGCACCACCCTTATACCATCAACAACCCCTCATCCCTGCCATCAAAATATCGATCGTCGTCACCATCAGAATGATCGTTGCTACCATTATATCCGTACGACCCACAAGACTATAACCATTAGCAACCACAGGCAAAGGTAGGGCAGATCTATATAAATCAAATGGATTGATCTTAGGTAAATCTAGATAAATCAAAAGTGGAAGGTGATGGTTGGTGGCGACATTAGTGGTCGATTGTGGTGACTTTTGACAACGGCGGAAGCGATGGTGGGTCTTGAGGCAGTGGCTTGAGGTGGCTGATGTCCTAAGGCTGTTGCAGTTAAGGGTTGCCAATCTCACTTAAACGATGGACTCTGACATGCTAATGCTGTTTTTAGATATGGGGGTGGTGGTTAGAAGGGTGGTGGAGGGCAATGGTGAGTAATGGTTGCTTTTGGCGCGTTAGTCCTGATGGGATTCAAAGACATAAGGCGGGGTTGTGTATCTAATTAGTGCTCAGGATCTAGAGATGTCAAAGGGCCGGGCTTGGGCCGGCCCAGCCCAAGCCCATCGGGCCGGCTGTGGGGCCCGGCCCGGTCCGGGCCAGTGGGGCTGCCAACCGGGCCGGGCCGGGCCGGCCGAAGGGAAACCTAGGCCCAGTCCAGGCCCTGGCCCTAGGCCCAATATCTAGGGCCGGGCTTGGGCCGGGCCCGGGCCAAAAAATGTTTTTTTTTTTTAAATTCTCCGGTTATTCAAAATAAAAACTTTAATTGCGATATTTTCTTGTTATTATGTACACAAATTCTAATTTAATAATGTGTATAAGCAAGTAAAGTAACAACAAATATTCTAATTTAAACCATTTCGTTAATTACACCTAGAAGAAACATTTTGCTCCAATTACGGCAGTAGAAGAAAATTTTGTTTATTGTTAGTGACATGTAGGTCCATAAATAATTTGTTGTTACTTAATTGGCATAAGTGTAGACGGATATAACAATAATCATACAGTTGAAGCCAATCTTTCCTTGTTGGATACAAATTGCATTCAACAAAGGAAATTTATTTTCTATTTGCGAGAGACCAATATGCAAACAAATTAGCGAAGGCTTGTGTTTTGATTCTTGTCGAACTTTGGATGCTTGACAAACCTCCAACCAGCTTACTGGAAGACCTGGATAAAGATGCGCATGGTGAACGGAGGCTAAGGCACGTTTCTAGTTTTAATTAGTTTTTTTTTTCAGTACTAATTTGTACCTAAACCAAGGGAAAATTTGTTCCAGTCGGCAGGGTTAACAGGAAATAGGAACAACTGAAACCAAGTTTGATAGAGAATACACGCTATATAAGGCTAAACTTGCTGGGATCTTTGAACTGCTTTTATTGGCAAATTAGACCATCAAGTCAAGTCATGTCGGGTATGCTTGGTTCATGGTTTAAATCATTGCGTCACGGCAATTGGGAGTGGAAATGGGAGGGAAAAGGGGAGGGCAAGTTTTTTTTTTTTAAAAAAGGTGGGGCAGGCCAAAATAGGGCCGAAATAGGGCTGATTTTGGGCCAAACTCGGGGCAGGTCCGGGCTGAAGGCGGGCCGGGCCTGTTTCGGGCCAAAACCGGGCCGGGCCTGGCCCGGGCCATTTTTTTGGAAATCCAGGCCTGGTCCAAGCCCAGGCCCAAGGCCCTATGCCTGCGGGCCTGCACTGTTCACCTGCGGGCCGGGCCGGGCTTTTTTCGGGCTGGATCGGGCTGGGCCGCGGGCCGCCCGGCCCGTTTGACACCTCTATCAGGATCCATGGATCTTACTGAGCGACGCCACCACGGCTGGGAGATTTATGACATATGTCGTATGGCTGAAGTGAGGCAGCTACGGTTATGGTGGAAGGGCGATGACAACAGCTATGATGAAGAAGAAGAAGAAATAATGATAATTTTTCCTTTGTAGAGTCGATAAGTAAAAAGGTAAACTCTAGATGAAGGGTAAATAAAACTTGCTTTTCGTTCTAAACAATTGGTCGATAAGGTCCCCATAGTTTGGATCCATGTCAACACCCTTAATGAGGGTTGCATGGAATTATTTTGAATACCTTTGATTTCATCACAATACAACTTAAGCTCCAAAACTTTTGATTAGTCTCCCAGTCCTCCAATCCATCTGAAATAACGATGACCATATCTTTCCCCCATGGCTCTTTTAGATTTAAGGACTTCACTCTCAAGGAGTAGAGTTAAGATTGGGTTATTTTTTCTTTAATCACGGCCTTCTTGTTCATAGGAGTAGGAACTGAAAGGGGCCTTCCTAATATGAAAGATATTTCAATCATATACTCTAGTTTTCGGTTGTTCAATTGAACAACCGAAAACAATTATATGTTTTTCGTGATCATATAAGCAATTATGAAATTTTGAAATACAGCTATTGAGTTTGAGTTAATGTAGTTATTATTCTTTAGAAGGGAAGTGAAGGACTTCCTTGAAAGAAGTCCGAGCTGAATCTAAAAATATTTTTCTACCGTATAATCAAAGTTTAAAAAACACATTACACAAGCTTACAGAAGAAACAAAAATTAGCAAAGAGATCAAAGATGTTTTAAGATCCTCAATCCGTAAACCTGATGCATGCAACTCAATTTCCACCCTCAAGATTCAAAAACTATCGATAGATGGTCATCATAATCATAATAATGAGATAAAAGGGAATGACTAGTCTTGATATAGCTCATAAACTACCTTGTGAACTGAGACAAAACCACGGTAACCTTCTTGCTGAATGCATTTTCACATGGTATTAACAAGAAAATCACGCCAAATGACAATTGGAAAGGGGTGCAAATTACATAATCTTGTTAAGATGGTGCATTTAACTGCTACACTAAACTTGTCATAATCAAATAATAATAATAATATATATAAAATAGAGTTCTTACCGAACAATCAAATTTTAATCAAGTAAGCATGAAAAGCCTTGGGGATGCCTCTCACGAGCACCGTCTCTTGTTCAAGTCTAAGATAGTCCAACTACGCTAGAGAAAGGTACAGACGAGCGTATGACTCCTTTGTGTTTTCCTTATACACCATTTTTATACTTGTAGCTTGTAGCTTTTCTGTCCTGACTCAAGCAGAAGGGTTTGCCCCTTGACGTCCAAGTGTCCAACTGTCTATAGTTTTAGAAACCACGTCAAGCATATGGACAGCTCAATCTCGTGATGTAAACAAAAAAAGAAAAAGTGGTTTCTCTATTTATAATAATTGTTTGTAAATTGATGAATAAAGCACTTTTGGTTGGCAGGTCTTACTGTTTACGTACACTTGCTGAACGGGGAGACGTATAACTGGAAAGTATTTCCTTGAAACAAAATAAAGTAGTCTGCTTTCTGAATTGGGCCATAAGTCCGACAAAGATTTGATACAACCAAGAAAATAAAATGAAAAGAGACTTGCTTTTTCATCATCATCATCAGAGCTAGATTTTTTCAAGTTCAATTCTTCCTCCACATGCTCCTCTCTGTTCTGCTCGTATCATGTGCAGGTACCATTACTCTCTCTTAGCTCTCCTCCCAAATCACACACCACATGCCAGTAGTATTTGCTGATAATTTTTAGTGCTTGATATTGTATGGCTTGATGAAATGGGAGTAGAATTGTAGGGGTGTTGGAATCTTGTATGTGTAATAGCCTCAATTCTTGAATGCTGTTGGGTTTTCAGGTTTTGCTTCTTTGGAGTAGTACTGAATGCTTTCTTGGCAAATAAACGGAAAGTTGATAGAAGTAATTTGATAATTCACCTTCTGGGTTATCTGGACTTTAATGCTATGCAACTTCATTTCAGCTTGATTCGTTGCTTACACCTTCAGTCATGCTGAAACTTTGCATCAGATATTAAAAATTGGGGTTTTAGAATTGGGTAGCGCTATTGGCACTCCATTTTTGGCCAATGGCGTTCCTCTGCAGCAACATGTAGCGCATGAGTTAACTGCATCGGGGTTGCCACCAGCCAGAAAAGGTAGTGAGTGCCAAGGGCGACTCTTGTTATGACTTTGTCAGAAAAGCAGATATGTATTGTTTGTATAATTTTCTTTTGGTTTCCTTAACTTGGGTTCAGTCAAGAATTGAGCTGAAAATTTTGGGCTTATGGCATTGTGTATAACATTTTGGGTTCATCCTAACCTTTCCATTTTGGTTGAGGAATCAGAAGTTTACGAGGTTCGATCCTTGATTTCTCAATTGAATTTTCGTCCTGAAATTTTACTAATAAGCTCATGAAACGGGTTCCATTCTGCTTTAATATGCTTTATTCTCCCCTTCATGATGTTCTGCTCTAATTTTGCATTAGAAGATCTTGTGATATTTTCTGTCTTATGCTAGCTTCTTTTGGAATGTAAGTTTTAGTCCTCATTTTTATATGTTAATAAAATTTAGGAGGCCCTATTACTTGGATTATAGCTTGGAATTAAGACTTGGTCCGCTGATGTAGTATACTGCTGTGCTTCAGATAGATCTGCTAATGATATCATTGGTTTTTTTGGTTTATTCTTTTCCTTTTATTCTCATGGTGAGTATAATGCATTTTTTTTTCTTTTTACTTATTTCTTTAATGCCAGAGTGCAAATTGTGGCAATATTCTCTGGGCTTTGAGGTTTGGGATTTATAAAAGCTCCGGAATCTTACAAAACCATAAGTCTGATGGTATGATGGTTTCTGCTGGTGGTATCGAGGGATCAAAGGAGGTTCAGGGGGAATTATGGGCTACTAAAACCTCAAATGGAAACCAGTCTCACGGTCATACCCCTTTATGCATTTCAACATCTCAGAAGGGACTGTTAAGCGACTTTGATTCCCAGAGTGGATTTCAGGACCTCGAAGTCAATCTTCCGAGTAATTTAAGTTTGCTGAAGTTATCTTCTGCTGGTGGTCTGGCTTCTCCATCCGCCAGATTTCGGCGGCTTGCACAAGAGAGAGATGATTTTTCGCGATCTGTGCCCTCTTCTTCTCCCAGACATGGTTTCCGCGAGCGTTTGAACCGAGTTCTGTCTAGGAAAATTGACTGGGCCTCTTTGGGAAAAACCAGCAAAAAATGGATCAAGAACCCTTTAAATATGGTACTCTTGCTGTGGATAAGTTCTGTTGCTGTCTCTGGGGCAATCCTCTTTCTTGTAATGACAGGGATGTTAAACAATGTTTTGCCCACAAAATCTCAGAGAAATGTGTGGTTTGAGGTTAATAATCAAATCCTCAATGCTCTGTTCACTCTTATGTGCTTGTATCAACATCCAAAGCGTTTCCATCACCTTTTACTTCTCTGCAGATGGAGATCGAAAGACATTTCCAGGCTTAGAAATATATACTGCAAGAATGGCACTTACAAACCCCATGAATGGACCCACATGATGGTTGTCATCGTTCTTCTCCACGTGAACTGTGTTGCTCAGTATGCCTTGTGTGGTCTTAACTTGGGGTACAAAAGATCCGAACGACCGGCTGTAGGAGTTGGCTTATGCCTCTCGGTTGCAATTGCTGCTCCAGCAATCGCTAGTTTGTACTCCATCCTTAGTCCCCTTGGGAGGGACTATGATTTGGAAGTGGATGAAGAAGCACAGGAACGGGATCTTAATGCTGGCACAAGCCAGGCAAGCCACCTCGGAGTTAAGTCTTTCGAGAGGAGATTTTCTTTTGCATCGCGAGATGACCAAAATATTGTTGAGAATAAACCAGAGTGGAGAGGGGGAATATTTGATTTCTGGGAAGATATCCGTCTAGCTTATCTCTCTCTGTTCTGTAGTTTTTGCGTTTTTGGGTGGAATATGGAGAGACTTGGCTTTGGGAACATGTATGTCCATATTGCAACTTTTATCCTCTTCTGCACGGCTCCGTTTTGGATCTTTAACTTGGCTGCCGTTAACATTGATAATGATTCTGTCAGGGAGGCTTTAGGGGTCACTGGTATTGCTCTGTGTGTGTTTGGTTTACTGTATGGTGGCTTTTGGAGGATCCAAATGAGACAGAGATTCAACTTGCCAGCTAATAAATCATGTGGTGTAGAACCAGCAATTGCAGATTGTGCACAATGGCTCTTTTGTTGTTGGTGCTCTCTGGCTCAGGAAGTTCGAACAGCAGATTTTTATGATATCATGGATGACAAATTTTGCAAAAAGCAAGCAGATGAGAGCTTTAAGTCCCCGATTTCCCCATTGCCTCGTGAAAATGGATTGCTTCAATTTCGATCTGGTCCAAGTTCTCCACTTGGAAACAGCCCCAGGCCGCCCAAGCTTTGGACAGAAGAGTCACTAGGCCTGAGCAGATTTTCAAAGGATCAACCAACTGTAGATAGAGAATTTCCTGAGCTGCAAGCAGCATTTTCTGTTAAAGGTACGGATGACAGCATGAGACCACCTGTTCCATCCTTTATACGGAAAGAATAGGATACCGATAAGAAGTGACAACGTTTTTAACCTGCTTGAAATTACCATGAGGTTAGCTGATCATGGTGGACTCTACTCTATTCTATTGTATATTTTACCTTGATATAATCCTTTTTTATGCACTTTATGCTTCCAAGTTGTATTTTCCATGTCGGTTTCTGCCCTTTATTTTTTCCTTACCTACGTGTTTCCAAATTATTTTAGCACTGGCATGTGGATAAATGTTTTCTTCCCTCATCTTAATTAGCGGTAAACAACGTTAGGTGTTCAACACCACCAATTGCTGAAAGGAAAATGAATACCGTGTCAGTGTTTAAACTCTGCCGACACATTATGATGTGCTTCTCACGTACATGAATTCATGACACGTATATGAATACAAGCGTTCCTTCAATCTGCTACCATTTAGTTAAATCTTTAATCTGGTTAGTGGAGATTAGCCTTCTCCAATTTTTTCTGTACTCGAAGATGTGCCTCAACCATGTCATACAATTTTCTCTCTAGGTTCTTGAGTGGTACTTCTACCCTCTGAAAAATGTGTTCAATTTATTTCTTGGTCATCGTGCGCCCTACATTCCAGTGCAGTTCCACTATGCGCATGGTATGCCTTTCTTACTTGCTAAAGCATCATTGTCATATACAAAGTACTGTCCTTGGGGTTATAACTCTAATGCCTACTTTATTAGTTTCGGTTCAATAGCAAATAGTTATCTTTGTTAATATGCGTACGTATCCATAAGCATGTGGATTCATTCGTGCGAAAGTAGATGAATTGAGCTGTTTGACTGAAACATCCCCCTGCGTTATAGTATTTAAATTCGTAGATTATTCTTCGTAGATAAGGTTTATGGGCGCTTAGCTGCATTGCAAGAAGCTTTCCTCCACATATCATGATGCATTATAATTGAACACTACATTTTGGACAACAATTCTACAACTAAAAGGGAGGGGGATGCCAAGGTTTGAACCTCAGACTTATTGGCCTATGTGGTCTGGTTGCCATCTAGGATCTTTCATTGGGCACATATCCTATATTCCTACAGAAATATAAGCATTCCTTCAATCTGCTATTATTTAGTTAAATCTTTAATCTGGTTAGTGGAGATTAGCCTTCTCCAATTTTTTCTGTACTCGAAGATGTGCCTCAACCATGTCATACAATTTTCTCTCTAGGTTCTCAAATGGTTCCACTTAAAAAATGTGTTCAATTTATTTCTTGGTCATCATGAGCCCTACATTCAAGTGCAGTTCCACTATGAGCATGGTATGCCTTTCCTACTCGTTTTCTGTTGCTAAAGCATCATTTGTCATATATGGAACTGTCCTTGGAGTTATAACTGTACTTTATAAGTTTCGGTTCAATTGCAAATAACTAGCTTTGTCAATGCGCATACGTATCCATAAGCACATGGATACATTCATGCGAAAGTAGATGAGTTGAGCTGTTTGACTGAAACACCCCCCTGCATTGTCGTATTTTAAATCGTAGATTGTTCTTCATAAATGAGGTTTATGGGCGCCTAGCTGCGTTGCAAGAAGCTTCCTTGTAATTGAACACTACATTTCGGAAGACAATTCTGCAAGGGAGGGGGATGCCAAGGTCTGAACCTCAGACTTGTTCAAGCCTGAGTGGTTAGGTTGCCATCTAGGATCTCTCATTGGGTTCATATCCTATATTCCTACACATGCCAAATATGTGCCATAGTATCATCTATGAAAACAGTGATTTGAATTGGAAACTGTTTGGCCAAGTTGTTCCATGAAGATACATTGATATTGGTTCTCACGTCACGTCTTTTAAACAAGAACCTGCTTTTAGATTCTGACGGGTTACGAACAGATAGGGCAAGATCTCAGAGAAGGCCTCTGCACTACTTCATCTCCCTCTGGTGTAAGTTGTCCGGGTCATTTCTTCTTTCTTGGAATTGTGTTTTGCAGGTCCATGAGCTTCTGCGTGTATGTTTACGGGTGGTCAAGCTTGACTGCTTTGCATTTTTTGCCTTGTACAGTTGCACATCTGATGCATGACACAATTAAAACCTTATACTCTCGACACGGCGTCCCCTTTGAAAAGTGTAGCACGCATGATATACATTGTTTGGCATTTGTCACTTTTTCTATATATAATAGAAAACCTTTGGTACCAATGAGCGGGTCGTGTTGAGAATAAGTAGTACATTGCACAAACTTGCGCCTCTCACTTCTGTAGTCAGCCTTTTAGGGTTGCCTACACCTAGCTGATTGTTTTTCCGTTCTTTTTTCTGGCTGGAACGTTATTGACTGCAAGAGACAGATCTGTGCTCGCACAAGGCCGAAAGCTCAAATAACAAGACACCATACAGCAGAGTACCAACTACCAACCGAGTTCTACTGAACCAACACTTATAGCAAGCTACCAAAATTGTCAGGTGCAGATATCTCCCATTTTGACAGGGTTCTCCGTTGCCGAAGGTGCGAGCTGGACTTTTCCATGATATAACCTTGGCCCGCTGCATTTTCAAGGGCAATCTTTGAAGATTTGCCAGTAGGAGTGACCTTTATAATTCTGGATTACGGAGATTACTTCCAATTCGTAGCAATTTCAACCGGAGACTCTTGGCAAAATCAACCATATTACGTCTTTCTTTTTTGTAAAACACAAACTTGCGTCAGTATAGCAGTTCTGTTCCATTAGATCAGGTCTGTAATGCCCCATCTCCATCTTTTTGGAGACGGGGACTTGCTGAGACTACTCTTGCTTTAATGTTCTTCAGTTGACTACTAAACCAAAGGTAGGCTTTAGCGCATTCTTTCCACTTATGTCAAAGGCTAGTTTCTGCAAAAGCAATGTACGCTTGGGGTTAATTGTACCGCCAGCTTCGATTCCCTGCAAACAATGGTGTTCTCTGCTAATTGACTGACCATATAAGAACTAGCTGCCAACCTAGTAATTTCCAGTATTCAGAATACAAGGAATAGGATAAATCTTAGTGTTAATCGTTTTACGATGTTTTCGAGCGTAATTCCTTCATTCTTGCCATGAAAAAAGAAACCTTTGGTAGCCTAGAATCTTTTGGTACTCAAATACCCCCGAGTAGTGTCCTGAGAAACTTGGTTCACTCAATGTTTGTCCCTTTTGTCGAGCTTTTCGAACAACTTTGGAAATTATGGAAATTATCGCTATTTGCTATGATCGTTGCTTCAATTTATATGGTACATGGACTCTTTAGAATGCTGAAACACCCGTGTCATGCACTCGACACTTGGATATGGATGTGGGATCCGTGTCTAACATATTTCATAGGGATATGTTACTATTAACGCCATCGTGGGGTGTTTGTTTTGATTTGAATTACTTTGAAATGAGACAAGTTCTCAAATAATATCATATACATCACGTAAAATACCGTTTCAACTTAGTAGTTAAGTAAATAGCGACAATGTATATGAATAATTTGTCATGTTTCATGTCTTGTGTTTTGAGGAATTAGACAGATCTCACACTTAGACACGTATTTGATCACACCAAGTCCACATAACATATGCTTGAGTTACTTTCAAGTCGTTCTTACAATTACAATTTACTTTGTCAATTTGTGGAACTCAATCATTAGAAATTCTCGAAAGCGAGGAAACCTGGTTTGTAGTTCAATTTTAGATCCCAGATGTTCTGTTTCAAACACACACGATTAGGTTGTGGATGTTTCTGCTTTCTTCTTACATGTAGGATACCAGTTCATGCAAGTGTTCCAAAGGTTTCTCCAGCTACCACGGCCGCCGCCGTCAGATAGCAAGCATAAGCCCAGGCAGCGAGCGGTTGAAGAGGTCCCGAGGCTGGCTCTGCCACAGCGTGGAGCTCTCCTGTCTCACCACCCAGCTCAGAGGCCTCAGCTCCGTCACGGTGAGCCATGTGTTAAAGTACTCCCTGAACTGCACGATCAAACCATCTTTCAGTGTCCACACGTGCACCCAATAAACATGCGCGCCTTCGTACCCCTCGGCGATCACGCGGCCACCGTCAATGGCCGTGACGCTTCTGGGCTCAAATCTGAAGTCAGTGTGCGCTGATTCCCCAGTCAGCACCCTCATCATGTGGTGGCAGTTCTGTGGTCCATGAAACCACCACTCAAGGTCACTTGCAGTGATTCCTGTGACCTTTTCCGTGTCGCCGCTAGCCAATGCGTTGTAAAGGGCATGGACTATCGCCTTGTTCTGGTTCTCCGGCTCCGGCACCGCCATTCCGGCATCTTTTGCCTCCATAGCTTTTGGGGGAAAAAGGGTGAGGAACTGAAGTGAGGCACTAGAGGAAAACTATGGGACTTCAGAGCAGGCCTAAGGTTGTATGATGGATGTTATGGTGCAGTAGAATCTTTTTATAGTGAAGCTCGAGAGAAGTGGGACATGGACTCATTTTTATTTATTGGTGACATATATGGTTCACCCAATAACATGGATTTGCTCCTTAGAAATAGATGTATGCACTATGCAATGAACCAAAGTATAAGTTCAGTCAATACATAATACAACTGTCATGTAATGAAGGACAAGTATATTACTTATAGTATCAAAGTACACCAACTCCAAAAAAAAAAAAATAATAATAATTCTGGGGATGAACGATGACGAAAATGTAGTTTTTCTGACTGTTAAATGCAAATTCTCATATGTTTACATGAGGTTGAAATTTTACTACATGCGATCAATAATGTCAACTTTTACCCCCCTTAGGAAGCTAAATGGAATTATTCTTTTGGGGCTCTATTCTTTGAGCATCTAATCTTGATTTCCCCGCTCTTTTATCGGTTTATGTATATTTGTTTCTTTCATTCTTTTGATAGCATATGCTTGAAAACGACACCTTCAACATGAGACGGATGGGTTCTCCCCCATGTTGTTCTCCAAGAATATGTTGAAGGTAGGCGAGGCCTCCGGCTGGGACTTAAGTAACACTGTGCGAGCTCATAACACAAAGCAAACAAGTACTATTGCTGATATTTTTCTTGTCAAGTCTCACGTCGATTATATATGGAGTTTGGAATTAATTCTTATACTTGGCGGGCTTTTGCCTCTCTTGAACATGCTCTTGGATTGGACGTCACGCTTTAACATGGTATCGGATATAGACCCTGCCCATGCTCTAAGGTCTTAAGTTGCTATCTCACTGATTCATTTTGGATCTAAAGTTCATTTTACTCTGCTCGACCCCCTGACACTATACGGGAGAGCAGATGTCAAGTCTCATATCGACTATACATGGAATTAGGGATTGATTGTTATACTCAGTAAACTTCTCCTCTCCTCTTGCACTTTTGAGTCAAAAATTCGGCTTTTAACATTTCTTTCGGGAGGAAAGTGAGCTTAGTAATTGTTGATGTTATTGAGATTGCAAATTAAAAGTGTTATTCCATCTTCACCACGAATTGTGATCTTGTATTGCTATGCTGATGGGTTCCCGCTTGACGGCATATGAATAGGGAATCAAGCTGCAATCTAGTGGTTCGAACATTTATTGTTTGGCATCCATAACAATCTGGTGGGGTGTTCCGGCACACAGAACAGACCACTTGTTGATGGTGACCAACTAACCATACTTTCAGCTTACCCCATGCAAATGTCCTTTAGTTGCCACACCTATAATTAGGGCTTCAAGTTGAATTGAAATTTTATAGGTTTAACCAATCCAATCTAGGAAATATTGGCTTTTATTTTATCCAAACCAATTAGTAACAAAACGGATCAAGATGGGTTGGTTCAATAGTGGGTTATGTTGGGTCGAGACGACTTAATGTCCATTTATGTGAAAATTCATAATATGTCGGTACACTCCATTAATAAGAACCACCATAAACTGTGGTACCGTCATTGCACTGCCAGTAGCTGCAACATGTCACAGCTAGCAACACCCCCGACCATACTAACGCCAACATTGCAAACCTCTCTCACAGTCGACCTCCGCTACTTATGACGCCTGTCAGCTGCCTCCCCATCGTCGGAGGCTCCGCCACCATCATCAGTCGTTTCTACCAAAAGACACGATTTCCACCACCACCGACCGTTGGTTGTCGCAAACCGCTAGCACCCAGTCGAGGACAGTCGGATCCCATCGTTATCAACCATCGACCACCATTTTTTTATTAATATAAAAAATTATTTCTATATTTTCATCGACTTGTTCAAACTAAGCATAACCCAATCAACCCAAATCCCAAGCAATATAATTTTTTCTTAGGTTAAAGTAGGTGGGGTCTCAAAAGCACATGCATGGTTTTAGCTGGGTTGTGTAAACTCAACCTACCCAAATTGCATCCCTACCTATAATTGTCTCGCGATATTGTAAAACTTTTGAAACTGTAGGATAAAATACACTAGCACAACCCTTGAAAACTCGATAAAAACTCTTGACGCCTTGACATAAAGAGGATAACTTAGTCATTCCCTAACACAATAAGAAAAGATGTGTGAGTGTAACTAACGAGAATAAATGATATTGCATGATTGTAGACCGTTTATCTAAGGCTGTTAGATCAAGAATGTTCACACGATAGGAGGACGGGCTAACGAAAGCACTGTTTAAGAGTCCTATATAGTCAGAACAACTGTCCCCAACTTTTTTTTACTTAAACTAAGGGGGTGAATGTAACTGCCCCATGACATGAAGGTCTGCACACATGACATTGATCAGCTATGATTTGCAATGAGCAGCTCATTTGACTTGCCCACTATCATTAGCCATTGTAATACCCAAAACAAGAAAACTTGTAAAGGCTTTTTATTTTTCATCATCTATATCAGTTTTTGTTGTTCAGATTTCCATGAAACGGGTTTTGGAGGAATGAAAAGTATTTCTAAGAGATTTTGTTTGTTCTTTCGGTCCCAAATTTACATTTTTGAGAAGCAAATAAGGATCTATTAAAAAAAGGCTGATTTTAGGAAGGTTAGACGGAGTTTTTTATTTTTTTATTTATTATTCAAATAAAATGATGAGCAGGAGTTGAATCTCACCGAAATTAATTGGAGGAGGTTGAATTTGTATAGTTGTCCAAGATTGTACCTTACTATGAATTCACCATTTCCTCTCATAAAGGCTGAATGCTGAAAGAAGAAATTGTTGTATGAAAATTGATATGTCCATACATTGTGCTACATCTTTCTCAATAATGATTACCAATGGTTGGTCCATTCATTCTAGGCTGGCAATTTCTTTCCAACTAATTGACCTCTCATGTGAATTTTCTTTTTCCTTCATGTTAAGTACTTAATGTAAATCTCAATTCTAATAAAGTCTATAAAGCAGTGAGATTAATTCTACTGGTCGAAAAAGCGCTTCCAAAACTTGGCGCTTCCAGAACTTGTTAACCCGAAACCATAAATGCTTGCCCCTTTCCCAGCTCTCCCCTTATCAACTAGTAGAAAAACAAAAATAAATTTACTTGGAAAAGAAAAAAGAATTCGAAGTTTTAATGAAGAAACATTTCTCTGGCCAGCGACCCATCTCCAGGGCAGTCTGGAAACAATGGTGTATGGCATGAAATAACTATGTCAATGGATGAGGCTCAAGTGCAGCACCAGCAACTCTGAAACAACTGTGTATGGCATGAAATAGATCTGCCTCTGAATGGTTTAACATATATTCATTGCTTGTTGGTCAAAATTCACGATGTTGCCTTTATTTTCCTTGTTTTTAAAGGAGCTCATTGGGATGTAATAAATCTGTTTGTTATTTTGCGTAAACTACAAAGTTGATAGCGTAAGGTCCGTAAGTTGATTATTCAAATTACGTTCACCGATTCCTTGTAAATATTTAGTTGTTTGAGTTGGTCTTAGAAATGCGTGAACATGATATTTAAACAACGTAGGAGGCTTTACATACTCTTTTCAATTCTGAAATTATTATCCAAACGAATGAGTGCATGTTTTTCAAATTTTCAGAAGACGATGTTGAAACCACAAAAACAAAAACAGAGAAAATGGTAACTAACAGGGCTAAGTTTCGCGGTGGAAATTAGCGCTTCGTCTTTTCTATTTGTGAAGCAGTAAAGAAAACCGACACTTTTTCAAAAAATGTTATTCAGTAGCGCAAAATTTCAACTTCCAAATTAGATGGCATGTTTGAATTTTTGCATAAAAAATAAAAAGAAAAATCATGTAATTTGGAATACTTGACTCCATTTTGCTACATCGTCTTAGAAGTCCAAAATTCAGGACACAAATTTTACCAAAGTATTACTCCGTATTAAATAATCAAATATTACTATTTGATTGGTGGGTGCTGATGGTGACTACTTTGGTACTGGGCTGGCCCAATAATTAAAAGCCCACATGCGTCCCTTCTTCTTGTGGAACCCTCTTCTTTCCAATATTGTTCAAGATCATTGGTCCAAGACCTCGTCAACACTGACCGGTCCGGGACCAATAGTTTTGATTGTTTAGCGCCATCGAAAATAACGTAAATTAACATTATGTCTCCCTCAATCCTTTCTTTTTCTACCGTAGCATAGCTAATTGTACATAGTCGGGACTAATGGTATAAGATCATACAATATTCACTCAAAAATGTTGAGTGATTCAGGACGAATAGTGCTAGTTACTTAGAACAAATGGATATGTTGTAAAATAACCTCATGTCTCCTTCAGTCTCTCTTTTTTCAATCATATGTTTATTTTTTTACACAACGATTCTGAATAATTAAGAGTCCGGTCCAAATCGTGCAATATTTAGTCGCTCGCCCTGATAACGACAAAGCAGATTGAAAAAATAATTGAAGGGACATGTTCCATACCAGTCAAAGATGCATTAAGGATACCAGTTGGATCCAGCCAGGAAACCCTCCCCTCGTGTGGCTAGAGTTTGGACATTCCCTAAATCTAAACCCCACATGACTAAGAAACTTGTGAGTGATTGGAGCGTACAGTGAACTGAAAACCCGACTAAGAACCCTCTTCTTTCCTATATTGTGCAAGATCATTGGTCCAAGACCTCGTCAACGTACACTGACCGGTCCGGGACCAATAGTTTCGATTGTTTAGCACCATCAAAAATAACGTAAATTAACATTATGTCTCCCTCAATCCTTTCTTTTTCTACCGTATCAGAGCTAATTGTACATAGTCGGGACTAATGGTATAAGATCATACAATATTCACTCAAAAATGTTGAGTGATTCGGGACGAATAGTCCTAGTTATTTAGAACAAGTGGATATGTTGTAAAATAACCTCATGTCTCCTTCGGTCTCTCTTTTTTCAATCATATATATATATATATTTTCACACAACGATTCTGAATAATTAAGAGCCCCGTCCGAATCGTGCAATATTTACTCGCTCGCCCTGATAACGACAAAGCAGATTGAAAAAATAATTGAAGGGACATGTTCCATACCAGTCAAAGATGCATTAAGGATACCAGTTGGATCCAGCCAGGAAACCCTCCCCTCGTGTGGCTAGAGTTTGGACATTCCCTAAATCTAAACCCCACACGACTAAGAAACTTGTGAGTGATTGGAGCATACAGTGAACTGAAAACCCGCATTGATGTGAACTGGGCATGCATGCATGGTCTTTTCCTCTTGCCCATCATTGTCTGGATCATTAAAGTCTTCTTGTCTAGAATTAGAAGAATACCATTACGTAGGAGCATTATTCTCATCGATGAATGACCTTTAATTCCCTAATCACCTCATCCTTTTTGTTTTTTATTTTATTTTATATATTTTCACAAAAAATGGGTAGAGGATAGCTTGGCCTCAATTTGTTCATTTAGAACTTTGTGCGAGATTGGTCATCGGGATACAAAACATGATTAATTTTCATTGAAGACAAATTAAAGAAACCCAAAAAATAAAAAAAGTTGAATCGATTATTTCGAGGGAACAAAGGAAAATTTTGCTCTTACTCAGTAGTTCGGTACACAATTTGGTTATTACCAATTTAGCTTAGACGACATTCAAGAGGAAAAACATAAAAATGCAATAGAAAAAGGTGATAGATGAAAAGTGTCTTGGCGTTGGACCGTAGTAACTACAAAAAAAAAAGTTTATGAAATTGTCTTCTGCATTGGCTCAGTAAGGTTTCAATGTGTACTACACTGCACCAACATTCACAATAGGCTTTTTATGTGAGAGTTTACGAACGACAAACTAATGTGAGAATCATGAGTCGATCTTTTTGTTGAACTTATTACTGCACAACGATGTTAGTGGGAGAGTCACCCCGCGATGTGCGACTCGACTTTTTGCTGTGTAAATAAACTATCTCATGTTTGATCCAAAAAAAAACTACAAACTAATAGGCTTTTGTATCGGCTCACGAGAGCTGATTTTTTAATACAGGCTAGATTTGAATTTGTATGAATCGAACTTGAACCACTCTTGGCCCGACTTATTTAGAACCCTAGTATTGTGATTACTAAGATACATATGCACATGCTGTTTGGCTTCTATACCAACTCAACATCAGATTTACTTTGGTGTAGCCTTGTTCATTTTCTTCTTGAAACCCCCTGATCTTCCTAAAATTATAGCCACCAAACGTAGCAGCGCTGCTACTGACGTTTAACAGAATCTCTACCTGGTGCTTCGATCACTCAATTCTAGATATATGTTCACGTGTTTGTGCTTTTAATTTACACAATTTTTTTCCTCTTTGATGTGTGTTTAAGCTCAGCCTGTATTCATAGAAAAAACATATCTAGTGGTGCGAGTATATTGACTCCATGGAAATGAGTCAACGCCAAAGGTATCCGTAAAACTTGATATAGTGAATTTATGGCAATGGCATCCATGTCTGTTGGAAGAAAAATTGACTAAGTGAGGTACTAGAAGAACTTTGAGGACTCTTCAGAAGAGGGGCCTAATGTTGTGTGATGCATGTTATGGGGGAGTAGAATCCTTTTATAGTACGTTGGACTCATATTGATTTATTGGTTATGTATGGATCATCCAGTAACCCGGGTTTGCTCCTGAGAGGTTGATGTGGTATGCATTCTGCAATCAAAACGAATATGAGTCTACTTTGAACATTATACAGCTGCCATTAAAGAAGGACAAATATACTATAATACTTTGAAAACGAAGGACGAAGGACGATGATAATAGAGTTTCTTGCGCTTGTTAATTAGCGCGAACATCAATCATTCATTATATACGCTAGCAAATGACACCTTCAGAATGAGACGTATATTTGTATTCTCTCCCTAATGTTGTGTTCCGAAAATAAATCTAATTTGGACCTAGTAATTTTTTAAGTTCGGCGGGGTCGAGGGTTAGGAGTAAACTACACGCAGCACCGAGCAAGGAAATAGAGTTTGAAAATACTACTGGCCTATTTTCTTGTAGCAAAAAAACACTTGTAAGGCTGTTCATAAAATGAAGACTTATTCACCAAACAAAGCTGTTAATGACTCCTCGCCAACAGTGCAGAATTCTTTAGTAGCACTTGATATAGTGAATTTACTAATGCGAGGGCACATGACACGTAGGCAGTGCATGTGCGTGGCCGAGGGAAGTAGTGCCGGGGACACGTACAGTAGGATGCAGCGCTTGGGCACGGTCAGGCACAGGGACAGGCGTAGTGTCGAGGGGACGTAGCATGAAGATGGGACTCATGACGCAGTCGGGCTTCCCGCATTTGGGTGCGGGGACGGAGGTCATGGAGCAAGGAGCCCATAGGAGCAAATTGGTAGCGTTGAACTTTAATCGTTAAATAATTGTTAACGTATCGTAAAACTGACACCAAAAGCGGTTAAAGGTGAGTAACCAGGATGGGCTAGCAAAACTGCCAAACCAGAATTGCAACCCACCCTTGTTTAAGCTACGGAATGTCAGGCTGAGGTATCCCCCTTTTGACTGAGTTCGCAGTTTGTCATTGGTGCGCAAGTTCTCAACACTACCAAACCAGAATTGCACCCCACCCTTGTTTAAGCTACGGAATGCCAGGCTGAGGTATCCCCCTTTGACTGAGTTCCCAGTTGTCATTGGTGCACAAGTTCTCAATACCTTGTATATGAATATGTCTGTACGCTTAACTTTCCTGCAAAACAACCTCATTCCTTTGCATATATGGGCAACAAAGAGCAGTAGGGAAAGGCAATTGTTCAATAGGAGTGACCTCTGGATTAGGGAGCCCTGTACTAAATTGCATCAATTTCAACCGGAAAACCATTTCATCCATAAAACATCTTTACCATTTCATCCATAAAACATCTTTCTTCTTTGCAAGAAACTAGCTTGCTTTGTTCCAGCAGACTGTCTCTAATGCCCTGTCCCCTCTCTTCTTTTGAGACAGAGATTTAGACAGTCTATGGTTCACACGATGTTTGTCAGTTTTGTCGGATTTGTGTTAACGACAATTTGTGGAACTCAACTAATGAGGAATTCCAAGAATACTTGCAAACTCGGTTTGTTGTCCAAAAATCCCAGAATTTCTTTGTTAACACGAAATTACTTCTACATGTTTTTTGTTCTTTTTACAGATATTGGACACCATTTGATGCAAATGTCGCAAAGCATGCATGCACCATCAGATAGCAAGCATAATCCCCGGCAGAGAGCGATTGAAAAGGTCTCGAGGTTGGCTCTGCCACAGCGTCGAGCTCTCCTGCCTCACCACCCAACTCAGGGGACTAAATTCCGTGACGGTGAGCCATGTATTAAAGTACTCCCTGAACTGCACGATCGAGCCATCTTTGAGTGTCCACACGTGCACCCAATAAACATGCGCACCTTCGTAGCCCTCGGCGATCACGCGGCCGTCATCAATGGCCGTCACATTTCGAGGCTCGAACTTGAAGTCAGTGTGCGATGATTCCCCGGTCAGCACCCTCATCATGTGGTGGCAGTTCTGTGGTCCGTGAAACCACCATTCAAGGTCACTTGCCACAATTCCGGCAACCTTTTCCGTGTCGCCGCTGGCCAATGCCTTATAAAGGGCATGGACTATCGCCCTGTTGTGGTTCCCTGGCTCTGAAATCGGCAATCCAGCATTTTTGGCATCCATGGCTTTCGGAGGAAAAATGACTAAGTGAGGTACTAGAAGAACTTTGAGGACTAGAAGAAGAGAGGCCTAATGTTGTGTGATGCATGTTATGGTGGAGTAGAACCTTTTTATAGTAAGCTGAACGCATATTAATTTGTTGGTGATGGGGTCATCCAGTGATATTGCTCCTCTCAGAGGTAGATGTGCAATGCATTCCGCAATAAATTCGAATATGAGTCTAGTTTGTACATAATACAGCTGCCATGTAAAGAAGGACAAGTATAATGTAATACTTTAAACACGAATGATCGATGATAATGTAGTTTCTCGATCGTGCTTAATTATTAATTTCGGAGGAAATTAATAATTAGCAAATGACACCTTCAGAATGAGAAGCTTATTTGTATTATCTCCGATGTTGTGCCTCGAGAATAAACCTAATATCGACCCACTAATTCTTTAAGTTCGACGAGGTCGAGGGCTAGGAGTAAACTGACACCCACTACCCAGCAAGGAAAGAGAGATCAAAATATTGCTGGCCTATTTTCATATAGTGAAAAAGCACTTGTAAGGCCGTTCATAAAATGAAGACTTGTGTTTACCAAACGAAGCTATTGCCTCTTAGTACAAAGCAAACAAGTACTGCTGGTGTTGATTAACATGAAAATGGTAACATAAAAGTTATCTATCTTCACTTGGAAATTGTAGTGAATACTGTACTGCTAATTCCATAGGTTCCTTTCTGACAAGCATATGAGTATGGAATCAAGCTGCAATTGTGGTCCGGCTATTTATTGAAGTTTGGCCTCCATAATCAAAACCATCTCATGGGTTGTTCCGGCACATAAAACTAACCACTTGTTGATGGTGACCAACTGACCATAAAGTTCCATCTTTTGCCATTACATCAACACTGTTTAGTTCCCGTGCGTATTTGAGCTCCGGCACCTTGAAATTACAAGCATCTTGAAAGTAGGATAAACACACACCATTGTGGTTAGCTATCTCTACTTCAGATTTTCGAAATTGCGTACTACTAAGAAAAACTTGAAGATCGAACTCAGTAGTTACTGTTGTTGAGCTAGCGTAATATCAATTTTCTAATTCTTCCAAGGCAAATTCTACATGATAACGTAGTCATTTTCTATGAATCAGACTTCAACCCACCATCTCCACCACACTGCCATCGACATTAATCAATGGGACCTCAAGCAACGCCGCCATCTGAGCACCATCGCAGAACTCACAATTTGTTTTACCATCACCACCCTTCCACCATCGCATTTGATTATGGTGGTGGTGCTGCGAATTGGATGGTGGTGTTTGGGGAGTTATGGGAATCTGCATGTTAGAGAAAAATGGTTGGTGAAAAAATTACGAAAAAAAATAGTAAAGAAAAAACTCAAAATAAAAACTGCCTAATCAAACAGCCATTACTTTTTATAAAAAATAAAAATTAAACTGATTTTTATTTTTATTTTTTCGAAAATTAAAATTGTAAGTGATTTCAATCATATCCTAAGTTATATTTTCCAATGTCATTTTTAATGATGATTGATAGTGGCGACTCAGCTGATTTAAGGCTGGCATAATATTTTTAGCTTATTGATTTCTCATCTTATTTTGTTAGGCGTCACACTTTTTCCTTTCCTTGTTGTACAGAAAGTGAATCTCATTATTGAGAACGCCAAAAGGATTAGCATGCTTCAGCATCCTCCATATCTCACAAGCTCAGCCAGCGACCAATCTGCAGCCCAAAAAATTATGTGCACAACAATGTATGGCATGCAATAACTATGTCTACGGATGATGCTCAAGTGCAGTCCTAGCAATTCTGAAGCAATCATGTATGGCAGGAAATAAATCTGCCCATGAATGAGCTAGCATATAGCCTTGCTTGCTGGTCAAATCCCGAGGCCAGTGAATGCAATTTCTCATTTTTTGTTTCTCGCTTATAAGAGGAGCTCAACCATGGTGTACATACACTAAATTGTAATTGATGATCGTATTTCACTTTGCGCATTCACGATCTGCTTACGTTGAGAAGGATTTACCAAGGCATTTATACAAGGCATTTCAATGACGCGGTAGAGTGAAAGTGCCCGATATATAGTTAAATGAAATGCAATGATCATTACGCTTGAAACTTTTTTAATTTTGCAGTGCATTGCTTAAACTTGCTTGTCTTGAAGTTTATACATTCAAAGGTTAAAAAACAATACTTGAGGGCATAGCCAACCCATATAAAAGTGACAATTCTCACATATAGTAGCTTCCTAAATCTAGTTGCTAGAATTTATTAGGTAATTTGAACTTCACTATGTGTTTTTTTTTCCTTTGATTTTTACATAACACCAAATTAAATTACTAGGAGGGCACACATACAAACATAATATAGCACTAAGCTAAACTAATGTTCTAAAGAAATTGTTAACGTCTCACATCACCTATACGTGAAGATTGAGATCGATTATTTTAATTGGTGGGCTCTTCCTCTTATTCAACACGATTTTGAGTTGGAGGTTAAGCTTTAACATAAACCATCACCTAGAATATGGCGATTAGACGTAACCAACCCTCGTCGCTTTGATGTGAACACCCATGATTTTGTAATTACACAGAAATGGACAGGAGAATCGAGAAGAAATGTGGCTCGACTGGTTTAGCGGTTACCAGAGTGACAAGCTTTCCCTGTGGCCCAATAATTGAAAGCTCAGCGTGGCCCATCTTCTTGTGGAACCCCTTCCTAGCTGTGCAAATCTTCAGTACAGAACCTAACCTAAGGAACAAAGCAAGTTGGTTAAATGGTAGCTTTCATGCCAGTCACAAATGCATTTATATTAAGGATACCAAGTTGGATCCAACCAGGTTTCCTACTCGTGTGGATACAATTTGGACATTCTCTGAACCTAAACCCCACACAATTAAGTGAATATAATTAATGGAGTGTACACTGAACTGAAAAGCCCTATTGACGGGAACTTGACGTGCATGCATGGTCCTCTCCTCTTGCCCATCATTTTGTTCCACCATTGAAGACTGCTTGTCTAGCTTGGACGAATATTTGGAGGACCCCTTCATATTTGACTGGAGCATTATTGCCATGCATGTTTGACCTTTCCCCTATCACCTACATTTGTGTGTCTTCAATTACATCTAATTTTGGTACAATGAGAGTAGAGCGTAAGGTTGTAATGTAAACCAAGCTATTCAAAAGCACCTCTTTTTCACTCATTTAGAAGATCTTTCGAGAAGAGTTCACGAGAACTCGGGACAATAAGCAATTAACTAAATTAAGTTTGGGCTCGAGTTCCTTCAAGATGGCCAAGAGAAATCAGCCCCAGGCTTGACCACATCTTTCAGTAAGTTCTACAAAGCAAACTTTAACAAAGCCTTACTGAGGTTATGTACTCTAGGTAAAGTAAGATAAATCCTAAAAAATTAAAAACCCCGTATTCACTGGCAATGTCCTATGCGTGTTGAGTCCTCTTTGCTTTCGTTTTTTAATAATTCAAATCAAAATACCGGTACATATCACGAGCATAAAGTAAAAAAAAAAAAAAATTTGGGTACAGGAGCATAAAGTATTTGAAGGTGTCCAAAGGGTACTTCAAATATTAATACTCCTACCAACACAAACAACCCTATGATTTCTACCTAAAGGTGCCAAAACATACGAAACGCTGCACAAGACCAGATGGCCCAATGCCCCAGCTCACTTAAAGTCTATGGACTTGCCTCCCCCGATGCCAATATATAACCAGTTTCTAGAAACGAAACCCGAAGACCATCTCCTCCTAAAACCCAAAACCCCAATGTTCCTCCTAAAACCCAAAGCCCCTCTCCTCTCAAAGCCCCAGGACCCAATCCTGAAATCCAGATCCAAAAGACCCACCTCACGATCAGGAAGAGTTTGACTACCAGATTTATCAATGGCAAGTACAGTTCTTCCCGTAGTTGCACCTTGAAATGTACTGCTTTATCCCGTTTCGAGTTGACAGAGAGAGGATGGAATGTCTTTTGCTTGTACAGCTGATGGCACTGGATGTGCGTATAACAAGCTGATGCATGCAAGAGCAAAGAAGGCTGACTTATGAGGCTCAAATTCACATACATCCTGGTTTTGCCATCTCCCGAATCCCCAGAAGAAGAAAAAAAGGTGCACCAAGAATTGTTTTCTTTCATTCTCTCCGTATCAAAGTACCTCCTAATATGTTTTGTCAAACACTCACAAAACTTAGATTAAATTAGGATTAAATCATTTCAAAATCAATCTGAAACACCCTCTAACAGATCTGGGCCAAGGCCAGCCGTCAGGCTCCTACCTACAGCTAAATAAAAATAATTACCCCAGGTATGCAAGGGACTACACACAGACACATACACACACAAATACAAAGTCTTTACTTGCTTTCTCAGAGTTCTACCATGTAGTTACGCTCTGACTTAAGTATCAGAAGTTCTCCGCCGGGAACCTCGCCCAGCAATCACTCATTTTCAGTCTTGCACGTCATTGTTCCAAGCTAAGATTCCCGATCAACTTTTTAGCAGCAACATCACCCATTATAAACTTGTAGCTATAGGTCTTTTCTCGCAATTTCTCCCCATCTTTTTTGTCTTCTACCCCTAACTCGTTGTAACCTATCGACGTGTTGCTTATATACTAGAACACCAAGCACCAAAATGACGGTCAAACTGCCCTTTGACCAGATGACGGTTAATGTTTTAAGGGCAAAACAATTACTTTATTAACTATGTCCAAATGGAATTTGTGTGGCGTGCATGTGGCATTTACATGGCATCCACGTCAACCCCCCCCCCCCCCCCCCCCCCCCCCACACACCCACACCCACCCCACCCCACCCCAGATTTCTTGATTTCCTCCCCTCCCCTCCACACACCACCGCTACCCAACTATCGCAATTGCCCACCCTCAGGCCCTCCTATAGCTCCTCCCCCAGCCCCTCCCATAGCCCACCCATCGCACCATACACACCGGCACCACATGAAAACCACACACACACACACACATAGAGAGATTAACTCCCACAAATCGGCACTACTGCGGGTCGGTGCACACAGATTGACCCAACACATCGGCGCTACTGTAGTCGTGGTCGGGAATATGATGTTGTTGCGGTGCTGTAGTTGGTGGTGGAATCGCCCTCGTAGTGGGTTATGCCCTGCCGTTGACGGCAGACGGCTTCGATTCTGTCTGGCTGTGTGTATGCACGAGGGTGCAGATATGTGTGCATGTGTACAGATCTTTGTGCATGAGCATGCGCGTTTGTGTGTGCGCAGATTGGTGGTGGCAGTGTCATGGTGGTTGGTGGTGCTGTGATTGTTGTTTGTGGTGTTGGAATGATGTGGTGGTGGTGTCGTGATGGTGTGAGTTGAAGGGAGAAAAGAAAGAATCTATGGGATGAGGATAATTTCAAACAAACATTTTGCGTACCAGTCGTAGGAAAATAGCAACAACTTCTATATAGTGACTAAAAATATTAAATGTTTTAGTGACTTTAATTTAGTGATAAGTGTTGCTAAGAATAGGCACAATAACAGCAAAAATTTAGCCTTAAGAGAAGGTATTCCACATGGACGCCATGTGAATGCCATCTTGGACAGAATAAGCAAAGTGACTATTTTGCTTTTTTTAAACTAACATACATGTGGTCAAAAGCCAGTTTGACTGTTATTAGTGCAAGATTTGGAAGTATGAGGTGCTGCGTGCCAAATCTTAAAGTTCGGTGTGTTGAGTGTACCTGACCCCAAAGTGCAAGTCGATGGGTGAAATTTGTTCAAGAAAGTCTGAAACACGTGCGTGCAGCATTTCAAAGTTGTGCTCGTAATGACCTTTTAGAAGTCGCAAATGTGATACCTTTAATTTGTTTGGCGTTTGATGGACTGATCGATTAATTGTTTACTATATCCTTCTTTGTGAAAGTTCGGAAACTTGAATAGCCATGATGCAGTTGGTATCTTTAGCTTCACCAACACATCCATGTGATATTGGTTTCAAGTGTAAACTGTATCTCGTATAAGAATAGTCATCGTCTCAGATCATCCAAGCTCATTGTACACGTTCATTATTCTGTTCTCTCCAATTCATAATCATCTTACGAATACGATGCAAGCATCAGTGAGGCACTCAAGATTAAGACAGAGAATTCAGAAGCTAAAAAGGCTACTAACTAGTAGGTTACTCGATCGAGATGTCACATGTTCACTTGGTTTTTTATATTCACCGGTTCCAAGATTATCGGTGTGCCCATGTGACCCTTGGTGGCTTATGACAAGTATAGTACAATTTGAACAGTGGAGGACACAGATTTACAACCTATGATGGACAGATTTACAACCCATGATGATGTGGTAACAATAGTATTTTAACTTTGACTCATTCTTTTTCTAAAGAGCTGAACTTCCGAGTGTGATTGAGCTGTCCCTGGTAACCACTTTTGGTACTTAGTTGGGTATGCTTTCAAAGGTATGCAGGGCGGGGGGGTAATGTCCTAATGTGGCAGGTCTTTCTATCTGGTTTCCTGCCTGTCTTGCAAGACTTTTGCACACTTGCTTTTTCAGAAATAATCATGGCTTCAATTGATACTAGCATCGTTCCATGGGACAGCACTATTTCTTATAATACAAAGGGTCAGGATCTGGACCATATGACAGCTTTGTTTCATACTTAAATTGGAAAAAAGTTGCCTTTGTGCGGGGAATGGTGCTGGCTGATTAAGCAACCCTTGTCAAATTTGTCCAAGCAGCGGAGTATTACATACGGAGATTGAAAAGAATAGATGAACAATGAACTAAGTACAAGACATAATTAGAGGTTCGTTAACCGCGGGACTCCTTCACTGGATCAAAATTTGATCCATGAAAGAAACAAGTTTTGAATGTATAGTAAGAAACAATGTCGTAAAAGTGGCTGATGTTTGGAGGAGAACTGTAAAGGTGATTCTCATTTCGTACCCTTCCTTCGGGTTCCTAAGCTACCTAGGGGGTCAAAAGTTAGACCTATAAATTCATTGCCACTGCAAAGTCCTTTTCTGTGTGGCGGGATCCGACTTGATGCGGAAAAGTTATCTAAATTCACTAATCCTAAAACCTTGAGTTCGATGGTATGGAAAATTTCCAAGAAACATACCGATGATACAGCTAGAGAAGGATAGTCTTGGTGCTGTCAGTCAACGTATGTGATTAGGTAATGGTTTCTTGTTTGACAAAGTTTTGTCATTTGTCAACAACAAAAAAGAAGTGAAAAAATGTCGTCAACGTAGACATTGGAAACCTCACCACCCCATGGAAGTAAAATCAACGATTGCAGCCCTCTTTGACCTGTAAAACCTGTGAACTTCCCGTGACGTACAGCTAGTAAAAGGAGAAAATTAGGTTGCTTAACCTTTTCAACAGAATCGAAGTTAAAGATATTATTATACATCAAAGTACAAGGACATGATTATGATTATGCATGTATCTTTATACTTTTAAAATCAGCACCCATTCCCACTTCTGGATTTTGCATGTATTTTTGTGCTTTGAAAATCAACCACTCACTCCATACAACCGGGTCGAAAGAAGAAAATGCTACTTTTACATCAAGAATTTCTATTTTAAACCAAAGAAAGGGAAGAAAATTCAGACTGTTACAATCCAACACAATTTCTGGAGACGGTAATCCCACCATCTACAACAAGATTATGGCCACTAACGTATTTGGATTCATCACTAGCAAGATAAAGGGCAGCCTCGGCTATATCTCTTGCCCTCAGGGTTGGACCCTTCAAGTTAGCCAACTCTCTGACGAACTCCTCCATTTTCTCTACTTCTTTCCCTTTAGCTGTCCCAAAGCTCATGCATTCATCCTCTTCTTCTTCATCCTCACTAGTCTTCCACGCACCGATAAGCATCGAAGTCGCCACCCCGAATGGAGAAATGCAATTAACCCTAATCCCATGCCGGCCCAACTCGCAGGCTGTGTTCTTCGTTAGCCCAACAATGGCATGCTTTGAGGCTGTGTAAGCGTGTGGGCCGAGCCCTCCCATGACTCCGGCGACACTGGCCGTCGAGATGATGCACCCTGTTCCCCGGGGAATCATCACACGTGCCGCGTGCTTCATTCCTAGTGCCACTCCTCTGACATTCACGCTCATGACACGATCAAATTCGTCTACATCAAAGTCAGCGATGCTTTTGTGCTTTGATTGGTTTCCAAGAACCCCAGCATTGTTGAAGAGGATATCAAGCCGTCCATAGCGCAAAGTTGTTGAACTAATTAAGTTCTCAACTTCTTCTTCCAAGCTAACATCACAATGAACATAGGTAGTTGAAGGAGCCAATGAGCTAGCCAATGCATTTCCAAGAATATCCTCGATATCAGCAATTACTACTTTGGCACCATGTCTTGCAAATAGTCTAACCGTTGCCTCTCCAATTCCTTTAGCACCACCCGTGACAATTGCAACCTTTCCCTCCAACCTGCACAACACAAAGTTTTCAATATATTTAGGCAACTTCTTAGTCTCTCTACCCATTTCTATTTGGAAAATGATTTACACAATAGAATTTCAAGTATCATCGCCAACCATATCAGAGCAATTTCTACTTTATGATAGTCCCGGCTATGCAGGGTACGTTGTACCGTATGCATTAATGATGGCATGTATTGTCACTTTCGATTCGTATGCAAAGTTTTCTAAACGATGGTTTTATTATAATGGTCTTATGACAGTACAAATACTATAGTTTACAGCAATAAGCTAGGAAGATGGATGCTTATTCAACATGCAATTTCATATATGCTTTGTGCTAACCAGCTGTCCCTTCAGGCACTCACATATTGAGCTTTGCAACTGGGAACACAGGGACAGACACTTTCTGGGGAAAACACAGATCTACCAACTCCCATGCAAAGAATCAAAATGTATATCTAATGAGAGTGGTATCTAGCTGTTTGTTTAGCAATAAGAGTGAAATGAAAGATAGGAGCTCATACCTTCTATGGGTGAGAGAATTGCTTTCCTTTCCCATAAGATGAATCCCTTGCAAGGTTTTCTCCGGCATCACCTGAGCAGGCATGATGATGAAATGCAAGAGAGACCGAGAGAGAGGGAGACTACTGATAGAAAGAGAGAGGGAGAGAGAGAGGGGCTTTGTGTTGTGTTCAGGAGAAGAGGAGATATTTATAGGGTCAGCTGTGGGTTCCTTTGGGGTGTGAGACTCTCAATTTGAGGGAAACTTCCTACTTGATTGGAAGTGTCCCTCACCCTAAACCTAGCTTGCCCCTCAAGGATTAAAAATTGTACAGGAGACCCACGCACGTCATTGTGGTTAACATGCTGTCACACGGATCCCACTGCAAGGACCATGTATGACCTTTGACGTACCCTCTCTAAGCATGAGAATCCGGTGCTAAACACAAGTAGATTCTCTTGCAAAACCTAGGAGGGTATCGGATTTTGCTGTCGGGCTCCAATCATATTGACCCACCACGTATGTAAATCTTGTGACTACTTTTTTCACATCAATCTTCTCTAGAACAAGTTTGATGCCTTAAATCTAGGATGGTAATTAAGATATGGAACCTCGATCCTCGGCCGTAGCTAAGGCTCCAGAAAGAAAGGCGTTGTAGTGTGAGATCATGTTTGATCAATCTAGATTTTGAATTGAGTGTAACTTTTAGATAAGAAGTGGTTAGTCGTCTCTTACGATTATATTTTTAGGGTGAGATTATGGTGGATTTGAATTATTCCATTCCCCTAGCCGTCCATTGCAATTCATTGGCCAAAGGTAGTCATCTTTGTTGAGACCGACGCAAACCCCAGGCTTCAAGCCCTACGTTGAGGCTGCCATCTTCAAGCAGCCATCTGTAACCCAAGATCACTACAGATCCTATAACTTCCATTTTCACTTCTTATTCGGTTCGATCACCTTTTTCCCGGCCCTAGAAGCTAGTTAGGAGTTGAACTTAAAGCTGAACTTGGCAAGGGCATTTATCAAGCGGTGATATTTTCTCTGTCCAATGGTGCAATGGCCCAAAAGCAAGGTAAGGAACACACTCCCTCCGTCCCTTGATCACCTTTGACTTACGCGCTTATTTAGGATACGAGTTATATTTTATGAGTTCTCCATTTTACCCCCAAGAGAGAAAAAGAGAGAGGGAGGGAAGAATATGAGTCAAGATAAAGAAAAATGAGTTGGTGGAGTATTAAATGTATAGATAGAAATAGAATAAAAACAGTGATAAGAAGGGTAAATATGAAAAAACGTCTATGGAATCTTTCTTAATTTGAAAAGTGATCCATTTTTCGGAACAGCACAAAAAGAAAATATGATCAATTAATTAGGAACGAAGGGAGTATATGTTAACCATTAAAGCAACATATGATCCACCAACAATTTAAACAGCTAATATAGGGAGAAGGAGAGGAAGCCAGGGATACAAAAAAAAAAAAAAAAACAACTATAAATATGCAAATATATGGGCCGTGAACTGACCGATAGCCTATAGCTTGTGTGTGTTTTTTTGAGGCCTTGATGACTAGCCACTATACGATCAGACGGCTGTAAGTAGAGTTTAGAAGCAACTATGTCGTAACTAGATCCAACTTTCCAAGGCTATGACAATGTTACAAAAAAGAATGCTGAAGATATAATCACAAGAAAATCTTAGAAGAGAGTGATACATAATTATTCACTAGCTAGTCAATCAAGCGTCCATTTTCTTTCCTTCCTTTTTCTTTCGAGTTGAGAAATCATTCCTTGTTCAGGATGACATCTCCTGAGTTTACTTCTTTGTGTTTTCTGTTTTTCTTTGCATGTTGTTGTTGTTGTTTTGTCCCAGAAACATAGAAAAAGGTTCCGCTTTTCCCTGCTACATTACGTGCATGATCGATCAGTTCAATGCAAATCTTGTGACCGAACAAACCTCCATGCTTTCGGCCGGGGACTCTGTTCATGTTTCAGTCACGCAATCTCCGAATAAAATATGCCCCATTTGGTTACTTGGGCATGCATCCAGGTTACCAGACCTCCTCCTTCTCGGTTGTGAAATACTACATGCAGCATGTTGATATATTCAAGTCTATACTCTATAAGCACTAATCAATGAGTGTACATAACCTGATACACTATATTCGAGCGGAACAGAAGGGCCAAAGGGAAATTATTCTGTATTCTTATCATAAAATACTTTCTTAAGCAGGGGGGCTTTCAATATTTTAGAAGAGGCCCGATCCCCGGCGAATCTCAATCGGGTTGGTTCCTCCCCTGGATTTAACTGGCATATTCATGCAAATGTTGACATATATCTACTTTTTTGGGACATCTAGTGCACTAGCTAAGAGTAACTCACCAAATTCTTTTAAAGTGGGCAATACTCTTTGCTCTGCTCGGTCCCGACTAACTTGTAATCTTTGATTTGCATAATGAAAAACAAAGTTTCTCGCCCTATACCTCCGTTTATGCTTCATGGCTAAGGTGGAAATTTTTTTTTTTTTTTCTCTCTGAAAATAGTTCAGTACGTGTTATCGCTCAAGAAGGTGGGTTTAATCATTTACAACCAACAGCATAATAAACTGGAGAGTATTATCCACCCAAAACTCAAACCCTTTTACAAAACTATAATTTTTTTTTCTGAATCTCTTTTTTTTTTAATTTTCCCAATAAAAAAATTTGTCAGAATTGCAATTCATATATATAACCCGCAGGTATTAATCGAACTCCGGAGTTTAGGTCGCTCGAGGCCCTTGCCATCTCCACTACCCCTTTGAGTTTTTTCTAAATCTTGTGCAACTATAGTTTCAGCTTTCCGCACTGACACAATTTTGCAAAGAATAAGTGTCTTCGTAATGGAATATTTATTTTTAACTGAAAAAGAACATGCGGTAGAGATATCATCAGATTGTGGCAGATGGGCTCGGATTCATGTTGGATTCTGGACGGTAACCATAGAGATTATATTCCATGTGTATATATATATTTTCGATACATATATTCCATGTGTATGCTGCCAACAAATAGTCATATAAAGTTGCCGGTTAATTATTCAATTACCGTGGACAAAGCAAAAGCATACAGCCCATTAATGTAGGATCAAGTTTTGACTTTGACTTTCAAATGTTTGACGAAGTTGCAACTCTTTCTTTTGGAAGGTAGCTTGATTCAAAGTTTCAACCAATCTAATGAAAGTGCATGAGATATTAATAAGAGTTTTATAATACCTGCTGGGAGCCTTGGCCAGTTGAATTTGAACTTGATTCCAACTGTTTACCACAAGAGAAAAAAGGCTTTCAACCCATAATAATACCTAAGAAAGACAAGGAAAAAGAGGAACAAGAAAGGAAAAAAAAAAAATTGGTGTCGGTGAAAAAAAGGGTAAATTAATGTGTGTCGTTTATTTAGCAACGCCTCGATTAGAAAATTTGGCCTATGAACATACTTACAAGCTACAAAAGAGAACGAAATTTATGGATGGACACCACCACGTAGTTGCATTTGGATATAGCGCTTGCATTTGGACAGAGTGTCCAATGACAGTAGTAAGCCAATGTGTTGTCTAGTGAGTATTGTAAGGACATGTATGGAGAAAGAGAGAGAGAGAGAGAGAGAGAATTCACCACTATTCGAATATCTTGATTGTAATATCGCTCATGCCAAGAAGTCATTAGAACTCACTCATATACAAATCCATTGAACGCAATATAGCTCGTGTTACAAAGGTCGAACTCGCTCGTAGAGAATTCCTTTGAATGCACGAGTATACACAACATGTTCATAAATTTCAATAGCGATACACAAAGTCACAAATAAAAACAGTTTTGTATAGTGAATGCAAATGTGAGAAGAGAAACACAACCAACATGAGAAAATTTGACTTTAATATATGCTGTTCAACAAATAATAAAGCATTGCCGAATTGTGAGTGTGTGTCACTGTGTGTGGTAAGATGGTGCATGGGTTAAACTTGCTATGAGAAGGACCCAAAAGTAGGCTTTTAAAGAGGAGGAAGAGAACCCAAAGGAACATGAATCTTTGAAAGATTATATTGAAGCAACTAATTTAGCTAAACTTACAGGCAAATTAAGAGGAGATTATTTGGTGATAGGATTCAGCTTGCACTAATGTGCAAATTGATTAATACAGTAATATTTTTTTTTCATTATATTGAGGGTATAAGCGGGGTAATATTTTTTTTATTATATTGAGGATTCAGCTTGCACTAATATTTTTTTTTTCATTATATTAATACAGTAATATTTTCTTTCTAGTGATTTTTATTTAGTGACGCTAAAAGGTACTGTTAAGAGTTGTCGCTGAAAGTATTAACAGAAAAGTCATTAAAGACATCTAGTGACTATTAATTGTCACTATATATGGGGTTGGAAGAAAATTTCTACAATCGGGGTAGCAGCCAAAGTTTATTCAAGTAAAAAACCCATCACTCTTCGAAAGAAGATAATACTGATAATAAGTTTCTTTGCTAAATTTGGGGTTTCAAGCGTGTGAGAGAAAAAAAAAAGGAAGAGAAACCGAAACCGAAGAGATGAAGTGAAAAACATTTAAAATTCACGTGGCAAAATGAGAAAAATGTCCAAATAGGAGTTGAGATGGTAACATTCTCTCGGTTATGTCTTTATTATATACGGACTATATAATTAGATTAGATTATGAATAATAATATTTGTATGTGCATCACTGTTGGTATAGTATACACTCCGAGTATACGTGAAAATCTTCACTGTAAAGCTAATATAGCTAGATAACGTGAACATGTAGGATCTGACGAGATATAGATAGATTCCCAAACAGTAGAGGGTTAAAGTTGTATTATTCTCTCATCTCGTCCGTTTGTGACACCACATCATATCGATACCCGTTACATTCCATTTTTTTCCGATTCCTTTCCAATCATATCCATTTCTTAATAGTTCAACCATTACTTATTCAATACATAAAACTATTTTTAGTCAACCGAAAAGGATACACCAAATCTGAAGATCAAGTCTTTGTCTAATACAGACTGGCTTCTGGCCATGGTCACCATTACATGTATTATATACTCTTATTTAACGCTTAATCATCCCAACTAAAGAAGCTAAAGATGTGGTCCAACTTGAAATGTTGTAATGACACAAGAACCAACTTAATATATGTTTAGTAAAAAAAAAAAAAAAAAGCAGAAGAATTGCAATAGTATAATGCCCGTGGAAGAAGCTAAAGCTTTGTTCCCTTATTTGTTATATATATCAAACTTTATATGGGGAGTTGATACTATTTTTTTTTTATTTTTTTTCTTTTTATCCACGAACTAATCAACGACGGAAGCGAATGGTAGCAAAAGATAGGGACCAAAGCAGTCCAAGTTGTACGGTTAATTATTTGAAAGATAATGATGTTTATTTGATGATGAACATCTTCGGGAAATAATAATTAGGGAAAAAAGATATGATTCTTGCTGTGGTACTGTCCTCTGTCCTGTACTCCTTTGGACCATTACCATGTTGTTTACAGATTAGAATCTGTTTTGATGTATTGTTAAGGTTTACCTAACCTTAACATCGTTAATGATTAGCTCTACTAGTTCAGGATAACACTTTAAAAGTATTTCTGCGCTTCTTATTGGTGTCGATACATACAGAGTTTCGGTGGCGGAATCAGAAACTTTACACGATGTGGACATCTAATTTATCCAAAAAATATCATAAGCCTAACTATCATTACAAATGTATTGAACCCAACAAACATGTAACTCGAATGAGTATAGGTCGGAAGGCATGAGTGAAATTACCTGCAACTTTGTAGGTAGCCAGTTCCGACGAACACTCATTTGTAGCTCGTAGTAATTCTAAGCATAATCGATAAATTTTTGTGCTAATTTGATTCTCCATTATATATAAACATGCACTTTACTGGATTAATATAGACTCCTTAAATTTTGTGCCACGCCTTTCATCGAACACGTGGTCTTTGAGATAGTAATGTATTCTTTCATCGAACACGTTGTACGGTTAATTATTTGAGATAGTAATGTATTCTGATTAGAATTTTTGTAATTTTGAAAATTCAACTTTTCGATTTTTTTTCTGTAACAAATCATTTTTTACATTTTAAATTTATAAAAACGAAGAAAATTGTAAATAAAATGGGCGCCGGAAAATGTTCCAACTACAGGGCGGCTGGTACTTTTTTACTTTATTATACGAAAGCAAATTAAAAAGAGAACATGAAAATGACATCAAGGTATCATTGTCGAGCAGCGTTAGGTATTCTCCATGTATAATTATCGAACAATGGAAGCTTCTGCTTTCTGCTTTGATGTGGGAATTCTTATTTAGATACCCTTAAATTCTTGTCACATATATTTGTCTCTATTCATGTGCATTATTAGGATATTAAGTATGTCAGGAAAAAAAAAAATTGGCGTACACAAGTACGTGAAACAAACTCTCACTTGCATTTGTTAAACATACCATATTTAAAATTTTCGACTGCCCATTACCGACACAAGAAAATTTTCTTATCTGTTGAACAGTATGAAAAAACATATCGGTCAATTAGGTTACCAAAGTTTTGTTCCACCCCCCCCCCCCCCTCCTCTTTCCTTATGATCGACCTGCCCAACAGCCAACGTTTCTTATGTTTTGACTGTTATGTGAAAGAATACTAGTCAATTGGTTTACAATAATTTTTTTTTTTTTTTTTTTTTTGTTCAACTCAAACATATAACCTTTGGAAAAAAAATCATTGGACTATCACCGTCATTTCCACTAAATTTGGAAATGTATTTGTCAGAGTTTTATGCGAGAACGCATGACGATGAAGTTCATCGACTCGTCAGATTAACAAACTTCATTTACAAGTATTGTTTTTAACTGAAACAAAAATAATGATATTATTTGGTATTTGAACTAGTCCGCTCCACTTTGTAACTATAGGTTCAAGCAAAGCCAATAAGAAATGTCACTAAAAACTATTTAGATAATTAGTAGCCCAAACTAGGAAAGTTATCATTTTTCTTTTCGATATCATTGGTAGCCACTATCCTATTATTTTTATTTTTTTTATAATAAGGGATAGCATCCGACTAACTTTATGAGAGTAAGACTATTCTTAGGTGATCTTAATGGACACCCCTACATCGTCTTGATGCATTCACGAACGAAATTTCTTTTAGGCGCTAGTCACAAGATCTGAATCCCAGAAAGGGAGCAACCATCCTTGACCGCCAGGCCACCGTCCGATAAGAAATAGAAACCTGGACTTGAACCAGAGACCTCGCGCCTGAAGCCAGGCCACTGTCCGATTGTTGGCCTCTTTTCTCCAGAAAAATGGGCCCAATGCAGCAATTCTCGTGAATGTCGGCCCGTTTTCCCCAGGAAACTGCAAAGATGTCTTGACCCAGTGCTTGTGAAACTTCTGGGCCCATTTTGCAAAGTACTGGTGGGCCTAAATTCTCCAGTAAGTTCCTCTTTCTTGTTCAAAAACTCTATCCTGTAAATTCGGGCCTTGTACTTGCTTTTTGGGCTCTTGGCGATGTAATGGGCCGTTGGGCCTGGCCTAAACGCGTGGCACGAATCCGGCATCCGTAGCGAAAGTCGCAAGAATGCCGCTAAAAGTTGTTAAAAGTATTCCAACGGCACTCCGTTGTAGTTTGGAGAAGTTCTGTCTGCTATTTGCGTTATAAGAAGATGCACGGAACGCCTCAAGAGAGATAGTTAATCGTTACTACAAAATACTGTTACTTGTCGCTGAAAGTCTGAGCAAAAATATATATAATAACGTTAGAAACTCTGTGTCATAACATGTCCGCATGTACGTACGTATTCACTTAATTCTGCCCCTCTAGAGATAATATCTTTTTCGATTCGAGAGATTATTGTCCTTACATGTAATATCCAATTTGTAAGATTGCACTCCCCAAAAGGGTGACTTTACTATAATGCAATTAACCAACAGAAGAAACACATATCCCATTTTTCTACATTATGTTATATGGATAATGAAAAGCCAAGCCATTTGGTGTCAACTCTTGTCATATCTTTGGAGTTACATGGAAGCTTGAAGTGGGTCCAAAGCTTCAACCTACCCTGGTGGAAACAAAAGTCTCCATGTGTAACAAAAGATTGGTGAACCAAGGGGGTTGGTTACAGTTGGTTAATGAAAAGCCAAGCCATTTGGTGCCAACTCTTGTCATATCTTTGGAGTTACATAAATTGCAGTTCTATTATTTCCCTTTGGGAAATTCAAAAAACAAAAGATTGGTGAGGACTTATAAAGTTAACGAAACAGTTATGGGGTCGGTATATGGTTACGACTTTAGGGAAGGCATTATAAATTTTTGATAAGTTTTATAATCAAGGGTAAAGTCTAGTAAAAAAATTAAAATCACTTGATTGACTAACGCGATTCCAAAAATCTAGCAATGTTTTTGTCAAATGATTGGCGTTTTTACTGGACCTACTGATGTAACAGGTTTCTAAATGATTGACGATTTTACTGGACCTACTTTATACCCATCAAATGACGATGTATGAATTGACGATGCATTTCAAACAGTTACAAGTACACCATGGAATGTCTCATTTTTGCCCGTGATTCGTTGCAAAATCAGGAACTAAGACATTACCCGTATATTCTATAGGAAACTCTATTCTCATGCTCTTCGACAATCGCCTATCACAAAATTCGATGACCGGTTATAATTTGTGCAGTTCATTTCCCGTGAGTTTTACTTTCGGTCCAAAAAGTTTTATAAGGGTCACGATACAGTTATCACAGTAACGAAAGTGAAACTCAAATAATTTTCATAAGTTATTACAACTCTCCCCACATATAGAAACCTTTTCCTGTTGTAAAATATATATATATATGTTATAATTCCTCTCACAACCCCAACTTGGTCGGCTAATGGAAACCGTTTTGATAGCTACTTCATCAGTAGTGTCCATTGAACTCGAAAGCATGCCACCAATGAACCCAAACTTTAAAGCAAAGATTACATGATTATACGTCCACTTCTATGGTTAAAGTCAGTGAAGAGATTATTTCCAAATATGTTATACCAAGAGTAGGTTCTAAATATGTATAATTACTTGACTATAGGGTTACAACTATGACAAGGACATATTATTTGTTTCTTATTTTTTACTACTTATTCATACGTTATGTAGAGGAGGTGGTTAAAGTAAGTGAAGAAGTTATTTCCACAAATATTATACCAAGAGTAGGTTCTAAATATGTATAAATAAGGTTATTTCCACATATATTATTAATACGGTATAATAAAAAAAGTATAAATAAGTGAAGGCGAGAGAGAAAATGAGTTGGTAGAGAGTTAAATGTGAAAAGAAAAATATAAAAAAAAAAATTGTAAAAATGGTAGTTATGTAAAAATAACAGCAGAATCTTTCGTAATTTGAAAAGTTGGAAAGTGAGCAACTTTTGTGAAACGGCTCAAAAATAAAATATGATCAAAATTTGTGGGATGAAGAGAGTATTACGTTTTGTAGAGGAGGATTGGCTCTTACGTATCAAATATGACTCATTGGTCCGATCGGTTTTGTGTGTCAATGACATGAAATTGTCGTGCAAGTTCATCAAAAAAACTCATTAAATAAGATTGTAAAATCAATAGTGAATATTCATGATTGAGTGTGTTTATTGGATGGAAAAAGAGTATAATGACACTTGGCTTGTAATGCTTATGGTGGATACTATTATGAATTATAAGTATATATTCTAAGATTGTGGACGAAAGTCGGTCATTAGGCACTATAAAAGTGTCATTAAACATCATATTAACCAAAGTGCATGACCACCACCACCTACGATAGGGTAGTTTGGTTTTGGAGATGGTGGCGGACAGAGATGACGGTTGAGGTGGTGGAGGCAAGGAACGGAGATGAAGGATGATTGCGTTGGCAGTGATAGTGAAAAGGCTGGGTGGTAGTAGCTAAGGGCTGAAGATGTTGTAGCCGATAAAAGTGGGCACTGCAACAATGTTCCCGGGGAAGAGCTTTATGGACCATAAAGCCTAGACACAGTACTAAGATCTATTATGTTGAGCGGACACACACACAAAGTTCTCATCCTGTTTGTTGTGGATCTTCAATTAAACTTCAATGTTTTGAGTTTTCCCGTTCTGGGTTTAGATTTTTTTTATTTGTATGTGTGTGTGTGTGTGTGTGTCTAGGTTTGAATGGAATTTGATTTTCCTGGTAATTATACGTCAACCATGGGTTGAATGGTTCAATAAGTTTTCATGGATGATCTCTATAATCCGGGGTAGTTGAGTAATTTAAAAGAGTGATGAAGGCATTTTTGTCTATCTCCATTCCGTTTTGGATTTAGATTTTATCTCTGGTAGAAAATATATGACTAATATATGTTCAAACAAATAGACACGCGTGTGATTTTATCCTGACATCCGAAAAGTTGGAGGAATTTCATAAGAGCAACGGAACGGCTAAGTTATCAGCAAGCCGAGAAAGTGCAAGAGCTGAAGGTGGCAAATGGCGCGCATTTGATAGAAACATAAGAACACGAGACCATGAGTAAGAACTTGAAACATCGCACGCTTCAAAAGATTTTGGTGGCTTTTAATTAATTAACATATCCCCTCTGTCTAAACCTTAAACCATTCATGACAAGACTGTAAAGCTGACTTCTCCCCCTTTCCTCCCAGAATCTAAAATGACAAAAGACAGAAGGAAAAGGCCAGGAAACTTCTATTTAAAGCTTTTGCTGAAACAAATATAGCGGGTAAAGTAAAGAAAGCAGGCTTCGTCAGCCTCTGCGGTTTCCTATAGACAGCAAAAATGAACTTGTGCAGCCAAAGACATTGGAACAGTGAGTGTGTCACCTCTGTCCTAAACTCGTAATGATTGATTTACGGTTTTCCATATTTGGCTATGTGTGTTTTTTGGATCAGCAGGACTGCTGTCCTTCTGTCTGTGAGAGGGTGAATAGAGTGCGAGAGAGTGAGAGGGAGGGAATGGTTCTCTCTCTTCCATCTCTCACAGCAACATGAGACAGCATGGGATCTTGATCCGTATTTTTTGGTGTCCCCTTGTATAAATGATGGTGATTAATGACGTTTTATTTATGGTTGGTATACGTGATGTTTTAGAGTGTGTTTGAACCCAAGATTTGAACTGAGAATTTTACTTTGGGTAAGTATTTAGAAATTCTTTGAACATAATCTCTTATTTGGATTATACGAAAGAGAATTTGTAAAATTCTCAGACGAATTTGAACTGGAAATTTGGGGCGTCCAAATTCACACTTCAAATAACTAGCTTGGATTAGTTCATTGTCAAATTCCTTCTAGGAGGTAATTCGAAAAACCATTACATAACTTATGCCTACTTTCTAGGATATATGCTCTGTACCCTTTTTAACAACTTATTTGTTTTTTTAAAGAAAGTCTTTAATGCATCCAAATACACAGTACGAATTCACAGAATAATAAAAAATTCTCAAACATAATATTTTTTAATGATGAAATTTGAAAATGAAGGAATTTCAAAATAAGGGGATTTGAAAGTACTCATTACTTCAAAATTTCAAATCCAAACATGCTCCCAAGACAGTCGTGCTTGGGATTACTTTATATGTATTATTTAAAATGAAATTTTATGAAGAAAAAAATGGTAGAAATTGAACATTCTTTTGTTATCGATGTTTTTCTGGCCTAAATCTACTAGACAGTCAAATACAGATAACATGATATAACTACTTATCCAACATATAATATGGTCTAGTCCAAGCAGTGGAAATGAATTATTATTATACTTTATCTGGCCTTCTTGAAGTGGATATGTTATCTTCGCTTATCTTGTCCAGTTCTGTCCTATATGAGTAAATAATTATACGCGCCAAATGCAGGCATTAAGTTCATCTTATCCAACGAAGAAACAACGCTCGTACTCTTTAGAAATACTTGCTTGAGACATAAACAAATCGATATATGTAATTGCGCGCGTCTATAATTCGACCAACAAGTCAGAAAATGTAGGCCGAGGATCCAACGGGATCTATGGTGTAAATTACTCAAATTTGAAAATCATTCTTACTTCTTTTTCTTTTTGAGTAATTTGCTATTACTTTAAGTCTTTGTATAACGAATTTGGATGTTATTTAGCTCCTACTTCCTTCGTTTGAAGAAAATAACTTTGAGCATTTTATCGTACTTGGTATTAAAAATAAATAAAATAAATAAAGTTTTTCCCTATTGATTTAGGGAAGTGAGGTTTAGAGATATATAGGAGGCTTGGAAAGGTGGATGGAGCTAGTCACAAAAGTCGCAGGCATGAGAAATCTAACGACTGAATCGTCTCTCTGCATTGATTTATGCTCAAGTCGCATAACACTATAGACATCTACGTATTACGCGGTGCAATTTACAATTTGTAAAGCAAATCAAGATATTCACTTTCGCATCTGCAAAATCCTCGTCAATTTATTACGCGTCAATAAAGTAACTGATTATATAAAGAAACAACGCTCGTACACTTTAAAAATACTGGCTCAAGACATAAACAAATCGATATACGTAATTCCTGATTCGACCAACAAATCAGAAAATGTAGGCCGAGGATCCAAAGGGATCTATGCTGTAACCATGCGTTGTTATTGCTAGATAATACGACGTGACAAGAAGTGCAACATCATCGGCACGACGCCCGCTGTCCGAACCACCACCGTTTTCTCTTCCCTTCCCTAACTCCAAAATTCATCACTTCAAAATACCCCTTAAACCTCATTTACTAAATTCACACACACACACACACGTCTCTGTCACAAATACACACACCAATATTCAATTCACTTCAACATCTCCCCACGAAAATTCTCTCTCTCTCTCTACACAGACAAAAACAGGTCTGAGCATGTATATATCGCCGGAATTCGCGGGCGAGAAATGCAGTGCAGCAAATCGGAATAAGTGTTAGATGTGAGATTTTTCTAGGGTTTTTTTTTTCTTCTTTTGTTGGGGAAGACAGAGAACATGCCATTGAGTAGGTACCAGATAAGGAACGAGTTCAGCTTGGCTGATCCGGAGCTGTACAGAGCCGCTGACAAGGATGATCCCGAGGCCCTGCTCGAAGGCGTCGCCATGGCCGGCCTCGTCGGCGTGCTGCGCCAGCTCGGTGACCTAGCCGAGTGAGTTTTTCGTTGAATTCTGATTTTGACTTTGTGAGATTGCGAGCTGTGTGTTGAGCATTGTTTGGAAGAGACGGTGTGAAAATGGGGTGCAAAATTTGGTGGGGATTTGTTGGTCATTATGCATTTGTGTGTATGCCGATTTGGGAATTCTGTTTCAATTTCTTTTTAATACGTGTGGATTAGAGGTACATTGTAGAGCAGATCCCTACACGATCAAGTTGTTTAAGACTTTGAATTGGTGTATACGAGTGTGCTGCACTAAAGCTGATACGTATGGCTATTTGAGATTTAAGGTTAGCAAAATAAATAAATGGAAAGAACCGGAAAATTATGTTGGGAAGCCACTGCAAGTATTTAGAAGAATAAGTTGTGCCATTGATCTTGTTGACGTGCGTATTCGTAGAGACTGTGTACCAAATGAAGATTATTTGTAGACTGTGTACCAAAAGGAATATTGCCGGCTGAACGTGCAATTCTTCTAAGTTTTTCACTTCTTATTTTAAGCATCAAGTGTGTGGGATTTCAAGAATATGGCTTTGAGGGGGCTTTCTCGTTATCCTGACTTATGTGGAAGCTAAGGTCCAGAAGGTTTCGAACTTTGAGTTTTTTATGAGATCCTCTGGTGTTGCATTTCTGTTGGTAAAAGGTGTACTTGTTATGTTCAGTGCCGTATCATTCGACTCACTACATCCAATGTCCTTGGCAGTATAGATCTACCTCTGACCTCTGTCCATTTTCTTTCTGTTCTTACTCGATGGCATCATCTTGAATTGTTTTACAGTTCCGGGAGTAAGCCTTAGTAGCGTTAAGTCAGCTGGAATGTTCTGCTGTTTGTAAAAGTTGATCGTAAGTATATCGTAGGTTGAAGTTAGAAGGAACTTGGAAGGCAAATTGAGCAGGCAGAACATTGTGTCTTCCTGAGGGAAGACTAGATTGATTTTTTTGTGTTTTTTCTTTAGTGAACAATTTACGGGAATACATGACAAACCTAAGATTTTCTGGCAAATGATAAGACTTAATTGTCGTTCAGTAAATTCACTATATTCTGGAATGGTCAACACATGAAACAACACAGGTTATATTTCAAGCCAACTCACTATTAGTTTTCCTGTAAAGAGAGATAACAAATGTGGAGAAAGCTGAACTGAAATAGATCTAAAGATTCTCAAACAGCACCTCAGAGTTAGAATAGAACTTAATTAGCCTATTACTCAAGTAACCACGAACATGCTACTCAGCTTGAAAGCTTGATGGCTGCTGTTTGTTTTAACTTCCATGCGTAAATCAGGATTACATGAGTATAACATAGTTACTCTTAAAGGTAAAGCAAAATTCTTGCTTAGGAGTGATGTTTATGGGGTCTTGTGATATGTGATATGTGAAATGTAATGCTAATGTTATTTGTTCAGCGAAACCTAATCACCTGTTATATGTTTCACGATCTTGGTACTTTTGGAAATTAGATGTGAAGATCTTGTTCCTTCTTTGTGGATCCAGTGGACATATGGTTTTTGAAGCCATCTTCTATGACCATATTGTCTTCTGTATCATTGAAGAGTTTCTGTCTAGGCACTGTATCTAGTTGCTTATGATCTGTTATTCTTGAAGATTTGCTGCTGAGATTTTCCATGACTTGCATGAGGAAGTGACGGTAACTGCTGCAAGAGGCCATGGTCTAATGGTTCGTGTCCAGCAGCTTGAGGCAGAATTTCCATCAATCGAGAAGGCATTTCTCTCCCAAACCAGTCATTCATCATTCTTTTCTAATGCAGGTTTGACAATCATAGGCGTCGACCTCATTTTCTGTTTTCTTCTTGTACATGTTTTTGTTTATGTGACCACATCCGAAGAGTGGTCCTATATGTTTTTTCAAAATGCTCATCGTTATATGATTTAGTTAAACCAATTTGGGAGTTTAAAATTTAGGTGTTACAGAACTTCTCAACGTTTTTTGAGGATATTGAACCCTTCGTGATAGAGCATCATTTTTATACGGATGTCTACCATATTGCAGGCACTGATTGGCATCCTAATCTGCATACAAACCAGAACCTGATTACGCGAGGGGACTTACCTCGATTTGTAATGGACTCTTATGAAGAAAGCCGAGGTCCACCTCGGTTATTTCTTCTAGACAAGTATGGACTTTTATTTCGTTTTTGAGTCTTTAGGGGATGAAAAATATGATTAATTTATGTGTATTGTATTCAGTTGAGTCTTTATGGAATGAAAATTCTGGTTAACTTGTGTGGCATTTATCAGGTTTGATGTTGCTGGAGCTGGAGCATGTTTAAAACGCTACACGGACCCATCATTCTTCAAAGTAGAACCATCGTCCTATGGAATGACATATGCAGAAGTTCAGAGGGAAAAAAGGGCCCGCAAAGCGAAGGTAAATCATGAGAAGAGTGTCACTGTAAACATTATGCCGTTGCAACTTGCAAGAAGTAAGAGTTGCTACTAACATCACTGTCTGATTTGCGAGGATTTTTGTCGACCCTGAACATGAATAATTAAACAACTTTCTTTTTTGCTCTGATATAGCCATTCCTCTCATGCCACGTAATTGTGAAAAAATGAGTTGGTACTCCCACACACACTGACAGTAGTTATAAAAATTTGTTTCAATGTTGTCCGTCTTATTTCCTTGTTGCTTTTTATGCAAACTGCAAATGAGTACTCATGTACTACTCTCTGTTTCTCTTAACACAATCTTAAACCTGACCCGTTATTACAAGTCCTTGGAGCTACGGATTGGGCTTTGTAACCTCTTACGCCTTGTAAGCATTGATAGCATGCGCTTTCTGTTTAGCTCTTGTTAATTGATATAAATTACCTTCAAGCTTTAGTATTAATACGGAAGTTTGAAGTACTCATAACCTATTTTTTGTATCTATCGAGTGAGGTTTACCAAAGTTGAACAAGACGAAACCCTTCTTTTTCGCAATGGTTACTTTATGTTTTCGTTTGGCACATTCCACAAATTTTTTTACACTGAATGAGATTGTAACATATGTTGCAAGTGACTCTTGTTATTTCGCGCCATTTGATGACATGTCATCTCTAAGATGAACTTTACAGTTCACTTGCTATAATTTGTAGAATCTGTATATGAGGATTTTAACGCACATTTTATTTATCTGTGTCCGAAACCAACTTTTCCTGATCTCTCCAATTCTCTCAATTTCCCGTAAATATAGATAATATAGTTCATTGAATCCCTTTTTAATTTTAAAAAATACCCGAGTGATGTCCAATCAAAATTACTTTGTATATGGCTATCAACATATTTGTTCTCTTTTTGCCAAAGGAAGCTTATAATGAAATAATTCAAACTTTGTGATATCCATATCTCTGAAGATGCTGATATCGCATACTTGTACCTTTTCCATTTACAAAGATTCTGAAAACAGAGGAGTGGACATTTTGCCCTTGGAAATAATTGATTTTCTTTTACGTTGGCAGAAGAAAGGGTCGCGCTGGAGGAATGGAGATACCCCAGAGGTTTTACCATCATCACATGCGAAGTAGGACATCTAGTTCATATTTATGCCAAGTGATTCATTGTACTTTATTTGTGCTGCAAATTTTGAGTTTTAAGTTGTTGATTGGTGGCTCATTTATGCTGGTTTTGCAGACTTCATCAGTTGTTTTTGGAGGAGCGTGTTGAGAAAGGTGTTAGTGATCCCGCACGTCTTGTTAAATTGAAGAAAAGGCTGAATGGATTTCCATTTCACTCAAAAGTTGGAAGAAGTTATATGGAGAAATTTTTAAACACTCCTTCACCAGAGGATAAAGAGGTCCGTGAAATCTCCATTGGTTCCCCGTCATTGAAGTTGCCGTCCAATATCCCAAGTGAATCGGGGCTGGAAATACTTGAAATCAACACAGTTAGTTCTGGCAAAGAGTCGGTGCTCAAGAAGAATAGTCCATCTTCATCTCCTGTACTAAAACCATCCTTGGATGAGGTACACGAGGATGTCACTTATGAAGGAATTTCAAATTTGTCCAGTTTGGAGCCTAATTTTGGAGCAGGTGGCGTATCGTCTACATGTCATAAGGATGTAGAAGAAAAGGAGATAACAGTTGACGAGGAAAATAAAACTGATGGCAGTCAAGATAGTTACCAATCTGATGATATTGCAAGTGAGATAGACAGTTACATGGATGCCCTTGCTATAATGGAGTCAGAAGTCGAGACAGACATCAATTTTAGGTTCAAGAATGATCTGGGTGACTTGAATATAGCGAAGGATGGAACTGATTCGGATGCAATTGAAGATCAGCTTCAAGCTCACCTTTCAGATTCCCAATCAGTAGGAAACTCAGGTGATGGGAACAGTGATGGTAACTGGATCTCATCATTTAAGGGGATGTCTAGTTTTTCCTACTCTGATACTTCAAGTACTTTTGCTGAGAAGGTGCCTCTAGATGGTTCTGGTTCAGGCAAAGTTTTCCTCTCTACTGAATCTCATGAAGCTGAGAATTCTGGCATGTCGTCCTATCACGTCTCATTCAGTGAGGGAATTCCAGTCACCCAATCTCCAAAGCAAGAGAGTTTAAATGGTGCATATGTTGAAGCAGCCGAAATACCAAATTCTGGGGTTGGTTCTGTAGAGTCATTGTTAACTTCAGTTACAGATTTAGGGTCTGAAATTATTCCTGAGGGTGCCGGAGCAATTACTACTGAAGGTTCTTTGAGAAGGCCAGAATTGAGTGAAAGATATTCTAAACAGAATGAACTTAATAGTGGTGCTATTGATATTGAAGAGAATGTTGATTTTCCACCTACAGTGTCTGGTGAAAACCATCCTGCAGACATCATAGGAGATGGGGATCCAAATTATGGATCGGTTTATTCAAATTTCTCACATGCAGCCTTGGAAAAGAGTGCAGGAGCAATTACTGCTGAAGGTTCTTCGAGAGGGCCAGAATTGAAGGAAATGTATTCTAACCAGAATGAACTTGATAGTGATCCTATCAATATTGAAGAGAATGTTGATTTTCCACCTACAGTGTCTGGTGGAAACCATCCTGCAGACAGCATAGGAGATGGGGATCCAAATTATGGATCGGTTTATTCAAATTTCTCACATGCAGCCTTGGAAAAGAGTGCAGGAGCAATTACTACTGAAGGTTCTTCGAGAGGGCCAGAATTGAAGGAAATTTATTCTAACCAGAATGAACTTGATAGTGATCCTATCAATATTGAAGAGAATGTTGATTTTCCACCTACAGTGTCTGGTGGAAACCATCCTGCAGACATCATAGGAGATGGGGATCTAAATTATGGATTGGTCTATTCAAATTTCTCACATGCAGCCTTGGAAAAGAGTGCAGGAGCAATTACTACTGAAGGTTCTTCGAGAGGGCCAGAATTGAAGGAAAGATATTCTAACCAGAATGACCTTGATAGTGATTCTATCAATATTGAAGAGAATGTTGATTTTCCACCTACAGTGTCTGGTGAAAACCATCCTGCAGACATCTTAGAAGATGGGGATCCAAATTATGGATCGGTCTATTCAAACATCTCACATGCAGCCTTGGAAAATAGTGGCAGTGAAAGTTTGTTTGATGATGTTCTACAAAGAGAATATGCAGGAGATAATCATACCAAAAACTTAGTCAATAGTCAAACTAGTTCACCCCATTCAGCATTTAATGCAAACGAGCAGCCTTTTGTTCCAGCTTTGTTGGAGTTTGCAACTCATGAATCTGAATTAAACCCTGATGGTAGAGTAGTTCCTGTGGATGATGGTATTCCATCCGCTGGAGTTAGAGCAGTGAACTTAAGTCCTGCAGATAGCCCCAAAAGTCGTAATTCCGGGGAACAGCTTATCTCAGAAACAATAGATGATGGTCCTGCACTTGAAGTTGATTCAGCAGAAGCAAGGAATCCTGGTGAAGCTTTCAGTAAAGCAGATGGTGAAGCAGTTGTTGGAACAAATCCAAGTAAAAATGTGGATGAAAGTGATGCTGCATCTCTTGAAATCCCATATGCTTTATCAGACTCTGAGGATCCTGTATTACTGACTGAGGTTCATGTACACTTAGATGAGAAAACAACTGAAGTTGTTCAATCAGAAGATGTGGTTGTGGCTGTTGCTGTGGCCAGCCTTGATGATGATGCTGATGGACATGATGTTGATTGTCCATCCGCAAATTTTGGTGCTTCGCAGGAAGGATGTCTTTCTAGTGGTGAGGAGTCAGTTCAGATTGGATTGGGGACGTGTGGTCTGGAGAATAATAGGGAATCAAGCACGCAGGAGGAAACTAATCAACAGGCAGTTGTTTTACCAGACTTGGACCCTGTTCTCTTCCCTGTAGTCTTCCATGATAGTTCTGACACAGGATTTCTCAGTAATGGTCCTGACTCATCTCTGGCTGCAGAAGGCGAAAATAATTTGCATCTCGATGATCCCACAACGCCATTATCTTCAAAAAACAGCTACCAAGGTACAGAATACAAATATTCTCAGCAGTGTGATCTTAATGAGAGAATCAAAGATACGACCAATGATCCCACTGAGCTAAGCAGTTCGTCAGAACAGAAGGCAGAGTTACAGGCTGATCCTCTCTTGGAAGGATTACAATCTCCGAATCATGTGGATCACAAAAGATGGTTTGGAGCTAATTCCGAAACTTCCGGTTTGTACCTTCCAGCCCAGCCTTGCATGCCTAAGGTAGAATTTCAAACTGATCAACTTGAAAATTTTGAGTCATCTTCTCAGCTGGAGCAGATACAGTCTCCGAATTACAATAATCGTGAAAGACACTTTGATTCTTCTTCTGAATCTTGTCCACCACATGCTTCACTCCTTCCAAGTGAAGCTTCAGTGTCGGATCAATCAGGCAGCCTCAGCCTTGATGTTCCTGAGCCAGCGACTGATCTATTACGTTCTGTCTATCCTGGCTTTGGCCTGCTTCCCGAGGTAGCTCCAATCAATTTGGAAGAGATGCCTCCATTGCCACCTCTTCCTCCGGTTCAATGGAGGATAGGAAAACTTCAACATGCTTCCTTGACTTCGGAAAGAGATGCAGTGCAACATGATGTAAGCCACTTTCCACCACTGTTTCCATCAAAAGTTGAGGAGAAACCTCAAACAGGTCATGCAACAGTAAAGTTGGATATTATGCAACCTTCCAACCCATTTTCACCTCTCTCACCTGTAAAGGATGATAACACTATGCATGCTGATCAACAGTCACTGGACAGTGTGGTACATCTGGCTCCGTTCTCTTTGCAAATGCCAAGCTTATCTAGTCATGGAAGTAATCAAGATGCCAAGCTTACTTCTGGTGGAACACAATCCATGAACCCATCCTTATTATTGCCTGCAATGTATAGTGAGATGCCACATCATGCTTTCCATGTTGGGGAAAGAGAAGATGTACAGCCTACCTTGAATCCATTTTTACTGGTAACAACTAGTGGAGATACGGCTTCTTTGCATCAGATACCACCAGAAGCAAGTCCGGATGATAAGAAGCTTGAGCAGACCTCCCTAATTTCAGAGGCGAAGGCAGTGAATCCTCCTGAAACAAGTTTTCCCCCAACAACAATAAGAGATGAACAGTCCCACAAGGTTTCCTTAACTTCTGGGGGAGAAATTGTATGGTCATCAGGTATATCTTCAGTTCCATCTGCTGATGACGGGAATCCAAATGGGCATCGGCCAATTAAACTTCCCCGACCCCGGAGTCCTCTCATCGATGCTGTTGCTGCTCATGACAAAAGAAAGGTAATGATGATTTTCTGGTCAATTCAAGTGAGCAAGAGGTTAGATGTAGATACTTATTAACTATGTGAATCAATTGCAGTTGAAAAAGGTAACAGAACGGGTTCGGCCTGATATACAGAAGGTTGATGAAAGAGATTCTCTGTTGGAGCAGATACGGACCAAGGTAAGATGGAACAGCCTTTTCCCAGCTTTGTTTTGAATATACGTCACTTTTGACTGATTCCAAACTACTACTTGGTTTGAGCAGTCCTTCAACTTGAAACCTGCAATTGCCACAAGGCCCAGTATTCAGGGTCCTAAAACCAATCTGAAGGTTGCTGCCATTTTGGAGAGAGCAAATGCAATTCGTCAGGTCTCTCTCTCTCTCTCTCTGTGTGTGTGTCTGTGTGTGTGTGTCGGCTTTAACTAGAATGTTGACTATTAATTAGGCATTCGCTGGAAGTGATGATGAAGATGATGATGCTGATTGGAGTGATTCGTGAAAAAGCTGCTCGGACACTCCTTGTGCCCTCAGTTTCTTGCCACGAAGCGTGGAGGGATATTATTCGTGAAAATCTTCTCTGCCATGATTGTTATGGCTTGATTGTTGCCATGAACTGGACAGGCTATCGGTTCTCCCTCTACGTGAATAGGAGGTTTCTATGACGCGCTGTATTCTTTCTGCTCTACACCGGGGATCTGTATAGACTCTCCCCCCAAAGACTTAGTCAATGTCAATTGTTAGTGCGTTGGGTTAAACACGAATCGTAGGCTCAACAGCAGCTGAATGTCAGCGTGTAAGCGCTTATTCAGTTATATGTAGATTTTGGCAGGTACATATTTTGCATTCGGTGGAACAAGTTTTGTTTATACATAATGTGCTTATGAAAGAAGAGAAGAAAGAACTACGCTGTATAAAGGTTGTTGAGAGTTCAATTTTGTATCTTGTGTTGGCGTTCTTGTGAAACTGAGCTTGTTTTAGCAAAACCTATGGGTCCTCAGTTTGTCGAATTTATGCCTTCAACAGATAAATCAGAGTAACTGTGACATGTGACAGGGGCCATCAATGGTGTGGTAAGATTTGCCTCTTGCTCCAAGCCCTGCCCCCCACCAGGCTAATAATTAATATGATGACAAACTCCAAATAGAAACCAAGTATACAAGACTACAACTCTGAAATTTCTCTGAATCTTTCCTTGCTGGCCTTTCTTTTTGTTCCAAAGCCAAAGACAAGAAAGAAGGTGTCTGCTTGCATTTGGAAACCAAATCACTTGGGACCCGCTCGAGAATGTGATTCTTAGCATCATTACGGGGATCCAACATCCATGCTTAAACGTGAATGCCACGTAGCTAGGGCGATCACGGTTCAGTTTAAATTGCAAACCTAGCTTGGTTTAAATTGTAAACCTAGATGTTGATTATCGGTTTGAAGAATTTTCAATCGGAAAGCACTCAGTTTAGTCGATTTAATTTTTATCAATAGTTTGTGTCGGTTTCGCTCACTTAAAAAATTTGCTCATTGCTCACCTGTTACTCGGTCCAAGTTTAGTCCACAATAAAGTTAGAGGTTAGCTGAATTCATATAATCTTGCCTCTTTCAATATACAAGTCCTCATGTTAGTATAAGACATAAGTATTATTCTTAGAAGTAAAAATGCAATGAAAAATCAAGTATTCTTTTGTCATTGGTGTACAAGAAAAAATGTGTATCATTTTCTGATCAGTGAACCAAATGAAGCAAGGTTGGTATGAAAATTGCAAAACCGAACATTCAAGATTTTTGACGGTTCATTATGATCATTCCGATTTGATCGATTTAGACGGTTTAAATTAATTTGAACCTTTTTTTTTTCTAGGAGAATTCATATTATAAAACTTCGGTTATACAAGTAGCAATACCACTTTTCGAAGGAGGCGGTAAAAAGTTTGATATAACCAGATCGATAACAAAGTGAAGAGCTGAGATACTTACCATAGGTGATCACAGGACACAGATCCCCTGCTGTAATCCATGGTTACAACAAGGGTGCTGTGACTAATTCTAGCAGTCCAACGCACCACCTTTTGTCACGTTACCGCATCTTAACATATGGGTTACATCCCTCTCTCTTTTAACACAACACCCCTGCTGTAATTATGGGTTACAACAGGGGATCTGTGTCCGTAATCACAAAAGCCAAAACAAAAAGCAAAACAAGGTAGCCTCGAGTCTAATTTATGAGTGTTGCCCTCGATTATGAGATAACTAGTCTTTCTGTAAAAACGTATACATCTTATTTTACCTAAAAAAATAAATTTTACCATTCTAAAATACTCGACTTACATATTAGGTCATATAAATTACAATTCTGATCAGAAAAAAAAAAAAAAAAAAAAACACCCAACGCACACTTTGATCTTATGTGAATGGTAAAACCCTTGAAAGTCAAATACAGTCATCCAAAACGAGGTCGTCACGTCCTTCCTGGCAAAATTCAACTCTGCAAAGAAAACCCTTCCAAATCTGGACATCCAAAACCCATACACGCAAACATCTCATCACTATTCATGTGAAAATTCCGAGCTCGGCTCCACCACCTAACCAAACGACAGCCCGACCTCATCAGGACCCGCATCCCTACTAAGACACGGCCGTCAACTGACGGCTCCGGAGAACTGCGGCTGCTGAGGTTAAAGAACAAAAAGATGGAGGGGGACGGCAGCAGCAACGGCGGGGGCTCGGGGCGGAACACGCCGCTGTCGCACGTGGTGTCAGACTGTGTAAAGAGGTGGTTTCAAGATACCCTAAAGGAGGCCAAGGCTGGGGATCTGACTATGCAGGTGCTGGTGGCCCAGATGTATTACAGTGGTTATGGTGTCTCCAGAGATGCCCAGAAGGTCAACTCCTTGCCAAACATTTTTGTAACGTCTTTTGTGGTTTTATTGATCGTAAAGAAATTAGAAAACCCCAGTAGTGTACCAAAACAATAGAAAGAAAGAAAGATAGAAAACCAAATAGTCTTATATGCTTTTTTGTTGATTCTAAGTTTAAAGTTTGATTCTCTGTGTTAAGGAGATATATAATAACCCATTTAACCAAACTCAAGGAAGAAAAATCGTTTCTTCGTTCTTGAATGAAGAATTTCCTGAATGCAGAGTATTGAGGGTTGCCTTAGACTTATCTAACGAATTTTTGCAGCCAGAAAGAGCAGTTGGGATTTAGAGTGTGGATATTTGTTTTTACTCCTTTTGTTTAGTCATGCTCTTTATTTTTTCTGACTACCAGTTACTCTTATGTTTCATTTGTGTAAATGGTTTACGTTTTGGGCTGTCAGGGTAGAATTTGGATGACAAGGGCTTCAAGAGTTCGATCTTCAGTCTGGAAAGTTAGCAACAAGCGGCCAGGTGAGCTCCCCTACTTTTGTGATCGTGTGTGTATACTTACATGTGCTTTTTGAGTTTGTGTGCAGTATGTGCATAGTAAGTGTGAGTATGTGCTCATGCGTGTGAGGTTGTGGGTGTTGTTCTCAATTGCTCAGTCTGTTCTGCTTGACCCTTCTCAGGTTACAATGCCAGTGATTCTGATTCAGATGAGTTGATAGGTGATTCGTGATTTGAGCAAGATGGAAACTCTCCCTAATCCAGTTTGAAGGTGAGTTGGTTTCTTTGCATCTCATTCTCAGTTGGTCTTTGCATAAAATTTTCTGTTGGCCTTTTGTCCCAAGGTCCTCGCATTGTGCTTCATTAACTGTAGTATTAGCATCGGCCCTCAGCTTATGGCACCCATCCTCTCCTTTTTTTGTTTTTGTTTTGTTTGGTTGTGAACCTATGACGAAAGCTGAGTCGTTCATATTCTAAACCTAATTGACAATCATGCACTAGGATATCTTGTTCAATGTCTTTGCACAAAGATACCTATTTGCCAAACTGTAAGTGAAATTTGATAAGTTGAGCAAGTTTAAAGTATCATATCCTACATAATTATTTGTTTGAAGGAGCCATACCTAGAAGCAGTTCAGTTCATGCCAACAAGGCGATCTGCCCTTTTGTACCCCAATTTTGGAGTATATCATATGCCACTCTGTGATTTGGTTCCCGTTTGGTTTCTGCACAACAAATTTCGTTCCGGGTGCCTTTGCTTCATAGGTATTTTTCAGAATTTGTAAAATGAGTTGCCAATTGCTTCTTAGCTGGTGAATGAGTATGCGGTATTAACTGAATGATCTAGGGTTTTGCTGATCCTACCAGAAAGTGTCCAGTCTTTTCCAGTATCATATGATGTCGTGGTTCATATAAAAACATTGGAATCTGAAGACGAAAGGAAGGAATGAGTGTCCTGTCTATTCTAAGATCATTTGGTTTATTGGTCCTTGCATAAGGGAAAGACTGCAAGTAGAAAAATGTAAGAACGGAAGGAGGTGTCTATTTTTCTTATATTTCATTTTGTTTTAATGGTCCTGCAATGGTGATCTCGGGGAGAAAAAAGGAAAGTGATTTCTTGTTTCGTTTTTTCCCCCCCTCAGAGGAGGGGGTATGGAAAATATTGGGCAATCCCTCGTCCTTGGGTAATTGCATTCGATGATCTTATATTCGGTGTTAATTAGGAGGGCGGCTTGTAAATAAAGCTCCCACCGTTGCCGAGTCTGAGGAGGGTTATGTGTACTTGTGTCACATGGATACAGCCTTAGCTCTGCATTCTATGACCTCCAGGTTGTGATGGAGCAGCCTTGCTATTGTGCTAAGCGTATTTGGGTTTAGTCCCATCTATATCAAATCGTATTATTTTTGTCGAGACTACTAACAAAAATGCTGAAAGAATTTGTTTGCAAGTACGGGTTGCGCCCTGTGGAGATGGTATTGGCACCTTTTCTAACCACCATATGTCATGGTCACTCTTGGTGGTGAGTGACAAACTCTGCATTTGTTTTTTTTATCTTTTCCTGCTGCAGTTTTAGCCTTTGTAGGATCCTGCTACCTGCTACTGGTATCAAGTATTGCCACACTACATTTCTTATTCTGTTCAGCGGTAAGGTGGTTGCCCATGCCGTGCTGAGTTCACCTCCCTGGGCAGGTTAAAGATAGGCCATCCACGCCCGTCCGTACCCCAAGTAGAATGCAACCAAGGACCTTAAGAATAAATCCTAAATCTTTACCAGTTGAGCTGCCCCTCGGGCTTTAAATACCACATGCATTGATACACGTCTTTCCATTCCTTTTTGTGATATTTCCACCTTGCTTATTGACTGGAAGTAAGCGACCGTACTCTTCAAGTTTGAGAAAAGAAAAATCACCCTTTTGTGGTTAACCATTACATCCACCGGCGAATGCGGAAAATGGAGATATAAAACAAAGCTGGTAGACCAAGCGGCCCTCTCTAAATATCCGTCTCTGTCTTTCTATAAATATCGCTCTGTATCTATTATAGAGTTTCGGGTGTGAGCTGGCTTTTGACTGGGAGCTGGCTTGGACCACGGATAATTCTAGAAGGGTGGTTTATCCGTATTGGACGCATTTTGGATAACGATGCTCCGGTATCTTGGACCTTTCTCCTTAGTGTTGCGATATGAGTAGTAACATTTTTTGTTCTCTTTGTTTGATCACCCAGTCGTCACTCCTTGGCATAGTCGAAGTCTTGATTAACATTAAAAGTACTCTAATATCATATTTCTGTTGAGCACTGAAATTTGTTTGAGGAAAAATTGAAGTTAAGGCATGTAAAGACCATAGCAAAGGAATGGTTGTGGGTGAGCTGGGGAGATAGGGGTAGCAGTAATCATCTTTTGTGTGAATATACCCATCGTTACTTCTTAGTGCATGTCCTTCTTCTATTAGAAGTTCTGTGATTGAGTTTCTAGAAATACTATATAAGAAGTGAATATGGAACATCAATAGAGGAATGGCGTTGAGAATGTGAACTTTTTAAAACTCTTTTGTTTACCAGTAACTTTCGGGATTTGATAACCCCACTCCACAATTGGTTACTGACACTCCACTTTTCTCGTAAAAAGATCCAATAAGTGTCACTAGTAGATGTCTTCAGGTGGTCATAGTTGAGTGTGTGCTGCTAAGAGTGGAGTGTTGATATATACTCCGTAACATTTTTAGAATGGGTATATTATGTAAATGTTGTTTTGGCTTCGCGTCAACTATCTTTCTGAGCTCGAACATCTTTCGGCCCAAGCATATCAAAGAATTTATGAGTGGGAATAATTCAAAAGAAAGATACGATATGAATTTATATATTGAAAGTGGAGAGACTGGTAGTTCCTCTCCAAAAAGGGGCATATTAACTAATCTTATGTAAGCTGATAGCTACAAACATGTATGGGCTGCAGGGTAAGTGTAAATTATTTTTTTGACTCGAAATGGTTTCACCTGAGAAAATTGTTCATTCACTGGAAAACCATTTTACTTCATTTCATCTCAGAAATTTATGCCCTCATTTACCACTTTTCCTATTATGGAGCCGTATACAGCAAAATCCCTATAATTGGCTAGATCTTGCAGCGAAGTTAAGGAATCAAGTGTTTGGTTTCCTGCTGTAAATGATGAATTGAGGTTCTGAATGAGCTCTTAAGTGAAAAGGGTCAGGGAGTTCATGCATATCGTATAGTAAGATTCCTAGCTGGAATCTCTGAACTCACTGATGTGGTCCCTGAGTTCATCTTTTCAGTTCTAATTTTTGCTGTGTGTTCTTTTTTGGGTCAGCCTGTAGCAGAGCTTAGAGATATGATAATCTGCTTGCGACCAGAGAGAGTCAAACCCACATCACTGTGGTGGGTGGATCTGTATCCATTTACACTAACCCCCAAAGTTTCTCTAGGTCATGTATTCAATTTTGTGTGATGTAGATTTGTTTTACAGCTAATTAAGATTGATGAGTACGCTAAAATCAACCATTGTCATTATCTAGTTTTGCACAGTAATCTATGAGTGAACCATCATTGTAGCTTGTCATGTGAACACGCATAGTTATGATCAAGAGTTGATTCAAAGTTTAATCTGCTATTATCAGAGGAAAGGCTGATAAGAGGAGGTTTGGTGGCTTTGCCTAATTGGGCTTGTGCAACAAAACTGACACTTTCAATAGTGAAGAATGAACACTAGTGCAGGGAAAGAAACGGAGATAATAGGCAGTGCATGCGGACTGCGGATTGGAAGACTGCAAGTACGTGTAATGGATGGTTGCTGGTGTTGAGATCGAGTAAATGAGTAGTGTCTCCGGAAGGTGATCCTGACGTCGGTGCCGTCAAAGGGAATTAATGATCAGTCGTTAAGAGAGGTCTAAAGAAGAGTGGAATGCTGTAGATTTATAATTGGCAGAAAACATCCCTTAACCAGATGGTCAACAGCTCTATAGCCAAAACTGGGCAGTTGCACAGAAACCCGCTTCGACCATTTTCCCGCTCCGACCGTTTTCCCGCTTCGACTGCTGTTTTGTCCATTTTTCACTTTTCAGCTCTGTTTTTTTGCAATGTCTGATTTCTGAGGTCTAATTGCTTTAGTATCTTGACAGGGTCAGTCTGCCGGCCAGTCTGGTTTTTAAAACACTTGTTTATACATTCGTCCACTGCAATATCTTAATGTCAACCTTGCATTTCAGTTGCACGATGACATGTAGAATCAAATTATGGGCACATTTCTACGTTTCTCTATAATAATCTCCAAATTGAGCAGTTCTTTCAAGTTTATTTGACACCACCCTAAATGTTTTGCAGGGCCCCTTGCTTTCTTCCTACTCGGGCGCCATCGACGTGCTTGTAACGATCTTTGATTCGTTTGTTCTGCCCCGGATGCTCGTTGTTCAATTAGTTTCTTCATGGAAGATTATGTCACATTGCATACACTTGTTGTAGACGGTTATTCTCCTTTATTTTTCTGTCTATGGGTTATGTCCGGATATTCTTTGTACAATTTTTAGTTCATTGAAGGTTTGTGGCATTTTAATGGCTATTGTTTTCCTCTAGCAACTGTTTTGCCTTTTCTCGCTTTAGTTGGGTATTCGTACAGATTAGCTCGTATGCTAAAATAAGGGATAAAGATCTTATGTTGTACATCATCTTTACTGTAATAGTTTTAGTGACATCTTTTATCGTTAAAATACATGTAACGACATTTTTTGTGTTACACTCTGCGGACAGGTGAGACCAGTCCATAGATAATCATGCACATGGAGATTAGAGAGTCAAAGTTGGGATGAGCAATAAAATCTAAATTATAAGCAGTTGTTACCTGGATTTCAGATCAGATTAGGTGATATGTTGCACCTAATGCTTTGTCTTTTTGTTGAATATCAGAGTTGACCACTGTTTAACTAAGCTTTTCATTCCTGACTTCCCTAGATGCTCATAATAATAAAATAGCTTAGCTACGATCTAAGCAGTCTTCAAGTCTTATAATACAAGCAAACTCTAACATGGCCAATTACCAACTTGGATACGTATAAGCTGAGTTTTTGTCCTAAATAACCCTTTTTTATTACTTAATTACTTTTCTACCCCATTTTCAACCTTATTTATCTATCTAATTCATTATTTGAAAATTTCACTTTCAAACAGAGATTTCAAGCTAAGAAAACACGTTTTCAAGCAAACAGTACTAAATATATTGAAAACGTGGTTCTCTTAGCTTGAAATCTCTGTTTGAAAGTGAGATTTCAAAAAATGGACTAGATAGGTAAATAAAATTGAAAATGGGGTAGATGAGTAATTAAGTATTAAAAAATGGTTATTTAGGACAAAAACTCTGTATAAGCTTACACTCCTGTCCAATTAAGGTTAATGTTATCTCACTAATTTCTTTCGGAAAAAAATTGGCTGCTACTTGGATTTACATGGGAATAATTATAAATTATTAGATGACGATAATTAATGGCTGGTAAGTACTATTTTTAGTAATTTTTATTTAATAACGTTAAAAAAATACTTCTAAAAATTATCGCTTAAAGTGTTATCACAAATGCCGTTAAATACATTGAGCCGCCAAATTGTTTTCATTTTATTTCATATTGTAAGCCACACATTTATACTCAATTTGATGCCACATTAAGGAAAAAAGTGGCAAGGAAAAAGATGGAATATAAGTTTTGATATTTTATGGCGGTATTTATGACATTTTTCGAATTGTATCTTCCAGATTTATTTTTTGGTCGTCAGGTATCCTTCATTTTATGTGGCAGGCGAACAGCCAATTTCTTTGTGATTTATTATTGCTTTCTTTCTGTTTTTAGTAGTTAATAAAATAAACTTTTCAAAGTGACAGAGATCTCTTCTTGTACTTTTTGTTAGGATACATAAGACAAATCTGACTTTTAACAAATTAAAATATTTTGTGAGTGACACCCAAATGACATTATTAAAAGTTCAGCGTTAACGAGGATCGGTTCTAACTCTTGATCGATTTTAAGTCATATTTCTGTTACATGATTATTACGTCGCATCTCGCTATAGTCTGCTTCACTCGAAATGAAATTTAACGTTATGTACGAAGGTTGATTGTCCGTTCTTATGAACTTTATCCTTTCTTATTATAATCTGTTTCACTCGCATCGAAATTTAAAATCCCTTAATACTTTACATTACGTGTTAGACTGGCGTTAAAATTACACTGTCGATTATTCGTGGCCTTACATGCTTACTGATAAAAGTCCATGTATATCAGGGCATCTTTGTTCATGCTACGCAGGTTGTGTACCACATAGGAGCTGGCATGTTTCCGAGGTGATCAAGGTACAACACAGCATCATCGTCACCGTCATAATCATCACCATTTTTCATGCATCGAACCACCATTATACCACCATGGTCATCTGGGAAACCACGCCGACACAACATTAACTGCCATTGAAAGCAAGTAGGTACAATTTTGCTAGGTAACAACAAACGTTTCAAGAATGGTGAACGAGCCACTGCTTTCCAAACAAGATCATCAACATCAGCAACAACCAGTCGAGCCTTTGCCTTCGGATCTTCTCGTATACTTGTACGTTGGCCACTTCCTAGCCAGATGGGGTGCCAGGTCTCTCTCTCTCTGTCTCTTAAAAACTGTGTTCTTTTATGATGATGTTAGTAGACTTGTATCTGGGGTTCTCAGTTTTGCTACATAACTTGTGTACACACACATACACGCATCTGTGTGTAAAAATGGACTGGTGGCAAGAAAATAAGGTTTTGCAGTTAGCTCAACTTATTGTGGGCTGATTATTTTTTTTACCCTCTAAACTATCTCTCTTTTCCTTCAGTTGCATGATCATGATTTCAAAATATTTTTTTTTTTTTGGGGGTCGGAGAAGATCCTTTTCGCAAATAATTTAATTGTTGGATCATTGGATAAATTCCCAGTTGAAAATGCAATATTTTTCCTTTATTTTTCTTTTTGGACTAGTAGTTTTCCATACCGTAGTGATGTTTTTCATTTTCGTAGGGTAAGTGGTATTGAGGTATATATACCTGTTAAATTCATCAGTGATCAATCTTTGTCACAGCCAAAAAACTGTAACTACAGACTTTTTTTAGGTCCACCTAATGGTTTAATTCTCATGTTCTGCTAAAGTAAAAATTTCAAGTTGATTGGTTAGGGCTTTAGTGATCATTCCATTCACTCTATAAACTGTAAATGGTACCCTCAATGCATCATTCTGATTAGGATCTCCATTTTTGTTCTTTTTAATTTCTTTTTGTGGTATTAGGCTTACTTTGTATTGTTCTCCATCGCAGAATGTGGGAGTTTTCTGTTGGTTTATACATGATCAGCCTTTGGCCGGATTCTTTGTTTCTTGCTGCTGCTTATGGTGTGGTGGAAGCTGCTTCTACTGCATTTTTCGGGCCTCTTGTAGGACAAGGGGTGGATAAGTTGTCATATATCAAGGTTTGCTCTGGAGCTCTTTTCCCCATTGCCTCTATCTCATTTTGTAGTTACTATCTCATTGGGATAGAATGTCACAAAGAAGTAGAAAGCTCTTTCACCAATTGTTGATCATTAAAGATCTTCCTACGTTACAAGTGCCGTGAAGATGGTGTCTGTAACCTGTATGTATTTACTAGCTCTTGTAGTCAACTGATGGCAAGTATAGTTGTGGCCACCGAGAACTCATAAGTGTCCCAGGCCCAGGATACAAGGCTCCCCACAAGCACGGTTTTAGGGAGAGTTAGAGACACACAGCCTAATACTTGTTTCTATTTTAGATTTCAAAACCATGACCTCCGAATTACAATTGACAACTCTACTGGTGCGCGAAGGTTCACCCTCTAGGTGACCATTTTTAGGGGATTGTTTTTGCTATAGACATTTTCAGTTCGTCGTATTGGTGGTCCTTCATAACTCTTGGATTTTGTACTGGCAGGTTCTCCAACTTTGGTTGTTAACCCAAAACCTCTCTTTTATTGTTGCGGGAGGAACAGTGGTTGCAGTTCTGATGAAACCAGACCTCAAGTCAACAAATTTCATGGCATTCATTATCCTTGTTCTGTTAATCAATGTCTCTGGAGCTGTTGCTGTGCTTTCGACTCTGGCTGGAACCATCTTGATTGAAAGAGAATGGTGACGACACAAACTGCTTTATACGGGCCTAGAAAACTTTACACTTGATTTAGCTTTCTAAGGAACTCGAGGAAAAATGTAAATGTCAGTCATTCACTCCAAAGAGAGAGTGATGTTCAATTTTCTTATCCTAGCCTGAGTTTCCAGCTCATAAATTCTACCTATCATTTCAGTCTTAATTTTCTTTTCAACGGAATGCACGTTAAATCCTGTTTCTGAGTTTGCACATGTTTTTCCATTCCCACTTCCAATTCTTGGACTAAATCAAGGTCTCTTCTGAAGAAATGGGTGATAAAATCTTCTCATCTTGCACTACTGCATGTTTTATCTGTAATTCTAACCCAGTCATGCTTCAATTTCAGGGTTGTGGTGATATCAGAGGGCCACCCTCCAGAAGCACTAACAACAATAAATTCTATTATAAGACGTATCGATCTCATTTGCAAGCTATTTGCTCCTGTTGCCAGTGGCTTCATTATCAGCTTCGTGTCTTTGACAGCATCGGCACAGACTATAGCACTCTGGAATGTTACATCTGTTAGCTTGCAATATTGGCTTCTAATATCTGTATACAAAGGGATTCCAGCTTTAAGTGAAAGGAACCAAAAGAGGGTCACAAGACCCGTGACGACTGATTTGGAAGAGGACCCCTCAACCTCTGATGATAGACATAACTCGAGTTCATACGACGAGACTGATTCAGACTTGGCTGGAAAGACCCGTGAGAGGACTCTAATTGAGAAAATAGCTAATCTGTCTTATGTTAACGCATGGAGAGTGTACATGAGTCAAGATGTGGTACTCCCAGGATTGGCTTTAGCTTTACTGTATTTTACTGTCCTCAGGTGCACTTCTTAACAGAACTATATCCCATGATCAAGGTTGTGTTCATAATCAACTTAACAACACAATGATAAAGAGACTGGAATCTGTAGAAAAGTAAAAATACCAGTCAAAAGTTCTCCTCAAATTTGCGTACTTTTCGCTCTTCTCAGAGTAACATAAACAAATTTTTTCATAATTGTTTCTCTGCCTATGGGCTTGGACTCATTACATGCCTTTTGCAGCTTTGGAACACTGATGACTGCTGCATTGGAGTGGAAAGGTATACCTGCATATGTTATTGGCATTGCGCGCGGAGTGAGTGCTACAATTGGAATAGCTGCAACCTTCCTGTACCCCATTTTACAATCTCGTACTTCAACAATTCGAACAGGAATATGGTCCATCTGGTCTCAGGTAGCAATCCACTACTGTTAAGAATTTTTTCTTGATAAACATCTGATGTATAGTCAAATTGCGGATCATTGCAGTTGCAATTAGAGGGGTTAGCTGATCCTTCATATTGTGGCTATCTCTTTGAGGTTTTAATGCTCTTTTCATGCAGTGGATCTGCCTCTGGGTGTGTGTAGCTTCAATATGGTTTCAAAACAGCCTTATATCAGCGTATCTGCTGATGGGTGGAGTAGCAGCATCACGTCTCGGACTGTGGATGTTTGACTTGGCTGTCATTCAACAAATGCAGGTGAGGGAAAATTGTCATCCAAAAGCCCTGGAAATTCGTTGTGTCTTCTCATCGATCTCTTTATATTGAAATGTAGACTAAGTAGTTTTCTCTCATTAATTATACAGGATCAAGTTCATGAATCTGATCGTTGCGTTGTTGGAGGTGTTCAAAATTCACTTCAGTCAGTTTTGGACTTGATGACTTATGTCATGGGTTTAATCATCTCCAATCCCCAGGTTGATATTATCCTTCACGTCTAGCTTTAAAGTTTAACAAGTGAAATGGACATTAGTCCATACCTGTTTGCAGAGATAAATAATCGTTTCCTATGGTTGCATTGTCATTTATATGCACAAATAGGTCAAACAACTGTGCCAAGATAAGTTAACAACTCAGATTAGCTAGCTAGAGAAAGGAGAGTCGTTTGTTGCACGCAAGGTAAAATGCTTCTGGTGTTTAGAATCCATTATTACCTGGAGATACAAGGGCTTGTAACACAGAAACAACCTCTCTGCAATACCAGCAGGAAAAGCTGCGTACGTCTAACCCTCCGGGACAAATAAGGGCCTCATGCTGTGGGTAGCCTTTAAAGAATTATAGAGCTTGAGGGGGGTAAATTTGATCAAGTTCGAAAAGTGTCCTCAGCCAACCACTCAGTTGCTGCTCGACAACAGTGACAGTTTGTACGAAATATTGTCATTCAAGCCAACGACGATCATTGAGTTAATAATGCTTCCTCAAATGAGCCACAGTGCTACCAAGTCATTGCTTCTGCCTGAATACCATCATTGCTAGCACCCTATGCATGTTATGCTCACCAAATGGACTTGGTTGCCCATGACAAAGCTTAATTAACCTTCTCAAAGTGGGGTGTCTCCATGATCTTCATAGTACCTCAAACTTGCTAATCACTTAAACTCACAGCAAGCTCCAAACGAGGATTTCCATGCCATACCGATAAAGGGTGGTAATTAATGTTTTGCAGCTCTTTCTTGGAGTAATTCTTAGTTTGGGATTCCCTAAAACGTCACCTGTGGTGACAATCTGTGGGCCTGCCGCTAGAGCAAAAGGTGGGGACCACTCGCAGACATTGTCGGCATTCTGGCACAGTTGTGGTTGCACTTGTGCGTAGGTGGCAAACCCCAGTTCATTGTCACGATATATGATGTGTTGGAGACTCCCTAGTCCCTCCTAAGAATTTACTCTCTCTTATGCTCCAAGTGCACGCCTGGATCTTGGGCAGGACTCAAGGAGCCCTCAGTGGCTCTCATCCGAAGTAAGTCTGTCTTGTTAAAACCGGTCGCTCATGTTGTCACACTGGGAAAGTGGCTGCCACCAGGTGCATATTACAGCAAATAAAAGCGGCATTTGCACATCCCAGGGAGTTCTATTGTTTGAGCTGCCGAAAGAAACACACAAATATTCAATATACATCTCTCGGTGGTCCTCATTTGTTCTTGTGATTAGCAACATTCTTCGGTGCAGTTTTCACTTACCTCGACTTCCACTTCAACTTGCTCTTTCTGATACTTCTGGCCATAAAAGACATCAATGCTGCAACCCCTCCATCACCATACCTCGGAGGTACTACCTCCTACATTTGCACTCAGTTAAATCCCAAGGCCGATTTGCTCAGGTGAGCTGCAGAAACACATAGAACTCAGTGGAAATTTCTCAGTTGCCCTCCATTTGTGTTCCTGAGAGTGACAACTCTCCTCTGTGGAGTTCTCGCTTGCCTTGCACTTCCACCCCCTTCCACTTGTTCTTATGGTACTTCTAGGTTTAATAGTCAATAGAAAATTTGAATCACCTCATCACCATACCTCTGTGGTAATTGACTCCTCTAGTTACGGGTCAATAGAATATTTAAATAGGATAGATTTTTCCTTCATGTTTGAGGATTGACAGTATGAATCAGCTCATTCTCTTAAACGTTAAGCGAGTCTTTGTAATAGCCGTCGTTCAGTTTATTCTCACCAATTGAGGTTGCTTCATTAACTTCAGTCTCACTTCCAGCTATTCGCATTTTATTTGTCATTTGCTTTCTTGAAGAAAGCAAGCTCTACTTCCGTTTATAAGTTGGATGACGAGTATTTCCCCCAAGCATGAATAGTTAGTGTGATATCCTACATCGGATGTGAAATAGTATGAGATCGCCTTATAAGACCTTGCGTGTGATCTTAGAAGTACCTATTTGGCTAGCCCTTTTGAGGGGGGCATCGCTTTGTGTTGTGGCCGTGAACCGGGTCATTACAATTTGTCTGTGGCCTATCTCTCTCTTTAATTTACTTGGCCGTATATACTATCCTTCTGTTATGTCTCTCTAGCCATTGCTGCCTTTTCTTTGTTATTCTCTTTCTCTGTTTACTGAAAAGAAAATTCAAGACACATACACACACACATACATGAATCTAATTCAAATTTAACATAGTGCAAGGAAGATATAATAGCTTTCTTTTCATTGCTGAACATTTTCAGGATTTCTGGGAGTTGATCATTATTTCCTTTATGTTGGTCACACTGGCTGCCGCTCTCTACACACTACACATTTACCGTGTACGGAACCACCTCTTTCACTTTGACAAGTATCTTCAAATGATTAAATGGTCTGTAAGATCATCTTAGACTTCCTTTAAATATAGAGCTGAAACTCTTTTCCTTGTTGCATGTTGTGGCTGTTATGATGCTGGTGAAACTCTTTTCCTTGTTGCATGTTGTGGTTGTTATGATGCTGGTTAAACTGTCAATCGACCACATCCTTTGTAAATAACTCGGAGACATAGTATATGATATCAATGCACATGTATGACGATGTGTTGGCTACCTATGTTATAATCCGTGTTCGTTTGCCTTCTTGATTTCTGATACCAAATCTTGTGTTCCATATCTATGCTAATACTTTTAGGGGGAAGGTACTAGCTGACAATGTGACCAATCGGTTTCCCCCATGTGAATCAATCCACGAATATACATATTCCGATGTTCTTCATAACTTCGCGGAGAAAATGGTCTACTCAAAGTTCTATCAAGTTCTGCATTTACTGTGTCTATCCCATGAATTATTGCGTAGAATGTTGTACGTTGGGTTTATTTTATCAAAGGAAAACATGCTAAAGCATGATGATAATCGCTTTTGTATTGAATTTCCTGCACACACACGGGCGAGTGCAGTCATAATGCAGCAAACAGTCACGCAAATCAGACTTTGTTATTATAGTGATTGCCTGATTGAAGCAAGCAAAGACAGAGGAATGTGTACATATTTGATATTTCCCTCGGAGAAGCATGTAGGTTTTTTTGGATATAAGAATATGTACTTGGATTCTGTTGGTGATTGGGTTATGTGGTGCAATTCCATCTTGAGCCTTTACTCCCCAGTTAGCAACTTATGTATTCTGTGGGTTTGTACTGGTGATGGAGATATATGGTGCAATTCTCATCCTTTTCTAAGTCCCTGCCTCCAATGCCCAACTTTTACCAAGAAATGCTTAGACATCTCTATTGGAAACATGATTCATTTTCCTTCTTGGAACACAGAATATGGGTCTATTAGGCAATTTGTCTCTCTCTGCTTTAGACAAGTTGAAATTTCACCATTGCATGGTTTGAAGTGTCAATCTCCTTCCACTTCAGTAGTTAGGCACACCAACTAGCCACATGGTTTCATATTTGTTGCCTTCTCTGAATCTATACATGACAAATCCTAGAAGAATACAGTACAAGGAGCCATATGCAACCCTCTTGAAAGCAATGATGCCAAGTGCCACTGGCCTAATTGAAAGGTGACAAGTGTTACTCGCCCAAGAATATAATCAAACTTAATCCCATATATGAGAATGAAACCAAGATACAACTATATGGAAGAAAACAAGGACCTCAAGCTGCTTTATCAATGAATTGATTTGTAACCTAGTGAGCGCTGATTACTACGGAAATGGGAACTTACCTAGTGAAGGTCTTCACTGGCACTCTTACCCAATCTTCTGCCGGACACCATCTCGTGGCTTAAAGATTATGGCAGGCAACCCATGCTTCCTGCACCAGGTAGTATCTGAACCCCATCGACCTAAACAAATGGTGATTTCCCCAGATGGTAACTTCACTTCTATTATATATATATATATATATATATATATATATATATACGAGCCTGCAAAGTTACATACGTTTTGAATGTGGAAAATGAAAGTTTAAGCCGTGGGGATGTCCTTGAGCTATTCTTTAGTCTTGTGCATGCAAATTAGTGCAAAGAAAAAAAGGCGTACGATACCCAATATGATACTAACAGAAAGACCAGGATGTCGCAATTAAGGAACGGAGAGACTATTTTGCATCTAATGTAGGATGTGATGCAAAGATACTCTTAGCAGAACATATTTCATATGAAGCGCTCTATAGTTAGGGTTCACGAAATTAATGAAACCATCACCCCGTGGCCCATCTCTCTCTCTTCCCCCCCCCCCCCCCCCCCCTCCCTCCCTCCATCCCCCCCTCCTTTCAATTCATTCACTTTTGGAGCCTAGCTTCTCAATGCAGCTATAAGTTTTATGTATCAAGCTCAAGTTATTGAACTTAATTGAGAGTGAGCTTTCCTTTATAAAAATCAACCTAATCCTAAAATACTTGTTAGGGAGATAAAATAGGAAACTAGTGTCCATCAAAGAAGTACATGTATATACATGTACAAAATGGTTCAACTTGGCTTGAAAGTTTAAGTTATAAGAACTTGGTTCCAAACATGTCCAACTTATTTTTCACATTTCCTCGCGACGTGAAACTAAAACAATACATGCAGGTAGAATAAACTTTGGTATTTTAACTAACGGTCGGTCCCCAAGCTATATGAAATGCTGTGCACGTTTTTCACCAGACGACACTTTATAATATAGTCAAACTGAAAAAGGCAAGCACTTCATTAAACATGTTTAAATTAGCCGTCAGATAATATCAACAGAGACAAAGACAGACAACTTATAATATTTACCGAACAACAAAAAGACAAGCACTTTATTATTAGAGCTTATTGAATCAATGTAATTGTTTGTTTGTACTAGATGCACAAGTCTCAATAGTTGTTAGAAGTATAGACCTACTGAGAAGAATGAGATGATCCACTCTTACCTAGTGAAGGCATTCCTCTTATGTAGCCTGCTTTAGTTCACTCACCCAGCTTTCAAAATGTGTTCTTTCGAATTTCATCTCATGACTTCAGATTAAGGCAGGCAGAACCATGATGCTACACTTGGTAGAATCTGAACCCTTTCCACCTAAAAATCAGTCACTTTCCCCGATGGCAGCTTCTCTTTTCTTGTCCCCTTCCTCCATCCCTCAAATGAGACCTTTTGTTACTTTATGTACGTTCTTGGTAAACTAGACATACTATTTAAAAACAAAGAAGTATACATGCTTGGGTTGAATATACTTGTATCTATATCAAGTAGTTTACATTGTGAAGCAGACAACCTAATTCCATTGACTGACATTCTTTGGAACACAGCTTCCGAGTTTACAGTTGAATTACTGAATAGAATCTGTACGCAATGGCTGGGATCCCATATGAGAATGAAACCAAGATACAACTGTATGGAAGAAAACAAGGACCTCATGCTGCTTTATCAATGGATTGATTTGTAACCTAGTGAGCGCTGATTAGTACGGAAATGGGAACTTACCTAGTGAAGGTCTTCACTAGCACTCAACCCAATCTTCTGTCGAATACCATCTCGTGGCTTAAAGATTATGGCAGGCAAACCATGCTCCCTGCGGACCCTGCACCAGGTAGTATCTGAACCCCATCGACCTAAACAAATGCTATGGTAACTTCACTTCTACTGTTACGAGCCTGCAAAGTTACATACGTTTTGAATGTGGAAAATGAAATGTATTAATGTTCTTAAGTTGAAGCCGTGGGGATGCCCTTGAGCTATTCTTTGGGTTGGTTTTTAGTCTTGTGCATGCAAATTAGTGCAAAGAAAAAAAGTGTGCGATACCCGATATGATACTAACGGAAAGATACGGATGTCATAATTAATTAAGGAATGGAGAGACTATATATTATGCATCTAATGTAGGATGTGATGCAAAGATATACTTATAGCAGAAGAACATATTTCATATGAAGCGCTCTATAGTTATGGTTCACGAAAATATTTCATATGAAGCACTCTATAGTTATGGTTCACCAAGTTAGTGAACCCATCACCCCGTGGCACATCTCTCTCTCCCTCTCCCTCCAAGTAAAAACCTTAGATTTGGATTTTAAGTAACCTCAGTGTTGGTGAAACCGACTTGCAATCTCATTATATGGATAATCCTAGAAAATATTCAATTCTTTCATTTTTGGAGCTTAGCTTCTCAATGCAGCTATAAGTTGCATGCATCAAGTAAATCTAGCTACGACTCTAGCCACAAGTAAACAATGTTATGCTCCTAAAATACTTGTTAGGGAGATAAGATAGGAAACTTTAAGGCTCTGTTTGAAATCACTTTTAATTTTGTTTTCTGTTTCAAAAAAAATAAATTAAAAACCAAAACCAAAATCAGTTTAATTTTTATTATTTACAAAAACAAATGGGTGTTTGATTAACCAGTTTTTATTTTGTGGTGGTTACAGTGGCAGTGGCCGGCGAGCAGTGGTGCCCGATTGGGGACGGTGGCCGGTGGGTGGCGGTGTGGGGGTAGTGGTGGTTTTATTACAAAAACCAAAACTCCAAAATATGAGTTTTCAAAAACATACATGTTTTCAAAACTGGTTTTCAAAACTGAAGGGGAGAAAAAACGAAAATTATGTATCAAACGCGTTTTTTTCTTCAGTTTACAAAACTGGAGACAAAACTGAAAACGAAATAGATTTGAAACGCTGTCTTAGTGACCATCAAAGAAGTCCGTGTATATATATACATGTACAAAATGGTTGAACTTGACTTGAAAGTTTTAAGTTGTAAGAATTTGGTTTCAACCACGTATACATGTTCAATTTATTTTTCACATTTACTCGCAACGTGAAACTAAATAATGCATGCAGGTAGAATAAACTTTTGTATTTTAATTAACAGTCCCCAAGCATGTGAAATGCTGCACACGATTTTCACCTGACGATGTTGCGGAGACAACATTTCATAATATGATCAACCAGAAAAAGACAGGTAATTCATTAAACTTGTTAAAATTAGCCGTCAGACAATGTCACAGAGACAAAGACAAAGACAAAGACAGACAACATATAATATTTACCGAACAACAAAAAGACAAGCACTTTATTAGAGCTTATTGAATCAATGTACTTGTTTGTTTGTACAAGATGCACAAGTCTCAATAGTTGTTTGAAGTATCGACCTACTGAGAAGAATGAGATGATCCACTCTTAACTAGTGAAGGCTTTCCTCTTATATAACCTGCTTTAGTTCACTCACCCAGCTTTCAAAATGTATTCTTTCGGATTCCATCTCGTGACTTAAGATTAAGGCAGGCAGAACCATGATGTCTCCACTGGGTAGAATCTGAACCCTTTCCACCTAAAAATCAGTCCGCAACTTCTCTTTTCTAGTCCCCCTTCCTCCATCCCTCAAATGAGACCTTTTGTTCTTTTGGGTACGTTCTTGGTACACTAGACATACTATTTAAAAACAAATAAGTATACATGCTTGGGTTGAATATACTTGTATCTATATCAAGTACGGAGTAGTTTACATTTTGAAGCAGATAACCTAAATTCAATTGACTAGCATTCTTCGGAACACAGCCTCCGAGTTTAATAGTGAACTACTGAATATAATATGTACGTAATGACTCAGGATCCTCTGTTGTACAAATAAAAGAGGGTTGCTAAACAAATTTGAGGAACAAAAGATTGTCACTTAAGCTATAACAATAGCGACAAATCAATAAACCCGTTACGACATTTGTGTTATATATATAGCAGCAATTGATTCTTACCCTATGCAATGGTTTTGAATCTCTGAACGTGCAGTGAAGTATTCTTTTCAAAAACTTTCGCAAAACAACTTGCTCTAACCCTACTACATTATTGGGTGTATAAGTAAACAGAGTGCAGTCAACTTAATATAGGAATACAAGTTCAGGAAAATATTGAGTGCACCAGAAGTTATATATCCTCCAAATAACACCGCAGGAACAGGCACAAAACAAAGCTTTTATTTGAGTAATGTACTGAATACTGATCAATGCCAGATGCACAAGTCTCCAACTACTGAGAAGAATGAAAAGAACAGCTTACCCAGTGTAGGCGAACCTCCAATTCGGGTGCTTTACTGTTCCCACTCTATTACTTTAAAGTTGGTTTTCAGATTCCATCTCGTGATGACTTGAGATTATGGCAGTACAGAGTGCAATCAAAATAGGAATATAAGTTCAGGAAAATATTGGGTGCTCCAGAAGTTATCCTCCAAATAACATCGCAGAAACAGGCACAAAACAAAGCTTTATTTAAGTAATGTACTGATCCAATACCAGATGCACAAGTCTCCAACTACTGAGAAGAAAGAAAAGAAGAGCTTACCCAGTGTAGGCGAACCTGCAATTTCGGGTGCTTTACTATTCCCACTTCATTACTTTAAAGTTGATTATCAGATTCCATCTCGTAACTTGAGATAATGGCAGGCAAAGCAAGAGTAGTAATGCTTTCCAGACTTGGGCAGTGTCTGATAACCTAATCAAATGGTCGTTTTCCCACTCTACTAACTTCACCATTGTAGTTGCCTCCCCGAGTTCCATTAGATAAATGGTACTCATTTTTCTTTCTGGGTTGTTCTTGAAAATGATGTATTCTTGCATTGAAGTGCAAACACAGTGATGTCCCATCTATTTTAATCCGAATTTCATAAGGAAAAGAAAAGGGTCATGCTAAAAAAGAAATTAAAGGACCCTCGTTGATATTCGTTCGTTTTACAATGATTAAGGTTACTCTGGCATTTTGTATTACTCGAACTGAAAACACCTAAAATGTGTTTTCAGCTCTCAAACTTAACCCAATATAAGAAAAAATAGCTAATTTTTTTTGGAAAATGATTAAAGGATTTCAAACTGAATATGAAAATCATGAAAATGAAAACAGAAAATGAAAGCAGTTAAATCCCTGGGATTAAAGGTATTTAAACCCCATTGAAACTCCTGTAAGGTGAAAGTTAAATCCCTTTGTATAGCAATATTTAATAATCGCTAAATATTTTTAAAGACTTTTCTACAAATACTTCCAGCGATGATTTCTAGCAGTAATTATTAGCGTCATTAAATATTAATTACAAAAAATATTTAACAATAAATTATTATTGTTGTGCGAGAATTTATAAGTATCTTCTTATAATTCGAATAGCAAAAAAAACTATATGAGTTGTGGCCTGAGGGGTAGGCCCAAAGGTAGTACTTGCCAGTACCAAAATCTCTTTTTGACGATCTGCACCCTTTGCTAAAAGATATGTGCTGTAGGATATTAAGAACCTAGAATTAGCATCAAATCCTATTTTGTCTTCCATGTCTTGCATCTGCGGATGCATTGGCATACCGTATTGCAACTTGCTATCTTGACTTTGAGCATCGCTTCTCTTTGGTGGAACAAAAGTATCGATAACCTGTAGCAACAAATCAAATTAGAGTAAGAAATTTGTTTTGACGTTTTGAGGCCAACGCCAAAACAAATTATATTTTCCTTAGTCTAGAAAATATCGGATGGATGGTCTTAGATCAATAATTCAGACAGACCATCTAAGATCGTTGAACATTTTATAAGAACCAATTATATTTCCCTTAGTTTTTCTTGCTTTCAGATCAGATTTCTCTGATTCAAAGGTGTAAGATGCTCTAAAGAACTTTCCAGCAAATAATGATTGTCACTTCAATCAGAAGATCGATCACCCCCTATTATAAAATTCATTCATCCGCCGAAAGTCATAAGATACACGAGTCTCAATGTTTATGGCAAGTTGTGACTTTGGGGCCTGCCTGAGTCCATACCTCCCTGACCAAAAGTTTGCACCTTTTTTGACACCCACATGAACAGAGCCGTTCTTATCAGGGTAAGGCTGGTACTCTTGCAAGGCCACTCATAAGTACGGCCTTACCTCACCCCCTCCCCCCACGGAATATATATCTTCTTTAATTGGGACAGCCACAGACTGGGGTCAATTTGTCAATATAGAGATTTCTTGGGAATTAGGTACCCTGATGAAAAAATATTTAAGTATATTACCCAACTTAAAATAAGGGGCATTCTAGAGAGTCGTAGGATAATATGACCAATAGAATAACGAATACAGACATAATATTGGATACATTCTATTTCCATGTAAACAATACATAAGGATCGTAGGATCCTCTTTCATCAAATAGGAAGGACCGTAACTTACGTAAAACGTAAACAACCCAACAAGGCTTTTGAGCGTCCGGCTTCGCCATCGCAGTCTGCATGAATCCAACATAACAACAACAACAAAAAAAAAACAAATTTGCTGCGAGACCGAATGATCGATTTTTTCTGAATCTTTTTACGTACGTTGAAACTACTCACACGTTTACTAGTTTGTTCATTCTTCAGTTAAGAGCAAGGTATTTTATTGTGACATCTTCTATTGACAAATATTTCGTTGAGCGGTAAAGTATGCAAAACTGATTCGCTGAATTTTGTGATCCAGTTTCCGACTCATATGTTTGGAACTAAGTTCTTTTTGGTCGAAAAGTAATCTGGTTAACGGACTTTCATTCCCAAAATAAAGAGTATATGCTTTTAGAAAATTGATATACGTACTTAACTTTATAGCGCAACATCGATATGCTTTCGACCAAAGATACCGCTAAAATTTTTTAGCGATAAAAGCAATACCACCCACCAGGTACAGGTAAACAGCAGAATATTATTATTCTCAGATTTGAAATTTCGAAAGTGGTCGTACAATCCGCACTTGAATGTGTCCTTCCTCACATAGTTCTCCACCATATGAACTGGTCTACGTAATGACCCGAGGGCTTGAAAAGGACTTTTTGCATCCCGGAAATGCCCCTGTCAGCCACCCTTTATTTACCGTAATCCTTTCTGTCCTTTCCCGTACGGCATTATCATTGCTCTACCCAAAGACGATTATACCCCCAGCTTTAAACCTTGAACTCGAAGAGAATACCTTGATGAGTTACTGAATTGCTATTTGCTGAAGATGAAAAACGTTACCTTGGTTTATGAATTCATAGGACTCGTAACTTCGATGACAATCTACGAGGTCTCGTCGTCGCGTTTCTATTATGTTCTCTGAATTTTGGGGTGTTTAGATGTCAAATGGATCATGGAATCATAGGTCTTTGTCATTCTCGGCTCTTATTTCTTTATGGTCTTATCACAGTCATTCTGAAGAAAAATATTTGTATAAGTGTTGTTGTTAATTTAATTTTTCTATATGTTATACCAGAGCAAAAGAAGATAACAAACTCAAAATTTCTAATTTCAAAAGCAGATTAATTTTTGTACATTTCTTATGTAGACCAAAAGTCGATCAGAAGAACGTGGTTAATCTAACTCAGCAACTTTAGATAGTAACTGCATTTTCAAACCATACTCTCCACTTGAGACTAATTAGTGTTATGTAAAGATCAATGTTAAACTTTATGAAATGGCTTCAAGTAGATTGTGCAAGGTAATGTTAATAGGAGGGACAATTATTGAAGATGGCAAAGGAGAACAATATCCAAAACATGATACTGCAAACGGATTCTACAGTGGCGTGCTAACAAAAGGAAGAAAACTTGAATCACCAACTGAGGGTACTGATTGCAGATTGTAAACACAAATACCTGATAACCCATACTCTACGGGAGGGCAACAAATGCGCGGATCTCTTGGCAAACATGGGAGTTGATCAACCACAAACCCTTGTTCGCCCGAAAGAACCCAACATGGATTTACAACATTTCTTGCTAGCATATTGTAGTGGAATAGCCTTTGAGAGGCATAATTAGTCTGTGTTATTTTCCTTTCCAACAAAAAAAATGTTTATAAGAGCGATGGAGAGAAACAAGGATCGGGAAACTGAAAAGGGGCATAAACTCCCTAAGTAGGATGAACTATCTTCGCTTGCAATTTTGTGCTGTCAGGTGAAAATTCATTTCTTTTTTAATCCGATTGGCACTATCATTTTTCCTTCCTAAACAAAATATAAATATCAAGAATAACCTATTTTTATGATAAGTCTATTTATTGCTGGAGATAGGATATCAAGCTATAGGGCAATAACGTCCTTATAAAAGACCCATACATCATCTGACCAAACTTTTTGTAAAAGCCAAAAAGGGTAATATAGTAATCCAACAGTCTTCTTCCTCACTCAGATGGCAACTACACAATGCAATGCCTGTGTTTTCTGTTAACGGTTACTTCTAAATCTTCCAACATCCCCATGATTACCCAAGTACAACACCACCCATTAAACAAAAACCTACATCTCCACCTCCATTCTCATAAGATAACCCCATTTCTCAGCTCCCAAAACCCTTATTAAGAAGCTTTAAGCTTCCATTTTATTTAATCTCCCAAACCCTATACTTGATTCCCTTCAAAACCCTTAAAATTTGACTCTTTTGACCAAAATGAAGAAGCAAAAGCAGACCCATGTACCCAGTACAAATTACTTCGATCTTCTCTCTGAAGAAATCGTTTTCTCCATTCTTGATTTCCTTGATGACAACCCATTTGACAAGAAATCGTTCTCTTTGGTGTGCAAATCTTTCTACACTACAGAATCTTTGCATCGTAGAGCCCTAAAGCCCCTTCGTTCAGAGCATCTAACCAAGATTTTACATCGTTACCCTTGTATCACCAATCTTGATCTCTCCCTTTGTCCTAGAATCGATGACAGCTCCCTCACCGTTATATCAAATGTTTGCAAGAATATGTTGAGATCTATTGATTTGTCAAGAACTAAATTTTTTACCCATGTGGGTCTGTCAAATTTGGTGGTGAATTGTGTGAATTTGGTTGAGATTGACTTGTCTAATGCCACTGAGTTGAAGGATCCGGCAGCGGCGGCTATTGCCGAGGCCAAGAATTTGGAGAGGCTGTGGCTGGGGAGGTGTAAGGCCATTACTGATATTGGGATAGGGTGTGTAGCTGTTGGGTGTAAAAAGTTGAGGTTGATTAGCTTGAAATGGTGTTTGGGTATTGGTGACTTGGGGGTGGGATTAATTGCTGTGAAGTGTAAGGAGATTCGTAGCTTGGATCTCTCTTACTTGCCGGTAATTGAACTTTACTTTTCTGTTTGGTACTATGCTTATAGATTGTCATAATCTCGTTTTTCTTGTTCAAGTTGTAAGTATGACTCTCTATTTATCACTTTACTGTTTCTGCTTTCACTTATATTTGTATAGTTCTTGTTCTAGTTGCATACTTGTGCTTAATTGAGATATATCTGTCATTGTATCTTTTCTGGAATTGGTTACTGTGCTTCATCTCTATGGGTTTTGTTTTTGTATTTTATATTCACCATATTTGTGAAGTGATTTAGCACGATGTTGGTATTTATTTTCGGCTCTTCTGACTTGTCAAGGTGGTGGTTACAATTACGTGGGGGGTCAAGATGATTACTTGTTAGTCTATATCGAAGAATCTCCATTTTTATGATACTACAAATTTATTTCTTGTAGGGAGTAGTGCACTCCCTCGTACAAAAGAGCTATGTTCATCCGAGTGTCTCAAGCTATTGCATAGGCGCGTAACAACAGTGCCTGTTGAACATGCGCCGTTGGTATAAAAAATTCAAAGAAATGGTTTTTATATGTTTAATGTGATGACATAGGTCCGACAAAGCCTCAAATCTCAATACATAATGTTGGAAATTGCCTACTTCTCATATTTCAGTTTGTATACCGAATAATCTGTAATGAACTCTCAAAGATAAAATATTGTTTCTACTTCTTTGACATAATATCTCTTTCATCACATATTACGTAATAGGTCAAAACCATTAGTGAAGTTCTTCTATGACGATATAGTGATATCACGTGCACTTTTGCATATAAGCAGCTTTGATAGATATTTCGGATGTCGGCTTTGACATGTATCAAACATCTGCCGAGGGCCTCTATGATATAAATTCCTTGTATTCTAAGTGATTGACGTGTGGCGGGTGTACAAGCTCAAATAGCATTTACTTCCATCAGAATAGGAAAGTTTATACTTGGCACTTGTGCATGCTAAGCCTTGGGATTAAATGGGAACCACACGAAGGAGTGTTTCTTGATAATAGTGAATAGCACTTCTCCACAGCTTGGTTCCTGACTTGAAGTATGAATGGCTGGCATTTAATTTAGTCTTCCTTTCATCCGTTTATTTGTTGCTCTTCTTTGGGGGTGAAGACATCTATATTGTTACATTACTGCCTTTCCGGTATAATGTTATTAAACCTTAAAGTTTGGTTTGTGACGCAGCAACTTATTTGTGATGTAAATCATTTCCCGATTAAGTGAAGGCTGTTTCCTCCGATGGTACTTCTTTTGACTGATTAGGCTTTCTTAGGTTTGATAGTTATACGTAAAGCTGGGGACTGAGGACTTAGTTACGTATGCTGGTCTTGTTATCCCCATGCCAGCAGTGGTACTGGAGTTATACACATGGTTCCATTTACTGCTGAAGTTTGTAGCTCTGTTGGTCAACAGGGCAGGTTCATATTTTATGCCACACATTAGCAAAATTGTCTTATATGATTGTTCATGGTCTTTTTAGTTAAGTACATAATTGGTTATATGTGTTTAGTCAAGCAGTTATTAATTACATCTCCTTTTCTTCGCTGCTGGATATAGTTGCAGAGAATTCTTGTATTTAATTTGCCTTCTTTCCATGCAGATTACAAAGAAATGCTTACTGCCAATCTTAGAATTGCAATATCTGGAAGACTTGTATCTAGAAGGGTGCTTTGGCATCGATGATGACAGCCTTGCAGCCCTTAAAAAGGGATGCAAGTCCCTAGAGGTAAAGCAAAGTTTCCATCAGACCACCAAGAAGTAGTTTCGAACTGATAGAAATTTTGCTAGATAGCCAACTAATCGTATTTCTTGTAACAGACACTTGATATGTCGAGTTGCCAGAATGTTAGCCACGTTGGTTTGTCTTCGCTAACGAGCGACACTGCGTGTCTACGCCAACTTATCTTAGCATATGGCTCTCCAGTAAGTGTTTTAGCTCCCTATCTTGTTTCCAGTAGTGAAGTCTTTCCTCCTCCCTTGTTTTGTTAATTTTGGCTCATAAATTAGCTGTTGGTGTTTCAGGTAACTCTTGCTCTTGCTGACAGTTTGCAAAAGCTTTCTATGTTGCAATCGATAAAGTTAGATGGTTGCCTTGTTACATGTCCTGGGCTGAAGTCTATTGGGAATTGGTGCATATCATTGCGGGAGCTAAGCTTGAGCAAATGCTTAGGAGTGACAGATGAAGGCCTTTCTTCCCTTGTGACAAAACACAAGGACTTGAGGAAGCTAGATGTCACGTGTTGCCGAAAGATAACTCACATTTCAATTGCCCACATCACAAATTCGTGTACCTCCCTCACTTCTCTCAGAATGGAATCCTGTACCCTGGTTTCAAGAGAATCATTTGTGTTGATTGGACAGCGTTGTCAATTTCTTGAGGAGCTTGATCTTACAGATAATGAGATTGATGATGAAGGTTTCCCCTTTGCCATGCTGCAGCTAAATTGGAAATTACAGTATTTTGGTGTACTCATTTGAGTTTTCTGTGCAGGCCTGAAATCCATCTCAAGATGTTCCAAGCTTTCCAACTTAAAGCTAGGAATTTGCCTCAACATAACTGATGAGGGGCTTGCACATATCGGCTTGTGCTGCTCGCAACTCATAGAGCTCGATCTATACAGGTCAGCCACTTACAACCACTGCTTCTTTGGGGTTATATGCTCACCGTCAAGAAGTTTGACCTATAATGCTTAGTGCTAGTAATTTTTCTGCTATGGTGTGGAGAGTGAGACTCGTTATTAAGAAAATTTGCTAGTTTAAGTAACTGGATTAACACAGCCGTCACACCCTCCACAAATTTTCTTGCCTCATTAGTTTGAATGTCATTTTTTTTTTCAGGTCTGTTGGAATAATGGATACCGGTATTTTAGCAATTGCTCATGGTTGCCCTGGCCTTGAAATGGTTAACATAGCATATTGTAAAGAGATTACGGACCATTCCTTGATGTCATTATCAAGATGTTCGAAGTTAAACACGCTTGAAACTCGAGGCTGTCCTCTTATCACGTCTTTAGGTCTAGCAGCTATTGCTGTGGGATGTAAGCAACTAGCCAAGCTAGACATTAAGAAGTGCTACAACATCAATGATGCTGGGATGATTCCACTTGCTCACTTCTCTCAAAACCTCAGACAGGTACTTTGCCTCTCCTACATCCCGTTGCTGGTAAGGTATCAAGTGGAAAGGAACCATTGATTTCTAACATTAGTTCCCTTCATATGAATGCAGATAAATTTGTCGTATAGCTCGGTCACAGATGTTGGGCTCTTGTCCCTTGCCAGCATCAGCTGTCTACAGAGCATGACTATCCTTCACTTGAAGGGTTTGACTCCAAGCGGCCTGGCAGCTGCTCTGTTGGCATGTGGAGGACTTACAAAGGTAAAGCTCCAGGAGTCTTTCAAGTCGTTGTTACCACGACTTCTTTTCGAACATCTAGAAGCCCGTGGCTGTGTTTTTCAATGGAGGGATAAAGCATTTCAGGTATGTTCTATCATAAGGCACATCCATTTTCTTTATTTCCCTTCATTTAAAGCAATGTCTACCCAATATAAATCTTTTGAACTCGAAGTTGTGATGAAAACAATAGTTCTAGTTTTTCTCTTCCAACTCATTAGATATTTCAACACCCTTGAAGAAGCCTGTATGATGGCTTTATTTCTGTTCAATGTAGATTATTATTGAAATGGCATTGAGGTCAACATTCTACTATTTACAGGCTGAAGTAGACCCGATATTTTGGAAACTACAGCTGGAAGATGTTGAGTAGATTTTGGTATCTTGGGGAAAATAAGGTTCCACCCTTTGTGGACAACCACTTGGAGGAGTTGCAGTGTAGATTTCTGAAGCTTCTTATGTTAGATTGAGTGGTATCTCTTGCCACCTCCAAAGAAAGAGGTGCAGCATTCAAGTATGGACGTGGACATGTGTTCGTTTTTCCACTTTAGGTACATATAATCTGATGAAGCATTGGTCGTTAAGCTATGGCAGCACCGACAGAAGCATATTTGTAGCAGCTATGGAGTTTATCTATGACCTTCGGTCAGATTCCACGTAAAAGTTTATCTTCTTATTGAGACTCAGAATGGGTCTTATGTTAGATGAAGTATGTCTCCAGTTAAAAGTTTTTATCTTGTCAATAAGACTCAGGATGGGGGGTCTTGCACAGAATTACACGTACTGAAGTTTATCTTCTTAAGACTCAGAATGGGTCTTGTATGGAATTATATGTACTGTAGTCACTGCTTTGGTAACACTTTCAATTTTGATTTTCTGTTTCAAAAAAAATAAAATATCGAAACCAGTTAAATTTTTTTTTATTTACAAAAACAAATGTGTGTTTGATTATTTTGAGTTTTTTTTTTGTGGTGGTTTGCAGTAGCGGTGGTGGGGCGTGGCGGTGATTGGTGGTTGTCGGTGGTGGGAGGGTGGTGGTGGTCTCAAAACTGAAAATCAAAAACTTCTTTTTGGAGTTTTAAAAAATAGTCATGTTTTCATAACTGGTTTTCAAAACTGAAGGAACAAAAAAAAAAAAAAAACAAAAAATTGTGTGCCAAACGCGTTTATTTTCTTCAGTTTACAAAACTGGAAAAATAAACATTACAGGCGTCGTTCTTCCAAAACGACAATTCTTTAGTTTGATATGGAAAGTGCCATGATTGTTGGTTTTTTGTTGCAACAGTAGCAATCGGAGGTATGCTTGAAATAAACTCTGAAGTGGGCCAACACTTAGGCCTCGAGTATAACAGCTCATAGTTATCGTTTCGGCATATCTTTCCATTCTTCACTACATATTATCGTTTATGGGTGTGTTCCAGACGTCTTCGTTCGTACTGAATTATCGATTTAAGACCTGTCCTGTCCCAGAACAAAAATCGCACTACTCGTTGGGACTTGTCTCGTCCCAGAACAAAAATCGCACTCAAAACTCCTTGGCAAAGAGAACAAGGGCATTGGTGGTGGTGTAACATGGGCACATGAGTTCTTTGGAGTGAACTTCTGAAAAAATGGAATTCATGGCTTGCCTTCAAGTTACAATTCAGAAAGCAGACATGCAAAAATGACTGAAAGGGGGGGAAGTTTGTAATGGGCCTGCAACTGCAAATGGAAGCTATCCAAAGCCCACAAGTCCAACCTGATTGTTCTCAGTCTGGGCAATGAATTGGAAGGGTTCTTCTAGATTGACGCCTCAGGGTCAATATTTAAATTCAGGTTAGTGTGTCTAGACTAACGCGCAGTTGGTATGACTGCAAAAGTCACGGGAACGTGAGGGTAAAAGGAGTCATTCTTCCCAAAGTCCCTCATCCCGGTTCCATGCATAGTCTGATAGAGAGAGCTTTGTTTACCATGTAAAGGCTTGATTGCTCAAATTGTTGCTTTCCAACTTGCAATTGTAGATTGATAAGCTAAATGAATTTAGGTATATATACAGAACAGGCCAATAAACCACGTGTATCCGAAATTGTATTCTTGTCAATTTGTTGAACCTGAGGTATTTACATAAAACACCACAAAACTATTACTTATCGAGAAATTTGCCCCTATCCATTTTTTTTTGTAAGTGCGGGGAGAGGAGAATAGAAGAGAGCTCTCTATTTCACGGTATCTAATTTTCGAAGTGGGATTTCAATATAAGGGTGTGTTTGAAACCCATTTCAGTTTTCAATTTTTGTTTTAAAAAATGACAAAACGAAAACCTTTCTGAGTTTTCTTGTTTTACAAAACTGATGGGTTGTTTGATAGCAGTTTTATATAATTGGTTTTTGTTTATTTTTTTCTTCAATTCTTCTTCTCTTCTCTAATACTTGAGAGTTTCTTCTGAGCTCCTATGTTCAACAAGGTCAGTGGTGGTGGTTATTAGTAGTTATGTTGGTGTGTTCGTGGGTGTTGGTCACCGGTGGTGGGGTTGGCGGCGGCGGTCAGTGGCTGTGATAGTTGGCAGTGTTGGCAAGTATGGTATTTGGGTGTGTTGATCAGGGGTGGTGGCAGATCTGCGGTCATTGGTTGTGATCGTTGGTAGTGTTTGTAGTTTGGGGGTGTTGATTAGTGGTGATGGCTGCGATCAATGGGTTTGGTGGTTGACAATGTTGGTAATTTGGTGTTCTTGGATGATAGGTAGGGATGGCAATGGGCGCGGGTCGGATGCGGATCTTATAAAATCCGCACCTGCCCCGGTAGTCCTTTTAAACCACCCCGCCCCGGCATCGGGTCTAGAGAAGGGAAAACCATTCCCGGTCCAGCAGACTTCTAAAAAATCCGTACCCACCCCGTCCCGGCCTAATCTTCTTTGCATCAGATGGATTTTCTGATACTCTCTGGCCAAAACCAAACTCCAGAGCTGAAGAAGACTAGCCAAGGATAATGAATCAGAGCTTTACAAAAGTCCAGGAACCAGAAACCAAAGGATATTGAAGATGAGGACATCAATGATAAAAAAAAATTACAAACCTGAAAATGAAACACCTAGTAATTCCAACTAAAAATTTAGGTAATCAGAAGCATAAAGAAGAACTAGGGAAAGGGAAATTTAATCACTCCAAGTTATTTCATTTTCATGGAATTACAATTAGCAATCCCAAAGCTAAGCACCAAAACAACATAAAGACAGATTATGGATTATTTATGTCAGGCGCCTTCATTCTTGGCTATCGATCAGAAGGAGGAAATCAATCCAATATCTTCTTTCCTACAATCAAGAGTCCAGCAGAGGTCGGGCCTCGAAAGTTGCCTTGTCCAGAGAGCTGCGATGATGATGGTGGACGATGAACGGTTAGGTGGTAGTGACGGTGGAGGTGGTGGTGAGGGGTGACCGGTGACAAGAAGAGAACAGCGAAGGAAGAGCTGCGGTGGCTGGTGGGGAAGCTCGGCGGCGGCGGCGAGAGGGAGAGAACAAAGAAGGAGGAGTTGCGGTGGCTGCCTGGCTGGTGGGGAATCTCGACGGAGTCGCCGAGAAAGAGATAACAGAGAAGGCAGCTGGGCGGCAGTGAGAGAAGAATCAGAAGATGGACCTTTAGGGTTTTTGATGAAATCTTATATATATATGTAGGGATAGACGGCTAGGATTAAATGAAGTATATGGTTAAAATAGCGGGAGCGGGTCGCGGGGCGGGGTACATGAAATACCACACCCGACCCTAACCCGTTGCGATTTTTTTTTAAACAACCATACCCGCCCCGTGATCCGGTCAAAGTCAAAATGACCCGCTCCTATCGGACCGGGGCGAGGCGGGGATCCACCGGTTGCGGGTCTTATTGCCATCCCTAATGATAGGTATTGGTGATGAAGATTGAAGGGAAAAAGAGACATAAAAATTGCTTCTAACAAAAGTTGAAAGGTGGATCTCAAGAAAAAAACGAAAACTCCAAAATAGAGTTTTCAAAAACAGCTCAATTTTGAAAACTGGTTTATAAAGCTGAAGGAGAAAAAATAAAAAAAGTTTTTGTTAAATGACGATATTTTTTTTCAGTTTTCAAAACTTAACAAAAAATTGAAAACAAAAACTCTTCCAAACGATATCTAAGTTTCAAAATGGGATTTCTGGTACAAAGTTGGACCATCATAAAATTCAATCGTTTATGCCAGAGTTTCAAGATTTATGGCCCTAACGACAATTTTGATCATCTCACAATTTACGCCTCTCCAAGTTGCGTTTTGAGCGCAAAACTTAACCTTCGAAAACTTTGGATGTGTGGGTGCACAACCCGTGCCTTAGATTGCGACTACTGAAGATCTATATTCATTTCTTGGCTTGAATCACATATCTTCGAAACCACTTACCCAAATTTTGTTTTCTCGAGTAAATTTGGTGTATTTCTTGCTTACAAGATCTGTGGTCCGGATTTTCTTAATGTATACATTTTGTGCGTGTACAAGAACAAGAGAATCCTTTGACAAGTTAGCATCCATTCAACGGCTGCAATAGCTCTCAGTTGCATCAGATCTTCCCGTCTGATTCAGCCGCCAAGAGCCAGTCAAACCCACAAGCTTTGACCACACAAATATTTTCCACAGTCAAACTTTTGTTTCAGCTTCTCAGAAAGTAGCTTCAAGACCTTCACCCTCCAAAATCCCATATAACCACAAACTCTGCGCCTTCCCTCTCTTCCAACTTCCATAACTTTCTCTCTGTCTCTCTTCTCTGTAACAAACAAATGGCTTCTTCAGGTGGCAGCTTTTCTTTCTCAACCCAGTACATGACTTCCTCATTCAGTGACCTTCTTTCTAATAACAGTAACAGCGGAGATATGGGAACTGGTAATAACCAAGACAGGAGGAGCAGTTACTTTGGTGCAAATGATCATCATCAAAGCGGTGGGATTCAAGTACCAAAATTCAAGTCCTTTCCACCTTCTTCAGTACCCAATTCACCCCCTCCCGTTTCTCCTTCAGCTTATCTTTCCTTCTTGGACTCGCCCAACTTTCTTTCCTCTTCTAATGTGAGCTCACACCCTGTTGATGTCAATCATCTGTTGCTTGATTTTGAACTTTGTCAGCTGGTCATCAATTTTTGGACTGATGGGTTTTGGTGTATTGATGTGTTTGTGCAGATTCTTCCAACTCCAGCTGGTGGGGCTTTTGCTGGCCTGAACTACAAGGACGAAGATAGAAGCTACTCTGACTTCTCTTTCCAACAGCAAACAAGGCCTTCACCCTCCAATTCTGCTAACATTATCTCAATGGTATGCTTTCATCATGACCTAGTTTTTTTAACTTTGGTAGGAGTTGTTGAGCTTAAGCCCCCTTCCCACTGCCCCACCCCCCACCAACCAAAAGAAAAAAAAAAGAAAAAGAAAAAAAACGTTTTTTCTACGGATGATTTGATTAGTTTAATGGGTTGTAATAATGTGATTACTTGATAATTAAGCACTATATTGACTTGGAGATGGATAAGGATCATCTCCTCTCGTTTCTAGTAACAAACAATATAGTCTTATATATGGTGGCATTTGTTAAGTCCTAAGGCTTACTTAAAGAACTATTCAAAGTAGATATTTAAATAGGTTGAACGCGTCAATAATTGACTCTAAGATGCCTTTTGCAGTATCCTGCTGCACTTAGTTCAGAACATTACGTATGATCAGCTGTAACTCATTTGATTTTTTCTTCTTTTAATTTTGGGAACTTTTCTGTTTATGATTTGATTTCATTTGTTCTAACCATGTCCAAAAATTGTCAACTTGAGCAGGAAGATTCATCTAAAAGACAACAAGATGCATGGATGTTCAACAAACCAACCACAGAAACTGACTTCTCAGTAGAAAAAAGCAGGGTGAAATCAGAGGCAGCTGCTCCAATGCAAAGCTTCTCCCAAGAAATAGCAACAAACCAACCAAATGTGCAGAGTAATGGGGGTAACGCCCATTTTGCTCAACCATCACAGGGCTTTAGAGAGCAAAGGAAGCTAGAAGATGGATATAACTGGAGGAAATACGGGCAAAAGCAAGTGAAAGGGAGCGAAAATCCGCGGAGTTACTACAAATGCACTTTTGCAAACTGTCCTACGAAGAAGAAGGTTGAGAGAACTTTGGATGGACACATTACTGAAATTGTGTACAAGGGAACCCACAACCATCCCAAGCCTCAATCTACCAGAAGATCATCTTCACACTCCATTCAGAGTAACTTTTACGCCAACTCGGAGATTCCAAGCCAGTCACTGGAGAATGCTCAAATGGATTCCGCGGTCACCCCGGAAAATTCTTCAGTTTCGTTTGGCGAGGATGACTTGGATCAAGGCTCTCCGATGAGCAAGTCACTTGATGACCTAGAGAATGAACCCGAGCCTAAGAGATGGTAAGTTTAGGACATTTTTCAATATCTATTACTCTCTGCATCCCTATAAGGGAGGCCTAATTTCCGGTGAACCCGAGCCTAAGAGATGTGTTACTCATAATTTTTCTTTTCCATTATTGCAGGAAGAGTGAGAATGAAAACGAGGCAATATCAGGTCTTGGAAGTAGAACTGTGCGTGAACCGAGAATTGTTGTTCAAACGACCAGTGATATCGATATCCTGGACGATGGCTATAGGTGGAGGAAATATGGACAGAAAGTAGTTAAAGGCAACCCGAATCCTAGGTATGAAATCTCGTTGCTTTCGTGGTCCTGCAATGCAGATCTTCCTTAAATTGTTTCCATAATCTAAACTGGTCTTGTACAACAACAGGAGCTACTACAAATGTACATATATCGGGTGTCCCGTGAGGAAGCATGTGGAGCGAGCATCCCATGATCTGAGGGCGGTGATCACAACCTATGAAGGGAAACACAACCACGACGTTCCAGCACCACGCGGGAGTGGCAGTTACCCCCTAAATAGGCCTCCATTCAACAATGGCAGCAGCATTGCTCCAACAGCTATAAGGCCCTCGGCCACGGCCACCCAGTCTAACCTGGCACCAAATTATCAGAACTCACTTCAGAATACAAGGCCACCAACAACAAAAAGTCAAGGCCCTTTCACCCTAGAGATGTTACAGAGTCCAAGAAGTTTTGGCTTCTCAGGGTTTGGAAACTCAGGCAGTTCCTACGCGAATCCAACGCAACGCACAGATGGAGGATTCTCTGTAGCCAAGGATGAACCTGAGGATGACTCCTTTTTTGAATCCTTCCTAAGCTGAAATGTTTACGGCTAGGGTTTAATCAAGAACCCTAAGCATATGTTTGACGCATAGGCATTTGGTTATGTACATGTTAGGCCTCATTTGTTTATTTGTTCCAACGTGTTGGGGGCTTTTGTAGTTAAGGACATCTTGTTTTTCCTTTCCCCCTCTAACTGCGTGTAAGATAATAAAGGTAGTAAGGTCAAAGGACACATTATATGCATAGCTGATTCATGTTAATCAAATTATTTTCTCCTCATGAGGCCCTTGTTTATTAGGTTCCATCCCTTGAAACGCAAAAGATAGTAACGATTTCAGCTCTTTACAGAAGCTTCAAGTTCTTTCTGAACAGCAACAATCTGACCCATACAGCTCTTTGGTTCTTGGACCAAAGATAGAGCTAGAAAAGCTTTCAGTGAGCAACTGTTTGTGGGGTGAATTCATGCATACAATACACCTTCAGAATGTACAAAAGTTGGTAGAAATGTTAACAACTGCCCTTTGGAGGGTCATTATTCTCTCCACTATACAATTACAATTGAAATCTGTCAGCCGTGTGAATGTGCTTTTACATGAATTGAGGTACAGGGGACATATGCATTCGCGGAAAGAAGATGCAACAATAGTGCAAAAGAATTACGAAACAAGAGCAAACTTATTTAGATATAAGACCGGTTTGAAAGCTTATATCCAGAAAGGGCGGCCGATAATGCGAGCGCAATAAATGCCAGGAACTGCATGCTAATGGCAGATGCCGAGGTGTCCGTGAATATGTTGTCCGATCCTTCCCTCATCCTGTTTGTTATTGGAACGGCAGACGATGCAGCTGATAGCAGCAGGTAGGCACAGACCTGCAATGTTGTTATATGTCAACCTCCAGTTTCCAGAAACTACAAGCATTCTTTTGGAAAAGCATCGAGATATTCCTTTTTTTTTGTGGTGCAACAAAAGGTTAGACCGTAAGGCTCTAATCCAACCGGCATGAAGTATTGCGCCTCAGGGACCTACAAGGCTGCCACATACATCTGAGCCCCCGATTTCAGCACCTATGTCGGGGTCGAAGCGCACAAGGACCCGTGTGTGGAGCACGTGCAAGGCAAGGACGTAAATTTGCCACCAACAAGTGCGACGAACAGAATTCGAACCCAGGTGGATAACCTGAATTGGAATCCTGAGGACCGCTGAGATATGCCTGATGAGATCTTTACTACGTGTTGTGGTGAGCCCCTAGGGATTGTAATATGTAATATTTGGTGTTCTCCAACGCATGAGAGACAACATTAGTTGGTGGTACTTGGAATTTGATTCGGATCAAATGCAGATGCATACAGAGATTTATGTTTTAGCTGTGCAAGTATCTTTTCTAAAAAGTGGATTCAAATTGAATTCTTCTTAAATTCTGATTCATGCATTTGAAAACAATAGATTTCAATGATTCAATACTACACTTGATTCAGAATCTGCCGCATTGAAAGCGAATAATCTGCCACGGAAGTCTCAAAAACTAGCATGACTCTTTTTCCAAAAGGGCTGTGGACCTTTTCAAGTCCAATGTGGCAAAGTGCCACTTGTCATTCAGTGCTACATATTACACCCGTTTTCCTGTTATGACCCCCCTTTGAGAGGCTCCCCACGAAACCAGGAGCTGATTGTCCAACAACAAGAGTACTTTGTCATTAAGAAATGGAAGAAAACAACGCACAAAAGTGACACAGAACATAGACAGAGAAGAGAGCTCCAACAAGACATTGCAGTTCCGTGGGCCTCTCCATGTGGAAGGCCCTAGCTTCAGACCAGCTATTTCTAGCTGTCTGGTTTACTTTACGTACCAACCATGGTTGTACCCAACTGATGAATCTTCATTGAAACAGCCCCAGAACTTGTGGAAACCAGACTAATCCAATTAGAATGAACACTGGAAAACCTAATACGACCTCTGATCTCATAAACTTAAAAAGTCCGAAAACATCTTTTCTCCATGAAATTAATCGAATTTAACGCAAACCCATGAATTTCAACGAGTTAAAAGTGCAAAAGAAGGAACCTGATCACCAAAGAAGTCAACCAACGCCAAGTTCCGGCGAGAAAACGATTCTCTCCCGGTGGAAAGCTCATGAACATGCCTCAAAACTTGCCCTCCCGTGTACAGAGTAGACAAAATCGCAATCGCCAGCACATACCTTAAGACAATCGAAACCCGGAATTCAATACAAACCCGTCCCACAAAAGTCATAAACGAATGAAATACCATGATATGAGGTCGAATTTTCTAACCTGTATTCCTCGTACTTATCAAAGTCCTTCCAATCGCCATGCTTGTTGCTTGCCATGATGATGAAAGCCAGCAACGAAAACAACAAGCCCAACCCACGCAGGGCAATTGAACCCTTCTTTAGCAAGTCATCCCTCCTCCACCGCCTCAACACCCCCGTCACGCCGACGGCAGGCGGCGCCTGGCTCTCGGCGTCTCCGGCTCCCGGCGGCGGCGGCAGCTTCGCGGACCGCGGCGACTCCGCGGGCTTTTCGGGTGATGGGTCTTCCGGCTTGGACATTGTTGCGTGACAAGGTGAACAAACAAGTACAAGGAGATCGAATTTACGTTGTGTGATTAGGACGAGAAGCCGTGGGAAGACCGCGTTAAGAAATAGAAGTTTTTGGAGGTGTTTACAAGGAAAAGGAACGAGAAAAGGATTTCTTGTCTTCTTTTGTGTGACAAACCAGCTTGGTTTAAATGCGGTGATCTATATAAATATGGTATTTACGATACCTCTCTCTCTCTCTCTACCGCTAGAGATGTCAAAGGGCCGGGCTTGGGCCGGCCCAGCCCAAGCCCATCGGGCCTGCTGTCGGGCCGGGCCGGGGCCGGGCCAGTGGGGCTGCCAACCGGGCCGGGCCGGGCCGGGCCTGCCGAAGGGAAACCTAGGCCCAGTCCAGGCCCTGGCCCTAGGCCCAATATCTAGGGCCGGGCTTGGGCCGGGCCCGGGCCAAAAAATGTTTTTTTTTTTAAATTCTCCGGTTATTCAAAATAAAAACTTTAATTGCGATATTTTCTTGTTATTATGTACACAAATTCTAATTTAATAATGTGTATAAGCAAGTAAAGTAACAACAAATATTCTAATTTAAACCATTTCGTTAATTACACCTAGAAGAAACATTTTGCTCCAATTACGGCAGTAGAAGAAAATTTTGTTTATTATTAGTGACATGTAGGTCTATAAATAATTTGTTGTTACTTAATTGACATAAGTGTAGACGGATATAACAATAATCATACAGTTGAAGCCAATCTTTCCTTGTTGGATACAAATTGCATTCAACAAAGGAAATTTATTTTCTATTTGCGAGAGACCAATATGCAAACAAATTAGCGAAGGCTTGTGTTTTGATTCTTGTCGAACTTTGGATGCTTGACAAACCTCCAACCAGCTTACTGGAAGACCTGGATAAAGATGCGCATGGTGAACGGAGGCTAAGGCACGTTTCTAGTTTTAATTAGTTTTTTTTTTCAGTACTAATTTGTACCTAAACCAAGGGAAAATTTGTTCCAGTCGGCAGGGTTAACAGGAAATAGGAACAACTGAAACCAAGTTTGATAGAGAATACACGCTATATAAGGCTAAACTTGCTGGGATCTTTGAACTGCTTTTATTGGCAAATTAGACCATCAAGTCAAGTCATGTCGGGTATGCTTGGTTCATGGTTTAAATCATTGCGTCACGGCAATTGGGAGTGGAAATGGGAGGGAAAAGGGGAGGGCAAGTTTTTTTTTTTTTTTAAAAAGGTGGGGCAGGCCAAAATAGGGCTGATTTTGGGCCAAAATCGGGCCAGATCCGGGCCGAAAACGGGCCGGGCCTGTTTCGGGCCAAAACCGGGCCGGGCTTGGCCCGGGCCATTTTTTTGGAAATCCAGGCCTGGTCCAAGCCCAGGCCCAAGGCCCTATGCCTGCGGGCCTGCACTGTTCACCTGCGGGCCGGGCCGGGCCGGGCTTTTTTCGGGCTGGATCTGGCTGGGCCACGGGCCGCCCGGCCCGTTTGACACCTCTATCTACCGCTAATTGAATATTTTCGTATCAAAATTCAAAACAGATCGATATAGTTCCGTCAGATAATATAAGATTAAAAATGTATTGTTACCCACTCTAATTTACTAATGTGCTAATCTAACCTCATGGTTAATTAATTCTGAGTATGACGATATTGTAATATATAGTTGAACTGACGATGAAATTTATGACGATAGTAACTATGAAGTATGATAAATAATACGAAATACAAAAGAAATGCTTGCCGTAACTCAGATAGTAGCTGCAAGTCTCAGACATAATTAATCGCTATCGATAGTAATAGTAATATATTAAATTAGTGACGTTGAATTAAGAGTCTTGGATGTTTTGGAGATGTTTACGAGACGAAGAAAGGAAAAATGTTTTTATTCTTTTCCTCCTTTCAATTTATTTGACAACTCAGAGTTTTATTGTATTATAATAATGATAATAATAATAATAATGATGGATCTTATGATTTGGTAATGAAATTACTGTTTGCCGGCGGCTCTAGAAGGTTGGCGCCAGATCATGTGGGGACAGCTGTCCAAAACATTATGCCCAAGTTTTCTACAGGGCCAAGTCATCATTTAAGCCCAACATTTGGAAGCAGATTCAGATGGAATTTAGAGGCCGAAGAATCTCATGTAAAGCCCACATTAGCGCTTTCCTTCTTAAGATTTATGCACTTGTACCCGCTTGTAGCGTATAGCTTATAAGTTGCGACAAATCGATCGCGAATGCAAATTATAAGCGGGTTTTAATAAGGTACGACAGACGATGTGTTTATAATGATTGTATTGTTTTATACTCATTTAATACATCCGTAAAGTAAGTCGAGTTACTCAATCTCGCCACTCAGAGTAAGTTTGGATGAATTTCATTTATTTATCGAGCTTAACTCCAGATAATGAATCATCCTCTAACGAGCTTAACTCCAGAAAAGAGAAGTACGGATCCCACTCCAATATTGACTAACCTACTCTAATAAGTCAAATTTCATTTGATATATGATGGGGCAGATCAGTTCAATTGTAGACTATACCATATCAGTTAACTAGGGCTCGTAGCTCTACCTTTCTAGCACTAATACTCGAGTTCAATATGCACCGCTTGCAGGGACGGTTCTAGAAAGTCTAATCGGGAGAGGGAGGCCAAAAAGGCATAAAAAAAACTGGACTACTAACATAAAAAATTGTTCAATTTGACTACTAATTATTTAATTAACTGTATGAGTACAATAGTCACATATAAGATAACATTCTATAAGAATTTAAATTACAAGAAAAGAATTAACCTTGCCCAATTCGTATTTTTTTTGGAATCCAGAGATTTGAAGATTGGAACTTGGAACAACGAAAATATAGCAAAAGAATTGAAAGAAGAAAACTACGAGTCTACGACAGTCGGTGGCATAAAGAGTAAAAAATACAACAAAATGAAACCCTAATTAATTAATGCTATAATATAATAATATTTTAGATTAATTATTCACGGCACCCCTGAAGTTTACCCTAAATTACACACGGACCCCTTTATCTTTTGAAAATTACACTCCGCTCCTAAAATCTAACTTTCTTTAACGGTGTTAACGGCTGGACATAAAAAGACATTTATGCCCTTGTATATAAGTACACAGTGTCTCTTGGGTTTTGGAGAGAAATTTACAGACTTTCAATTACGATTCTCTGCATTTTCCCTTCCCCGTCCCTGTGGTTGTGCAATTGCGATTGGTGGAGGTTGGGCATTTGGTGGCGGGGCACCTAAAACCATTTCTATTTTATGGTTTTTTAATCCGTGCATGTGAGCTTCTCTTGGAGGCATTGGACATGGTGTGGTCGTGGGTTCGTTGTTCGTGGTTGTGAGTGTGCCTTGTGGTTGCGAGTTTCGCCAGTTGTCATGGGATGCAGTGATGGGGTCAGATGTTCGTAGCGGCGGCGGGTTAGCAGGCACTGTGGTGGCTGATGGTCGTCGTTGGTGGGTCGCGAACGGTTGCCAAAGGTTATTGGATGATGGGTTTTGGGATTCGTGGCAGTTAATGGTCATGGGTGGTCGTGAGTAGGACGATTTATCGGTCGTCGGTGGTGGGTCGTTGCTGGGCAGTATGGTGGACTTGGTGGTCGTGGGTGGTCACGAGTGGGTCTGTTGGGTTAGCTAGATGGTGTTGCCGGTGTAGGCTTGGTAGCAGGGAAAATGGGTGATGCCAGCGAGGTCGCAAGAGATTGTTGCCGACATTGTCGCCGGATGCCCAACCAATGAAATTCCGACGATGTCGAGGCAGCCACCATCCACACTGTCAAGTTTTATCACCAACTGCCACACCTTCTTCTCTGTAGCAGGGATGGAGCGAACGCCGCATACCATCTTCGCCTTCACCTCTCCCTCTTCTCTACCGTTGAGGAGATCGTTTCCTTTTCCTTTACCGATCTCGATTTCCCTGATCGCAACCGCAACCAACCCCACACGCCGTCCACGAATACCGGCCGAAAAACACCCACCCAAACACCGCAACCAACATCGCACAAAACGCCGGCCGATCCTAATCTCATCCCTGCAACCAACACCGCACAAACGCAAACCCAAATGGGTCTGCAAAGGGGAAAGATAATGAAGAAGAAGAAGAAGAATCTTAAAGGGCAAGGGGGGTATATATTCAAGAAAGGGAGGGCAGTTTGGGGATGAAAAATTCAAAAAGTAAGGTGTCAGATAATCTTTAGACAGAGTTAAGGTCCCCGTCAATTTTGTGGGGCTCCGTGAAATGCGAGTACAAACCTGGGGGAACGGAGTGTAATTTTCAAAAGATAAGTGGGTACGTGTGTAATTTATGGTAAACCTCAGGGGTGCCGTGAGTAATTAACCCTAATATTTTTATAAAAAACAAAAAAAAATCTCAAAAGTTGGCAAATCGCCATCCCCCCCCCCCCCCCCCCCCTTCGGGCCATGTAAGAGTTCTGCCCCAGATGAAAATGTTTGGAAGTCCTACATTTTATACGAAAATCATGTTAATTTTTGGTCTTCCTCGACAAACTACATCGAGGTTTTTGAAGTTGCACGTTTTTCTAATATTATGCGGTACTTGCAAGCTCAAGTGATAATTACGCTGACAATTAAAGCGCAAATGATCAAAAGCGAAGCGTCGGGAAAATTAGAAAAGTACAACAACAAGAGAAACTTGTCCAGAAAAGAATGTACTTACTTTTTTTTTTTTTTGGTAAGGAGAAAAGAATGTACTTACTGAGGCGTTCTTTTTGTCTGGTCATGGTTAGATATGGACTCTGTAGCCAATGTTGCACTCAATGGGCCCTTGGGCCGTAATTACGATCTCCTTATCCGTAAGTGCGTCGACTAATCATTTACATTTACAAGCTTGGGCCCATGAGGAATTAGCTGATACTCACTTGCAGGGCATTCTCCTACGAACTGGTTCAAGTGACAGATTCTTGCATTTTGATGTGAAGTGTTTTTGGCTTCCTCTCAGCATTTGTTTGGAGGATGCCTTCCCCTTCGAGCGAAAACTCGCCTCCAACGATCGCTTATTGTTTAGATGGAATTCTAAATCTGTTTCTGTGATAAAGAAAAGATAACAAGAAAGAAGTCATGTGTTAATATAATCGGTTGTCAGTCGTTTATTCCACAGTAATGGTTGAGTAGATTGGTCAAGGATCCACCAAGCAACTTGCGAAAGTTCGGTTTTGTAAGATCATGCAAGTCGAAAATTTGAGCGACAAAATTAGAGATACTCTTTTATTATATCGTACTGAGATTTCTTTCAAGTGTATCATCAAGAAAAATTAGTGTTGCTACAGATGCTTTAGCTGCTTAAGCTCATGAGCATACGTAGTTCAGGCTTTGTTTTGGCATTTTAGACTTGCTTCAGTTTTGTAAAAATGCCACTAAAGCCAATAAGCATGGACTATTATTATGTTTTCAAACCTCTTACAAGCTAGCTTTTATCTAGGGGTAAGGGGTTTAATGCCCTCTTCTATACATTATTTTCTATGTGATCAACAGAACAACGAGCTAAAACTATTTTTTTTTTCTTTTTGTCAAGTCCAAAAATTTATTGCTCCAGTGGAAACCCAACTCATTGCTTGCAAAAAAGTGGGTAATCTCCAAAAAGGCAGTCCTCCTCTGCCATGATTACAAAGCAAAGAAACAAAATAGATGCATGACTATCAACTGAAAAAGTTAATGGTGATAACAACCATAAACAAGGGTTGGATAGATACATTTTGTTGTCACCATAAACAATGGTGATTACCATATGGACTAAGTAAGCTAGCAAGGAGAAAGACCCGGATACGCAAAACAAAATCTTTTTTTTTTCTTCATAAAGTAGCTTTGCTACACTAAGGTTTCATTTGACAAATTTTTTTTTGTTTTCAGTTTTTAAAGAGCAGCTTAATATATTTTTTTTTAACAAAAACAAGTGATTGTTTGATAACCCTTTTTTTTTAGTTTTTTTTTTGTTGTTGTTTGGTAACCCTTTTTTTTTTTGGTGGTTTGCGGTGGCGGTGGTGGGCGTAACAGTGGTCGACGGTAGTGGTGGCTGGCGGCGGCTGTTGGCGGCCGGAGGTGGCTGCCGACAGTGGCCGGCGGTGGTCGTCTGATGTGGCTGCCGGCAGTGGGAGGGTGGTGGTGGTGGTCTAAAAAAAAAACCAAAAGCGAAAAAAAAAATTCAATTTTTGGAGTTTTTTTTTTTTTTTACTTTCAGTTTAAAATTTGGTATTTTAAATTGAAGAAGAAAAAAAAATACTTACCAAACGCACTCTAATCGTCAAGAAAGGCTTTCGTGTGATATGAATTCTCGTGATTAAAAAAAAAGGGTTGGGTAGAGTTGTTCACACTCGGACACCTAATCCAAACTGTCATACGTGTAAGACATGCAATGATGACCTCAAGGTAGTCAGCTGAGAGAAATTATTATAAGGCATGATTAGGGCAAGGAAAAGAAAGAATCATGGAATTATCTAGGAGATCATAGCAATTATTCTCCTCGGTTGGCCCATATGTTTCTAGAGAACATGATAAAACATATAAATATTGATTTCTATGATGCTTTTCTTTTACAACTATACAATTTATTTTTATTTTTTTTAAACTACTCAGAATTATAATTTATATGATCCGTAGAATTCGAACCCGAGATTTTCAGGTTATTCTTCCGGAAACCTTTACCACTTCACTCAACCTTTGGGGTTCTACACATTTTCTTTACGAGCATCTCTTTGCTTTGCCTTCAAAGAAAATTCTCTAAGCAACAGATGTACATCGAAATGTTCAGTGAAGAAGTTTGTCAAGCTTTTGGAGAGCTTTTGTGTTGGGTTTATTATCGTGTTTTTTTGTAAAAATTGAGTTCCTTGTGAGTTTTCTAGTTCTACTTGTTGCAAGACCAAATTTATTCTCACCTTTACATACAGATAAATAGACGTGCTTTTAGGTAATTTCAAATCATATTTAGTCAATAATGTATATCTTCAAATTTACAAAATGGTATTGAAATTATGATATCTCATATCGAATGTGAATGATATTATAAAACCTTGCGGTGGGGCCGTCAGCTTGATCGTTACAGATGGTATCAGAGTCGACTTTCAAAAGCTCGAGTTGAACTATCCAGTCAAGTTGCCGGACATTGGGACATGAAGACAAATTCAAATCCGGTATCCAACAATGGGTAGAGAGATGATTCTCGGCTATATTCGATTAAGGTTAAGTTTAAGCTTTAACAGGGACACTAAGGTATAAGTAGGAGAGAATGTGATATCCAAGACTTTTTTGAATGGCCTTTAAAACCTACTAAGAAACTCACAAGTATCTACTTGCTACTCCTGTTGAAAGAGACATTATCATGTGGTAGAGTTATTGACCGGTCGTTACAGATATGATATTAGAGCCGATTTTTGAAAGCTAAGGCTGGGATATCTAATCAAGTTGTTGGAGGCTAGGACACGAAGGCAGACTCGAATTGGATTGATCCGGTTGAGCTGCTGGTATTATTAAAGAATTGCTAGAGAGGAAGATTCGAAACTATGTACGACTAAGGTTAAGTTTAGCCCTTATATTAGCAGGGAAACTAAAGTGTAAGGAAGGAAGAACGTAATATCTAACATCGAATGTGGAGGATTTGTGAATGACCCAGTAAGACATGCCAAAAAACTCAAGAATACCTACGTGGCTAGCCTTTTAAGGGAAGTTAGCACCCATGTTTTCAATTTTTTATTTTTTAGAAAGATATTTTCTTATCGTTTCAAAAATGTTTTCTCTATGGCAATTATAATTTCATATATTCAAAACAAAAACATTGAGAAAAACACAAATATTGTCTACTTCCACTCAGACCCTCCTCCGATCAAATGTTATATATAGGAAATAACAGTTGAGTAGCTTCACAAGGTTCTTGCCACTTTTATTCCTTCCAACTCTATCCAGCTGCATTCACGTTATAAATCATGCAAAATGTGTCATGAGAAATTGACAACATCTAAGAGAATAATATCAGAGTCCCCTTTTTGATTGACAAAGAAAGATCACATACATCCACAACACCTTTTCCATCACTCATGTTCTCTTTCTCATTTTTTTCTCTTACAAACAATTCTTATATAAAAACTTTGAGCAATTTGTTTTGCTAAATAGTGTGCAAAACTTTGGTTAAACTATTTTTAATTTTTTTTAATGAAAATATTGATTTCAAATTGCTCAAAAAGTAGTTTTTACATCTTGCATGATGAACAACATTAGGAATCAAAAGAATTGTGCATATGAAAAAAAATTCGCAAAAAAGTTCAACCGATGTTTTTTTTGTTTTCCCTTCCTTTTTTTCAGGTCAATTGCATGTAGCCCTCTCGTGGTTATGGATAAGTTGCAGAAAGATTCCCGGAGTTACAAAAGTTGCAAACAAACAACTAAGGTTCAAAAGTGTTGCATCAGACAGTCTCCGTGACCGAACGTATAGATTACTTTTGTTGGTTCAACATCTTGTCACTACCACAACTCCGCAGTCGCTCTTCTCCATTATCGCTGGCGGTCCCCGCCCCCTATTTTCCGCATAACAGCCCCGTCTTCTCACCATCATCATGGGCAAATGATGATGGAACAGAATTTAACGGGGTAAAAAAATAGTGCTTATGATAATTATAGATCTAGGGTTTTTGTTTGAGCGGTAGTGTTGGACGAGGCAAGGATGGACATGGATGGGCTCGTGGTGGGTGGCGGGGCTGGTGGCAACAGCGTAGGACTCGTGGTGGGTGGATGTTGTTAGTGGCGGCGACGCACGTAGCTGCGGTTAATTGCGAGCTGACAGTGGCAGCAAACAGGGGTATTAGTGATGACAGACAGGGTGGTGGCGGTGGTGGATAGGGCTGGGTTGGTAAGGGTGGCGACTAAGGTCAAGTTTTGTTGGAATAGAGGAAAAATTGAGATATTGGTAGGAGAAGGAAAAAAATGGAGGGTATTATGGTCCTTTTGATATATTAATTTGTTCAAATCACATTTTTGAAGAGCGTGAGTATCACGTTCCATCACTAGGACAATTTTACCGTCTGGTTGCACCAAGATTGGCACCGTACGAGATCATTTTTAACTTCTTAACTTTAGGTGCCTTTTTTAACTCACCAAACAACGAGGTTTTTATATGCAAGCAAACCAATTTGTTCCCCCCTAATCCTGTGCTTGTTGTGACCACCTTTTGCTTTCTCTTGGTTCTCTTTTTCTTGGTTCTCTTTTGGCATCAATTAGCATTTGGTCACTTTCTTTTTGACCAATATTCCCCTTTTGGAAATTTATAGTTCTGCTTTAGCCTTTGTTTCTCTCGTAATTGTAGGTCGTCTTCAGAAGACTATAAATTTGAATTTTCCTACACGATGAAAAGGGTAGAACACTAAACCGGGGCTCACCCAATGGACTAAGTTTGATGTGATCTTGCATCTAGTTCCACTGTTCCAAACGTACAATCTGTATGTAAGATAATAAGGTCAGTACAGAAAGACAACATGTTCGATCCCATTTCTTGGAGTCACGACATGTTCAGCTACATCGTGACGATAATTATTGCCCAAGAGTACTCTGACAAATAGAAGATATCGCTACAAGTGAAAACACGTAAGTGCACGCGTAAGGATCGTTTTTCAAAGTTCTTTTGACAAAGAATTTGGTTCTTTTTGTCATTTATCTTTGTGACCAGTCGACCTTACTTTTATTATGCTGCGAATACAATAGGTTTGGCCAACATTTCTTACTTGTGTAATCTAAATCTAGTCATAAAAACTTTCGAAGAAGAAAGCTAGATGGTTGAGTTATAACCAATATAATAACCTGTATATTAATGCAAAAAGATATGATAAATACAAACTTCACCGAGGGAACAACAGAAGACAAAGCCATTGTCATGCTTAGCCTAATGGTCTGATCTCAGTCACGGGAACCATTCTGAAGCAACAAATCTGCTGTTATACATGGTACTTTTTTCTTTCCATGATCATGTTTTTCGGTGAAATACCATACTTCAATATTGCACAATGGACAAATCAGTTATAAGAGGCGAATGCCGCAATATTTGTTGCTAGAACTTGAGCTCTTTTTGTCTCTATCGCTAAAACTCAAACACCTTGTATGTTGGTAGTATAGGGGTGCAGGTAAAAAAGCAAGTAAGCTTAGCTAGTGCCGATTAAATCGTCTGAAGACATACTTTTTCTCAGTTTGAATGTAGGGCGTTCTATACTTACACTGAGGTCGATATTTTTCATTCCGCTTCTTTGTTTATTTTCATCGTGATTGTTCTTGTTGTACATGTAACATGTTAAACTATATCCTATCGACTAGAAGTGAGTGATAAATTTGCTCTTATACGTGATAAAGTTATTCTTTCTACGTACATGTTTTTCAGTTGGACATATCCGTTATAATAAGCAAAAGCCGCAAAGTTTGTCGCTAGAACTTGAACTCTTTTTGAAATTTGCCGCTAAAACTCAAACACCTTAGATTGCGGGGTGCAAGTAAAAAGCAACTAAGTAAGGCTTAATCAGCGCCGTTGAAGGCTGGAACAATGATGGTTCTCCCTCAAGTGAGTGAGCACCATGTACGAAGACCTTGATGACCTGTGAGTCAAAATCCGTAACACGAGGAATTTTTGGGACTGTGTGTCTTCCATAATGAATTTCTGCAATTTAACAATGACAGACTCCTGCAATTTAACAATTTAATCGAGCTCTACAACATGGGGGTTTACCATGAGATCGGTGCTCTTAATGACATTCTGAGATCCTTTTTTTTTAATTAAGTGTAAGTTTGAATGTTTGATCTTGCAAGTTAGTGTATTCAATGTGCGCTTCGAAGGATTAATACTCCTTTTTTTGGTGGTTTGATAGCTAAGGAGTATATTTAGGAAAGTTTTACATTAACTGAGGGTAAGTGCACCCCTACATCAGCTTGATGCATGTTAAAAAATATTTTTACAAGTTGTTCGTCCTAAAATTTAAAACTGGAAAGTCAAAGAAAAGAGCAAATCTCCTTGACCACATTGAACTAACCCCTTGTGACAGAGAACTAGCTTAAGTATGCCTTCCAAAGATAAACTTGCAAATGCAATAGCAGTAAGAAGTAACTCGGGCAGACAAATGAATGTGTGCTTTTAAAAATGTACTAAAGAAAAAAGAATGCCTAATTTAGAGGAGAAGAAAATGTGAAAAAATGAGACATTGTTTTGGAGGACAGTATGAAGATACATTACTGATATATGGTACAAATACGTAATACAATACGGTCTTAATAAAACTCTCTATCTTCACTATCAGCTTTAAGACCAGGCGATGAATCGACGAATACCAGACAATAAGAAGAATTTTGGTTCTCGTGGACGATCCGATATCTTGCCTTCAATGAATTACTACTATTTCTTTTCCGTTTATAGGAAGCCCAGGCCCCAAGTCTCATAAGCGGTTCTTTCGAAAACGGGCATATTAAGAAAGTATAACAAGGGAAGCGATAAAAAGTCCCTTGTTAAAGTGGAAAGGAAGGACTGAAGGTGGCTATCCACAACTACATTTCCTCGCAAATCACCTGCTAAACTGTATCTTTCATTCTTTATCATACCATGTTATGTCTATCACCATTAATAAATAATGTTATGATACGAACACCCTCACGAGCATGTTCTCATTTTGACCGTTGATGGAGGGTTTTTGATGATACCCCGTGGCCCGTGCTCACCGAAAAGCCAGCATTTTTCTGCATTTTTATATCATCGGCCACTTGCTACGGAACCCAACGTTGGCTGGCAAGTACGAAATACCTAAAGCACCCCGCTGATTCCGAACTTTTTACCAAGCACATGCACAATGTTGGTTGTTTCATTCCTAATGAAGCATATATGGGATCTAGCAAGTAATAAAGAATCTCTGTGGGTGAAGTGGTGTCACACCTATATAATCAAGGGCAAACATTTATGGACCTTCAAAGCCCCTGTAATTTTATCTTGGACATGGACCAAGATTGTTAAGCTCAGAGCTTTAATTCAGCAATTAGTGAGACACAAGATTGGAAATGGACACAAGACATGGTTATGGCTTGATAATTGGATGCCTAAGGGTAATTTAATTACTCAATATGGTGCAAGAATCAGCTATGACTCTGGACTGAGAGCAGATTCTAAGGTTGCAGATATAATAGAAGCTAACCAATGGCAACTTCCACCTGCTAGATCTCAAGCAATCAGATTATGGCTTATAGACATGAGATGTATGCCTCCACCCCGGGCAGATAAAGAAGACCAGATTATGTGGAATTTGAACAAGAATGGAGAATTTACTGTGCATTCAGCCTGGCAAGCCATCAGAACAACAAAGGAGTAAATGCCCTGGAGTAAAGTGGTCTGGTTCAATGGTAATATACCTAAAAGTGCTCTGATACTGTGGATAATGTACAAAGATGGACTTAGAACAAAAGACAAGCCGAAGAAATGGAATCTTATTGATGATGACACTTGCCCTTTATGCAATAAGGGCAAAGAGAATATAGACCATTTATTCTGGAATTGTGAATACTCAAAAGGGATATGGGAGAAGGTGTTTGAGAAGATGCAGATAGTCAGGCACTGGAAATCATGGCATCAAGTGATGGAAATTGCTACTATCCTATTTAGAGGGAAAAGTTTCCAAGCTAAACTGAAAAAGCTGGGACTTGCAGTGACAGTTTACATGCTCTGGGGGGAAAGGAATGCTCGGATCTTCAAACAACAATCACAGAATATGGAAGCTACATTTCAGCAGATACAACAATGGATGCAATGGAGAGTAAGAAGCTGGAAGAGAGTTCCATGCTCCAGCAAGAACATGACATTATGTGATAATTGGGAGATAGATAGAAGAATACTACTTGATTGATATTTTGTCATTGCTTATAAGCTAGGAAAGCTAAGTAAGGAAATATTGTACATATGTAAATACATATTTTGAGATCAATACAATTGACTTTCACAAAAAAAAAAAATGTTGGTTGTTTCATGTCTGCTCCGTGTGGATCAGGGCTATTATTGTAAATATAATGGCTGCTCATCGCCCACAAAAAGGACTTTACCGGCTACTCCGGTACGCTTGACTCATTTTTTGTTTGAGTGAGAAATTATATTCATGTAGTCCTTGAGAAGTTGACACCTGCTTTGTTTGCTTCAAAATCTAAATCTAAATATTAAGCTGAAAAGGTCATAAATTATATTTAATGAACAACTAATGTTATTATTATTTGGTAACGTAACCGTTCATGTTACTTAGATTATATATCGTTTTAAAAAAATAAATCCGCTATCTAATCATATTTTCGTATTCATCGTATGCTTTAAATCTTTTGCAGTTAAAATGCTTTTTTAGACTAGCAATTATGAATACGAAATCTCGCTTCAAAATTTATATGTTAGACAAACGAGCTAGCTTTAAGCAAATGCTGGTCAATAGATAGAAGACTATTCGCCTGCAACATTATATCGACCACCCTTGAGTTCTACTCAGAGTAAAACTTTATTTAAAACCCTAACAACCTAATAATTGAAATGTAGCAAAGAAACTTGACTACTTAATAATTGACCTATAATTGAGCTCATCTACTAACCTCCTTACATCATATATTCATATTGATCGAGATCCTTTAAACATTTTGATAAATGGAAACTTGCTTTAAATAACTATTTCTACTCAAAGGAGCCAAATAACAAGGTCTCAGTGGTCTAGACTCTTTTAGGTGTTGCTTTTATTCAGAACCAAATATAGACTATAGCTAAGGACATGAAAACAGGCTGTGCCTGTGTCTCACCAAAAAAGGTCAATTCTTATTAATGATCCCCCAAGAGTCTTAACGAAAAAGGCATATAAATTCTAAGAACCCAGTTAACATCTCCATTAATTTTTATTTTCCTTTTTAAGCATCCCATCAAATCAAATCTTTTATTGTGACATTTGTCGGCCATTTTTTGTGACATTTGTCGCAATTCGAAAAATCCCCAACAAAAACTCGCCCCCTAATAAAGTCCCGACTTGCCATTAATAGAAAGTAGAAAACAACGGCGAAGAGCTCAGTTTAGGTAAATGAAGGTGACTGAGTAATTTGATGGAGAAGCAGTATTAATGACCGGTGGGTTCGGATTGGCTCGAGCCCGACCCAGTGAAACTTAACTGCTTAAATTTGATTCGCTTGATCATGACACGTTATTTTTATGTCTCAACAGAATGGACAAACAATGGCTTATAATAAGTACGTCAAAGCTCAAACTTAATACATTCATCGAGTTAAACTTGACATCTCCCTTCAAAGGACAAACAAGGACTGCGGCGCTAATTCTCCCAAACGCATGAACAAAGGTTGGGTTTCACCAAATGCTTGCGAGATAAAAAAATTAATCACCATTGAGCTCCACTTGCATTGGGCCCGACTCTGTAAAACGTAATTTATAAAAATTTGACTCGTTTGAACATGATGCTCTATCTCTTTAAATTACTAAAAAGAACAACTCCCGACTTAAAATACACCAAAGTTGAACTTAACAGTTATTAATAATCTCTCAGTGACCGTAGATATTCCAAACCTTCTCCATCTACAATTGAAACGAAGACTCTAGATATGATTCCACCAAATGCATGAACAAAGGTTATACCTAACCCAAAAGGTCAAATCCCTTTAAATAACCTCGAGAGCTCTACCCAGAAAAATATGCATAAACGTGTTCCTTTGGGTGCATGCCAAGAATCCATGGCCGGTAACATCAAGACGTCCCGCCATTGAAAAGATCCCCACAAGCCGCCATTAACAAGACTTCCTCGATCCTCGTAAAAATTGGCAGAGAGTTTCACCTTCTTTCGCTCAGGGAAGAACAAATTTTAGTTGTTATTCGAGTCGTAAAAATTTTCTTTTAATTCTATGTAAAGTAATAATAAATTATAGCCGTTAAATACTTTTAGTATCTTTTCTGCTAATATTTTAGCGATAATTCTTAAGGGTATTCTTTTTAATTTCATTAAATAAAAGTCATTAAAAATATTTAACAATAATTAATTATGGTCATATGGAGAATATGAACAAGATTCTTGGTAGCACTCAAAATTTTTGTTTACAAAAATAGAACGACGCTGGGATGTGGTAGGAAAGGTTTCTAATTTTATCCACGCTACGCTTTCGTTCACGCCAGCGCACACTCCGTGTTTACCGGCCCTCCCGGTCGCCCGTCCCCATCTCCTTCTCCTCCTCCTCCCAGTAGTTGTCTCTTGCATTTATAACCCAGTGTGTGTGTTTGTCTGTAACGGCCCTCCGCCAATTCCTACTCCCTTCAGAATTCTAGATCGAACATAAGCGAACTCGCGATTCCAATCAATTGCAATGAAGCACAGTCCATGAGAAACTGTGTTTCCTCGCGAATCAAAAACCACCATGCCTTCCCGTTTTACCCCTCGATACACCCTCTATTCTCAATACCCTTGCTCCCCCTGTTCATTCGTCGGCGCTAACCACACCTCTGCCCGTTTTTGCTCCCGTTAGTCCCTCCCTCTCTCTCTCTCTCTCTCACACACACACACACACAGACACAGAGTTAGATAGATAGATACACACTGAATTCACAGAGTTAGATAGATAGATACACACAGTGTATACACAGAGTTGTAATCATGGAGCCTAGCACAGGGAAACCCAGCTTCCTGAGGAACATTCTTGTGAGGTTGTTTCTCTTTTCGGTTCTAATCATTGGCTTTCGATTCGCCTACATAGTAACAATCAGGGGCGAATCCTGCGACTTCGGCGACTTTTGTTTCTTCGCCGTGCCGGAAAATCCCCCGCTCGTCGGCGCCGGAATCGGCCCGCTCAGCTCGTCGGCGGCAATCCCCACCGACCCAGTTCAGAAAACCTCTCCGGCGAAGCCTTCTCACAGGGATTTGTGGGACACCGACGAATTTCAGAAATCCGTTCAGTTCTACTCGTCGGTCTTTCAAGATCTGCTCGCCGACGGCTACCTCTTGCCGGAATCTAAATCCCTCTGTCTAGAAACTCCGGCCGGCGAGGATGTCTTCGCTTTGAAGGAAATCGGCGTTCAGGATACAGTCGGTGTTTATAAGAAAGCCTCGAAGCCGTTGGTAATTTCGGGCCTGGCGGTCAAGCTGCCTTTTGAGGACAATACCTTTGACTTTATCTTTTCCGGCAACGGCGGGCTGGACAGATCGCAAAAGCCGGCGGAATTTGCGGCGGAGGTCTCGAGGACGTTGAAGCCCGAAGGGTTTTTCGTCGTCCACACAGCTTCGAGAGATGAGTATAGTTTTAATTCATTCATTGATTTGTTTAATTGCTGTAAATTCATACAGTCTCGTGATATCAACGGAATTGATTCATCTATGCCCAATATACGTGAAATTATCATGAAGAAAGAGGGTGATGGGAGTGGGTTGATTAGACCCTTTACTGATTCGGTAAACAAGTGTGCCGTTCCGGGGTATAAACAAGAATTGGTAGAAAAGGCCGAGCCTTTGATTGCAGAGGAGCCCTTAAAACCTTGGATAGCATTGAAGAAGAATGCTAAGAATATCAAATATTTGACGGCGATGGCCGATATCAATTTTAAGGAGAGGTATGTGTATGTTGACGTGGGTGCTCGTAGTTATGGATCCAGCATTGTGAGTTGGTTCAAGAAACAGTATCCGAAGCAGAACAAAACGTTTGATATCTACGCTATTGAGGCAGACAAGACGTTCTACGAGCAGTATCAGTACAAGAGAGGGGTGACGCTACTGCCGTACGCGGCGTGGGTGAGGAACGAGACGCTGTTCTTTGAGATCAATTCTGACCCGGGTCATAAGGAGGTGGAGAAAGGTAGGGGAATGGGGAGGATTCAGCCGGTCCAGTCTGGCGGCAACGTTGATAAGATTCAGGGGTTTGACTTTGCGAATTGGTTGAAGAGTACGGTGACGGAAAAGGATTTTGTTGTGATGAAGATGGATGTGGAAGGGACTGAGTTTGAGTTGATTCCAAGGTTGTTTGAGACGGGGGCAATTTGCTTGATCGATGAGATTTTTCTTGAATGCCATTACAATAGGTGGCAGAAATGTTGCCCTGGGGAGAGAAGTTCCAAGTATCAGAAGACTTATGGCCAGTGCTTAGAGCTGATGACTTCTCTCAGACAAAGTGGAGTTCTTGTTCATCAATGGTGGTGACCGGTAAAACCTATAAATCTTCCTGTTTCACAGTTTTATTTCTCTTTGCCACAAAAAGGAAGTGTTGTAGTTCTTAAATTTTTTATTTTTTTTTGTTATAGTAATCCAACTTCAGTTGTACTTAAAAGTTACTCCTCTGATTGAAGAACAAACAACTTTAGCTTGTTACCTCTCATTGTCTTCAGCAATTTGTTTCCATTCCTGGTTTGGTGCATTAAACTGTTTGCTGTATTAGATCAGTGCATTTATGGTTTCAGAGAGGTTGTTTACTCACGTTGAGTATCCCGTTGATACTTTTATTCCATGACTTTTCTAGTTGCATTTCGATCATAATCGTTCCTATGATTTCTCTTGCCAAGTTTAGACTCGTAGTTGCTCGGTACCAGCAGCTGTTAGCTTGCTGGTATCTCCTGCCACCCTCAAAGGGCTCAGGTCAACTGGGGGTTTGACGATGTTATTCTGCATATGATATAGTGAAAGTGGGATCAAGATCCTCTGTTGTACAGCATTTTGCGACAAAAGATTGTCATCGAAAGTGTTTTGTTGCTGTTACTGGAATTTATAGTGACAATTTTTTGTCGCTATAAAATATTTAGCGGTATTTTGTGGGTAAAGCACATTTGGTGTACGGTAGAGGATCTTGATCCGTGAAAGTGAGATGGATTAGATGTAAAGTCAACTGGGGGTGCGACGATGTTATTCTGCATATGATATAGCTCTAAATTGCTCTCCTTTCTCAATTTTAGTGGATTAGATGTAACAGTGCTTGCAACTTGTGGGCGATTGATGGCTTGCATCTTGCATCATGCCTATTTTGGCCGAACTGGGACCAGATTAGCCGGCTTCTGGTCCTCCCTCTCCTTGGTGTAGTGTGCTCTTCGGTTGGCCACGAGTGTTTGTCAGCTGGCTGGTATTGATATTAACTCTAAATTCGGTAAGTTCGATAGCGAGCTGGCTGAGTTTCACGAGGTGTCTGGGGCTCTAAAGTTGTTTAGGGCCTTTCTATCTCTGCTGTCCAGTTATTAGTCTTTAGGGGGGTCCTTATGCCTAAAGTTATCTATGTGGGGTTCTTTTATCACTTTTGGACTGGATTCCTTGTGGTTTACAGATCTCCTAGTTGTGGCTTAAGGAATGACTGCAACTGCGAAGTCGAGTACTAGTCTATGCAATTATGTAATGCAAGCTACTGTTGTAGTTATAAAAAAGCTGCGGATCAGTAGATTGTACACTTTATTTCAAAGCAAACAATGGCTGATTGAACGCTATATAATGCCTATCTGAATATTTGCGGTGACCTAATGAAGAATATCTGTGGTGACCTAATGAAGGGCGGCTCTTCGGCCATTGGAAAGAATATTCGATACAACGGTAAAAGAAATGATATACAACTGACAGAGAGACGAGGAAGATTACAAGCTTTGTAAAGTTGGCGTTATGACCCTCGAAAAGCATTCTGGTTATATTTTGTACTCTCAATTAGCGTTGTAATTTCTATTGGACCCCAAATGGACAGTGTTGGGTTTACAGCCGTCAAGGTCCATCAAATGGAGACTAACCTAACTGGGAAGGTCCTTTGCCCCCCACAACTTTCTCGTTAAGGAAAGAGAGACGTTGCAGATGTATCTACCAGTCCTCCTCCCCTGTGTGCCAAAAAAGGTGATTAAATGAGGTCCTATTAGTGAGTTTTCTCAAGTGGAAAACGTGGAAAATGATTCCACCAAAAAAGTGCTCGGTATGTGGAACAGAGGAAGCTTTGAAGCTCTTCACATCAATTTATCTGGTAATTAGATTACGGTTGAGGAGCAGACAACACATCGACTGTGATAGAAAATGTCTCTAAAACGTTTTTTAGGGAGAAAATATTATTTTCATAAGTTTTAACAAGGACGACAAAATAATTTTCTAAGTATTTTTCGTTACAGAAGCTTTTACATCAGAGGATTCTACTCGTTTAAGGCATCGTTGGGATTTCCATACAGGTTAAATGATCCAATCAAAGTTCCCTACTTGTGAATTTTGGTAGCTAAAGCAAGTACTTAACATCTAACAGGGATTTGATTACTTGTTCAAAAATACCAAGAAAATCCAAAGACAAAAAAGGAATGAGCTTCCTTCTATTTCTATCTAGGACTGTGAAAGATAAGGGGTCAACCTGGACCCCTCCTCAAATCCCAAAGCTTACATGTCTATGTGGCTACAACTTGAGACAAAGATGGTAACAAGATGGAGACAATAAGTACTTTGCCCCAAAAACAGGAGGGGAGAGAGAGAGAGAGAGAGAGAGAGAAACAAGGATGAGGCATAAGAGAGGTCAAAGTGATTGTGAGGGGGCAGCAAAAACGGCCATTGTGGCATGAATTTGTCTCCATGGTCGTCTTATCAAACCAATCCAGCTCTTTTGACTTCACATTTTTCTGTTGAGATGCGCACGTTGATGACAGAAACAACCCATTAGAATACAAGCTTTGGACTCTGCCCAAAATGCTTTCATTATGTTATTATGTCATCCTAAAAATGTCATCAACCATGATTGACCCTTCATGTTCTTGTCCATTTTGATACACCAATGCTGTTCTATTTTCGCTTTTGGTAGGCGCAAATAAATCTCATTAATTTCCGAAGTATATTCCGGGGAAATATTTGATGGGTTTGGTTTGATCTCTCCAATCAATACATTCTTCTGGATTGCGGATATGGGTGCTTGTTGTACGTGTCAAAGGGGTCAAAGATTCGATGGGTTTATTGTTGAGGACGATATCGAGGAAGAGCGAGAGGTTGAAGATGATGATATTCGAGCCAGAGGAGATTATGGAGCTCGCGTGATGCTGCAAGGGTCGTCTAAGCTAATATCGATGTTCAGCCAACAAGGTCGAAAAGGGATTAATCAAGATGCTATGACTGTTTGGCAGGTCAGAAAAATTAAAATTCCTTCCTGTTGTGCTATGTTCATTTTCCCTCTGCCTCAATTTTTTTCTGTTTCTTGGATAAATGCACGTGTATGAACATGTTTGTCCTCATGAGTTTCCCTTCTCTTGATGCTTTTGCATGGTTTTTCAATCTATACTCTGTCTAAATTGTGCTTTTAAAGCATCATTGGCCTCTATGGACATAAAGCTGATGAAGTTTTATGATCAAATGATCTCTCTGATGGACATTGGTATGGCCAAATTTTCAGAAATTTGGTGGCGACGAAGATATGTTGTTCTGCGGTGTGTTTGATGGACATGGTCCCTCGGGTCACTTGGTGGCGCGGCATGTGCGTGACACACTACCTTCGAAGCTTTCTTCATCCTTTAAGCATTTGGAAATTAGTACCAATAACCACAATTCTGGTGTTAGCGATGAAAGCAACCGGAACGTTGTTGGTGAAAATGGTCAAGACAACGACGATTATTCCCAGAATCCACTCCTTAATGCATGCAAGTCCAGTCTAGTTAAGTCCTTCCAAGATATGGATATAGATCTTGAGACAGAGTCTACGATTGAGAGCTACTGCAGTGGCACAACAGCAGTAACTGTTGTAAAACAGGTACACATTTGTGTTACTATGTTCAGATTACCTTGTTTATAGGGTACTTCTGTCCGTCCTTTACATATTCTGCTTTTCGAGTTCTCACATCAACAAACGGTTTTTACTCGAAATTTTGTTAGCCTGTTGAAATTGAGTTTGCAATTTCTGACAGATGGAATTGAGCCTATAAGATCTTAATGGTTAAATTACTTCTCCCTAATTCTTTTGTTTGTTCAATATATAGGGTCAGCATTTGTTGATCGCAAACTTAGGGGACTCTCGTGCAGTTCTTTGTACAAGAGACATCAAAGATCAGCTTGTTTCAGAGCAACTCACGGTCGACTTGAAACCGAATCTTCCACGTAGGTTTTTCATCTCTTCATCTATTTAATTATACAAGATATTGTATGGTCCTGGATCAATGATTCCGACCATCAAGGACCATTGTCATCAACGAAAGCGGTAAACTGCGAGTGTATTATTAAGCAGCCTGCAGCCCCTTACTGTTATTTTCTTATTTTTTTTCTTGCTTACGTCCTTAGGTGAGGCTGAGAGAATCAAGAAATGCAGAGGCAGAGTTTTAGCAATGGAGGAAGAACCAAGTGTGTATAGAGTATGGATGCCTGATCAGAATTGCCCTGGTCTTGCCATGGCTAGGGCTTTTGGAGATTTTTGCTTAAAAGATTTTGGCCTCATCTCAATTCCAGAAGTGTCATATAGAAAGATTACAGAGAGAGATGAATTCGTCGTGTTAGCAACTGATGGGGTACGAACACAAATATTTTTTTCTTCACACAATTTTCAAGATTTTAACGCTTAGAAGAGTATTCCATAACATTGCCCTCAACTTTATCTGATCTTCTACATATGCTGCCATGTCTCACAACACAGTTGAGGGATATGGTTTGCTTCGAAATTACTGTCTTTGGGACTTCTTTTTCTGATCTGTACTCAATGGTCATCAAAATGAACTGTTCTTTTCCTACAGGTATGGGATGTGTTATCAAACAATGAGGTGATAAGTATCGTTGCTTCAGCAAGGAAGCGATCCATGGCAGCTAGACTACTAGTAGATCGTGCAGTTCGAACCTGGAGAATTAAGTATCCGGCTGCCAAGGTCGATGACTGCGCAGTCGTATGCTTGTTTTTTAAGCGCCCACGACCATTCTTAACGAAATCTATGTCGGAGGTGACCCAACTCAGCTTGAATTACTCAGACCTCGGAGTTTTTCACCACGCCAGAAGCGCTGGAACGGAGGATGGCCTTGAAACTGTACTAAATTGGGATCGGACTGCTCGAGATGAAGGAGCTGGCCGGGTGGGTTCATCATCGAACTTGCCTCAAGTTGGCGGCGATCTAAATCGGAGGAGACTAGCAAAAGACTTAGAACGTGTTGAGACATGATGCAGTCTCTAGGAAAACTTCTACTTGAATACAAATATATGTGGTCAAGTGATTTTTTTGAAGAGGCTCAAAATGTCACAGAGCACAAATGTCTGAAGTATTCTGCTAGCAGAAATAGGAAAATGTTCTAACCGCGAGTCTTTCGTGAAAAGTACTTGAAAAACTGTTTTACAAATTTGATTTTGTATAAAGAACACAATAATAAAGGTTGCATCTCCATGTCCAAAGAATTAAAGGGTTGCATCTCTCAGTAGACATTCAAACTTTGCCTTCCATGAAGGATAATGTACATCCTCTGGAGTTGTTAGGATATCACCAAATGTAAAAAAATCAGCTACTAAAATTGGTTTTCTGCACGGGAACGGAGGATGGCCTTGAAACTGTACGAAATTGTCACATTAATGAAGACTCGAGGGATCGGACCCATAGTTATGAAGGAGCGTGTCGGGTAGATTCAACGGTGAACTCGCCTTGAGTTGTCGGCGGTCTGAATAGGAGGAGACTAGCAAAATACTTATGGAAACACAAATATCAACTTGCTGAGTGAAATAAGGGGTATATACGAAACATTGCGAGGCAACAAAGAGGAAAGAACCGAAAAACCGATACGGTTTGGATGAGTACAAACAAACTTACAAGGGGAAATAAAATGACATCAATTTTAGCGCATTGATAGCTAGATCTATCCTTGGAATGGGATCCAAGAAGTCAGCACCAATCCGGTCTCTTGCCCCTTACCTCGGCTATAATTTTGAGTGGGACATTTCAAGACCATGTAATACTTTGCATTCAAGCCAAGCAAAACAGGTCAAATATCAAAACCCAACAACACTCTAGCTGAGAATTTGCATCTGGAAGTTGGAGCACCACATCTCTTTCCTATTGACAACCTTCATATAGAACTATCTTTCACCCCATCACATCTGTGGCACCAGTTTTGACGTTACACAAGTTGGAAGTGCCGTCCGACATGTCAAGTTCCTCGTTCGGAGATGACTTGCAGGGACCAGAATTCTGCGAGCCATTTAATGTTAAAGTGGTTTCAAGCGGCATTTTTTCTGGCGAAAAGTTTACTCGGTTCTCACTTCCGCTACTGATGCTGCAGCTTGGTTTGGTTACTATCTTGTCACAAGCCTCGTACTTGCTCCTCAGGCCATTCGGACAGCCCAAATATGTCGCTGATTTCATAGTAAACTTTCGCTAACATAACCTTCTTGCATCTGTATATCTATGTAATCAGACGTTCTTAATTCTCTTTCATTTTAGTCACCGAAGCGCTAAGTTCACCACTTCTGGCACATCTGGGGCTAAGAAGTTTTTTTCTTGTCAATTAAACCCCGAGGCTTTGCAATGTAGCATTCGAGATTCATTACCGCTTAAATTTGCAAAAACACTTATACGGTGCACCTTCAGCTGCGGTAGCACAAGAAACACTTTGGATATTGTTGTTTTTAGACAATCTGTCGGGGTAGAAAAGTACTACGAGTAATTTAGGAGTTCTCTATGCATAAAACTGCCACAAATCATACTGATTAATGGTGCAGATTGTGACTAACAGAATGAGAATGTGACAATAGGAGCACATAGCTGTGCTAGACAATTGTTAGAACGCTGTTCTCTGTATGTGCACTTAGTCAAATTGCTGTGCGCGAGAGAAAACCACCTAAGAATCTCATATTATCAATTAAGATGTACATTTATCTTCCTCTAGGTGCAAGTTAGCCTAAAGTTTCCAGAACTTCGTTTGATTGTTGATATGATGTTCAACAGGGTGGGATAATCTTAGGCCCTTCGGGTTTTGGGCGCAACAAAGCATTCCATGACCTGCTGTTCCCAGGAAAAGGCCTGATGGTGCTCGATGTCTACGAAAATGTGGGCCTCATACTTTTCTGCTTCTTGATCGGAGTACGGACAGACTTCGCGGTGGTTAAAAGGGCAGGCCGGCTCTCACTGGCCATAGGCGTCGCATCTTTCTTGGTTCCCATGCTTATCAACATACTTGTGCTCAAGGTTTTTAGAATAGGCACAAAGATGGACAACAAGAGTTTTTCCTCTTCTCTGTACAATCTTGCGCAACTAGAAGCCATGATCAACTTCCAAGCCATGTCCACCATCCTTACAAATCTCAAGCTCGTGAACTCGGAACTTGGCCGGGTAGCTCTCTCGTCCTCAATGATCAGCAGCCTATGCACCTGGATTTCGGCCCTCCTTCAAATAACAGTGAAGGATGCTTCAGAAGGCCTAGCACTTCTGACGCTGGCAAGAGTTTCATCCAGATTTCTCTTAGTTGCTGTCGCCATCTTCTTGATTCGGCCTATAATGTTCTGGATGATCAAGCATACCCCAGAAGAGAGAAAGTTAAGGGAATCATATGTTTGTGCAATCACCCTTTGGGTTTTTGCGGCAGCTTTATATAGTGAGATTAACGGGATTAATCCTAATTTTTCATGCATTATGATAGGAATGGCCGTGCCAGGGGGACCTCCCTTGGCGTCAGGCCTGGTGGAGAAGCTGGAGTCCTTTGTTTCAGCTGTGCTGTTGCCATCCTTTGCAGCAAATATTGGGCGGAAGGTCAATATTTACCTCATAAGGCCGCGTCATTTTGCGATGGTCGAGGGTTTTGTTATCCTTGCAATCTGTGGAAAAAGTGTTGCCAGTATGGTGCCTTCTATGTATTGGCACATGCCTCTCCGTGACACTTTCCTGGTCGGTCTCCTCTTGTCTTGTCAAGGGCTCTTAGATATTCAGTTCATGAACCAAGCACTCCACGCCAAGGTTCCCTTCCAACATTACTTGTTCCTTTACTTTTTGATCTAGATCAGTAAATCATAGTACTTCTGAAGACTTCAGATAGGTAGGATGTCTTCTAGTGATTCGCTAACTCCCACGACTCAGCATCTGGCTTCCATTCTCCCTTACTAGAAGTGAGTTAGGATGGAAGTACGACCAAACATTTCATTCCGTCTCTTCATCTCTTGGGAGAACAGAGACACTGGCCAAACTTTTTCTCCATTTTCTGTGATATTCACCATTGCTGCTTTCTAAGATACAAGACTACTTGTTTTCTTGATTTTAGTTACTTATCTGGATTTTTTCCGTTTCAAAGTGCAGTTTATCGACCAAGAGACTATGACTATTGCGGTTATCATGGCGATCCTGCACGCAACTGTTATCACCCCAGTGGTGAGACGTCTTTACGATCCTTCAAGAAGATATTCAGTAAGCCATAAACGTCGAACGATGCAAGAGAGCAAACAGGATGAGCTCCGAATTCTTGCATGCATTCATCATGAAGATAATGTCCCCACGATTATAGACATCCTGGAAGCTTCAAACCCCACCAGAGAAAGCCCCATTGAGGTCCATGTCCTAGACCTGGAGGAGCTTGTCGGCCGAGCCATGCCTTTATTCATCACGCACCGGTTGAGCAGAAACCCTTCCACCAAGTCTGGCAGAACACGCCGCATCATCAAAGCCTTTCGCCAGTATGAATCGCGTAACCAGGGGTTAGTATCAGTGCAATGCTATACCTCCATTGCGCCCTACGCCACAATCCACGATGATATATGTGCGCTTGCACTCGAGAAGAGTACATCCCTGGTGATCATTTCGTATAAACATTCCGACAGTCATTCAATAAGGACAGTCAACATGAATGTCCTCGAAAAGGCACCGTGCTCAGTAGGAATCCTCGTTGACAGGGAAAGCATTAAGGAGTCTAAAGCCGCGCTCAGGTCATGGTTTACATTCCACGTATGCGTAATCTTCATAGGAGGAGCCGATGACCGTGAGGCGCTTATATATGGCACTCGCATGGCCGAGCACCCTAGCATCAGCCTCACTGTCATCCGAATTACATGTACTAATCATGAGACTCGTGATATCTTAGAAGGGAAGCTTGACTTGAATGCTTTCAATAAATTCAAAGTGGCTACTATGGGCAACAATCGAGTTGTTTATAAAGAGGAAGTGGTGGCAGAAGGACCTGGTACGATTCGGGTACTTCAATCTCTGAAGAACGTTGATTATGATCTTATGCTGGTGGGGAGAAGACACGACAATGAATCGCCAATCATGTTCGGACTAGCTGAATGGAGTGAGATTATGGAGTTGGGTATCATCGGAGACATACTCACGTCTTCGGATTTCAAGATTAAGGCGTCTGTGTTGGTGGTGCAGCAGCATGCCTCAGTACTTGAAGCTATGCTTCAGAGCCCCATTGACTGGACACCAGAACCTGTACAGTCTAGTTTAACTGATGATAGTTCTCTGGATTTAGAAAGGTGTAATAGTTCACATAGTACACAACAACTTCTTGCCATTTCAAAGTAATCTTAGAATTTCACAGAGCTCCTTTGAAGTTACTACGGATCCTTCCTTCAACCACGTATATAGAATTATAAGGAAACCGCCCAACTAATAGTGAACACTGAGTATCCTGATATATGACAGATTCCAACACCAACTTATGAATCTAAAGTGGACATAACTCCCGCTGTAAAACCTCTCTCCTGCTCCCAGTCTTGCTCTGCATTCTCATGGACTCTTATGCTCTCATAGGCAAGTGTGAGTCCACTCTGCCCACTTCCATGCTCCCGTTGCCCCATTCACGCTCAATGAACCAGTCATTTAGACCATGCCAGGTTAATTTGTGCAAAAAATTTCAAAAGCACGTGATTCGGCATGCTAGGGAACAATGCAAAAAGGAATTCTTTTTTAAGAACAACAAAGAGACAGATCGACCATGCGCGGAAAGGAGATAAGTTCTGCTAAGTTTCTGTTACCAGCAGTGACAAGAAAGACCCTGCGGATGGGATAAAATGACTTTTTATTTTTATTTTTAGAATACCTTTTTGAAATTTAAGAGTGTTTTTTTGGTGAATGTGTGTTTAACTTTGTGTATAATGTTAAGCCTCTTTCCCTATATTACCATTTTTGAGTTTTAGACTATGTTAAATGACCGGTGTCTTAGACTTTTAATACGTTATTAATGGTATCCTTTTTTAGTTTTAGAGTTGTTAAAATTAATGGTTTTTTTGGCGTTTAATATGTTATTAAACTTCTTTTCTTGGAACACCCTGTGGGAATTTAGATTTAACCAAAATCAGGGTTTCTTTTATTCTTGAACTAAGAACACCTATCAAAAAACTATTCATTTGATAACACGTATAGTCCCTGGCCACTGAAGCTTCCGAGCCGCCAGACCCCCCACCACCGGCAAATGGGGCTTCGCCTCCTTGCCTGTCGTACTCTCGACCTCTCTTCGTACAAAGGCTTTGCCCACTTTCGCAATGTGTTCATGCGCACGTCCTTGACGTTTGTGTGCACCATCCTTGGAATTGGACTTTTCGGGTTCTCGACAATTTTGGCCCTTTGGACAGCCCATGTTTCATGACATGTCTTCGGCATATTGTTCGAAACCATTCCTTGATCCGTCGTGTCCCTACATGGTCTCCACATGCTATTCCACAACACCGCCATCCATCACAGTGTCCTGACGTTGTTCTTAATCTTCACCACCCTATGCACATTTCGCATTGGTCATCGACTATGCTTTAACCCACCACCCAGAACGTGCAACATCTCCAGGGGGGTCTCCACTCGTAGTTCTCTAGCACGAGGACCCCTCGCCGTCATAGGTAAGTGATGCAATTTCCCAAGACACTACGTCAGGACTCCCGAGTACTTCAGCACAAGAAGTCCGAGATAGGCAACACTTTCTTCGCTTGGGTTTCTACACATGCGGGATTGGTTTATGTGCTCAACACCAGAGCCAGTCTCGATGAATGATTATCACCCGCGGGTGATACCGAGAAGTAAACAGGTCTCAAGATGGCATTGAACCTAGTCTGTCTGGCAGTCAAACGAGGACTTCCTTACCACTATTAGTTTCTTCGCATTTCTTAATACCTTTGTGGGACACGATAAGGGTATTAGACAAGTGGCTGAATCGAGGGCGTTCTTCAGTTGCACCTGTGAGCGAGTCAATCTTCCTAGACGACAGTAAAAAGTTGTGCGTGACAGACCAAGTGAGTACATTAGTTCGACAGTATGGCGGAACATCAACAATATGGCAGAACATCGACATTTGGTATGCCCTCGGTGAGGTGGCCCCATGTGTCACGTGATGGCAAAATATCCTTAGTTTCACATAAGTAGAGGACTTGAGTATCATTTGTACAAATCTCACACAACCATTTCCTCATTTTAAAACCACAGTTATACAATCCTATATGGAAGTAGTAATCTAGTTGCGTGCCCTGACTCTGGATCCTAACTTTGGGCCTACGAGATGAACATTGAACATAAAATTGTGATCCTATTGTATTCGCTTCGTGCTTTTGCCCTCGCAACATTGATTGTCCTCAAGCTCTATCTAAGTTGCCTCAATTCCTCCTATTGCTATTTTCTTTGCTCTGTCGTACATTCTTATATTTGGCATCTGACTTAGACTATTCTATTTGTGGTACCTCCATGTGCACTACAAACTCATCTTCTTGGCATCAGTGGTAACCACATAGTGGTTGTGATGGGGAATGTTGTTACGGTGGTGATAGAGGCGGTCGAATTGTCGATGTGGTACTGCCTTATTAGTTATAACATGATATAAGTGGTTGTACCTACCAAATTTTATGGAGGAGATGGTGGTGCATGGAGATGGTATGCCACTGGTGGCAAAGTGACAACAATGGATGGCATGATAGTAATGGTAGTGCCAACGATTTGGCGGTGATGATGGTATTACAATGGTGTTGACATTGTGGTGGTGAGGCAACAAGATGATGATGGTATGGAAAAATAATAGTTGTGGTGGTAGTTGCGGTGGTGGAGTGATGGTTAGGCCCATTATTAAGTGCTAGTTTTACCCTCCCAAATAAGATGGATATAACCCGATCCAAATCGCACTGCAAACTAATCCACATATAAGCAAGAAATTTACGATGTGATTGGAACCAAAGAACTGATGAAATTTCATTTCAAATACTCAATTTTGTTGTTTGGAACATCAGAAAGGGGAATGGAACTTTGATTTTATAAATTTTGACTGAAATTGTTTCTATAGTGTAAATCCGGTAAAAATTGGTCGGATTTCATGAGATCGGGAATTAATTAAACTAAAATCATTTATATATCCTATTTTATCCTTGCCCGAATCATTACAATTAATGAAGTCACTTGTTTAATTTATTGTCCTTACCACCGCACCACCTTTACTTCTACTACCGCCACCGCAAACATTGTTGCCACCATTTCATTATTGTCACTATCACCACTTGGACCGTTGTACCCACCCCCATTGGATGATTACATCCACCACAACTGTCACAAGATAGCACCACCATGACCACCACCACAGTCACCGCAGTTATCAAGTGTGTTACATCACCACCACGACCATCATTAACGTCAATACATCATTGTTGTAGTTGCCGTCACCACACCACTACCACTACCACCATCACCACAACCATTAATGTTTTCACCACTGTTATTGTCACTACCATTAACTCTAGTGCTACTGTATCAACCGTGTCGCAATCAATATGATTGTCATCACCATCATTATCGTCTCTATTGCTGCCACTAGGACTACTATCACCAACATACCATTATTATCGCTCAAATACCATCACTACTACTATCGTTACAATCACTAGACTGTTCCACTATCACCGCGTTGATGCCACACCATCATTGCCACCGACGACACAACATCACCATCATCGTTGTCTATGTTGTCATCGATGTAACTTCTGTCACCAACATTATTATTACAGATGCGTTGGTACCACTGCCACCACTACTGCTAGTACCATCATTACATCGCCCTACCACATCTACTGCTGCCACTATCACTGTCCGCTGCTCCCAGTGCCATTAGACAACATCATCGTTGATGCCACACCACCACCATCATCGCAATCGATCCCAAAAGTGTTATTATTGTCACCGTTGTTACCGCTAGTTATAACTCAATACCACCACCATCATTATAATTGACCACCCCACCACTTCCATCGTCAGTGCCGCTACACCACCACTTGTACCGCGATTATTCGCACACACCCACCACCATGTTCAGCAACTAGTACGTGTCAAACAACTTCTCGTACTTTGTTTGTTATCATAAGTTAATGATGTAATTGTCCAAAAACTTATTACATTTGCATTTCCTCCCGGGGGAGGGGGGGGGGGAGGATGATACCCGTTGGTACCCGATTCAAAGTATTAGTTTTATTTGTCAAACACAAAATATGAACTGTGTTATTTGAATTTTCCTTTGTTCCAACGAAAGAAAATAAATTGAATTCCAAATCCAACACCCAATTAAAAATGCAAATCCTGAAGAATAATTTCCAAACGACGTGTTAATAACTTGTTACTAATTATATTTGAAATGATAGTTTTAAAATTGATATGGATCAACCCGAATTTTATCAAAATCGGATTAATTGACGCACCTAAGGTGGTGATTATGGAGATGGCATGGTAGTGTGATACAATAAAGTCTCACTTGACTATACATGAAAATTGCAATCGGTTCTTACACCTGACAGACATCTGCTCCTAGTAAGCATGCTATTGGGTTGGGTACCAGAGGTATTAGAGGCGAGCCCTGCCTGTACTCCATGGTCTTCAGACGACCTCGCCCGCCTTTTCGGATTAAGAGTCCACTTTAGTCGGATATCAAGCTAGAAATTTGCTCTAATCAAGGCTTGATTTCACCCTATATTCCGCGTTATGCTTGAGGATGAGTATTAAAGTTCCACGTCAACCATACATGAGGATTGTGTTTAATTTTTATACCTATGGACTTCTACTCCTCTTGGGCATGCTTTTTGATAGGACATCAGGCTTTAACATTGGTAATGGTGGTTGTGGCTTCTTGTTATTTTTTAGGATATATTTTTTACTAGTTATGCGAAATGCATGCCAAAACACATGACATGTGGTAGCCGATTTCTAAAGAAAATTTATTATTGATGATCCAAGACCATACATATCGGTAAAAAGAACTTCTATTTATTTGTTGAATAGATCGATTGATTAAAAAAATCATAACTATGTTCATAAGTGGTTTATCAGACATCTAAATCGATGCTTCTTATGTTTCTAGCACAAACATAAGTGGCAGAGTCGCGTTGGGTCCAAGAGGGTCAATTGACCTTGCTCATTTTCTTAAAAAAAATTGGTCAGTTATCTTTTTTGCTCTTTTTTTGTGGTAGTGTCTATTTTCACCTTTATACGTTTGTATAAACCTTATTTTGTCGCCAAAAAGTATTTTGTTTTTGTGATAAAATCTAGAACATGTATTTTTGCTATGGTTACTGAAGATTAAACTTTGTATTTATGACAAATTAGGAAGTTTTAGTTGGAAAAAGGTATACAAGACCCTGCATTGAGCATGGTTAACTCCATCGTGTCACGTTGGTAGTTTACACACAATTGTCTCTAAAGAAGTCTATAGCGATAAAAGATATTAATGATTGCCGAAAATGAGATAAATTATTCTAGAGCGACGAAATATTAGATCAACAAAAGAAATTGTTTTAATAGCCACTAAGTTTCGAATCCCCTCCGTTCCTGGTTATTGTTTTCCCCTCTCTCTTGAGCTTATAGGGGAAGAGAGGGGTCCAAGGTCGCTCAAGAAGTATGTGAGGATAAGAGACATGAACTTTTACGGCACAAGTGACAAGTTATTTTATAGTGGCAAATTTTCGTATTCGTTGTTTTGCACTCTCTTTTCCGCAACAAAAGGAATTTTTCATCCAGGCAACCAACGAGAATTGTGAAAAATAATTGACCATTCAAAAAGACCTCGTCAATCCAACGAAGCACGAAATCTAGTGATCAACAACCCATATATACAGTGATTGTGCGGAAATGATCGTCGCCTCGGCACTTGGAAGTGACAACAACGGCCGCAGTAGAAGGCAAAAGAGGTAAAAAAAACTAAAAATGGTGTCAATGCAAAAGCAAAAGAGATCGGGTTTTCTAGATAAGAACAATTCGCAAATTGACAACCGCACGCTATTTTTCAACACTTGCACTTTAGTTCCCGCAACGAAAACAAAGTAATGTCTCCCAAGGCCCATAAAGCGTATCACTCGGCTCAGCGTTTATTGTAAGTCTGGACTGGATGAACAGTGGCAGATGGACTTAGCAAATGCGAACCAAGTCATTCTCCTCCGAGTGTTCATTTCATTTCGTGCCAGCAAGAGCTCTACTGTACAGAGATTGACTGGGTATTCCAGTTTACATTCTCATGCACTCAAACACTGCTCTTATGGCTGTAAAGTTAGACAATAAACATTGCTCTTATGACTGTTAATTACTGCTGGAGCACTAAAACTTGCAAAATGAAACACGCCTAACCCTTTTATGCAGGATTGCCATGATTAAAGTGGAATCACATCGATTCAAGTTCTTTTGTGCAAAAGTCAAAAGTAAGCCTATCCTCAGCATGTTAAAGTGAAAGGCGAAAGATTACATTTTGATGAGTCTTGCAATTTCAAAAAAATGGTGCTAAACAAGTCCCCATGTTGTGAGCTCTAGCCTTGCCTTTCCTGTAATAGCAATTTCTCACGTATCCCCCCAACCTTTTCATTTATGGTGTTCTTGCTTTATGCAGATTTGAGAGAATGAGTATGGAATAAGGGAAAAAGTAAATTCACATTTGTGTAGATCGTAAGTAAGGAGATGGAAGAACGTGCTAGTCTGTTTTTCGGTCGGGTCTAATGCCAAAGCATAAATGACTTTTGTCAAAGTAGCGTAAAGTTTAAAAAACAAATATCACAACCGTTTCAAAAGAAACGATAAAAATGCCTTGCATTTATGCTAGTCTTTCATTTTACAATCCAAACCTAGTATTCCATGACATTGTCGGGTTCTCTTTTTGGTACCAACAAGGACCATCAATTGCACCCATCAAACCAGGCACAGGCAGAAGCATAGGCACGGTGAAGAATCAAGATGCAGTTGCAAAAGAATTTGAAGTTGCACCAATTCTCTAATAACTCGTCCTTTATGCGTGAAATGGTGCAGTGAATAGCATTGTGGATTAATACTAGGCAAAAATATAATTGGACCATTTTGGAGAAAATATCCATCAATACTTGTGTCATGATACTATCTCGCGCACGTCTAACTCTATCTTGAGTTGTATTTATTACCATCATAATGAAAAATATGTTACGAGTCCAAGTTGGTCCTGTCTTTAGTCGAAAACTCACCAAACATTACCATAATGTTTTTATGAGCTTTTTGTCTGCAAGAGAATTTAATTAGGGTAGATGCTTAAAGGAGTGTACCGTTGCATAAGATACCGGGAACGATGTCTTACTCTAGAAACGATGAATGCTTAAAGCATGCATGTCCAAATTCCAATCGAACAAATAATTTTAACCGTTCGCAAACAAATAATGTACTTTGTTTTCAGTGATGATAGTCTTTACCCCAAAAGACGCTCAAATCAAATCTTTACCCCAACCCATGTAACCCAACGTTGGCCAATAATTAGGGGTGAACACCAAACCGTTCAAACCGAACCAATTCAATCCGAACCGTCCAAAGATCTTAACGGTTTGGTTTCACATTTTTCAAACCGACTTTGGTTCGGTTTGGTTCACGGTTCACATTTTTTAAACCGATTCCAAACCGAACCGAACCGACCTATGATATGTTAATATATTTTTAATAACATTCTATTGATAACTACACATATAAGGTACTAAGCAACTCCAAATAAACAAATCTTGAAAGTTAAAAGAAACGAAAATATTAACAACACTTAGAAACAAAAAATTTGTGACCCATATCTACTTTATATTTACTCATTCATCAATGAGAATTTATATATCGAATGAAAGAAGATTATATGTAATTTAGAAAAAATATAACTTCAATTAGTAGTGTGCAAAGGAACAATATCTTTAAAGTGGGCAAACCAATTCAAACCGAACAGTCCAAACCGATAGTGTTTGGTTTGGTTCGTTACACAATTTTTCAAACCGAGGGGTAACGGTTCGGTTTGCGGTTTGACCTTCAAACCGAACCGTGCTCACCCCTACCAATAATGCACAACTCTGCATAAAAAGGACAAGATTCGTCATACAATATTAGGTTAATTGTCATTTATTTGTAATATTAAAATGATGCAGTAATTGATCATTTCGGAGAAAAATCTTCATACAATGTCGATACATGTCTCATGCTACCATCTCGCACGACTAACTATCTCATGAGTCATATTTATTACCATCATAATGTAAATATGTTACGAGTGCACGTTACTCGTATCTTAATCGAAAACTCACTTAGCGTGATCATAACGTATTATGAGCTTTCTTTGTACAAGATAAGTTTGATAGTTGCTTAAAGTATTGTAGCACTAATTAGATGCTGAGAATATTGTCTTATACCAAGCGTAGCGAATGCTTATAAGTGCATGCCATCAAGCGAATAATTAGTTGTTTGCAACTAAATAACGTGTTGATTTTTGGGACTAGATGAGCTAGCTTTAAGATACCAAATGACATTTTAATCAGCATATTCCTCAGCCTTTTCATATGTTTGTCATGGAACTTTTTTGAGCTTTTCTAAAACAAGAACAGATATAAGATCTTTTTGCGTAACAATAAAAAACTGTACAAGAGAAAATCCTTTAACAAACCCCGAGGATTTCAATGTACAAAACCCTAGAAGACGCTCAAGTTAGGAGCTATATCCCCTGCTGTAACTCATGGTTACAACAGGGGTGCGGTACTCATTTATGTGAGAGAGGCCTCTCTCTTTCACAGAAATGGATACAACACGGAATCAATCCCTCAAGTCATGACTTTACCCCAACCCATGTAACCCAACGTTGGCCAATAATGCACAACACTGCATAAAAAAGGACAAGATTCGTCATACAGTATTAACTTTTGTTCCCCTTGTTTGGATTCTTCATTGCAGGGGGTGCATGTTTTTCAAAAGAAGATGGGGGAATTTCCCTCCTGAAAAGGTGATGTCCTGCCGAAATGACGAAGAATTCAAACCCTGCATGGCGTGTTGCAGTGGACAGTACTGGGGACCCAAAACCCACCACAAGACAAGAAAGAGAAGCTTAGCCAGTTTAGTGTAGATGAAACTTCGCACCGAACGGCCACCCGTGGCCCCTCCTACGCTTCTTAAAAAAGACTGTGCTGCCTCAGCTGCTGCTCCTTTGCTTTGCTTTGCCTCGAGGCCTGAACCAAAGGGGGGAACCACCATCAATTATTATCACCCTCTTCTCACTCCACCACCCCACCGTACTGCTAACTGACGCTCAGCCTCATGGCCGGGACTGCTATTCGGCTGGCTGATTTTCTGTCTCTTTAATGTCAAAGAGTTTGGTTTAATGGTTGTACCATGAAGTACTCTAAATGATGTACATTGCGTAATGTTCTTGGTATATATAAATATATAAATGACATTTCACAAAAAAAGAAAGAAAGAGAGTGCTTTAATTTCTTTAATGTTAACTTTATAAAAAGATTTGAACATATATATATGTTTAGACCAAAAAGTTAAAAAAAAAATACAACATTTTATGTCCTAGCAATGGTAAACCAATTAAGATTTTTTTGAACATTTGAATTCTAGAAATATTATTGCCTACACATATATTATTACATACACGTGTGTGAACATTTTCAGTAATTTACATACATACATATTACTACATGTATAAATCTTATACTCCAATACATAATCCTAGCCATAGTATTACATTACATAAAAGTAAACCGCGGTTCAAGTTTTCGCTTCGAGATTATATTAAATCAGTTAGAGTTGGGCACTGATTTTCTACTATATTGTTATTTGCTTACATAAAAGTAGACCGCAATTCAAGTTTTCGCTTTGAGATTATATCGAATCAATTAGAGTTGAACACTGATTTTTCGCTCTATAGTTATTTGTATTTAAATTCATATCAAACTTCACTGATACTTTTTTTATTTTCTTTAAAGTGATTAACATTGTAACGATAAGTGTTAATCTTTTAGTGACAAATAGAAGACAAAATAATATTTTAAAAAAAAAGAGCATAAAGAAGCTTTATATCAAGAGAGAATAGCCGAAAGGGAAGCTGTGAGCTCCAGTCTGTTTGAAGCCGCTCTTGAAAGTTTCAAACTTTCAATTCAAAAACTTTCTTTTGGCTCTGCAGAAACACTCTCTCTAATCATGTCACCTCAAACACAATAATTTATGCAACTTCCTGCACTTTCTCTTTCCTCTTGTCCTTCTCCTTCTCTCTCTGTTCCCCCTCCAATCTCCATCCCTTTCTCTTTCCCTGCAATCACGCTGGACTTACCCCTGTCCCTTCCTTCCCTCAGAGAATCAAACTGAGCACTTCTTTATCTCCTTTCACACACCAACATACATAGAAGAAGACCCAAATCATCCCACGTTATTCACACCATCCCTTTTCTCTCCAAATCCCTTTCTGGATTTCCCAACTGAAACCTTCGCTAATGGAAGCTTCATCCCCAATGTCGCTCCAACTCCAAGACCCACTTCCAGAATCTTCGCCAAAACCCCATAATCTGAAGAAGAACTTCGTCACCTCACTGATGGAAGCCGCCACGCTTCGCACCCCATCTTTCAAAGAAGACACGTACCTCGTAACCCACCTGAAACCCTCCGAGAAAAAGGCCCTCCAGGACCTCAAGGACCGTCTGCTGTCCTCCTCGGATGGAACCAATTCCATGTGGGGCATCCAGCTGTTGTCCGGCGATGAGAAGGCTGACGTCATCCTCCTCAAGTTCCTCCGGGCCCGCGATTTCCGCGTGTCGGACTCGCTCCACATGCTGCAGAAGTGCCTCTCCTGGCGGAAAGATTTCGAGGCTGATTCCATTGTGGAGGAAGACTTGGGGTTTAAGGAGCTTGAGGGCCTTGTGGCTTATATGCAGGGGTATGACAGAGAAGGGCACCCTGTATGTTACAATGCTTATGGGGTTTTCAAGGACAAGGAGATGTATGAGAGGATTTTCGGAGATGATGAGAAGTTGAAGAAGTTCTTGAGGTGGAGGGTACAAGTTCTTGAAAAGGGTATCAAGCTGCTGCATTTTAAGCCTGGTGGGATTAATTCCATTATTCAGGTCACTGACCTGAAAGACATGCCTAAGAGAGAGCTCAGGGTTGCTTCTAATCACATTCTCTCACTGTTTCAAGACAATTACCCTGAAATGGTCGCACGCAAGGTAAATTTTTCTTCAATTTTAAAGTGTTTAATTTCTTTGTTAACTCCCAATTTCATCTAGAAGAGGCCAGTCTTTGTGGCTCTGATTTTTTGTCCTTGTCTCAATGTTTTTTTGTGTAAATGGAGCATATTGTTTAATTTGGAATGTAGCTCAAGACAGTCGTCTCTTTATTAAACAACCAATTAACCAACATTGAAAGGGAAGTCAAGTGAAAATTCACAAATTTCAAGTGGCTAATTTTTGTTTCTACATAATATGAATCTGTTCTTTAGTTCTTGTAGTTTTTTTCTCTGATTTAATAGAAGCTTGCCTATATCAAAGGAGTATTCTCTTTAAGGGAAAGAATTGAGAAGAGTACTTGTTTAGCTTGAACAAAGTCCTGGTTTTTTATGCTGAACTTGTCTTATTTTTGTGGTGGGTGTAGATTTTTATCAATGTGCCATGGTACTTTAGTGTGTTGTACTCAATGTTCAGTCCGTTTCTGACTCAACGAACCAAGAGCAAGTTCGTGATCTCTAAGGAAGGAAGTGTTGCAGGGACTCTTTACAAGTTTGTACCTTCATCTCAATCTCATATTACTCCATTTAGATCCTGATTGGCATTAAATTGGATAGATAAGTGGTTAATGCTTTGCAGTTCACTTTACTGCTTCACATTCTATTTTTCGGGACAAAGATCGTGCAATGCGATTAGTCGTTTGAAGTGGGTTTATTACTTTGATCAGGTATATTAGGCCAGAGGATGTTCCAGTTCAGTATGGTGGACTGAGTCGGCCCGGTGATTCGCAGAATGTTCCACCTAAGCCAGCTTCCGAGTTCACTGTCAAAGGAGGAGAGAAAGTGAACATACAAATTGAGGGCATTGAGGTTCATTATTCTTCTTCTCTAGCTGTCCCTAATCTTAACTTTAGATGTCTAGCTTTATGAGACATTTGATCATATTTTTAGATGGAAAAGGACAAGTCCAGGCTAACACAAGAGAATGCACATGCGGGATAACTGGATTAATCTATCCTAATTGGCTTAAGTTCATGGCTATGCTGCTATATTTTGCATCCGTTTGTTCATAGGATTTCATTTTTCAAGTCACAAGTTTACCTAAGATGGTCTGCGCTTGAAGTAATTCGTAGTTTACTTATTTTATGTTTGTTTGGTTAATTAGGCTGGTGCAACAATAACATGGGACATAGTGGTGGGAGGCTGGGATTTGGAGTACAGCGCTGAGTTCGTGCCCAATGCCGAAGGGAGCTACACTATTGCCGTCGAGAAGGCGAGGAAGGTAACGCCCTCGGAGGAGGCGGTTCACAACTCGTACAAGTCCAAAGAAGCCGGGAAAATGGTGTTGTCCGTCGACAACACTGCTTCCCGCAAGAGGAAGGTTGCTGCTTATCGGTACATTGTCCGGAAATCGACAATCTGAGGCTAGCACACAAATCTGGTCATCATTATGTCTAGCTCTACTTCGTTTCTTTTTCTTGGTTCTGGAGAGATCAATGATATCTATGAACAGTATTATCTTCTTGAAATCGAGTATTAACACTATGAGGTATATAAATGGTGGTACTAATTACAATGCTTTACCATAGAACATAAAGTAAATTAGCTTTGCCAAAAGTACTTGTTTTCACATATCTTTTGTTACCTACAATTTCTTTTGCTTTTTGTATGTAAGGGGCCTTGGGAGTGTGGAAAGGGTTTGAAATTCAGCCTTCTGCTTTGCTTTTGGTTGCCTTTCTTGGGATGTGGAAAAGAAGGAAGTGTGCAAGAATGGAGAATTGACTGGACTCTGGGGGGTTTACCGGGGCTGGTTTTGGAAGGTTATGGGTTCAGATTTTAGAGGCCTGTGTTGTCAAACTGTTAGATCAGATTCTCTTAGATCTTTCGTGTACTGGATTTGATTTTCAATCCTTTATTACATTTAACTTTACATCCCTTGGGGATCTGGGGTTGGTACAGTGGTGCAGCTCAGTTTTTATTTTTTACTATGCCTGTTTTGTCGACACATAATTCACACATTAGAGATATTTGATTTAAGCTTCATGGGCTCTCTCTGAATTATCCATTCACTTTGAGTTGGATATTTTTGTATGGTGTCAAGAGTATGTTTACTCAAGTATAGCAACGTGACGTAAATCTAGAACCGAGGCTAAGACAAATGCTCCCTTAGCTGCTAGTGCTTCAGCTACTAAAGCACTTCCGCAGTGAGGCTGATTAAGGGCAACAATTGTTCTCTTTTTTTTTACCCTGTTGGACGATAAGGGGTATTATCGGAATTATTTCAAAGTCACCAAAGTGTCACTAAAAATAAATTACTGAAAGAAATAATTTCGAAAATTGATTAAAATATGGGCCGTTATATAAGCATAATAGTATTCTCAATCTTCCCTTCAAAACATCCAGTTTAAATATATATACCACGTGTTTTGTTTATATGGAAAGAGATCTTCTTTTTTCTTTGATGTGGGACAAAGAACGAGACTTTTTGGATCTGAACTTCAATTACAATACATACAAACACACACAGTAACAATTTATCACCAGCACAATGTCAGTCTGGTCCGGCCAAAACAGCGAGAGCCGTTTGAGGGTAGTAGGACCTCCGGACCTCCGAACCTCCATTCTCAGATCTAATGCTCCCAATCGAATTTTAAAAACCCAGCTTCTCTCTCCACGAACAGCAGCCATCAAGCGCCTCATAGCCTAACCTACCACTAACAACTACCACCGGTCCGCCGCTGCTTCTTCCCGCCATGAACGGCGACCACCCACATCATTTCTTCGGTTCCGAGGCCAATAACGCAGCAAATTCCACTACCCTATAATCACCATCAAAAGGGACTATAGCACGTTCCACTACCTTGTAATCACCATCAAATGGGGACTATAGAGATCTTAAGGATATCAAAAATGTCCGAAGGGTTGGTGGTGTCTGATATTTTGAAGGCGGATGAACTGGCTGACAGAGAAGCATAGTAGAAGAGGAAGACATCCCCAGGTTTTGGCGAAGAAGGGCATTAATATCCATCAAGTTCCAAAGATTGCCGAACCAGTAAACCTTGACTTGACTTGTTGATTTTGCCGTAATTTGATCCATCGAACGGTTCTAATTCGATCCCTTATTATTTCAATCTTTAGAATTTATTTCTAGAATTTGTCTAATCACGTGCACCAAAAATTTGCTATTCCGGTCGGAGGAATCTTCCTCCTACCCCTTATGTAGCGATAATCAATCGTATCTAAATGTTTCTAGTGACTTTTATTCAGTGACGCTAAAAAAATATTGTTAATAATTGTCGCTGAAAGTGTTAAAAAAAAAGTCACTAGAAAAAGTTAGCGACTATTAATTGTCACTATATACATGTTTGGAGAAAGATTCTTACAACCCGGATAAAAGGCAAAGTTTGTTCAAATTTCAGTACATCGTTGCGATTTCACGTGTCAACAATTATCATAAACAAACCTTGGGTGGACGGGAGTCCGATCCATATTTCCACAATCCAAAAACCTCGTACCTCAGTGCGCCAATGGACAAAAAATATTTGTGCGTTTTTCGATGGTTTGGGAGAGGGTAGTTTTCGTTATAATCCCTCCCAGAGGGAAACTGAGGAGGACCACTTATTTTTTGCAATGCAGCTATGCTCAGAAACAGCTTTCAAACTGGAATATGTAAGCTTGCTACTGCTTTAACTGTTGGAATATGGACGAAAAGAAATGAATGAATATCTACTCGGGCAGAAATTTTTGTGATTTGACTAAGTTTAAGAAATGTGCTTTCAGAGAAAGAAAAGTTCAATTATACACCCATCTGAAAGTGACAGAATATCTCGTAGCATCTGAAGGTGTTGCCCTCTCAGTGTTTCTAATGGAACATTTCTTTATTGTGGTTACAATATGTACTAGAACTTTCGCACTGTTAGGCATTTGACTACCGCAACTTTCCGTAAAGTTCAGAAAACCAAAGAGGGTGCACTCGCGATAAATTAAGTAGAAACACAACCATACCTACATGCAACCACAACAGTAACAAGAAATGTGGTGCCACTTAACAAGTTGGTAAATGTATAATAAACCCAGCAATTGTGGATATCATTCAGTCGGTTGAGAGGTGTTAAATTTGATTTTGAAAAAAGTGTTGCATCATCGATGATGCAATCGAAATGAAAGGGTGATGATTGTAATTTCAAATCGAAGATGTGACAGAAATGCATATGAAGTTAAGGGTAGACTTGGTAATTTGGCATGGAGGACAATGGAGAACACCCCACCTTCACTTGTCTTCTCTTATTAGGTAGTGGATAGTAGATATATACACGAGAAGAAATGCTACTTCCACTCTTTTATATGCTTTTCTACCCCCATTTTGTCGCTTAAAATATACTTCAATGACAAATGTTGATCTTTTAGCTACAAACAATGAAATGGATTAGCATGCTAGGAAATGAAAATAGCCTCTCGGATGCACAAAGAAAATGTATTTACTAGTACTTAACGACCAAACTCTGGAAATTGCTTCCACAAGCTTTGAGGTTACGAACCAAATGTGAACATTCAAGACCCGTCATAGACGAGAAAACAGCAAAAGGCCATAAAAGTCATTTAACAACAAGTTTCACCACCCTATGCTTGCACTATACTACCCCTTTGTACTTGGTTCTTTATTGCACGACACTGTAAGAGAGAGGCTGAGAAGAAGCACCTTTTTCCGGTTCACGAGTCAAGGTCAACACTTCACAAAACAATAGCCGAGGAAAAACACAGTTTGCCCATATTCTTCGGGTGGATTACTTGCCAACCCTGACCCTCCTGGTAACGTTCGATCTGTCAGCATTAGGTAGGGGGAAAAACACAAAAAAAATGAGTACCATATTTCATGACGATGTAGAACACGTTGTTATAGGGTGTAAGCAGGGAAAATTAAACATACCGTGTCTATAATGTCATTATTAGCTTTAAGCCCTCCAATCATATAGATTGAGTCCTTCAAAAGAGCAGTAGCTGAATACCCCCTTGATTGGTTCATTGGCTCTCCACTCATCCATGAACCTCGACGAGGATCAAATATCTCAACACTTCGAACCATTGCACTTCCATTAAAACCACCCAGAGCGTACCTGCAAATACATTCTGCATCTTGTTTTCAAAATTCTAGTGGCACTAGGATACCATTTTCTCCTTCCCACCCTTCACTTAATCATTTTCAATTCTGATCTTTTAGATGCAACTAATTCCCTAGTTCTTTCTTGACTTAATGGCATGTACTCTGTTTGGAGGAACCTAATTCTTCAGATACGACTACAACGAAGGTATCAGAACATTTGATATTAGACCAGGGACAAAGCAATAAGTATGCATCAATTATGCTAGGAATCTAAAGGACAAGATACATGCGGTGTGCGGGCCGTGTGCCCTCAAATGACAGTAAAGGCAATTAACTGCTCTGGTGGTGTTAGTTGGCAAGAATGCAAAATTTGTAATTGCAATTAATTATTTAATTTGTGAGGCCGTGTTGCGTTGCCCCACGTACATATGTCTACATCGCGCCATAGATTTACTATTACAACAGGAATTTTCATATCAAATATGATGCACACCCTGAACACGTTTCCCAAGCAGAAGTGCACGATTGGATAATAAAAGATAATAGCACATAATGTTTTCCAACTTACAGTTTCTCGTGCATAGCGACCAAAGAATGACAACCTCTCTTTGAATTCATGCTCCCAATTTTGGCCCAGGAATGTTCTCTGGGGTCGAATCTTTCAGCAGACCTGAAATAGAAGAAATTACCATATAATTTATCCAGCAACTAGGGACTGCCTTTACATAACAGGTTCAGTTCGGAGAAGGAATAGTTATGTAGTTTTGACGGGGATTTCCTGGAAAAAGAATTGTTCATCTTTCTCCTGACAGATAATCAGATATAAGTTATACAGGCTACTTAAGCTAGCCATGTCCTATATATAGGCTGATACTTCCACAGCATTGTTAAATCTATCTAGCCGAACGCTCTTCCTCACACCCTACACCCAAAAACAACAAAAAAGAACAGAAAAAAGATAGGCTTCCCCTCCAGTTTAGAGCGATCACGGTTTCTCTATAGATTGAAACCAAATATCACTCCATATAGAACCAAGTGAAACTTAATTCCCTGAGATTCAATACGCAAGTCCTTTCTAGGAATTAATGCCTGCAAATTTGTGAATGTGAGCTAAACTATATGCCAAGGGACGAGATTATGGCTTCAAATCTTACTTCAAGTAGTCGCTTCCATCATATCCACCAACAGCATAGAGCGCACCATTAAGCGCCGCAGAAGCAAGAGCAAACCGCTGACAAAAAGGAAGGACAGAGACATATTAAATATAAACCCAAGTGTAATGAAACATAGCTAGAGCAGATACCCCCCACCCCAAAATATTCATAATATTGGTATCAGTGATCTGTGTATCAGTTTACCCTTACAAGTCTTATTGATACAATCCACTTCGCTCCCGAGCTCACAGACCAATAGTGGAAGCAGCCTCCCACATACTACAACCAGAGTTAGAAAAAAATTCTGTATGTAATTCTAGCACATCCCACATCATACACGAGAGAGAGATTTCTTCTACATGGATTGGGAGATTTTGAGATATGATTGACAGGATTTGCTGGAATTGGGTGCCGAGGTGGTGGCGGTAGTGCTTTGGAGGTGGCAGTCTGTAGAGTGGTCTTTTGGGGGGTGGGGATAAATTCTCCCGTTTGTGCCTCATAAAAAGAACTAGCAGGTTGATGGGATGTAAAAGGTCGGATGAAGGGAAGAGAAAAGAAAGAAAGATAAAGAATAAGAAGAGGTTGAGGGTTGCGAGTATTGATGGCGGTGGATGGGGTGAGAGTAGTGGTGGCACTGAGTTGGAGGAGGCCGGCAGTGGGGGTGGTGTGGGGCTGGGTTTGCGGGAGGAGGGGTTGGGGAAGTTGCAAGGTAAACCTTGACAATTAACATTACTATCTCAAGGGTAGTTGCGGAACTGTGTTTTTTTGGAGTAGTAAAACTGGTACCAAAAATAATGGAATAGAAGGAGTACAATGTACATCAAAAAGAGCTGCAAAAGAATAAAGATGCTCACAACATCTAAACCAGATGGGATTCTGACGAGCAAATGTCTTCACATGATAATTATGTGATTGAAGAATTCTTTTCTAATCACAGGATACAACAGTCCTGGAAATATAGGAATCAAATTCTCTCCACGACCATGGAAAAAGCGTGTAGTATGTCATATTCCAAAGCCCAAGGATATGAACCAAATGATGTCGTAATTAAGTAACATTAGACATAGATCCACAGCAAGGTTGTGGCATCATAGCCACATGTCCAGCCAATTGCTGGCCATCTAATGCAGTTAATCCTGCGGGGGAAGGATAGGATCTGCAAGGCGGGAGGACCACAAAGGGGTAGCAGGCCCCGCATGGTGGAGGCCCCACCAGGTAAGAGCTTGGGGTGGCCTGCGAGGTGGGAAGTGAACCCAGGAGGTAGGGCCCAGGGAGCTCAGACGACATACAAATCCTGGCTTTTGAAAAGGTTTAGTTGCACTTTTCCTGACAGCTTAAGCTTTTAAACGAGTTACTTGTGTTGTCCACTTGTCCTGCATCACAATCAATGCCAGTGACGCGAACTGTTGGATCTGTTTATTTTTTGGATATTCTAGTTAAACGATCATATCTGAACTTGACTCAAATACATTAGGCTGTGAAATCATACTCTTTGCCAACCTAAAGCGTGTCTCATGTTTTTCAAACCTTTGATCTTTCTAAGTATGATGCAAACCTATAGTGATGCAACCAATTCTTTACATAAAAATGATAAAATACCTTCTCTTGCATTGAATGCCCCAAAATCCAGCGTCCAACATCTAAATCAAACATTTCCACATCGGAAAAGCTTTCAATACCGTTCCCACCACCAAGTGCAAAAATTTTGCCATTTACACTACCACCACCCAAACTTCCCTTTTTCTTGCTCAGAGAAGGACGCGAACTCCACCGATTATTAGACGGGTCATAAGCTTCGACTAGAGAGGGATACAGTAGTGAACTTAGTGGCAAACAATTGCACTGGAGCATTGAGGAAATTATAGAACAGTGCAAGCAATACCTGTGTCGTACCACGAATTTTCCTTTCCACCACCAAATATGTAAAGCTCACCATTTAACTCTGCAACTGATGTGTAAGAACGAACTGAGTTCATTGGCTTAAGAGATGTTATCACATCCTGTATAGGTGAGTATGATTTGAAGGTTGATAAATGTGACACCCCATCATATCCTCCCACAAGAAACATTGAATCATCAAGATGTAGCTGAACCTCACTCAGTGACTCGACCAGCGTCTCGTCAACACGTGGCACCGAAGGATTTGAAACAGACGCTGATAGCAGGCATTGGTCTTTTAACTGTCTAATTTCTGTTTCTGCCTGAACCTGAATTACCAGGGAAAAGTTAACAGGGCAAGAAGGAAACAGTTATGAACTACCTCCCACCACTCTGCAGATGCACAGCATATGCTTTCAAAGAAGGGGAGGTAACATGATACAATGCAAAAGCTTACCACGATCGTGAATTGAACCATCTTCTCTAAAGTATAAGCTACTAGAGGTTTATATTGAAGAATGGAGTATGATTATATTGAAGAATCACATTAAGCTTCCATTGAGTCTAGTTTCAAGGCATAAAACACAGAAGCCATCTTCTTAAAAAGAAAAAAAGGGAAAAAGAAAAGATTCACGAGATTTTCTCTCACTTCCACGCCAGCATAATTGATTTTGGTTTATCTTCCAAGCAAATAAGTTAGGCATCCCTAATAAGCTTGTACCCTTCAATAAAACACTGCACAAAGCCCCCAAAACAGGAAAAAAGGTCTTTGAAAACTTCAACTACTTCTGCACCGATGACAGCGGTATCATACCAAATGTTACATGAAGCATCCATGATTTATTTCGAACTGCAGCCATCACTAATTTTAAGTTTGTACCCTTTCTTTTTATTTAGACTCCAACAGTTTAACTACATTTATGATTTACCCATATGATCGCTCCTCTAGCTACAATGTCTTAGTTTCACTTTGGCATGTAGGCTCGGCTTAAATCTTCGGCCTCACTGAGACTCTAGAAACAAATTTCTTCTCTACTTCTCCATTTTTTGGATGTCAGAATTTCATATAAACTGCTTCCTGCACACAGAAAGAGCTGGAAGGGGGGTCGCTAGTGGTTGAAGAAGAAGTGCACAGTGGATTGTGTTGCATAGAGCAGGTAGTCTAAGAACATTTCTACAGATTTGCCACTTCAGGATCTAAAATTCCAAAAAAATACCAGCTTTTGCTCCAAATAACCAATCCTGTAATTATGCTCTATTTTGGAAGCCTTTAGTTCTTCCATTTCTTGAACCAACTGCATACAAGGATAAGAAGAATCAGAGAGCAATAGCACATGAAGAGTGACAGGAGATTGTCGATAGGTGTACCGGATAACTTAAAATATCGAGTACCTTATCTATGACATAAGGATAATTAGATGAATTAGTAGAAATTTCATCACTCTCCTCTTCAGAAATTGTTTGATCACCTGAAAGACTTCCGTCCTCCAAGTCCAGATCATTCACAACAGCAGTATCTTCTGCACATCCGGCCAAAGTTGAGTCTGAGCAGTCACGACTAAGAACCAATTCTTTTAGTCTCTTGTATATAAGGTCCTTCTCATCTTTCTCTACTACTTGCTCACTAGAACAAGCTTCCATTGACAGATTATTCTTTGATTTAGAGGAAGTTTTATATTCAGCATCTAACGCATCAAAGCCTTCAATTTTCTCACTCTTGTCAGGTGAGGGTAAAGATCGGACTATATTTTTCCATTTTGCAGAATTCTTCGGTGCAGACGATCTTGGATTAATTGCTACAGATGATAGTAAGGAGATCAACTTATTTGTTTGATCGTGGTCCAGCTCAAACCAGAAATGGCGATCATTGTAATAGTTATCCATGATTATTGGCTTAAACTTGCTTTCTCTTACTCGTGCGCATTGCATTCGGACACGCGTCTGAACCTTCAAGAAGGAACAGAGAAGTGTAAGAATTTCTCGATTCTTCTTCTTTCGGGCTAATCATTCGAGAAATCAACGGTTTAAGCATATTTCGACCTAGGAATTAATCACAAAAAATAAAGAATAAAGTTACAAACGTAGAACTTCAAATAGTACTTGAGCAGGATATTGTGTTTTCGCTGAACCATCACTACTCCATGCATATGGATCGATCTTCATTCGTCCAGAGCTAGCAGCCTCAAAGATTCCATGGAGTGTTCTATCACTGTAGTTAAAAAGAAACAGTGGCAACCCAGGCGCTATATTCCTCACATATGAAAAGTGCGGATAAGTTAAGCCTGTCAAATTTCTTTCATGAGTTGTCAGAATCAAAAAAAGGACAAAGCAAAAAACCATACAAAATCCTGCTTTAACAAGAAAAAGCAAGAATAGAAAACTCTGGAGTTACACGCCCAACTCATCTCACTGACCATACAAAATTTTCTTCTCCTAGAATTTATTGGTATGCAGAGGGAAGATGAAACCTCATCGTTGCTGAAGGAGAAGAATTTATGGGTATGCAGAGGGAAGATGAAACCTCATCGTTGCTGAAGGAGAAGAGATTACTGACCAAAGAGTTGCTTAGAGAGACACTCTTCGATGGTGCTGTTCATGGTGCTAAATATGACACCACCAAGCTCGATTTTCTTCAGGTGTCTATACTTTGAAGCAACAGCTGCCTGATTTGGACTCTGAGTTGGATTTTCATTTTGTACGCAGGTCTTAGTTCTCCTCCCTTTACCCATCCTGTAACCTATTGAAGAAAAAATGATCATAAATTTAAGTTGATGAAAGGAATTTAATGCAAATATAGTAGGACCTTTCAGTACTGCACAGATATGCTAAGACCTCCAAAGCACTGGGGGGTTAGAAGTATGATCATGATTTCTAGCATCTACCAAATGCTAAACTCAGTGAACAAGAATGAGGTGATTTGAATATAAGAAAAAAAATTATATTTATCTCAAACAGATGACAAGTACCTTAAATCACTAGATCGTTGCGAGGGAGGGTGAGCAAGAGCATGAGCGCAGGTACAGTGGCTGGTTATGTAAATAAGAGTGCGAGAGGGCAGAGCAAGAGCAGGAGCAAGAGTGAGGGATTGAGAGAAATTGAGTAAGCCTATTTTCTCCAGACATGTTCAACTTCTTCTATATTACGACAAGCATAGTCAAATCATTGTAACATCTTGATATCTGCATTAAGAAAGACGTGTCGTATATAGAGATGACATACGGCACCAAGTGACCAGCGAGCGGTGAGGGTAAGGGAACAAATGCCAGAGCAAGAGACTTGAATCTCAGCGGATTTGCAGAAATCGAAACACTTTTGGAGTATATGATTATTACGGCTAAGATACTTCAGTTTGTGTATGACATTAGGAACACAAAAGTCAAATTGAGCTAAGCATATAGGCACGTAATATGTCCTCGAATATGCAGTATTACAAATTTCAGTTATTTGTATCTTCTTTCCAACAAATGCTCATATCTCTTCCTTTAAATAACTACGATGTTCATACACATGCATAGTTTGAATACTCTAATGCTTCCACTTTTAAGTAAAACAAAATAAGTTTAAGCAGCAAAAGATTGTGTGTTATCGTGGCCAAGTTTAAGGGCGTCCAAAATGTGATCCGCTGCAAGTGTATGAATATTATTTAAAGGAATAGATTGAACGAGTGAGAAATCAAAAGCTAATCAGAATACCTAAGCTGCAAGTGCAACTACAGGCGTTTCATAAATCTGAAGCTGATCATGAACGTAGAGCGCATCAAATACATGACCCCAGACTGGCGGACGTAGGAAATCAATTTTTTACTCCATAGTGAACGATAACCAAATCATACTTATCATCCAAGACAATGGCGTCACGCTCAAAATTGATTTATGTAAATCCCAACAAACCAATTTCATAACCAACTTCAGCTAGATAAAAACATAGTAAATGATACCAATAACCGCAGTTGCTATGCGATTGGAAAACTTCCGATTAGCATGCTATTGGTGAAATTTACAAACAGGCTAATGCCAGTCCCATTTCTCTTCCGTCAATCAAGTGACTCGACAAACAGCCTTCTTTTCCTTTTTATCGACTGTAAAATGTATTAAAAGCTTAATCAACGAAAGACATAACACAAGAACAAGGAACATTTGTCCACATGAAAAAGCCCCAAAGCCTAACCAGCTATAAAAAAACATATAGCTGTAATAACTCAAAAACATATTAGAGAAAATTAAAATAATTACAGCAAAGAATTGCAAATCCTGATTTTTATATCCTAACAGCACTGAATGAAAAGACTAAAGCAGCATCGTTTTCACTATTAGAACAGAAAATGAAAACTCTAATAGCTTGAAAACAAATTAAAGAAAATACAGCAAAATCTTGATTCCTACATCCCTGCAGTGCTTCATGAAAAACAAAAAAAACCCGATAAAATAGCATAATTATCTACTATTAAAATAGAATTGAAAACTCTAATAACTCGAAAAACAAATCACAGAAAATCAAAGACACGGCAAAAACTAGCAAAAATTTGATTCTTATATCCTTACAGTGCTGAATGACAAAAACCCTCATCCCACATAAAGCCTGTAAAAATTGTAAATAAAAACCCAGAAAAGCACCTTCTTTTCCAACTAAAAAACCATTCAATTGCACGGAGCAAACGCAGATACGGATGTTAACGTAATTGTGTACGTACAAGGGTTAAAAGGGGAACGAAGAGAGATACAGATGGGGTTGCCATTGGTCTGCTAACCTGAGTGACTCAGTGAGTTCAAGTGGACGGAACGAGCATCCGTCTCCACTGTGAAATTAAGGAGCGCGAACGGAAGTGAGACGTAGACGCACAGGAGAAGCAAAGTCAGAAAGACGGCTCACCGCGACAAAGAAGCGGAGTCACCGCTAGGCGCTAGGTGAGTGTGAAAAAAAAATTAATTATATTAATTTCATTAAAAATAATCGAGCATCAGTTATATTATCACATTCGATAAAATAAATAATAAATTATGATGACCGTGACACAACCGATACGTGTGCAAAAATAAAATTGACAAAATAAATTTCGTTAAAAGTATTCAATCGATGTATGTATGTTTATTGTAACATTCAGTTCAATGAATTTTACGTTGTAAAAACTAAAAATGTCCTTAAATGTGGCTATTTGCTATTTAAGTTTTTTTTTATCCTGTGTCATTTTTCAATAATTACTTATTATGCCAAGCTTGACTTTTGAAATTTATTTTTACTATACATTTTTTAATAAATTTTAATTTGTCAAACCAAACGTGTTCTCATAAATGATTATCATTATTTAAAAATTTTATTTTGTACTACTTTTTAAAGATTTTAGGAGTTGTGTAACACCAAAAGAGGTGCTACACTGAAATGAATTTTTTCTTTATATTAAATAGATATATTAGCACAATATTTTTGTGATTTTTACTCTAGTGACATTTTCTTCTTTAACATATTAGCATAATATTCGTTGATGATCCTTTATTTTCTGAACTTAGCAGCATTTCTTAAGGGAAAAAAAATTTGATTTTTTAAAAGAGGTTAAGGTAACTTAGAAAGCTAAGCGGGTTATTTACTACATCGTTCTATCATAATTTGCAAAAAGAGAATATTTGCCATTTGTGAATTATCTACAGGACAGTAAGGAATAAACATACTTATTTGTTACTATATTTTAAATGCTTTCACTCTAACTCGTGAATAGGACGTTTCACGTGTGAATAAGTTGATTCCCCCAAAATACAATTATCTTTTTTTTTAATCGCCCCAAAATGCAATTATCACACGATACTAGGGATGACAATTTGATCTGCACCTGATGGATATCTGATCCGCCCCAATTCGATAGGAGCGGGCCTTTTTTACTTTAACCGGGTTATGGAGCGGGTTTGGTAGCTAAAATCTAAACCCGTAACAGGTACGGTCAGTTATGGTATTTAGTCTAATATGTCCAGTATCCGACCCGCCCCGACCCCATATAATTTATCCCAAACCTAAATCTAATACTATCATCTCGGGTTTTCTAATCATCCGCCGGGTCGGGGATGGTATTCCCATTACTTAACTCGATAGCGAGGTGGGGCGGGGTCGTGTATCAGTACTACCGTGGCGGGTACGGATTTAAAGATCCGCATCCGACCCGCCTTATTGCCATTCTTACACGACACTGAACCACCATTGTTGGCCCAGCAGGTCCGGTATAACCGATTATAAGCATGGCGTAATTATTAAATCGGAGATGCATGATAACACAAGTATCAAAAAAGTAAGGGAAAATCTCAAAACTGTACCGTCAACTTTATATTTTGTACAGCTTTAATACCCAATTTTGAAGGTGCGTGAAAGAATTACCTAACTTTAAAAAAAAAGTACCAAAACAGTATCTTGGATACCAGACAACGGATGCCGTTTTAAAGTCAGAAGGGTAGGTCTGTAATTATGAAAAAAGAACATAAATCCTATCCATGTGGCCACGTGAGCCGTACTTTTTTACGTTTCCAATGCAAATTGATTATTCTTCTCCCGTTTCTTTTTCTCTCTCTCTCTCTCTCTCTCTCTCTCGTAGACTGATCACCCACTTTCTCTTTTTTTCTTCTCCTCTCTCTCTTTCTTTCTCTCTCTCTCTCTCTCTCTCTCTCTCTTTTTCTCTCTCTTTCTCACACAAACTCATCATCCACTTTCTCTCTTTTTTTTTCCTTTTACTTTTTCTTCTCTCTTTCTCCTTTTCTTCCTTTCTTTCACTCACACGCAGACCCATCACCCACTTTCTTTCTCTTTTTCTTCTTTTTCTTCTATCTCTCTCATTCTTTTTCTTTCTCTCTCTCTCTCTCACGCAGACCCACCACCCCTTTTCTATTTTTTTCTTCTTCTCTCTCTCTCCCTCTCTCTTTCTCTCTCACGTAGATCCATTCTCTCCCCCTCGCTCTCTCTCCCCCCCTCACGCAGACCCATCATCCTGTTTTTCTTCTTCTTATTCTTCTTCTCTCTCTCCCTTTCTCTCTTTCTGCCGTACATTGTACACCGCCACCGACCACTGAGGTAGGAACCCTCAATCACTGAGGCAGGAATCCAAGACCCACAATCACGACTCCGCCACCATCATCGTCGGTGATCTCACAACATGCTTGAATGTATGGGATACAAGACATATTTGGACGAATTGCGCGAGTAGATGATAACATTGGTTTTTGGGTTTTGGGCATTTATATAGATTCAGATACATGTAAAAATTAATCAGAAATGTGAATCTATTAACAAAATTTAAAACTCCATTTACTTCTTTTCATCACTGGCGATCTCTGTGTGTGTGGGTTTTGTGTGTGTGTGTGTGGGTTTTGTGTGTGTGTGTGTATGTGTGAATTAAAGAGAAAAAGAGAGAGTGAGAGGGGAGAGAGCGAAGAGACTGTCAAAATGACTGCCCACGTGACCATGTGGACAAGCTTTATATCATCTCCTTATAATGGCAGTCCTACCCCTCTGACTTTCTAACAGTATTTGTCGTCCGTCAGTCGAGGTACCGATTTGATACGTTTTTTTCAAAGTTATGTACTTCTTTAACGCACATTCAAAGTTAGGTACTGATATAGCTAAAAATATCCCTCCAATCTACGGACGACACGTGGCGGTTATGACGCGTAACCCGTACGGACTCATTACTGATATGGCACTTACCATATCAATCATCAGGCAGTATCCTAAAAAGGCTCTGAGTCTATCAGCTCAGATTGACATAAGATCCTCTAAGATCTTAACTGGATTCTAATTAGAGTTGGTCAAAGCTCAGTCCTATTAGGACTCCTCCTTCTACCACTATATAAAGGGGTCATGCCCCTCAGGTAAACCTAAGCTCACACATATACACATTGTGTCTTTATTGCTTCTCAGAGTTCTACATCGTTAGCCCTCTCTGACTTAGGTATCGGTGCGTTCCCCCGCCGGAACCCTACCCGGCGGTAACTCCGTGTTCTCTTTTGCAGGCCTGATTTCTGGTGCTGTTCCCGATCTAGTTTTTATCTGCAACAGATTGGCGCCATCCGTGGGACCACTACAGGGAACATGGCCAATCATTCTTCTTCTTCAGACTCTTCACAAAGTCATTCTCAGAACCATCGTGCGCGAACTAGCAGCTCTCGTCGACCAGGTCATTCTCATGACCAACGCTCGACCCCTTTGCGCCGTCGTCGCACCAGTTCTCTGAAGATAATTACGTCAACGTAACATCTACTACTCCCGAATCAGAAACTAGACCTCGGAGAGACCAATCTCCAACGTCTACTCTGAAAAACGGTGACCTTCGCCATCGCCTGAACCGTCAGCTATTCAAAACACCACATGACAACCTTACCAAGGAAATCCATGAACTGAAGGATGTTGTAAACACTCTTCAGCGAAAGCTTGACATGGCAGTGGCTCCGCAGTCCACTCACCATTCTCATCTTGACCCTAACGACCTTCGTCTTCGTCTCACCTCCAGATCAAGCTACGGCCGCAAATACAGATCAACGGCTGATCCAACTTATGATCCCAGAGAAAAGAGCGGAGATCATATGACCAGGAGTGGATCATGCTATCGACGGGATCCATCAGTCGAAGGCAGTACCAACTCCTCTCCCAGACAAGTCACCAGAGTTGAAACCCCTCGAAGATCTGTCCACAGAAAGAAGACGCCTGAGTTTCGTTCCCAAGAACGAGACTCCTGGAAGACGGTGCCTAGATATCACTCTCCAGAACGATCTCTCCCAAGGGAAGAATCTGGATAACCGCAATCCAAAACCATTGAAAAAGCAAAGTTACCCCCAACTTCCGAATGCCTCAGTGTGACCTCTACGACGGGACTGGAGATCCGGGTGAACATGTTTATCAGTTTCAAACAAACATGTTACTCCTCCAAGTTTCAGATGTTGTCATGTGCAGAGCCTTTCCTACCACTTTGAGGAAGGCTGCACATGCATGGTTCAAATCTCTGCAACCAAGATCCATCTACTCCTTCAGCCAATTATCGGATCTCTTTCAAAAACACTTTGTAAGCAGTCGCTCCCGAAGAAAGAACTCGGCGAGTCTGTTAAACATTGTGCAAGAGAAAAACGAATCCCTGGCGTGCTTCCTCGGGCGATTCAACGCAGCTACTCTGGAAATCGATAACTTAGACGAGTCCGTGAAGTATACTGCATTCCTCCGAGGCCTTCGACCCACATCCAAGTTCGCATTCTCTGTGAACAAAAGTCCTCCAGGTAACATGAAAGCCCTTCTCGAGAAGGCTAACAAATATATTCAAGCTGAAGAATACTTGGAGACACACAGAGAACGACGTGGAGAAGAAAGGGAAGAAAAGAAGAAACGATCTCAAGAGGTAACTCCCCAGTCAGCAAAACGTTCTAAGCGCGATGAGCGGCGTCCGAAAGAGCCGTTTGCTTGGGAAAATCTGACACCCCTCACTGCAAAACCATCACAGATTCTTCACGAGATCAAAGATAACAAGGCTCTCCAGTGGCTAGACAAACTACAATCCCGACCGAATAAACGGAACAAAGATTTATGGTGTCACTTTCACAATGATCATGGCCACACAACTGACAATTGCGGGTCGCTTAAACGAGCAATTGAGGCCCTTATCAAGCGTGGCCAGTTGAGAAAGTTTGTAGCTCCTAGAGAAGGAAGACAACAGACGCCTCCGGCCATGGAAGAAAGAGAAGATCGGGAAGAGAATGCGGGTACAATCAACACTATATCTGGAGGATTAGCCGCAGGAGGTTCATCAGGACAGGCTCGAAAAGCATACGCCAGAGAAGTGTACATAACGAGTCAGCCCCCAAATAAGAAATTGAAGATGGTACCCGTAGCGACGATCACCTTTTCTGATGAAGATTCAAAGGATATAAAAACTCCTCATGATGATCCATTAGTCATCACCATTAAGGCTGGGAACTTTGATGTAAAGCGTGTCTTGATTGATAACGGAAGTTCCGCAGAAGTCTTATTTTACGATACATTCAAGAAAATGAACATTCCAACGGACCGTCTCCGAAAGATGGATACACCGTTGTATGGATTCTCCAATCATCCAGTTGCAGCCGAAGGTATTATCGCACTCCCAGTTGCGATTGGCACACCTCCGGCACAAGCCAACTTCATGCTTGATTTTGTGGTGGTCAAGGTCCCCTCAGCATACAATGCCATATTAGGACGACCAGCACTCAATCAGTTACAAGCTGTAGTGTCAACTTATCACCTCAAGATGAAGTTCCCCACGGAACACGGGATTGGAGAGGTGAAAGGAGACCAGACTACAGCTCGTCAGTGCTATGTCACTTCGTGCCGACCAAATAAGACAAAGAAATTGGACTCCGACGAAATTTTGATCTGATAGAAAAGGTTCGAACTCAAGCCCCTGAACGATCCGTTGTTATAAAACAACGGATCAAGCAGTAGCATCTTACCCCGAGGCAAGACACTTTTTTTTTTTTGGGGATAAGGGGCTCATACCTTATCAAAACCCCAATCTCTCAGAAATTGTCTTTAAAAGATTTTTCCGAATAAATGGGTTGTTAAGCAATCCAATGTAAACTTTATCTTTTGCTGGAGCAATAAAATTATTTTTCTCAGGATTCTTGTAATGTTAGCCAAAACATTCTGTCCGAACAGAGTGATGGCCGAACATTTTGCCCAAACAGAGTGATGGCCGAACACTCTGCCCGAACAGAGTGATAAACTTAGCCAAAACATTATGTCCGAACAAAGTGATGGCCGAACACTCTGCCCGAACATAGTGATAAATTTAGCCAAAATATTCTATCCGAACAGAGTGATGGCCGAACACTCTGCCCGAATAGAGTGATCAACGTAGCCAAAACATTATGTCCGAACAGAGTGATGGCCGAACACTCTGCCCGAACAGAGTGATCAACGTAGCCAAAACATTCTGTCCGAACAGAGTGATGGCCGAACACTCTGCCCGAATAGAGTGATAAACTTAGCCAAAACATTCTGTCCGAACAGAGTGATGGCCGAACACTCTGCCCGAACAGAGTGATCAACTTAGCCAAAACATTCTGTTCGAACAGAGTGATGGCCGAACACTCTGCCCGAACAGAGTGATCAACGTAGCCAAAACATTCTGTCCGAACAGAGTGATGGCCGAACACTCTGCCCGAACAGAGTGATCAACTTAGCCAAAACATTCTGTCCGAACAGAGTGATGGCCGAACACTCTGCCCGAACAGAGTGATCAACTTAGCCAAAACATTCTGTCCGAACAGAGTGATGGCCGAACACTCTGCCCGAACAGAGTGATCAACTTAGCCAAAACATTCTGTCCGAACAGAGTGATGGCCGAACACTCTGCCCGAACAGAGTGATCAACGTAGCCAAAACATTCTGTCCGAACAGAGTGATGGCCGAACACTCTGCCCGAACAGAGTGATCAACGTAGCCAAAACATTCTGTCCGAACAGAGTGATGGCCGAACACTCTGCCCGAACAGAGTGATCAACTTATACAAAACATTCTGTCCAAACAGAGTGATGGCCGAACACTCTTGGGTTTTATAAAAATACAAGAGTGGGCCAAACGGATTAGCTACAGATCTAAGTCCGTGAAGAAACAAAAGTTAATGGGGGCACCGTCACTCCACAAAAGCTTTTGCTTCTTCAAAATTTAGGCCGAGCGAGGGTGCTCGACTTCTTTGCCAACTCTTTAAGTGACGAATAAAGAGTTAGAGTCAAAGTAAAAACAAATAACGCTGTGTGAATGGTAGAATAAACCATAAAAAACACATAGTGAACAAAGTACCATCAGTAGAACAAAAGATAGAGTACATACAATGCCCTTAAAAGGGCATCAAAATACTCAGTCTTAAAAGAAATAAAGAGCCTACAAGATGAAGACTAGATCTAAGGCTCGGAGGCAACGCCTGAAGGACCGTCCTTTGGAGGATGAGGTCATACGTGGAAATTGAAACCAACATTCTGTCCGAGCAGAATGTTGGCCGAACACTTTGCCCGAGCAGAGTGACCAAAGCTTGGACCAACATTCTGTCCGAACAGAATGTTAGCCGAACAGAATGTTGGCCGAGCACTCCGCCCAAGCAGAGAACCAACTTCATACCCTTTGTGCTCGGATGAAGCATAAAGGAACCGAAGCATCGTGCCCGAACAGATTGGGAATAAACTCGTTGAGCTCGGACAAGCCATGTCCGAGCAGAATGTTAGCCGAACAGAATGTTGGCCGAGCACTCCGCCCAAGTAGAGAACCAACTTCATACCCTTTGTGCTCGGATGAAACGTAAAGGAACCGAAGCATCGTGCCCGAACAGATTGGGAATAAACTCGTTGAGCTCGGACAAGCCATGTCCGAGCAGAATGTTAGCCGAACAGAATGTTGGCCGAGCACTCCGCCCAAGTAGAGAACCAACTTCATACCCTTTGTGCTCGGATGAAGCATAAAGGAACCAAAGCATCGTGCCCGAACAGATTGGGAATAAACCCATTGAGCTCGGACAAGCCATGTCCGAGCAGAATGATCGCCGAACTCATCGCCCATGCAGACATCTTAACTCCATTTCCTTTGTGCTCTCAAGAGCCCGTGGGTAAAACTCTACGGAGTTTTGACTAAAGAAAGTTCTCGAGTGGAGGTCAAAGGAATTTTTTATAACTAGAGCTTCCAACTGAAGTCTTTTGGAGGAAAGGAGGTTTTCTATGGATAGAGCTTGAAAAACTATCCGAAATCAAAAAAAAATTCACCTCAATCGGATATCCGAGCAAAAAGTTATGAACTTTTCAAGTTCTCAAGTGATAGTACAAGTTTATTTTCTAAGCGGATTTGACAACCAAGACAGAGCCGCCCAATGGCAATTGGTTCCACTTCAGCGCGCCCGGTCCCGGGTTCGCATCTGCTCGGCCACATGAGCAATAAGGATTCCTTTACTTTTTAAACAAGGAGTTCATTACAGATTGGGCCTCTCCACCATCAGGCCCAAATCCGCGCAGCAAGGCCGCACAGCATGTCCGAGCAGATCTTGGTCCGAGCCCAACGACCGAGCAGGGAAATGATCCGAACAGGCCCATAGTCCGAGCAGAATGATCCGAACAGGCCCATAGTCCGAGCAGAACATGGTCCGAACAGAATGATCCGAACAGGCCCATAGTCCGAGCAGAACATGGTCCGAGCAGAAAGATCCGAACAGGCCCATAGTCCGAACAGAACATGGTCCGAACAGAATCATATCCGAACAGAAATTTGCCCGAACAGATTCATGTCATCATATCCGAACAGAAATTTGCCCGAACAGATTCATGTCCGAACAGACATGGTCCGAACAGAATCATATCCGAACAGAAATTTGCCCGAACAGAATCTCGTCCGAGCAGAATACTCTTTGAAATTTTGAAATGTTGACAAACAGATTCAATTCTGTTTTTGGCATATTTCGCTATCACCAGTGGAAAAAGTGTGCTTCCACCCGCTTCATTAACGCTGGTAAAAGCAGGGGGCATATGATATAGCTAAAAATATCCCTCCAATCTACGGGCGACACGTGGCGGTTATGACGCGTAACCCGTACGGACTCATTACTGATATGGCACTTACCATATCAATCATCAGGCAGTATCCTAAAAAGGCTCTGAGTCTATCAGCTCAGATTGACATAAGATCCTCTAAGATCTTAACTGGATTCTAATTAGAGTTGGTCAAAGCTCAGTCCTATTAGGACTCCTCCTTCTACCACTATATAAAGGGGTCATGCCCCTCAGGTAAACCTAAGCTCACACATATACACATTGTGTCTTTATTGCTTCTCAGAGTTCTACATCGTTAGCCCTCTCTGACTTAAGCATCGGAGCGTTCCCCCGCCGGAACCCCACCCGGCGGTAACTCCGTGTTCTCTTTTGCAGGCCTGATTTCTGGTGCTGTTCCCGATCCAGTTTTTAGCTGCAACAGGTACTAAAGCTGTACAAAATGTAAAATTAAGGGTACAGTTTTGAGACTTTTTCAAAAAGTAAATAACTTTTCCTCCTTCTTAATTCAGAGATTTTAGATTCACGTTGGTGGAATCCCACCAACTCTCCACCTAGCTCAACATATGCTTTGTGCAACAGGAAAAAGCATGTAACTCATTCAAAAAGAAATCAAAGTCGGTGTCGGTTATTTGATCCTCTGTCAAATTCGATACCTTCTTCCACCACTCTTGTATCAGATTTGGAGAACCCCTACACCTAATGTTTGGCATAAGGGGCTGCATGAAATCAAAGCAAGAAAAAGGATAGACTAGAAAACCGCCCAGTTTGTGCATTTATGCAAAAACAAAAGAAAAAAAATATCACGTGGGGCCATATTTTGCCAGGAAAATATTGAATGGATTTTTATGTGCGCGTGTGCGAAAAATTTATAGACAAAAAGATGAAACACATACCTCATTCATGAAAAATTCATGGCTATGAGGAGTATCTTGATCTACTGTAAGAATGAAGTGATAATCTGTGTGAATCGTCGCCTGAAATCGAGAGATATGTCTAATTTAGGGCCCTCCGTCGTGCCCTCTTGTAGTTTGTTGAAACTTCATTATTACGATGAAATATGTGAAGAAGAAGGGGAAATCCGAGCAATTTGTAGAGATAATATTGAATCGAAGGAGGTTTTGGTATTTAGTATAACCTCCCTGATATTCGACTTGCTCTGCTGACCCGTACCACTCCGTATGTAAAATGTCTTATTATGACTCATAGCCTAAATTTGATCTTAATATGGAATCTCAGTTGTCCATCTTGGTCATATAAGAGGGTGTTTGGGATTGATTAAATTTTGGTCAAACCTGATTTAATCTAGATTAAATCAGGTTTGTGGGTGTTTGGCAAAAGTGATTAAAAGATTTAATCCATCTTCAAAAGCTAAAAAACTAATTTAATCCATAATCCTCAAAAGTGAGGATTATGGAATAATCACTTTTCCATAATCATGTTTGACCTTTAAATTTACCATCCTATCCCCATTTTTTCACAAAAAATACATCTCCTACCCTTTAATTAATCATCTCTTCGCTATTGCTAAAATTTTCTCTTACGGCTAACAGAGAGGATACAGCCGCCCTCATCAATTCCTCCTCACTATTTCTGTAAGTTGTTCTATCTTCTCATATTGTAATCTTTTATTCCATTTTATTGCAAATAGCTAAATCTACTTGTACTGTAATTGTCATGCTTACCTGATTCCGAAATTCTATTTCCATAATCTAATAGTTAGCCATGTAGAATCTGAATTGCAGTAGCATGTGTAGTATGAGAAAGCAGTTCCGCTGTATACACCTGATCAAAATGTGGCCGGATTGTCGTCATTTTCTTCTCCCTTAAACCGTCATAACGCTTTACACCAAAATCTTATAAACCCTAACGCAATTGCAGTAGACCCTTTCACCTTTGGCTCAACAAAAATGAATCATTAATTTAACATTGCTTGAATATTAGAGAATTGTTTATTAAGTGTCATCTGTGGTCATTTTGTCATAATGAAACTGATTTAAGTATTTTTTATCTAAACACTTTCTATAGATTTAATCTAATTTACAATTACTTTTGCCAAATAGGAAACTGATTATGATTAAATCAGATTTTAAAAACTGATTAAGATTTAAGTTGAATCTGCTTTTTTTAATCAATTCCAAAGAGGCTCTAAATAATGGACCAAACACTCTATCCATAATTTCTTTCTCTTATTCTACCTTCTCTATGCCGCACTCACCATTTTACCTCTTCTTTGTGCAACACGGTCACCACCTTTATGGACCACCTCACCACTTCCACCCATCCACCGAACCCTAGCCACAACCCACCATCCACCTGCCAAGTGCGCTGAAAATTGCCATGCCAAAACATTAGCCCACTCTCTCTTCGTGACAATAGTTTCATCTTTCTGAACCACTTCCACTCCTTTACCGTCCACCAAACTAGTTGTGCCGCCATCATCCACCGTTCAAGCCACAGCAGTTGTGCTACCATCATCCACGGTTCAAGTCATACCAATTCATCTAAAACTAGTTTATCAATTCTCCCTCTCTACTTTTTAATGCCAACTCTCATTTGATGCGGGCTTTTTTTTCACATTAGTTTTCCTCAAAAGCAATCTAATAAACAAGAAAAATTCCAGCTTAAACTGATCTGATGTGGGTTCTTTTTTGAACAATGAACTGTAGATTATTTCTGAAAACACGCCGACCGGTCGGGGATGGTGTTCCCATCTCTTGACTCGATGGTGGGATGGGACAGAGTCGAATTTGCATATTCAGGCTAGTGGAGCGAGTAGGAATATTGTAAAATCCGCATTCAACCCGTCTCATTGTCATTCCTACCCGTTCAGTAGAGCTAGACTTTTATTGTTGTAACCCATCAGCCACTAAGTACGGACGTGACATGGGCATAAACAAACCCGAATTCAAAAAACCAACAAATTACTTTCTTGATGATTTATAAGCAACTATAGTTTTGTATTTGCTACCAAATATAATTCGAATACGTTTAAGAAGTGTTTTCAGGAAGAAAAAAAAGATTTCAATTATACACCAATCTGGTAGGATTTAAAAGTGTTACGTTCTCAGGTTACATCCTGCCAATTAGAAGATCGTATTATCCCTAAGTGTGTATGTGACAGAATATAGAATAAGTAGAAACACAACCAAAGAGAGTGCACTCCGAATGAATTAAGTAGAAACGCAACTATACCTCCATGCAACCACAACAGTAGCAAGAAGTATAAACATGTTCAGCCTGTGGTGCTACTTTCAAAATTAGTGAAAAGTGTAATAAACCCAGCCACTGTCGATATCAATCAGTCAGTCAGACGTGTTAAATTTGATTTTTGAGAAAGTGCTGCATCATGGATGATACAATCGGAATGACATATACATGAGTATGATTGTAATTCAAATCGAAGATATAATAGAAATGAAAATGAAGTTGAAGGGTGGACTTGGTAATCTCGCATGGAAGACGATGGCGAACACCCCACCTTCACTGGTGTTTTTTTACTAGGTAGTAGAAAAGAGAAATAATGAAATGGATTAGCATGCTAGGGAATGAAAATAGCCTTTCCCATACACAAAGAAACTGAGTTTATTGGTACTTAACCAAACTTGGAGATGCTTCCACAAGCTTTGAGGTTACGAACCAAATGTGAACATTCAAGGATCGGCTTAGACGAGAAAGCAGCTGAAGGCCATAAAAAGCCACTAACAAGAAGTTTGACCACCCTATGCTTGCACTTTGCTACCACTTTGTATTTGGTTCTTCATTGCAAGACACTGTAAGAAAAAGGCCGAGAAGAAGCACCTTTCACCTTTTTTTTCCAGTTGACAAGTTACGGTGAGTCTTCATTCCCTTCACAAAACAATAGCCGAGGAAAAGCACAGTTTGCCTATATTCCTCGGGTTGATTACTTGCCAACCCTGACCCTCCTGGTAGCATTCGATCTGTCAGCATTTAGGTAGGGGGAAAAACACAAAACGAGTGAGTACCATATTTCATGACAATATAGAAGAATAATCAGAACACTTGGTTGTAGGGAGTAAACAGGGAAAATAAACATACCGTGTCTATAATGTCAGTATTAGCTTTAACCCCTCCAATCATATAGATTGATCCCTTCAAAAGAGCAGTAGCTGAATACCCCCTTGATTGGTTCATTGGCTCTCCACTCATCCATGAACCTTGACGGGGATCGAATATCTCAACACTTTGAACCATTGCACTTCCATCATAACCACCCAGAGCGTACCTGCAAATACATTTTGCATCCCTTGATCATTTTCAAATATGATCTTTTAGATGTAATCAAATCCCCTAGTCCTCTCTTGACTTAATAGCCTCTTGACTTAATAGCACTGTATTCTATGTTTGGAGGAACTTAATTCTTCAGATCCGACAACAAAGAAGGTGAAGAGTTCCATCTCAACCAAGGAGCTATCAGGAACATTTGATATGAGATAAGAGACAAAGCAATAAGTATGCATCAATTATACTAGGCACCGGAAAGACAAGATACGTGCGGTGTGTCCTAATAGGACAGTAGAGGCAAGTAACTGCTTTGGTGCCATTAATGGGTAAGAATGCAAAATCATTACTTGACATGTTTGCCATTAATTATTTAATTTGTTAAGCCGTGTTGTGTTGCCCTACATACATATGTCTAAGTCGCGCCGTAGATTTATGATCCCAACAGGAAGTTCCATATCAAATATTATGCACACCCTGAAAACGTTTCCCATGCAGAAGCGCATGATTGGATAATAAAAGATAACAGCACATAACATGTTCCAACTTACAGTTTCTCATTCAAAGCGACCAAAGAATGACAACCTCTCTTTGAATTCATGCTCTCAATTTTGGTCCAGGAATGTTCTCTGGGGTCAAATCTTTCCGCAGACCTGAAATAGAAGAGATTACCAACAAATCTATCCAGCAACTAGGGACTGTCTATACATAACGGGGTCAGTTCAGAGTAGTTGTGTAGTTTTGTCGAGGATTTCCTGGAAAAAGAATTTTATTCATCCTTCTCCTTACAGATAATCACAATGTAAGTTAAATAGGCTACTTAAGCTAGCCATGTCCTATATATAGACTAATACTTCCACAGCATTGTTAAATCTCTCTAGCCGAATCCTCTTCCGCACACCCAAAAAAAAAAAAAAAGGAAATGAAAAGAGAAGGAAAAACATAGGCGTCCCCTCCAGTTTTGAGCAACCACTGCTTCTCTATAGATTGAAGCCAAATGATACTCAATTTCCCTGAGATTCAATACGCGTCATTTCTAGGAATTGCTGTGTGCAAATATGCGTATGTGATCTAAACTATACACCAAGGGACAAGAGATTATGGCTTTAAATCTTACTTCAAGTAATCACTTCCATCATATCCACCAACAGCATAGAGTGCACCATTAAGCTCCGCAGAAGCAAGAGCAAACCGCTGACAAAAAGGAAGGACAGTGACATGTTAAAAGTAACCCGAATGTAATTAGACATAGCTAGAGCAGATACCAGCCCCCCCGACCCCCGGAAAGGAAAAAAAAAATGAATTCTTGTGATATTGGTATCGGTTAACTCTGTAATAGTTTACCCTTGCAAATCTTATTGATACAATCTACTATATTGCCGACTTCACAGACGAATAGTGGAAGCAGCCTCCCACCTACTACAACCAGTTAGAAAAAGGTTATGTATGTAACTCAAACACATCCTACAAGAGAGATGAGGTTCTACATGGATTGGGAGATTTCGAGATATGATTGAAAGGATTTGGTGGAGTTGGGTAACGAGGTGGTGGTGGTGGTGGCTTGGAGGTGACAGCCTCTAGAGTGGTGTGGTGGTGGTGATGGGGGTTAGAATTGCGAGTACTGATGGCGGTGATGGGGGAAAGAGTAGTGGTGGCATTGAGTGGAGGAGGGTGGGAGTGGGGGTGGTATGGCGTTGGGTTTGCGGGAGGAGGGTTGGGGAAGTTGCAGGGTAAACCTTAACATTTAACACTATTATCTTAAGGTTAGTCGCGGAACTGTGTTTTTTATAGTAGTAAACTGGCACCAAAAATGATGAAATAGGAGAAGTACAATTTACATCAAAAAGAGCTGCAAAAGAATAAGGACGCTCATAACAACATCTAAACCAGATGGGATTCTGACGAGCAAGACTACAACAGTCCTGGAAATATAGGAATCAAATTCTCTCGACGACCATGGAAAAAGCATGCAGTATTACATATTCCAATGCGCAACGATTTGAACGAAATGATGTTGTAATTACATAACACTAGACATAGATCCACAGCAAGGTTGCGGAATCATAGCCACGTGTCCACCCAATTGCTGGCCATCTCATGCAGTTAATCCTGCTGGGGAGGGCTCAGACCTGCAAGGCGGGGAGGACCACAAAATTGGTAGCAGGCCCCACACTGTGGAGTCCCCACCAGGAGGGAGCTTGGGGTACCCTGCAAGGTGGGAAGTGGACCCAGGAGGTAGGGCCCCAGGGAGCTCGAGCGAGATACAAATCCTGGCTTTTGAAAAGGATTAGTTGCACTTTTCCTGACAGCTTAAGATTTTAAGACAGTTACTTGTGTTGTCCTGCATCACAATCAAGGCCAGTGACGTGAAGTATTGGATCTTCTTTTTTGGATATTCTAGTTCAACCAAACATGTCTGAACTTAATTCAAATACATTAGGCTGTGAAATCACACTATTTCCCGACCTACCTAAAGTATTTCTCATGTTTTTCAAACGTTTCATCTTTCTTAGTATGATACAAACCTATTGTGATGCAACAAATGCATTAAATAAAGTACCTTCTCTTGCATTGAACGTGCCAAAATCCAGCGTCCAACATCCAAGTCAAACATTTCCACATCGGAAAAGCTTTCAATACTGTTCCCACCACCAAGTGCAAAAATTTTGCCATTTACACTACCACCAGCCAAGCTTCCCTTTTCCTTGCTCAAAGAAGGACGCAAACTCCACCGATTATTAGATAAGTCATAAGCTTCAACTAGAGGGATAGAGTAGTGAAATTAGTCGCAAACAGTAGCACTGGAGCAATAAGGAAGTTATAGAAAAGGACAAGTTAATACCTGTGTCGTACCACGAATTTCCATTTCCACCACCAAATATGTAAAGCTCACCATTTAACTCTGCAACTGATGTGTATGAACGAACTGAGTTCATTGGCCTAAGAGATTTTATCACATCCTGTGAAGGTGAGTATGATTTGAAGGTTGATAAATGTGACACCCCATCATATCCTCCCACAAGAAATATTGAATCATCCAGATCTAGCTGAACCTCACTCAGTGACTCAACCAGCGTCTCGTCAACACGTGGCACCGAAGGATTTGAAACAGACGCTGATAGCAGGCATTGGTCTTTTAACTGTCTAATTTCTGTTTCTGCCTGAACCTGAATTACCAGGGAAAACTTAAGAGAGCAAGAAGGAAACAGACATGAACTACCTCCTACTAATCTGCAGATGCGCGGCATATGTTTTCAAAGGAGGGCAGGTAGAGGCATGACTTATGTCCTAACATGATGCAATGCAAAAGCTTGAAACCTTTGCCATAAGTGCCACAATCGTGAATTCAACCATCTACTCAAAAGTATAAGCTACCAGAGGATTATATCGATGACTGGAGTATGATTATATTGAAGACTCACATTAAGCTTCAATTTAGTCTGTTTCAAGGCGTAAAGTTCAGATGCCATCTTCTTAAGAAGAAAAAAAAAAAGATTCAAGGGATTTTCTCTCACTACCACACCAGTATAATTGATTTTGGTTTGTCTTTCCAAGCAAATCAGTTACGCATCCCTAATAAGCTTGTACCCTTCAACAAGACAATGCAAAAAGCTCCCAAAACAGGAAAATATAGCGGTATCATACCAGATGTTACATGTAGCATCCATGACTTATTTCATCACACAACTGCAGCCATCGTAGTTTTAAGCTGTACCCTTTCGGTTATATAGACTTCAACAGTTCAACTACTTTTACCCATATGACAGCTCCTCTAGTTACAATACCTTAGTATCACTTTTGCATGTAGGTTCAGCTTAAATTTTCGGCCTCACTAAGAGTCTAGAAACATATTTCCTCTCAAATTCCCCATTTTTGGGATATGAGAATTTAAAATATGCTGCTTCCTGTGCAATCCTTTTTTATACCACAGAAAGAGGCTGGGAAGGGGGGGGGGGGGGGGGGGTTGCTGAAGAAAAAGTGCACAGTGGATTGTGTTGCACAGAGCAGGTAGTCTAAGAACATTTCTACATTTGCCACTTCAGGATCTATAATTCCAAAAAATACCAGCTTTTGCTCCAAACAACCCATCTTGTCAATATGCTCTACTTTGAAAGCCTTTAGTTCTTCCACTTCTTGAACCAACTGCATACAAGGATAAGAACAATCAGAGAGCAATAGCAGACGATGACAAAAAGAAACTATCTAGTGACAGGAGATTGTCGATAGGTGGAAATGGATAACTTAAAATTTCATGTACCTTAGCTATGACAGAAGGATAATTAGATGAATTAATAGGAATTTCATCATTCTTCTCTTCCGAAATCGTTTGATCTCCTGGAAAACTTCTATCCTCCAAGTTCAGATCATTCACGACAGCAGTATCTTCTCCACATCCGGTCAAAGTTGAGTCTGAGCGGTCACGACTAAGAACCAATTCTTTTAGTTTCTTGTACATAAGGTCCTTCTCATCCTCCTCCACTACTTGCTCACTAGAACAGGCTTCCATTGACTGATTATGCTTTGATTTAGAGGAAGTTTCATATTCAACGTCTAAGGCATCAAAGCCTTCGCCTTCCTCACTCTTGTCAGATGAGGGTAAAGACCGAAATATGTATCTCCACTTTGCAGAATTCTGCGGTGCAGACGAACTTGGAGCAATTGCTGCAGATGATAGTAAGGAGAGCAACCTATTTGTTTGAGCGTGGTCCAGCTCAAACCAGAAATGGCGATGAATGTAGTAGTTGTCCGTGATTATTGGCTTAAACTGGCTTTCTTTTAGTCCTTCGCATTGCATCCGGACGCGGATCTGAACCTTCAAGTAGAAACAGAGAAGTGTAAGTATTTCCTTGACCCTTCTTCTTTCGGGCTTATCATTAAAGAAATTAACTGTTTAAGCATACTTTTTTCACCTAGCAGTTAATCACAAAAATAAAGAACGAAGTTAAGAATGAAGAACCTCAAATAATACCTGAGCAGGATATTGTGTTTTCTCTGAACCATCACTAGTCCATCCGTATGGATTGATATTCATTTGTCCAGAGCTAGCAGCCTCAAAGATTCCATGGAGTGTTCTATCACTGTAGTTAAAGAGAAACAGTGGCAAGCCAGGATCTATATTCTTCACATATGAAAAGTGCTGATAAGGTAAGCCTGTCAGAGTTCTTTCATGAGTTGTCGGAATCAAAAAGGGACAAAGCAGAAAAGCATAAATAATCCTGCTTTAACTAGAAAAAGAAAAAAATAGAAAACCCTAGAGTTACATGCCCAACTCTTCTTACTGATTACACAAATTTCTCTTCTGTTAAAAGCTACTTGTATGCACGGGGAAGATGAAACCTCATCGTTGTGGAACGAGAAGAGATTACTGACCAAAGAGTTGTTTAAAGAGACACTCTTTGATGGTGCTGTTCGTGGTGCCAAATATGACACCACCAAGGTGGCTTTTCTTCAGGTTTCTATAGCTTGCAGCAACAGCTGCCTGATTTGGACTCTGAGTTGGATTTTCATTTAGTATGCAGGTCTGAGTTCTCCTCCCTCCCATCCTGTAACCTATTGAAGAAAAAATGGTCATAAATTTAAATTTATCAGAGTAATTTCATGCAAATAGAGCAGAACCTTTCACTATGATCATGATTTCTAGCATCTACCAAATGCTAAACTTAGTAAACAAGAATGAGGTAACTCGAATATAAGAAAACACAGAGTTAATTTGTAACAAACAGATGACAAGTACCTTAAATCACTAGTTTGTTGAGAGGGAGGGTGAGCAAGAGCAAGAGCACGTGTCAAGTGGCTGCTTATTTACTACTAAGAGTCCGAGAGGGCAGAGCACGAGCAGGAGCAAGAGTGAGGATTGAGAGCGAGAGTGTTGCCCCCGTTAAGAAAGACTGGGTGAGCCTACTTTCTTCAGACATGTTCAACGTCTTGTATTTAGCAAAAGCATAGTCAAATCGTCGTAGTATATTGATATCTGCATTAAGAAAAACGTGTTGCATATAGAGATGACAGATGGTGCCAAGTGACCAGAGAGCGGTGAGGGTAAGGGACCAAATGCCAAAACGAGGGGCTTGAATCTCAGGATTCGCGGAAATTGAAACATTTTTTGAGTATATGATAAATGCGGGAAAAATACTTCAGTTTGTGCATGATATGAAGAAAACAAAAGTCAAACTGGGGTAAACATATATGCGCGTAATATGTCCTTGAGTATGTATTATTATAAATTTCAGTTTGTGCATCTCCTTAGCAACAATGCGCATATCTCTTCCTTTAAATAACTAAGATGCTCGTACACATGCATAGTTCGAATACTGTTAGTGCTTCCACTTTAAGTAAAACAAAATAAGTTTTAACAGCAAAAGATTGTACGTTATGGTGGCCAATTTTTAGGGCGTCCACGAATCTATCCGCTGCAAGTGTGTGAATACAATTTGAAGGAATAGATTAAACAAGTGAGAAGTCAAAAGTTATTCAAAATACTTAAGTTGCAAGTGCAACAACAGGCATTTCATAAATCTGAAGCTGATCATGAACATAAAGCGCATAGAATACATGACCCCAGACTGGCGGATCTGAGCAATCAGTATTTTACTCCATAGTGAATGATAACCAAATCATTTGTATCATCCAAGACAATGGCGTCACGCTTTTATTTGATTTACGTAAATCCCAACAGACCAATTTCAGCTATATAAAGAGATAGTAATAGTATCAATAAACCCAGTCTATGCGAGTGGAAAATTTCCAATTGGTATACTACGGGTGAAATTTACAAGCAGGCTAACACCAGTCCCAGTTTTCTTCCGCCAATCAAGTGATGCGATAAACAACCTTTTTTTCCTTTTAATTGACAATAAAATGTATAGAATCAACAAATACATAACACAATGACAAGGAACATTTGTCCACATTAAAATGCCCCAAAGCCTAACCAGATATATCAAATACCAGAACAAAATGGAAAATTGACAAGTTTGATATACAAAAGTTAGAAGTCTGAAAAAACATAAGATGTAGCTAAAAGTGTTACATTCGACTTTACGATGTTTCATCATAATCCAAGACCCCATTCAAAGTACCATCAGAAAAGCTGGCCTAAGCTATTATTAATATGTTTGATTAGAAGACAAAACCCATCTCAAAGTAGCGTCTTTTTCTGCTGTTAGTTTAGAAACAGAAAACTGTAATAACTCAAAACATATTAGAGAAAATTAAAAAAAAAATACCTCAAAGAATTGCAAAATCCTGAATTTTATATCCTTACAGTAGTGAATGAAAAATAAAAAATAAAAAACTAAAGCAGCATCATTTTCGCTATTAGAGTAGAAATGAAAACTCTAATAGCTCGAAAACAAATTACAGAAAATACAACAAAATCTTGATTCTTGCATCCCTATACATGAAAAAAAAAAACCCGCTAAAATAGCGTCATTATCTACTATTAAATTAGAAATTGAAAACTCTAATAACTCGAAAAACGAATCACAGAAAAGCAAATACAGCAAAAACTAGCAAAATCTTGATTTCTACATCCTTAGTGCTGAATGTAAAAACCCTAAGCAGCATCACTTTCCACTATCAAAATAGAAACGAAAACTCTAATAACTCGAAAAAGAAATCAAAGAAAACCAAAGAAAAGACAGCAAAGACCTGCAAAATCTTGATTCTTACATTCCTCACAGTGCTGAATGACAAAGACCCTCATCCCACATAAGCCTGTAAAAATGTAACTAAAACCCAGAAAGGCACCTTCATTTGCCAACTCAACAACCATTCAATTGCATGGAGCAAATCCATATACAGATAGTAATGTAATTGTGTACGCACAAGGATCAAAAGGGCAATGAAGGGAGATAAAGATGGGGTTGCCATTCGTCTGCTAACCTGAGTGACTCAGTGAGCCAGTGGAGAGACCGAGTTTCCGGCCGAAAGAAAACCGTCTCTGCTGTGCAAATTACAGAGCGCGAAATGGAAGTGGGACGTGCATTAAAGGGAGAAAGAAGCAAAGGGAGAAAGACAGCTCACCACCGCAAAGAATCCCTTTTTCATTTCACATTTTCTTTAATATATTAGCACAATATTTTTGTGATTTTCTTCTTGTCACAAGGATTATGTGCAATGTTGCAAAATGTTAGACGTACTTATTAATAAGTACGAGCCAACAAAGCGTTTGGAATTGATTCTAAGATGGAAATCGAGTTTTGAGATGGTTGTTTGAGATAAAAAAAAATTGGTATCGTATCTTGTATCTCTATACTTATATCTGAGTGTTATTATTTTCTCAATATTTAAGAAGGAACTAATGCAACGCCCTTCATCGACTTTATTATCCATAAGATACTAAGGACTAGGTGTACTTAGATATTAAACGGTTTAACATTTGAGTAAGCCTGGAAAATGTTGATTTTCTTGCAGTACAATTGTCATGGTCTGAAACTATCATTGTGGGCCTAATAAGTTCCGTATAACCGCATGTAAGACTTCGGTTATCTGAGATGCATAATAAGACAGTCTCAAAAAAATAAAACTTTTCCATCTTCTTAATTCGAGGGCCATATGTAATATACCCAAAACAATTAGAATTACATCTTCTAACTAGATAGAGTCCTCTCAAACTCCACAATCTTCTTCAATATATTAGCACAACTTTTTTATGGTTATCTTTTGGTCACAAAGATTATATGTGCAGTGTAGCTTTATAATGTTAGGTCTAAATGAGGCTAAGGTATCTTCATATAGTTGATTGCATTATTTATTGCGTAATTCTAACATACTTTGCAAAAGGAGAATGTATGTCGTTATGAATTATTTATGAGATAGTAAGGAATAAGCATACTCACATGATAAATGTTAACATCTGAATACATTGGTTTCTATATAATACAACCGTTGTGGATCCAACAGGTTCCGTGTAACTGACTATAAGACTTCGGTTATAGTCTTATTGATTAAATATAAGATGCATAATGAGACGGTCTCAAAAAGTAAATAATTTTTCCTTCTTCTAAGTTTAGAGATCTTAAATGTCCAAATACAATATGCCCAAAATAATGATAATTACAATTTCTAACTAGCTAGAGTCCTCTCAAACTCCAAAAAAATTTGGAACTGCCATTATCTGTCAAACTTTTACTGCGGACTCTTTTCATTTGAAAATGTTAAATATCGAGGCTAGCTCAACATGCTCAGTAAGTAACCAGAAACCTAACTAGACGGACTGTATCATGTCAGAGAAATGAACCAGTTTCGCAAAAATAACAACTTGATAAAAGGTAAAATACTAATTAGCAAGTAAAACCTAAACGTCGGAAGCAAACAGAAATCACAGAAACAAAAAAAAATTTGGTCAATTAACTACATTCAACCGTTCAATACCAGCTGAATATAGATAATTGACCTAAAAACTACTTAGCTCAAGGTCTACATAGGGCACAAATCCCGCTACGGTGACAAAAATAGTAACGATAATCGTCAGAGTAACAGAACTACGTTAACGGGTGACAGTTACAGACCCCACACGGATTAACAATTAACAATAGTAGTAACAGTGTCTGCGTAAAGAAGTACTCCAACAACAACAAAAAAAATTAGGGTTACACAAAAGAGTCTTCTTAAAAATACACATTTCCATAACACTTTCATTTCAGTTTCTAATGCCTCTCCATCTAGAGTTGTCAAAAGGGTTGGGCCAGCCCTTATGATGGCCCAAATTTATGAATATACCATTGATTAGCTTTATTATGACGGCCTGGCGGGCTTTGTTACTGCAGAGTGTAGAGGGATGGGCCGGGCTCACTCATAATTATGATGGCCCAGCCTGAGCCCAGGCCCTTGGCCCAAATTTAAGGGATGGGCCCGGGCTGGCAGATAATTTTGAATTTTGCATTCTACTACTTATGTACATACCGTTAATTATTACTCATATTATTATTGGACTGTGATCAGATGCATTTTTTTTTTCAGATGTAGGTATTAAAATGGTCACAAAATGTTTTTGTCAGTGGCATACTGACCATTTATAATGTTTGCGCTTGGTATGGCTGATATTACTTTTTTTTAAGACGAAGGTACTTTATTTTGAAAATTTTGGCACGTGTTGAATTTATAACATGCCTTTAATTTGACATTTAATATATAAGATACTTGATTCTAATATGATTTTAAATATATGTTTTTACTATTGTAATTACAAGGAGTTACAAGTTCTTGAACAATGAGGATCGCGGAACGAATTTAAATAGTAAAGAAAAACTAAAAATGGATTTGGTTCGAGTCATTCTTTTTGTTTACAAAAAGAATTTTTTTCCAACGGTTGAAAGCGCCACAACCAATATCCAAAGCACATTTTGACACAACAATTTGTTGTATATCTTATATATTGTGGATGTTACAATGTTATCAGGGCACTTAAATGCGCCGCTTCGTAGGAAATACCCGGCACTTTGTAGTGCCACAAAGGCTTTTGCATATGCGAGGAAGGCTAGAAGCGGCGGCACTTCGATTTGCCACAACAAACCCTTCACGCGACACTTTATAATGTTTTATATTTAGAACAAACTTTGGCTCATGCCCGGGTTGTAAGAATCTTCATTCAACCCCATGTAATGTTTCAAGCGACTTTTCTTCTAACACTTTTAGCAACAATTATTAGTATCACTTTTTTAGCGTCACTAAATAAAAGTCACTAGAAACATTTAGAGACAATTAATTGTCGCTATATAAGGGGTAGGAGGAAGATTCCTCCAACTAGGGTAGCAGCCAAATTTTTTCCGTATATTTTATTTATATCCTTATAGTGTCACTTCAAAGTGCCGCTAAACGTCTTTCCCAGCATCGGAATATGGGACACCACCCATGTGTGCCGCATTGTTATATGCGCTCCCATAACCTATTAGTTACGCTTACAACACTAGGAAGTGCCACCAAAACCAATTTCTTTAGCAGTGAATGAGTGTTACCAATGTCTTGGGGTGTTGAAGATTCATCGGCAGATCCAATTTTTGAGGGCTTTGCGGAAGGGAACATGCACTTCTCGGATCCTACGCAAGAATGGTTTTACTTTGAAGCCTTTCAGAAAAACAAGGCAACAACTTACTACAAGAAAACAAAGAACAACATCCTACAATGCTTCCCAGTTCCCAGTTGATCTATAAGCTAGCTGACCTTTCCCCCTCACTGAAACTAACTAGACTAACACGCTCAAATCGAGTGAAAAACAAATAAGAAAACCAAAACTGAAGCATGCATATCTCTGTGTGTATGTACCAATCTGAAGTAGGTCATAAATCAGTCAAGATTCTTCCCATCACGAACTCGAATATTGAGTCTTCTCAGCCAGATTGAATGCAGTATCATGTGGAAGACGTCGTATCGCTTTGGGGGCAAGTTAACCTCGAAATGCCTTCTTACTTGAAGCCCCCTCTTCTGCATCTTTATGTATCGCCTCTGAGATATGCCCGTTAGAATTTTCTTCAGGCTTGGAATGTCTCTCACCGGGACATCGACGGAGAAGGACTTCCAGTTCAGAACGTCGCTGAAGGGCGCTACGTAGTGGTCCTTGATGAGCACCGGGACGCACCCCACGTAGAGTGCCTCGACCATTCTGGGACTCGCGACCTCGTAGCCACTGGGGCAGATGCAGTACTTGCTGCGTCTCATCATGTCATAGTAGGAGACGTTTTTCGGTAGGTACTGGTGGATTTGAACATCTTCGTCCTTGTTCTGCCAGTGCTCCAAAAGCACTGCCCTGATGTCTCCGTGAATCCCTCCAGCAAAGAAAACCAGATGTTGGCGTTGTGATGCGGGTGGACCGCCTGTTAGGCCATCGATTGTACCCTCTGGGAGATGAATTTCTGGGATGGAGACGTCTCTGGCTGGGGTGAACCTTTCTGAGGTGTTCGCGTTACATAGAGCTCGGATGGAGTTATTGTATAAATTCGGAATCGCAAACGAAATTTCAGGCCCCTTCAACACACAATTACTGAATAAGGAAGCATGAATACAACATGCTTAAAAATCATGACAAATTCGATATATCTATGAACGGGAGGTGACTACACTGACTGCACTCATTCAAGCTACTAGAGTGTTCAACTTAACATGATGTCATATGTTGGATGAGCTTTAAAGGGAATCTAAGTGACCAGTTTAAGCTCACGCTGCAAACTCAAATAGCAAAGCTTGAATTTTTATAACAGTGTAATTTGGGAAGTAAAAGGGAACCAATGATCCTTACCCAATCGTGGCAAGCGAGCATGAAGTGATCGGCTCCAAGGCTTCGATTCCAAAAGGGGTGTTTTGCGGCAAGGACGTTGACATAATCCAGAGCTGTGTTCTTCATGGCACCCCAGTCATGGGAATCAACCACATAAACATAGCGAACTACAGAAACCACGCTAAATGGAAGGAAAAAAGCCTGGGCTTTGTAAGGGTCCCTGGTCCTGAATGGGCTAATCTCCATATGATTAATGAAAATCCCCTCCATACCAAGTATGCCTTGGCAAGGAGCAGTATGAAAAACTGGAGGCTCTCCTTCTTCATAAACAAACACCTTAAATCTTCGCTCCATTTCTAAGTAACTCCTGCAATTGCAAACACCTAATGCTTAGATCAACAACATTGAAGTATGTAGTCAACATTCACTTGTTGATCCTCTTAAATCTCAGAGTGAAAGAAGTGAAAACTATGATACTTGCAAATGTGTATTACCTGTGAAAGGTTTTGGGGTGCCGATAGATTGGACCATTTGGGACGTAATCAGGGTCTTCTGCACCATTTCCATATTTTGCTCCATTTATGGCAGCACGAGCTTGTGCAAGACTAGCTTCAATCTTTGCCAATTTGGTGTACTTTTTTCCTGATGTTGCAGTCGTCCGAGTTGCATTTAAGGCCTCCTTTTTGCCTTCCTTCTCTGGCTCGAACTATTGCATCAAGAAACAAGTCATCCCGGATGAATTAAGTGTGATATTAAGATGTCACTTCTACTTTAGGAATGTCTCTTCAACTTTCAATTGAACAATCTGGAGTATGCTCATCATATTGAGTTATGATCAATCATTTCATGGCAATGATGCTACATATGCTTCTGTAGGGCTATAAAACCAACCAAGTTACTTGGACTGGGCTAGTGCTCGCTCAATTAAAGCTGTTTGAGATTGATTTGTGCGTGATACACGAACCAAGCTTGAACACTTTTGAAGCTCGTTAACCTATAGAGCTTGGCTCGATTAGCAAATAACTATATAAAGCTCGGTATAAAGCTCTTTTGAGATCGGCTCGAGGGATAAACGAACAAAGTTTACAACCCTAAACTTGAATCAGCTAGGTTCAATTCATTTTACAGTGACATAGCACTCTTGGGGACGGGCATTGTCCAGGTGAAGCTGCACAACCAAAAATGAAGCCTTTGAAGTAAAAGTTTGAAGATGGTGAAATGATTCTCATATAATTCGAGATTATTAAGCTTCCAACAATAAAAAACATAATTCTATGGCAGTATCGCGAAGGAATCAGTAACCAGATACCAGAAAACAGATTCCAATAAAGGGTTAATGGTGAATTAAGAACGCAATTCAGTACTTGAAACTAATTTATTTTCGATAATTAGAACTAATTGCTTTGGATAGCTTTGAGCCGTCTATCACTAAAATAAATCATGCAATTGGCCAAAAATATTAAGAAGAGTACTACTCCTTGTAAAATCAAAATATTTTTTTTTTTTTGAGCATGCAATTTCATGAAAATTGCTATAAATGTAAGTTTCAATTCCTCCCAAATGGAATACCCCTAGTAATGATGTGTAATGCAATGCTCTTTGTGTTAGTTACGAGTAATTAATACTTAAATTACATAAGCACATTTGAAAATCAGAGAATCATGATGTCCAACCATTTATAGTTGATGGTATTTAAGAGACACTAATAAGTGAAAAAGTAAAGATTTTTTTTTTTAAGTATCCCATTATGCAAAAGAGTTAATTTGCCACGACCATCACCACCGCTACCACCTACAGAGTATATCATATGCAAATGCCGGCACCCTTACTACCACCACCGCGAACGCCACTAACATATCATAACGACTACTATTTGTCCACCATAACCGTGACAATAGCAACCAATGTCATGACTTTACATATGCGACCACCAACATATTACCAAATCTTAAAGTTTTGGTGCAACAAATTCAACCTTTCAAATTCTAGATTTATCAAAGTTCACGCCAAGAGTTGCATTAATTCTAGATTTATCAAAATTTATATGTGGATAAAACCACAGATTCTAGAGCCGCTGGAAATCATCACAACAGATAAGCATACGTTATATGTAATTAACCCAAAAGAAAAAGCAGAGCACATATAAACCTCCATTCACACACACACACAGAGACTGTGTGAATAAGAGAAAAGGTGGTCTTACTGGATTGTGGATGATGGGTCCTCCAGCAAAGGGAGGTGAAGAAGAGCCCTTGGCACTGATCTCCATGGCTCTGCCCCTCGCATCCTTTGTTGCAGCAAAAGTCTGATGAGATGGAGTGGCCAAAAGCCGGTTAGAGGCCTTGGGAATCATTCTAACTAGAAACCCAGAAAGCAAAAGCAGTGCTACTATCAAAGACCACACCACAAGCTTTGAACATGGGGATGGTGATGGCGACCACGCGCTCCTCCACCCTGCCATACCTCTCTCTCTCTCTCTCTCTCTCTCTCTGTGTCTCTCTCTCTGTAATATAATGGGGTTTATGGAGAGGGGAGGAAGAGATCCCGAGAAACGTCCGAAGGTCGCTCCCTGTACATTAATGGAGGTTTGAAGCTTTGGAAGTACGGCCCACTCTTTTGAGATTTATGAAATCTTTGAGCACCATTCTTTCCCTTTTGCCTGTTTTATTTTCATACATGTCATTAATTGCTTGTTTCGCCTTTCTTATTCTTCTTTTTTACTTTATCTTAATGTCACGTACACGCGATTGTGCAAACTGCAGCGTTTTTTGGGTAGATAACTAGTGGCAAATCACTTCAAGAAAAAAAAAAAGGAAAAAAGTCGAATTTATTTCTTAACATAGTGGATTTATATCTTTTAAGATAGCCGATATAAAAAACTCAAGAGTTTCTTCCATCCATGACTTAATGACATTTCTGATCAGCACGTGAAATAAAACACATGAGACTTCTCCGTGTCATTGACCATATTTGCCAATTCCAAACAATCTTCATCCATATTCTTCGAAGCTGCCTCCGTTTTAAAAGAATCACATTCCAATCGGATCTTCCAAAAGCATGCATCGAATGAGAAATGACAGGCTTCTAAGACTGCAATGGCTTCGCATTTTCGCGACTTGATACATGGTAAATTTGCTCAGACATACCATCACAAAAATCCCCTCCTCATTTTTTATCACCACTCCCACGCCCATTGAAGTGCCCTCCTTGAAGATGGTGGGGAAATGAATCCCAAGGAGATTGACAAATCCCCATAATACTAGAAATGCAAGATAAAGGGACACACTATGAACTCATCCCTGGGCAAAGCCTGACGAGCCAATTTGAAACTCTCATGGCTCAAGGGTAGAGAGACTTTTTTTTTTAACTCTGCTATTCCTTCTAAAGCGCTTTCATGTACACATAGTCCGCTAAGTACTCATATTTTACAGTTTTCGGTAAATCACTTTTAGTGACAAAAAAAAAAAGATCATTAAAACAGTTAGAAGATGCCTCACACAGTATCTTAAAAAGTCTTTTAGTTATTTTTTTCAAAAAGTTAGTCATTTGCGAAAGCCGTGTACAATCGAGAAATCAGAAGGTATAATTTAGAACAAACAAGTATTTTTTTTTTTAAGTTGAATTACAAAGGATGATGAAGATGTACAACTAGAAGGCCTCGGATTCTTTTCTTTATTTTTTATTCAGTCCCATCGTTGAGATTTCTAACTTGCTACATACTCAATCTCCAAAAATATAAAGAAAAGAAAGAGGGGGGGGGGGGGTATTTAACTAGAAGAGAAACTCAAATCAGTTACTCCAGTAAATAATAGTAAGATTCTTCTTCCTTTCTTTCCCTTTTGTGAAAATCGAAATTACCTGTCAATCAAATATCCCATCACAATTTAAGCGTGGACCTAGTTTGCAATTTTTTGGTTTATATAAAAACTAAAAGAAGGCATAAATATGAAGAAGAAAAAAAAAATTGAGTGTTGTAGGGCTCAAGACCCGAAAGAACTCTAAATTTGCTTAAGAATTTGTAAAGGTGTAACGGGCCACATTTGTCCAGCCCACCTGGTAAGCAGGGTCAGCCTAGGTTAACGTAAATACTTGAGCATAGGTTTGGAATACAAATCGACTCTAGTTAGGACGACGACGAAGTACTTTCACTCTCATTCTTTTTAAAGTCGTCTTTGGTGCTTAATTGTATTGCATCCGTTTAGAATTGATGGAATGTCTAATTCACCCCTTAAAATGTGTGTTCCACAGTCGTGCACCTTTATCCTCCATCACTCCAAACCCTAAAGATATTTTGATCCCACAGCACCAAATCTGACCATGGCAATAAGAATTTATAGGTCTACAATCATTGAACTGGCCATTGCAAGAACCGACCCAAATATGGCCGTGGTGCACGTGTGTGGTGGTGGTTAACAGAATTGGATTGTTGGTTTGGTCTGTGGTGGGCGTAAGTGGTGGTTTTGGACAGGGATGGAGTGCGACTGCAGAGCTGGCTTATAGGTGTTGAATGTGACTGTGGGTTAGGACTGGTGGTGGCCAACAAACGAGTATGGGGTCATGGTAGCAACCCATGGGTCTAGGCTCGTGGCAGTCACAGGGGTGGTGATTGTGGATTGGGCTAGTTTGGTAATGGTAGCGGCTAGGACTAAATTTGGTTGGAATAGAGAAGACATCAAACGAGTATGAACAAAACCATGACCCCATGGGTTGCTACCATGACCCCAGGCGTGAGTATCATGTCCCATCAATTTAAATGATTTTTTGACGGTTACAACGACATCAACACCACAGAATTTACGAAAAATGAAAGGAAAAGTATGCTTTTGCAAAATAGGAAGAGTCATGCAAATTACCCCATATATATATTTTTTTACAACCCATAGTCGACAAATAGTATATTATAAGTGAATCAACATTTTCACAAGAAATTGATTACACTATAATTTGGGCTTCAATAAAGTTACCCCGCGGGAAACCTTTATTTCCAATAGCAGCTCTTGTGCTATCAAAAGTTCTAAAGAAAACAGAGGAAAGCATAGACCTTTATACCAATACCGCAGCCAACCGAAACGTCAGATCACCTTTTCTTTCGTTGCCAAGCTTATTGAACCGATCTGGTTTGGACTGCCTTTTGGGTTGAAAACTACGGAATCACACCTTCCCTTCACCGAATGGTTGATAGCCTGGTTTAGTAACTCTATGGAATGTAATTTCTCTCCAACTATTAACATGCTAATCTTTACGACAATATGGTGCATCTGGACCAACCGAAACAAACTAGTCTTCCACACCACAAACTTTCAACCCCAATCTGCTATAGAACAAATTTTGCAAACCAATACCTGGATCCTCTCATGTACTGCTAAAGTAACTCCTCGTAAATCACTTGGAAGTTTTCCTCCAAATTCTTTTTCAACACACCACTACACCCCAATTTCAAACCCTCATAGTTACCCACATCGGGGGCCTATCCTATTAAGAGAGGTCAGCGAAACAACCCCAGCTACTAACCGTCTTCAGATAGCTATACACACTACTTTTAGGCCACACAACTTGAGAGTAGGACTTGGGTTAACCTGTTTTACTGAGACAAACATCAGATGTGGATCGGCTACTTTCTCCTTCATCACATCTGATACAGACACTGCACAAGCACAAGGCCTACGGATTGCAACCGAATGGGCCAGTAGAAAGCATATGAAAAATGTTACTTTACTAACAGAATCCAATTTTTTACTTTCACAGCTGGCCGAGACTACTGACATTCTGGACACGGTAGCCCTGATATTGTTTGACTTTTGTGATATGATGTCAAACTTTATCTTCTTTTGTGTACAAAAATCTCGGGCCAACAACAGAAGGAAGCCAAATCCCTTGCTGCTTTTGCCTCTAAATCCCGTATGCCGGTATATCAGGATTGGGTGCAAGGACGTTCAGCCTAAACAATGAGTTTGGCTAGGAGCTTCGCTGATGTTACAATTTTTGGGCCTTCAGATCTGGATCAATGATTGCGGTTGAAGCTACAGCACCGTGCTGTAGATTCCTCTACAACAGAGGATTTGGATCTGGAATAGAATGCAATCCATACATTTCGTTCGAATCAAGGACTCCACTGCACCAATTACTTCTTGAACGTAGTACGTCGTTCCATTGCTTTCTGATATCCACAAGTTGAAAATTCTTCCCTCTGTAGTGCTGCAAAGCAAAAGCTGAAGCTCGGCATGCCAATACAGGGAATTTCTAGGATACAAATTCCTGAATCAAGGACTCCACTGCACCAATTACTTCTTGAACGTAGTACGTCGTTTCATTGCTTGCTGATATCCGCAAGTTGCTGCAAAGCAAAAGCTGAAGCTCGGCATGCCAATACAGGGAATTTCTAGAATACAAATTCCTGAATAATACCTCCTGCGACAAATTGTTATAGCTCTCTTGAGCAGAGAGTAGCATAATATGCATTCATCACAGTTGAGAGTATTCCACACCTTCACAAGATAACCCTTTTTTCAAGAGATAGCCATTGGAACCACATTATTGTATCAGGGACGGGACCAAACCAGCTCTAGCATGGTCCATATACCAGTTAAAAGCACCACACATCACACAAGGGCACCGTCAACAGCAACCTGCTTCCTGAAACTGATACAAGATGCTCGATTAAACTGTGTATCTGAAATCCTCTGAACTAGAAATCCACAAAGGCCAAATATACTGCAGCAAAAATAATGCTGGCAGATAAAACCTCCAAACGATTCATGCACTTGTGGTAATACGAAAACAATATACCAAGCACAAACAACCATACACATAAAATTCTACCTCTTCATGTATATTAGGCTGCTGCATTGCGCTGTCACCCCTTTGGGACAAGCCAACCTACCAGAATTTGCACGTAAAAACCAATAAGATGGAAAATATTAATAGTTTAAAAAAAAAGAAGAAGCAAAGATTAGGAAGTAAAACGTACCACTGAAAAAGATGGTGAACAGGTACAATTCCAGGTATGCGATGCCAAAAAAATATAGTCGCACAGAGGAGCATTCTCATAATTGAGAACTTATTACCTCTCCTTATTATTGCACAAATGAATTCTCTCATGGAAGAATGTGGTGATTAACTAATACAAACCCCCTTTACTATAAGCACAAGTTCCATCATACAAACGGGATTTACGAAGCTGGAAGAGGATTCATAGCTTTCCCTGTCCAACAATTTTTGCTAACAAGTGGTTTGCCTCTACAAAGATGTGGTAGATCTTTTATATCTTTCCTCGGGAGGCAGAAATGTGAAAGAAAAAAAACACTCGCTATCTAACCCTCGTTTGAAAGATACACTTCTTTTTCCTTGCAAAGCTTAGCAGTCTCGTGTTTAGGTCCCCTACGATCTTTATGCAAATGAAGTTCCTCAGATAAACATTCCATAGCTATGCAAACTTTCAATGCAAAAAAATTGATTTTAGGGGTATTATAGAAAGGTGCATCAAATGCGAATTCCCTGACTTTATCGCAGCCTCCAAATTGACTCAAGTCTACATAAACAAATTGAGTCGAGTCCTCCATTGTCATCCTCAGCCACAACCTACTCTCGCTCAAAGTGTTATATAAGGTGATCGAAAATGGTATTCCAACAGGTAGCCCGGGAACAAAAGGAAGAGGTTGCTCAAGGTTGTTGCCTCTAACTTCCAGTTCTGCCTCTACGTATCTGAGTTCTCCACAGAACACAAATTGCTTCAGGGAGAAAAGTTCAAGTAAGTTTTGAAACAGGAATGGACTGTACGAAGCTCCATCTCTACAAGTACCAATTTCATGCAATGATTTCTTCAGTTCAATCACAAAATTAGAAGGCTCAATGGAACTCCCTTTTTGCAAAAGTTCTACACGTGAAATCGTGGAGTGTAGCTTCTGGATGGTAAACGGGTCATATAAGGATTCGATCTCAGACAACCTCAATGCATATGTCACAAGTATCAGCTCCAAAATGTGTAACTCCTCATGTGTACTCAACCCTATGAACCTAAATCTCATGTCTCCAAGGATTCTGTCTAGTTTCCCCAGAAGGAGTCCCAATTCTCCTGTTCCATGGAAGCAGCGTTTCCTTTTGGAAATAAAGTGCATCCATGCCTTTCCAAGCAGCTTCACAGCCCGTACATATTGCAACGTGAAAGCTAACCCACCAGCATATTTAGGTGAGACAGTGCTAAAGGATGCCAACTCTTCTTTCCAACTCCTGCGTACCAGATGATTGGAACAAATTTAGTAATATGAAACATGTTCAAATGATGCGGTGCTTAATGAAGGCACCTCTGAAGTGAACGAAGACCCTAAGACAAGGAAAAAGTATATCATGTTTTGCTAAAGGGGATACAGATGATAAAATTCACATGCTTGATGCTACGGCAGATAACGCCGATCGTATAAAATTAGCCTATAACTTCTTCATGAGCAGTAGGACCTAGGTAACACACGCATGGTTTCCTTCCTGGAGCTAGCTATAATGACAATGGCTCAGGTCAAATACAATAGAGCAAAAATCTATACTCGGGCTTGTGCACTAGAGAAAGGACGAAATATAGCACCTAAGATATCACAGTCAACAGGAAAAAAGGAGCATAGTATAACCTCAAAGTCCTAAGTACTTCATTAATGCATCTGAATCCTATCAACGCCCAGATATCTTCAACCTTTGCAAAGATAAGCTTCATACAGTTTTTCACTTCATCGAGCACCTCCAGTTGGTAGTGTTCAGGAGTAGCAGCATTTGATGGTTCCAATGATCCCTGAGAATGAATTTCTGAGGCCCCGTCACTTCTTTCCTGCAAGTGCATCTTGACAGGACTAGTTAACTCGGTGCCTATATAATCTGGGGGGTCACCTTCAACCACGGGGAAGGATGCCTCCTCCCATTTGAAGAACTCTGAAGTTGAAACAACTGTGGATCTGCTACAGTGAGACAAATAAGCCAAAAGGGTGTCCTGCTTCATTATATCAGCTAAACCATGAGAAATTCGTCCCAGAATTACAACTGCATTAGAAAAGATTCTTGGGGGAATACTGCAAATGCGTTGTTCATGTGAGAGTGGAGCGGAGATGGCTAGCACAAGCAAGGCAGCAGATCTGGCACTATCGAACCCCAACTTGCCTTCGAAAGAGGGCTCAATCTGGAAGCACATGAAAAGATTGTAGAAAAAAAACTTCAACTCAGTTGATCTCAAAAAAGCGCCAAGGCTGTACAGAATGGACTTGTTCTTGCTGCACGGCTAACAACAAAAACTTATGAAAACAAACGAAAACTAAACGAGGTCAGCCTCGCAGGAGATATTTGCATAAATGACCTAACATGGCTTCAAAAGTTCCTCTATAAGATGTTAAACCCCGTTTCTCTCTAAGACACATCTGATGAACAGGGGGAATATGAAATGGATTCCAGATAGGCATTTTTAACAGCTAAAGTAACCTTGGGACTGCATGCATATGTTAGACTGAGTGATACATAGATGATAAGCTAGTTGCATGTAGCGCTTTGTCAAACTCACTGGCTCAAATAGAAGGGAGTGTATCACTTTTCATATCAGGTAATTGACACGTGAACAACATCCTATATTTTCCAACTTCTTAATCATGTACCTGTATAGTGATGCATTATCATTTCTAGGAAATTAATCAAACTTTAGTTGCAACACCATTTGTTTTACAAGGACTTCAACTAATAAGAAAGGGTAATTTGAACAATAGAGTGCATAATACCTTCCACGAGGCATTTATCTTGAGAAAAACATTTTCTATCCACATTAAATGCAAACACAAATAGATCCCATGTGATGCCAAACTAACCTCTAGAGAAACATCCTGAATGATGCTGACAGCAAAATTACCATGAGTGCGACCGATCTTAAAGATGACAGAAAACACATCAGCTTCATCCTGAATTGTTCAAGGAAGAGAACCAGAATTAGGGCTAAAAACTTCCGACATCAAGAATACAACAAAGCACTGGTGCTAAACTACAAATCACTATTTCAAAAGCCATGTCAGTTAAATCTGAAGAGCATAGACTCTATCTGGAGAAATCTCTTATCTGAAGAACAGACCTGTGGATAAATTTCCAGATTCTCAATAAGACCGTCAAGAAATAGTCTGAACAAAGCCATATTCGGTAGCTTGATTATTCGAAGTACTTCCCTTGCTGCAGATCTTATCAAGGTGCTACTGTCAACGAGAGTGCCAAGGAACTGCAAAACAAACATAGATACAGTATCAGATGCCTAAGTCGCTTCTTTGTTGAAAGGCATGATGTACAAAAAAGTTGCTTGAGTCAGTACTGATGGCCATTGTCAAAAACGGCAAACATAGGCTCATTTTCTAATAAGGACTACGGAGCAGAAGCTGGGAAGGGACCAACGGTCAGAAAGATAAAGACCTTGCTTTTTAGACCTGAAGTGACCACCCAAAACACATAAGGTACTGCCATAATCTTGCATAGGATCCAATTAAGGTGGGCCTGGCCCATTATTGTTAGATGACCATACTAGATCACCGAGTGCTCTATAATTTCTAAGTTGCTAAACTCGTTATCAAATGAGTGAACTTAGACGGATCACAATTTACCATGTGCATGTGTACATCTAGCACCCTTAGGAGGCCAGACTTGCCCATATGATGCATTGTTTCCAAAGCTTGTAACCGAACAGCAATTGCATCATCATTCAGAACGTCCATCAATACATTCAAAGCTTCACCAGCAAAGTCAGCAGAAAGAATGGTAAGCGTACGCAAGGAACAACATGCAGACCTTCGCACCTACACATAGAGCAGGCATTGTCATAATCATATAACAGCGAAAAGCAGGACTGCAGAGAAAAAGAATAAGTAAAGTCACCAACAAGAGACACGAGCATGTGTAAGACATCAATGGTACAGTTAGTCAAACAGATGCTCCAACATGTCAGGAGCATTTGCAGACACAGCTGTCTTATTTATCAACTCCATTAAGGAGTATGAAAGAGACTAAATACTTCCATTTCAAAAAGGCATGATGTACCTCATGGAATTCATCCTCCAGACCATGGATAAAAGCTCCAGAAAATGCTGATGCTGGTATTCCGAACTGTTTTGCAGTGAACTGGCCCGGAAATCTCTTCTCCTTGTTGATTGGTAACACCTTCTTAGATAGAGTTTGCAACAGAATATCTTCGGACACCATTCTTATCTTCCCAAGGGCATAAAATGATTCTACCCTGACCTCCACACTCATGTCCCTTACCATTGAACAAATCTGCACATACATGTATAAAGGTGACAGCAGTTAAGGAGATTGGCTGCACAAATACAAGCATTATGCATGGACTCAAGTTGAGACAAAACCATATATCCTACCAGGGTTTGGTGATTTTCTAAAGCATCTCTTGAGACATAACTTGGTCCTAACACCTTAATAATTTCCAACGCCTCAAAAATTGGAATGGAGAATAAAAAAAGAAATACTAAGAGTTGTGCATGTGCCTGCGCGAGAGGGAGGGAGGGAGAGAGAGAGAGAGAGAGAGAGAGAGAGAGAGAGAGAGGGAGGGAGGGAGGGAGGGAGGGAGGGAGAGGGAAAGAGCGAGCGAGAAAGAGAGAGAGAGAGAGGGAGAGGGAGAGAGAGAGAGAGGGAGGGGGAGGGGGGGGGGGGGGGGGAGGGAGAGAGAGAGAGAGAGAGAGAGAGAGAGAGAGAGAGAGAGAGAGAGAGAGAGAGAGAGAGAGATTCACAAGGCAAGCTTTCTAAGGCAGTATTAAGGGAACTCAACATGATGGGGTGGGGCTCAGATTAACAAAATGGGAATCTGCACAAATACTTTCTAAGGATAATATCACTTTTATCCTTGAGTTCAGGGATAGAATACAGTCAACTCCTCAGTTTTGACAAAATGGACACCCCTTCAGGGGTAAAAACACTTTCTAGGGATATATCACTTTTATCCTCGAGTTTAGGGGTAAAACACTGTCAACTCCTCAGTTTTGACAAAATGGCACGTGTGTATAGATTGTGGAAGAAGTGTATCAGAGTCCCCCAACCTTAAGGTTCCGTGACACTTATTAACAGTTTTGGCTTACATAGTTGTTTTGTATTTTAAAAATGTCAATACTACCCTTAATTCTTGAAATACGTATCTCTCTCTCCTCCCTCCCTCCCTCTCTCTTTTCTCCCTTCTTTCATCAGCCACCACCACAAGGCCACAGCACCTCCACACTCCACAGCTCACAAACACCAACCACTACCCACCAATGGCTACCCACACCCATCACCTCCAACTCGCATCGCAAATTTAACTAAGCACCACCACCCTACTGAACCCACCAACGTGGCACCACCAGTCACCAAACCACCAATGCACCTTCAACGAACCCAACACCAAACCACATCTCAGATTCGACCCACACACACCACCGCAAGTCACTAAACCCCCCATAAAACTTCACAAAACCCACCACCCTACACAAACAAACGCAGAAGATAGAGAGAGGCGCATGAATGTGTGCATGTGTGCGTGCGCAGATCTTTGTGCGTAGGTGTGCACAGATCTGTTTGGGCATGAGTCTGTATGCGCGCGCGCGTGCATGTGGTTTTCATGAGGTGGTAGTGTGTGGAAGGTGCGCTGATAAGCAATGCAACCAAATGGAAAGATACAGTGATGGTGGAGGTCCATAGTGGCGTTAGATTGATGATTGCGGTAATGGGGTGTGGCAGCGGTGACATGTTGTACGATGGACCGGTGGTTGATCGAGGTACAGGTTGACCAGTGGCAATAGTGATGGTGGGCAGCGGTGGTGGTGGTGGGCTTCGGTCTTACACCAAGATTCATATGTTTTTTGCCCATTGAATCTCTATGGACGGTTCAGGTATGACCTACAGATCCAAGGGTACAGTAGTTAATTTATTGAGGATGTTAAGGCCGTTTGTATTCCGTTGGTCAACGACATAGGTGATATTTTGCCAAATGTGAGTCCTAGAGTGTGATTACCCCCTAAACTCAAGGATAAAAGAGATATTGTTGGAAATTCAGAATTGATGGAAATCCCAAGATTTCTGGGACTGATTTATATTTCCAAGTATAGGAGATTAGCTGTAAATTAGTGAAATCTTCCTAGATTAGCAACATGTCAAACTTTCCTAGAATAGCGATACGTTGTTGTATAAAGGTCTTGTACTGAATCATTTTGAATATAAGGAATTCCAGAATTTTCCTCATGGTATCAGAGCTTTAGGCTCTTTTCTGGGATCTGAAACCTCGACACACAGGCCTTCATTGCCAAGACCATAGTGCTGTTTGTTTGTGCTCTGCTTCTACCCTGTTTTTCAGGTCAAAAACAGAGTTTTTTTGCACACTATATGTTCAGCCTTCATTGCTGAAATTTCTTACAGCAGTTTCTGTTCTTATTCTCCGGCCTTTATAGCCCTTTGTCCAATTTTTTCTTCCCATTGATCTTCATCACCATTCTTTTCCCTTTACTTCCTATTTCAAAGGGGTTTCAACATGTCTTCCATGTCTTACACAACTGAGAGAACTCCCAGTGCCCAATCCGAAGAGGTGACACTCAATCAAACAGTAGGAGAATTACAAAACATTCAATCTGCCTACAGATTGAATGGCAAAAATTATATGAAGTGGTCTCAATTGGTGCGGACTTTTTTGAAAGGAAAGGGAAAATTGAGTCATCTCCTTGGCACTGGGCCCAAGAAGGGAGATCCCAGATTTGATGCTTGGGATGAAGAAGACTCCATGGTCATGTCTTGGCTATGGAATTCCATGTTGCCAGAAATTAGTGATACGTTTATGTTTCTACCAACGTCTAAAGAAATATGGGAAGCCGCACAACAGACCTATTCTAAGGTCAAGGATGCTGCTCGAGTCTTTGAGATTAAGAGTAAAATCTCGGACACCAAACAAGGAGATCGCTCAGTCACTGAGTACGCGAATCTCTTGAAGAATCTATGGCAAGAGATGGATCATTATAGGTGCATTGAGATGAAGTGCAGCGATGATGTAGCTGTGTTAAAGAATTTCATTGAAAAGGATCGAACTTATGATTTTCTCACTGGTTTAAATATTGAGTTTGAACAAGTGAGAATTCATATTTTGGGAAAAGAGGAGTTACCCTCATTGAATGAGACCATCTCCATCATCAATGCTGAAGAAAGTCGAAGGGGAGTGATGCTTTATGCTCAACCAGTTGAAGAATCAGCAATGTTAGGAAAAATTATTGACAAGAACCTGAAGTTTAATGCTTAAAAAACATCAGCCTCCCATACTGTAAATTCAGAAGCTGGGTGAATGGAGTCTCGGCCATTAAGCAAGGATAAAATGTGGTGTACTTACTGTAAAAAGCCTCGTCATACCAAAGAGCAATGCTGGAAGCTTCATGGAAAACCACCAAGTTCTCGCTGGAATGCAGGACCTAGAAGTGAAAAATTACGAAGCCAGGTCACATGACTCAATCTAGGGAAGACATGTCCCATGCTGATGTAAATTCCAGCGGCGGAGAGGAGAATGGATTCAACAAAGAAGACATAGGAAGGCTCAGATCACTCCTTGATTCATTAGAGAAGTCTAAAGGTACTTGTTCCTTGGCACAATCAGGTAAGCTTCATTCCTCGTATGCTTTAAGTGCCTCTAGTTCAGATTTTTCAAATTCCTGGGTTATTGATTCCGGGGCAACTGATCATATGACCCATTCTTCACACAAATTCCTCACTTACCATCCCTGTCCTAGCAACAGAAAAATAGCCATTGCTGATGGATCCCTGGCCACTGTTGCCGGCCAAGGAAACATCGTCCTAAGTCCATCCATTACCCTAAAAAACGTGCTACATGTACCTAAGTTATCTACAAATCTTGTGTCTATACATCAACTTGTAAAGGATCTAAACTGTAGTGTGGTGTTTTCTCGTACTTCTTGTGTATTTCAGGACCAAGTTACGAGGAGGATGATTGGACATGCTAGGGTAAGACATGGTCTTTATTATCTTGAGTTACCTAGTGGCCAAGTGAATAATGGGAACAACTCACCTCTCTCGTTTCTCTCCAGCAATCCTCATTCCAACAAAGACCGAATTTGGCTTCATCATCTTCGACTTGGACACCCTTCCTTTAGCATTCTTAGTGTCATGTTTCCATATTTGTTCAAAAATGTCGATGCAAATGATTTTCACTGTGATGTTTGTGAATTTGCTAAGCACCGACGTGTTTCCTTTCCTTTGAGTAATAAGAGAACTACAGTTCCTTTTTCTTTGATCCACAGTGACATTTGGGGTCCATCTCGAGTCCCCAACATTTTAGGGGCTCGTTGGTTTGTCTCATTCATTGATGATTGCACTCGGGTTTCATGGATTTATTTGCTAAAACAAAAATCTGATGTGAGCAACATTTTTCCTATTTTTCATACAATGGTCAAAGCTCAATTTAACGTTGTAATTCAGAGGTTGAGAAAAGATAATGCTAGAGACTACTTTAATCAAATTTTGTCTCCATACTTTCTAAAGGAGGGAATCATTCATGAATCATCATGTGTTGACACACCCCAACAAAATAGGGTTGCTGAAAGAAAAAATGGTCATCTTTTAGCCTCTGTTCGTGCACTTTTGTTCCAAAAGAATGTTCCAAAAATCTTTTGGGGGGAAGCTGTCCTCACTGCTGCTCACCTAATAAATCGTATCCCATCTCGAGTCTTGGGTTTTAAAAGTCCAATGGAGGTGTTTTCTCAGTATTTTCCAGACTTCAATGTGTCAACTAAGTTAGATCCTAAAGTTTTCGGATGTGTCTCATTTGTTCATGTTCACTCCAGTGGTCGGAGCAAACTAGATCCTAGAGCTGTCAAGTGTGTCTTCATAGGATATTCACCTACTCAGAAAGGATATAAGTGCTACGATCCTACCACTCGTAAAACTTATGTTTCAGCCGATGTCACATTTGTTGAAGAAGAAAGTTACTTTTCTAGTCCTTATCTTCAGGGGGATACATCATCTATGGAAGATAAGGATCTGTTTTTGAGAGAACCATCAATGTTAGTTAAAACATCTCCTGTGCAAACTAAATCCACTCCTGAAGTGGAACTCATTTTTGAGAGAACCATCAATGTTAGTTAAAACATCTCCTGTGCAAACTAAATCCACTCCTGAAGTGGAACTCATTTCTAGAGGGGATTCTGAAGCCAAACCAATTGAATCATTTCCAAATCTTTTCGAAGAACCATCGAGGCCAATAAACCCTACACTTACAATGCCACTAAAGGTCTACTCAAGAAGAATTAAGCCCGTGATCAATCCTGTGCAAGTTCAAGAAACTGAATCGTCACTTGGGAATGAAGTAAGTTCTTCAACTGGGGTACCACCTACTATCCTTGATTTAGATCTGCCCATAGCCACAAGAAAGGGTGTCAGAAAGTGCACACAACATCCTTTATCCAATTTTCTGTCCTTTGAAAAATTATCAACTTCACACAAAAGCTTTATTGCTCATCTAAACACTATAGCCATCCCACAAACATTATCTGAGGCACTTGGTAAAGAGGAATGGAAGCATGCAATGAGAATAGAGATGGAGGCCTTGGAGAAGAATAAAACATGGGAACTAGTGGAATTACCAACTGGGAAGAGACCAGTAGGGTGCAAATGGGTCTTCACAGTGAAGTATAAGTCCGATGGATCCATTGAAAGGTACAAAGCGAGACTAGTAGCCAAGGGATATACACAAGCCTATGGGGTGGATTATCAGGAGACATTTGCTCCAGTGGCGAAGATGAATACAGTTAGGGTGTTGTTATCTCTAGCAGCAAACTATGATTGGACTTTAGAACAGTTTGATGTGAAGAATGCCTTTTTACATGGAGATCTTGAGGAGGAAATCTATATGGAAGTTCCACCTGGCTTTGGCATAAATCTGGGTAAAAACAAAGTGTGTAGACTAGGAAAGGTATTATATGGGCTCAAACAATCTCCTCGGGCATGGTTTGGAAGATTTACTAAAGCAATGTTGAATATGAAGTACAAACAGAGCCAGGGCGATCATACATTGTTTATCAAGCATTCAGCTTCAGGGGGAGTTACGGTGTTGATAGTTTATGTTGATGATATTATAGTAACTGGAAATGATTCAGATGAAAAGGAAGCTCTTCGCAAGTATTTAGCAAAAGAATTTGAAATAAAGGATCTTGGAAAATTAAAGTACTTCTTAGGAATAGAAGTAGCTCGGTCCAAGGAAGGAATCTTTGTTTCACAGCAGAAATATGTTCTTGATCTGCTAGAAGAAACAGGTAAACTCGGTTGTAGACCATCGGACACGCCTATTGAGCCAAATCATAGATTGGCAGAGTTCATGGAAGGAGAACCAACAGACAAAGGCATGTACCAACGGCTTGTTGGGAAACTAATCTATCTGTCACACACGCGGCCTGATATTGCATACGCCGTGAGTGTGGTGAGTCAGTTCATGCAAAACCCTAAGGACGTCCAGCTGCATGCAGTATACCAGATCTTACAATATCTGAAAGGCAGCCCAGGAAGAGGGATTCTTTTTAGAAAGGGCACAAATATGGAACTAGAAGCATATACAGATGCTGATTATGCTGGCTCTCTTACTGACAGAAGATCAACTTCTGGGTATTGTACCTTTCTTGGTGGAAATTTAGTAACCTGGAGGAGTAAGAAACAACCAGTTGTGGCAAGATCTAGTTCAGAGGCAGAGTTTCGTTCGATGGCACAAGGTATTTGTGAGTTGTTATGGCTCAAGATTATCCTCAATGACTTGAAGATTAAATTAGAGACCCCAATGAAGCTTTATTGTGACAACAAGTCTGCAATCAACATTGCGCATAATCCGGTTCAGCATGACAGAACTAAACACGTGGAAGTTGACCGACATTTCATAAAGGAGAAGCTTGAAAGTGGATTGATTTGCACTCCCTACATATCTACGGAGGGCCAATTAGCAGACATCTTGACTAAAGGATTGGCAAGTTGAGCATTTTACAGGATTGTGAGCAAGCTAGGGATGGAAAATATCTACTCCCCAGCTTGAGGGGGAGTGTTGGAAATTCAGAATTGATGGAAATCCCAAGATTTCTGGGACTGATTTATATTTCCAAGTATAGGAGATTAGCTGTAAATTAGTAGCTGTAAATTAGTGAAATCTTCCTAGATTAGCAACATGTCAAACTTTCCTAGAATAGCGATACGTTGTTGTATAAAGGTCTTGTACTGAATCATTTTGAGAATATAGAATTCCAGAATTTTCCTCAGATATTATCCCTACTTTCGAGTTGTGGATTAAAAAGATGATAAAAACAACAAAATTAAAACCACATTCCTTTGTCTTCCAGATAAAATTATGAATTATACGCAAAAACATATTGAAAAACCCATTTGTCCATTAATGCCTCATCCAATTTACACTTCAAACCATACCCAAAATTTAGTGGGGCCAACTTCAACACCTAGTTTCTGTTGAAACTATTTTCACAGAGAGTTTAGCATGGTCAACTTCCATGTGTATCCTCACAGATGAGCATACCATAAGCAAAGAATAATCTTCAATAATACCTGTACAAATAGTGTGTCTGACCAACCTTGTTTACTTCCGTCTTGACTCGACTCCACAAGATATTGCCCCCAACAGCGGACCTGGAATGACATAATCAGTATAGAAACACTAAAGTTTTCCTTCATGCTTAACATCTCGCATGCAGGCATTGAAAGATCAGATGTAAAACTATATTCGGTACAAGTGACATGGAAATTGTTCAACAAAGGATGTGAAGTATCTTGATTAGTCCAAGACAGAATATTTTAACTACTACTTGAACCTGAAAACCGAGTTTAATTGATTGAGGACTCTCAAATGACACACAATATACGTTTGATTATAAGTGTGTGGGTTAAGCGCTAAGTCGTTTAACACCAAACTGCATATTAATGAACAGAAATAGGACTGATTAAACTGAAATCACCCTAATGAATTACAACTAGAGCATGGAGGAAAAAGACAAGAATCTTGGCAGTGAGTTGTGTCTCTATTCCTTCATTTCCTTGGAAAGCCGTCGTATAAAGATTCGAAAGATCATTTGCAGTCATTAGATTAGAAAGGTCAAAGATGTCAACTTCCAAATTCGAGATCAACCCCAAAATTCTAACTGTTAGCTGACCACAACTGATTCCAAATACCTAATGAATTAATGGCAATGTCATATGAAACTTACTCATTGCACAATACACGATCAATCGACTTCCTCCAAAGAAGATAGGTATTACCAGTAATTTAATGCTGTGCTGTCATGTATCATGCACTGCCGAGTACACATTTGGAAATTAGTTTAATGTAGGCAAAACAACTAGTCAGATGTTCATATGTCGCTTCGGATGCGAAAGTTTACTGAAATGCGAGATGAGATGATTGAACTAAAGAAAGTTGTCATGCAAAAGAAACTTACGAACTAGAAAAGTCCTTACTCATCAAGCCTTGAACTCCTATTGAAGTTCTCTAAAAATCTCATTAGTGGTTTGAGGGGTACCAATTTGACGTAATCTTTTAGCAATATCTAATGTGAGTTAACACGACCAAAAAGAAAGTAAATAGGATACTTGCAAAAATCATAGTCGTCTCAGGTTCATACTCCGGCCAGATTATGAAACTTCATATTTGAAGTTATCTCTTCACAAATCTGATATGAGTTAACCTGACGAAAAGAGGTAAATACAATACTTATTGGTAAACATTCACAGTCACCCAAGGGCAACAATCCCGTCGGATAAGAAAACTATAAAGTTGTAAGATCAAAATCCAAATAAATGCTCGGTGTTTGCGCAGTTACCATGTTCCACTTTAAAAGACCGATAAGTAATGTATCACCACATTTCAGCTACACTTATTTTAGATATATGATGTTTCTTAGTTGGCCAACATTCTGAATCAGGTAACATTGTTAGCCTCAATACCGTCCTATAATCGAATCCCTTCAACTTGAGAGAATATTAGGATGACACAACATCCTAGAACCATACCTCCGTCGAATTCTCCTCGTGCATTATTGATCCACGATACTAAAGATATCTTCCTTAGATACTTGTTGCCCATTCAATCACACCCCCTCCCCTAAACTGCTCCTGTTTTACTATAATTGCATCCGAGTACACGGTTGTAGTCAATCTTAACCTAAAGCCTTTAGATTCTAAATTACATCCCCACAACTCTAACTTAATGCCTAGTCCTACTCTAGCCTAACCAATTAAAGACTGTATGATACACAAATAATATACACCATGGGACCTCATTCTAAATAGTCTTGTTAAGCTCGTCCATAACCAAAGCAAGAAGACATGGGCTAAACTCCGACCCTTGGTGAAATCCAAATTTAATTCAGAACTCACTAGTCATTCCATCAATTGTTCTCACACTTGTAGTCGTCCGTCATGTCCATATCTTAACCACGTCAACATACTTTGCAGGAATTTATTTTTTCTGCAGTGCCTACCTCATAACTTTTTTTGGTATTAGTTTTTATGCTTTCTCAAAGTTATAAAAAAGACGATGCGAAGTCCTTTTTCTTCTAACTAAATCTCTCCATCAATCGCCTCAATAAGAATAGCCTCACATGGATCTCCGAAGCATGAAACGAAATCGATTTTACGAGAGATTAGTCTCGCTTCTAATACACATGTACAGTCGAACACACATTACTAGTCAAGTACATTATAAAGGGTATTTATGCCACCATACTTGATACTTTTGCATTCTTGCCAACAATGCACCTTTGGCTTTTTTAATGGGAAAAACTGATATGGTGCTATGCCATAGAGAACTTTTCTATGGCTTAGAACTGAAAGGACAACTGTTACTATTCGTCAACCCTAAGTATTTATTTATTAAGGATAAATAGGTAATTTCACTTTTAAATTGTACAAACTCTAATTTTCCACTTTCTTTCCCGGTCGTAACCAGCACCTGCAGAGCATGGTGGCGGTGGCGGTGGCGGCGAGGAAGCGACATGGGAGGAATAAACTGTGTGCCCCCCCTACCCCCAACCCGGAAATTGTCCTTGAATCCCACCGCCGGTTCATTAGATCCTGCCAGTGCCCAGAAATTGTCCTTGAATCCCACCGGCAATTCGTTAGATCCTGCCAATGATTCGTTTTTGCGATGGCGGCGACTGAGATTGGGTGGGGCGAACAAGGGGCTGCCATTGTGGGTGGGGTGAGTGGGTGACCATGGGGGGCTGCGTGGTGGATAGAGGGACCACGGGGGGGCTGCCGACGTAATGGTAGAGACAGCTGGAGGATGGTGCGGAGGTTTGGGGATGGTGGTTGCGGCTGGGGGAGATAGAGAAAAGAATTAGAATTGTAAGTTTCAACAAAATGGCTTCTTCAAATTTAATGAATTAACACATTAGGCTTTATATAAGAGCATAATTGTCTTTTTAACTAATTGCCATAGATACGCTCTCTATGGCAGAGCAACACATCTGCCTTCTCCTTGAATTACTCGTGATAGCTCAAAAATGAGTATACCTCTTTCGTTTTGCATATGTTGCTCTATTTAGTTTTTAGAAGAATTCGTTTAACCGACTTTGAGGATTCCATCACAAATCGATTCGCATAGTTTGTGCTAACTCTCAAGAACATACACATTATTTCTACATTTCCCAAAACTGCCAATGTCTGCATTCTACAACCCAAATTAGTCTTAAACTACTATATGTGAAACAAAGTGGAAATACACGATAAAAACAGCTTACAAATGACAAAATTACACATTTCAAGCGAACAATATGCAGAAACATCAACAAAACGAAATTCAACTGACAAAAAGAAGCACCGTACCGTGCGAACTGCAGAACACCTTACGTAGTCCTCCATATCGAACAACAGCTCAACGGCACGAAAATAGCAGCCTTCGATCATATCTCTATCCTCAACAACAACGTACCTACACAACGCAACCAATTCGTCAAGCGCAGCTCTCCTTATCAACGGATATGGATCCTTCGTGAACCCTAGCAACAACGTGAGCAGCAGCGACGGCCGGACGCCACACCTCTCCGCATTCCGCAGCAGCCAGTGCCGAGCCGACACGTTCGGGCGGAAAGCTAGGGATAGGAAAAGGCTTTCGGTTATGCCCGAAATCTCAGGGTATAGGTTTTCATTGCGGTCGGTGAGGGAGAGGAGGAGAGAGAGGGATTCGGCTGCGGCGCGTGGGGGGAGGTTTGGGGGGAGAGAGAAGGAGCGGACGGCGGCGGAGATGAGGGGGGAGAGGTGTGGGCGCCGGGCGTGAATTTCGGAGAGGAGGCGGAGGGTGGCGCCGAGGTGGAGGGAAGGGAGGCTGGGGCGGAGGGAGGCGGTTAGAGTTTGGACGACGGCGGAGATTGTGGATTCAGCGGTGGAATGATTAATGACGAGGGAGCGGAAGAGGGATAGGGTTTGGAGAGGGAGGAGACAGTTGCTTTCGCACTTGGCGAGAATTTGGTGCTCCATCGCCATTGTTGCTTTGCACCTGCAGCAACAGCGATGACACTGTAAGTACTGTTTTGCTTTTTTTGGGGCTACAGGTGTAGCGGCCGAACTTGGGCTTTTTAGCGACACAATTTTAACTATTCATTGCGCTACGGAAGTTTTCGGAGGCGACGTAAACGACAGTCACAAGGCTGATATGTGGGGTGACTTTGGAGGACTGATGCGCAACTGTAGCGACGAATGGATGGGAGGATTCCACGGCTATACTCATGTTTCTAGTGCCATTGAAGAATAACTCCATGGCATTCTACGAGGACCGACAATGATCAAGAATATGGAATTGATTAATGTGACTATTGAAACTGACTTTCAAGTAGCCAAAGACTTCAAAACAACGACCGATTCCATCCGCTGGGTGACATCATCAAAGACTGTAACTATCTTATCAAAGCTACTAAGTCCAAAATTATTATTTATATAAACAGGGCAATTGATGTGCTGATCATTTAGTCAATTTAAGTGTTTAACAAGAGGAGTCTTTTGTATATCTTATGTGACTATCGGGGTGGTCCTCTTCTTGTTGGCAGCTGATATAGCAGGAGTTGCCCACGTTAGGGACTTAGTTATAATGCTTCTATTTATTTTAATTATGTTGAACCCAAAAAAAAAAAAAGAGAGTTAAAAGTTGCTAAACTGTCTGAGTAGGATGTCATCTAATGACAACTTTTGTTGAAGCGTTTAAGTTGAAGATAATGTACTAAGAAAGATTTTAAATAGATTACAAATCATTGGTGATGCCTTTTATTTTTATTTTTTTGCTTGAAGAGTATAGAAATATACCAAGAGTCAAGAGGAAAGACACAACATGTTCAAATAGGCAAGTAAATAGACTTACCGATGACGATTCGTGATGTCATTTTACTAGTATTAAATGTTATTTTATTTATATACTAATAGTAGTGGAATTTATGAGCGGAGATATCTGGATCAATGATATATCAACAAGTGTACTAAACAACAATGTCCTATGAAAATATTTTTAGAGTATATATGTATTAGCGTATGACGTGATTTCAAAACTATCCCCGTACGTTTACCATATTCGTTTTCTGTTTTTAGCAATGATGATGAAAAAGATTCTTTTTTTGCGTACTTTTACCATTTTCTGTTTTCGTTTTGGATAAAATTACTCAAATAGTAACAAAAAACTGAAAACACCTTTTTCAGCTGTTTTTCACTCAAACTTAACCCAATATAAGAAAAAATAGCTAAATTTTTTTTTGTGAAAATGATAAAAATACAGGAACATGTTTTCAAACTGAATATGAAAATCGTGAAAATGAAAACAGAAAACAAATATGATTAGTGTATACGGCAAAACTAAAAGTTTGGACTCTAGATAGGGCTTTAAGCAGATAGACCACTTTGTTCAATCTTGATGAGGATATGAGATTTTTTTTTTTTTTTTTTGGTAATTGAAAAAATAGCATAGATAAGATAAAAAGTCACACTTTGTAACAAGTTTGAGCCTTATGGCTTTACACACAGTAATCCTGACTTCCAAATCCAATAGAGAACTAGTTTTAATCTTCACAGCATGCTTTATACATATGTCAAAATAAAAGCCAAGCATGCCACAAAAGTAGGGAAACATCCTAGTGCAACAACCTGTGATGGAATGGTCCTTGTGGATGTCAACGTGCGCATGACAATGACAAATAAAAGCTGCTAGAGATCTTGTCTCCGTTGCGCTCTGTTTATATTGCGAAGTAGATAAGTTGAAGTCAGTGACTGTATAGTCAAAAATTATATAAATAGAGGCCACTATGTCACAAATATCCTACGCGTGTGGCATTTGGCCAATCAGAAAAACATGTAACATGTTTCCATTTTGGGTCCAAGCCTTTTTAACAAAGAGTCCTTTGTCTGGGCAGAAAAACTATCAGATGCCATGAACGAAATTGTTGCAGGACCACGTTTAGCTGCTGGTTCTATTAAGCAAGATGGTTCAATGCCAGCTTTTAATTTTTCTTTACTCATACAAGTGGCTATAATTATATTTACGGGACTCGTATTCATGCAAGTGCAAAACTATGGTTTAAGAAAGATTTGCGAAGCTTTTAAAAGGATACGGCAATCGGCTCAATCAAATTATGCGATGAACCTTGACAAGGCTGTATGAAAACTAGACCATGAAAATGTTACTTACCAGTTACCAATACAAAAACTTTCATGGGGCAATAGAGAGAGTAAGTATTGCATGGTCTTGAGCTGTTAGTCCCAGCCATTTATAAACGTAAGATGAAGACAGAGTGTGTGTGTGTGTGTGTGTGTGGGGTGGGGGGGAGGAGACTGATGTGAAAAAGATGAGGGGATAAATTAATAATGCGGATACAGAACTATTACACTATTTCAAACGGTTTTAGATGGTCAAGATCATTGGTCCCGAACTATCCAATATTACTTTATAGGAAAGGAGCTACGAAAACCGAGCTACAATAATTTGTTTGAAACTGTTCGAGGGGTAAGAGAGAATTTACGAGAACTGAGATATGACATTGTGCCAGAAACCGTAGGAGCGACACACAACGATTGTCGTTGACCGGTTCGAATTTTTTCGCGTACGAAGTACCAAAATGTGCAAGTTTGACGTGCCCAGAGAACTTCTGCATCATTTCGCTCGGATGGTTTCAAAGTGCATCATCACACACATCAGAAGGCACCAAGTGAGCGAGAGATTGGTGTCAATATCAAACTGTTGAAAATGCATAACACGCTGATTCATCCCAGTCAACTTGTCCTCAACTAATAACCACTCGTACACCCAACCCATCCACAGGTATCACCGCCCCTACTCTCTTTAATTTCTTCCATGAGGCCACCACTCTCTTGAATGCTTGGGACCAAGCTGAGTTGTACCTAAGCCCCATTGGCTGACATGCTCAGCTCGTGGTAGTTTAATTTGGAGTTGAATGCGGCCAAACGAGAACTGTTTGAACAGAAATATAACAAATGCAGCGTCCTACGACCAAATAAAACACATGGAGAAATAGCAAGAAACCAACTTGCTAGCAGCCATAAATCCAAAATGGTGATGGACCGTCCATCTTGCTCTCCTCCTCCTGATTTGAACTAATATTATATATTATATTTTTGTGCCCATGTATCACATGCTAATTTAGCCGAAAATTTGTCTTATCATTAACACGTGCTTGTTTACTTTTTTTGTATGTTTGTCTGTCATGTCATATGTCATTTTAAGAAACTGAGAAACGTCGGTGGTTAAGGTGGGAGCGAGAGTTTTAAAAGGGTAAATAAAAGGTGACACAACATAAAGTTTCGCCTATTCGAGAATCCTACTATGTGCAGATATTAATCCTAACTCTCTGGATACAACACCAAGACACCAAGAGACTTTCTAGCTAGCAACAACATGTCGTAGTCATAACTTGGCATTTTATTTCCATTTTTTGTTGTTTGCCCTGTATTTGACAAGTCATATTTTCATTTTCTTGGGTGAGAGTGAGGGAGTAGTATTCCGGTCTCATATTAAGATTATTTCCACACGTTGGCGCACCGTGGACACTGGACAGGGTATTTATTGTTTTCATGTAAACTTGTGCAAAACAGCAAGGACGGACCTATTGTAGGGCCGGGCAGACCGTCGTCTCCCCCTATATTTGCAGCTAAAACTTGTTCCTTTTACCTATATGCATATGTTAAAACCTTAAAGTAAGAAACTTGAAAATTTCTACCATATATTATGGAAAAACTGATAAATTTATTCTAAATTTGTACTCTCACACTCCACTTTTCTGACTAAAAGTTAAAATTGCGTTATTAACAATTGTCAAGTAAAAGCTATTTGAAGTTTAGAAGAGTTTAAATTCAGAGTGAAGTTTCAAATTTCCTACTCGGTTTCATATAAATATAGAGTTTGATGAAAGCTTTTTCTTCTTACTTAGATCTCGTATACAAAATTTTGATATATATATATACATATACATACAGGATAGTTACGAGTGAATAGAGAAGAATGATATTATTTCTATATAATGTGCATGTCTGAAAATAAAAAGTAAGTAAGGCTAGAATTTAAACATGTACGCAAAATTTATGACCTCCATATAAATGTGATATGAGTACGAAAGCACGTGGGCATTCAACTCTTTCTGAAGACCAAAAAATACTTCAAGCTTAATAAACGCCGCTCGCTACACATCAATCATTTTTATTACACTGACTTTTTACGAATAACTTTTAACCCTCGACATGACATGACATTCTAGATCCGCCCTCTGTAACTCGGTTGGTTCATACCGACCGTATTACGTGTCCCACCATGTCTAATAATTTCTAGCTATTCAATCCTTGTATCTACTGGTCCCCAAAGTTCCATTGACAATAAATAAGCAAACCGACTGCTTACCATGAGATCAGGTTCCCGGTAAGCAAATAAAATTGCAGCTGCGGTTGACATCTGAAAGCTTCATTTGTATTATAGTAAAGTAAATTAAGGATCACGATGAAGCCAAAAGTGTTTAAAAAGGCAAGTAGTGGACGACTGCCAGTAATAAAAGCTGTATAAATATCTACATGTGTCTTGCATAACTAGTTGTTAGCACAAGGAAGACAGAGTGTGAAAGAGAGGGACAAGATCAGGAAGACATGCCTTGCCTGAACATTTCAACCAACGTGAGCTTGGACGGAGTTGACACCGATCCAATCTCCTCCGAAGCCACCAAAGCTATTGCTCAGATCATTGGACGACCAGAAAATGTAATCTCTCTACCTCTGTCTGTGTGTGTGTGTGCAGGGATTTGGTTGTTCACTTTTTGCCAGATGAATCTTATAGTTTTTGGGTCTAACTCAATTTGAACACCTACTGAGCTTTTTTTTTTTTTTTTGATCCGAACTTGTGGGATTTGACACTGCATGTTTTTTCAAAGATGGGGTTTTTGTCAGCACCCAAATTCATTGTGAAGATCACCATCAACTTCTGTTGGTGGCCTTGAGTTCAAGCAAGTTGTAAAGAGGAGATTGTTCATCGTTTTGATCATAGTTTGAACATTGAGAGTTCGTTGTGATGGGATTTGATCGACTTTGATAGTCCCACTGCAAAATGCTGCACAATTCTCACTGCATTCAAGCGTTCTTCTTGGCTAGAAAGAAATCTGGTTTAGGTCTGCTTGATCATCATTTAGTTTAGGACACACCCATGTGATATGAGTCCACTCTGTTTGAGGCATGGGGAACAGTTTGGTGCAATGGAAGGTGTTAGAAGGACAAGCCATTTGACATGTGCTTAAAAGGGAAAGCAAATCACCAAAACTTGAGACTTGTTGCATATTTCATTGGACTCCATTTTAGGTGCACGCGTGGAGGTTCTTACATCGAGTTGGGTTCATCGTGTATATATGAGTTTTTTTTTTGAACACTTGACTCCGTGTAACTTTCCTAACGACCCCAACATCGTAAAGTAAAAATGGACTCCGCTTTGTACTTCTAAGACTTGTAGATGCAAAAACCGAACAACTAGGAATCCACGAGTTTTATAATAGAAAATTTGAGAATTATTAAGCTAATGGTCTCACCCCTTAAAAAAATTTATCATTCCACACTTAGCGGCATTAAAAAGAACATTAGTGGTACCATTTTGTTGACTTATGCATGCTTTTCATATAAAAAATAGCCTATGATAGATCTATTATTTTGCACATGCTACTTGTTATTCTTTTTATTTCCACTTGCACATTTGAATTTTTGACAAGCATGGCCTGTTGTTTATATAGTTTATTGACTTGTTCTGAATCTTCAAGCTCAAAGGGTGTCTAATAATCTTCACAATGTAGATGATCTTTGATACTATCATAATTTTAAAACAAAAAAAAGTATTCCGTAGCGTAGGTCATACGTATTGGTAATCTGATCCATACATCTAATTTTAATAGTGAAGACTTCCATCAGATAACGATGACATTACGGCACGTCAATACTTATATTAGTTCTAGTTCAAAATTGGGTGCATCCTACTAAATTCATCTTCCTAATTAAGGTTGTACCGACACCAGGTGTACAAAATTTGTTGCATCCTTCACTTATGACTTCATTTTTTTTCACTCATAGCAATTGGATTGCTGTTCTGCAGTTGGTTATGGTGCTGCTAAGAGGATCAGCGACCATAACATTTGGCGGGAATAAAGAACCAGCAGCATTTGCTGAGATAGTATCCATGGGTGGCATAAATCCTGAAGTCAAGAAGAAGCTGATTGAGACTCTGGGAATTATTTTACAGAACAGGTTGCGCATCCCGAGGGAGAGATTCTTTCTTAAGGTCTTCGACACAACGATGGGACGCAACATCTCCAAATTGTAAATCAGAACACCTTTCGTAGTGACATCCTAGTCTTTGTGTCACTCGAATGTGTGTTGAAACTGTCCTAGAGTCAACTAGTAAATCAAGTGATTTTCTTAATTTACTCTATGTAAAGTAAATTAAAGAATTTCCTTAGTTTATTCATCGTCTTATCAATATTGTATTTTGTCAATCCTTAGTTTACTCGTCGTATGTGTAGACACCAAAAAATTTGTACCAGTCAATAATGCAATATTTTTGTTGACCGGTCAAATATTCAACGTCGCCAAAAAGCATGGTCCGGATGCCGACGTGGAGTCAAACAAGACAACGGGCTCGAAGTCAAATATAAGCCGAAAAAGACTAGTCCAATAATAATACATGGTCCAGCCCATTGTCTTGCTACCAGAAAAGTCAAATTTGACTAAAATCATTCCTGAATTAAGTGGAGACAGATATCTATTTAATTGAGGAGATCATATAATTAAAGGGACAAAAATCTCCTTAATTACAAAATCAAAGCTCAAATTATGGGATTTCCAAAAATAAGCCTACCACCTTGCCTATAAATAAAGGGCATGAGGTAGAGAAGAATGACACACAGGGTCTCCGCGATTAAAGCTTAAGCTTCGCCAAAACGATGTTGTCTCACATGTTGTGCTTCATTTGAAGAACAATACGCACTGATGTAGTGCCGTTCTTCAATCGAGTACTTCTTAGTCATGAAGATCGGTTTCTTCTTAGTCATGAAGATCGGTTTCTCTTTCGCCTCAAATTGAAGAAGAATTCGCCTTCAACATCAATAATTCTACAAGTTAAGGATCACCATACTTGTTCGGGATAAAGCTTCGAAGCTCTCGAGCAAGCATCGCTTCGACGATCTTTCAACCGTGAAGATTGAAAAAGTTAAAATCCACGTTTCAAGATCAAGCGATTTCAGCCCTTGGATCGTGACCAAATCGGAGATCGAATCAGAGGATTTACATTTATTGTGTAAAAATCACAAAGTGGTGTAACCTTTACTTTAAAAATCATTACATTGAATTTTTGTACAATTATTTCTTGTCTCGCAGCTTTAGACACAAATTTTGTGTGTACAGTATGATATAGGGAAGTGATAAATATGATCTAGAGAACTATGGACTGATATGGAAAAGTTCTTATACAATTTGTGCTCCGATTCCGATTAGACGACTTTGTCAAAATAAAGTGCCTTGAAAATAGGAAATGTCTAAATTTTAGACCATTATTATGTTTGTTCCTACTACATTTTGTCGTTAAAAATGCACCAGTAACAAAACGTAAGTTTCTTAGATGTAAAATTAGGTGTTGACTTGACAAGTATGAGTGTGCTACTAGACCTTCCCTCGAAATACTATCGTATTGAAAAGGGCAAGAGCAATACACCCGTACTTCTCTTGCACGTAAATAAGGCTGAGCAAACCCAAGCGATCCAGCTTGACTTCGAGTCGCTAACATAGAAATCACAATTTAGTTCATCATAATTTTCAATCTAAACTTTGAAACCATCACATAAAGGCGGAGATTGCGAGACACTGATTAAATAATATTTTCGGTTGCTAGGCCACGCTAAAGTTTCGAGGACAAACTATCGACTTCTAGGGGGTCCATGAATGGATTAAACTCAAGATTTTATTTGGATAATGAGCAAAAGAAAACAAGTAAATTGAGTAGCACGTTTGTCGTTGACGATCTGTCGTTGACGATCTCGTCATCGCTACATATATTTACAGCGACCAAAGTAGAGCTGAAATGGCTAAAATAGAGTGGGTACCTATTTGTTAGGCCCAAGGATCAACTCAATAGCCCAATATCCGAAACTCGAAGGCCTGTGGCAGCCGACAGGCCCATAGGCCCACATCCGATTCCTACGTTTGCGGTGCGGAATGTAGATTTAGAAAGAGCGAGAGACACCCACCCCACCCACACCCACACACAGACACAGAGACACACAGGGGGCGAAATCGAGGGCTTTGTTGTTGTTGTATTTGGTGCGGGAAGTAGGTGAAAGCAAGGGAGAGAGCTCAATCTGTGAGAGAGAAAATGCCGTGCTTGAATCTGTCGACGAACGTAAGCCTTGAGGGCGTTGACACCTCCACAATCCTCTCTGAGGCAACCTCCACCCTCGCCGAGCTCATCGGCAAACCCGAGGCCGTAATGTTCCCTCTCTATAGATATCTATCTCTGTTGCTTTCACTTTGATTGTTCATGTAAAGTGATTGGGCGGGGGTGTTGTTCAGTACTCCCCCCTCTCCTTAACTGGATTTTCTCACTTTGTTTTTTTGTTCGAGTTTCTAGAACAAGATTTAGTACATATAAACGTTGACTTTACTCCCTGTTTTGACGCTAGATTGACTTGGCAAAGTATACTTATTTACTCTAGAATTGCTATTTCGACTTTGCTTTATGAACTCAGTTTAATGTTTCCTCTACCAAAATCTTATTGAAGCATGTGGATAATACTTGGGAAGGCATATCTATCAAGATTAGGAAGTTAGAGATAATGATAAGTTAGATTTATCTTTCAGATTATCTTGTACTCAGTATTACTTATCTTCTATCATTTCTTCCTATATAAATAAATCTTTAGTGGTGGTCAGTTGTATTCAAGAAATGAAATTGTATTTCATATTTCTACATGGTATCAGAGCTAAAGAGCTAAAGAGCTAAAGATCCTTCTGTGATAGTTTGGTCCACCAACTCTCCGCTACACCGGTGGGTGGTGTTCTAGCCGCCTGCCCGGCTTCCTTGTTAGTATGTTTTTCATTTCGCAAATTTCTCTTTTTCGAAATATCGTTCATCAAATAACAATTCTTTCTTGTTACAACTACTAAGTGTCAATCGCCATGATATGTCTTTTCTCTAAAATCTTGCAACTAAATTTCACGAGTTGTTGCCTTCAGTGTGTCATTTCACCATCAAAGAATTTTTTCTTTCTCTTTTTCCATTTGGAGTTCCATGACCAACAAATAGTGGCATGGTTTTCATCCCACGTAGAGCACAATCTTAGCCCGTGAGGAGTCGTTTATTGGTCTTCAATGACCTTTTTAGTTCACTAGCCTATTAAAGGCTCAAGTCTTCTCCGGTGGCGGCTCACAAGGACAACAACTTCATCGGCAGACATCAAACTCATGAAGCTTTGAATCAAACCATAAGTTTGAGGGGGAGTATTGAAGCATGTGGATAATACTTGGGAAGGCATATCTATCAAGATTAGGAAGTTAGAGATAATGATAAGTTAGATTTATCTTTAAGATTATCTTGTACTCAGTATTACTTATCTTCTATCATTTCTTCCTATATAAATCTTTAGTGGTGGTAAGTTGTATTTAAGAAATGAAATTGTATTTCATATTTCTACAAATCTGTTCTAAGATTTCATAAAAAGTCAGAGGGAAAAATCCAAAGGAACGGAGGGAGGAGTATTTTTCTCTTCAAAAGCTAAGCTGTTGACATTTTAGCTAAGCAGCAATATGTGGGAGGAATGGTGTTTCTACATCGGCATTTGGTTTTGGGTGAAACTTGAAAGTGACTGTGATTCGAAATGCTATTTTGGTCTCCATGTGTTGCCTTCAGGATAAATACTAGTTTAATGAAGAGTACTGGGAAATATAACATTGATGATTGTGGAGAGTACAGCTGTTGCAGATATTTTTACGATTTACGTTATTGTGAAATATAGGAGTTTGCACATTTAAGATATTACAATTGCAATTGCGGGGTCACAGATTTTACGTAGGACTTACGATAGTATATTCCGTAAATGCTGCCAAACACTTCTAACTTCTTGGACTTTTCTCTTTCCGAGTGAAGAAAAGGGGTTGCAGAGGCAGGCGGCACAACTAGCATTTCATCCAGATGGACATGACATTAGCTTTATATAAGTTTAGAATTCTTTTGGGCAGTTGATTTAGAGTTATCATCATCATTACCATTAGACCTGGCAATTTTTGGCCTGTACCCGCGGGTCTACCCAGGCCCGTTAAGAAATTGCGAGTACGGGCAGCCAAATATGCTACCCGTTGACATTGGACCCGTACCCGTACCGGACCGTTTTTTCCGGTTCGGGTAACGGGTAACCCGGTTTTACCCGTTTTTTGAGGTATATATAGTCATTTACCTGAGTAGGTTTCATTTGAGATCTCTCATTCTCTCATTTTCTCATCGCCGCCCCTCCTTGACTCCTCTTCTGCCTCCACTGACGGCAGCGAGCCACCGAGGACCAGCCTTCTAGGTTTCTTCTTCTGCCGCTGCCCCTCTCTGGCTCTCCCTCTATCCCTCACTCTCTCACTCTCGCAGGACACAGATCGACCGTCGCAGCCGCCAATCTTATCCGACTGCCAAGCTTCCCAGATCGCCTGCCGATTGCCGATTTTCTCACAGATCGACCATGTCTTTGATCCACCTGACACTCTTCTGGACTCAGGAAGAGTTTCAAGTGAACCAAAGACATGGTCTATGGATGGCAGTGATCGTTCATTGCAATTTCTGCTCAATTTTTTCCATTTGTTGTTTTTCATAATTTTCCGTGATGGCTTGGGATTATATGAAGTTCTCTATTGCCAAAAATCTTTGTAGATACTTATATAGTTGTAGTTTTCCATGATTTGGTCTCTATGTATGTTCTTGTTCTGTCTTTGATACTTGATATTCAGATTAAAGATTGGTGCCTTGGTTCATGTATGGTCAAAGGTTCAAAGTTCAAAATTTTCTCAAGTTTTTGATATTTAGAATCTGGTGGTTTTGATTCGGAGAATATGGTGAAGATATGAACTTTTTTCTTTCCTTTAACTTACCTTTTTTGAGTAGTTAGTTCATTATAAATTGCAAGAAAATGGGAGAAATGCAAGATTGAAGATGACAATTATTAATTCCAAAAAATGTAAAATTGAAAGGCAGAAATGGATGTACCCGCGGGTAATACCCGGCCCGCTCAGATAGGGTACGGGTACATGAAAAAGCTACCCGGAAAAAACCGGGTATTTTTTTTACCCGTACCCGGCCGGATATTACCCGTAAGTAGCGGGTATGCCCGTTTGCCAGGTCTAATTACCATCCAAGCCTTTGTGCAAAACTAGTTGAGACATTCTTTTGGAGTATAAATTTTATTCTGGACCGCTTGAGAATTTTTGTTGGATGTAACAGGATGGCTGATGCTCATCCTCAAGGTTCAAATTCCTTTGGGCTTTCACCATTACAAAGAATATTTCCTCAGATTATCCAATATCTCCATAGACGTTATTAAGCAACTGACAAAAGCAAGTCGTATTGTAATTCCTTCCAGTCCCTAGCTCTGAGAGGTTCCCAATGGAAATCGATAGTTTTTGGCTGACGATATAATTTGTGGCCTCTTTAATGCATGAAAATTTTGACTTTCTTGGTCCATGTAGGATGTGTTATCTAGTTGTCAACCTTTGAGTTGTCCTTGCCAAGAAGGGAAATTTGTGTTGATTGGTAATTTATCATTACTACTACACATTTTAGCTATTCCAACCAAATATTACAATGTTGCCTGCTTCTACTCGAGGACAAAAGATGGCCAAGTTCTAGGCATAAGCCGAATCTCTCTTCTCCTGCTGCTCTTCTTTTGTATCGTTACAACCCCGCCAAAACCAAAGATAGAAAAGGCAAATAGTTGTAATCCTCTGGAGTGGAGTTCATAAGTTCCTAGTTCATCTGAAAAACTGTGGAATTTTCGATTGATCCCTGGTTAGATTAGGAATCCCACTTTGTCCTCTACACCAAATGTATAGCTTATAGATGTTAACATTACCTGCAAACTTCATTTGCGTTACACATTTTCTCTAACCACTGACAGTTCGTTTTTTTTCATTGTGCAGTATGTGATGATTGTTTTGAAAGGATCTGTGCCCATGGCGTTTGGTGGTACTGAGCAGCCAGCAGCCTATGGTGAGTTGGTGTCCATTGGGGGTCTTAACCCCACAGTAAACAAGAAGCTGAGTGCCGCCATTGCCGACATTCTTGAAACCAAGCTGTCTGTTCCAAAGAATCGATTCTTCCTGAAATTTTACGACACTAAGGCAAGCCATCTCAGCTTTCCCAATTATCCCAGAGATGAGTCACTTCCTCTCGGGTCTTCTCATTGCACTTTTTGTGTTTGTTTAGGCCCATCAAAGTCAAGAATATGCACAGTGTCTGCATGCTTTACACCAGTACTAGACCATGTAAATAAACTCTCACCATCTATAATAAAGAAAAGCTTTTACAAGCTTTTTGATTTTCTTAATATTATATGAACCTGTGCTTCATCGTTTTCCTTTCGCCAAATCTTTGTGTATATCAATATGCATGGATTATGATTCATCCTTGTACTTGGGTACTACGTTTTATGGTACTGATAGTTTCTTTTCTTTCTTTTTCCTGCTTGGCAGCCCTCCAACTTCGGATATAATGGTACTACCTTCTAGGCATGTAAGATCTTTGTTTCTTACTGTCATATTCAACTGGTTGTGAAATGGTTGCTGCAATACCTTGAAGCAATTTGCTTCGACTTTTGTTGATACTGGGATTTGTTATATTTTAGGTTTTATTCCAACTATTAGAACATGGTTCCATGTTTCATAATGTTTCTTTATTATGGCTTTATCTTGATACTGGGAGTTGTTATATCTGGGTCGTATTCAATATCTAGAACATCATTAGATGTTCCTTTGTTTGTCTTTACTACTGACTTTATGATAGCTATAAAGTCTTCTGGTCAAATGAGAAGATTAATGGCAAAGTGCGTGCTTCTACAGATGGTGTCCTCGTGGTCTGAGCCTCATAAAACCGACAAGTCTTATGCTTTTAAGTATTATTTTTGTTTGAGGGCATTGATCTTTTAGACACCTTTATGATTTCAAAGAGGCTTTTTATACCACCAGCAGCTTACTTTTGGTTGATGTTACTTCATGGATAGTCTGCACCTTTCTTCTTTCCTGGTGGTTCTTCAAACATAGTTTACTCCTTTGTAAATTTGATTCCTTTCTATCCTACGAAAAGGTTCCTAGAGCATACGAAATTACACATACCAGTATCTTTCAATTACACATACCAGTATCTTTCATGAGTAATTGCCATCATCTGTCATCCATTAAACCCAAAGGCATATTCATCGCCTATAGTTGTAGGTCTGTTAGGATAGATTATTAAATTGCATCATGCATGCATAAAGCTTGAGACTGCTGCTGCAACATTCTTCTCTTCCCATACTGATTCCGTTTGCGTCGCTGCTGATATATCATTCTTGAAGTTTGATTTCTAAGCCTCACCAAAGCAGCCTTCAATGGGTCGTCGTCATTGTCAGCAAGTGTGCTCTTCCAATTGGACCCAGTTGTATCATTGAGAATGACTTCAAAATCCAATCCACATTGTAATTGAAAGCATTTAACTCCTTTAGTATTTTTGCCTGGTAAACATAAATATATCATAGTATGTCGCACTCATGGTAATTTTAAGATTACCATGAGTGCGACATGGGAGTATGGCATAAATAAATATAAGCTTATTAAGATTACCTTGCATGTGTGTCGATATGGGAGTATGGCATAAGATCTATTAACTGGCTGGCCCCAACTGTATTGGGATTCCGATTATGATGAAGATTGCCCTGATACATGCATCTTCGATTTCCATGATCAGTTTCTGCTTTATTTTCATATTTTTTTGGCCTTCTTCCCTCGATAAGGGTTGCCAGTTCAGGGTGATATTTTTGTATCGCAAAAATTTTCTTTCCAAGATGTTATGTTTAAAATTTTCGCCATTATTGAGTATCTCCGTTGTTGCATGCAGGGTTTTGCTTGCTTCTTTCTTGAATACCATTCTTGTTGCACGCGGAGTAATAGGCACTTTTGTTTCTATCAGTCATGTTCTTTTTGCTAAATTTTGCTTTTGTGAGTCCGTGTCTGCCCAACTTGCTTTATTGTGGTTAAATCTAATATAGAACAGCAGTAGGGAACTTTGGATCCCCAAAGCAAAGGCATGTGTCGTTTGCTAAGTCCCCGCGGTGGACGATCCGCGAGGGCGCCTTGAAGTACTATTTCTACCGAACAGCAGGTAGAATCGTTTGTAGACGACTTAAGTACGCGACGGGAATTATACGAGGACGAGGTGGAGTGGCCTTGCTGCCACGATCCTCTGAGATTCAGCCTTGCGCGCTCAGATTTGCCCCCCCTCCCCCCATCCACAGCAAACGTCAAATAAACTCATTTCGTCTCCTCCCTACGGGACAGTGTTTGCCTTGCCATTGCCTAAATTTTCACCGTCCCTCATTGGTTGCCTAAGCTTATTGCTTTAGCCTTGGCTTTTGGCATTGCATAGCATGCCTTCCCTTGGCCGTGCCTTCGCGTTGACTGCTTTTGGCGCTGCGAAGCATACTTGGCTGCTCTTGGCGCGGCCTTGGCATTGCTTAAACCTTGGCTGCCTTGACTGCTTTTTGGGAATCTAAGCCCTAGACAAGGTTCAATATTTACTTAATCATGGCCGCAAATTATAGGAGTTTCTTGAAGCAAATTGGTATTCATATTGAATCTGATTGCTGAAGTTGGTTGTATCTAATCCTAGACATCAACATACTGATATTGCTGAAGTTGGTTGTATCTAATCCTAGACATCAACATACTGATATTGCTGAAGTTGGTTGTATGTAATCCTAGACATCTACATGCTGATATGGTACTTTGGTGGACGATGCGTAACATTTTTATCATCCGACGTTGGAAGTCTGAAGATTGAAAAACTGATTAGACTATGCCCCAAAATTGTTGGAAGCCGTTTATCCTTTATATTCCCTACCCTTGTTTACTTCAGTAAAATGTTGCGGGCTACAACCCTCGAGTGACTTTCAATGGTCTGTAAATGGATCGCCAAAAAGTGCAGTTAAGAGTTGTACCTGAAGGTTTTTGTGAAATGCTACTAACCATAGTTAGCAAGGACTAATTGTTGCTATAATCCTTTTACTTGTGCATGGAGAACAGTAAAACTAAAAGGTCATATTCGCGAAGCTCTTTTATCAGCCATTCTATGAGCCATACTTCCATTAGACATTCTGCGAAGCGCTACTACTGGCCATTTATCAATGCTTGAACCCTACGATTTGGGACTAATTGGAAACATTATTATCGCCTTATGAAGCAGAGCCCAACAAGAGGAAGGTGCGCGCTCAGATCGCTATCTTGCAGACAGACCTTTTTAAGGCTTTAACTTCCATCTGGGAAGAGTTAACCGGACAAGACACTCCAATTCTGAAAGCTTGTTCAGAGATCTATGGCCTCTCCATTTTTAACCCCAAAGTAATATCCTGTCAAGACTTGCTTGACTCTGATGGTGGCAACAAGCTACTTTCTGCTAAGCTCTACTACGAGTGTCCTTGGAATAAATATTGCATCTTGCCGGATCAATGACCATTGATCCTGACCAATGATAGGGGGTTATGTGATAGATGAGTGGTCGATGATTAAGAGAATTGTTATACAATACATTCACGGTCCTAGGTGGTTGGGACACGGTTTTAGGTAGTCGGGATTATTACAATACATTTACTGTCCTAGGTGGTTGGGACAAGGTTTTAGGTAGTCGGGATTATTTTTTCTTACTTTCCTTGGTTTTTTGTTCATATCTTTTATAGTCAAAGCCAACCATTAATGTGTAATTTAACACAAAAACTTTAGTTAAACAAATTGTAAAAGCTTATATACTATTCTCTCTGATCGGAACATTTTGTTCATAAACGAATGTTACAAAGCGGTCATTGCCGGTTGATATATTTACCGGCACAAAAATTACTCTTTCTTTGTCAAAAGAATTGATCATGTTTCTCTTTTGGACTAACCAAAAAAATTGATCACTTTTCAAATTAAGAAGATTTGGTGGGTGTTTTTTCATGTTTATCTTTTTTGTACTTTCTTTATTTTATTTCTCTCTTATCATTTAATCTTTTACCAACTCATTTTCTCTCTTCTATCTCATTTTCTTTCTCCCTTCTCTCTTTCTTGAGATAGTATGAAAAATTCACAAAATATAACTCGTATCCTATATAAGCGTGCAAGTCAAACAAGATCAACTAATTTATTACAGAGATAGTAACATCAAATGTCTAACTCCTCCTTCCTTTTGTCCTACTCATGGGTTCAAGCAAAGAGTAAAACTTCTAATTTGTTGCTCTTGTCCTTGAGCAATCAACAATATTCTCAGATGCGATATTTGCACCCTATTGAAGCGTGAGTGACGAAAGGCCAATCGTATCAAAAAACAGTAACAAGATAATTTATATGTTGTAATTATTGGCTATCTTACTCTTACGCGATCAATAATATTTTTTTTTTGATACACATGAAAGGAGAAAATACAATTACGTTCGGGGGTACATCATCCCATTTGCATCCGTTATCAAAAGCGGGTCTAAATTAACAGGGGGTTGGTTGAGATAAACAAAAGCTCCATCTTGATTTGTACCTAAGTTTGCAAGCATTATTGGTTAGCTTCTCTAAACCCACAGATAATTTAGATTTGGTCGCGAAGAGCAAAAAGCGACAATCAATAATACCCATAACAAATAGGCACAAAACCTGTTATTGCGCCGATAGGTGTAAAACTATGAGCTGGCATAATATGATTGGCCATCCCACGACATCTTTCATTCGTAAGATCCACCGACTTTTCGAAACCGTCACCACCAAGCAAAAGAAAAGAAAATTAAAAATCCGCCATTCCACCCACGTTAAAGCCCTCCCTTCCAGATCTCCTTCCCAAAAATCCCAACCGGAGATCCCCCCAGAAGTCAACATGGCCGCCTCCGCCCCACCAATCCTCCCAATCTCCCAAACAACCACCACCGCCACTGCCATCGGTGGTGGCTCCGCCATCGAATCCCAGCCCCCCGCCTCCGCCGCCGCCGTCCGCGCTTTCATCTCCCACATCGCCGATACCGCCCGCGCCGGCCTCTCCCAGCGCCGCCCCTGGTCCGAGGTCGCCGACCGCTCCGCCTTCTCCAAGCCCGACTCTATATCCGACGCCACGACTCGGATCCGAAAAAACTACTCCTACTTTCGGGTCAACTACCTGACCGTGATCGCCGGCGTGCTCGCCTTGTCTCTCCTCACCAACCCGCTCTCGCTCATCACCCTCCTCGGCCTCCTCGCCGCCTGGCTCTTCCTCTACCTCTTCCGCCCCTCCGATCCGCCGCTCGTTGTCTTCGGCCGCACCTTTTCCGAGCGCGAAACCTTAGGCGTTTTGATCCTGTCCACGATTGTTGTGGTCTTTCTGACTAGCGTTGGGTCGGTGCTCATCTCGGCTCTTATGGTCGGTGTTGCCGTTGTTTGTGCCCATGGCGCGTTCAGGGCTCCGGAGGATCTGTTTCTGGACGACCAGGATTCGGCGGCGACAGGATTCCTCTCCTTCCTTGGCGGTGCCGCCTCCAATGCGGCCGTTGCTGCCGCGCCTGCGGTTGCTGCTCGCGTCTGAGGTTTTGATTGTGGGTAATTAGGTGTCTTGTGATAGTAATAATTGGATTTGATTCTGTTGAATTTTCTCTATACGTGTAGGTTGAATATATTCTGTGTTAGGTGAAATTTGTTTAATTTCTTGCGGTGGATACAAAAATTCCTTAAATTTTCTGTTGAGGCGCTCTACAATTAGTTTAAATTGTCTATTGAATTCGCCAGGAAATAAAGTCTATGATTCTGAATGCATCACTATGTGGCCCTTGATGTTATTCTTATGTTGTTATTTAGGTTAGATCAACCAGCCGGAATGGCTTTGTAAAACCCTTATAGGAAAGAGATGTTTCTGCTATTAACAAAGAAAAGAATGACTATGTGTTCGTATTATGGTGTTGGTGAAACCTGTCTCTTCATGGCAATAATGGTATAATTGTTCTAATCTCCATGCAAATTCTGCATGTAGTTTGCTTATGACATTGTAGTGAATGTATGATGCTTTAAATGCAAAAACTTTGGAGAACTTCATAGAAGTTCTGAAGTTTATGTTAAAAATAGTTGGTCTATATGGTTCTTGGCGGTGAGGAATGATGAATATGGAGTCTGCCTGATTGTGGGCCTAGGCACATTAGTTATCGGATTTTGTGATGGGCAAAGGTAGACATTGTTTAAGAGCATTTTGCCGAGCCTTCAGAGGTACTCGATCTCAACTGTTCATTGTTCCCCAAGGATGTCGCTTGAAAGATTCTGAACCTTAGGATGAAAAGATTGGCAGTTTTAGCAAGGCTTCGAAGGAAAGTTGTTCTTAAGGTTCAGAAAAGATGCACTTGTCTTTGGAGAAGTATTTGGTTTGTCAGTTATGGAAGAGCTTCCGGGTTTGACCACTTAGGAAGCGAGATTTCTTAAACTAACTGCGTTGGCAAGTTTGATGGATGTAGACTGAGGTTTTGGCTTGAGGCGCAAGAGGATTTCTCTTCTTATTAGGTATCCGTTAGTAGCATCGAAGGTGCTAGCAGAGGACAGGATTATTGTGTTTTGTTGGAAGAACTTGCCAGTACTTTTGCTGCTTGAGTTGGAGCTTTTATTAAGCAAATGTGAAATGTTGGGTTCGAGAGTGCGCACTTGCTAGTGTTGGATCGGTTCTTATCTCTGCTTTTATGACTGGTGTCGCCATTGCTAGTGCTCCCGGTGCGATTGAAGCACTAGAGGATCTGTTTCTGGATGAGCAGGAATTAGGTAACTTGGCTGGCAACCTAAGCCGGGGATTCCTAACAAGGTGACTTACCTATTACCTCTGGCCTTCTTGCCACCAGATATTTTGTCCCTCCTTGGTGCTGCTGTCTCCAGTGCCGCCGTTGCCGCCACGCCTGCCATTTCTACTAGCGTCTGAGGATTTGATTTTGTTGAAGGGTGATTAGACGTGTTAGGTTTCTGAGCTGATATATTTTGGATTGGATTGGATTCTCTTGAATTTTTCTATTCCTGTAATTTTGAGTATATATTCTTTCCGAGGTGAAATTAGTGATTTCTTGTGGTTAATATGAGAACTCCGCCATCTTTCTGCTGAAGGCTTCATTCATTACGATTCATTCAGTTTCCCGTTGCATCGGGATGCAATAGTGTATGTATAGTGAACTTATGATGATCTAATCGCATGAATCTTGAAAAGCAAGTTTTTTTGGCTTGGTGGAGACGGCTCACATTGCTATCTCAATGGATGAAAATTTCGATGAAGCCAGAAAATTCTTACTACAGTCTATCGAACAATTTGCATCTTCATTGTACAGTGGAAGCTTGGGGATATGCTTGACTATGCTTTTGGTGTTGCACGGGCCATGGTGAGGTCTGTTAAAGAAGTGGATTATGTTTTGAGTCTGGAGTGAGCAAATGGTATGATTCGATTTATCTATTTGGTGTCCTATTTATTTTTGGTTTTGTGTCTCTTCTTTTTCTACAATTTGATCTCGCCAATCTAGTCGGATCAAATAGATTAATTTTATTATGAGATTTACTCTTCCTTTTTCTACAATTTGATCTCGCCAATCTAGTCAGATCAAATAGATCAATTTTACTATGAGATCTGCTAGATCCTATCGATCTGCCATCACGGATGTTTGTTCAATGCTCTGAGGGTAAGAAGAAGCTCCTGTTTCGGGGTTAGGATTTTCACTATTGACGGTGGGCGAAAATTTGCCGGCGGTTGTTGGAATCCTCCCTCGTGGTGCCCTGACTCCTCATCGGCAGCTGGTCAATTTCGCAACACGGGAGCCTTTTCTGCTGGGGTTCTTGAAAAGTTTATTTCAGAAGATTTTCACTGCTACCCGGCACTTAGGCGTTGTCCTTGATTCTGTTTTGAGGTTAGTGGGGTTGTACGTGTTTTTTTTGGATTGGATTGCTATTGAGTCTTTTGGTTCCTTTTTTCCTTACCTTATTTAGCTCGAGTTAATTTAGGGTCAGTCGTGGGTCTTTGGGGAGGGAGGGGTTGGGGGGATAGGACCTCACGGGGTTGGGCCCCGGGGGGGGGAGGGGTTTTGAGGTTCTTAGGTCATATGGGTACCATTGAGGGAGACGGGGGGGGGGGGGGGGGGGATGTGAGGTGCTTAGGGCATTGGCGTTAGCCCCTTATTGTAAACGGTCGTCATACCCATTTTCGAGCGGCACAACATCGTTGGTGTGTGGAAGTGACTGTGGGACGGTGTGAATCTTGCGGTAAAGAGGACTCCTTGTTGGGCTAACATTTCCTAGGTTGGCAGGTTAACTCATGTTTCACACGGCAGCTTGTGGGTTTTCAATTTGTTACCGTAATAGCTAGTGATTGTCTTGGTCATGATATGTCATGATTTTGTTTTTCGTTTCATGTTACAATGTAAAGTCAAAAATAGTTGATTAGTGAAAATCTTGTAAAATTTACTTTATAAATGTCATCTTTTCATTCACTAAAAAAACTTGCACAAGTGTGACATGATTATCTGTGCTAGCGTTGTGGTAGGGTTATAGTGATGGGTGGGGTTGTTGCAGGGTTGTGGTGGTGGTGGTGGTGGTTGGTGTGGCAGGAATAGGCCGTGATGACGGAGGTTATGGCCATGCAGCTTTTTTGTGAGTTTCGGGTTACAAGAGAAGAAGAGAAGGGAAGAAAAGAGAAAGGAAGAGAATGATTTTAGCCTTTCTTTACATGTCTTTGTTAGTTTTAGGATGGAAGTCTCTTTGATACTGTGAGTGTTTGTGTGTGAAAAGAAGGGAAGGGAGAAATTTTTAGTTGTCATTTATTAAAATGTCCTTATATATTTTCAAAGTAAGATTAGGTTTTGTGTTAAAATAGAAATGTAATGTTGGTATTCCACAAGTTTCATTAAATATCATTTCCTATCTTTCCATTTTTTTTTCTCAAGTTTATCTCCGGGAATTATTTCGTGGAGTTATTGTATGGAGTTCTAATAATTCGGTACATAACTATTTTTGGTATATATTAAATTTTGAAATTTAATAATTTGCTCAAGAAGCCATGGCTATTACAATCAATTTGAAGGTGACAAAGACAGTTTACTTATTACCTGGTTAAGTACATTTGGCTCCCGTGTTCGATTCCTCCCCCCTGCGGTTACCCATAAATTGCAGTTCTATTATTTCCCTTTGGGAAATTCAAAAAAAAAAAAAACTATTGAAATTACACTAGGTACATTTCTTTTTGTATCTCACATAATGAACATAAAATTAGTGAATAAAAAGTAATACCGCTCAACAAAAGAAAATTATTGAAAATGCCATCATCGTCCACGAGCCCTAACATCGTCACCTCTCCCAGGCACTGCGTATACCAACTCTACCCACTGTCGAACCACCCTATCCTGCTTATGAAAAAGCATCTTGAGTTTATATGACGATTTTTTTTCCTTCAATTATAATGTTCACATCCAATTGTGAGTAGAAACTACTCATGCACTAAATCATGCATTCTATTTTTGTTGCTAAAAGACACGGTCGTAACAATACTTTACAAAAGTTGTATTCAGATGCTATTTTACACTTTGCCGGTAATTCAAACAATAACAGTTGTAACATATTTATAAAGGATCAAGATCCTCTATTATACAACAGATGTATTGTACAACATTTAGCGACAAAGATTGTCAATAAGAATATTTTGTCAATGTTACTGAAATTAATAATAATAATAATAATCTTTTGTCCAAAAAAAATATTTAGCTGGTACTTGCATTATAAATGAAGCCACGAAATAGAGCCGTTGTAGACTTCCGCGTCTAGCCCGACCTGATCTTTCAACGCTACTCCCGTATATGATTAGAAACAGAAACTAGCCGTTGGTAGCAACGTAAACGAAGACTCTGAAACCCCCCTCTAACTGACTCTGTTCAAAGATTCCCCTCACACATGCTTGTTCATCAGTCCCACCTCACTCCCCCTCCTCTTTTATTTACTCCTCCACTAGATTTCCTGTACCAAAATCTGCAGAGGTAGCAAAAAGTAGAGAGGAAGTGAGAACCCAATCAATCCTCAATCATTCCAACGACAAGGGAGAACCCCCTTTAGTTCTTGTGCAGTTCTATGGAAAACCCAAATGGGTTCTTGAATGACATTCAAGAATGCCATTACATGGTCCACGACATGCCCAATGGGTGTGAGATTGCGAATAGAAAGAGGGGACAATGGAAGAGGGGTTCGCTCAGTACTAATCTTTCTTTGATTTTTATGCTGTTATTGTTTGCTTCTCGGTTTGTTTCAGGGAAATCGTTTGATGGGACGATTGTGACCCAATCCGATTATCAAGCACTTAAGGCTTTCAAGCAGGAACTGGTGGATACTAAAGGGATCTTGGGCAGCTGGAATGACAGTGGCAATGGAGCTTGTTCAGGTGGTTGGGTGGGAATCAAGTGTGTCAATGGCCAGGTAATTGCTATCCAGCTTCCATGGAAGGGACTTGGCGGCAGAATCTCCGAAAAAATCGGCCAGCTTCAGTGGCTACGAAGGCTCAGCCTTCATGACAATGTTCTCGGAGGTCCAGTGCCGACGTCTCTTGGGTTCCTTCCCAATCTTAGAGGGGTATATCTGTTCAATAACCGACTTTCGGGTTCGGTACCTCCTTCAGTTGGTAACTGTCCACTTCTTCGTACTCTTGATCTTAGTAACAATCAGCTCACCGGTACCATTCCTCAATCTCTTGCAAATTCTACTGGTTTATATAGGCTGAATTTAAGCTTCAACTCGATATCGGGTTCTGTTCCTGCAAGTCTCACTCGATCTGTTTCTCTCACTTTACTTGCTCTTGAGCATAACAATCTATCGGGTTCTATTCCAGACACTTGGGGTGTGTTAGAAGGAAATAACTCTTATCAACTTCAATCTTTGACCCTTCATAATAATTTTTTTTCTGGAAGGATTCCAACTTCTTTGAGCAATTTGGGTGGTCTAGAAGAGATTAATCTGAGTCATAACCAGATTGATGGAATCATCCCTAGTGAATTAGGTAGTCTTTCCAGGCTGCAAATGCTAGATTTATCTAACAATGCTATTAATGGAAGCTTTCCTGCTAGTCTTTCCAATCTTTCTTCTCTTGTTACGTTGAATCTACAAGGCAACAACTTGGATAACCAAATCCCAGAATCTTTGGAGAAACTACAGAATCTTGAAGTGCTAAACTTGAAGAACAACCATTTTAATGGCCACATTCCAGCCACTATTGGAAACATCTCCAGCATTACCCAGCTTGATTTATCCGAAAACAGTTTCAGTGGGGAGATCCCAAATTCACTAGCCAATCCACCAAACCTCACTTCTTTAGATGTTTCGCATAATAACCTTTCGGGTGCTGTTCCCTCTCGTCTTTTAGAAAAGTTCAACTCGAGTTCATTTGTGGGGAACCTTCAGCTATGTGGGTATAGTGCTTCAACTCCTTGTCCTTCTCCCCCACCTGAATCTCATCCATCTCCATCATCAGAGGCTTCGAAACATGGAAAACGCAGGATGAGTACTAAAGACATAATTCTCATAGCAGCTGGAATCCTCCTTGTTATTTTACTTCTTTTGTGCTGTATATTGCTCTGCTGCTTGATCAGGAAAAGGGCAAGATCAAAAGCCAGAAACAACAAGACCGCTGGCTTGGCAGGTGCAAGCGGAGGAGTAAAGTCGGTTCCAGGGGTCGGGACTGAAGTTGAATCTAGCGAAACTGGCGGGAAACTAGTCCATTTTGACGGTCCATTCGTGTTTACTGCCGATGATTTGCTATGCGCAACTGCAGAGATAATGGGGAAGAGTACTTATGGGACGGCTTACAAGGCGACGCTGGAAGATGGTAATCAAGTTGCAGTGAAGAGGCTTAGGGAGAAAATCGCGAAGGGTCAGAAGGAATTTGAGACTGAGATTGCTGCCCTGGGAAAGATCCGACACCAGAATATTTTGGCCCTCAGGGCCTATTATTTGGGACCAAAAGGCGAGAAGCTTCTCGTCTTTGATTACATGCCTAATGGGAGTCTTGCATCCTATCTCCATGGTATGTATAGACTTTCTTTTTTCCAGAATTCAGAAAACAATTATTCATCTTTTCCATTTGTTTGATCATTTTACTGCAAGACAGCCTAATTGTACTCCTCTTGTATAGAGCACAGAGTAAGGAATAGGATTGCTGTTCAAAGTCTAGACGACAAATTGGGTGGGGGGTGGTGGGTTAGTAGAGGGTAACAGGCTGTGCTGTTTGATGTCGAGTTGGAATCAGTCACACACTAACAACTCCCATGACAAACCAAGAATTTGATACTATATGATAGGAATGGATTGCCCTAGGATTGATTGAAAATGCTAACCTGCATATGATGCACACACGATTCATGATGGGTTAGTAGGGTAACAGGCTGTGCTGTTTGATGTCGAGTTGGAATCAGTCTAACAACTCCCATGACAAACCAAGAACTTGATACTATATGATAGGAATGGAACCAGTAATCTGTCACTTTTTCCGAGATTAGTTGCAAGTTTGCTGATGGATAACAATGGTTGCTTAGGGTTGAGTGGGGGGTGGGTGGTGGGTTAGTAGGGTAACAGGCTGTGCTGTTTGATGTCGAGTTGGAATCAGTCACGCACTAACAACTCCCATGACAAACCAAGAATTTGATACTATATGATAGGAAAGGATTGCTCTAGGATTGATTGAAAATGTTAACCTGCATATGATGCAGACACGATTCATGATGATGAAGTGACCCCAGTAATCTGTCACTTTTTCCGAGATTAGTTGCAAGTTTGTTGATGGATAACAATGGTTGCTTAGGGTTGAGTGGATATTTAATACATTTAAAAAGCTTCGTATATTGTAAAAACCTTTTTGTATCTTCGCTTGACGAGTAACTCAACTTTGTTATACATTTTTATCTGCAGCTCGGGGTCCTGAAACCGCCATTCCCTGGCCGACAAGGATGAACATTGTAATGGGTATCACAAGAGGCCTATGCTTCCTTCACATTCAAGAGAACATAATCCATGGGAACCTCACATCAAGCAACATATTACTTGACGAGAAAAATAACCCCACGATTGCAGATGTTGGGCTCTCACGACTCATGACAGATGCTGCCAATACCAATGTGATTGCCACAGCTGGTACACTAGGCTATCGCGCACCAGAACTCGCTAAGCTCAAGAACGCTAGCTCAAAAACGGATGTTTACAGTCTAGGGGTGATTATATTGGAGCTCTTAACAGGAAAATCACCCAGCGAGGGAACAGATGGCCTTGATTTGCCCCAGTGGGTGGCATCCATTGTAAAGGAAGAGTGGACTAATGAAGTATTCGACCTTGAGCTAATGAGAGACGACCCTTCCAATTTGGGTGATGAGCTACTAAATACCCTGAAATTAGCTCTGCATTGCGTCGACCCCTCACCTACCGCACGGCCAGAAGCTCAGCAAGTTCTCGAAAAACTGGAAGAGATTAAACCAGACCTGGCTGCTAGTTCTGGAGACGATGGTGCCGGAGTTCCATTAAAAGTGAATGAAGAGGAATCAACCTCTTGATTGCATTGCATCAGTGGAGTTTATAGTAGAAGAGAGACAGGAGGGTAAGAAGTTTGAGAACTCTCATATTCTTAGGATACATATGATAAGAGCTGGGTCCTTATTATTCAATTTGTACATACAAAAAAGACTATCATAGTCAAAATTCATTGGTGCTATCTATTCATTTTGGATGTAACAAATTCTTTTGATTCTTTTGTTAAACAGTACAAGAGTGTTGCTTTCATTTTAAACAGTGTTCACGGAGAATTAGCCTTTTACAAGATTATCAAATACTATTCATTTTGTTAACAGTAAGCTTGAGAAGCTACAGTTTGGCTCCTCAAATTAGTGAAAAAGAAGTTGGAGTTACTGCTATTTGTCCAGTTGTGTTGAGAGCATAAGGAACTTTTCTTGGTTGAACTTTTGCTTTGGACAGTTCTAAATATACAATCATCTTAGAGTCAATTCAGGTAAAATTTCATTACAAAGTTGCTACCACAGGGCAAGTTTCAACCTTTGTGAATAATTGGTGCAAAGAACCGTAAACGGGAAGAATTAAAATGTAAGATTATCGCACATTTAGCGTATCAGACGTTTATCTGCGATCAGCTCTGTGTACAACGATTTGTTCTTATAAATTTTTAAACTAAAAGTTGAACGTGTAAACATCAACTTTATTAATTGTGCATTTCTAATACGTACCAATTCCATCATAAAAGCCTCGAGTAGTTTAAGACAAAAATTATGGCACAAAATGTTGGGAACTTGAGTTTAGCAAGCCTCGAGTAGTTTAAGACACGCACACAGTTGATAGAGTCTCTAGAGCAGCCATGGACGACCTGCCTCTACAAAAGATCCAGATCCCGGGTCCAACCCTAGCCTCCTTGCTCCACCGCACCTCCGCCGCCCCAGCCGACGTGGACGGCCTCCTCTTCGGCCACGTCACCCACACCACTCCCACCACCCTCACTGACGAAGACCCCGCCGCCGCCACTACCACCTCCACCTCCGCCACTACCCCCACCCTCACCGCCACCATCACCTCCTTCCTCACATCCCCCTTCCCCTCCTCCTTCCACTCCTCCTGCCCCCCCTCCCTCCCCCCACTCCCCCAAACCCTCACACTAATCGGCTGGTTCTCCTCCCGCCGACGCTCCCCCCTCCGCCCTTCCCTCCGTGAAACCCTAACCGCGCAGTCCCTCTCCTCCTCCGTCCACCTCTCCTTTCACCCCCAAAAACCCCAAACAGGCCCTCCTCTCTACACCCTTCCCCCTTCCATCTTCCTCCTCCTGACGACGCCCTTTCAAGACCAATTAATCCACACCCACGATTACCGCGCCTATCAATACCGCCTGTCCACCAACATTTTCCAGCCCCAAACCCTAGACGTGATCAACATCGGGCCCGCGTTCCGAGGGCACTACGGCTCGTTTTCCCCGAACTCGTCGCTCCCGCTCTTGCCGTTCGAGCTGAGGGGGTCGAATTTGATGGTGGAGGACAATGACGGGGATGATGAGAGGCTGAGTAGGCTGAAGAGGGGGGCCAGAGATCAGAGAGAACTGGACATGTATGCCGAAGGTTTCGAGATCGGGAGGTTGGGGAGACTGATGGGGTCGGACGCCGCAAATTACGCCGGTGAGTTGGAGGGTTTGTATGGCAAGATGCTGGTGAAGCTCGACGGGTTGGCTAGGCTGGTGGAGAAATCTTCAGCAAAGGTCATGGAGCAGGTGAGGAGTTCGCCACGTTTTTGGTTTATCCTTGACATTTTTTGTTTGATTGGAAATGATGAGATTTGTTTGGCAGGAACATCATAATATGAAGTTGAGGTACAAAGTTGCCCGCTTGGAATGAGTTGTTGGTGCTTGCTGGTGTACTTTTTGCTATCTAAGGTAACGTTCTTTTGTGCCTCATATAGAGTTGTTTCAAATAGAATCTGGAAATGATGCGATGTACTATATTGTTCAAAAGAATTTGGACACAAGGAGCCATTACTAGCAGTTGCTTTGGTATTTGGTGAAATTCGATGGCATTAGGTAGAAATGAAGTTACTCAAAAGAATTATTTGCATATATGTTTTAAGTGAAACCGTTATATTTTTCAGAGAACAATCGTATTTCTACATTTTATGAAGCGAGGATGAGCAAACTCAGTATCATGCTAACTTGTAAAGATAGTTGCCATTTAAAAATAGCCCTTGTGAGATCATAAAAAAAAGTTATATCGTGGGCTTGCCCTTCGGTGGTTAGATAACAGGAAAGTTTCATAGCTTTCTGGAAGTAGCTTAGATTTGATCATGTAGGATCTATGTTTGTTGTTACTTTCTTTGCCTTTTTGTTCGTTGTAGAAATTTAGTTCCCGTGTTAAACGTGTTGTGCCTTTCGTAGAAACTTAGTTGCCTTGTTTACCATAGTTTCTATGTTAGGTCGCTGCTATATGTATTGATGTATTCCACCCCTGTTGGTTGCAAACCCTAATTGCACATTAGGTTTCAGACTTCTTAATTTACATGATGGTGTGTGCGTCTTTCTCTCCGACTTCATGTGTTAAACCTTTTTTTTGTCTTCGCGCTGAGTAAATCTCCAATTCTTGGCATCTTTATTGAGTGTGAGCTGAGCAACTTATTTCAAATGTAATCCACCTGGTAATCATAGAAATTTAGTTCCCGTGTTAAACGTGTTGTGCCTTTCGTAGAAACTTAGTTGCCTTGTTTACCATAGTTTCTATGTTAGGTCGCTGCTATATGTATTGATGTATTCCACCCCTGTTGGTTGCAAACCCTAATTGCACATTAGGTTTCAGACTTCTTAATTTACATGATGGTGTGTGCGTCTTTCTCTCCGACTTCATGTGTTAAACCTTTTTTTTGTCTTCGCGCTGAGTAAATCTCCAATTCTTGGCATCTTTATTGAGTGTGAGCTGAGCAACTTATTTCAAATGTAATCCACCTGGTAATCATGGCATGTAGCTGGTGAAGCCATTCCCCTTCTTGCCATTACTATCACTGCCACCTTGATTGGATGCCTCTCCATGACAAGACCTTCCTATCCTCGACGGCCCAGAGTAGGGCCACAGATCGAGTGAAGGAAGATGTATAATCTAGAAACCAAACATGTGTCTTATTCAAACTATTATCTTTCTTGGCTGCCATAAGATTTATATATAGCTTGATATCCTCCCTACATTGATGCTGCTTACTTGTGTTTTAAGGAAGTTGCGGTTTCTTTAATTCTTTCCTTTTTGCCATATCTTTGCCGATTTTACAGTTTTGTAAAATTTGGCTTTTACTGTACTGATATCTTGTACATTTGGGCTCGTTCAAGACTCAGAGGACCGGTGTGTTATCCTGTAAATTCAGATAAAAGCGCATTTGTTCTAATCACTTCTTCCTTTGGAAGCGATGATATCTTTGATGTAATATGTGTTATGGAGATACACCATTTTACTTTCTTCCTTTTTTTCTGTTGGTCGCGTGGGGGGTGAGGGGTTGTAAGCCTCCTTCAAACTCATGCTAGGTTGCACCTATGGTCCTCATTCCCTCTTATATCTTGTTTTATGTTTACTTTGTCCCCCCACTCACGTCACAAATTATTAACTGTTTGCCCCTAAGTTTTTGCTAGTTTTCATTCCTTTTTGTTCTACCAGTGATGTTTTCCCGAGTCTACTTGTGGTGGAAGTTAACAACTTTGGACACTGGAAGGGGGAGTGTAAGCAAAGTCTAGAAGATGAAGGCACAAAGAGAAGAGAAGATTGAGAATCCATAGAATCTAGAAGTTCCAGTAATAAGAGGGGTCTAAATTCCAAAGTTTTATGGAGGTTGTTGCCGGTAGTGACAGACGGTTACGGAGACAAGGATCGCAATAATTTTAGTAAGGTAGGTGGTTAGTCATTTAGCTGAACAAACTGGAAACAGGGGCATAGGTAGGGGTGAAGAGAGGCGGAAAAGTTTCTCAATTTGTGTGCCTAATTTGATGGTGGGAAAATCAACTTTTTATGATATAGGCTAGCTACCAGTGCTTAAGGGAAATGCAAGTGAGAAAGCAATGAGCACACATCAAAGAGGCTGATGTTGTCACACCAGAAATTTCCAGTTAAGAAGCATTCCTGGAAAGCCTTGGAACACTATGAATCACTCACATTATAGCCCGTTTCTATAAAGGATCTCGTGTCGAACAGATATTAGCTCATGTGTGCATCCAACTCTGTTCCCATATGTGACCTCACTAGCGTTCCTAACAAGATCACATCCTAGTTTTATTTTTTTTGCTGTGGCATGAAACTAGCGTCATTGTTCTTTACAGGTCGTGGTTCGAAATCATAATCCTAGTTCCGCCTGTGAAGTTCAAACTAATCAAGTACTCTTCTTACCATCAGTTGCTAGACTTATCGTCGCCAACCCTAGGTTGCCACATCCGATTTCATCTTCAATTTGAACCATCCCAGCGTGCGGTTATGGGTAGATAGTGTCACTTTACGCACCACTCTGGAACTATTTTGATCGATATAATCCCAGGTCAGATTTGCGTTTATCTGCACCTTATATCCCAGGTTGAATGTATGGCCTATTGTCCCTCGGGTCAGAGATCATCTCAACCTCCCCTTGTAAGATGAGTGGGGGATAAGGAGGGGAAAAATAAGAGCAGTTGAGGCGCATACCATACTGCTAGAATAGGCATGCCTTTCAAGAAAGCATTTGCCTATTCATGTAAAAACTTTCAATCATCTAAGGACAGAAATATGAATGTTGAAATAAAAAGGATATAGTAGATGCCTACCTTCTCACTCCCACCTATGTCCCTGTTCCACTGTCTGCAACTAAGCACCTATCATACTGCAACCATTGTGATGCTTACCTATGTTGCTGTTCCATGCTATCATCAAGGCGGCATTACACAAATCTTCAGTATACAAGATATTCATCTCTGGACTTTTTGTGACGGACTTGTATAGTTACATAGATTTTCAATTTTCTTCTTTCTTTGTGCTTTTAACTTCAAAGTAGTCAAACACATCAAAAAGCTAGCATAAACATTGCAGCAAGCAGGCAGTTCAGCTTGCTTGATTCGGAGACTTGGTCTTTGGGTTTCTAACATGGGAGTAGTGCTACACGGCTACATGCAAATAATTGGGAAGAGGGGACGTGGACCACTGCGCAACCTAGGATGAGTATGATCCTCTTCCCCCGCGTCCCCACTCAAGCGCACCCCCTTAGAAAATGGAAAAGGAAAAGAGCTTTTGATTTGACAGTGGGGCGCAATTGAAGTTAAATGTACGGGTCTTCACCACTGGGGAAATAGAGGGGATGTCTTCTCTCTGGAGAAGATCGGGTGTCTCTGGTTTCATTTGTTTACCGGACAGTCGTGACTAATGGAACGGTAGAACTTTCTTCCAATGAAGGCCACAAACAAGCACATGTAGCATGGTGGTTTTTTTGCTCATGGTGGTTCTGTTTCTGTCTTTGATCATTTTTTACATTAAAAATGGTCCATTGTTGTTCTGACCAAAAATTGCTCGTATCTTTTTGTAGACACAAAACTTGTTAATTGCAAACATGAACAAGTGCTATATTTGTTAATGATACTGGCAATCGGGTTATGAACAGCTATATTAGGAATTCTTTTTCTAATCCGTTCTTTCCTTTTTTCCTTGTAGATACCCAAATGATTTCAAGTGCTAATCAAAACCTGCAGCTCGAAGTGTAAAATTCTAGAATTTGAGAACTGCTGTTGTCGACTCGCATGGTTTGGACTTTCTGATGAACAGGATATCTCGACTCTGCCTTTCTGTGGGTGTATGCTACTTATGTAATTAGTTTTGGCAATGTCCTGCTTATGTTCATCATACCTGCAAGGGGGTTTTATATATACATGTTTTATGTACCTTTTATGGCTTGTTTACCCCCAATCAATTGAACAATCTCTTCTTTGCTAACGGTGTTTTGGTTTTCTGAATCCGTGTCAAGTTTGAGGGCCAGTCTGATAATCAAAGCCCTGTTAGTTGCTTTAACTCTTGACATTTTAATAAAGCTGATGATCATCAATGTGGCATGCCGAAATGGGAGTCTGCATTCATGTCACTAGACGTAGTGGTGTTCCCATACATCGTGCGGTGCGTTACTGGGTAGTCTGCCTTATCCCACGTCATGGCCGAATTGTGAATTTAAATTGGCCAGTTTGGATGCACAAGGAATCTCCGTGGGTGGGTAGGTGGGCGGGCGAGAGCTGGGGAAATCAAAAATTGGTGCCGGACTTGGGTTGTGGAGACGACAGTCTTGGAGTTGGTCTCTTCAAAGCTGGTTAGCGATCTGTCTTGTCCGACAACCGGTGACTTTAGGGCTAACCTATGTCCATTGACCCCGTTTCGAATGGTTTTATGCATGTCTTTTCCATGTACGTGGGTAAGTAGTAAGAGAAGAACAAACTTTGACTTTTATCCGGGATGTAGGAATCTTCCTTCAATCCCGTGTATAATGACAATTAATAACCGCTAAATCTTTTTAGTGATTTTTTTCTTAACACTTTCAGCGACAATTATTAGCAGCACTTTTTTAGTGTCATTAAATAAAAGTCACTAAAAACATTTAGAGATGATTGAGTGTTGTTATATAGAGAGTAGAAGGAAGATTCTTCTAATCGAGATAGTAGTCAATTTTTTTCCTTAAGAGAATAGATGCATAAATATATAAAGGACAATGATGTTGTAAGGCGAGCCCTTGACCTCGTGAATCGTTTCCCAAATGATCTTTTCCGCCGAAGAGCAGTGATGTTCGCCACCAGTGATGGAAGAACGTTGTCACCGGGAAGCAATGCAGAGAGGAGGAGGCGAGCAGTGTGTGGTCACGGAGACTTGAAAGTCCCTGCAGAAAGTGAATTGTAATTAAAGAAGGGTAAATTGGTCCTTTTAGAGAAATATTAAGCAGCACTTCCTTAGTAAGGAAGTGTTGCTTAATATTCCGACGGGCTATCTGTCTTCCTTCCTTAGTAAGGAAGTGTTGCATTGATGACAATTCTTGCCACTCAAGTTTAGCGTTGAAAAATGAACTCGAAGCGCCGAAAAAAGAGAAAGAAAAAAAAATGAAAGGGATAAAAAAGAACTTATGTGGCTTCGATCGTTGTATCTTGTAAAAGGGTATATTGGGGGGTATCTGATCATCCAAAAAAATTACATTAAAATTTTGTTATCGTTATCATGTCTATTAGAACAACCTTTTCAAGTTCCATCAGAGTATGTGGCGTTCACGTATGCATTCACCCTGATGTCAATTTCTCGTCATTAATTAGATCAAACAGCCATGACAACTTCTATACCATTAGTCAATTTCGAATGAGATTCTGGAAAGTAATCGACGTGTTCTGTCCAAAGGATTTTTTTCTACTCTCATAACTAGTCCTTTCTTATCGATCGATAAAGTATTTTTCCTATTTAACCCAAAAAAAAAAATTTGGGAAACTAATATGGTGGTGGTTTTGGCATACATGAATTAATTAAGTTGGGCAAAAGCGGCAATTAAAGAAAACATTGAAAAGGCAATTTCGTAGTCACCAAGGAAACGAGATCTGTGAGCGTGGTCGTACATTAAATACTTTTCGCAAATACAACCTAGTTGACCGGATAAATGGGCACAGAGGATATCAGAATTCCCAGATAAAGCTTTCTTGGTCTCCAAGCAAAACATAACTGTTCTCCCATTTCACAGACTGAGTACTCGTACAAGCCCTAGAAGAGAGAGAGAGAGAGAGAATTAAATCACCCGGCCAGAAGAAAAGGAGTTTCAGAAGATCGATAAACCCTAGCATGGCTTAAACCCCACATCGACAGACCAAGGTTTATATTGACATGAATGCAAATGTCTTCTGATATTACTCCCAAGTAAGTTTCTTCAATTCTCTCAGTTTTTACGTGTTATTCTTCCCATGTTCTGCAGTAGAGTATCAGGTTTATTCTTAATCTTGAACGTTATAGATATACTATACAAGTAGGATCTGGGTTTCTTGGAACTGAACTTTTGGTTTGTGGGTTTAATTAGTCTTTCTCTACTGCAGAGTAAAATCTTGTTTCCTTTTCTGGAACTTTTTGTTATCTTGGAACTTAATTTCTTTGTAATTTGGTTCAGGGGTTTATCTTTGTACATAATCTTTGTCTCCAAGAAAGAATTAGCCTTTTATAGTGTACGTAATTCGGCAAAAGGGCACTAAGTTTTCATGCCACTAATGGATTTTTCTATGGACAGAAACTTTCGAAAGAGGGGGATTGACCCAGAGAAGATACTGTTGAAGTGGAAAAGTATCAACCAAGTTGATTCTATTGCTGACATAGATACCGGGATAGAAAACAAGAAAAAATGTTCGGTGAAGGCTTCCAAGAAGGGAGGTAGGGTCGATAAAGGAGGGCCTGAAAATTCAGTGTACAGGTATAGAGGAATTAGGCAGAGGAAGTGGGGCAAGTGGGTTGCAGAAATCCGGGAACCAACAGTGGAGAATGGTGAAAAACCATCTCGGCTTTGGTTGGGTACTTTTAATTCAGCTGTTGAAGCTGCAGTTGCTTATGATGAGGCTGCTAGGACTATGTATGGTTCCAGAGCCAAACTCAATTTTCCTGGATACGTTAAACCAGTGGAGGTTTCTCATAATTCGTTGACATTCACTACTAGTACTAATCCAAGCCGAATTTCGGCACCCCAGTCCACTGCAACATCAACAACGGAATTGGAGACGTATACGGCAGCATTGAATGAATTTGAAGTTGGCATGGCTGAGAAATTCAAGGCTAAGGGAGAATGCCATCGTGTGGGATTTGCAGTGCCAAAAAATTTATGTGAGCCTCCTAAGCATGTTGAACTTGAAGCACCCATAACTCAAGAAACTGCAGTATCAAGAATTGTCTCTGCTCCTCCTAAAAAAGTTGATATCAGAACACCCACAACTCAAGGAAATGCAATGCCAAGAATGGTATGTGAGCCTCCTAACAATGTTGAAATTAGAGCACCCACAAGTCAACAAATTGCGATTGTATGTGAGCCTCTGAAGCATATTGAAGTTGAAACATCCAAAACTCAAGCAATTGCAAGGGTTACAGAATCCAGAGCTGGCTCTAATGTCTCTGATGAATCCATGCAATGTGTGAAGAATGAAAATAGTGTTTGTTGTCTGCCTATTGAAACAATTAGCAGCGGTAACCCCCAAGACAGGAAAGATAATAGTTTTGATTCTGGTCAAATTTGTTTATCTCAAGGGAACCAAGGTGAAAAGTCATCAAGTCTCTGCATCGAGTCTCAAAATCAGAAGAATTACCTGCAGAACTCGTCAGCAGATGCAACTGTGGACAAAAAGTATTCAAGGACAATTAGTAAGGATGACAGTGGAGTTACACGCGATGAAAACTGTGAGTTGTTTGGTCAATTAAGATCCACTGAAGATGTCCTTCTAGAGGACTACTTCAAATCCTTGGAGAGGTACTTGATGGATGACAGTATTGACATAGACTGGCCTGAGTTTGATAACGAATATGTAAAATTTTCTGATTGGGGGAACAACTTGACAAATTCAGAGGTAAGAGAAGCATTTCACTTGCAGCCTCACTCTGCCTTGGGACCCGAGGGAAACAACGCTTTTGATCAATCTGCCTCCACAGAAGGCCATGGGCAATGCTTGCAGCCATCATGTTCTCCTAGCAATGAGTTGAAAAATGAGGTTGATGGAAATTCAAATGTGAATAATACGAAGCCAGAAACTTCAGACGCAGAGTACAACTTTGATTCTTGGAGTCCTAGTTTCATTTTAGAACTCAATGAGCAAGAACTGGCCGACTTATTTCCTGATTTTTGGAATTCTAGCTGAACTGAATTCTCATACTAAATCACTGACATCATTGAGGAATATTACAATTTTTACATATTGCACAGTATTCTGCCTTCACGCCTTTTGCATTGAAGCCATGCCTAATGTAGACTTATATCCCTATGAATTTGTTTGGATCTATCAGTGTGGATCGTAGCACTGTGCCCTGTTGAATATTTGGAATGCTTTTATACCCTTGTAGAGGTTCAAAGAGAAAATTATTGCTGTCATACACACGGGAGGAATTTCGATTTTCTTCTTCGAATCATCAGTGGGTGATTTATCCTTTCATTGTGAATTTGAGAAACAAAGTTCAGCCTTTGAAAAGGACAAAACTGAACTTGGGAGTTCAGTTTCAGGTTCTGAACCATCCTTTAGATTTTAAGATGCTGTGGAATCTAATAAATTGATGCTCCCTGAGTTCTTGAATTGATACATTGACGTCTGAATCAACTCCAGCAGCCTATATCTCCTATAATTTCTACTTAGCTCAAGAACCTAAAACCCAAAATTTTCCTTCCCTTGTATGCCCAAAGCATTAGAAGCTTCCATCAAGATATGGGCCTCCCCTCCCGTTCAAGATCAAACTCGAAGCTGCTCATCTTTCTGCTTTACTTCATGGCTGCTCATGAAAGGGGTTCATTCCCAATCTTGATGAGCATTATGCTATACGAGTAGTAATTCAGATTTTGGAACTACAGTACTATCCAACTTGGTTTAGGGGTTCTTAATCTTGTTTCCAATCTTGAACATTATATTGTGTTATATGAGTAGGATTTGGAACTAAGAAAAAGTTAATCCAAATCGATTTAGGTGTTTGTTTCTTCTAGTATAAAACTGAATTCTTGGAAGTTTGAAATACATAATCTGTGTCTCGAAGCAGCAACTAGCTTCTGATAGTGTACTTCTGTAGGTTCTTGGTAGCCACGCTTATGTCCCTAATGGACTATCCATTGCAAAGAAGTTCGAGGAAGAGAAGGAACTCCGTAGAGGAGACATTGTTAAAGTGGAAGAATTTCGATCACCATGTTAATACAACTACCACCACAGGTAACGGAATGAATGGTTTGAAGAAAAAGCGAAAAGTTCAGGTGAAGGAACCGAAGAAGAAGGGCTGTATGATTGGTAAAGGCGGGCCGGAAAATTTGGTTTGCAAGTATAGAGGAGTTAGGCAGAGGAAGTGGGGGAAGTGGGTTGCAGAAATCCGGGAACCAAAAATGGCGAATGGTGGAACCCCGATTCGGCTTTGGTTGGGTACTTTCAATTCGGCTGTTGAAGCAGCTCTTGCTTATGACGAGGCTGCTAGGACAATGTATGGTCCCAGAGCCAGACTGAATCTTCCTGGATATCATGTTAAACCAATGAAGTTTTCTCATGGTTCATCTAATGTGACCCGAATTTCGACACCCAAGCTCACTACGACATCGAGGATGAAATTTGAGGCGTATAAGGAAGCATTGGATGAATTTGAAGTTAGCATGGCAGACCACCAGCAGCAGCAGCAGAATGTGCCAAGACAAGAAACTTTGGATATTAAACCTTCAGGGACAATGAGTACAGATGACATTGGAGTGGCACATGATGAGAACTGCGAGTCTGCTCAATTAGGGTCCTCTGAGAATGTCCTTTTCCAGGATTACCTCAAATCCCTGGAGATTTGCTTAATGGACGACCTCTTTGACAAAGAGCCTTCTGGGACTGTTGACAACTATGTAGACTTATCTGATTCGCGTCACTTCTTGCTAGATTCACCGGAAAGAGAGGCGCTCAGCGTGCGGCTTTCAGGCATTTTTTACACCCATAACTCTTCACCGGGACATGGGGTTTCCAGTGCAGGCCATGAGCAATACTTGCAGCCATCAGGTTCCTCTAGCCATGAGTTGCAAAACAGGGTTGATGCAAATCCAAATCTGAACAACAGGGAGGCGGAAACTTCAAATGCGGATTACAACTATGGTTTCTGGAATCCCAGTCTCAGTTTCGATTCCAGCGGGTTAATGTTCTCCAATTTGGAGTTCTAGCTGCAGTGGGTGTTTCATACTGATGTGGTTACCGTCATCAAGGGCTATGATCTTATAGACATTTTTTTTTTTTTTGATCTATCAGTCGGATGAAAGTCACTCTTTACGGATGCTTTTAAACCATTTTAGAGAGGTTATACATAAAGAAAATTCTGTGGTAATGGTGAGACTGTATAAGTGGATATTAACCTTTAATAGTTAACTTGGTATAATGAAACTCAGGCAGCCAAATAGACAACAGAGATGTGCTATTAATCCAATACTTCATGTAAGAGATCTCAGTTTAAGCGATCAAGAAGTATGTGCATTAAATCAAATTTTGTCTAAGATTACAAGATATGCCTTAAAAGATACTAACAACTCAAGATTTTCATCTAGTTGTACAAGTTTTTGAGCTATCATTTGACATTGTTACAAGGTATACAATGGAAAAAGTTATTAAAAGTTGGCATTCTCTATATTCATCTCGAAACTAGAAGTTGGTCAAGTACGAATGCAAATGACCAGGAAAGGAAGACGACGTATTGCTTTATGGAAGCATTATCAGCTTCTGTTGTCTTCGGTAAATAACTAGGCATTCATGTGTTCTCGAAAGGCCGGATTATATCTTTGGTGATTGATCAGCAGCTCACCAAAGCCACTCTCACCAATTATCTCCATGTGTTCTCAAAATGGCCGCATTGTGTACATTCCAGTAGTCACGTTGTGGACTGCCTATTGTGCCACGCTCTGATAAGCCTGATGACATCCACCTCCATGAAAAATGAAATTCTGGAGGCATACACGTACGCACCTCAGAAACTTTCCTGATCCATCTCAGACCAAATCAATTTCCATGGTCCAGCTTTTGTGCCTAACCTGATGACAATCTCAAGTACATATTAGAAAAGGGTGCATTATAATTAACAGAGTACAGAGAAAATATCATCAATCACATGTAACCTATCCCAAGAAAAGTTGAGCAAGAACGCATTCTCTACTTGGAAGGCCACATGTCCCACAACAAACTTGCAGCTGTAATGCTCGCAACTTGGTGCGGGCACGGCCAGCCACAACGTGTTACTTAAGTTATGCGTCAAAATAACGGATCCATAAAGTCCTAGTCTTTTCTACGATGCTTGTTGGCCTTAACAGTAAAGACTAGCAACGGGCAGAGACTATGCCAGGCCTATGGAACTACTGTGCCTGGCACCCAGCCTGTAAAAGTTTCTCTCCACCATAAGTGGGTGCTCATCAAGAATGGTCACTGTTGTCACTGAACTACCACCCAAATGCTGGAAACATGTAGATTAATATAAGGTACTAAAGGCATCCTTGCTCACGGGATGGTCGAATATAATTAGATGCTTAGTTTACCTCCAGACTCCAGCTACAACACGCAACGTCATAAAGAGAAACAAGCCAGCCCAGACCCCATCAAGACCAAATACAGGAGCAGCAAAGATTATGAAAACTGACGAGGCAACTCCAATCAGCAGCTGCTCATCACAAACAAGGAGCTAAGAAAAGATGCAAGGAAAAAAAAAACAAAGCGACCAGAGCTTTGAAATGGCAAAAACAGATACCATTGAGTATGCAGCATATCCAAAGTCAGAAACCCCATAATAGAGCCCATCAAGAACAAAAGCTATAGCATTCATTGGCTGGGATCCGGCAACAAACTAGAAAATAGCAGTACATTAAAACTTAGAAATTCACATGTCAGCTTCTCTACCTTGACACAAACTACAAGTACTGCAGCTAAAACTTAATTTTACACTGAAAAAATGAAAGCTCAATGCCCAAACCTCCATATTTAGAATCTAATTTGCTGCATTGTATTCTTCCCTCGATACATAATGATTCTGCAAGCTCATACTAACTAAGAGTGGTAAAAAGAAAAATCAAGGCCTGAACCACAGAACGGTAACAAAAGTAATACTAGCAGACACATTGTTTCTTCATCTGAGCAACAATGAACATGATCATGTAGGTTGCAACACGATCTTAATTAGCTCAAACTCAATGCGCAAAGTGGCTAGCTAGTTAGGCAGTACCTAGCCACTTCGCTTTTGAGAGAGAAAGCTGGAGGCTAAGGACATACAGGAAAGTGCCTCCTAGTAAGTGGTTAGATTGGATGGAAGCATGTCCTCACTGCATTGGCTTACTTGCACTGTGATTAGACTTGCATATAACCCCTTTCTTTTGTCCTTTAAAATATTTTACAGTACGTTAGAATGATTATGTAGTGGCTACTCTCTCTCCTCTCTCCTCCAACTCAACCTCCTTTATGTCTCTCGGACTTGATGTTTGATGACTCCTACCTCTAAAATTTTGTAGGTCAGTTAGCTATAACCTATACAACTTTGCTGATCTTACATTCATGTTAGTATCTACATTCCAATCACACAGCTACAATTAACACATTGTTTAAATAACAAGCTCAAACCACCTTAGTCAACTTAATGTAAATTTGTATTGCTTCTACAGTACACAAAGTACTAAAGCAAAGTCCTTTTTATAACTAATTAGGCCTGGCCAGCTCGATGGCTTCCAGAGATTAAGCCCAAACCAAATTTTAGCAGTTGTTTTAGCGCTACAAGAAGCCATCTAATTCCGTGAAGGGCTGCGATAAGGCAAGCACTAGTACTTCATTGGTAGATCCTCAAACTCTATCGAGAAGGTATAAATATCTTTAACCAGTGAATAATTTACTCACAAGCAAGTTTCTTACCAGGGTACCAGACCTTGCGATTTCCAGGACTTCTGAATCCCTGGTAAAGAAGCTAGAGACTGCGCCAAATCCAAAGAACAGGATAACAGCCAAGGAAACTCCTGCTGCTAAACCAAGCTGATGCATTCAAAAGGGAAAAACTAAGTCGCTACTGGTCAGTTATAACAGTTGCATTAGAGGGACAATGATTTAGAGAAGTTAAGGATTCGGAACCTGTAGAACTGTGTAAATCACTCGGCGTGCTTGCTCGTAATTCCCTTGAGAGTAACCGCTGGCAAGGATAGCCTGCAGAGGGAGGGGGGGGGGTGTGCGGGGGCAGGGGAGGGCAACAGAATAACAGCATTATAAATTAACTTTTGACTACTAGTTGCAGAATACATGCTACATGGAGTTCAAGGAGACAATACTGCTAAATGTAAAGACTCTTCTATCCAGTCCATTGCTGAAACTAATTGAGACAAAGAACTATCTTGAAACACAGAGCTCAAGGACAGCAAACAAGTTTTGCATAAAAACAATAAACAGCATTATTTCACTCGTCTGACACCGGAAGTTTTTATAGTGTAGTCATGATTTAAGTAATCTCCACCAACACACCAGAGAAGTAATGTGACACCTACCATGGAACGTCTAAAACAATGCCCTTAACCTCAATATAAAAAACTGCTCAAAGTTATTTTTTAACAAAAAAAATGGTCCAATTGCTGACTTCCTTTATCAATAAGAACAGCTAAAACTTGCATAATATAACCCATATGACATTCACCAGCCACAATTTTGTGAGAGTTTGTAGTGTGGTCATGATCAACTCAAACCCATCGACACACCGGGGAAGTGATGCTATGCTTACTATGGGTCGTCTAAAATAATTTCCTTAAACAGAATACTTGATTTGTCCTACCGGCTTCCCTTAATTGACACAAGAACAGCTCAAACTGATTGTTCCTTTAAAGTGATACTGATCACAAGCCATGTCGTTTTCTTCACTTCCCTTAACCGTGACACAAGGAAAACTTAAACTGGTTGAAATCACATAACTTAGAAGTTAAGAATTGGACACAACGAGCAATCATAATATTTGATGGTGCTGGCCTAGTGTTTGCATTGCAAGTAACCAAAGTGAGTCCCTTAATACATCTTATGATGCATTTTTAGAGGCGACTCAATTTTATCGGTCCTGAAATACTACCAAAGCAGAACTTACTAATTGAAGTCACAAAACTTGTCTTATTCCTGTAGAAGTTAAAACTTCTGAATACAAAATGGAGGAACCCAAGTTCTTCTACATCATCTTAGATAGGTGTCTAGAAACATTTTCTTTAACCATATGTTGTCAATCAACTCAACCATGCCTGCCAACTACCTGGTACTAGCTGTGTGAATCATGTTTGGACATTCTATGCCACAAGTTATTATATAATTTTCAACCATTCTAATCAATATCATTTCGCTCTAATTGAGCTTAACCATCACTACGGTCACACCACTCTTCCTGACCAATGCAGTAATTATCTTTCTCGTGAGATCTCCAAGTGCTTCCTTATTTAGGGTGAGCATATTTGTTTGCTTAATTTTCTCTGCTACTAGGCATTGATTTAAGCTTATGAAATTAACATGTTTTTTCTAAATTTAGACCCACTATTCCCACCTTCGATAATACAATTTAGAGGAGACAAGGAATACATTTGATGTTTAACAAGATGCAGGGGTGTTAAAACCCTAAGCTAAATAGAGGTCACCTGTTTACTCCATCTCGTTCCTATCGCAATTATTTGATTTTATTTCAACAGTCACGCACAACTTATGTAAAACTTACATTTGGAAACAAAAAGATATCATAGTACCGATGGTTCTGGCAATTTTTTATATTTCAATAACCGGACAGGATTTGTCAAAATCTCACCAGGCATTTTTAGATGCTGACGCAAATTCATTGTAGAGCAACAATTCAATTGATTGGACTGTCAGTTAATTTACCCAAAAAATGATTTCTAGGTAGACTTAGAGGAAATGCAACATAACTTTCATGTAGATCATTTACAATTCGGTTGCAGGAACATGATGTCTACATACATAAGTATGAGATGAAACACTTCCGAATTGAAGTGTTAAGATGTTACCTGTCCTGCAAGTGCTAGAGCATCAGTGAGCAAAGATAGAGCCAACCAAACTTGTAAGCATATCTGATACCCAGCCATAGGTATGGGGCCCTCTCTTGCTGCCATAGACGTAGCTAGTGTGGTGGTTAGAAGCACCCCTAACGTCCTGGCAATAAGAAGTCCCCCTGAAAACGAAATGAATAAATTTCAGGAAGAGAATTTGAATCTTGAAGGAGTTATGGCAGTGCACGAGTGTCTGATGCAGAACCAGCAGTAGGTCAAGATATATATATATATATATATATATATATAGAGCAAGGGAAATAAATACTTCACTAATCTCAAATCAATTCACGGGTTACGCAAGTTTATACAAAAGATGTGGTCATCACATGATCCACTTTGTGATAGGTAAGGTGCAATTGAGCAGTAAGCAGTGGTTGCAATAACTCTATTATTTACAACGTAGAAATAAAAAATTAGGTAGAAATTTTTTCGTTTCAAAATGTCCAATTCAAGTAACATAATACTTTGATGTCAAATGTAATCTCACGCAAATTAATTCACAAACTTCGTTATTTATGATAATACATTCATCAAAACCTTGCTATATGTATTTTGTTCCATTGCACCTTGATCTAATCACTGTTCATGTGGGGAAGTCAAACATGTTCTAAACTGCAAAACGTGTTCTCAATAGAAACTATTATGGTTAAAATAAAGAGAAAAACATAGAGGCTTTCTCTAAATAACTGGCCAGCTATTTAATATATGAGGTAAACGTCTAGTTGCACAGTAAAGCATGTTGTCCGCATAGTCATAGATAAGTTAGCCTCTATTGGTTTTCACTAGCAAAGCTTATCACCAGTGTTGTCATTTGATGATGCAGGATACCCACCATGCATAAATGAAAATGGTAGTCATCAGTATTAACGACAGAATGTTAATGTGAAACTGCTTTTGCAGCCATACTCTTATGTGATAAATGGCCCTGGAAACAAGAACATAATAGCATGATCAGAGGAAAATCAACACTATACTTTTATTCAAGGTGTTCACTGCTTGCAGGAGTTGCGAAAGAAAACCTTGTTAACATATTCTAGGTTAAGATGCATGCAGAATCATTTCTATAACCTATAAAATAGGGACTCAATAGATGCAATGTAATTCATGACCCAAAATTAATTGTGTTCTGATAAGTACATGTCCAGTTCCTGATGGTACTTATCAGTGATTGTTATTAAATATATGAAGACCTTCATTCTATCTTCTGCATTTGGAATCTACAAGACAATGGTGCCTTTCCAATCAGTTATGGTGTCAGATTCATGCTGATAGTTCTCACCAACAGGATCATAGAAAGGAATTTTGCATTAGATGGACAGTACAAGACAATCATCAATTACATAGGAGACGCACCAGATTTAAGATATCTAGAAACTCTTTCTCCATCAATTTTTGGAGAAATAAGTACAACTTTATTATTCAGATTCCATAGAAGAATAAAGGCAATCAAATACCTGAACACAAAATGAAAGTTTTGCAATCCATGAGAACAATGAAACATAATCTTAGATTGGCAAAAAGTAATGTGCATTGAATAGAGGAATATGTGCATTAGTTTTACCACATCATTGACGTACTCAGAAATCACGGTAGCTATTGCAGCTCCCCCAATGCCAAGATGAAAGAGGAATATCAAAATTGGATCCAGTATTGCATTCAATAAGTTGCCAGCACCTACACATCCAGAGTAGATTTTTCTCTAAGATTGAACGAGTATTCCCAACATAAACAGAATGTATGAATCCCGGCATATGTAGTGTAATTACACCAGAGGCACAGAGCATATTGCACTAGGTTCCCCTGGCCGTTGCTACAAAAGGATAATAAAATTATTGCTGCTTTCCCAAAACTAATGACCTAAGTTGTGCAATCGTTGTAACTATGAAATCCTGGTCTAGCATAGCCAGTTTTGACTATGGATTGCTACACACTTAAAAAGATCCTGGATCCAGCAACGAATGATGATAGACGGTACAAATGCAGCAAGTCCAATTTGTACAAATACTATGCTTTTCGAGCATCCTTTGGTTTAACTCCTGGGTGAAAAAATTGTATTAGACTATGTTACATGGACTCGGTACGAGTGTCCAAGTCGGACACGTGTCCAAGTGTCGGATTCGTCTATTTTTCAAAACCCACGACACGGGGACACGGCAAAATATTTCTATCTATTACTATTTTTTAGTTACTCCTTAGGTGACATGGTGTTTTTGTGCTGCACATTTTTTTTATTGAAATCTTACCTCATCTAAAAGCAATAACAAATTAAAAGAAACACTTCAAGATAGTGTTCTTAGTGGCATCCTATGAGATGTGTCGGACACATATCCCATACCCATGTCTAAGTGTCGAGTGTCCGACACGGGTACTTCATGCATTTTGAAGAGTCGATGTAACATAGGTATTAGATTCCTGCCCTAAGCTGGAATTCCTCGAATCGACTACAAAGATCCCTCACTGCATATGCTTTGATTCAGATATGTGCGGAATGAGCCTACCATCATGTAGCTATAGGTAGCCGGCTAATTACAATCTGATAACCGATTGGCTGACTAATTACAATTTGATATCTATTGGTCGCTACTTTGTCAATCATAAGTGGCAACAGCTATCAAATTCACAAGAAAATTCTATCATAAAACTACCCCTTTGAGACAAAACTGGCTCACTTTGCACATTAATATTCATTAAGGATGTCACCTTTTAAGATGTATCTGAGTAAACTCTGTAGAGTTAGAGAAACACTTGGCAGCCAATGCTTTAACTTTGTAAAGCCAAAATAAGCAGAGTTCAAAAATTTTAGAAGTTTATTAAGAGATCGAGATTGATAAAATTAGGACCGGCCTTTCATATTCTTTAGAATCAGAAAAGAATTGTGGTTCCTAATTGATTGGCCCTGAGCATGGCTATTTGCTTCCCAGCTCTGTTCAAAAGATGTTTGGTGCTTTTTCTAATCAACCAAAAGAATCGCTTTAAAGATTTAAAGCAATATTGACATATACCAGAATACATAATGAATTAGTTCAAAGATTAATGCAGTTTGTTCAGACGTAATTTCCAAGTTACATCCCACAGGGTGCTACCAGAACTCAGCTTTCATGATATACTTAGCATATAAGTTGCTGATGGCAAACTGAAGGTGTTGACTGCTATGTGCAAACTTTAATTGTTTAGTTAACCACAAAAATAAACAGAACATGTATGCAACTGTTGATTTCTAGTAATAATTTATTGGCCGTAAATCCAAATGATAGTAAATAACTAACATGGTGTAACACTTGCCAATGGCATATAAAGGTGTCTTTGTGTCTTTAAACCCACGAAAAGTGCCTTGTGCAGCTAGTGCTATTACAATTGGGGGAGCACCAAAGGCCCTCAGGGTAAGAAACTGCTCAGCAGGTATTCGCATTGGTGAATCCTGTAAAGATGGAGCAAGTCTTCAATCAGATTAGAGCAACAGAGCATATCTACGCTGACGCAATTAAGGTAAAAGTAAGCACCAGTTTCGCTTGGGTTAAAAATGCACTTTTGTGTTTGTGAAAATAAAATTTGTTCCAGTGTGCTTTTATACATGTTAACTGCTAAATACGTATTTTTCTCTCCTCCATTAGATAAATGTCAAGGTAACCTTTTGGCCCTTTCGATATTTAAGGTAAGCCAGTATGATTTTTGAACCACTAGTTGTGAAAATGGGTATTTTATCCCCCATCAAGTTGTTTATCGCGTGATAGCAGCTGTGTTAGGTAGGCAGTCGCTGATGGCAGTAGAGCTAACTTAAAGCTCTTGATTTTCAGCTACAGTATCCCTTAGAAGTAACCCATCCCTTAGGCAACCAAGAAAAATTCAAGCCAAGAATATTTGGGATGCCATGCCTACAAGAACAAGGGAATGCCAAAGATCTTGCTTGAAGCAATTGAAAAATGATTAATGCATATGGACCTTGGTAAAGAAGAATTCTTAAGCAGGACTGCTGGATTGGTATATGTGTTTTGAGAAATTACGAGAAGAAACAAAAAAATCGTCAAGTTTTTCATAAGAACCAGAGTGAAGGTAAAATGCAATTAAATAGCAGGAGTATCGAAAAATAAAAGTATTCTTTACAGCAAATAATTCGATATTAGCTTAGTAAGACGTACCACAAGTATACCCATGCTGTTCATCAAGAAACCCGAGCCAACTGAAAGTGCAAAAGCTTCTGCAACACCTACTGCAGTAGCTAGTGCCAAAGAGGTTGACACTGATGGAAGAAGTTTCTTGGTTTGGTAGTCAGCCATGCGACCTGAAAAAAAGTGATGCAAAAGCAATTTATTCATCAGATGATCAAGGCAAATTCAGGAAATCCCCAAAATGAATAAGGGATAACAACGTAGCCATGGATAAAATGTACCTTGGCCAACTTGGAAAGGCTCGTTGTCGCCCTTAGTAACCAATGCCTGCTCTTCAGCAACAAAGGAAGTCGTGATATTGAGAAGAGGAACATTAAACAATTTCGACACCAGATTAAAAAGTGAAACGGATACACCAACTGCTGCCAATTCAACCGATCCTGAACCATCAAGCTCATAATGTTACCAGATATTGAAGTAGCAAACTAACAGAGACAACTAGAGACTTATCTTCATCATCTGTCTATACATGATTTAAAAATTACAATTTTGCTGAGCTACAAAAGCACAATGGGCTGATTAACAATCTACTATAGTCACCACATGACCCTAGTTCGACGACAAACCAAAACCCTCAAATTCATTATTAACAATTTCTGAATTACTTAGATCTTTTACATTTCCTTGGCTCCAACTTTGTTAATTTTTGGAGGCCAAGTTAAAGGATAGACAACGCTAAAGTCGAACTTGTCAGAACCTGGGATCATATGGAGGCTTACTAAACGAGTTAAACTGAAGTAACCCAAATCGCTGTCCATGACATTATCGACCACTCAAACCACTAATCAAACAGAGAAGACTTGAAAACTAAAAAATGACTATTTACTTACACGCTGAACTACATACATTCAAATTAACACCAATATCAAAGACAAAGGGAGTACCCAAATGACCGACGAATGCAGTATCAACGAGTGCAGTAATTGGGTCAGCAGCAAGAGCCAACGCAGCAGGCAATGCAATTGATAGTATCTCCAAACCTAATTCACCAAACTTAAGCTCCTCTCTGCATGCATAACCAAAAATCAAAAATGATGATTTCAAAATATTCCACAAAACCCACTCGACTTAACACTCCCTCCCTTCCATTAAATTTCCCCCTTTAACTTTGGCTAGCCCTAATGCCAAAGCACGTATGCCAGACAAGCAGGCTTTGGCAATACGGCTAGCTTAGACTTTTTTGCAAAATTCTAGAATAAGTTTTGTTTGGCAAGTCAAGCTAAGCTAAAAACTGTGAGTGAAGTCTACGTCTACCTATTTACTAAGAAATGTGCTGGGAATTCGTAGTGCAGACCTTTTGCGCAGCGACCGAAGCCAACATTTACGTATACGAAAAATGTAATGGGAATTCGTAGCGTAGAAAATGAAAAGTTTACGGGCGCAAAAGGGTACCTAAAACCACGAAGCAGCGTAGAAAACGGATTGAAGAAAGATAACCCGGGAGGAGGACTCGGGTCCGGACCCTTGACCCGGTTGGATTCCTGAAACGAGGTTTCAGGTAGAGTGTCGGGGTCTTTGCGGCGCGATGATTTGGGGACGATACTGAGGCGGGCGGAGGAACCAGGGCTTTGAGCGAGTGATGGTGGATATAGTGGTGGCGGAACGGTCCAGTAAGTGAAACCACGGTGGTGGTGGTGGTGGTGACAGAGAGCTTCAGTACGAAGGTGGTGGCGGTAATGAGAGAGATTACTCGCCATTCTAGAGAGAGAGTGGCATGTGTGTATGGTTTTGTGTTGGTTATCAACTACTTTCAGCGGCTACAATGCCAAGTTACAAGCAAAATATCTCCGCTTGGTCTTACAACTGTTAGTGTTGGTTATTTACCGGGAAAATTGTGAGAATTTTTTTTTTATATAAATACGAGAATAGCAATGATAAAATTGAAGGTCACGTAGTCGTCCAACGATAGATAAAAGTCACGATATTTTTGTGACTGCGTATATAAAGGGTAGAAATTAACAACTAAACCTATCGATCCGATACAAATCACAATTAAATTAAAGCAGAGCATATCTTATACTTCAGCCTAATTTTAAGTAATATTTTTTTTTATTAAACGGAACAGAAGATACATCTTAGTTACGTGGGTATTCCACCCCAATTACATCTGCTAGAAGCAGTGATCTAAGTTCTACAGGGAGTTGGTTGAGATAAACAAAAGCCCTATCTTGCTTAGTTCCTAAATTGGCTAGCATATCAGCGCATTGGTTTCCCTCTCTAAATACATGTATTATTCTAGACTTTGTTGCAACGAGTAAAAATCGACAGTCTCTCAGAATAATGGATAAGGGATGAAAAGTTTCGATCTCAGAAGTTGTCATCAACTGTTGCGCCATTAGGGAGTCTGTTTCAACCGTAGCTTCAAGAAGTTGTTGGTCTTTGATTACTTGTAAAGCTTTGAAAATTCCATGGATTTCTGCCTCCAGGCTATCATCAGTAGGCAGGCTTCCAAAAAAACCTCATTTTCCATTGTCCTTGATCATCGCGTATCACACCCCCGTACCCTCCTATGCGGAGGCCTAAAGGTTACATAAAATTCCTAGTCAACTAAAGACGAAACAATGTAAATCTAAAAAACACAAATAATACATTGAGGAAGTAATCCAGAATTGGACGAAAAATCGAAGGTGTACTCGACAACCTGGGAGCACAACGTAAAGATAAGAGGCAGCAACCTTACATGGTGCACAATATTCCACCGGCATTTCCACCCCAAAATACAACACATAAAACCAACAATAAGGCTAAGCCATACAGTATTCCCCTTTCCCCATCCTCCGACACAACCCCCCCCCCCCCCCCCGACAACAAACCCCTAGAGCTACCTAGAAACCCCCCCCCCCCCCCCTTTTTAAACAAGCAAATAAACTGATTAACCTTCTATTAGCGCAATGAACTAGATCTATAAGATCAAGAAAAACTCCAAGATCTGCATAGATCTGAAGAGATTTGGCGAACCAGACCAAGATCTCAGCATCACCATCCTCGATCATGGTGGGGGAGATGCTGCCTCCCACTGCACCGTTGTTGTTCCACCATCGTCCACCCTTCATTTGTCGCCAGCCGCTATAAATGCCGATCCTCAAATCCTAAACACACGAACATGATTTAGAAAAGTATGCATAGAATTAGACCAAATTCTAACCGTCGCCCCATGCAAATTGTGGGGCGACCACGATGGCTTTTCTGTATGAGGCTTTTTTTAGAGAGAATGGCAGAGAGATAATTTTAGAGACTTTTAGAGGGGTTGTAGCAAAATTTTGAATAAATAGAAATGTGGTATTTGGGAAGGGTAGTCATGTTGGCACTCTTTGGGAATCATATAGTACCTCAATTCTTTATATATATATATATATATATATATATATATATATATATATATATATATATCCATCATATTTTGTTTTTGAGTTATTCTAAAAAATATATATATATTGATCAAAGAAGGATTCTATCAGCATTTTCCCATTTTTATACTTTTTAAAATTTTATTTCTCTCTCTAAATTTTATCATTTACCAACTCAATTTCTCTCTTCTAACCCACTTTTTTCCTCCCCCCTCTCTTGGGTAGAATGAAAAACTCATAATATATGACTCATATCATAAATGAGCGTGCAAATCAAACCTAATTTATGTATGTAAAGTAGTACAAAGTATTAATAGTTTTTTAAGGGGTGTCAAAATGACGCTCACAATTTTTTAGATCTTTTGGTTATTTTCCTAATATAGGTCAATGAAAGGTGGGCGAGGTTATGCGCTACGTTATTGCACATTTAGGAAAATATGCAAAAGTTAGGTTGCTTTTGTATGTTATCTCTTATTTCAATGAAGTTTTTCAATTTGACTACACACAAAAAACAAAAACAAAAAGGAGGAGTACCAATAAGATTACCTTTTTTGTGATCGATTTTACTTCTTTTTTTTTCATACCTAGTTAATTACATGAACTAGTCTACATTACTCAATAACAACTGTTAGAATTTTTCATGATTAAGAGTTATGCAAAAGTTGATTCAGCTGACCATTTGAGGCAATAAAAATCCTTTATATACAACTACTAAAGTTTTAATATAGGGTATATCTCAATATATATTTATTCAAAATAGACTGCGCTTGACGAAGAGAATCAAACATGTCAATCCAGTAAATGTTTTTATTTAAAAAAGCCGACCCACTATTTAAAAAGGAACCAAATAGAATGAGGTTTTGTACTAATTTCGGTTGGTGTGGTATGCACCAATTAAAAAGAAGTAAAGCATTTTTAGTTTGCACAATTGTCATTCTATGTTATATACCCCGTTCAAATCAAAGAAATTGTTTATTCATCACGCCAAAAAATAAAAATAGAACTCAGACCTGGAATTCAATACATCCATCCATCGAATAGATTAATATATTCTTACGGTGACATATCAAACTGAACTTTTGATTTTTCGTATCTTTTTTGATCGTATCTTTTTTGAATATATCCTGAAAGAAAACGGGAGTCCATATAAGGAAAAACATGAATATCGTAAACAAAATAAACGTAAAATTGAATTATGGGTTAATTACTCACGGCACCCCTGAAGTTTGCCCTAAATTACACACGGACCCGCCTATCTTTGTAAAGTATTCACGGCACCCCTGAGATTTGTCATTGTATTACACAAAACCCACTTCCGTTAGGGAACCGTCAAAAAAATTTAGGGCAACACAAATTTATTATGATATACCAAAAATGCCCTTAGATATTCCCCTTTCTTTCTTCCGTGCAGAATCACCGGCGACTCCAGATTCCGGCCAAAGCACACTAAGAAAACAAGGTGTTCATGGATCTGCACCCAGATCTGGGTTTTTCTTCCTCTCTCTCTCTTGAGATCCAACAAAAGTACCACCATCATAGCTATGAAACTCCGCCGATCCACCACTACAGCCGCTAGGACTAACTCCACAGCATCCGGGTAGTAAATGGGTCTTCTCCGATCGCCAGATTCAGGCAGCGGCGCCGAAATACCACTGCCTCCATCGCATATTCAGTCGTCACCGGCCACCGCAAAAATCACCATTTTTCAAACTACACAAAAAATAATTCAAATCAGGAGAGTTAGAGAATGAGGTTGAAGGTTGTTATCCGGTGCCGCTGGGTGAGTTCGGAGACCAACGACGCTGCTGCTAATGGTTGGTGATTCGGATTTGGACGGAGGTGGTTAGGTTCGGGCTGTTTCCGACCATTTTGGTTGGCCGTGTTCGAAGACTCTTTACCGTTTTGGTTAGGTTCGGGCTGTTGACGATTGCTACTTGTGGTTTCTTGGCCGGCGGTTATTTCCCGGTGGTGTTGAACCTTTCCCGGCATCTTCTCGATCTCCGGTGGGTCTCTTGGTTGCATCATTGTTGCGTTTGGCATGGATTTACGTTTGGGTCTCTTGGCTGTTGCTTCCGGCAACCATCACCCGCACTTCGCCGGTGATCGGTTACTCGCCTCGACTATCATTTTTTCGATCGATGATTTGCGCCGGCTGCCCCGCCCCCAAATCTGCGCCCAGATCTTGGTTGTCTTCGTGGAGTGGTGGTGGCCGGCACTTGTGGTTCGTGGTGGTGGCTGGCACTTGTGGTTCATGGTGATGGGGGCGGTGATGGGTCATGGTGGCTACGGTTGGTGGCCCATGGCTTCACCAGCAGTGGGTGTGCAGTCCAAAGGGTGCTGTCAGCGTTTGTGTGTGTGTGTGTGAGAAAGAGAGAGAGAGAGAGAGAGAAGGGGTAAATTAACTTGTTTATCAGGGGTATGACCGTCCTTTCATTACTTTTGTTAACTCTGTTAACAGAAAAATATAAATGTGTAGCTTAATATAATTTTCAAAAGATAAGGGGGTCCGTGTATAATTTAGGATAAATTTTAGGGGTGCTGTAAATAATTAACCTTTGAATTAACTACTCCGTCCACAACGCTTCGCCTTTCGAGGGAAAAAAAAATGATGATAATAATAAGAATAAAGAATAGCCACAAGTGCAAATAAAGTACATGAAAAGACACGTGAAAATAAATTGCATGAAAAGGGTCAAACGACAACCCCTTATGGGGGCCTCAAAATTGGCAATTTAATAAGCAGGTGAACAACTAGACCGTGACTTGCACGAAGTTAGGAAGTAGTCAACTTCTTGCCGCACATCCATCCATTTTCACCCATATTAAAATATACACGTTTACATATATAATTGATAAAATTGACCCCTCCATCAATTCTCATTCAAAACTACTCGAGTGATTTTTTTTGACAAATGAATATTCGAGGGTCAATTTAGAATCACAATCGGAGCGCAACGCGTAACACTTTGCCTCTCAAGTCTTGGAAACAAGTCGAAATTGAGTTCAATGTGCAGTTTGACCTTCAATGTGATGGAGAGCGAAATTTTTGGTACCTGCCACAAAAACAAAAATGTAAAAGGAGCCGAAACCTTAGCTCCATGTGTATGAGAACAAAAGGCTACTAGGACTTGCTCGGCAATAAAAAACTTATTGCACGAATATATGATATAGCCCGTTTGTGGCTCTCAAAGTGTACGATCCAGTTCGGATCCCATTTTATTTTGGACATTTAAAGTTCGATGATATATTTTAATGGCAGAAACCTCGCGTACCCTGCTCGTGTTTGGTAACCCTCGTGGTCTTGGCATCTCTCAAGCATGCATGGAGCAAAACTTCATTTCTGCAAGGAATGTGGTTATCCAAAATCCATGAAGAAATTGAAACCAAAAAACATTATTAAATAGATAGAAGAAATCATGGAAAACTCAAAATGCGAATGAAATAGATGCTTGTGAGAAATATGGAGGCATGAAATCGAGAAGAAAGTCACATTGCATTCCTGTGCAGATCTCTATCTGTTCTTAGACTCCATTTGAGAGGCAGGTAGAGCAAGAGGAACCCATTAAGCTCAGGATGGACAGCGCTAGAGACGATACTGAAGAACCTACCACACACGGTGAAGGAGTCAGTCATCCATCCATGGCGCTATCCCTCCTGAGCTTTACAGATTCTTCCATACTTTTTTCTTCTCTGCTTGCTTTTCAGTCGGTTGGTGTAGGTGTTGAAAGGAAGATATGTGTATTTATAGCTGCTTTGGGAACGTGGGAAGAGGCAGACAAACGTCACCTTCCCCCCAACAAAACCCCCGGCCCTCCCCCAAACTCTCTCTCTCTCTCTCTCTCTCTCTCACATTGGGCCATAGAATATGAGGAAAGCTTGACTAAAGTTTATTTATACACTATTTCTTGTCACCATTTTGAGACCCTGGAGAATGGAGATGATTAAATGCTTCTATTGATGTGATCATTTTTGTTTTCTAAGTTTGACTTGTCATTCACATTTTGCACATAGACAGATACAGAAGAAGGAAAAAGAAGGAAAGTTTTGGACTTTTTAGTCTTCTTTCTAAAAGCTTTGAAGCTCTATATATAAAAATTTCAAGTTAAACGTCAAGTTTAATAATTGACAGCTCTGAATATTGAGTCACTCCATCTATCATGCATGTGCCCAATCTTTATTATGTTTCCGTTGTGCCAATGCATTTTCAGGTTTTATTGAAAGATTTTTATCAAAAGTCTTGAACGATAAGTATACGCGTGACACCCGTTCTGCCTACCGACGATATAAAAGATAGATAACGATTCACTTCACTTCGAGAATTAAGAACCTTTATATATATATATATCATGATCCAGTCAGTGGTCCAAAGTATACTAGAGCCATCTAATGCTTTCCTACGAGATGCAGGCCAGGAAGTTCACTAGCTAGCTACTTAATATACCATGGTGATTTAGTCAAATTCAACCTATTGAATAAGGTCCCTCCATTTCTGGCCAAGGAAAACACTTCAATGATAATGCAAAAAGAGACATAATGATCAACAACAGTAAATGGTTCGACTTGAAGGGTTTTCCTTTTCATTTCGATTTATTTTTGCTTTTAAGGTGGGGAACAAGAATATTTTGCCATTATTATAATGTGTATTATACACCTTGCCGACTACGTTGCGCCTTGTCTCTTTGAAAGTTGAAATACGGTACGGTGTTGGGTGGTCATGGTGTAGTGTGGAGGAGTTTCAGCCAAGTGCCTACAACATGGCTATGCAATTTTCTTACAACTAGGCCCTAGCTATCCCCTCTTGCATTAGTGGCCGTTTCTTCATTGTCTCCATGATTACTTTTCTTCTCGCACTAATCTACATATTAATGATGACCATGCGAAGGAATTCAAAAATTACGGATCGCAGTCAAAAGTTGCGACAGTCCCTTGACGATAGTCACGTGAACAGTCAGATATCATATATCTATATTCTTCATGAATTTATACGCACAGATCTCGTCAATGATACTAACTAAGCATCGTCACTGATTAGCACGTTCGAGTCTTTGGCACTCAAAACCGTAAAACGTCCTTTCCAAAACTGGTTCTTGATTCTTACTAGCCACGTACGCTCGGTTTGAATGAGAGCTAAAGTGACTTAGGCCACCTCTCTTAGATTTGACTAATTAAGTGTGATCTTGTCATGGCTGCCAACGTTAATGATGGTTTATGCGAACTTTATACTTTTCAGTGTCAATGCACTCAGAATCATACCAAATTGCGGTGGTAACAAAAGATTTGGCGGCCACTGCAATCTCTAATCACGGACTAGTGCTGTTTCCTAATTGTTTGGTGTCGGTATGAGATTGCCTCTTCTTCTGACACTTCAAGCACACAGTTTTTATTTTCTCGAATGGATTAACCGACAAGTAACTTTGCCTGCCACTTCATCACTCGGGTCCTCTTGCAATTGACCAGTGCCAACCAACAAGTAGAAGGCTTGCTTTCACTAGACTATGACCCATTACTCCCAGACCCAGAGAGAGCTTTACCTTTTTTTGTTGTTGTTGTTGTTGGGGGGGTGGGGTTGGTGTTTAATTGTACAAACGTTTTCTTATATTTGTTAGTTTTTTTTCTTGGTTTGGGACGATGAAATTTACTGTGCTTTAATCATCTTTCTAGTAAGATTTATCATATTTTTACGAAGACTGTCTCGAATTGAGCTCATGTGCGCGACACGTGTCAATCTGGGTATTAATAAGAGTAGATGTTATTATTTTGATGGTATTACGAAAATATGTTAAATACAAGTTTGACAGCTGATACGAGAATGTCGGTGTTTTACTTTCATGCCGTGCCAGAGTACAAAGAAGAAGCAAAAACTAAAAGGTTGCTTTAACAATCATAAAGTTGTAGACAAATTTGCTAGCGTTTTCAAGTACATGTATTAGATTGTGCTTCTTCACTTTAAGGTCACTTACTGATTAAAAGATTCCAAAGTGTAACACAGCTCTCAAGATCACCATTATGCTAATGTCACTCTTCTAAGTTGTTAAAGGTCATCTCCCATTGTTGGCCACCAACTGTTGAAAAAAAAATTATTGTTAAACAATAATTGAAACAATTTTTCTACTAATTTTGTTATCAGAACTGATGATTAAGCTCTGTTTTTTTTTTATCATTTACACTTATCGTGGTCTTCTAATTACGCATCGTTAAAGGAATGAATCGAGCGCAAATATTATTATCGATATCAATTCCCTGCCATTTGCTAGTGCAATAGACTTTGACACGGTGGATAAGTTGGCAAATACTATGAGAAAATGTGGGGAAGTGAGGAAGTAAATTTATGGTGGACATTTTTTTGGAACTCAAACCACGGTCCAATTCCCCAGCCGTTCCGTTCCCCCAGGAAAAGGATGCCCAAGGCCAAAAATGGAGATATCCGTACATAGGGCAAAGCACATCCCATTTCATAAGTTCCTTGATTAACTTTAACTATAAAATACAGATTACGTAGCGGGATATGATGACGTGATATTCGAAGTGAATAAAATATTTAACAAGCGCGTCAACGAGAGGATCATAGTTTAACGCCAAGTATAAAAGTATAAAAAGAGTAATGCGGTCACTGCTGATCTGTATACCTTAAAGAAATTTCTATTGCACATAATTGGGATTAGCAAAAAAATTCAAATAGTTAGAATAACACTAGTACTAGTTAAAAAAATCTTTTTTTCTCAATATCAAGATTTATAGGTAGAATAATGAGAGTCGAGAATTAATCGAACTGTGTAAATCTTGGCTTGTCGTATGCCTTTTTTTTTAATCACATAAACATGTGGTATACTCAAGAAGAAAAATGTCGTTTCTTATATTCCTAAGTATATATCACAGTATCTGACTTTGTAGAGAGAAATTAATACAACGGTAGCACAAAATGAAGTGGTATAAAAGATGGACGGGCGGAGAAGAGTGTAAAAACTTGCCCTTATTGTTGCGAACTATCTTCAACCTCTTAATCTGGTCATTCTTTACATGACGTCGTACCTATCACTCATCGTAACAAAGTTTTGCTTAAACTTGTGTCATCCGTCTTGTTTTTGTTTCTTTTTCCATTTTAGCTTGGTCCTAACTTTGGAGCTAGCAAACCCTAAGGTAAAGTTATGAAGTCAAAGCGGGATTGATGGAGACTATAAAATATTTTATAACATATTTAACGGTTCTAATTAGTCGGGATTATCGCTCCGGATCGTTGGTATTTTAAATGACTTGAGTTGAGGGCATGATGGAAATGGTGGGGGCCAAATAAGGCCCGACATTTATACAGGTAAAGTTAATGGTCAAGGACTTGAGCATTAGAATTGAAGTTGTCGTGGTGGGAGTAATGCAGCCAACGCCAGACCCGGATCAGGCGCCCCTCCCACCCTGTTGTCTTAACTCGAACAGGACAGCTGCACGGCTGAGCCTACTTGAATCCTGTAACGTGCCCTTTACTTTGCTGCTACTCTCTTCCCCACCTTGCCTTCTGGAGGGTTCACGGCGGTGTCTGGTGGTGAAAATGTTTTTTTATTGGGTGGGAGGAGACCATGAGTACCTTTACTAATGGCCACATGCAGGGGGGTAAAGTCACTGGTAAGGAAAGAGAAGAAGTAACACCTGAATAAAGAGGAGCCATGATGGTAACAAGAAAGTGCTGTACTAGTTGAATTTAAAATTTGAGATGTCTCAAATTTTAGTATTGTTTTGGAGATTCAACTATATCTTATTAGAACGATGAGAGCAAAATTTCGTCTACTATCTTTCCCGTCTTACTCGAAAAGAGAAGGGGTAGCATTTCATCGCTCAACTAAGAGTCCGTTTGAAATCTATTTGGTTTTCAAAATTTTTACCCTTTTTTGTTGCTTGCTAGAGTTTTAGGCACTGTTTGACAATACCTTTTTTTTTGTTTTTAGTTTCCAAAAAAATAAAATTAAAGAGCAGTTTAATTTTTTTTTTACAAAAACAAGTTGGTGTTTGATAACTCAATTTTATTTTGAGTTTTTTTTGTGGTGGTTTGCGACGGCGGTGGTGGGTCGTGACGGTGGCTGGTGACTGCCAGCGGTGGTCGCTGGCCGCCGGCAGTCGCCTGAGGTGGCTGTCGGCCGCTGTGGTGGTCTAAAAAAAACTCATTTTTGGATTTTTTATTTTTTAAACCGAAGAAAAAAAAATTTGGTTACCAAACACAAATTTTTTTCCCAGTTTCTAAAACTAGAAAAAAAAGAAGTGTCAAACATGGCCTTAGTTTTTTAAACTTCGACGAGAATTTGCAAAACTAAGCCTATTTTTAGAAAACCAGACTTTGATGTTTTCTCCAGTTTTGCAAAACCGGAGAAACACGCCTCCCTCCTCCTCTTTTAATGAGATCCAGACATCAAGCCTCATTGGCAGCAAAAGATTGGAATTTTTTGGGCCGAAATTAGGGTTGCCTTTCCTCCTGACTTCTTCTTCTTCGCTGCACAGCTCCACTGCTCAACTCCAAGGCGCAGCTCCATAGCCTCCAGCTCCCACCGCCTCCATTGCTCTGCCTTCTCCATCTCCCGCTAGCTCCGCCGTCTTCATCTCTACCTCCCCCGTTCCGCCGCCTCCATCTCCCACAGCCTCTATCGCCTCCATCTGCCACTGCCTCCACCGCCTTCATCTCCCACCACCTCCACTTCTCCATCGCCTCCATCTGCCTCCAATATGGACCGAGGCTGCGCCTCCATCTCCTTTCTTTCTCCAGCGGAGCTACCGCTAAAATGTTATTGGTTATTTTTTATATGCGGTACTCTGGCAATATTTATTTAATTGTGTGACCAATATATAAAAAAACTCGTTGTCCTGTCTAACGCAATTTCAGGTTTTGATTTTCTGTTTTTTTAAAACTGAAACTCTATTAAACGCAAAACAAATTTTAAAACCGATGAAAAAAAAAAATCAAATCTTTTTTGATTTTTTTTGAGTTGTCAAACGCTACTCTGTTCCATTTTTCCTAAATTTAATACCAACGTTCTGTATTTGTAATGACCAAAGCTTGAGTGTCGATTCTGATACTATCTATAGCGACCCTAACATAGAACAATGTTTATCTAAAAAGAATTAGTTAAAATATGTACTTTTAAAATTATAGACAAGGTCGTATAATTGTCAAATAGTAGCCTTGCCGACAATTGTTTCCAAAAAAAATCAAATCTTTTTTGATTTTTTTTGAGTTGTCAAACGCTATCTAAATCTTGTTCCATTTGTTCCTAAATTTAATACCAACGTTCTGTATTTGTGACGACCAAAGCTTGAGTGTCGATTCTGATACTATCTGTAGCGACCCACTATAGAACAATGTCTATCTCAAAAGAATTAGTTAAAATATGTACTTTTAAAATTATAGACAAGGTCGTACAATTGTCAAATAGTAGCCTTGCCGACAATTGTTTCCAAGAGACCCCAGGGCAAGAGGGTCAAAGACGGGGGCCAGAAAATGCTCAGAATAGATAACAAAGGAAATCAATATGTATATGAGTAATAAATAAATAATAAACTTCCAACCACGTTAATATGAGTAAAGTAATCATAGTAACAGTCTAACAGAAATACCATACAAGGGTACATGTGTTTTAGACGGCCCAAGCGGCAAAGGATGGACCATGGCATAAACATAGAAAGCAGTTTTGGGTTACTGTTAGCATTAGCCATGGCCCATGCCAAGCCCATTTCGTTCCGCTACCTGTAAAATTGACAATTTATACAGAGTAATTGTTTGTGTGATTAGCTAATACCAAAGTATACTTAACTTTTGTCAAAGTATTGTATAGTGTCAGAAAGAAACAGATAGTTAGAGATGTCAAAAGGGCCGGACCGCCCGCGGGCAAGCCCGGCCCTAAACATGAATAGTGACGGCCTGGTCTATAGGGCCAAGCTAAAGAATTGGAGGAAACTGCCCGGCCCTAAAATGGCCAGGGTCAGGCCCGACCCAAGCCCAAAATGGTCCGGCCCGTTTTTTGGCAATTTTTTGGGCTTGACTTTTGTGATTAATATCTTGGGCTTAGGATATTTGGGCTTGGCTTTTGAAGTTTTAGGCCTTAAAAATTTCTTGACAATTATGCAAATCCAACTTTAACATAAAAACTGTATATAAAAATCTCATACTTAACGAGTCGTTGGCGAGCATATCTATAAACACTTTTATATGTTCATGCTCTCGTTTAAGTACTAAAAGCAATTTTAATGTGACAAAATGACCAATAATTTAGTATTCGAATAACATATGTTAAATGTCTGTGTAATTAATTAGGATAATATGGTAGTTTAATTGGTCAAACCCGATCGTAAGTTGTTCTTAAATAAACTTCTATCATCCTTATAAAGCTCTAGAAACAGGCTTTTATGCGCGTATCCATCTTACTCTGACAAATTTTTGTCAGTGTTATTTCAAGCTTCTTAACTCCGGAGTCTACCACAACAAACTAGAACATGAAAACCATGACAAAGATGAATATGAGAGGGCCAATTGGTTACAAGGAACATGCATTTTATTGGAACAAAGGCAATAAATTTTTAAATGGACTTGATAATTAAGTAAAAGGAGGAGGGCCTATGAACAAATTTATCAAAATATTATTTTTTTTAAAAAAATAGAAACATGAATAAAGAGAATTAAAAAAAAATTTGTCCAGGCTTGGGCCTGGCCTTAACCTGGCCCTAAAATTAGGGCCTAGGGCTTGGGCTTGGACCGGGCCTTGGTATCCTCGAAGTGGGCCCGGCCCCGCCTGGTTCCCCACCCCAAGCTCGACCTCGACCCGTTATCTCTTCTAGCCCGCTGGGGGTTGGGCCGGCCCAAGCTTAACCCATTGACATCTCTAAGTTAGTATAACTATCTTCATCAAACACGACAAACATCCTCTGGTCTAATAGCTAAAGTGATATAAGATTGCCAATGAAAGCATTTTGTTGTGGTTGTTATATCTGGCAATATTTTAAAATTCTATATAACAGAGAATCCTAATTTAAGCAAATATTTTTTTCGCAAGAGATAACTATTTAACTTTTAATTTATTAACGATCCTTGGAAGGAGTATTTAGTGTATAATAAGTTACAACCCCCCACCCTAAACAACATGTGCACGCGAACAAGTTATGAACTCAATAGATGAGTTATTGATCTTTATAGGGTCACGCATGCACATTTAATGATAACTAAATGTATGCAACTTATGAACGCGAAAGAGAATGTTAAGATTTTATATTATGAACGAACACCTAAAGTCCAAGTTAAGATGTCATCACTTTACACTAAAAAGGTTGCTCATGCTACCACAACAAAACGGGAGGATGTCCATCTTAATGTACTATGAAACATCACGTGCTTTGTTAACAAGTTCAAGATGTACACGTTTACCAGAGACAATATTAAACCTTAATTCCTTTTCATTGAGATATGTTTAAATTTGACAACACTTATTTTTGATTTTCAATTTCAAAAAAATAATAATTAAAGAGCAGTTTAATTTTTTTTTTACAAAAACAAGTGGGTGTTTGGTAACCCAGTTTTTATTTTGATTTTTTTTTTGTGGTGGCGGTGGTGGGGCTGGCGGTGGCTGACTGCTGTGGTCACCGGAGGTGGCCATCGACCGCCGACGATGGCCGCCGGAAGTTGTCGCCCGCAACTGCCGATGGTGGTGGCTGGAGGTGGGAAGGTGGTGGTCTAAAAAATAAAATTACCAAAATTGAAAAAAAAACTCATTTTTATAGTTTTTTTTTCTGCTTCAGTTTAAAACTGATTTTTTAAACTGAAGAAGAAAAAAGCGCAAATTTTTTTTCCAATTTCCAATACTGGGAAAAAAGCCGTGTCAAAGGGCCTTAAGTTATTCTTTTGCTTTTTAATAATTTTTTTATTGGCCCGGGGGGGGGGGGGGAGTATTGCTGACCTTTTTACCAAGAAAAAAAAAGAAAAAAGAAAAAAAATATCGTCACATCGTAATTTCCCGCCTTCTTGAAAATAAAAAAATTCAAATATAGTTGTTTCTCTCAGCTAAAAGCCTAAAACGAACAGTCCAAGTCTCGAACAAAGCAAACGCCTTTTTCGTTCCATAATCCCGTAAAAAAACCCTAAATTCCCAATTCCAGGCGCTAGACCGGAAAATGTCGACGTGGAAGATACACTCCGACGCCGGTAGCAATTTCCGGTGGGAAGTCTCCGACCACCAGCTCCAAGTCGATCCCAATCACGAACCTTACGGCTCACCAATTCAACGACCTAGCTCCGCCAATCGCCTCCCTTCCATGGCTGATCTGTTGCTTCAAGGTATTCCTTCTGTACAAACACACACACACACACACACACTCTCCTATACGTGCCTATTTATGTAAATTATGCAACATTCGATGCCCAAAGCTAATTGATAATATCCGGCTCACACACAATACAGATACAGACATGAACACACACTTATCTGTGGCTGCTAATTGAAGATATCGGTATTCCTTCAGACACATACGCTGCCACACGCACTCATAGAGACACACTTATAAATACGCATGCACACTTATCTGTGGCTACTAATGTAATGTTTGCAATACAGGATGCTCACACACACACACAATACATATACATATGCATTCACAGTTGTGGCTGTTCATCTAACTTGTGCAACACAGGATGCTCAAAGCCAATTGAACGTATCAGTATTCATTAAAACATACACACAAACACTTATTTGTGGCTATCAATCTAATCTGTGAACACTGGATGGTTAAAGCTAATCAATGTGATTTGTGCAACACAGGAAGTTCAAAACTAATTGAAAATGGATCTGACCACGTGGAGAGCCCTCCAATGTTCCGTACTGGAATGGGAAAATCGGTTAGTTTGAAGCAGTCTTCCTTATTGAAAGCCTTATCTATTCTTGGTGATGAATGCAATGCCATTTCTGATGCAGGTGTGTGATTTTCACCTTCATTTCTTGTTGAAGCTAAAATGACATTTATAATGTTTTATCCCTATATGACGAGTCCTTTAATCTTTATCGTACTGCTTTCGTTAGGTAATTTTGTCCCATTTGACTTTTGGAGAATTTCTAGGATAGGATTCAAACATTTTAACATCATATTGAACTCAAAGTCAAATAGTAGTTACAGATCAAGTAATTGTTTGACTAGTCAAGCTATGGCAAAAACAATGAGTACAGTCATGCTCTTTAAATTCTATTTTAGGAATCTGCCAAAAGTCAAGGACAAAAACTAGGAAACCAAGGGAGTATTACAAAAGAAAGACAAAGTAAACTATGGTTCCTTCAATGTACTTGTGTGCTGTATATGCTTGCCCGTCCTGATTTTTAGGAAAGTATTATTAACATTGTGCAGGGCTATTAGGCGGAGGGGCTAATGGGGGTAGCTTCTCGAATTCCATGTTCCAGACAGGCTCGGGGAAGGCAGTCAACATATCTACGACAGGTCTCGTCAGAGCCAAGTCATTGCTGGGTTTTGAAGATAATCATGATAGTGAGACTTTTCAAGGTTTTGAACATAAGACGAAAGACTCGAAGGACAGTGAACATTTCGGTTGGCAAAGTTCATGTCGTTTAGAGATGACAAAGGATTCACCATCAGACCCAGTATCTCCATTTAACTTTAAGTGTGGTTCAGTAGGGAGTGACTCAAACGAGACCACTCCACATTATGTGCATTCTGCCTCTAGACGGCCTCCAATCAAGTTTCATAGCGCCGGTGGAAGATCCATATCAGTTTCTAGTGATGCCTTGCAACGTGCTAGGAGCCTCCTTGGAGACCCAGAATTAGGAGCCTTCTTAGATGGTGGGGATGCGGGCAATCCAAGTTTTTCAAGTTATAAAGAGAGTATATCCGATTATAGCTCTGTGGACAACGATAATGACCCAAGTATTCCCTTACCTGATCAAGGGACATCGAAGAGCAAGCATATGCCGAATAATTTTGTCTCCCCATTGCGACCAATTTCCTACCAGAAACAGTCTGTAGCAAGATCAGAAAGTAGAGGTCTAGGTAGTAACTTAATCAAGAAATTTAATGAAGAGGGACATGACAGCACTAGTAGGCTTTCTAGTGACTTCCCAATTCAGGAAAAGCATTTAAGCAACCATCCTCTTTCGTTTCATGGAGTACGTGGGGATCCGTTTCCAAATGGTACTGGTTCAAGAATCAACTCATTAGGAAGGTCGTCAAGTGGGCCACTGGTTGATATTTCAAATACCATTGCCACAGAGGATACTGATAACAAAAGAACTACGGGTGACAAAAGGAGGCCGGGAAAGAAAAGTTTTGTGTCTGCATTCAAGAAGCCCCGCAGCTCTAAATTTATTACCCCATTGAACAGAAACGCTTTGCCGGTCCCTAATGGTAATATACAAAAACTATCAAGATGACCTTGCTCTTTTCATTGGTCAGTTATTTTATCTGCTTATATAGGCATTTGCTTGAACTAGGTGGATCGACTTTAGCTCCTAAAGAATCCTGCTGCAAAAGAATGGTTTCCACTCGATACCCTTTTCAGGGTGTAAGAAAGTACGTCGAGGAATTTTTTGGAGCGTATCCATCGCACACAACCATGGTAATAGAGAGAGAGGCAGTATTTGTTTTCAATTTACCACTTTGTTTTCCTTTCGACTGCTGATGTTTGTAGTGATGCCTATTAATTCCAGTTGGAGTACTTACCAGAGTGCGTTAGAAGGATGAACCCAGAAATTGCAGAAAAGCACAAGTTCAGGAATGGATCTGGTTTAGATTGCATTGGTGCAGATGCTTTTTCCCACATGTTGGCTCAATCTGGAGTTTCTATGCAATTTATCTCGAAAGAGTAATTTACAACCTAATTTCAGTTCAGTAATTGCAGTACCATCTCTACTGCTGTAATTACGTGCTCTCAGTAAAATGGTTCTGAGTTACATTGTGCTGTTTCGTGCAGTCTATAAATGTGATTTTTGACCCTTTCTGAAGTTGGTAACAGTTTGCTGCTTCTTGAAATTGAAAATTTGAAGCAGCACACAAATAGCTATTCTACAAGCAATATATGTATATGCTAGTTCAGAGTTGAGTAGTGCCTATGAGAAATGCTGAACTGACATAGTCATATGGAATTGAACTAAGCAGGAACTTTATGTAGTAGACATTGTCTACATGCATATCTGGATACTTTGAGCGAATCCTTGAGTGTGAAATGTTTTCTAGTATCGAGGACTGTGTTGGTTGATGCTACACATTTCCTTGATTATGTTGTCACCCTGATAACTCAGTTTTCGTATATGAACACATTAACTTGACTATTTTCTTCATTTGCCTCTGTAGATGGATTGCAAATCACTATAAGTGGATTGTCTGGAAACTTGCGTGTTACGAGAGATGCTGTCCTGCAAAGTCTTCTGGGAAACTTTTTACAGTGTCTAATGTATTTGAGGAATTAAAGTATAGGTAGCCAAATCGATTCAACTACATGTTTTCTCTCGGGTTTCTAAGGCTTGCATGAAACTAAAAAGATTTTTCTTGCATAGATATGAGAGGGAAGTAAATCACGGACATCGGTCTGCCATTAAGAGAATTCTAGAAGGAGATGCACCAGCGTCATCAAGACTGGTTTTATGCATTTCATCTGTCCACCCAGAGTGTGACGTAAAGACTGAAACTCTATCTACATCAAATGCAGCAGAGGATGGTACGGCTGCAAAAGTAGAATTAACTGACGGGTGGTAAGAATATGCTAATCTTACTACTTGAGCAATAAGTTTGAATCTTTCTTGAATTTGGATGAAAGCGTTATTTGTTTCATAGGTACTCAGTGCATGCTCTTTTGGATGTACTGCTGTCAAAGAAGCTGGCTGCTGGGAAACTGTTTGTGGGACAAAAACTTAAGGTATTTTGTAGTTCCTTGTTCACCGTTAATTATTTTCCATGAACTATCCTTGGTCAGAATTCTCTGTTGCTTACAGTTTATTATGTCATCTAAAGATATGGGGAGCTGGATTATGTGGCTGGGTTGGGCCTGTTACACCGCTTGAGGTGATAGGAAGCTTAATCATAATATCAAGTTGACATTTTCATGTAATTATGGTCGTATCTGGTTTTCTCAAGCTTTTGGTTTTGATTTTAGGCATCAAAAGAAATCAGCTTGCGTTTGCACATAAATGGGACGTATAGAGCTCATTGGGCTGATCGTTTGGGATTTTGTAAGGATTTCATTGACTTGTCTACTTTTATCTGATTGCAGAATATTCCACCTTTCTATTCTTCCGCACATGCATGACCTTTATCTATGCTTTTTTAGGTAAGGTTGGGGCTCCATTAGCATTTAGGTGCATCAAGAGTGTTGGGGGTGCAGTTCCCAGCACATTAGTTGGAATCACTCGGATATACCCTATTCTGTACAGGGAGAGGTACTCTGAACAACAAAAACTTTGCAAGAAGATGATATCATGTTTTATGTATAATAATGGAAAATAGTTTTTTCCTTATCCAGGTTAAGTGATGGGGGATTTGTCGTGAGATCAGAGAGAATGGAAAGCAAAATGATACAAGTATATAATCAGAGGTGAGTCCTCTTTTATTAGCAAGCCAACAGGGAGTTGCTATTGGCTAATAAATACTTTTGGGTGTGTTTAAAGCATTCTGTAGACAATCAAAAAGAGCATCTACTTTTGTATGGAAAATCAATATGCTCCTGGGTGCTTATTATGTTAGTTTTGCTCTTCTGTACTGATCTTGCTTATTGCTGAGGTTCAGTTCTGAGAGACAGTCAAAAGATTCCCTCCCAAGAAAGGATCATGCAATCTGGTTACTTAAGTAGATAAAATTCCATACACATGCTTATCTAGTTATTTTCACGTTCTCTGTTCTTATTAGTTTTACATCTCTAAAGCCTGCTATATAATGCAGAACCTACTTATTGGTGTTATGCTTGACTTTGTATTTTGATGTAGGCGTTCTATCATTGTAGAGGGCATTGTGTCGGAATTTCAAATAGGAACAAAAAGAACCTGTAGAAATAATGAACAAGATACTGATGAAGGGGCCAAAATCTTGAAGATACTCGAGACAGCTGCTGAACCGGAAGTTTTAATGGCTGAGATGAGCTCAGAGCAACTGAATTCTTTTTCTACTTATCAAGCGAAATTAGAGGTGGGTTTCCTTATTTTTTTGTTACTGGTCTTTCTAAATCTTGGTAAATGTTGAACTCTCGATTGTCTACTATAGTCGATGAGGCAGATAGACGTGCAGAAATCGATTGAGAAAGCTCTGGAAGATGCAGGCCTAAGTGGCAGGGAAGTCACCCCATTTATGAGGGTGAGAGTGGTTGGGTTAACTAATAAAAGCTACTCGGAAAGATGCTGTCCAAGAGAAGGCTTAATAACAATCTGGAACCCAACTGAGAAACAGGTGATTTCTGAACTGCTGTTTTCACTTTTCCCACCTGTGTGTACAAATGCATTTTTCTCTCAGCCTCAACTTATTTCCTCCTCATAGTCAACTTAATAGTTGATCTGTTCATGGCCCTTGTAGCAAATGGCGCTGGTTGAGGGACAGGCATATTCTATTGCAGGACTTGTACCATCAAGCTCTGATTCAGATACCCTTTATCTGCAAGCAAGAGGATCTTCTACTAAATGGCTGCCTTTGTCACCGGCAGAAAGCGAAAATTTTCGGTGAGTCTCCTTTGCTTCTTTGCTTCTCCACTAGATTGATTTGGCTCACAACTCTCTTTTGCAGGCCATTCTTCAGTCCTCGCAAACCAGTCTCATTGTCAAATATAGGTGAAGTTCTTAAGTCCAGGTAAGCAATTCCCCTTCCCATTCGTTTAATGACACTTAAGTAAATTGCAAGAACATATCTTATTCACCCCCTTTGTTGAATGATTTCTTCAGCGAATTTGATATTGCTGCATTTGTCATATACGTTGGAGAGGTTTATACAGCTGCTCATCAAAAGAAGCAGTGGGTTTTCGTGACAGATGGCTCGCTAACCGAGTTGCATTTAGAAGAAACAAATCCTTTGCTTGCTATCAGCTTCTGCTCACCATGCGTTGATTGTGATTCAGTTTTACCAATCAACTATAACCTTGCAGGATCAACAGTGAGTACTGAATCGGTCAATTACAAGCGTTATGTTTTGAGAGTGGTTCCATTCTCTGCTAAACTGTTACACTCTAGCTAATAGTGCTTACAACTATAGCTTCGAGTACGATATGGGCTTAGGGAAGTGTATGATTCAGACCATTAGAATGGTTAACGTTTCTTCTGGGGATAATAGGCAGGCACAGTCAATAATCTGATTTGTTAATGGCAGTGTGTTTCTGCGGATGACTTGGTCAATTTCTTAAACTAGATGTTCTTTTAATGCAGGTTGGTTTTTGCAATCTCATTAAGAGGGAGAAGGACCAAATGAATCATCTGTGGGTGGCGGAAGCAACAGAAAACTCAAATTATTTTCTAAATTATGATCATGCACATATCAGTCACTTGAAAGATGCTGCTTCTTCTGCTCAAAGATGGGCAATGACCTCTAGCTTGGTATGCGTTACTGAATTTCCAATCTAGTGTTTTATGGTACTTGCAACGAGATAGCAATATATCCTTTCTTTTGGTTAAGCAGACAATTGAGAAGCTTCGGGGAAAGGTTTTATCTATCATTGGTAACTGTAAAGGCTAAAATCTTGAAGGAACTTATCTGGAACCACTGACAGGTAACTTATCTGGGATTCTTAGTCGCATACCTGACACCAAATTGAGGATTTCTTTGTACATCTCTCCTTTTCTCTTCAAAATATCTTCTTGGGAGTCCGAAATAACTTCTCTTGCATGTTCCTACTTTTCATCAATACACTGGTATACATGCAAGATTTTTATTTGTTTCTTGTACTACTAATACTCCTTTTTCTGTTCCGCTCGTTTAGGTGTAGATAGGTTTGACAGCTGCATAAATTGAGCCCTGATTATGTAGATTTTGATGATGATGTAGAGAATGATCTCCTAAGAAATAACAATCTTCCTATATTTCAACTGTGTTTAAAACTTTAAATTCAATAATAGATTCTGCCTTTAAGTTCTAATAGACATCAATTCCAAAAGAGCTATAGCATGGGATCAGGCCAGTTGAAACGAGTCCGAGTTGCATCTTCCTTCACTGAAAAAGTAGTTCCTATTTGACAGATTCGCGGTCAATAAAATCTCATGATTGATACTCTTTGCAGGCAAATCTCCTGCACCACTCTTCAAGAATTGAGGGCATGGGAAGGTTTTTTTTTTTTTTTGGTTCAAAGGGCATGGGAAGATTACATATGAAGATCCAGGCATAAACATTATTCACTGATATCAATGCTATCAGCAAATCAAGATGAGTCTTATCAGCCACATCCCAAGGGCTTAATTTGGTCTTTGGATTATTTGCGGCCATTACCAATTTGTCACTGCACAGAAGGATGGTTGGCACTATTGACTCTGATAGCACTCTACAATTAGTTTTGTGTTGAGGTTTTTGGGTTTGCGATAGGATTAGTTTTGGAGGAGGAAGATGGGTTGGGCTGGCCAACGATGTAGCTGTAAAAGTAGATTGTAAAAATATCACATATTGGTACATCATAAACATGTCCCTAAGTTTGTGGTCTATACATAACAAAATACCGTAAGGGCATAGTTAAATTTAAAAAAAGTTTTTGCAATTTGCGCAGGGTGGAATTTAGCAACTTTAGGAATATTGACATTGAGAAATCTTTACATGATTCAGTGTTGAAGGTTGATGGGCAGAGGGATGCCGAGCTAGAACTCAATGGCAATGGTTACTGTCACGTAGGAACAACCCACCAGAGACTTCCTTTAGGCTATACTTCAAAGTCTCAGGTCTGCAATTGCACTCTCAATATAATGCATGGATCCTTTTTCAGATAGACTAATATCTGTACGCCCATCAGTCCTTTCTCTTTACATCATTACTCAATCAGGAAATAGTTTCATTGGCATCCTGCAAGAAGCAAGAAATCTCAGTCTTTCATATCCTTTTTTTTTTTGTGCCAAAAGATATGCTTTCTTTTGATTCCGTCCCTTTCGGCTTTGCTTTACAACATGATACCTGGCATGGATGACATTAGCTGGTACAGTCTCCTGTAACATGTCTTGGTTTCAACGGACATAGACTATCTTTTCTGTCATTGCCGATTTCCTTTTTCTCTTCAAGGAATTTGGTCTAAATGGAGTAACCTTTTGTCACCAGAGTTAACAGTTTCCTTTAATAAGGAACGTGTCTCATGTCTGTTATGCATGCTCAAATTCTTTGTTGAAGTCTAATTAAACTGAAATTTACTGGAAACGCCAGAAAATAAAAAAACTTTTAACAAAAGCTTGAATTGGTACATACAACATACCAAATACGTGACACATCGCAAGCGTGATTGTCTGCCCTAACCAGAGCTATAGCGAAGATACTACTCTGTATATCTTTACTTACAACCGTTTGATCAAAATGGATGTTCAAGATAATGTCACGTCACTAATCCACTAAAAACACATCCAAACATGACTGTGTGTTGGAGTTAACGGCCGAACCAATCTGTCGTCCAAACCTTCTCGCTTTCTGTCTCTGTCTCCAGAAACCCTCTCTCTAAAAAACCGGTCTTCACCCCCTATCTCTGGGATCAACTCCTCTTTTGAGTCGAACCGTGGTGTTTGACTGTTGTAATGGGATTGAGGATGGTAACAAATGGTGGTTGTGAGTAGACAGATGGGTGGCGGTAATATTGAAGGGCGGTGGGTTCGGAAGTTCAGTGATGGTGTGTAGATCTAGGGTGCTGATGGTGGGCATAGGATTGGTAGTGATGGTGGTGGACTTGAGTTACGATGTTGATATTGTTGAGAGAGATATATCCCACATTTGGTAAATAATAAATAATATTTTAATATATAAGCCTTGTAGGTTTCTCCTCTCATTGTCAATTGGTGTTGAGTTGGATGCTTTCAAATGGTATCACCCAATTAATTTCTCCACGTGCTAGGCCTACTAAAAAATCAGTCGGGGCACACGTAAAGGGGCGTGTTGAGAGATATATATCCCACATCGGGTAAATAACAAATAATACTTTAGGCTATAAGTCTTGTAAGCCTCTTCTCTCATTGTCAATCGGTGTTGAGATGCTTTCACGGTGACTGGCATGCGGTTGGGATATGGGGCGTGGGCCTGAGACGGGCGCCGGAGGGTTTGAGGGGTAATGGTGGTCGGGAGACTGGTGATAGTGGGTGATGGATTGGTGCCGGGCGATGAGGATTTGGTGGTTGGTTTGCACGCTTGCTCTGTAACGCCTCCGTCTTCTCAAAACGCAGAATTTTGAAGAGTTTTAAGCGCCATGGTGACGTGTCAGTCTGTGAGGCGTTGAATAATATTCAACGGCCTGGATTGGAGCTACAGCACTTCTGCTGTACTCTATTTATTTACAGCAGAGGATCGGATCAATGTTCATAAAAAGCTGGAGAAAGGAATATATACTGTACGTCCTTTTGGTTTTTGTCACTATACTGTCTTCCTTATAAACACACACATCCACTCTCCGATGTTGAACAAGAAAGGGGAAGA